>OW285239.1:42803425-44268918 GCA_935421215.2 Melolontha melolontha | reverse complement strand
GTGTTCGTGAATACATACGTAGGTACATACAGTTAGTCGATTTATTTTTTAACTACAGGAACAAGTAATCCATAAATATTAAAATTATTATGTATTAAATATAAAATTTTTATTTATTACTCTTATTAATTAAAGCTAAAATTTAAGGAAGTGAAGTATTTAAATAAGTCTAGTACAAATAAGTACAAAAAATAAATGTGGATGGTATAGTTTCTCCTATTTTACAATTTATATAGAATTGCATCAATCTATACATTTTCTGCAGTTATTGTACTTTTGACTTTCTTAAAAGCGTCCTGACAGTATTTTTCTAGATGCAATATATGGTATTGAAAAGGATGTTGGTTTTTGTTTGTTTACTCCACTTTGTAACGTCCAATTGTATCCACAAGGCGCTAGGGTTAGTTAAAATATACTTACCAATTGAAACGATTAATTAATGGATGATGAGAAGTTCCAGGACATGTAGAAATATAAAAGAAAAATAGTAATAAAAGAAGAAAATAAAGGTGGTTGTCCTGAAAATTTAATTAAAATTAATTAAATAAAAGAAATTAAAGCTTTGGAATAGATTAAAAATTCACAAATGAAAAATATATATTCAGGTAGTAAATAATTCATCTAATAGTTCCAAAAAAATAATGAAATTGTACAGGGAGTGAGTAAATAATATAAGTATGAACGATATGATGAATGGTTGGATGGTTTCTCTGGACAGGGTGCTAGGTGATATGCAGGAAACGCTGGATGTGATTCCCTGATTCTTTATCTATAACTTATTTGCGTCTTCAGCGTCGATAGGATGGGATTCTCGATTCATTTTCTTCATTCCCTCTTGTTGCTTGTTTTCACTTTCAATTTTTGTACTGTTGATCCTCTCTTCTGTGCGATTTCCTGTATTCTGTCGTCCATATTCTTCTTTTGCCTGCCAGCTCTTTACAATTTCCTTTCAATTCTGATACATCTTTGGTCAGTCTCTCTTTCTACATTTTTTCCGCATGCCGAACTATTTTAATTGTTTTTCTTCAATTATCCGATTTATTGCTTTTTTACTTAATTAGTCTATGATCTCAGCATCTGTTTCGTTTTGTTTCTGCCAGCAATCCTTCGCAAATGTTTAATCTTTGTTGCTATTACCTAGTTTCTTCTTTACTCGTCATTTGTAAAATCTCTTGTCTGTCTCTTATTTCTTCTTTTCCCCAACAAAATTTGATTTCTTTGGAAACATATTTGGTTTTGATTTTCTTGTTCTATTTAAAATTCCTCTATTGACCCCACTGTTTTTGCTAATAATTGTTCCCAAATATTGCATTGCGTATACTTCTTCTAAAATATTCTCTACCCAACTAGTATTTTCACTATCCACTACTCCAAAGAGTTCTTGTCGACAGACGGACTGCATCTGCTGAGTGTTGCTGACAGATTAGTGCTTTAAGTTCCAAAAGGTCGACAGCGACGAGACGAAGGATGGTTAGTATAGTCAATTAGGGACAATAAAGACAAATCATTGAAGGGCTACTTGCAAAAAGTACCTCAAAATTATGTGTTATACAACTTGCCTTATATAACCGATACAATGGCAGATAAAACGGACATGTAATTCTTTTCTAATATACATACGGTGGATAAGTAGAAATAAATCTAATTAATACTAAATGTTAACTACAAAATAAGTGAATACCCTGTAAAACATAACTACTTAGCAAGACCGTTTGCAGTAGGTACGGGTACTACAAAATAAGTGAATACCCTATAAAACATAACTGCTTAGCAAGACCGTTTGCAGTAGGTACGGGTTTCTCAAAATAGGAGTTTTCGTTTATAATCAGTCAGATGATTTACGCAAGAGAACTTGCCCTTTGAAATTTTGGTAAACACAAAGTTGTCTCAAATTTATAATTTTAAAATTAATTCGTATGTAAATACGCGGTAATATATAAAAAGGTCTATATTGAGTCAGTTAGCTAAACGGCATGTTGCTAGGTCATGACATACAATTTTACACCCTCCATACACCCCAGATCTTGCCCCTTGTAACTTCTTCCTGTTTCCGAAGTTGAAACTGAAGCTCAAGCGATATCGTATTTGAAACAATTGAGGAAATCCAAACCGAATAGCAAGCAGTGTTGAACACTTTAACACGCGAAGATTTCCAGCACTGCTTCCAGTTATGGAAAAGTCGCTGGAATCAGTGTATTCATGTGGAAGAACAGTACTGTGAAGGGGATGGTAGTGAATAAGTTGTAAAAATAATTTTGTTTTTTACACATTCCGGAAATTTCAGTGTAGCATCTCTTAAAACAAATTAAGAACGTGATAGAAAAATCTTGAATATGTGCCAAGCGTAACGCAGTTTGGATGTCTATTTGTCTTTTCTGTGCTTTTCTTCTCTTGCAAAATTTGAAAATCACCTTTGGTGTTTAAATCACCTACAATAAATTGTAATCAACAGGCATCGTTGTATAAGAGGACGATCAAACGTAAGACTCTAAAAGAAACAACTTGGTTACCGCACTAAGCTTTTTTTATTATTTTTCAATGTAGATTCCTTTAAGTTCAACGCACTTGGACTAACTAAGCTGACTTACCATTTATGACCATGGCTATTTATTATACTTAAGTATGTTTCAAATTACTTTGTTATATACGATATCGGTTTTGTCTGTTGTAGAGTGGAGGCGCTTTAATATACAGTTTCCGCAAATTACGGTTGTGTCCGCCAGATGGAAACCCCTGGCAATGTTTTACATTTGTTACGAAGACAGCGATGGTTGTTTTGGCGATCGTGATGTTGAGATGAATTCTCTTCTACGCTCTGTCTTAATAACTTTTGTAGTGTAGTAAGGGTGTTCTTTATGGTGAAAGTATCTCTTCAGCAGCATGTATTGATGATTTTATAGTAAGATGTAACACGTGTCTGCATGTCTGGAAGGATACTTTTACACAAATATGAACTTGTATTGTGTTCTCCACATCAGATTTTTAATAATATTTTTATATTCAAAAAAATTCCATAATCGTAGCCATTTAATATATTGGATTTGATGTAATCGTTTCAGAACGAATAGAAGACAATTTTGAAATAGAATTTTCAAGATGATCCATAAAAATCTCAGCTAATAACGGACTTAGGGGATTACCCATGATTAAACCTTCTTTGCAAGTGTATATGTTTTCATTAAATTGAAAGTAATTGTTCTATGCATATGCTTAGTAAATCAAGAATTTCATTAATAATTATTAGATTTACATTATTTTTATGGAGAAGATCTTTTACTAAAATAACCGTTTCTTCTGGAGGGATACTAGGGAATAAATTTTGAACGTCAAAGGAAATGAGTTTTGTGTTAGACGTTAAAGTAAAGTCTTTGATTTTGTTTATTAGTACATATGAGTTTTTTACGCTTAATTTAGGTTTAAATCCTGTATATTTAATAATGATATCTATAAGCCTTTTCGAGAGTTAAATTTAATTAAACAAATAGCTATCAACAATGGATATAAAAGTAATATAATAGATAACATTTCAAATAAAAAACTCCTTACAAAAGCCATATCACAAGTTTACCCAATATTAAATAATAACACCCAAAAATTTAAAATTATCACGTTTATAGGCTCTTCAAGCACAAAAATTTGTAAATATTTAAGAAAGTTTGACATTAATACAGCGTATAGAATTAACAACAATTTATCCAAATTTATAAAAAACAATAAAGATTTAACAAACAACAATAAAAAGTCAGGAGTCTATGAGTTAACCTGCGGTAGTTGCTCTATGACGTAGATCGAACAGACAGGCAGATCGTTTGAAATACGCATCAAAGAACATTTTTCTTCATTTAGAAATAATAAAAGTGACTCTTCATATGCGTCTCATATTAATTCAACGAACCACATTTTAACAAAGAATTTAAAATATTACACATAGAAAGTAAGGGCAAAAGACTTAAAATTAAATAAAATAAAACAATAACTTTGTTATATATACCACTTTATTCACATATAATTGTGACCGCGGTTTCGACATACAATGTCATTATCAAACTGCAGTTTGATAATGACATTGTATGTCGAAACCGCGGTCACTATTATATGTGAATAAAGTGGTATATATAACAAAGTTATTGTTTTATTTTATTTAATTTTCAAAATGAATTACCACAAAGTTACGGCTACCAGTATTAATTTTCGCAAAAAACTTAATTTATTAGAGTCACTTGAAATTAATAAATTAAAGAAAACCGACAAGATCCTAAATGATCAATTAGAAACAAATAATTCACCCTTACTCAATTTATTTATTTGATATTCAGACAGTCGCATATTGTATTTTTCCATAGAATTTCTTTACCTCCCTGTAATATAATGTAAACCCCTAGTTTTATTACTTAAGAACAGTATTGTATAAACCGTAGTGAAAGTTTTGTGAATAGACATTTTAGTATTAAAAAGTACCCATTCCTTCAACTATTTAAAATAAAACATGTGTTTGTTACCGTATACTTGTTAAAAAATTTGTAAATAAGTTAGTTATATGTCTGATGAAGCTCAGGTTGGAGCGAAACGATCGTTGCAGTGTCAATTAAAAAGTGAAATTCATTAAAATTTGTTTTATTTTATCCTGATAATAGTTATAATGGAATTTCATCAAGTACAGGCTGAAACAATTATATAAACTGTACATTTCAAATGTTAGTCAGTCTACGAGTATAACAAAAATGTTTAAGTTCTTAAAGCTTTTCAAACACGTGTATTAAATTGGTTCTGAGGATTTTAGATCATGCTTATTTATATTATTAGTGTTATGATATTCCTTCCTCTTAAATGTAGAAGAAAAGCATTCCCGTGCTTTAAATGAAAGTAATAAAAAATAGCTATTCATTCGTTATATAACAGACATAATTATATACAAATTTAATGTATTTTAGCTATTATATAGCTATTATTGGGTATTTGTTATAATTTAATGTTTGCATCGTTTTGAATATTGATTCGATTGTTATAATTTCGTCATATTTATTCATATACATTTGTACATGCTAAATTGTAAATATATCTTTAACAAATAGGTTATGCCCACTAAATTACTAATACGTTATTTCTTTTTTCAATACTACACATTTGCTTCAATCGAAATATATACGTGATAGTTCGCGTTTCATGTAAAATTACTTTTATTGATTTTTCGTGATAACTGTTAAATTATTAAAAATAACGTATTGAAAACCTACATAAGTTTTTGATGTATACATTCGGTATTGTGTCTGGAATTTTAACGGCAAATAACACTTAGGAACAAAAAGGAAACTTTTCTTTGTCTCAGAAAGAAAAATATGTGATTCTGATTATTTTGAGTATTTTTTCTCCTATATTCAAATACGAGATACGTTTTTCCTTGTCATTTAAGGTTTCTAAGCGTTCAGCTCCTCTAGTGGTGTCTTAGTATGAAGATAACCATGCGTTAACTTCCATTTCTCTTTATGTTCTCTTTCTAGCGAAATCTGGCCCTAGGAAGTTCCTCCTAGAACCTACCTTGGCCAGTTTGTCGGTTCTCATTGCCATCAATCTCCTCATGTCCTGGCACACATAGTACCGATTGATTTGTGCTAGTCTATTGAGGACCCTTTTGAGGACAATTTTTTAACAGTTTAGGCCTGGTAGATGGATTAATAACGACTTTAATAGCCACCTGACTATCAGTTATTTTGTTTGCGTAGCCAGCTTTCTGAATTTCCTCGGCGCAAGCTGTGACAGCAAACAATTCGGCCTGGAAAACTGTCGTATGTTCCCAAGACTTAATGATATCTTCCTTCTAGGACACATTCCACATATACCTGCACCTGTGACCTCGATTGGATTGTGACCTATCGATATACCACCCTGCTCGGTCTTTGTATGTTCGATTTAGCTACAAACATAATCTCAAAAGCCATACAGTCCCCCGGTATTTGTAATATCGACTCTCCAAGTGGTATCTGTATGGTCCCCTTTATCCTTGTTGGGACGCCATAAGCAATTGGCCTTCAGCCTCAGGATCCCAGCCATGGCCTCTACCTTCAAAAATGCGGCGGAGGTAGATCCGTGATAATCTCCATGGAGGCGCTTCCCGTGCTGTTCATAGCATCCGTGATTCTCAGCTAAGCCTGTCGCTGGAGAGTCGTAAGGAGTCCTGCCGTCAATGTCAACTCTGTCCTCCTCCACCAGACAACTGCCCCGTAGGTAATCGCTGGTTTTACTACTACTGTGTACAACCAGCGTACCACACTTGGTTTTAGTTCTCAGGTCTTACCAACAGCTCCTCCTATCGATGTTATTAGCATCAAGTGTAAATAATACAAAATACAAAAATTGTAAAAACATAACTGTAGACATACACAACGCATATAAGCAATGATTACTTCAACTTACGGACATATGTTTTTATCCTTTACGATTACGAGATAGATATGCTTCAATTGCGTGCAATGACGAGATCTAAAAGTTCGAAACACATGTATATACTATCGTGAGCAATTGAAAGTAAGCGCACTATTATAGCTGCGTAAATTTTACCAAATTGTCAAGCTAATGTCATTTATGTTATGATTAAATGCTGACACTGACACTTCAAAAGTACTGTATACATTAGATAAATTTTGAAATTTCGACATGCCAACATAATAAAGTGTGCACTTTCATTTGCTCACGATAGTACATTGAAGTAATCATTGTTTATGTACGTTGTGTATGTTCAAATACCGTGTATAAACGAGGTAAGAAAACGAAACTCTGCGCAAGACGCGTCCCCACCGCTTTACTTCCCCGATATGTTTATTTAATGTATAGTGTAGCATTAATTGGATAAGCATAGGTAAGCATAAGGATAGGTCAGATGTAGGTGTGGTCTACACATACGTATAATTGGATAAGCAATAAAGGTACGTCTGGTGTAGGTGTGGTATACACATTTATGTACTCGTATTCAACGTAGACACGCTTATTGATAGGTCAGAAGTAGGTGTGGTACACACGTATGTAGTGCAAACACGCCTGGCGCCTGGTGCAATAAACCTCCGGTCTCTATTATCTAGTGTACTGCTGGGGTATCGTTTACCTATCCGCCGTTTTCTCACCACAATTCCATACGATATGAATATACAGACTTATTTTTACATTTTTGTATTTTGTATTATTTGTACTTGATATTAATAACATCGATATGCTAACTTTATATGCTACATTCAATTTTTGAACTGCCGAATAGCATGGACTGCGGAATAGCATAATTTTCATGCTTATATTAGCACACTTTTCACAAAAAGTTTCTGGTTTGTGTTTAAATAAATTGCAATAAAAATATAATATTCGAAGATTCCGAATGGCTACCAGTATGGGCTGTTGGTGCCGAATACGTCACTCAGAGATTTTCGATAGGATTCAAGTCCGGCCTTCGAGTTGGCCATTGCAAACGGCGAAAGTTAACCGAATTTAAATATTACTCAACCAGCCATGCGTGTTATCGTGCATTACAGTAAAGTTCTCACCTACGAATGTAGCAAATGGTACGACAAAATCAGCTAACCACTCGTCGATGTACTTAACAGCCGTCATTGTACATTTTCAATGAGAACAAGCTCAGTATTCGTGTACAGTGAAATGCCAGCCCAAGCCATTATACCGCCTCCCCCAGATGCCATGCTTGGAGATATACAACACGCTGAAAATCGTGCAGTAGGTCTTCTCCACACGTTTTCGTCCATTTGGTGAACGCAGACAAAAACGAGACTCATCCGTTAACAATACGGAGCTTCATTGATCCCAAGTCCAATGTTTATGTTCCTAGGAAAATCGTAGTCGCTGCACACGATGAGCTGGGAGCAAAAGTGGACAAGCAGTAGGTTTTCTTGACATCAATCCGTATTCCTTCAGTCTTTGGCAAACGGTTTGTGCAGAAACTGGAGTACCGTAAACGTCTTCGACTTGGCGAGACACAATTATTGACGGTAAACTACGATCGCGTGGTGTAGATCTCGCCGGTGTGTTGTGCGAGGTCTGCCTCATTTTGGCCTTTTTGAGTATGCCCCAGTTTAACGATGGTGCTGTTGTGTGTCTTAGGCGGTACTGGGAATATTCAAGAAGCCGTGACTGTTTTAATATCCAGGTAGAATAACTAGACGAGCATAGTGGTCTGCCTCAAGCAAACCGTGTCCCCTGCGATAGTGATATGGATATAAGTCCTCACGTTTTAAAATTCGCCAAACTATCGTTCGTGGCACTCCTAGTTGTCTAGCGATTCGACGTACACTGAGAGTTGGATCCCTTGTAACAATAGCTACTGCTTCTTCCTCTAAGTCTGCTGGCAAAATTACTCCTCGGTCGAAAAGATAATTACGCAGTCAGCATTCCCGAAATTATCTGTGTACTTTCAGAAACGTTCTGTAATGCGTCTATCGGGAAACCGATGTCGGTATTCAATAACTGTTTGACGTGCACTGCCGTTACAGTAGCCATAAACAAAATGCATGTCCGCATACTCTTGAGAAGAAAATCAGTAAGACATTTTGAATAAAGAAAACGTGTCCACTCACTAATAAGCTGTTGTATGAACTCAAACGTAATGTAATCCTTTATTAAAAAATGCAACGTTAACAGTCATCTGAACATTTGTTTATTGCATGATATCCATGGTGCAGCACTTACGAAATAAGTAAGAACCTTCTTTATTATAAATCAATTTCCAATACTCTTTTTTGTAAATCTCCAAGAAATTACTGTATGCACTACGACACGTGTTTATTATATTAGGATAACATTTTATTATGCGACGTTAACAATCACAAGCCTGTTATTGAATCGTATAACTTTTTTTAAACAAAATCAGTTTGTATTGACTTTAAGATTACATTTTTTTCATGATCTAACAAACACATTCATAGATCTGTAACTTTGAAACAAATAAAAATGAATATACAAGTCTTTCGTTTTTGTTACTTGAAATGAAGTCTACTCCTAATATTTGAACATAACGGTATGGGAAACTTGTATATGTATTTTGAAAAATTTCGAATAAAATATTGATATTGTACATATTTGAGGTCACTCTAAATTTATAATGACATTGTTTGATATTATGACAATAGTGGGCCCATTGCATGGCCACCTAGTTGTGTAACTATTACTTAACCTTTACATATTTTTGCATGCTTTAATAAAAGTTCTCCATATTTTCATCAAATTTTAGAAACATAGAAACGCAGATAGTATAGTTTCCGTTTGCATATAATTCCCAGCTTTAATGATAACGTAACTTTGCTCCTCATAAAATAATTCATGTTTTGGGAAATACATTTTTTATTTAGTTTAGAGTCGGTAGTCACGGAGTATAAGTTGCTCCACTTGTGTTAGTTACTGTTTGTTATTATTAATAATTGCATATAATAATAAACTTAAAAAACCGTTATTGTATATGTACTTGTTACACTAGCATTGAAATGAGAGGCTAGTGTAAATAAATTCCGTTATAAAAAATGAAATACAATAAACGTTTCAGGAATTACAATACACAACCACCGAGAGTACAGTAATTAGGTAAAAATGTGCATATTTTAGATAATAATAAAAACCATAAATTCAGTTAATGTGTACAAATATTAATCAAACCACAATATAGACACTATAATATGTAATAATGATTTCCATTACGTTGTTTTGTATGTAGTACATGGCGTGCTTAGACGCATGTGCACGTCTGTTTGTAACGTTAAAGAAAAAACGTGTTTGGAAACCGTGTATGGAAATATCTAAGAATGACTAATTACTTGCTCATATAGTAATACATATATACAATTATTACATAAATATTATGGAAAACATACAGAAAAATATATATGTATTTAAATAAATAACAAACACAATTGGGTGATTTTCACAAATATTTATTATAGTAATTATGTGTAATTACACGTATTAACAATATACAATATACAGGGTGATAAAAAAATTGGAGCTTTAGTTTTAACTGAAAATAGGACACAAAATAATAACAAATGAAAAAAAAATATAATAAAAGTTGCAGAGTAACCGAGATATTTGCACTAATGCAAGCAACACAAGAATACCTGCTACGGCAAATGTTCCAAGTTACCGCCTTCTTAAATACAAGCTTGCGCTCGAGTTTATAACACGCTCGGATATCTTGCTTGCTCATTGTATCTGCAGCAGACGTATGGTGCCTCTAAACATGTGTCAACACATGTGGTTTTTGCATGATGGTGCTCAACCTCATAACAGTTACGAAGTGCGTGAGCATTTAAATAATCCGTTTGATAATCAATGAGTAGGTGGAGGTGGGCCTATTGCATGGCCACCTAGATCACCTGACTTGAACCAGATGGACTTTTATATGATCAATCATCATTTGTGTTCTGAATTCTTTTTCTCATAGTTCTTCCAGTTTTCCGATTTATACCGTGTGTATAAAATGTCGCAAAAGCTACACGCAGCGACATTCTTAGTTCGGTTCTGATCAAAAAATCTGAATGTTAAAAGGTCGTATCATGCGTCCTATGTGTTCAGGAGCCATTTGAAAGAAAGATACTTTTAGAAACATTGTAGTCGCATAGACTTTACAGTGACACTTTTAAACTGGCATTACGAGGTGCATTCAAGTTCTAAGGCCTCCGATTTTTTTTCTAACTAACTACTCACCCGAAAACTATGAAACTAGTGTTACTTCTCGACGTAATCTCCCTGCAGACGTACACATTTTTCACAACGTCGACGCCATGATTCCATGGCCGCGGCGAAGGCTTCTTTAGGAGTCTGTTTCGACCACTGGAAAATCGCTGAAGCAATAGCAGC
The DNA here is from genome assembly GCA_935421215.2 of Melolontha melolontha. Taxonomy (NCBI): domain Eukaryota; kingdom Metazoa; phylum Arthropoda; class Insecta; order Coleoptera; family Scarabaeidae; genus Melolontha; species Melolontha melolontha. Next base: position 44,258,076 of record OW285239.1, on the reverse strand, counting down.
ACGGCTCTTGAATGTGCGACCACGGACATTCACCAGCCAGTCACTAGGAGTCAGGTCAGGTGAGTAGGGAGCATGAGAAATCACTTCAAAGTTGTTTTCACGAAGAAACTGTTGCGTAACGTTAGCCCGATGTGCGGGTGCGTTGTTTTGGTGAAACAGCACACGCGCAGCCTTTCCCGGACGTTTTTGTTGCAGTGCAAGAAGGAACTTGTTCTTCAAAACATTTTCGTAGGATGCACCTGTCACCCTAGTGCCCTTTGGATGGGTAAGGATTGCGCCCTCACTGCCCCAGAACATAGACACCATAATTTTTTCAGAATTGGCGGTTACCCGAAATTTTTTTGGTGGCGGTGAATCTGTGTGCTTCCATTGAGCTGACTGGCGCTTTGTTTCTGGATTGAAAAATGGCATCCACGTCTCATCCATTGTCACAATCGACGAAAAGAAAGTCCCATTCATGCCTTGGTTGCGCGTCAATATTGCTTGGCAACATGCCACACGAGCAGCCTTGTGGTCGTCCGTCAGCATTCGTGGCACCCACCTGGAGGACACTTTTCGAATTTTCAGGTCGTCATGCAGGATTGTGTGCACAGAACCCACGGAAATGCTAACACTGGAGGCGATCTGTTCAACTGTCATTCGGCGATCCCCCAAAACAAGTCTCTCCACTTTCTCGATCATGTCGTCAGACCGGCTTGTGCGAGCCCGAGGTTGTTTCGGTTTGTTGTCACACGATGTTCTGCCTTCTTTAAACTGTCGCACTAACGAACGCACTTTCGACAAATCCATAACTCCATCACCACATGTCTCCTTCAACTGTCGATGAATTTCAATTGGTGTCACACCACGCAAATTCAGAAAACGAATGATTGCACGCTGTTCAAGTAAGGAAAACGTAGCCATTTTAAGTATCTAAAACAGTTCTCATTCTCGACGCTGCCGCTACAATTCCATCTGTCGTACAGTGCTGCCATCTCTGTGACGTATTGACAACGAACGCACGCTCATTTTAAAACAATGCACATGCTTCTATCTCTTTCCAGTCTGGAGAAAAAAAATCGGAGGCCTTAGAACTTGAATCCACCTCGTATTTTATGCTATTATAACATGATTTGGTTCGTTCAAGCAGAATGGCCTAGGCTTACTAGATATAAATACCCACATCGTATATATTGCCTTCTTTGTAGATTGAGCTAATACAGGATGGTTTACACTGTTTTGAAATTTCTTCTCTATTAACATATTTCTTAACCTTCGTATATTGGCTTTTAGTAGTTCTGCATAAGTCCTTTCTGGCCCTGGAGGGTTTCCATTTTTCAGTTGGGATACAGTTTTTGGAACAATTTCTGTACTGCAAATAGTGCAACATCTTCACACACAACTATACGCAGTAGAAAACGCAAAAAAAATGTGTTCTGGGAAGATTTGAAGGTGTTTTAGAGAAAGATTTATATTTGACAAAATTGAGAAGGTGCGTCTACAAAACCGTTAAGCTGTTTTAAAGATTATTTTAATTATGCAAATATAACACCAGTAGATGTAGAACATTGGTTTTCTGCATATAAGTGCATTGTTTCTCCGCAACGCACTCGGTTTGCGGAAATTACTGTGGAAACATACCTGATATTGGAAATATTTCACCGATTTTTCCCAGTTTGTGACTTCACGGAAGACGTTTAAAAACAAAAGTGTGCCCCACTTTTGATAAATTTATACCTTATTATTTATTTGTATAAGTTTCGGTGTGTTTCAGTTTTTAACAGGAATAATTTATCACTCTACATGAGCGAAGTGCGCTTAACATTGTAATATATATACGCACGAGGATGAGCCGCCAGTGCGATGTTACTCGAATGAACCTCTCTACCCGTAATACATTTCTTTATTGAGAATATTTAAAAAAATATTCAGAAATATTTCTAGTAAAATAAGCGACACTGGGCGGCTTGTCATAGAGTAATAGTGGAGGTTCTACATCATAAATTTAATTTTAAGACCACCATATTTATACAGTCTGATTTTTATAAAGTAAGTACTGGTTATTGAGGTTTAACGTTCGCGCCATAAAATCTATATTTTTTGCTTATAAAAATTCCTAATGGCCTAATAACTATTAATAAATTCAATTTCAAGACCAGATTGTGTAAATACTTCTGCTGTTTGTAATAAGTGCGTGTAATGTATTTACGCATTCTTTCTTAATGTTTTTAATCATCCACTTCCGGCTTCTTTAGGATTGTTACAGAATTAATTCTCTTCGTTGCCATTTTCCTTTATACTTATATTGAAATTTCATTTACCTAGAATTATTTTGCTTCATTGATCATGAAAGAGTCTCGTTTATAGACGTCATCTCGATTTAAATTTTCATGTTTCTCTATCTAACTGTCGATTGCCAAATCCTTTTTCTTCTTGTATCATTTTGATGATTCTTTGTTCTATTCAATATCTTTTTCTGTGTGTCAATGCCAAACGGAGCCCTTTTCACCCTCGAAAATTAATTTATACGAGGATATATTATTATGTCCATGACTTTTTGAATGGAAATTTCTCAACATAGTCTCCTTTGAGCTCAATACACTTCGCCCAAAATTTTCCCAATTTTTTTATGCCCTCCACATAATAAGATTTATCGATGTTCTCAAAATAGACGTTTGTTTGAGCGATGATTTCATCGTTGGAGCCAAATCTCTTTCCGTCGAGCCATTTCTTCAACTTTGGAAACAGGATATAGTCACTGGGGGCCGAAGAATATAGCGGATGAGGGAGGACTTCGTAGCACATTTGATGAATTTTCGCCATGGTGTCTACGCACGTGTGCACCTGTGCATTGTCTTGATGGAAAGTCCCGTTCTTCTTGGCCAAATGCGGTCGTTTTTTCTTCAAGTTTCAGTTGACCCGGTCCAATAAGTTTCTGTAATATTCACCGTTAATTATTTTTCCCTTTCGAAGGTTATCGATTTAATTATGCCGTATGGTATAGGGGTAATCCAGTTAAACTTGTCGAATCATATTTATCAAATAAAAAAATAATTCTTGTTACTCAACCCAGTGAATATTAAACACATAGTTCCTCAAGATTCTAAATTGTGTCTCAAATTGCTTTTAATTTATATATAAACTACTTGTGCGCAAGTCTGCAGATATATCATGTAGTTCTATACGCGAATGACACAACACTATTTTTTACCGGAAAATCCACAGTAGAGCTACAAAAGCGGAAGTAGAACAGCGCGACCGAAGCCAAATAAATATAAAATGCAAGAAAATGTTATTTGAAACGAACCACATAACAAATAAGTAGTTAAGATACCAGGAATACACATTGATCCAGGTTTAACTTCCCGAGAAAAAATTATATACATTTTACAAAACCAATAATTTTAGTTTTTAACAAAGTCTAAAAAAAGAAGCAAAACTTTAGCATTCTTTAATAAAATAAAGAGTATCTAAGTATTGACAACTGGAAAACATCAAAGTGTATATTGCCCTAGGTCGACATTCATCCCTCGAGCCTGAGGTCCTCGAGCTGAATTAACGTCGATCTCAGCAATATAATACCCATAACGCCCTTGATGCAGAATTAACTATATTGCGTTAAGTTTTATTTTGTAGTGAATAACTGTATTACTGTTTATTTGTGACTTTCCTTTATTTTTTTGTGGGAAGTAAATAAAGTAAATATTATTATTGTTATGGCGTCGAGTTATCTCTTCCTCAGCCTGTAGGTGTATATATGCACCCTTAGTTTTGTATAGCGTCAAAGAAAAAACGAGAGTGAATGAAACATACATATGAGTAGCGCTTTCATAGAAAAAATCACGGTCCAATGTGCACGTAGTAACGAGGAAATGATTTTTTTTTATTCGAGTCCGGCGCTGTCGTAGTTAATGTACGAACGGCAATACAGGAATCCATCTTTACAAACAACTCTGGAATTTACATTTAGTATGAATATACGCTTTGCTGTGGCTAGGTGCATTCGCAATGGCATCCCTAATTACACGCATTAATTATAGGATTGTAGACATATTCGACGTAAAGGCTATTATTGATATCCACAAAAAAAGACTTTAACTACATTTAACTAATTTTCATGAATTACAAAAATATTTCTTTTTGATTTTTAGTTTATACGTATTCTTTAGATGCGCATAACTTTGGTGCCACGGCGGTTTTAATATATATATATATATTATTATTATTATTGGTCCATATATTGTTAAATTTATATTGCATTATATTTTTTATTTATCATGTTTTAACTTTTACATATACATGTTTTTTAAAGGTTTTAAAGGCTTGTTTCTATAGTTACTTTAAGTTTTAAATCTAATCATTTTCATTTTTTATTGTACGTCAATTTTATTATTTTTCAACTCTACATTTTGTAAGTATCTTTACTACTGCTTTATACTCTTATTTATTTTATGTTATTTTTCTCATTAATCTTGTAGTATCCCCAGAAGAAGCAACAAATTTGTTGCGAAATATAGGGTTATTTAATAAAGGAGTTTTTTAATTGACAGACCGCTTACCCGATTTTAATTTATTTTATCAATATATATTCACTGTTAATAAAAACAGAATTTGGGTCAATGTATCAAATATAACGATTTATTGCTACATAACGTTTTGTTGAAACTGTGTTGGTTTCTTCATTAGACCTAATAAACTATTTACAGATGAGCCATACAAAGTAAAATATAAAAATGTACTTACATTAGCAATTAGAAAATTCTTAAGCTATCTTATCGATTGAAAATACCAATTTGAATTAATTTTCTAATTATAATTACATTTAATAAAAACAAAACTATCGCGAAGTGCGAAACATGTTATAAGAATTTAAAAAAAACAAAATTTAAAATGTAATGATTCAAATGTCAGTGCATTTTGGACAAGTTAGAACGAAGATGCATACCTCCCAATTATCGAACAAGTCTTCCTTGAGATTTTTTACCGCTGGAAGGTTTGGCGACATTGATATTTACAGGGGTTTGAAAGCTGTTTATGGTAACGATTTTATGTATGTGAAGAATATTCGCCAAGTGGTTTGAGGTGCAAAACTCTCTCAGAGGTTAAATGAAGGTGTTTGGCAAAAATCGATCGGGTTAATCATTATCAGTGACGCATGAGAGATGAATCAAAGTCAAGTACATGAATGCAAGGACTCGAGGAAGTCGCGGGATTATGCAAAAACATATTGATTGGTAATTAGATATTAGTCAAGAAAGAGTCCAGTAGATTGTTCAGTCATTGAATTACAGAAAAAACTGCGCTAGATGTGCCCCACAACAAATAACGCATGTAATGAAGCAACAAAGAAAAATCGCTTGTCAAGATCTTCTTAACCAGTATCTACTTGAAGAAGATAACTGTCTCATGAACTTCGTCACCGGGGACAAATCTTGGGGTCACAGAAAGCCATTCTCACCATTTTCTGGCACGCGAAGGGAATTCATATCGAATATCTGCCGATGGGATCACTGATTAATTAAATAAGAAACTGCGAAACATTACGATCGCTAAAGATTTGTATCCGTAGAGTAAGGACGGAAAGAACGAACTTTCCTGCATCATGAAACCGCCAAACTGAACTGCAACAGCGAAACAATGAAAACAGTGATGGGCCTGAAGTTTTTTCGCACCCTTCGTACCCATGAACCTTCCGGTTGTTTCCAAAGTTGTACATTGGTAGTACAATAAATTTACTTTATTTTGGGATTGGTTTCATTACACAATCTGTATTATCAATCACCCTTTTCTTTCGGTGTCGTGGGTATAATACTGGGTTTCGTCTAAGTAACAAATGAAGTAAGCATCTTCTCTAAATATTAAATATTCATAGCGGAGTTTTCATATCCTTTCTGATTCGATGATGCAATGCCGTTTTTCAATTCTTTGATTTTGAAACTATCGCTTCTCCTTTATCTTATTAGAACGCCACATTTGATAATTTTGTAAATTGTTCTTCTACAAGATACTTCTCTTAACTTTTATGTTCTTAGTTATAGTATATCGAAACATATTAAGCGAGAGTAATAAAACAGGTGTTAATATTATTCACATTAATATAATTATGAATTTTTACAAAAACAAATTACATTTCTCTGTATGTAAGTAAACCGATAGATTCGAGAAGTAGGAAATTTAAAGCCAGGACGAGGCAAAGAGGGTTATACCCCACCAATGCATCAGTTGGCGTTTAGCGGTAACAGTGAGTGTCGCCGCTAAACGTCTAATGTCAGACAGTCGCCTATCAGCTGTGCTTGAGTATGCGAACTAAGTACGCACACGTGTTTTTTCTTTGTTTCTAATATGTTGCGATGTCTAAACCAAAAGGCAATTTGTAATATTCTTGGTAAACGTGTTTATTGTCAAAATAAAAGTGAGAGATAAATTCTTTAAAATAAAATCAAATTCATTCTAGACATTACTTTTTTAATAAAATAAAATTCTCAATTAAATTGAATGTTCAAAGGTTTGTCGTTCGTGCAACAAACAAAATTGCATTCTATCGTAAAAAGCTCTTCTAACGTGGAATAATAAACAAGTTAGGCTAGACGTATACTGACACACAGGGCAGTTCAGGACAGTAAAGAGCATTTCAGCACAGGATAAACAAACGGACGAACCTGAACGCGCCTATCTCCCCAGTATACGTGGGAATTAGGAATTACATATCCTACAAAAACCTGTCCTGAGTTGCACTGCATCACCTGGGTCGACTGTGTCTCAGTATACGCTCAGCCTTATTGTTGCAGCTCTGGTAAAGTTGTTGGTCTGTTATTGTTATAAATTTGACTTTTAATATATCCCCAAAGGAAGAAATCAAGAGCTGACAATTCTGACAGTCACTGTCACGCCTAAATATCTAAAGCTGCATTGGTGGAGGAATAACACTCTTTGCCCTGTCACCACTTTAAATTTCCTACTTTGCGAATCTATCGGTATGTATATACATAGCAGTGTTTTTCAACCCTTTTCATGACACGACCCCCCTAGTATCAAAAAGATTTCCCGACCCCCGACCCTTTTTTTCATGTATGTTAAAAATATTTAATCCATACAAAAATTTTAGGCGTTTGCGTTATTAGGATTTGGATATAAATATATAATTAAGTACGTAAAACATATAATCTTAAATAGAATACGTAGCCAACATATTGTTAGGGCCGAGACTCCCAGCGTCATCTGTTGGTGACACTCGGAACTAGTACAGGTTCCGAGTGTTACCAACGGATGGCGCTGGTAGTCTCCCGCGCGCTCCGCGGCCCGCGCTAAAGGTCCACAAGTTTCGAGACGTTTCGTTACGCTTCGAGATGATTCTCGCTAGAATGCGCTGGCCTATAAATAGGGCGGTCGACCGCGGCCACCGCAGTTGAGTGCAAGACCGCGAAGCAAGTGGTCGTGTCATCTGCTGTTTAGTTGTTTGAAGAGCGCGAATCACTTGTTTTACGTATTTATTTGAGTTGTTTGTTATAATTGAAAATGGATAAATTCCTGAAAAGATCATCAGAACCATCAACGTCTAAGTCTAGCGGCAGTAGTGAAATAAAGAAAAAACGTCTTTATGACGACAATTATTTGAAATTTGGGTTTACTGTGATTGAGAATAAACCGCAGTGCGTAATTTGCTTTGAAACTTTGTCAAGAGAAAGCATGAAGCCATCGAAGTTGGCACGCCACCTAAACAGAAAACATTCTAATGAAAAAAATAAACCCGTGGAATTTTTTAAGCGAAAATTAAAAGCTCTTGAACATAAAAAAACTGCTATAGGACAAATGTCCAACCTAAATGAGAAAGCGTTGCTCGCTAGTTATCGAGTAGCATTTCGTGTGGCTAAAGCAGGAAAACCTCACAGTATTGCCGAAAATTTGATTTTACCAGCGGCTTTAGATATAGCAGAGATTATGTTTGGCAAGCAAGAGGTCGAAAAGCTAAAAAGTATACCTCTCTCTGACAATACCATTCAACGCAGGATAAGCAATATGGCGACTGACGTTCGTGATCAAGTCATAGAAAAAATTAAGAAAAGTTCTTTTGTGTCCTTGCAATTTGATGAATCAACGGATATTGCGGGTTGTGCGCAGTTTTTAGCTTTTGTGCATTTTGAATCCAATGAAATATTAATGGAAGAAATACTATTTTGCAAGGCACTACCCAAAAATACTACAGGTCAGTGCTTGCATGACACGTTCCTTGAAGCTACGCAAGATATGAATATCGATTGGGCACAAAAATGCATTGCTATTTGTAGTGACGGAGCAAAAGCCATTTGCGAAGAGTGGATTTATTGCTAGAATGAAAGAACAGATGCCAAACGCTTGTTGGATGCATTGCTTTCTCCATCGCCAAGCTCTTGCAGCCAAAACTTTGCCACAAGAATACAGTAAAGTTCTAAATATTATTATTAACATTGTATATTATATTAAAGGAAAAGCGTTGCAGACTCGATTGTTTCTAATCATTTGTGAAGATATGGGGGCACTACACCGCAATTTGCTTTACCATACAGAAGTTAGGTGGTTATCAAAAGGCAAAGTACTGACCAGAGTTATGGAACTTCGCGCTGAACTATTAGTATATTTACAACAAGCCAAGTCACATTACTCTGAATTCATTTCTGACCCGGAATTCCTTTTGAAATTGGCTTTTCTTTCTGGCTTATTTGAGCATTTAAATAACTTGAATAAAAGTCTTCAAGGGCGGAATGAAAATGTCATTACAGCAAAAGACAAACTCCATGGCTTTATAAAAAAAATTGAATTGTGGTCATCATCTATAAATCAAAACAACTTTGATTCATTTTCGTCGACACAGTCTTTCATTGAAGAAGTCGGAAGCGAGATAAACATCAACTCATATATATCTGGTATGAAAATGGTGTTGGATAATTTGAAGAAAGAATTGTGTCATTACTTCTCAGTGCAAGAGATATCGGATAACACTGGGCAAAGATGGATCTTAAATCCGTTTTTAAATGCAGCTATAAATGAGGCAAATTTATCAACTAAGCTCAAAGAGAATCTGCTGGAATTATTTGCCGATGGGATGTTACACTTGGAATTCAAGTCTGAAAATTTGGATACCTTTTGGTTAAAAAGAAAAACAGAATACCCGGAATTAACAACCGAGGCTTTGAAGTGTTTGATTCCATTTTCTACCTCGTACTTGTGCGAGTTGGCATTTTCATCAATGGCCCAAATAAGTTCTCTCGCGACCCCCCTACAGAGGCTTCGCGACCCCCCCCCCCCCAAGGGGCCGCGACCCACAGGTTGCAAAACACTGATACATAGTAATAGTCCCTAATACTTCTTGTTATGGTCCATTTCAATACACGTTAGACAGTTTGGTTCCTAATCTCACCGGACCGTAATCACATAATTACCCAAACCCTTAGTCGTTTCTTACAATTTGGAAAATAATATACTCTCTCGGAAAGACAGAAAGCAGTAATACTAAATACAACAGTCATAATAGTATATTTCTTACAATAGATAAGCTGGTGGAAACTCGGCATAGTCCATTTATATCACGTTGAATTGGAAATGTACTCTGTATGGATACGGAATTAAATAATCGCCGGACTTGTAATAGATAACTAAAAATTAATTAATCCAACACAGTTTCACAAAAAGAAATTAAAGAAAATCTTAAATTATTTTGCAAAACTGAAACAAATAAATGAATTCATGGGGTAGTATTATTACTAACAAGCGCTCTGGTTGGCTGTGGTTACTAATAATAAAGGGAATTATTTGAATTAAATAACTGTGGTGCTGGTGAAGTTGCATCAAAGGTCCAGGACGTGTGTAGTAATGCTAAGATAAATATACTACAATTGACTAACTAAATAAAACACAACAACTGTTGTCCTTAAAGTTTGTATTTATTATTTACAAGAAAGAAATTGAGCGTTGACATATTTGTAAATAATTAAATAAAGGTAATATACACAATAGCGGTGAATACATAATTAAAAATTAACACAAAATATACTGAAACGAATGTAAAATTAAACAGTAAATTAAATGTGAATTAATTCTGATTAATATAAAATAATATCTGCATCGAACAATACAGAGAGTTACCTTTGAGTTGCGGGGATGGCTCGATCGGACATGTTGGGAAGCAAGGTCGAACGACGCTTGGGTGCTGGAACAGTACGTGTAGAGTTTGCACGATGTGTAACTTACAAGAGTTGAAAACAGAAAACGGAGTTTTTCTAGAAGAAAACACTAGCTTGCCGGAAAAGGTTTTTATTGCCCTAAGTTGCGAGAGGGTAAATCGAAGTTCGACGATGTCTTGATCAATGAATTAATCATAAGCGCGAGCTAAGAGGTCGTGATGTCGATAACATAAATATCATTAAAATATCCCTTGTGAGACAAGCTTCAAAACGATATGATACACAATATATTATAGAAGACGTACGTAATTAAATTAATAATTTAAATTTAAAAACTAAATGCAAAACGAAATTTCAAAGTGACCGTTAAAGGCTTGACCGTTCAAAGCAGGTAGATTTCGAGGGTCTATCGTCTAAGTGAGAACAAAAGAAAGGCTTTCTCTTTGTAAACGAATATGTACACAGAAAAATGTCTAAGTGAAGTTTAATATTTTAAATGCGAAATATTTAAAGAATGAAATATTATTTAAAAATAAATTAACATCCTATATATACACGAAGGTGTAACAGTATATGCAATAAAAAGTATCAATATAATAAAATACATAATTGCGGAATAAAAAATATAAATTTATTTTGTTTATCCTAATTACCCTAATATTTATTTATTAATTGATAGCCATTTGATTATACTAAAGTGCTCTTTATCTTTTTGTTTCAGATAGCTGGTATTCTTCTAGTATTAGCATTAGTGCAAATTATAATCAGCGGCATATCGTTCGCAGCTAGTAGTAATGATGGAATATTGCCCCAAGCCAAACAGAAAATCACCAATAATTTATTAAAGTATGAAGATGATATAAAATTTCAGCGCGTCCAAGACAATTTAGAAGAAAAGGTAATACTTTAGGTAAATTGTCCAATTCAAATTTGTCTTGATAAATTAACTCACGGCTATTTAGATTGGATTTACGAGATTTTTATTCAATTTTAGAATAATTTTATAGCCATTTAATTACGTCAATAAAACGAAAGAAACTATTTATTTTTCTTTTACTAGAATATTTACATACACTAAGGTAATAACAACCTAAAATAGAAGCATTCACCATTTAATAAATGAAACTGCATAAATATATACAAGACTGATAAACATAATTTTGAATGTGTGTAGTTGATTATTTAGTTAGAGTTATATGAGTGCTAGTGGCGACTCCCAGCTGTTTTTGACGGAGAGGCACAGAAGAAGAAAATGTGTTTATTATTTACACATTAAATCTACTTACTTGCCTATCTTCGACATTACAAAGTAAGGTAATAATTATGCTGTTAACATACACTACAAACAAAATAAATGTTATTACAATTTGATTTATTCGTCACAAACTAATTTCACATTCTCTTATATTTCTCATAAATATTTCTGCTAAACAATCCATTATATGGACGTATTTCAGTTATAAATCATAATAGTATAAAACAAGTTTCATAAGGCACCATTTTGCCGCACGAGACCAGTTTAGAAAACGAGCCGCGATAGCGGCGAGTTGTCTAAAGAGCGAGTGCGGCAAAAGGCCTTATGAAACGAGTTTTTTATACTATTTTTTCTATTTTGCGTTTTTTACATTAATAAATTGCTTAAATTAGAATTATTTAATTTGAATGTTCAGAGTTTAATTTTTATATAAAGCATGCAGTTGGTCATATTGATACTTGACATTTTCAAATTTAAATCTTGTTATCCGCGAAGTATACTATATTACATATTATTTACTAATTTTCGTTAACATTACTTGATATTTCATTTAAAAATATAAACATGAGTGACATAGAAACATATATATGTTGTTGTCAATTGTATACAACATACGTTGTTTGTGAAAAATACGGACATATATCAAATCTGTCAAATGTACATAAATTCTTAAAATCAAATGACATCAATGATATTTATTTCTGTATTCAAACAACGCCAACATTGAAAAATGAAAAAAAGCGTATCGAAATGAAGCTCATTTCGATACTGTTTTGGGTTTCATAATGAATTCATTTCGAACGCAAAATAGAAAAAATATATTTTTACATTCGGAGTGGGTGTGTCCGTTTGCTTAGTTAAAATTTTATTCGAAGAAAAGATGGCTGTACTGTGAAATTACACCAAAGTCTAATTTATATTTAATTATTCATATAACAATACCTAATAATAAACTGTGGACGCGATAAAACAAATGTAAGAGTTTCAAAAAAGGTTGTTATTTTTACACATATGCTACGTATATCTGTACATATCATGTATAATGCATTCAGAATTATAGGAAACTAACTTCTAATGTGTTTACAACTGTTGTTGTTACAACTGCGATACGGGACACTTGTATAAGTCATGATACGTATTTACGTAAGTATTTAACGTAAAGTAATTGTAAGTTAAGAAACGAAAATTATCACTTGTTGGAATCCTCCTTCATTAATAATTATTAATGAAAGAAGGTGTGCTTGAGTCGTCTGGTAAATTGGTGTGTGTCTGAATTGTATTGCAAATTTATAATTAAAGGTGTTACAATATTATACATGCCTAAATATTCGTTCTCGTTTGTAATTGCGTGTTTAATAGCATTATTCCAATTTTCAGCACGTATGTGGTCAATAGCATTGTTACTGTGAGTTATGGTAGTTTCACTAAATTTCGGTGTTTTTTAGTTAGCCTTATGGTGTTTTCAAGTTGGGCCCATATCATTTCTATTGTGTTGAAAACGAAATGATACGGCGGTAAACGTAAAACTGTATGTTCTGCTTCTTTGGCTCTATTATCTACATAATAATCCTTTACATATTATTTTCTGTTCTTCGCCTCAAATAATTGGTTTTTCGTATAATGATCTTCATAATATAAATCATTGGCTTCTAGAAATTCTTAAATACTTTTCTTAGTATGTACATACTACATTTTGTAGGAATCTTACTTTGTTGGCGCGAATGATATGGAGGGTTGTCCATCACTATCACACTACCTTTTGATAAACTTGGTAACAAAGGATCACAAAACTATTCTTCAAATAAAGATGAGTTGATATAGTCATGGTATTCTAAACTTGATGATTTTACATTTTTTTTTGCAAATAATAGACACTGCCCAGTCCATCCTTTCTCTAACCCAGCATGACGAATAATAATTCTCTTCCTTCTTGAAACAGGCACGTCCATCTGACACATACTCGAACTGTCCTCCCAACCTTTGGTAACAATATTATGAGCATCATACCACGTTTCGTCTAAATAGCATATTAATCTTCCTTCCTCTCTATATTTTTTAAATGCCATCAAATAGTCGTACCGAAGTTTTTGCAACCTCGGGTTTTCCATAATTGTACGACGTTTGTCTATAGTGCCAAATTTAAACCCAGCTTTCCTTAATTTCAGCCACAAAGTTGCTTTAGAACAGTGAATATTGACTGGATGATCATTAATTCTTTTATGCAAGCACTCAAGAGTAGATACAACATTTTGTCTGTACATAGAGTATATTTTCTCGCTAATAGTACCCATGTCGTAATCATTAACTTTTCTCGACGTTTCTCTGCCAATTCTTTGTTTGCGAGGGCTCCGTCACCTTTAATTACCTTATGTATTGTTCCTGTAGGCAGCTTTGTTAATTGATACGTTCGTTCAATATTCTTGATTTGTCCATCGTTATTTTCTTCCATCAGGGTATGATAGATATTGAGAATAATCTGTTTTGCGTCTTGTGATAAATGCTTTCTCTGCAGTCTTCCAATATCACCATCATTATTCACGTCGCTCTCGCTATCACTAGCACAACGTGGTCTTCACATGGTAATGAAAACAAGAGAGAAATGGTGAACTGTAACCATCAAATATGTATGTATGTATCTGTAGTTGTCATAGATAAAATTAAAATATTCAAAGATACATTCAAGTTTAATAATAATAATTCATGGTGCAGAACACTAGACAGCAAAACTTAATTGGCGTTTTGCTGTTAAGTGTTCTGGACCATGAATTATTATTATTAAACTTGAATGTATCTTTGAATATTTTAATTTTATCCAGGACAATTGCAGATATATAAGTTTGACATTGATATACTGTCAAATATATTTTTAATTTTTTTTAAAAGGACACTATGTATCAAATTTAATCTACTTATATATATATATATATATATATATATATATATATATATATATATGTATATACAGTGTGTTTCACTTTTCATGGGGACACCTAACTAACTTTTTAATTTTGAAGGCAATCAATATAAAATTTTTATCAGTTGTGTAGGCCCCGACAATGCACCATTTTGTATGAATAGAGTTTTTATAAAGTCAATATCTAGCCAACTATAATTAAAATAAAAAGTAGTGTTTCAAGTAATGTCATGCTAGCGGTTAAGATGGAGCAAAAAAGTATTAGGTAAAGTTTTTGCAAATCACTCAAGAACCCTTAATACCAAATTTCGTGGAAAAATTCTCATTTTTAAATTTTTCTACATTTTTACGCTATCAGCAGATAATAGTTTGTTATAGTGCCATGAAGCAAGAAAATAATTTGTCAGTTCAAATATCAAACGTCAGTTCACTAAACAACAGTTTACTTCAGTTGAAACTATTGAACTTTGCTGAGCAATGGCCGATAGACGTTTAAGTATTGCTCAAAAAGTAGAAATTATTCGAATTGTTGGTGATAATGTACGATCTACCCGAGAGGCTGCTAGAGAGTTTAACGCGAGACATCCTGAACGTCCACACATCTGTCATCGAACTGCTGCATACTTGAATAACATTTTCAACACTACTGGAGATGTTACTAAACCACGTCAACGATAATTGAGCAAACGAGAACACCATTTCGATGCAGTAATATTATCAGCCTATCGTAATAATCCTCACGCGAGTTTGCGAGATATGGCTAGACATTTAAATATTTCTTACTCCAAAATTTGGAGATGTCTCCGTCGCCACAAATTGTATAAGCCAAAATATTTGCACACCCTTGAAGAAGGAGATCTCAATAGAAGAATGAAGTATTGTCTATGGGCTCAAGGCAATTTTCGAAATGACTGAGAATTTAAGAAAAAAAAAAGTTTAGTGTGTAGTGAAGCTACCTTCACTACAAATGATATTGTTTCATCCCAGAATTGTAGATACTGGGCAACAGAAAACCCAAAATGGGTTATCAATTGTAAAAGGCAATATACGCAGAAAGTTAATGTGTGGTGCGGAATTTTAAATACACAAATCATTGGCCCGTTTTTATTTTTGACACGTTAAATGCAGAAAGGTTTTTAAATTTTTTAAATACTGAATTAATTGATGTGCTTCACTTTCAGCTAGATGAATCCCCAGTTCATAACACAAGAATAGTGCGAGCATGGTTAGACGATAACTTTCCGTTAAGATGGATAGGCCGTAATAGCCCTTTAGTAGAGTGGGCTCCGAAATCACCTGACATTACACCACTCGACTTTCGTCTTTGGCGGACTTTTAAAAATGCTGTGTATGCATCTAGACCTCAAAACATACAGAAACTGTGTCAGAAAATCCGACAAGCCTGTCGAGAAATTTCTCCAGAAGTATTACGACGGGTTGTACTGAATCACAAAAGGCGATTGGAAAAATGTATCCGTCTTCAAGGTGATTTAGTTGAAAAAGATCCTATTTAAAATATTGTTCGTTAAATTGTTGCTTTTGTTTTGTTTGTTCTTTAATGTTGAATAAAATTTGTGAATGGTTTTCTTGCTTCATGGCACTCATGTTATTGCAATAACGAACTATTATCTACAGATAGCATAAAAATGTAGAAGAATTTAAAAATGAAAATTTTTCCGAGAAATTTGGTATTAAGGGTTCTTGAGTGATTTGTAAAAACTTTTCCTAATACTTTTTTGCTCTATCTTAATCGCTAGTATGACATTCCTTGAAACACTACTTTTTATTTTAATTATAGTTGGCTAGATATTGACTTTATAAAAACTCTATTCATACAAAAAGGTGCATTGTCGGGGCCTACACAACTGATAAAAATTTTATATTGATTGCTTTCAAAATAAAAAAGTTATTTAGGTGTCCCCATGAAAAGTGAAACACACTGTATATATATGCGTTGTCTGAATTTCTGGAACTGACCCGCGTGGAGGAGTCCGTGAACTAGTTGGTGCTAGAACAGAAACTAGTCCTCAACGCGGGTCAGTTCCAGAAATTCAGACAGCGCAAATTATTGCCGCGAAAACCTCCGAATGAACACATACACACACACACATATATATATATAACAAGTGTTCATTTGAAAAGTCAATCTAGTAGCATGTGATTTACTGAGAACATTTTGAAGTACATATGTCGTAAATTAAAATTTACTACTTAACCTACGAAGTCGTATATTTTGACAGTTTCATACATACAAATAAATAACAAATAATAGGTATTTATTGAAAACTATAACAAATGTTGAAAATGTTGTCCTTCAAGATCAATGCACTTTAAAATCCTCCGTTCAAAATTTATGATGATATTCTGCAACATTACTGGATTGTTATTCATTTCCATGCATTTCTGTTCGATTCTCTGTAGCATATCATTCAAATTCGATATAGGTGTTCGAAATATGTTATGTTTTAGATAAGGCCACAAAAAGAAGTCGCAAGGTGTTAAATCGCATGAACGTGCAGGCCAGGCAATTTCAGTATTTCAACTAATTATACGCTCATCAAAAAATTATCTTAAATAATCCAAAGATTCTGCAGTACAGTGACAAGGTGCTCCGTCTTGTTGGAAATATGCATTTTGAAGTTCATCATGCAACTGATTGACAAATGGTTGTAAAATTTCCGTACGGTACCTTTGAGCAGTTAAGGTTCCCTGAAAAATATTGGTCCAATGATTCGCCTTTGGCTTATCGCTCTCCAAACACCAATTTTCTCTGGATGTAGCGATTCTTCATTAATTACATGTGGATTTTCACTACTCCAAATTCTTGTATTTTGTGAATTTAGGTATCCTGTTTTATAAGACCATTCTTCATCAGTAAAGATGACTCTTTGCGAAAGTTCTCCATTATTTTTCATATTTACAAACCAATTACAAAACTGTAGTCTACGTGGATAATCAATTTCTAACAGTTTTTGTACTGCTGTGACACGATATGGATAAAGTTGCATATCTTTTTTTAATAACTTGTGAGTTGTACCAACAGAAAGGTTTATTTGTTGACTCAAATGTCGAACAGATGTTTGTTGTTCATTTTCCATTATTTCTTCAACACGATTGACAACTTGAGGTGTACGTTTCTTAACTGCTCCGCTGCCTGATTTTCTTAAGAGAGTACCAGTTTCAGAAAAAAAAGTTTTAAAGTTCTATCCAAAGTATTCTTAAATTGTATATAATCTATTACAAAATGTGGAAACTCAACTTGAAATTCTACCATGCAATCTTGAACTGAATAAACCCATAAACCATCAATTTTATTACCACTTCGAAAATAAGCCTGGACTAAAAAAAAATTATGTTCTAAAGTGAAAGCCATTTTAAAACTGAGAAGCAATTTATTTAAACCAGAATCGACGCACGATTATTTTATGCACTAACTGATATTTGTGATTGACATTATCAAATGTCATTTGGATTTACGTTTACGGAACAACAAACACATATTAATATACATATTTGCGTCTTATTCTATCAAAATTTCAAAGTAACCTAGATTGACTTATCAAATGAACACTTGTTATATGGTAGATTCAATTTGTTTGCGATTTAAGGTCTGGTTTTACTTCAAAATGTATATATTTAGAACAATCTCACATGTTTCGGCAAATTATGCGTTTTTCAAGGAATTTAAAGTATAAAATAATTTACCGAAACATGTAGGATTGTTTTAAATATATACATTTTAAAGTAAAATCAGACCTTAAATCGCCAGCAAATTGAATCTACCATAATATACTAAGGTCACGAAATAATTCCCTATATATATATATATATATATATATATATATATATCAACATAATTTGAAACATCTACTTGAGTGGGTAAAACCTCACTAAATTTATATAATACAAAAGTATTTTTAATAATATAAAAAATATTATTAAAAATGGGGTGTGAAGAACACAATACAAGTTCATTTAAGTATTTTTGAATGTATCTTCTCCAAAGACGTAGATACGTATTTCACATTTCTACATGTTCGTCGGTACGCCCCTGTTGGAGAAGAGACACATTCAAAACAAATATAACTACGTTACTCTCTAGCCGAAATTATTCAGACAGAGCGTGAAGGAATATTCAGCGCTGTCTATATAATAACAGCCGAAGTAGACGTGTTTTTTATAGTCGGTAACCACCGTATCTATAAAAAACTGTATTCTTGTGTCTTCACTACTTGTCGGCGTGAGCCGAATGTGTATATAACAACATAATTTGAAACATACTTGAGTGGGTAAAACCTCACTAAATTTGTATAATACAAAAGTATTTTTAATAATATAAAAAATATTATTAAAAATGGGGTGTGAAGAACACAATACAAGTTCATTTATGTATTTTTGAATGTATCTTCTCCAAAGACGTAGATACGTATTTCACATTTCTACATGTTCGTCGGTACGCCCCTGTTGGAGAAGAGACACATTCACAACAAACATAACTACGTTACTATCTAGCCGAAATTATTCAGACAGAGCGTGAAGGAATATTCAGCGCTGTCTACATAATAACAGCCGAAGTAGACGTGTTTTTTGTAGTCGGTAACCACCGTATCTATAAAAAACTGTATTCTCGTGTCTTCATTACTTGTTCACTACTTGTTCACTACTACCAACAGGGGCGTACCGACGAACATGTAGAAATGTGAAATACGTATCTACGTCTTTGGAGAAGATACATTAAAATACATAAATGAACTTGTATTGTGTTCTTCACACCCCATTTTTAATAATATTTTTTATATTATTAAAAATACTTTTGTATTATATATATATATATATATATATATATATATATATATATATATATATATATATATGTATATATATATATATATATATATATTAATTAATTAATTAATTAATTATATTTCTTTACTTTACATGGCTAAATGAGATTTCCATGCGTGTGTCTGTTAAAGCAAGTCGCCACCGATAAGCACTAAAATAATATATAAATGTTTCTATTCTGCTAAATAACTTCTTTGAACACACCTGTATAATATTTCATTTAAGGCAATTTGTTTTCTTCCAGTATCACTGTTGTGGAAGCAATAATTATGGAGATTATACAAATTTAACAATTCCAATTCCAAAGTCTTGCTGTATTGATGGCGTATCATGCGAAATTGCGCGCCCTAATACTTTGAGAGAAAAAGGATGCGCCGAAGCAGTTACCGAAAAGATTGTATTCCTGTACAAAACCGTTGGAGCAATTTCAACTATTTTATATATTCTCGAAGTAAGTTCCTTATTAACATATAAACTAATTTAATTTCACAAAATTCCTTTTATCGGAAAAAGTTAGTTGATTGTACTGTCGGTTCTTGATAAAGCATTGTAACCAATAAATTAAATTAGAACACACTACTTCTCTATTTACATTTCTACTAATATAGAAGAATTGGGATATATATACATATATACATATATATATATATATATATATATATATATATATATATATATATATATATATATATATAGTAAATTCAATTTGTTGACGATTTAAGGTCTGGTTTTACTTCAAAATATATATATTTAAAACAACCCTACATGTTTCGGTAAATAATGCCTTTATCAAGGAATATAAAATATAAATGACAGTATATTAATGTCATACATTTGAGGTGCTATGGATAAAATTATTCAAAGATACATTCCAATGTATCCTTTAATATTCAGAATGTGTATAAATAATAAATACACAGACATCCGCTACAGCGTACATTTACATTTGTAACAGCTGAATGAGATGGAAAATAACAAAACTATTTTTTTCGTTATTGTCTGTCAACTTTAATATATCGTCTTTTATAATATAGTGGCGTGACAAATTTTTTTTTAACCCTAGAATACGGGACTGTGTTTGCCAAACGTAATTACGGGACTATCGTAAATTTTACAACTCAATAAAAAAAAACTAAATTGCCTTATCAAACTTTATTTTAAAAAAAATACAAAAAAAAGATAACGTTCTTCATTAACAGAACAAACGTTTAAAATTATAAAACCAACATATTTTATTATTTTTCACAACATACTGTGCAAATATCTCCTCGGTGGTCGCCGCAAATTGGATTTTTGCACTCCATACAATAATTAGTGGTCATGCGCCTTTTTTTGCTTGGACAGTAGAAACAGGTCTTCCTCTTCTTGTCTTGGGGTGTGTTCACAACGTTTTCTTTTGATATACCGAGGATTTGAGCTATGTCTTGCCGAAGATAACGACGTAAAGTTTTGCTGTTATATCTATACTGCATCCATGGTTTGGCAAGGCAAAGACTTAAATCAATCATGTATTGATATCTTGAAATAGGTTCTTCGCCTTTTTTTAACGTATTAAAAGTGTAAATAACATAAGAGTTTAAGCTGGCCATATTTATCATTCCATACAACACACATAATGGCCATCTCTGTGTTTTTCTGCTCGAACTCATATTTGAACACATTTGGTCAAAGGTGTCCACACCTGATTTGGTCTCATTATAGTTATGAATTATTGTTGGCTTACCGGTTTCTTCTACGATCTCTGCCTTCTCATGCATAGTTGAAAGTAGCAAAACTAATTTGTTTTTCTTTGGCATGTAAGATAATAATGTATTTTGTTGATCGAAACAAAACATTGACGTATTTGCGTTTCGACTATTTCCATCCAAGAACTCCTTGGGTATCTCTTTTTTATTTTTGCGTATAGTTCCTATCATAGTTAATTTGTAAGGATTTTGTAGCAACTGGTCAGCAAGGGAAACCGAGGTGAACCAATTGTCCATGGTAACGTTGCGATTTGTACCATGAATTGATTTCGTTAACTCTTTTACATAAAATTGGGCTAGAGGCAAACCATTGCTCTCTGTTTTTTTCCCAAGTAAGGACTTGCGTCTGACATATAATTGGTGGCGGAATCGCATACCATAACAATTTTTATCCCATACTTCGCGGGCTTGTTAGGAATATACATCCTAAAAGGACAGCGTCCTCGGAATGCCAAAAGCTGTTCATCAATGGTGACGTATGAAGTTGGAGTATATGAATTTCTACATGTGTCAATAAAAATTTCCCAAATTTCTCGAATGTGTGTAAAAGGATCATTTACCTTTCTCTCTTCTCTTGTTTCTCTATTATCGCATCTAATACAGTTCAGCAGGTACAAAAAACGATCACAATTCATACATGATCTATAAAACGTGCCGGAAATAGTGCTATCAAGCATATGCCTTGCTGGCAAATGATTATCTTTTTTTGCGGCAGAAAGGATTAAAACACCAAACAAGGCTTTCAGTTCGTCTTTTGTCGCTGGGGAAACATTCTGGTGGCCGCTGTATTTTTGGGCCTGTCTGGCGATTTCTGCATTTGTATGTTGCAAAATAATATCAAATATATTGTCAGAAAAAAAATGTAAAAAATATTCATCCAGGTTAGAACAATCTTTTGCAGCCCCTTTAGGACCAGCTATAAAATGTATAATGTTCCTAGCAGCCGTTATTTTGGATTGTTGAGGCAGCTCAGATGACCATTTGTGACCATTCTTGCCTTTTAAACGTTTGTTTTTCAAGTTGATTACATATTTTGAACGTGTACGTACTTGTAATAAAGGAATATCATCTTCATCTAAACTAGGTTCTATTTCTTCTTCAGAATGAATTGGGCTAAAGCTTTGTTGGATGAGACAAACAGCCGAATTATTATCTTCATCAACCTCACTGTCGGAGGCAGATGATTCAACCTCCAAAATGTCCTCTTCAATGTCACTACCATCACTGTCGTCAAATGATTCTGGATCACTTCTTCTCCATTCATGACACGTGCCGCTTCCTCCTCCAGTTGCTTCTCGGTCAAAAACTTTCGATTTGACATCTTAATAAAAAAATCACTATATTTATTATAATGTATTTAAATAATAATAATGAAGAAATATCTTACCTCAAATTTCTATTACTAAAACAATTAAATTCGGTACGAAAAATAAGAACCAGTTTAATTTATAAAATGACGTAAATACCGGACTTTCGTAAAATTTACGAACCTATCGCCGAAAAATTGCTTTAGGGTCGGAAACCAGAACGACCACACACAACAATGTCTAGCTAAATACTAGACTAGAAGGTACTCAGTAAGGCAATTCGATGCATTGACCGTAAGTAAGCGAAAAAGTACGATGAGCATCGTAAAATTTACGAATGACCCGTAATCTCGGGTTAAATATCTATGAGAGGGAATTTTGGGAAAATATTTTGGATTTATATTCTATATAATAACATCTTTCCATTAATTGTAATTATAATACAAGATGAAAAATAAAAACGTAAAAAGTGTTTCTTTGGGAGTAGCGTCCACGTAATTAAAACAATAGTTAATTTGTAGTGATGCTTCGGTATAGAACCTTTTCCAAACTGAAGTATTTATTGGTTAAAATTAGTAAAAGTATAATGTTTATGTTGATTTATCTACTTACATTAAATATTATTGTGTTGACATAGCGTTGCACTGTATATGAAATCTTAAAAATATTCTAATTTTAAGGTTTAATATATACATTTCACGTCTATAGCAACAGAATAATATAAGTTTAAAAATACATTGCAACTCTATATCAACAGAATAATATTTAATGTAAGTAGATCAATCAATTCATTTAAGAATGATATTAAATCTTTATTTAGGTACTTAATCCATAAAATACTTGAATCTAGTTTCTTATTTATTAAAATCATCTTCAATAGTATATTTTTCCATTTCTTTGTATAACGGAAATTCCAATCTAAACTGACTTCTTGTAAATTTTTATTCTCTATCTGTATTTTCTTTGTATTTTATTAACTTATTTTACCAAATATAAACATTAGTTATTCTATTATGTTATATAACACATATTTGATTATTATTCGTTGCTTATCAGTCTTGAATACGCAACTGTAAAATCTAAATTAATAACTTATTTCCTTTGACACATGCAATTAACATTTCTAAATCATGAATCGTTAACGTTTATTCAATCAATCTCTATTTATAGAATTTTTTTCACAGTCAATAAAAATAAAAGCAAACCTTTAGATGTGAATTTTTTTAATAATATTTCTAATGTCTTTAAATAACGAAATAAATTATTATTTTCTTGAATTACCTAATTTTTAAAGTATTTTGGTATAATATACTACATTAATCATTTGTATTTAAATACATGAATTGTCACTTTTTATTGCTGACAAAAATTTTCTGTTTTCACTAATTGAAAAATAAATTTTTGCTGATAATACTATTTATAATACATTCTAATCTACTCTTACAATAATTATAATTTAAAATTTTTGCTTATTTTGCGATGATTTATTTCTCCTCTATCTTTTTTAGTTATTTTAAATCTATGTATCTGTCTTATATGATATTTTTTTGTTATTTATTTCTATATACATGAGAATATAATAATAATTTAAAATTACGAATCTGCTCTCATGTGTAAATATCGTGATTCGTAAATATGGTACTCGATCGGATCATGTTTCCTCCATTACCAGAGCCAGAACAAGCGTCTTCGCCAAGGCACCCCTCAATCTTATGGCAAGAAATGCAAATAAACTATGCCCTGATCCTTTTCACTTCCTCTCAACATTTAACCAATTTTTCCGCTAATCATTTACCTTCCTCTCCTTCAACTATACTACTTACTTATTTATTCATTACTTATTTCATATCTACTTTTTGTTCTTTTATAATTTTTAGTATTGTGTACCTCGTACATGTATTATTGTATTGTTCTGCAATCGGAGAAATCTGTTAGGCAATAAACATTATTATTATTATTATTATTGTTATTATTAAATTATTATATTTTTATTAGTGACGTTTATTCACTTCGAATTATAGTTATCCCCTAACTTTATCTTTTTGTCTCATACGAGTAAAATTACATTATATCATTGTAATTAATAATAATTAGAGTGGACCAATCCGGAGCGAAAGCAGAGGCGTGAGTAACGAATTGGTTCACGATTACTTAGTATGTTGTTCACGGTCATCGTGTGTACACGTATAATAGCAGCAGGAAAGTGTATTGTGTGTATTTAATAATGTTGCACAGCTATGTTCGATAGAAGACGCAAGAAATGAGTGTATTTTAAGTAAGTTTGAAAGTCACGTCTCTGCTTTCGCTCCGAATTGGTCCACTCTAATAATAATCATAATAATAATCACATTATTTCGAAGACATGCTTCGTACAGCAAATACAGGAAAATATAGATACAGCACAATGACATGTGGAAAAACGTCAAGCAATATGTATTAGTTACAATTATAATATGTGCGTATATTATGGAAATGCTGCCAAATAATCATTTATTGTGTAACAATGAACACGCAGTAAACATTCCCTGACACTTCTTAAATAAATAAAAACTGTTAATTGTTTTTATTTCTTTTGGTAATTTGTTGTAGAGGATACATCTTCTAAATTCTAATCCCTTTTGGTAAAAGAAAGTAGTATGTTTCGGTGGTAACAAATAATTATCCTGCCTCGTGTTAAATGTATGATCTGCCTTCTCTTTATTAAAATGAGCATAACACTTATGCACAAAGCACAGTACATTTAGTATGTATAAGTTATAAAAAGTGAGAAGCTTATGTTCCTCAAACAAAGCTCTGCATGACTCTGCTGTCTTTAGGCCAAAAATTATACGCATCGCTCTTTTTTGCATTAAGAATATTCTTTCGTTCGACGACGAACATCTCCAATATATTATGCGATATCGCAGAACTGATAAGAAATTTGAGTGATAAAAAGTTTTTAATATATCCGGACTGCATGTTCTTTTCAGGGATCTCAATGCAAAACATATTTTACCCAATCGTTGACATAAATTTTGAATATTATTTTCCCATTTCAAATTACTGTCTATCACTAAACCCAACACCATAGTCCGATCATTAATAGAAAACCTGTGACAATTTAATCCAATTTCTATATCTCTCACCAAATTCGATTTTATATTTTGGAATTTAACACAAGCTGTTTTTTCTTTATTAGATGAAAGTCTGTTAGCTTCAAACCATAGACATAAATTGTCATATGCAAGGTTAGTTAAGTTAATTGACATAACTCATTTATCGTGTCTTCCGTAATAATTACACTTACATCGTCGGCGTAATTAATAACTGTATAGTTGATTCCCCAAGACACGAAGAGACGTTATTAATGTAGCCTAAAAATAGTGTTGGGCCAAGGATAGAACTCTATAGAACCCCGATATCAATACTTACATCCCCAGATGTATTGCATGCACAACGAATTTTTTTGAGTTCGATTATTTAAATATGATCGAAACCAGTCATGAGCAATCCCTCTAATACCCATTCTTTCCAAGTTGTACAACAGATATTTATGATTGGCATAGTCAAATGCCTTGGATAGATCAACAAACAACCCTAATGTAGGCCTACGATTATCCAAATTTTTATATATAGCAGTTAATAAGGTATATAGAGCAGTATCTGTGTTTTTACCACGCATGAAGCCATGTTGTGTCTCATTTAGTATGTTATTTCTAATTAGAAAAGCCATAAATTTTTCGTTCATCAAATATTCATACGCTTTGGAAAATATAGGCAGTATATTTATTTAATGATAAAAACACACACAATTTTATATTAGATTTACACTTTATTTAATAATATATAACAGCTGTTTCACCGTACAACGGTTTCTTCAGATATAACAAGCGGTACTGTAAAACATTTTACTTAAACGTATATATTTTTTTTTTATTTTATGACATAATGGTATTCTCAGAAATTGGAAGCCGAACTATTTTTACCCGCCTCTTTTAGTATAAGGGATACATAGATAACATACATTATATTGTAAGTGATACATAACTAACAAAACATATCAATCAAAAATAGGAAATAAGTTCAACAGAGGGGAGGAATTAAGCTCTGTTTTGTCATTTAATAATTTATTTGAAAATTTTTGTTTATTAATTTCCATTGCTTCTAATAAATCGAGTTTCTTACTTTTCTTATCTTCATGTAGGATCTTGAAATTATTATTAAAATTATGACTTTCTTCAATTAAATGGTTGGAGTATGCTGAATCTGTTTTCCCATTTCAAGATCCTACATGAAGATAAGAAAAGTAAGAAACTCGATTTATTAGAAGCAATGGAAATTAATAAACAAAAATTTTCAAATAAATTATTAAATAACAGAACAGAGCTTAATTCCTCCCCTCTGTTGAACTTATTTCCTATTTTTGATTGAAATGTTTTGTTAGTTATGTGTCACTTAGAATATAATTTATGTTATCTATGCATCCCTTATACTAAAAGAGGCGGGCAAAAATAGTTCGGCTTCCAATTTCTGAGAATACCATTAAGTCATAACCGTTGTACGGTGAAACAGCTGTTATATATTATTAAATATTATTAAATAAAGTGTAAATCTAAAACAACATTGTGTGTGTTTTTATCATTTGATATGGATTTACATCAAGTAAAGGCAGAATCGATTCAAGTATATTTATTGGTCTGTAATTAGCAATAAGGTTTATGTCACCTTCCTTATAAAGAGGATGTACAATAGACATTTTGGGTTTTGAAGGAAATATTCCCTTCTGGAAAGATAAATTGATAATATGCCACAAAGGTGCGACAACATGTTAGCAAAGATAAAGATATATTATTCTCATCAGGTGAAGTTATTTATCTCATCATGATTAATTTAAGCCTGTCCCACACTCAATAACATCCAAGCCCGTCACTGGAGTTACAAAAAAAGTTGATGAGAATTTATTGAAATATTTACTAATATTTGACAAGTTTTCATTACTAGAAAACTTAGTAGTAACAATATTAGAGGGAACTGTAGAGAAATAGTTATTAAATATTGTACATAAATCCATTTCGCAAAAGTATGGGGCAGAACGACAGTTTATTGTTACAGGTATTCTTATGTATGAGTTATTATGTGATTAAATTACTTTTCCTTCCTTCATATGTACTTCAATTTAAATTTGTTCTAATATTCCATTGCTTTCTCCAAACTTCATACTAATATCTTTACATCTTCATTTAAATAACTTCGTACAGATGTTATTTAATATGTCCGAGGCGCTATCCAGAAATTTTCGTGTTCATCTTTACACGACTGTCTACTACATTAAAACTCACGACACAACTTTTTAACTATGTCATATGATTACTGCAGATTCCTCTAATGTATCCACCAAATCCTGATGAATTTGAGTTGGGGTCATCTCTTTTAAACATAAGTATTTAATCACCGCTATTTACTCGACACGATCCCTTTTGATACTGATGTGTGACTCTTTCGACCTTTGGCGTCTACTGTAGGCATGCTTAAACAGGTTCGGACTTGTAAATTTCTAGCGTTAGCCTATACATAACAGGTTACAATGCGACGTAAAGATAAATAATTGTTATGGTTTATAAATGTGTCAAGGGCGGAGCAAAGGAATCAGCCTTCGTATACACTGTATCATAACAATAGACATACTTGATTTAGAATGGACTAAAATCAGTTCCTCTCGAAAAGTAGTTGCTCTTACTTTTCACCCAATGGAAAAACTAAACCAACATAACATATAAGTCGAGTGAAAGAAAATTATAGACAATAAATTAATTTAACTAACCAAATAAACTGAAACGATATTAATTGTAACCACTCATGCATTACTTATGTGCAACTGACCTAACCGACGAGCGAAGAAATGGGAACTCTTTTATAAAAATAAAAATTACTTTTATTCTTGGTTCGAATTACTCATTATCCTCCTATTGCTTAGATTAATGATTATTGAAGTTAAAACAAATGTTTAAACATCTTAATTCTTAATGCCATTGATTATTGCGATACCATATGAAATTATTGAATTTTGACTACTCTGTACATATAATTTAATATAGTCATTTTACGGATGAAGTCGAAGTTTTATTGTTTTTCATATTAGTTGGCGCTTATATCTTACACAAAGATTTCCCAATAAAATGAAGTTTTATGTTCCGAAACACTCTCTGATTATAAATATTACTTTCAAAACTCTATTTATTGCTGTTGTATTAGAGATTTTTATGCGCCCTTTATTAATGCATAAATTTTTTATGCGCTATTAATAATATTATAAGCATTTAATTATAGCTATACGATCCAAATGAAATAATTTCTTATTCTGGCATAAAATTATTTTGGATACTATTAAATAACAAATTATAGAAAACTATTAATTTAGTTAATTATTAATATTATATATGTGGTGATGAGTTTAGTCTGAAAGTGGTAATTCAAATGTGAAGGATCCAGTTGCGCCTACATTAATAATTATATTATCTGTGCAAATAATTGTGTAAAATTAAAAGTAAATATTTATATATTTGTCGAGAGAAAAGTAATATATACTCAAAAATGATCAACACAGAAACGTTTTTAAATCATGTTTATAATAAATCATATTTCGGGACCTTATTTTGAAATATACTTTAAATTCTATTCCAGTTAAATCATTCATCAGACTTGAGCTACGAAAAAATTCGGCATAGTTTTCACACATCATTTATATTATGTTTACAATAGATAAATATATCTCTTAATATAGGAAGCAAAAATGTAATTTAAAAAAAAAAAAGTGGACGACAGTAAGAAAATATGCTTAATTCAGCATAACCTGTAATACGTATACAAATAGTAGTCAAGCAACTTAAAATGTTGTTCATCATCAATG
The DNA here is from genome assembly GCA_935421215.2 of Melolontha melolontha. Classification (NCBI taxonomy): domain Eukaryota; kingdom Metazoa; phylum Arthropoda; class Insecta; order Coleoptera; family Scarabaeidae; genus Melolontha; species Melolontha melolontha. The sequence goes on along the minus strand of OW285239.1, from coordinate 44,228,988 downwards.
TTCGAAACTCAATTTTCAAAAATTAGGGAAACAGTGATGAATGCCTTTTTTTTATTGAAACTACAAACTATTTTCATCTTTCAAACTGTAATTAATAATAACCTTTTTCTACAATCACTTGATAAAGAATGCTTGTTTGCTTATCATTACTAATGATAAGCAAACAAGCATTCTTTATCAATATATACAGGGTGGGGCATAGGAATCAAGTGTTTTTGAAATGATAATAAAATTATTAGTTTTTACTCTAAAAAAAATTTATTGGTAGTACAACATAGCTAATAATAAAGCATTTTGAAATATTCAAGTACGGAAAATTACATCTGGCATATGATGTCCGTTTTCATTGATACACTGTTGCAGCCGTTGACGAAAATTGGCCTCCACTCTTTCCAGCATGTCTCTGTCGATTAGGGAGATTTCATAACGAATCGATTCCTTTAATGCGTCTAACGTACGGGGTTTGGCCTCGTAAACACGTGACTTGAGGTACCCCCATAGATAAAAATCACAAATCGATAAGTCGGGAGACCGAGGAGGCCACAAAACGTCACCAAATCTCGAAATTAGACGATTTGGAAACAGGTGGCGAAGAACAGTCATAGATGCTCTGGCGGTGTGTGCCGTGGCCCCATCTTGCTGTAACCACAAATCTTGAATATCCACACCTCTTCTTAACAATTCAGGTATGAAAAAGTTATTCACCATGTGAATGTAACGCGCAGATGTTACTGTAGCGGTTACCCTATTTTCTTCAAAAAAATATGGGCCAATGATGCCAAATTTTCCCACCGCATACTAAACTGTTACCTTAGGACTATGCAATGGCATCTCATGTAACTGTCGTGGATTCTCGTCAGCCCAGTACCGGCAATTTTGTTTATTGACGGCCCCCGTAAGTTGGAAATGAGCTTCATCACTCATGAGTAACAACATGTTTTCATTCTCCTGAACAAGTTCAAGCATTTGTTGTGCGAAACTCAAGCGTTGGGCGTAATCTCTTACATTTAATTGTTGGGCAACCAGTATTTTGTATGGGTGAAAATGTAAGTCACCATGCAAAATCCGCCGTACAGTGCGATTGCTGATTTGAAGTGCAGCTGAATGTCGACGTGCAGAGCGGCGTGGACTTCGCAGTAATGCTTGTCTCGCCCTTTCAATATTCTCAGGAGTACGCACAGTACGTTGACGACCGGGCGGCTTTCTTTTCATTATTGAACCTACTGTTCGAAGGTTATTGACCCAGCGTAAGATGGTGTCTCGGGCAGGAACAGAGTCATTACGATGGATATTAAATCTTCTGCAAAATTCACGCTGTACTGCAGTCACCGACTCGCCACTTCGAACAAAACAATCATACGCGAACACGCGTTGCTCTAGCGTCCACCTCTCCATGATGGCAAGTGGCAACTGAGAAAGTGAAATGCTTTGAGTCGAGGAATGGATTGTAATAAACCGTGCGCCCCTCCCTTTTCTAATGGCCGAGTACTACCCAAACCAAAAACACTTGGTTCCTATGCCCCACCCTGTATATATGTATATACAATGTGTCCGGGAAAATGTGGGAAATCTCTCGGATTCAGATAGAACATTAAAAAATAAGATGACAAGTTCCCATAATTTTTTTCCTAGCGGCCCTCCCTACGGAGATACGGCCTCCTAAAGGACGCCACTGGAAATAAATTTTTCTTGAATAACTTTTAAACTACTTATTATAATTTAATGAAAATTTAATATGATAAACAGTAGTAAGGACCCCTTAAAATACTGCCCTTAAATTAAATTAGCTTGTTTAGTTTACCAGGGGCGGACTAGGTTGTACAGTTTAAAGCTTACATTTTTAACACCCTGTATGATAAGGAGTTAAAAAAAACAAATTTGGATACCTTGAACATTAAGCTAAAGAAAAGATACTCTTGTTCATTGTCGATATAATGAACCGTTTTCGAGGAAAAAAAAATAAAAGAATTAAAGTTTTATTTCTATTAAAAAGAACCATGTTTTTTATTTTTTTTTTGTCTGCATGTTTAGGTTATTTAATATGACAAAATTACAAAGATTCTTAGAAATGCAGTTTTGTCCCAGAAAGGCACCTTAACAAAAATTATGTTTAGAAATGTACTCACTAAAGCTTGCAACGATTGAACCTAAATACTCGAATTAGAAATAATCAATTAAAAACTTCATAAGTGGGTTCAACATGGGCTCCGTGAACTCTGATACACTCGCGGGCACGACGAATAGAGGACTGCTGTACTAGCCATAACAACCCAACATTGTTTCTTATCACATCACAATGAAATGTGATTCTCTGTAAAAGTTCCTCCCTAGTATCAACCGGAGAGGAATACACCAAGGTTTTGAGATGACCCCACAGGTGAAAATCCATTGGCGTTAGGTCGGGAGACCGTGGAGGCCAGGCAATGGGACCTCCTCTGCCTATCCAACGGTTTGGATAGACGTTATTCATGTGGTCGCGTACAGCAACGCTAAAATGAGGTGGGGGCCCCATCATGCATAAAATACATGCTTTGGCGGGTTGCAAGTGGCAAATGCTCTATTGAATCCAGAAAAGAGTTCTGAAGGAACTGTAAATAAAGTTCACCAAAGTTCAATCGTGGCGGCAATACGCATGGTCCAATCAAAAAATTGCCAATTATTCCTGCCCAAACATTAATTGATTGGAACTGATGTTGATAATGATGAACGACAGTGGCATGAGGGTTTTTATCAGCCCATACATGCGAGTTATATAAATTACAAATACCATTTTTGGTAAACCCTGCTTCATCGGTAAAAAGAATAGTGCTAATGAAGTTTGGGTTTGTTCGTTGCTGATCTAACAGCCAGTTTGCGAACTGGATTCTACGAGGAAAATCTTCAGGAAGTAGTAGATGCACTTTTTGCAGATGATAAGAGTAAAACAACTGTTCTTTAAGTACTTCATGAATTGTCGTTTTTGACGTATTAAGCTGCGCGGCTAATCTTCGAGTGCTTATTGAAGGAGTATCACCTACAGTATTCAAAATATTTTCCTCCAATTGCACCGTACGTACTGTTCTTCTCACACCAGCATCAGTACTTTTTTCACAAAACTTCCTAAAACATTAAAGAAAGTCAATAATGTTACCTTATTAACTGGAATCGTCCACCAGTCTCTCTTACACGTTGGTCAAGTCGCTGAAATGTTGTTTGATTTGGAATATTGCGATTAGGATATCTTTCTTCATACAACCTTCTTGCTTCAAAAGCATTGCGAGATGCAAGACCGTACATAAGATGCATATCTGCATACTCACTAAATGTGTATCCCATTATCAAATTAAATTTACCAAGATATTCAAAATTCAATAAATTAATATCGAAGTAAAGGATCAACGTGTTAACAATATGAAAGATTACAAGATTTAAAATTTACACGTCAATGCAAGATATTTATTAATTCGTGGGTACCATAGTAACGTTTGTAAATACAATGCGTTTTTTAGTACTGAAAACAGTTTTATTTCAGACTTTTGTATCACACTTTGTTTCAGACAAAAACAAATAAAAAACATAGTTCTTTTTAATAGAAATAAAACATTAATCCTTTTTTTTTTCCTCGAAAACGGTTCATTTTATCGACAATGAACAAGAGTACCTTTTCTTTAGCTTAATGTTCAAGGTATCCAAATTTGTTTTTTTTAACTCCTTGTCATACAGGGTGTTAAAAATGTAAGCTTTAAAATGTACAACCTAGTCCGCCCCTGGTAAACTAAACAAGCTAATTTAAATTTAAGGGCAGTATTTTAAGAGGTCCTTACTACTGTTTATCATATTAAATTTTCATCAAATTATAATAAGTAGTTTAAATGTTATTCAAGAAAAATTGATTTCCAGTGGCGTATATATTGACTATTTGTCATTTTATAGAAAATACGTTGCTTTAAGACCTAGAAATGAAAACACACCGCCACGATTATTCTTAAAATATACTAAAGGAAAGTTCAAGTTGTGGGAATGAATACTATTGCCAAAATACCGAGTGAAATTGTTAAATATTTAAATCTACCAGACTGCCCCTTATACACAGGACACTGCTTCCGCCGAACATCGGCCACTTTATTAGTAAATGGTAGGGGTGGCATCATTCAATTTAAGCGACACAGGGGATGGAAAAGTTCTACAGTTGCCGAAAGCTATATACATGATAATATTAATGAATAAATTGAAACAGCAAAGAAAATTTTACCGAGATAATCGAATGTCCAAATAAATAATTATGCTGAACACAATAATCAAGAAATTGCCATATCAGAATATAGCCCTAATATTCCAGCGGGATCAGGATATATTATTAAAGACAGTACAAACTGCATTTTAAGTTTCTAGATTACAAATAATGCCAATAAGTGGATTACTGTAGTCTACTGTTTTATTTATTTGTTATAAATATGTTACAATAAAGTTAATGATTTAAAATAGTTTCATTTTATTAAGTGATTTTAGAAAAAATGTTGAATGTATTACGAGCAAAAAGAGCTCTCGAGCAATAATGTATCACTTTTCGCTCTTATTACATAAGTAACTATTTTGCACTTCCTGGACTAAAGTTGATACTTTAGTACCTGTTTGCAAGGACTAAAGTGGGTCATTTGATCGCTAGGGAACAAATATTAATTGAACCTCCCTAGAGAATTTATTGACAGATTCAAGAAAACAATGTCAAACTTGGCAAATTTTTATTGCAATTTTTGCATTCCATTATTTTAACAAATAATTGTCTATTGTTTTCATCAATGATGTTTGATGCAATTCCATAAGATGAGGTAAGTCGTTGACATTGACAGGAGCGTCCTGAGGTTGACGAAGAAGGGCTTGATATTTGGTCAAGTCCAAAAATTTTGTCGGCGATAATTTTCTTGTTATCATTATCATCATATTATGTTTCACGTTAAGCATGGTTTTTAACATCGAATAGTGGGCCCAAATCGTAGAAGCAGAACCTTTTTTTGCCTTTTCGTTCTTCACGATTTTCATACATTTTTGCAATTTTTACAAAAAACAGGGCTTCTTGACACTATAACTGTGATGAATTTCATGGCAAAATCGCATATTTAAAATTTGCAATTTTTAATAATCAATTTTGATGATAATGTCTCTGTTTCGGAAGTACAAAAAACAGCGTATACATTACGGGACCAAATTGCTAAAATGCCTTGAGTGGTTGTTGCCTTCGGACCTCAGACTCGTGGAATTAAATGCTGTACTTTAGTCCCTGGGTATAATATACTATTATTATCCAACATGTACACATTTACATGAGAATATAATTTACGTGTCACATGATACATTTTTGATTAATTTCATTGGTTAAAATACAAAAACAAAGTCGCAGAATAGGCTATCAAATCGATGATAATTCTATCACCGCATGTTGACTGTTTTTAATAATGAATAAAATCGTTTACTGTCAAAATGACAAAAATTTTCAATGGACGCGTCAATGTCAGAAAATAGTGCTGTTAACCAGAAAATGTTTCAACCAGTAGATAACTGTCGATGGGGAGATACTAGCGAGGAGAAGATTCGAAACATAATTAAGAAGAAAACCCTCAAAAATACCAAAATTAATAAAGAGTGGAGCCAATTCATGTAATTTTGCGCTTCAAATTAATTGCGAATCAAATTAAGGCAAGATACTACAATTCCAGAAATTAGATTAATAGTAAGAAATTACGCTTGCAACGTATGAAGAAAAGACGGCCAATAATATATGAAATGCGTTGTCAAAACATTTTGGAACTCCACGGTAAATATTAGACAAGAAAAAAATGCTCAATATCAAGTTCAATCCATTTACTGATATGGAGTTTAAAGAAACAAGGCTTGCTCGCGATTTGAAAAGAACGCAATTGCAGGAAATACAAGAAAAAAAGAAAGGTTAGTGCAGTTGCTTTTGCACAAAAAGAATGTTAAAAACTGCAAAAGGTCTGGGAGGAGATTGCGCCTGAAGGGCTTCAAAAAAAGTTCTTTAACATTGTCGCTAAAGAATTAGCATGGCGTGGTAACGAAGGTGCGCCTACATCTATTTATCACTTCAAGAAAGAAACTCACAATTCTGGATACTTTACTAACCAAATTGAATACAATCCAGTATTTAACAAAACGAATTAAAATTTTTCTTTGGAGACTGTGGTTAAGTAAAAACTCAAAAAAGGTATAAAACACCTTACCACAATTAATAATCGTATTCTAAAAACGTATTTCGACAACTAAGTTATCATCATCAGCAAGTAAACCCACTAATCAAAGTGTCGCACATGGGGCACAGTAAAGCTAACACATTTAATAACGTAACAACTTTACACAGCGCCCACGTATACACTTTGTGTATACGTTGACGCCGTGTATTGGGCCCCATATGCCATACTTTGATTAGTGATTTTACCTACTGATGATGACAACTTAGTTATCGAAATACGTATTTAGGATAAGATTATTAATAGTGTTAAGGGGTTTTATACCTCTTTTTAAGAAAACGAATTTAGAAGGGGCGAAACTTTCTGTGATAACAAATGGTTAATACTTAATACAGTAGATTCTGATGTGTGCCCAGTTCGATTGTTTCTAACACTAATAGGAAAACGATCACATGATGTAACGACCGATAGATTTTTCTTGACACCAAACAAAAATTGAAGATTAAGAAGTAATACCTGTATGTGTTAATACGTCTTCAATATGCTGCAGACACAATAAGTAGAAAAGCTATTCAAGCGTATTATAACTCGTGGATATGGCGAGCATAAGCTTATTTTCAAACAGGAGGCTCTAACTTCGAACATTTGTTCTAAGTGGTGCTCCTGTGTTGCTCGCAAGTGTGAATATCTCTGTTACTTTACAACTTTTATCACATTTTTCATTTGTCATTATTTTATGTGTACTATTTTAAGTTAAAAATAAAGCTCCCATTTTTTATCACCCTCTTTATCATCGTAGATGAAACCTGAGCCTATCACTATATTTTCTAGAGAAAAAAAACACTCAAAACGATAGATTTTTTCCAATGAACATACTCGAAGAAGACAAAACCTGTGTTTTCGGTCAACTAGATTACGTCACGACTATTTAAAATAATAAAATCGTTATCTTTATTGACTATTTACAGTAGGAAAGTACAAAAAATAACTAATGTACTGACATGGTTGGATGCCGAACTGAAGAAAAAAAAGACCGCATTTATTCAGAAGAAAAGTTTTGCTCCAACAGGATAACGCACATTGCTATTGCTATTGCTAAATTTGTCCAATTAGAATTGCTGCCTCGTCCACTACAAGGGGGTAGAGATATCTAGTAAGCCAAGACTATTTTCCTTGAATAAAGCAAAATCTTGGTTATAATGGTAAGATATCATGACTTTTTAAAAGTGTCACTGTAAAATCTTACGTCAAGAAGTTGAAGTATTGCTGTGCAGTAAATTTTGAAATAAAGTATGCCGAATGCAAATGTGACAATAGATAAATTGGAGTATCGAGGCATCATAAAATATTTGTATTCGAAGGGGCGAAGTGGTAAGGAAACTTATGAAGATATGCTTAACATACTTGACGATCAATGCCAATCATATGCGACTTCGAAAATTGAATTGCCTCATCCAAAAGAGGAAAACTTTCCGTTGAAGTTGAGAACTGACTAGGAAGACCGATTTCAGTGTCCACTCCAGACAATATTCACGCGGTTCATGACATGATATCATTAGACCGTCGAATTGGGCTGAAACATATAGCTGAGACACTAAAGATTTCATTCGTACGCGTCCATCATATAGTTCACGTTGATTTAAATATGAAAAAAATTTCTGCAAAATGGATCCCTAAATACTTTAACGTCGAACACAAACGAACAAGAGTAACCGTTTTGAATAAAATCAAAATTTTTTTGAACAGTCTTGTGACTATGGATGAAACATAGCTCCATTGTTACGACCCAGAAACAAAACAGCAATCGATGGAGTGGAAGCGTCATGGTTCTCCATGGCCTAAGAAGTTTCGAGTTCAAAAATGCGCTGGAAAATTTCTTGCTTCAAGCAAAAATTATCGAATGTTACTTCCGTACAGGTATTAAAGTAAATGGCGAGTGGCAGTATTCAATTACGGAATGCATGGCTTATTTTAGTGAAGAACATCCTGAATTAGTGTTTGACTACAATGATTTTTACAATGTTTTGACAAATTGTGTAAAGTTATTCAGAGAGACTGGTAGCGTCGGTCGAAAAACTGGAAGTGGACGGCCATCTAAACGTACAGCTGATAATATTGAAGCCCTTCAGCATATTATTGATGAAAATCCAAAAACATCCATTTCAGTAGTGACCCAACAAACAAATTTATCTTATGGTACGTGCCAATTCATTCTTAAAAAAGTCTTACATTGTCATCCATACAAGCTGCAATGTTTTCATGAACTTTATCCAGTGGATTATTTAAGACGAGTGGAATTTTGTCAATGGTTTCAAAATAATCTACACAATCAGGATATCCTTAACACATATCTTTATCTTTCTGGATATGTTAATTCACAGAATATGAGGTGTTGGTCCTCCAAAAATCCTCATTTTTTTGTTGAAAAAACATTGCATCTCCAAAAAGTTGGTGTTTGGGTTGGAATATGTCGAAGAAGATTGGTGGGTCCCATTTTTTTTGAAGGTACACTTACTGCTGCACGATATCGCAATGAGATACTCGGCTTATTCATAAATCAACTGGATGATGAGGAATTACAAAATGGGTATTTCCAACAAGATGGTGCAATAGCACATACGACTAGAGAAACACTTCAATATCTCAGAGAATTTTTTGATAACAGAATAATAAGCAGGAACACTGAAATCCCATTTCCAACTAGGTCTTGCGATTTAAACATACATATGTGATTTTTTCGTATAGCCATACATCAAAAATTCGATTTATTCAACGCCAATTCATAATCTGGAACAACTGAGAATTCGCATTACAGAAAAGTGTGAAGAGATCAACAACTCACCGCAAATGCTGCATAAAGTTTTTGCTGGATTGCGGAGAAGAGTTGGTTTGTGTTTAGGTGTAAATGGACAACATTTTCAACAACTTCTGTAGCTATATGTAAATTTTGATTATGATTTCGATATTAAATAAATTATTTGTTTTCTTTTTTGTTGTAGTATCATTTCAATGCCATAACCTTTTTTTTACAATGAAACCAAATGAAACTGTCAAGCATCAAGTAATGTGTCATTATGAGGAAGTGGCTAAAGTACCAACCCAATTTCACAGTCTACTCCAATTATGAATTTTTTCGATGGCACGTTATATTATGGGTCAAGTGGTTGAAATAAAATTTCAACGTTAAGAGTGGCTTTTTCATCGAGCGATAGCGAGTTGAAAAAGTAACTGGAGACGTTGAAATTTTATCAGCCATGAGTTGCATATACTATTTTTTCTACGAATTTTTAAAATAAACGTTAATAAACCATTTTTTATAATTTTTGATGTACATTAACTATAATAGAGCAACTTGTGTAATTAGCAACAATTGTAATTATACATTTATTGGAAGTATTTGTATTCATTTGACAGGGCCCATCAAGAATAACTGAACTTGAGCTTGTTGATTGTTTATATGTAAATAACTTCTACGCTATATCGTTCTATATATCTATATATATATATATATATATATATATATATATATATATATATATATATATCTTTCTATAAGTGAACTCGTAAATGTGTTTCGACTTGGGAGGGATTAAATTAGAAAATACATTATTAGCCGCTTTTATCATTGATTCTGGCTCTACATCGATATCATTACTCATTTTAACAAATGCACTTCAGAAAAAATTATACTTCAAGTGACATTTCTCTTGTGAGAAATTGAATGTCAAACAATTCGAAATGCGAAATCTCGGTAGTCCGATAATTTCAAAATTAGTGATTTCAATGTCATGAGTAGAAAAGATATTCTATATCCCAACTTTAAATTGTTTCAATAGTAGGCTAAGAATATATCAATAGCCCCTCGTATATTCACCAGAATTAGTAGCGAGTGTAATATGTTCTTGTTTCCAAACACAAACTTGAAAAAAATGGCTCATTGGAAAAGAATTAAAGGCAAATGAAGAGGTGATAGCCATAACGAATGCCTATTTTGGGGAGCTTCCGCAAGTTTAGTGCTTAACAAATTAAAACGTCACTGAGATAAGTATATCGAACTGGCTGGGAATTATGTTGAAAAATAAGATATATTTTTTACCCCAAAATAAGATTTCATTGAAAAGTCACTCTCCCGTCAAATAACCCTCGTTTGCAGGTTCGACATAAGTAATTTTGAATGTGCCAATTTAATCGAATCGCCTCATAACTTTTGTTTATACGTATGTATATGAACCTACGTGTCATATATACGAATATTAATTTTAGTTTTTCAAATGTTAGAGTTTTGGATGCGTCTTTCATCAATGCTGTTTCCCGGAGGTTTGTGAATTTACTTAAAGCTTTTTTTATTCACCTTGAAATGAATGGAATATCCTGTCAGTTTTAATATTTTACGGCAACGTTCGAAATTCCACACTCACGAAGACATCCGAGAACTACAAAAATAAATCGACGTCGAAACATTCAGAATCACGGCGTATATTTTATCAAACGGAAAAAGAAAAATAATCTTGTGCGGGCCGCTTTCGCAAATATTTTTTCTTTGACGTGATTTCGCAAATGAATCCTTGAAAATGTACGGGTAAATATACGTGGAAAACATGCCGTCGACATCCCGTGGCCACTTAGTGTGATTTAACATCTTCGCAAGTCATCAATCTGAAACGCTCGATTTGTGTAATTTTCGTTATTGGATGTTTATGTTACAACACACCGTTTCGGTTTTTTTAAATTAATTGACATGAAACGTCGATATTACAAAATATCTGTAGGTTTAAGAATCAGAGTCGTAGTAAAGTATTAGCTTAATTTCTAAATATACATTGAGATATATAGATCTTTCATGTAACAATCTAGATATCTCAATGTATATTTAGAAAGGCTCATTTTTCATTTAAATTGTTTCTTAGATATTACATCTCTTAAGCTATTTATTAAGAAGTTAGAAGTTCTTTTTTCCAAATAAGTTTATTAATATAGTTTCGCGCCAACCTTCAATAATTTTTGGACATATCTGTATTAAATTAAGTATCTAATGAGAATATTTTCTTCTAAGTATTTTAACTTATTTATTTCGGATGAGAAGCGATGTCGACAAAATTAGATAATAATGTATAAATCCCTTTAATTTATTACACGTATTTAAAGCATGCTTTTAATTGTTTCTTTTCTTGTTGTTAAAGTGACTCTTTATTCCCTAGGGAGTTAAAATTCACTTTATTGCCCAAAAGAGTTAAAGCTATAGCTCATTTCAAACTTAGAAAAAAGTACGGGCCATATGGGAAACAGGTGCGCTGTTCTTATGTAACTAATTTTGTCTTTGTTGTCGCCTTAATAAATTGATGACAATAAATAGATAACATAATAGTATATTATACTATAAGGGAGAGAAATGCGTTATTTTAGCATTTTAGGTGCAATGCACCGAGGACAAAATAGCATCTCTCCCGAATGGTATATACTATTTTTTCCACGGTCTCATTAACTTAAAAACACATATTTTGTCATTATGAAGTAAGTAGCACCAGAATTATTGTATTCGGATTTGAGCATTTATTTAGTAGTCGTTGAGTTATTGGCATAACTACAAAATAAAGAAACAAAAATAATTGTCAAGTTAAGGTGCTAGTTTGGTTTAGTTTAAAGTTTGTTTAGTGCACAAACTGTAAATGTAAGCGAAAGTAATATTCCTTCTAATATTAATTTTGAAAATTGTACAAATGTAACATTTAATTTAAATGTCAATAAATAATTTCAATGTTATCTTTTTTTTTGCATGAATCACAAACGTTCTCCATAATGTAAACTCCCTTGGGAGCATTATACTCCCTCGGGAATAATCGACTACTTCTGTTTTAATTTTGATGTCATAGAAACTGATTTCTACTCCCGACCGTGGAAAAAAGTATTTTCAATAATCTAAAATATTATTCAAAATCTGGTGTGACGAACACAAATACAAGTTTAATATTAATATTTTTGTGAACGTATCCTTCTCCAGAGACGCAGATACGTACTTCATATTTCTACAGATTTCTCGGTACGCCCCTGCTGGGGAAGGATACCCTCACAATAGAACACATGTAGTATGCTACAGTGCATTTTCTACTTTTATTTATATATTTACAGGTGTTCCAAATTTCCGCAACCACTTTCAATTTTTTTTTTTAAATAGATTGCTATACTTTCTTGTTATTATGATAATAGCCACCTAAATTATCTTTGCAATAATATATGACAATGTGCACTTATAACTATTAGTTTTGGTTTTATTGCAAATTTTGCTAAAAACTTGACAGTTGCAGCGTCTAACATTTTAAGTCTTAGCCTGAAAATGGGTGCAGTGCCTCACGTAACTATTTTGTTACCAATTTATGGACTAACACGTTACCTATATGTTTTGAGGGTGAACAACGTGACAACATATACAGGGTGTTCTATGTTTATAGTATTCAATATGTGGTGCATCTAATAGTTGGTTGGCCATGAAATGATATCAAACAAAGTAACTTTTACAAACACCTGTTTTTTAATTATTTATTATTAGTTTTAGAATTACATTTTGAATTTTTTCCATAATAAAACAAAATTAATTTGAAATGTGTTCAAATATATGTCCCTTCTGCTCTACACATGCTTTTAATCGCCTCTGCATCGACAGACTTACATTTTGAGCCATGTTGTTTTCACTTAATTGAAGAAAAGCGTTTCTGATTCGTTGCTGCATGTTCTCTGCCGTTGGAGGAGGTGTTTTGTAAACTATATTTTTTACAATAGGCCACAGAAAGAAATCACAAGCGATCTGGTGATCGCGGTGACCAGCTTATAAAGCTTCCTCTCACAATCCACCTCTTGGTGAATACCCTATCTAAACGTGCTCTTGCAGCAGCACCGTGTACAGGTGCACCATCATGGTGGTACCACAATCTCCTTATGACGTTATCTGGTAAGCCTTCTAACAGCAATTGTAAATTATTTTGTAGGAAATTTGTGTAGATTTCACAATTTAAAGTAGTATTAAAAAAGAATGGACCTATAATAGTGTTTCCTATGATACCCCCCCAGGTTTTCTGTTTGTTATTCCACTATTGGCAAATGTTGCTTCATCTGTGAAAAGCACATGATCTAGAAAAGTTAGATATCTCACAGAAATTATTACGACCGAAGCTTAATTTAGCGCTGCATATTAGCAGACGACCGAAGTACTCCCTCTGCCTACATAACCAATGCAGAACTAATGAAGTGTTTCCAAAGATGGCACTGCCGTATTTCTAGAAACTGTATTTTTTCGTGTCTTCACTGCTTCACTACTACGGGATAACCGCATGTAACAGATGTAACAGAATAAATTTAAACATACATGAGCGAGTAAAAACCTCACTAGTTTTATATAATACAAAAGTATTATACTGTACTTCTACGCTCGGTCTTAATAATTTCTGTGTGATAGCGTTCTTTTTTGTGAGGGTATCCTTCTCCAGCAGGGGCCTGCCGAGAAATGTGTAGAAAGATTAAATACGTATCAGCGTCTCTGGAGAATAATACGTTCACAAAAATATTAATATTTAACTTGTATTTGTGTTCTTCACACCAGATTTTTAAAAAACATTTTATATTAATAAATATACTTTTTATTATACAAAACTGGTGGGGTTTTTACTAACTCATGTATGTTTCAATTTATTCTGTTACAATAAATAGATAACCAAATAACTTTTAATATTTACAAACTTGCCTTTCATCAAACATTTACATTAAATGCTAATAATATGGTAAATAAGATTAATATTATATATACAATTATATTTTATCAAAAGGAAGAATATTTTAAACTATTTTTGCATTTTTTTAGGTTCTTAGCTTTTCTTCAGAAGAGGGAAGCTTATTGACAAATTACTTTCGTGTTTTGAATTTAAGTATGAATTTAAGTAAAATTTTCATTTAATAGGTATAAATAAAATTATAATTCAATTTATTGGGTGTAGAGTAAACAATTTTGAAGTTTTTATTATTAGAAGAAACAAATTGTTTATTGTCTATATATATGTTATAACAGTATATTGAAAACTTTCAAATAAATTGTATTCATTACCACAAAAATTAAGAAGTTTATGTAGGTTGCAAAAAGCATTACATTATTAAATAAAGAAAGTAAAGTTTTATTAATCGAAGAAAGAAGTTTGTGAAGAAAATTCTGAAGAACTTGAGTCAGTTAATGATATTATAAACTCCTCGTTATCATCTTCTATTTCATCTATTCTCCACAAATCTAGTTCAATGGTAAAAAAACGATCGTGAAAAAAAGCAAAAATTTATGATTGTATACCTTTTTTAATCTGTTCAACATAATTACGCAGATTTTCCTCTGAAATATTATTAAATTCTTCATGTATTAATGGTGTCATGTCACGTATTTTAAATGTAGCATTATTGGTTCTAAGAAATGTTTCCATTGAGCCCATACCATTTCAATTGGGTTAAGCGTATATTAGTAGGGCGGCAACCTTAATACCTCTAAACCTCTTTTTTTGTGCTTCATTATCAAGGTAATAATCATTACAGATATGTTCAATTTTGCGTATGTACGAGATATCGTTTTAGCATTCCTCCTGCAGTGTGAACCTCTTTACCTATTAACCATTCTGGAATGTCATTTTCTTCCGGTTTCTTGTTGGAATTCTCTCTAGTTTTCTGCTGTGACAAGAGGCATTATCTAAGGCGATAATTGTATGAGGTGGTAAATTAGGTAGCAGTTGATTTAAAAAACATTCTTCAAAGTTTTCTGCACATATTTCATCATGTACATCGACAGTATTTCTTTTACACAGTAATGTAAATTTTGCACCAGTTACAAAGCCTTTTTCATTCATTGCATGAATTATAGCAAAACTTTGCCCACAACCAGTAGATCGTGTAAGTCCTGTACTACAGCCTTCAATAAATGCCTGGCGACGGGATTTAATAGTTATATCTAGAGCTGAGTATGTTTGCGGTATAACCATGGTTATATCATGTAACCATAGTAATTTACTATGGTTACATGATATAACCATGGTTATACCGCAAACATCATCAGCTCTAGTTATATCTGTCCAAGTTTTGCTTACAAAATTCCCAACATTAACCCAAAATTTGTCGGTAGTTACAATATTTCTTCCTTCCAGTCGAAATTGTTTTATTTTTCGCAGATAATTATGTCGCTATCTTATAATGTCATCAGGTTCATTAGCAACTGTCCTCTTACCAACTTTTTCATAAGCAAAACCAATGTCTTTCAACAATCGGTACAATGTCAGTTTACTAAATGTTGGTATATCAGAATCACTGTTAACAACAGCAAAAATTTTGTTTAACGTAGGTGGAGTATTATTCAAAAAGAAATTATGCACTTTACGTCGAATAATATCCTGCACATTTTCATCATGTCTTTGTTCGAGTGTTTTTCTGTAAATCGCTTATTTTCGGCATTTGTCTACGTGGACTTGTCAATCTCTGTGATTTTCGTACAGCATATACAATGGTTTTACCACAACCAAGAGCTTTACAAGTTTCATCAACTGCTGCTGATACACTAATAGTTTTATTAAAATAGTTAAAGGTATTACGTTCTCTAGATTTATAAACTTCATCTTGCCGTCTCCTTTTAACTGCAAACTCCATAGTAAACTGAAAATAAAACACAACTCACATACAATAAATGCCCATACATCTCATAATTATAACTTACGCGTATTAAAAAAATATATTTATTAATACATAGTTCTAAAACAACTACTTATGTAACTACTTGGGGAAAGATAGGAAATAAATGCAAAAGCAAACTAATATATAATGAAACACAAACAAAGCTAAATGACAGATTACAGTGCATTGACAGATTGAACAAATGTTACTATAATTATGATTGTACAACGTTGTACGTGCTAGAAAAAGATGTATTAATTGTCAGTTACGTAAGATAGCAGAAGAGGGAAATAGTCCATAGGAGCCTCTACTTTTTTCTAAAGTTGAAACGAGCTATAGGCGTAAATTATTAATCACATACAATTTTTTCACAAATCGCATGTCATAAATAATTCTCCTTGACAACGATCATGACAATCTGAACTTCATACTTACCTTGACTGATAATTGTCATAGTTAAAAACACAGTGAATTATTAACTAAATACGTGTAATAAATAAAATATTATTGTATATAACATGGGATTAAACTTTTAAACTTTCTCCGTCACGATTAAAGCTCCACTTTAATCCTTTGATATATAAATAACTATTATGAAAAAAAGGGTCATGAAACTAAGTTATAATAATAATAATAATATTCTTTATTACCCAACAGGCGAACCCAAATACAGAGCAAAAATATATAGTACATAGCATATACAATGGTGGTCGTCAAGAATTAATTATAAACATTAATTAACAAACTTAGCTATAATTCTAAGAAATAAGTAATTAAACTTCTAGTTTCAAAAAATTCTTTTATTGTAAATACCACTACAATATTGTTTCGCCATACAATGGCTTCATCAGGTGGATGAATACTGCCATTGTATGGCGAAACAATATTGTCGTGGTATTTACAATAAAAGAATTTTTTGAAACTAGAAGTTTAATTACTTATTTCTTAGCGTTATAATGCAGTTTCAACAAGTATCTCCTTCGTCAATTAACTATTAGCTATAATTAATAAAGTTAATAATAACAATAAAATAATTTAAAAAAATATTTATTAAAAGTAAAAATTACTACGTTGAAAAAAAGAAAATAAATAAAAATAAAATATGAAATGAAAGCAGTAATTAAGAATTATAAATTAACACTCATAAAATGATCCAAACTATAAAAATATCATTATAAATGCTGTTAGCGTTTTTGCACATGAAGCAAAAGAGCCCTCCGAAGAAGATTTGCCCTGGGCGTAGGGCACATTAACGTGACTGCATTTCTGGAGGAGGAGCGTGGAACCGGACGTTCTTCTAATGATTTGACATTGTGCTCCTCTAGCAAAAGATTGTCGGCACCACGCTCAGGAAGTTTAAGGCTAGGCATATACTGAGACACAGTCAACACAGGTGACGCAGAACAGCTCAGAACAGATTTTTGTAGCATACGTAATTCTTAATTCCTCTGTATACTGACGACCGACGACAGTACACCCTCTCTACTTCCCAGATTTTGCTCTTTGTAATTTCTTCCTGTTTCCTAAGTTGAAACTGAAGCCCAAGGGCGCCGTTTTGAGACGATTAAGGGGATCCAGACCGAATTGCAGGCAGTGTTGAACACCTTAACACGCAAAGGCTTTCAGCACTGCTTCCAGTCAAGGACAAGTCGCTGGGATCGGTGTTTTCGTGCGGAAGGAGATAGTTGTAGAAGGGGATAGTAGTGAATAAGCTGCAAGAACATGTGTTTTTCGTTCACATTAAGGGAATTTCTGGGTAGCACATCGTATATTGTAATTTTGAGTCAATCAAATGAATTTAAGTTACCTATTATTTGTTATTTCTACTATGTATGGTAATTCAGAAACAAATCACTTTGAAGGTTTAGTATTTAAGTTTAATTTAAGACATGCTTTAAATTCTTCTTCTGATTATATCAAAAACAATTAGAGGAACTTTTCAAACAAAGACATACTAGGTATGATATTTAAGGGCCCTTTATTTAAACGACTCAAAAGTCGTTCATATGAAATATTAGCTAAAGGAAATAATCCTGAAGAATATAAACGATGAGCTGCTATCATTAGTAAGCCTCCAGATATTCCTCAATATCTTAAATAAATATGGACTACTATTAATCATTTAACAAAGCTAGGTGTTTGTCATTATTTTTATTATATCATGCTTTCTGTGTTGAATTTATTCTTGTTTCAGTATCGCCGCTTAGATTATATTTTATTTTACAAAATGTAAGCCAGCGGTAACCTTATTCGAACACGCAAGTGTAATAAAAATGTAAAATTCAAGCAGTGATTTGTTTTTCATTAAAACTTGTATAATCCGGTCTGGGATGATGACATTTAAAGCCATTTATGTCGACTGACTTTCATAACAAAGAATTATAGTTTTATATATGCATTCCTGTTTTAAATATTAATATTTACAATTCGTGAAAAGGTAAAGTGATGATATATAGTACAGCCTGTGAGCAGCTAAATTCATCGACTAAATAATGGGAATTTAAGAAAGAAACTGATGAAATATATTTTCGCGCCTTGATAATTTGAATAAACCTAGCATTAATTTATATTTTTGAATTGATATTATAGTGTTAAAAGAACGGTGGTTGGGTTATGTATTGGCACGCGTTTACGTGCTAAATTATTAGGCGAACACTGATTGGGGTAGTGTATTGCCACACGTATGAGCGCCAACTTGTTAGGTAGACACTGATTGATTTGTATTTTACCACATAGGAGCCCCAAATTGTTAAAAGTTGAACGCTTGAGAATTGTGTTGGTTTTGTTCCGGGCTAGCTGTAACGTCATAACTATAATGAAAATGATTTAAAGTAATGTGATGATAATCCATCAATGGTCCATGTCGTGTGTAGTATGCTGAAAGAAAGTTTATTAAATAAAAAACAAAACAACATTATCCTTAAAGTTTTATTTAATATTTACACAAAACAAA
Source organism: Melolontha melolontha (assembly GCA_935421215.2). Lineage (NCBI taxonomy): Eukaryota > Metazoa > Arthropoda > Insecta > Coleoptera > Scarabaeidae > Melolontha > Melolontha melolontha. Next base: position 44,210,172 of record OW285239.1, on the reverse strand, counting down.
TAGAGCTTTTGAACTGGTTAAAATAATTACGTGAATCAAATGTGTACGTTAATGACAAACAAGTATCTATAAACTGAAAATATTATATTAAAAAACAAGTTTCATAAGGCACCATTTTGCCGCACGAGATCAGTTTAGAAAACGAGTTTATGAAACGAGTTTTTTATACTATTTTTTCTATTTTGCGTTTTTTACATTAATAACTTGCTTAAATTGGAATTATTTAATTTGAAAGTTCAGAGTTTAATTTTTATAAAAAGCATGCAGTTGGTCACATTGATACTTGACATTTTCAAATTTAAATCTTGCTATCCGCAAAGTATATTATATTACATATTATTTATTAATTTTCGTTAACATTACTTGATATTTCATTTAAAAATATAAAAATGAGTGACATAGAAACATATATATGTTGTTGTCAATTGTATACAACATACGTTGTTTGTGTAAAATACGGACATATATCATATCTGTCAAATGTACATAAATTCTTAAAATCAAATGACAGCAATGATATTTATTTCTGTATTCGAACAACGCCAACATTGAAAAATGAAAAAAAGTGTATCGAAATGAAGCTCATTTCGATGCTGTTTTGGGTTTCATAATGAGTTCATTTCGAACGCAAAATAGAAAAATAAATTAATGCCTTTGTAAATGTGATTAAAATACTATACATATCGGTCGATACAGAGTATATCTGCTTTGAATGGTGTCACGAACAGACACGTGGTAGAAAATACAAAGAAACGCTGAATTAATCCCTATTTATTTTAGAGCAAATTTGATTCCTTGACTTGTTTTTGTACGACGCAAGATTTTCGCGTGCGTGGTACGAAAACAAGTCAAACCATAAAAACCATTAGACAAGTAATAACCAACTCCGATCTAGTTAGTGAACAATTTTAATTCACTGTTTACAAATTAATAATGATTTTGTAAAACGAAAAGAAAATAGATGAATTGTGGCAAATGCTCTCCACTTCACAGAATACATGCTTCAGCTTTTCTCCTCATATTTGTGCGCAGTCTGAAAAATGCCGTCAGTATTCCTATTATATCACAGGAAGCTCTTATGCGATTCTTCAATTCTTGTACAGTGTTAGCTGGAATCGTGTAAACCAGAGTTTTAAGATGCCCCCATAAGACAAAGTCTAAACTATTGAAATCTGGGGATCTAGGAGGCCATGGTTGAGATCCACCACGACCTACCCATCGGTTATGAAATATACAATATTCTCTTGCTTCTAGACTGAATTGAGCTGATGCACTGTGATGCATGGACCACATACTATTTCTAACTAAAATTGGCACTTCTTCAAGCAATATTGCCAAATCATCCTCTAGAAACCGACGATAGTTATGACCATTTAGCCTTGGTGGCAGAAATAAAATTTTCGACAATTCCAGCCCACACATTTACTGAAAATTGCTCATGATGGCTAGATTCAACAACTGTATGCGGATTTACTTCGGTCCAAACATGATTATTGTGGAAATTTCTGAGAGCGTTTCTTGAGAAGTTAGGTTCATGTGTGAACATTATTTTACAGTCAAGGATGATACGTAAACGAAAATTTGGGAGAAGTAAGGCTTAGACCCGTTGAATTTAATATGGACATAACATAAAATCGTGAAGATTTCTCCAAACACTAGAATATGCAATATATTCAAGTTATTTCCAATTTTTCTAGTGCTAAGTTCAGAATTTTCATCAATTGAATTTAAAACTGTGTTACATGTTCGTAGAGGCTTAATTATTTTTTCGCGAGTTAGGTGTCTTTCTTTACCATTTTGTTTTATTAATTTAGAAACTGCCTGCAGTTATCTGTTTGTACTAGCGGAGTCTTCGTATTTGTTCGTATTTCTTCGTACTCATCTAGCGTATGTGTCGCGCAGATGTAAGCCCGACACTGGTATATATATCCGTGGTAGAGTCGATTGACGAATTTTCTCTCTCGCTCACGAATTTTAAGGGCTTTATTATCTCTTTGTAAGAGTTATCGATATTGTACGTGCCTTTCTGCATCTTTTTCTTTTTTCTTAATTAATTAATCAATTCATTTTAAGATATTACGGAACCTTTGTCAAACTTTGTGTATTTTTTTTAATCTATACCATATGCGATACCATTTAAAATTTGAACGTTTGATAGGCTATCCGTGTATAATTTTGCAGGGTAAGGCATCCAAACAAGGTGGGGGGAAGGAAATTAGTTATATAACTTAGACATCATAAGGGTGTTGCATTTAGAAATTGTTCTGGGGTATGAATTTCATATGTTAACAAAAAATGCTATCTTGGTCGATTAGTATTCGCCGTATTTAAAGTTTGTTATTTCGTGCCCGTGTAATTAGCATTTAGGACTATGGATAATAGTGTATAAATAGTTTTACCATTTTTTTGATATTATTAGTTGTAGATTTTTAGATTAATATTAACTGGATAGTGTCATATTCTGAAACGTCGAACTAGACAATTTTTGAAAATACTATTGTATTTCTTTAAATTTATCTAGCATAAGAGTTGGTATAGATTCTAAATATATTTTTGTACGAATTAAGTTTGTGTTTAATTTTCATTTGAATTTACATTTTATGATATATTTTGAAGATATTCAAGAAGGTGGAAAAGAATTAAATAGAGTATAGAGAAAAAGAATGTTTCGTTCGGTTAAATTCTGCATTGAATATGTCTAAGAAATTTATGTAATGGGTTCTAAATTATGGGTTCTAAATCAAATGAAATATTATTTTTCCTTCATACATAAAGTTTGAATAACCCCAATAATAATTTAACTACAGCTATGTTGGTTGCATACACAATTGTGTACGCAACCAATCCTCTTTCCCCGCATGGATCACAGCCCAGAAGCTATATATAGGGATTTATTTTACTATTAAGTTACACATCTATATTATTACTGATCTGTGATTTATATGTATATAGGTTCACGCCCACCTTATGTGAACCCTGAGAAATACGTATTTTGCTGGGGGTTATTTTCTCTTTTCTCTTTTAATTTTGTTATTTCATTGATCTCGTAACTTTTAAATATATTTTGGAGAATTTTGAACTTTGATAGCTTTCGGACGTCTCGGTTGTGCCATTTACCTACCGCTTAGTGCAGGCTACCCTTATTTTAGTTAGAGTTTCCGAATTTGGGGCGTCTAGCTGTGTTAAATTCGGTGGCGCCCTTTACCGCCGTTTTTTTTTCTTTTTATAGTACCTCGAGGTATCTCCACCCCTCTGAGGAGGCTTCGCAGTAGTCGGGTGGGCCGCTAGATGCTGGCAGAAGCGGGTAGTTGGAGCAATCAAGTCGCAAAGTCGCCCGAAACCTAGGTTTTTTCTTTTTCATTTTCTTTCCTCGATCTTTTTTTTAATTTTTAATAATTTATTTAACACAGGCGTAATTTCCAGCGTTACAACTGCTCCTTTAATTTCTGGAGTTCTTGTAGTACGATGGGTATCATTTCATTGATCGTTTAGCCTAAAATTACCTGTTTCACACGGCCGGTATTATCAACGGAATTAACAGGACATTTATTTTAAATGGCATTTAAAAGTAACGCAAGCGTATTATCAACATGTTTGAACAAAGATTTAGCTCTAAACACGCATTTATACTTAAATGTCTAAATTCGACGACTCAAGAATTAAATGGAGAATTAACGCATGCGTGTTCATGTATACTTGGGACTTGTATACACTTCTATGTTTGTGATACATAACCTCGGAAAGCCTGTATACTTACATCCATATAGGTTATAATATTTTCTATTTAATATTAATTTGAATTTATCTACCAATATAACAAAATGCACTCTTCTTCGAGTGATTTCACATCGTCGTCAGATGAAGAGTTACTAGAAATAGTACGTCGGAGAAGACAACCAAAAGTATTTAAACAGAGAAGACAGCCATTCAACGAGTTATCTAATGATGAATTTTTCGAAAGATTTCGGTTTACGAAAGAAAGTGTTACTGGAATTCCAGGCTATATTGAAATGATATTAAATATCATACCGCAAGAAATCAGTGTGTATCGCAAATGAACCAATTATTGCTAACTTTAAGATTTTATGCGTCTGGTTGCATGCTGATTTCTGTGGGAGATTTTATTGGTGTGACAAAAGCTACAGCCAGTAGAATAATAAAAAAAGTTTCAACTGCAATTGGCCAGCTCTGAACAGTATTTATTAAAATGCCTGAGACACCTGACCAAATAAGAAACATTCAGGCTGGGTTTTATGCAATAGCAAGATTCCCAAAAGTAATTGGTGCAATTGATTGTACTCACATCAAAATACAATCTCCAGGTAAAATTTCGAGCATAAATCTATAAAATTATTTTTGATTATGTTTAATATTACAGGTGGTCATGATGGAGAAATATATCGTAACCGAAAAGGTTATTTTTCGTACAATGTACAAACAACATGTGACTACAATTTAAAAATCACAAACATGCAAGATGGCCTGGTTCAAGCCACGATCAGACTGTATTTAATAACAGCAGGCTAAAAACTAAATTTGATACTGGGATGTATAACGATTGTTTTCTTCTTGGTGATAAAGGGTATGGGAATAATAATTACCTATTGACACCATTATTGCAACCACATACAGCAGCTGAAGAAAAGTATAATTCATGCCACATTATGACCAGAAATACTGTTGCACGCCAGTATGGTGTATGGAAAAGAAAATTTCCAATTTTGTCTCTGGGGATGAGAGTGAATAATGAAACGGCAAAAATTATAATCGTTTCTACTGCAGTGTTGCATAACATTGCAATTAATAGAAATGAGCCTCTACCAGTTCAGGAAAACATTTTGGTTGAAGCAGAGGAAGTGTTTAATGAAGCTAATTATGAAGCTAATAACAATACTCGCCATAGACTGATACAAAATTATTTTCAAAATTTATTGTAATTAAAAGAGCATCTGTCGTATGATTGTTTACTAGTAAATATTTCGAATAAATTGATGTAACCATTCAATATTTCTTTCCACTTTTTTATTTATTAGCCAACAAGTCTATAGCCTTATGCACAAACAAATAAAACTAGTAACAAAAGTTTTATTAATATATCTTTTTATATATTACTGAACAGTATACAAAAAAAAATACATTTCATTTTACAACTGAAATTTAATTTTAAAGAAATACATAACATTAGAGATCTGCTCTTAATTTCATATTATGTAACCTCTTTCCTTCCAATTCCTCTTTCAGGAGAGCAAATCTCACCGACTGTGTTTCCTGCTTTTCCGATAGTTCTTGCTCCAGAACTCGATTTTGGAGAACTTTGTTATTCACTTCTTCTAATTTTAAATTATATTCTACTTCCAACAATTTTGTTTTAGTTTCGTAAAATTTGGCTTTTGCCTCTAATATTTTTTCGATATCATCTGAATCGCGCTTTCTCTTATATTTTTTCGACATTTTGCTTGGTGTTGGTGCCGGTGTACAATTTGATCCACTTGTTTGGACCATTGTATCTGCATCACTTGTCTTCATTGTAACACAAACTAGTTCAGATGGTTCATTTGTAATTTCTCCTGGTACATGTACCGTTATCAGATTATCTGTGTTTCCAAGCTTTTTTTCGACACCAGTGCAGCTGAATACAGCCGGTGATTCACTGTCGCAGTCTAATAAATTTATTTCACCTTCGACAGTCTTGCTTGGGAGTATGCTTAATACGGTATCCCGAACTACATCGATGACTGTCTATGAAGGGCCACCACCTGTAGAATATAGCGCCTGTTTCTTTTGTGCAGCATATTTGCTGCTACGATGTTTTAAATTTTCATATTTTGCACTCAGCTGTTCAAGGGTACATGTTGTTAACGGATGGGAAATGTTGAACTCCTCTGTAATGTTTTTCCATGTACGTGCCTGTAAATTGAATCATCAGTGATTAAATGATAAAAGACAAATTACCTTCTCTTGATTAGTCACTGCATTTGTTTGTTTATTTTCTAGAATGTCTATATAATTGACCACCAATGACAAGAGATCTATAGCCTCTTGTTCACTAAAATTTTTCCGGGACCTTTCTTATTATTCATGTTAACACTAAATATTGTTTCACAAAAATATTCTTGAAGAATCTGGAGACTGACGCGTGTTTGGTATTAAAAGCAGCAACACAAACAAAAGCAAATATAGCCACAGACTGTTTAAATGTGCTAAAATCGTTCATTTGTTCTAAAAGTAATGCCAACATTCCTAAATACCACATTTAAGTAAATGCTGCTTATATTCATTGCATAATACGGAACCCCTAATTTGAGTGACACTTAATTTAAATGTCATTTAACTAAAACTACTTTTAATAACAGTTGATAATACCGGCCGTCAGTTAACCTTCTATGTAGGTTTGAAAATGTTCGTTTATCTGATGCAACTTTATCCGGAAAACGCTCTTGATACAATCATCCAGATTCCGGTGCGCTGCCATCACCCAAACCATACATGTAATGAATGTCAGCTAACTCGAAATTAGTAAAATTAACCATTTTTTTTCAAAATAATACTGTACAGATATTTTAATCAACAAATTAATTTAACTGACAAAATTAATAAAACAGCATCAAATATAGACTACTATTAATATTCTGTTTTTAGTATAAGAACAATAATTGTTCTAAATTTCTTTACTGAAAAAGAGTTCAAGTTACAACAAAAAGTCACAAGAGACTTTTTTAGTTACAAAATGAAGCACCAGTAATAAAATAATTTTTATTTAAAGAAAAAGCAGTGGCGTTCCATTATTTTTCAAACACATTAAGTCGAAATTTCGTTCAAACTTCACTGGTAGAAAAAAAAAATTGTACATCGGAAAAAGCCCCTTTATGGTAGGAAGGCATTTACCGAATTGCATAAAAATATCTAAAGTGGTACGACCGCAAAAAAATTTTTCTTAGAAGTTTCTTAGAAGTATTAACTGTTTTTCTTAAAATAACCTGAGGAATCGGCCCTTTCTATATTGACATTCAATTATGAAACAGATATAAGATATACACATAAAAAGATATCTTTCTCATTTCATTAAATAACGTTGCGGCACACGCAGGGCATCAGCTAGTATTAAATAAAATAATAACCTATTTTTTTAAATAATTTTCTTCCATCTCTAAATAATGGAGAATTCTATATACCGCACATTTTAGGATACCCCGTGGCTCTCCATTATTGTATATACATACTTTTACGCATTATTTTCTATTAATATTTTCGTTTACTATTTTATGTATTTGTTTATGTAGTAAAAATAATTATAAAAATTCTTCTTTCTTTCCAGATTATGGGAGCAACCGGTGCCTATTTCTTAGCCGTAACTATAATAAACGCCAAGAGACGAGGAACTTTCACATGAAATCAGTGAAAGAAAAAGTGTTTACAAATCATTAAAGCGACGAAGCTACGTCCATGACTGTCAAAAATATACGTGTAGAGGAATTAGTGACATATTATTATATTTTTTTAATGTACGAGACTAATTTTATGTACTTTTGTTATATAGATCGTTCTGTTATATATGTACATTCTATAATATTTATACATGCAAGTAATGCTTGAAATAAACCATTTTTAATAGAAAATTCTCTTGGATGTATGGCTTGTAAATGTATTATTCTTTTTTCCTAACTACACGCAATAGACACTTTGAAAACAAGTCACTGTAAAAATAAAATATGTAACAGAATAATTTGAAACATACATGCGTGGGTAAAAACAGTTTTGTATAATACAAAAGTATTTTTAATAATATAAAATATTATTAAAAATCTTGTGTAATATTTTATATTATTAAAAATACTTTTGTATTATACAAAATTGGTACAAAACGGGTTTTTACCTACTCATGTATGTTTCAAATTATTCTGTTACATTACCAATGTTATCCCGTAAGGAGTTGTGAAGATACGAAAAAATACAGTTTCTTGAGATACGCAGTGCTATCTTTGGAAACACTTCGTTAGTTCTGCAATTGTTATGTAGACAGAGCGAGTGCTTCGGTCGGTTGCTAATATGCAGCGCTGAATGTACCTCTACACTCGGTCTTAATAATTTCTTTGAGAGAGCGAAGTTGTTCTTTTTTGCGAATGTTTTTACCTACTCATGTATGTTTCAATTATTCTGTTACATTACCAATGTTATCCCGTAAGGAGTTGTGAAGACAAGAAAAAATACAGTTTCTTGAGATACGGCAGTGCTATCTTTGGAAACACTTCGTTAGTTCTGCATTTGTTATGTAGACAGAGCGAGTGCTTCGGTCGGTTGCTAATATGCAGCGCTGAATGTACCTCTACACTCGGTCTTAATAATTTCTGTGATAGAGCGAAGTTGTCTTTTTTGTGAATGTTTTTACCTACTCATGTATGTTTCAATTATTCTGTTACATTACCAATGTTATCCCGTAAGGAGTTGTGAAGACACGAAAAAATACAGTTTCTTGAGATACGGCAGTGCTATCTTTGGAAACACTTCGTTACTTCTGCATTTGTTATGTAGACAGAGCGAGTGCTTCGGTCGGTTGCTAATATGCAGCGCTGAATGTACCTCTACACTCGGTCTTAATAATTTCTGTGAGAGAGCGAAATCGTTCTTTTTTTGTGAATGTGTCTGAAGATATCCTTTCTCTAGCAGAGGCCTAGTGAGGAATCTGTAGAATGATTAAATACGTATCTGCGTCTCTGGAGAGGAATACGTTCACAAAAATATTAATATTCAACTTGTATTTGTGTTCTTCACACCAGATTTTTAATAATATTTTATATTATTAAAAATGCTTTTGTATTAAAATAAAATATATTAAATCCTTAGTTATTTCGATGAATGCAATAAATATCATTTGTCTGTTTAAGTTAATTAAAATTATTACATAAAATTGATAGGTAATGTTAAGTGAGTGCCAACATTTATGATTGTGTGATTTATTGAAACATAAATTAAATCACATAACGGCACAGTATTCGCAATATGAAACACACAAATAAATATCCTTATTAAATCAAAGGTTGGCTTGTCTTATGATAAATGCACGGTTTGTTGGCTTTGTAAGACTATGTGTGAGTAATGCGATAGTGCAAACATTAAACTTAAACACCTTCATAACAAATTAATTGCAGGTATTTTCAAGTTTTGAGTTATATATTTTTTTAAATTTAATTATGCCTGTTATACCGGGTTCTTTTATTATCATTACACATACACCACTCTATGTGTAAATAAAAAAAAAGAAAAGTCATTGCATTGGTGGCATAGCAGGCAACCAGTTATACTTATACACCAGTGACGTATTTCTTTAAATGTCAAATATTTCTGATTTTTTATTCATACCTAAATCTTAAATTAAATACAATTTATTGAAAAATAGACAATTTATTTAAAACAGTTAATTACCCTAACAGGCATATACCTTGTGGAAGACAATTTTAAATATTTTTAACAAATTCAAAGAAGATTGATAGTATTTCTTTAAGGATGAAATATATCTAGGATAGTAAATTAGTGTATCAACAAAGGTAGAAAATATGAAAGCGTTGATAACAAAAAAGTACAAATATATTTTACCATTTTTTGAGATTGTAGAACGTTCTCACATTACTTTCAATGATTTACCGAACGTAACCCGCATATTGGGGGCATTTCAGTGACACGATAAAAATAAATAACACCTCGTGGTATCTTACTAATAAGTGGTTTTATAAAATGGAGAAATTTATCTTGAAAAGCAGTAGTGGGAAATTCCTGTAGTTAATAAATATGTTACTATTTCTTTAATAATCATAATAACTTGTAGACTTTACAATTATCTGACAGTATCACTACTGAAATTAAATTGAAGAAGGGAAGATACTGTGTATCAAACTTTTAAAATCTGTTTAAGTAAGGCTATTTTCAGATGAAAGACGATCAGTTAGAGTAGCAACTGTTTTAGACCCTCGATTAAAAAGGTTTTCGTAGTACTGGAAATGCTACTGGGGATTCTTTTCTAGAACAAGAAATGTTTAATATCATGAAGAAAATAGATCCTGATAATAAAGAACAAATGTCTGTAATCGAAACAGATATTAACCCACATCAAAAGTCACTTTCATTATTTAGATTTTTGCATGAAAGTATAAGAAAAAGTAAAATCAATTACAGATGATGTAATAATAACTAAAAGGCAATACCTCGATAGGCCAAATTCAATCGGGACTTAGATCCTCTTTTATTTTGGAAGGTAAGTTTTAAAAAAAGGGTAATTACATTTTTTATTTGGATTTTCTTTTAGGTAAAAGGAATGGAGCTGAAACTCTTAAGAATAATGTGCTAAGAAATACTTCTGTATTCCAGTGAGTTCAGCAGATAGTGAAAGAATGTTTAGTACAGCTCATTTAATAATAGAACAAAGGCGTGCAAGACTAAAACCGAAAAATGTTAATATGATAATGTCCCTAAATAAAAATTTTAAAAATATTAATAAGTAACCTAGGTTTTATTAAAATTACACCCAACCTGTTCCTATTAACTAAAGAAATAACCCAATGGGTTTCATCTTACTATGCTTTCTGCCTATTAAAGATATGAATGTTTAAGCCTTCAAAGAGAAATTATTTAGATTTCCATGCAGAATGAAACTCTTTAAATCTATTACGGAACTGTTTGCTTCATCAGTAAAAATTATTTAGATTCTTTGTTTAAAAAAGGGTGATTATTTGTAGTGAATAATATTCAACATGATAAATACAAGAGGAAAATCAATACAAGAGCACAAAAGTTAAATTATGCTGTCTTTGGCTGAATTTAAACAAATATTCTCCGATCTACCAGAAAAACATACAACTGAATTAAGAAAGGAGATTGAATTGTTAAAAGAAGAAATAACAACAATAAAAACCGACACGAAAAATAATGAAAGTAATGAATGCGAAGTATTAAAAGAGACCAATATAGAGGGAAACGAGAAATTACATTTTTCATCAGAAACCGTTATATATATCGAACAAAAGGATAATGATAGTAAAAATATTGCACTTACTAAGAAAAACATTGCAAAAGAAAAAACTCGACGGCTTTGGATTTATGTTGGGAGATGTAAGTCGACTACAACCGAGCAACAGGTGCGGACATATTTAGAAGGGAAGTTTCCAAATAATACTTTTGATGTTACTAAATTAAATTCTAAGGGAAATAGCACGTCTTTTAAAATGGGAGGTGATGTTTCTCTTAAAAATGAACTATATGATCCGTTGTTCTGGCCTGAAGGCAGGCGCGGCTCGTGATGACGTATTTGGGAGTGCAAGTACAATGATGCGAGTGCCTCGTGTGTTTTCAGTGTTTACTAAGAAAACGTTACAGTTAGTACACGAGAATACACGAAGCACACGCATCATTGTACTTGCAGTCCCAAATACGTCATCACGAGCCGTGCCTGCCTGAAGGTATTTTAGTAAAAAAATTTAGATTTTTTCGATCTACCGGAGCCTTCAACGAAAAATAGTGCTAATGTACATTTAAATAAAAGCATATTAGAAGATGGCCACATAAATATTCAAAATACAAATATACAGGCTATATCTAGCGACGAATGCATTACTGTGCATAATAATTACATACAATCTCTATCCGGTAAAATCGACGAAGTCGATATACATTTGAATGAATTTAAACCAAATATAATGTGTTTAGCGGAACACTGGTTGACGACTTCGTCTATTAACAATATAAAAATGGATTGTTATAGTATGTCTTCGGCGTTCTGCAGAAGTCATCAAATGCACGGTGGCGTGCTGATATTGATACGAAAAGGTTTGAGCTTTCGTGAAATTGACATACCAGACAAATATTCGGTTGAATTGGATATTGAACTTGCGAGTGTTTATTTGATAAATGTAAATATCGTTGTTGTCTGTATCTACAGGTCCCCTACAGGTGATTTGGACTGCGCCCTCAAAAATCTAAATGGTGCTTTGCAGGAAATAAATGAATGCCTGCCTGATGCAAATTTAATAGTAGCAGACGACTTCAATGTGGTTTTCAGTATTATGACGAAGGACGCGATTCGTATGAGCAATTTATTTGTAACTTATTGGCTACATAAAATATTTAGTGAGCCTTCCAGAGTATCAAAAAACTCCAAGACATGAATAGATAATATTTTTATATCGGGGGGCATAAACAAAACATTTGTTGAGACCTTTAATCCTCATCTGTCTGACCATTTTTGACAGAGAATATCCTTAGTAATTAAGGACGAAGTTGAAACACTAAAGCTGACTAAGGTAAACACCAGACAAATGAATGAGATTAATTCTTGCACGTTTGTGAACAAGCTTTTAAATGTAAATTGGAGTGCACTGTATATTATTGACAACATACAGGAACGTTTCAAATGCTTTTTGCTTTCTACTGAGATATTTTGATGAATCATTTCCTGAGGTAGTAAAAAATATTAGTAGCAACTACAACAATATGTCGTAGTATACTGAGGAAATTAAAGGAATGAGACATGTTCTTGATAGCGTTGAAGTAATAAGTAGAGCTACAGGCGAGAGGGAGGCTAGTGAATTATATAGGCACCTAAAAAAGCAATACAAAGAACAGATAATCCTGAGCAAGAAAAGGATGAACTCAAATTACATTCAAAGACCTAAAAATAGGTCTAGAGCAGTGTGGAATATAATAAATAGAGAAGTGGGAAATAATAAGCGTGATGGGAATGTTTTGTCAAATATTACACCTGATGAGTTTAACTCTTTCTTTGTTGATATTGGCAATGATTCAGTTAGGTCAATTGGGCCTACTTACCAAATATATTAAAAGTTCACAAAATACCTTTTTTCTTGGCCCTACAACAAATGAAGAAATCAAAGAAATAGTATATAGCCTTAGAAATCAACAAACCACTGATATATACACGTTAAATGTCATTGTATTAAAAAAGAGTATAGATTATATAGTGGATCCTATAACGCAGATTTTCAATAGTTGTTTGTGCAGTGGCATATTCCCTGATCAATTGAAAGTAGCCAAAGTGCTTCCTATACATAAGGGGGGCACGGATGATAAAGCAAATTTCCGACCAATCTCAAATCATGTCAAAAATTTTAGAAACCATTATCAAGAAAAGATTACTTAATTATTTTGAGACATACAAACTCTTAAATGATACCCAACATGGCTAGTTAAAAGGCAGATCTACTAGCACCGCAATTTCTGAGCTTTTGAACCATATTGCACATGCTTTTGATCGCATGGAAGTGGTGATTCTTGGTTGTTGCGATGTGAGTAAGGCCTTTGACTCCATGGACCATTCAATACTTTTACAGAAACTGCACAGATACGGCGTGCGAGGACGAGCAAATGAACTTATTTCCTCTTACTTAACGAACAGAAAGCAAGCAGTTTACTGGACTAATAAATATTCGAATACATTATCGATAAATCGGGGGGTTCCACAGGGGTCAATATTTGGTCCTCTGCTCTTTCTAATTTACGTGAATGATCTACTTTATAACATATCAGTAGGGAAAGTTACCCAGTTTGCGGATGATACATCCGTTTTGGTTCGGGCCCAGGAAATGGGAGAGGGAAGTATAAATTTGGTGATGCACTAATGGAGGCAGGCGAATGGTTTGGCAGTAACCTCCTGAAGCTAAATCAAGATAAAACACAGCAGTTAGCACTTACAACAAAAAGGATCTCTAATGAGAGCAAAGAGAGCATCAAATTTCTGGGTCTACAACTCACCAGCGACATGAGTTGGGATTGCCATGTGGAAGATTTGTGTCGACGCCTTGCTGCGGCTGTTTATTCTATTCGTAGGATAAAACAGGTAGCAACATACGAAGCAGCTCGAACGGCCTACTTTTCTAATTTTCAGAGTAGAACTACATATGGCATCCTAGCGTGGGGTGCGTCAGGTGCAGCTGAGTCGGTGTTTAAAATGCAAAAAAGTGCCATTCAAATCTAGCTGCAGGCAACTGTTTAAAATACATAAAATACTGACCTTGCCATCCTTGTATGTACTTACCTGTCTGGAGTATGTCCACAATACACACCAAACGTTCTACTTAAATAGTAATTTCCACAATTACGGCACCAGGAATAGAAATAACATAGTGATACCATACAATCGACTACAGAGAAGTCAAATGAGTACAAATTACCTAGCCTTAAAAATTTACAATAAAATTCCCAATGGAATGAAAGGCCTGGACCGTGGACGATTTAAAATCAAAGCCAAAGACATACTACTAAAGGAGTGTTTTTACTCGTTAAGTGATTTTTTCAATCATCAATTTTGTGTTTTTTCTTTTATTGTTATTTTGTACTTTTCTCATTTATATTTTATACTGAATATATCAATATGACGTATGTATGTATATATACATCAATAAATATTATTATTATTATTATTATTTTATTTAAAGTTTCTTCGTTTTCATTTAACAAATTAAATATTATATCACAAAAATCAGTTCGTTTTACCGTATCTTCTTCGAAAGCTGTTGATGGTTTTATATCTGGTACGGCTTATATTTGAATTCTTTGGTCACTTCGTTTTGAACACCGATCTGTACGATACCCCAAAACGCCTGGCTGCATCTAAAAGACTACAGATCGTTTCTCTACTTAACACAGGATATTCAGCTTCATATGTTCTGTTAACACGTGATTGGTTTTATTTTTTTTTGTGGGAATTTAGAAAACAACCACCTTGTTTGAATTTCTTAAATATATTTAAAATTGTCTTCACACAAGATATACGCCGGTTAGGTTAATTCATTGTTTTAAATAAAGTATCTATTTTTCAATAAAATGTATTTAATTTTAGATTTAAGTATGAATAAAAAATCAGAAATATTTGACAATTAGAAAAATACGTCACTGGTGTATAACTGGTTGTCTACTATGGCACCAATGCATTGATTTTTCTTTTTTTAGCGTTACACATAGGACCAATTGTCTTTATGGTTATTTAACTGGATTCGTAGATACGCTCCGAGATTCTTATGTGTATTCTCTAATGCGCCTAACGTTTCGTGGTGGTAAGCCGTTGATCTCAATTGCTGTATTCCTAGCAGTGAGCAAGTTTCCTTAAAAACTGCAGCCATAAACTCTGTTCCTTGGTCGGAAGCTATCTGTTCGGGAATAGCGTATCTTAATATAAAATTCTCGACCAGGGCTCTGGCTACTGTGGCAGCTTCTTTGCTCTGGATAGGATATGCCTCCACGAATTTCGTTAGTTCGCATTGGAGTGTCAAGATGTACTTATTTTCCTCGTGGTCTTGGTTTAATGGACCTACTAGATCTACAAAAATCTTTTGGAAAGCGTATGACGATGTGGTCGTTACCTTGATTGGTTCCTTGCTGGGTATTGAGTGCTTGTGTTTCTGGCAATCACTACATCGTTTCACGAATGATACGATGTCGTGCTTTAGTTTTGGCCAATAATAAAACCTTTTGATCTGGTTAAATGTTCGGTTTATTCCTCCGTGTCCTCCTGTACGTAGCATATGATGATCGTTTATGATTAGTTGTTGCGTTTCGTAGTCTTCAATTCTTACTACTCCTCCTATTACATTTATTTTTAAATCGCTTGGCTCTCTTTTCTTCCATGGAATAAAATTTCTCAGGAAGTCGCTGTTCCTGGAATTGTCTTTGACTATACATATTTCCTGTATGTCGTGTCCTGCGCAGAACTCCTGGAGTGTAGTCAATAAGCGCATGTGCTGCTGAGGACTCATTGTAACTACAGTCTCCTTCATAAAAATTGTGAGAGCATCTTCGTCGTATAGGAATACTTCCTTGGAACGCATGCTTGTTCCGTTACGACGTTGGAGGGAATTGAAGCTCGCCTTGTCTATCACTCGAAGTTCGATAGATCCCGTTGGCCTTTTCAACAGTTCCACAACCCCGGGGTGGCCTACCCTGGAGCCGGTGGATTCCGTGATTGCTGGGTTCGTAATGGTATGATCGGCAGCTACCTGTCTTGACTGAGCTCTAGTCGTAACAAAAATGCTGTCATTAATCCCATTACTAACCTCCTTCAAGTCGTTGGAATCTATCTCTATGCGTGATAAAGCGTCTGCAACTACATTTTCTGAACCCTTAACATAGTTAATGATGAAGTCATATTCTTCTAACACTAACCTGAATTTCGTAAGACGGCTAGACGGGTTGGTCATTCCAAACAAATATACTAACGGCCTATGATCTGTAAAGATCTTAAATTTCCGGCCGTATAGGTAAGGCCTGAAATGCTTCACTGCCCAAACCACGGCTAATAACTCTTTCTCGATTGTGCAGTAGTTCCTTTCAGCTTTGTTTAAGGATCGACTGGCATAAGCGATTGGCCTGTCGTTGCCGTTGGATAGCACTGCACCAATAGAGTAGCCGGATGCATCTGTTTTTAAAGTGAACATGTTATCTGCATCGAAATTTGGATATTGTAGAACTGGTGGTGTCTGAAGGGCTAGCTTGAGCTTTTCAAATGCCTTTTGTTCCACATCGGACCATGTAAAAATAACATTTTTCCTTGTAAGGTTGTTCAAAGGATTCACGATGTTGGCAAAATTTGGAATGAAACGCCTATAATAATTGGCGAATGCGACAAATCGTTTTACGTCTTTTGCGTTCTTAGGAACTGTATATTCCATTAAGGCTTTTACGTTGGAAGGGTCTGGTGAGACTCCTTCAGCCGAAATGACGTGTCCCAAATATAAAATTTCTTTTCTTAAAAAGTCGCATTTGCCTGGGTTTAGTTTAAGATTAACTTTTCTTAGCCGTTCTAGTACTCTAACTAAATTCAGATTGTGTTGTCGGAGATTGTTGCCGAAAACTATGAGATCGTCTAAATATATAAAACATTGTTCGTAATTAAGGCCTGACATAGCTATTGTCATGGCTCTGGAAAAAGCGCTACTACTCGTTTTTAGTCCCATGGGAAGCCGACACATTTGATATTGATCTTTTCCGGTCGTAAATGCTGTGTAGGGACGGCTTTTGGGTTCTAATTCTATCTGGTGATAGCCTTGTGCCAAATCTAAATGAGAAAAATAGACTGCGCCTGAAAGCGAGTCTAATATCTCGTTGATTGATGGCAGTGGGAATTTGTCGTCGACTATCTGCTTATTTAACAGCCGGTAGTCGATCACTATCCTCCACTTTTGGTTTCCGTCCTTATCCTTCTTCTTGGGAACTAATAGTAATGGAGATGACCATGGTGATTTTGCCTTTTCTACAATGCCATCGGACAATAGTTTCTCTACTTGCCTGTCGATCTCATGTTTCTGCGAATGTGGCAATCGATAGGGTTTAGAATATATTGGATTTATCTGCGGGTCAACCTGTATGTCTCCCCTGTATATGCTTGTGTGCGTAAGTTTGTCTGAATCGAGGAAAAAAACGTCGCAATACTTAGCGATAATTTTCTGCATCGTAATGTTTTCTTCTTTATTGAGATGTGACGTATTTACTGTTTGTAAAACCTTGTCGACGCGGTTGACTGATTTGGGGCCACTATACTTGAAAGTGCGAACGTCGTATTTACCGAGGTCGGTCACCGTAGGAACAAAATTTTTCAATGTCGCGTCGCTATCTCTTGTATTAAGTATACGGACGGGCACTAACCCATTCTTTGGGCTAACAATAGATCCCCCTATGAATATACCTGGGGCGGCTTCCTTTTGGGAAACCACGCAGTCGCCAGATGCATTTATTTTAAAATATTTGATTACTTCGCAACGCGGCGGAATGTTAACAACCGTGTTCTCATTGGAATGCAAAGGTAATGTAATTTGCTGACCTTCAATCGAAAACGTAATACTATATTTCTCGTAGTCTATTATCGCGTTGTATTTAGCGAGTATGTCAGAACCGATGATGCCTATAAATTTGTTATTATTTACGTTGTCTAGTACTGCAAACTCGTGCTTAATCTTGGCCTCACCTAACCTTAATGTAATGAAAGCTGATCCGCGTGTTTTCGTTTCGCCGTTTATGCCGACTATGTTTACCTTTCTTGTTTTATCAACAATTTTGTTTGTGTAATTACCATTTAAAAATATAACACTTATCGAAGCACCTGTGTCAACCAGAAATAGATTGTCGTTATTATTGAAATATGCATTAATATATGTTAAACCGTCGAGGTTAAAAAAATAATGCCTGGAATCTGTTTTTAGTTGACTACTCTTCGAAAAAATTGATTGTCTTTATTATCGTCGGACTGGGTCGCGTTTGCTGATACAGTGAACACTCTTTCGCGGTTATCGCGTTTGTCGCGTCTAAAATATTTTTTCCTATAACCATGATTATAATTGCTAGGCGTGTAATCATGTTGGAAATTTCTTCTTTTATTCCCGTTATCTGTATGCCTATATTTCCGGTACCGATTGTCTTTAGCTTGCGAATGATTAAACGCGGCTTTTGAATTGTTAAACGTAGCTTTTCTTGAGAAATGATAAATCGTATTGTTATTGCTTGCGGGGTTGAGTATGTGCTCGTTCGAAGCCTCTTGAATCGCGTCGCTTAGTGTGCTAGGGTTGCGTGCTTTTATTAGAAGCTTTATATGTGGATCGCGAAGTCCGTTAGTGAATGTATTTACAGCAACCTGTTCATTAGCCATGCGGAACTTATCTATAAGCGTGTCGTCGTCGCCAGCTTGCGTGATGGACAGTTGTGCTAGCAGTTCTTCAACCGTCTCGCCGTACTCGTTTATTGATTTCGCGCCCTGTTTAACGTTGTGTAATTGTGAAGTTAGAGCTGTGACCGATTTTTTCGCAATGAAATAGCGTTTTAAGTCTGTAATTAAAGCGGCATTGTTAGGGTATGTTTTGAGTAATCTTAATTTTGCTTTCGGGGATAACCGTGTTTTTAGAACATATTTCGTTAGACTCTCCTTTCCTGCGTTATTTAACAATGCGTCATATAATTCAATTGAATCTATTAATTGCAAGGTGACTTCTTCTTTACCGTTCATAACAGGTAATAAACTTGAGGCCGTTCGTAAATCGAAATTTTCAGCCATGTTGCCAATTGTTACATTTAAATTACTTAACCTATTACTTAGAATTTCGGTAGCCTCATCTAATGTCGCGGTAATGTCTTTTATACAATTCTTAGTTGCCTCCCGGGTACTTAAACTATGAGCTATCTTATTAAAATTGTCCCTTATTTCACACAATCTAAGATTAAAATTGTCTATTAGCGCTTGTTTGCGCTTAATTACATTTATATCACTCTTATTGCTAACATTGTCTTTCCTTAAATTACTAAAAAATACCTTTACTTCGTCATGTATCTGTACGAATTGGTCTGGTGCGGACATGGGTGTTAGCCTAGACCTTCTCCTGACTCCGGTGGAACTCCATTTGGACCTGAGCGGATAGGGCCTTCGTCATCCTCTTATTCACGTGCCGGTATGCACCGTAGCAGCAGCAGGACGTTAATATAATCATAACTCCTACAAACGCCACTATGCCGAGAATGTCGATGGTGTCCACGTTGTTCCTTATGTTAGCGTCATTGCCTGCGATGATTACCTCTTCCTTTGTCGCGTAGTTGCCCATTTCTTGCTTCGACCTGCCAAACTGTAGGTTTCCTTTCTTCCCTGGTTCGTTCCAGCTTCCTACATGTTCCTTGCAGTCTTACACGACTGGCAGAATGGTCCTGAGCCGTAGGTAGGCAGAGATCGCCATGTAACGTGGGCCGTTGGGCAGCCACACAGATTAGCAGGTAGGGCGACTTATCGTTGTAAATGATACACTCGAAGTTCGGGTAACATCTTATAATTTAATCAACACTTAGAAATTGGTTAACAAACTATGTACATTATAAATAGATACAATTCTGACTTATTACTATTACAGATATTGTCTGTCTAGTTCTCTATCAGATACTGAATCATTCTGAATCCCTTTTACTTATCCTACAGTCTATATATATAATAGCGAAGTCCTCGGAGAGTTAATTAGGCCATAACAAACCCTGGCCTACCGCAGTATGTATACATAATATATACATGCTTGAGGTCGTGTTTATTAAACACTTGTTTTGTATTAAGGGGAACGAGGATATAACCTCGTCCGAGAGTATTTGCATATACATGCATATTGCGTTATCACAGTATGTGTAATGATGAAAAAGAACCCGGTATATTTTTCTATATGAAACGGTCTTGTTAGGTATAACTTTACTTCACAAAATGAACCCATCTAATAGGTTTGTCTATCAAATTTGGTGAATGGTCTAATATATCGGTGTTCAACGCTTGAAACAAGGTCGCATGCGTAGACATGTCTGGACCTCTCATCTGCCTAATATTGCATGAGGCTGCTAATACGTTCCGAGCAGTGTGCGTCGAAAAGCCATTAAGTTCTGCTTCAAATTGGGTAAAACGGCGACGCAAACCCATGAAATGTTGGTGCAAGTTCATGGATAGCATGGTGCAAGTTCATGGACAGCATGCTGTGAGTAGAAAATGTGTGTGCGTTTGGTTTGCACGCTTTCGCGCTGGCAAGGAATCGGTGAAGGGCGAGGCGCATTCGGCCCGGCTGTCTACAAGCAGGAAACCGGAAAACATAGAACGTGTGCATGTGTTGCTAGTAAAAGGTCGGCGATTGACTCAGCAATTAATAGCAGAAGAAGTGGGTATTAGCGAAGACAAAGTGGCAGCCAGCCTCCATGAAGATTTGGATAAACGCAATATTTGTTCACGATTTGTGGCGCACATTTTAACAGGCCAACAAAAAGCAAGGCGCTTTGGAACCAGTGGCGGTTTTATTGACATGTGTAACCGGAATTCGTTATTTCTGGGTTCTATTGTCACAGGGGCGGCTATTGGTGTTACCAGAACAACCCCGAAACGAAAAGACAATCAATGGAATGGCGATCACCATCTTCCCCGCGACGAACAAAAGAGCCGTGCGCAAAAATCCAAGGCGAAGACTATACTGATCACATTTTTCAACAAAGAAGGAATCATTCATAAGGAATTGGTCGCTGCTGGCCAAACAGTGAATGCCGCATTCTGCCTTAAGGTTCTCAAACGTTTGTTGCAGCGCATCCAGCGCGTTAGGCTACAGATGATTTAAACCTCCATCCAACATTCCAGATCTTGCCCCTTCTGACGTTTTTTTGCTCCCTTGTATCAAGACGTCAAAGTTTTTGTGTTTTTATTATACCATTTACCGAATTTTTTAGACGAAGCTGGTATATAATAGACTCCATTTAGAATAAAATTAATTGTACAAGAATAAAGTAATCTTTGATAATGTTTGATGTTAAATGACCGTTAAGGCTCATCAACTGAATGCGAAGACCACTTCATAAAGCTATTGACATCTTTATTATCCATCTACAGGAGCTAACCTACTTACTAGCCGACCGGTAGAAACGAACTCCCTCAACTTGTTGATTTCTGTGTTACTAGAGGGATTACAAAATAATTTTTAATTGCAAAGTTATGTTTCGACCTCTTGTTCGACCATTCTCTTCTTGACCATAATTTAGATTTGAAAACCTCATGTAAATCAAACTTTAAAGTGGACAATGCTGTAAAATATTTAAATGAAACTATCGAACAATCTATTTTGCAATCTGCACCTACTGGACTAAAAAAACTAATGTATATCAAGATATACCCTCTCTAATTAAGCATAATATTACATAAAAATGCAAAATCAGAAAATTATACCAATAAACAAGAGCATGTGAAGATAAGACTTAATCAGACAACACGTGAATTAATAACCATAAAAAGATTGGAATCTGTAGACACCTAAAAAACTTAACAGGTACAGAGGCCACAGAATATTCTCACTAGAAAGTTGCAAAGAAAATAAATCGATCCCAGTTGCTTAATCCTCCCATCAGAATAGAAAATAGAAATAGGCAAGAAGCAGTGACGAAAAAGCCCAAGTCTTTGCAAGCTACTTAACTTAAACATTTTAAATTAGAAATAAAACTAATGGTTAAAATCTTCACTTTATTTCAATCTTTTCCCTCCAATTACGATAATGATAGTGAAATATGTCGCGTTCTAGAATCTCGTTATCAATTCAAACTATCTCTAATAAATTTGAAAATGAACCACAATTACTTGAGTTCTGAATTCCAAAAAAATCACCTGGATATGATTTAATTACGAATACTGCTCTAAAAAGAACTATGAACAAAAGGTTTAAGGTAGTTGGTCCAAATTTTCAATGCCACTTTAAGAGCAGACCATTTTCCCGCTCAGTCGAAAGTGGTCCTAATCATTCTTATTCGTAAACCTGGTAAACCTACACACAACATCAACGTTGCGCGATCAGCGAAATTCACCGGCGTTTGATAGCTGTTTATGGCAACATTTGTATGGATGTGAAGTATGTTCGCCTATGGTTTAGACACATTGTTCGTTCAGACGTTGAATTATAGTAAAATTTGCGCATGGGTTCCCCGACAATTAACGCATGTGCTGAAAGAACAAAGAAAATTTATCGAGTATCGACGTGAAGGAGTTGATTTTCTCAGAAACATTACTACCGGAGACGAATCTTCTTGGGTTCATGATTATAACCGCGAAAGAAAGCGGCAGTTAATGGAATATCGTCGTTCTGATTTTGCACGTGTACGAAGATTCAAAAGAGTTCCATCAGCGCAGAAAATCATCCTCGCTATTTTTTTGGAATGCAAAGGAAACCGAAGATTTGCCATAGAATAAGCCCGGATGAACGATTTTTCATGCACTACGGCGACCGCATGGCAGCAACGAAACGATGAAGACAGTGACGAGCTTGAAATTCATGGTTATTTTGAACATCCGTGCAGTTCTGATCTGGTACCTTAAAATTTCTGGTTGTTCCCAAAATTCAGAAGTATTGAAAGGTCAACATTGTTCATTAGACCCTGAAATTTTGGTTACTGTTCTCAATTGGATCAACAATAAACAAGAAAGTTTTTTTGTGGTCAAAATGGAGAAATGGATTCAACGTCTGGAGAAATGTGTTGCACTAAATGGTGATTATGTGGAAAAGTAATTACGAACGTTGGTCGTATAATAAATTTACTTTATTTTGAGACTAGTTCCATTATTTTGTCTTTTATTATTCTTATTTTATAGAGCCTTCGTAAGTTGACAATCCATTATTTATAGATTCAAAAGAGTTGCTTAGCTTTTCAGAGTAGCTTGTTCCTAATTTCTCTTAGGTTTGGATTTGTTTAAGACCCACATAACATACAAGATTCGATTAAACAATTAAACACAATGGATTTCTTCGGTCCATATAAATCTTAGGATTTCTTGGCACTACCACTAGATGAGCTTCTTCTACTTCTTGTGCCACATCGATCAATTCTAATTCATCCATATCTATCTGCCAGCAATTCATATTAATACCAAAATAAAAATATAAATCAATATTTGTATATGTTTTATTTACCTGTAATAATCCCTGCTATTGAAATCTTATTTAATCGTGCTTTCTTGTCTAAATATTCAAAAATGAAAGACGACGCATGTCAAGTAACATCGAATGTGGTATTGCCACATCCATTTTATCATTAACATTAGTTAGTGCGCACTAAATTTGCTTTTATTAATACGATATGTTAGTACCGTGTTAATACGATGTTAATACGCATTAACTAGTATTGTACTAAGACCAATTTAAATGGAGCTTAATTTTGCAAATTTTGTCCATACGTTTCTAGATTAATATCAAACCTATTTTTCGCAAGTAACAGTATTTATAAAAACATTTATTCTGAAACATTAATCTATTTTGTTCAATAATTTTGTAGAAGTTGTATAATATGATATCACGGACAATAACTTGATTGCAATCATTAACAAAGTAGACTTTAGAAATCATAAAAATAA
Source organism: Melolontha melolontha (assembly GCA_935421215.2). NCBI lineage: Eukaryota > Metazoa > Arthropoda > Insecta > Coleoptera > Scarabaeidae > Melolontha > Melolontha melolontha. The sequence continues at coordinate 44,186,297 of OW285239.1, read as the reverse complement.
TCTGAGAAGAGAATATAACTTTCTGAAAATGTTACGTTGGTTTATAAATGATATTGATATAATATGACGAGTACTCGAATGTTATAGCCCATGTGTTAAACAATTTGAACATTATTATTGGTTGACATGCAAATAATAAATTAAAGTTTAATAGTGCCAAGAGTTGTAAAGTAACTTACACGAAAACATATTGTCCAATTGATTACACTTATATTATATGTGGAATAACTTTAGTAACTAAAAATACTTTATTGGTTCTTGGAGTTCCTTTCGACTCATCTCTAAACATATGTTCCACATATTAATGAACTGTGTACGTCAACATCTATTGCGCTGCGTGTTTTATTTATTTGCTTACCTACCTTTACTATTTTTTTTGTGTCCGTGAAATATGAAATTAATTATAAAACACTGATTGTTGCTCTAAAAGTGGATTAGTCCAGGTTCTGCATCAAATTGTGGGCTAGGTTTGGTCACAATATACAGATACTTAATTCTCAATATAAATTAAAGTAAGTGGCTAGCTAAAGACGAATATACAGGGTCCTTGAAAGCAAGAGGTACGAACAATTGAAAGATGCAATTAACAAGCGACCAAATAAAGCCGGAGTTGAATGAGAAAACGTATTTTCTAACTTAAGCATTTCTAATATCATCATACATGCATACATAATTTTTAATCAATATTTGTCAATGTTGACATTTGGTTGTCAACGTTGAGATTTTACATAACTTTAAACGTATTTCAGCGATTGTAAAATAAAATTAATTTATTGATATACAGTCGTGGCCAGATAAATTAGTACAAGCTTTTCTTAATAAATTTTTATGGTGTAAGTTAGTATTTTGACAATTACATGTCAAATCATTTTAAATTTTATTAAACGTCAAACATATTTTTACGATGGCACGAAAGCTAACCGCAACCGCAGCAAATGCAGTTAAATAAAACCACCGTGATGAAGGTTAAGAAAAGATGGGAGACTGATGAGAGCATGGACAGAAAGCCGGGTACTGGGCTTAAAAGAATTTCGACTGAACAGCAGAACCATAATCTAGTTCAACATCTCCGAGAACATCCTTTCGATTCAGTGAAAGTAGCAGTTGCGGAGACCATTTTTCCTGGTTCACGTAGAACTGCAACCAGGAGAATAAGAGATAGCGACATAGGGTCGCGTGTTGCAGCCAAAAAAATTCAGGTTAGTGAAGAAAGTAAGCAAGCCAGGCTTTTGTTCGCATTAAATCATATAAACAGTGGACCTGAGTTTTGGGAAAATGTAGTTTTCACTGATGAGAAAACATTTCAATCCACCAGTAATGGTTCTGTTCGTGTCTACAGACCTGGCGGTACAAGATACAAGAAGCAATATATATATAGAGACAGGTAGTGTGGAGGGTAAATAAGGAAGTGGTCCAGAAAAACGTACACTAGAAGTAATTTATAACGTAAGAGAGCTAATGGATGAAACCTCAGAAATTCGGGTACTGTCACAACAAATTAACCTTTCATTTGGCAGTTGCCTGAAAATATTAAAGAAGGATCTACACTTATTTCCTTATTGTTATCAAGAAATCTATCCATTTGACTATCCCCGAAGATTAGAATTTTGTCAATGGTTTTTAAATAATTTCGACAATGACCTTCTAGACAAAACTTTCTTGTTAGATGAAGCATGGTTTCATCTTAATGGGTATCTTAATTCGCGGAATATGAGAATGTGGAGTCCTGAAAAACCCAATATTTTTTTGTGTTAAGACTGCTGCTTATTCGCAGAAAGTTGGTGTTTAAGTGTGCTATACCGTGTACCGTCTGTTGACCAACTTAATGTAAATGAATTAACACTAGGATATCTTCAGTAAGACGGAGCAAGGGGGCATACCACACAAAATACAATTTACATGTGACGTCAATTTTTCCACAATCGCTTGATTAGCCTGAATAGTGATCACGAATTTCCTCAAAGATCTTCCGATGTCGCTCTATGCGATTTCTCTTTATGGCCTATTTTAAAAAATTCTATTTTCAACGTACAAATTCCAGATCTGGCACACCTTCAAGTCTAAATTACACAAAAAATTAATGAAATCAATGAACATCATAATATGTTAACCAGTATTTTTGAAAACGTAAAAAGGAGATGTACAAAATGTATTGACAATTGTGGACAATTTCAGCATGCTTTGTAAAATGTGTTTATTAATTCTTAAAATTGCATATATTATCTAATTCTCTAGTTTATAAATAAATACTTATTGTGTTTTATTTCGTTAGATGACATTTCACTTTTTAATCAACAAAATTTATAAATTGACATTTATGTATGTTGATATTACAAATGCTTAAGTTAGAAAATACGTTTTTTCGTGCAAAACCAGTTCGACTCCGGATTTATTTGATCGATGGTTATATAGAATATGAATCCAACAAATTGCGACACGAACCGCAAAATTAAAAACACCCTGAAAATTGTATTATGAAACGTACCACTCATGGTTTCAGAATGTCGATAAAAATGCCGCTATTGAATTAATAATTATTACACACAAGCGCACACTACAATGTTTATGTTTATAAAAACTCTAGAAGATAACATTGTTTAGACAGCTTTGTACGCTAAAGGATTAAATGTTCGACAACCTAGTACAAAAGTCAGCTCTTAAAAATTTATACTTACATGTGAATATTTGAAAGAAGAAAATGTAAGATGTATGGTCTACGAGGCATTTCACGTTCAAGTTGGGAACACTCGGGTACACATGTAGGTACACATGTAACGCTCGACAGCTGACTGAATCGAAGGCACAGTTATTTCGATACCTAAAGTTGACCGACAACAAAAAGAGTAGGAAAATATATTGTAGGATAATATTTTATAAAAATCTTTATCATTTCTTTTCTCGCTTATGAGAGAAAGTAGTGAAATTCATTAAAATTTGATTTATTTTATCCCGATAATAGAATATAATGGAATATAATGGAAGTAAAGGCTGAAACAATCCTATTTCTCATAGCTGAGACAAAAAGTTGATGCCATATTTAGCAGAAATCCAGATTTGCATATATTTTATCAATTCTGCACAGAGCCGATTGAAAAATCTGTACATTCCAAGTATTGTGCACTTTTGCAACATCACCAGTTGTGATGTGGAACGGACATTTTCTATTTTGAATGACGTTTTAACATCCAAAAGAAGTAATTTAACACAGAAGCGCCTTGAACAAATTTTAGTTGTTCATAGTAATGTTTTACACTTTCAATGTTTCACAGAAAATACATAGTTCTGAGTTTTGTCCTTTGTAAATTATTTTTATTCAAAATTCGATACGCAATTCGCTTGTCAGCATTACTTTTGTTTCAGCAGTAGTTGCTACCGGTTATCAAATCGTTTATTACATTCACTCTGTTGTGCATTGACAGATACATAACACCATATGTAGGTATGTGCCGCTTACGTAGCTAGCCACACATATCAAATTGTGCGAAACTCACGGATCGCTTACAAAAACAAACCTATTGCGAATACAAGGGAGACGCCTATGGGCTATGAATCATCAATCGCTCGAGTCCGCTATCAGGTTATGAGTTTATAACAGCTGTTACCAGATGTTACGTCGCGAAAAAAGCTTATTGTGGATGGTCGATTAGTTGAATTACGTTCAGACATACTGTTTGACTTCACAGCAAAATCAAGGTTAACTAAAAGTAGTTTTTTTTTAACGCATGTATCGCGCGTTCAAAAAAAACTTGCTGTAAAGCAGGCGCGGCTCGTGATGACGTATTTTGGTTTGCAGAACAATGATACGAGTCCCTCGTGTGTTTTCGGTGTTTACTAAGCAAACGTTACAGTTAGTACACGAGAATACACGAAGCACTCGGATCATTGTACTGCAAACCAAAATACGTCATCACGAACCGCGCCTGCTGTGAAGTCAAACAGTATGTCTGAACTTACATGCGCACGATACTTAAGTGTTGATCTACAAATTATCGTCGAACTTTAAAGCTTTTATCTTGAACTACTGTGAACACTATTGCCAACTTGGAGAAGTTATATTCTTCGAGTTTTCTGGTCTCCATTACTTTCTACCTCCTATGGTCTATTTTTAAACTAAGAGGAGCGTTTTAAATTAATCGCGCCAAAATTACTATGCGTGATTGGTTGCTTCAGAGGTAGGATTACGTTATGCAAAAATTGCGTGTTGACCTATAGATGTCAAACGCTTGTCAAATTTCGTTTTCTGTTGTGTTCCCGTTGTTCTATTCAGTTGTATTGTTGTATTAACGTAAAAAAATCCGTTCTTTTTAGAATTTGCGAAACCTTTAAGATACCCTTCTGTAGTTATCGATAATTATTCAATATTCATATAAATATGGATACTGTTGCAACAAGTTCAGCATCATTTTCACCTCCGAAAAAACGCAAACGTTTAGATATAGGGCATTTATCTGTTGCTGAAAAGCAATGTGTTTTAAATATGTATAAACAGCTGCGAACTGATGAACCGAATCTTAAAAAAACTGTTATTGTTTCTAAAATTAGTAACACCGTGGGTAAGTTTTCATGGATTGAATAATGTAACCAATTTGATAATGTTCTGCTTTTAGGCGTTGCACAATCGACAGTATATCGCTCCATAAAAGAGTATAATGAGACTGGTACAGTTACTGCATCTAAACACTATGGAGGACGACCTGGTAATGTTGCTGCATACGATGAAGTAGTTAAACAGTCTGTGCGGCAAATAGTGCATGCTTTCTTTTATAAAAACGAATTACCTACGTTGGACAAAATTTTGATGGAAATAAAGAAACGTCCAGATTTACCACAAATATCCCGTTCGTCATTGTACAAATTTATGAAGCAAATTAACTTCAAGTACGAAGAACTGTTACGCATACTAATACACTTTCCTGCATACGGCCTATGTAAGTGCAAGTTTTCTCTATTATTTCTCTTAAAACCCTCGTAGCTCTAACATTTAAATAAATTTCTACTAATGATTTTTAATTTGCTTTAAACTCCATTTATCGAACAGTTTGGACCCTTCAACTACAATATTCTCAACCCATTTCATTCGTTCTATTCATCTTGAAAGCCTTTGTATATTAGCAAGCGGTCATCTTCTTAAATTCCCTATCCGAAATGCTCGCAAGATTTTCACTGCTAACTCGCTAAAAGTCACACCGAATTTCAAACCAATTATGAAGGAATTTTTGCTTTGAAATATAGATCTTCTAGACGCATCTGTTTTTGTTAAATATTGCCTTTCTATAATTAATTCTAGTTTAATTTTTAATTACAACGCTTATTGCGCCATCTCCTTTTCGTTATTCGCCCTCTGCGACAGGAAACTCACTTGCCGACTCCTATTAGAAACTTTCGTCTCTGGTCATTAAATTATTTAACGTTTTAAATTTGGTTTGACACTTTTTGCGAATTGAAATCATCCTCGAGATTTTGAAAACTATATCCATCTTCTTTCTTTACTTCCGGCAATTACGATGACGTGTATCCGGCATTTTACTTCTATATCGATACGGCAGCGATTGAGACTTAAGCTTCATAAGCGCTGTGTCGTGTTTGTGTCACGTGTTATTTAAAACTAGATTTCTGCGGTGAGTTTTTGAAATCCCCTTAATAATTTTTACCATATCGCATTTTGAACTTTCAGGATTCTTATAAACGTTTTATAAAACGAGGTTTTCTCTGAATTTCTGAGAAATATTTGGATATCTATTGTGAAGCGTAAGGCGTCTCACCGGTAAATTTAACCTGTGTTTTGGGGCATAATTTTGCTGATCGAAATACTTCGACGCAGTTCTGAAACTCCCTTAAGCCGTCCGCAACCTGTGAATTTTGGGGCACATTTATTCTGCAAGACCTTTTTGGATTAGGAGAAATCCATATTGGATTCCCGTAATGGCGTCGCTGTGAAACCTGCTCGTGAATAAAAGAATTGAATTGCCCTAGTAAGCGATATATTGTACTTGGAAGGAACGAATTCTGTTATTGTATCCTAGAAAAAGTAGGTGTTGCCTTTTAATTCTTGCAGTCCTAAACTTATAGAAGATCATTTAAATATCGAATAGTGTTTAGTATTTTCTAAATTAATATTATAATCAAGCTGTTACTCTCCTTAAGAGACGCACACCTTGTGTGTTAGTTCAAACTGTTAATTCAGATTTTTTAGAAGGGTTCTTTTCCCTATTTCAAGTTTGTTTTACTGTGTCATTCGAGTCTGATTTTGTAATAAACCCGTTGATAGTCATAAATATCCCCGGGTACTGGTACAGAAACTTAATATTAGCTCCAGAAGACCGACAGCTTCACTGTTTGTCACCTGTTTAGATTTAGTGTCATTTTCGAGGTCAGATCCTTCAGATCGGTCCCTTAATTGTTTGGTTCGATACCTGAAAATCGAAGAACTTTCTGTAGTTTAATGTACTTATTTTGTAATAAATTGTACAGAATCTAGATTACGTATACGGAATTGGTATTCTAATAATTACTTTTGTTAATTAATTTCCTACAGGTTTTTCTGTTTTATATTATATTAAATATTTGCACACCTGATATACAGGGGGTACTCCAAAAGTTCTGCCAGGAATATTAGATCTCATAATTTTGTAATTTTTCTTACCTTTATTATCTTGCTGTAATTAAGGCATAACTTTGATTACTTTCATGAGGTAACCTTCCGTTTCGCTTGTGATTTTGCCATTCTTGTAATTGTTCGCGTTGACGTCTATTGAGACTTCTTTTGATAACTCGTTCGTGGTTTCAAGATTTTATTAACCTGACGAGACAATTTTGGAATAACCCCTCTCGCCTCCCGGTTCAAATATACAGGGGGAGAGAGTTGCTAACTTTTTCCGTACTCAGTATTATTAACTCAAATTTCATGTTGCTATCACTTTTTTTGGTTGATCCGGGCTTCACCTTTTAATTGCTTCGAAACATTTTAAGTGTCTGTTACTATATTAGTTTAGCGTTTTGACTTTGAATTTTGATGTACGACTGTGTCTAGTTTTATATTTTGTGAGAATTGACAACGCCGAATTGTGGATTGATGTTGGCCCATTTGTAGCCTTTAATAAATTGTAGAATTGTTGAATGTGTCTTGTTCCCTACCCTTCCACTAGTTTTATGAGTATAACAAAGTTTCTTGCTCTGCAACGAGTGATAAGAGGCTGACCCTCTGGTGTTAGTTGGAGCTACCAGGTCCCGCCTGCTCCCGTTATAGCTGAATCTCTGCAGGTGGATATAACGGTGGCGTCCATTTTCCAACTCGCGGCCTTGAATCCGCGACGTTCTCCGAAACAAGAGAGTTAGCCGGCAGAGACCTTCCTGGGGACATAACATCAACAGGTAGGTTCAGACCAGAGAGGATCAGCGAGCGTTCACTCCTTATCACTCGTCACACTTTTAATTTTAGGCCGCGTTGGTGGCAAGTTTTTGGCGCCCTGTGTGGAGGCCATTTTTCTTTTTTAAAATCTTTAGAAACTTTGCTTGCTCATACTTGTGGGAGGGGCTTTTGTTTACTTTGAGACTTTCAATCAGCTTAGGGTTGTGTAAGGACCATTTGAGGTTTCGATATTTTTGGGAATATATTTTCACTTTGAGTGTGTCTGACGTTTTGTTGTATTATGGAGGGTAAAATTGAAATCAACAGGTTAGAGCGTGATGAGTTAGTTTACGAACTAAGGGTTCGAGGAGCAAATGAAAATGTTCCTGTCAAAACGATGCGTGCGACTCTTAGGAGTTTGTTACAGTTAGAGAGTGGGGGCATACCGATGGCTAAACCAGCTAATCCTTACACTATCGAAGAGGACACTCGCGAAGTAAGGAGAAAGATCGCCGAGATCAATGATCTTTTGGAGCAATTTTTAGAGATAGAAACTAGTTTAAGGTATCGGAAAATTAACACAAAAATCATCCATGCTTTTTCGCGAATTAGGCGAGCAAAGCCAGTGACACCCGAAGCTGAGGAGGAAGTAGCAGCTATTCTTGTTGAGTTGGTAACCCTTCAGGCATCTCTTAAGTCTAAGGCACGAAAGGCCAGGAAGTCTGCTGTGGCAGGTACCGTTCCTGCAGACATGTCGTTTGTGTTCGCGTCCACTAGTGTAGCACAAGGTCCTACTGTTTCTGATAGCGAAATTTCTGATTCCGAAGAATCTGTGGGAGAACCGATTCTGTCACCTGTTCGTGCGACTGCGTCACATGCGGTGAGTTCGGCAGCTGTCTCTGCGACATCTCCGTCGTGTAAGGTTGTTCCGGTGTCAAGGTGGAACTTCTCCAAGTTCGATGGAGAGAATTCACGACAATCTTTGAGTGCATTTCTCGAGACCATTGAAGATAAATGCATAGCAAACAATCTCGCCAAAGAACAGTTAATAAGATCCGCTACAGAGTTATTTTCAGGAAAGGCTTTGGTTTGGTGGCGTTCCACTCGCCATAAGGTAACGACTTGGGTCGATTTCGTACGAGAGCTTCGACTACAATTTCAACCACCCAACTATAACGACAAATTGTTTCAGGAAATAAAGAGGCGAACTCAGGGGCTGAATGAGACGATAGGCATGTACGTGGCGGTAATGAATGGTATGTTTGGGCGTTTGACTGTGCCAGTTGCCGAGGGACTTAAATTGGACGTTCTGTTGCAAAACATTGCTCCGTTTTATCAGAGTCAACTAGGGCTTACAGAAATTAAATCCGTGGACCAGCTTTTAGAATTGTGCAGAAAACTAGAGCATGTAAGATCTCTATAGAAGCTTTCGCACCTCCACCTCGCAATAAGTCTTCTTTATGCGAACCGGACTTAGCTTATGCTTCGGCTTATGTTTCGGCGCCTTCGTCCAGCAATGGACCGAAGTGTTGGAATTGCAACGTAGTGGGACATCTAGTGAGAGAATGTCCTAATCCTCGCAATTCACGATTTTGTTTTAAATGTGGAGCGCGTGGTCAGACCATCAACACTTGTCCACGCTGTCAGACTTTCAATCGGTCGGGAAACGGCAGAGGGAGTCGTCAATAAGACCGCGAACGATCCCTAAACCAGCGACTTCTCGCGTTAGCGGTCTGTGTTCTCGTGTTGAATCTTCTCGATTGAACTTTCTGTTGGATCAAGCATGCAATGACGAGCGGCCACATCTCAGGGTGTTAATTTTTGGTCAACCTTTTTTTGGTTTGTTGGACTCTGGCGCTTCACGCACTTTTATCGGAGGTTCTTGTTGGAAACTCTTACAATCTATTAGAGTTCGAATACGTCCTACGTCTGCGTCTTGTATATTAGCCAACGGGCGCACATGTAAACCTTTGGGAGAGATTTCGGTTCCTGTTCAACTTGGAGATCGTATTAAAATTTTAGATATTTTGGTTATTCCCGAATTGCCCTATAGTTTAATTTTGGGAACTGATTTTTGGAAGGTTATGGGCATTGTACCTGATCTTCGACGTGGTGAGTGGGTATTTTCAGCAGAGCCCTCTATAATTGGTACTATTGGTATTCAGCATGTCTTGGACGCCGACCAACAAAGGCGTATAGATTCTTTAGTCTGTGACTTTTTCGCGAAATCAGCTTCTGAGGAATTAGGTTGCACAACTTTTGTAGAACATCGTATCGTGTCGAATAGTTTACCTATTAAACAACGATATTATCCTATATCTCCGGCGTTGCAAAAAATAGTTGATGTAGAACTCGAACGCATGTTGTCTTTAGGCGTCGTTGAAAGATCCAACAGCCCTTGGTCTTCACCTATACTGATGGTACCTAAAAAGGACAAGACCTATCGTTTCTGCGTAGATTATCGTAAACTCAATCAGGTTACCGAGCGCGATGCTTACCCGCTGCCTTACATTACTCAAACCTTGGACAAACTTCGGGATGCTAAATTTCTCACATCTCTTGACATCAAGTCTGCATATTGGCAGATTCCTATCGAAGAGTCATCTCGTCCTTATACCGCCTTCACAGTGCCGAATAGGGGTTTATTTCAATTTCGACGATTAGCTTTTGGACTTCATAATTCTCCTGCTACCTGGCAACGATTTATCGATCAAGTTTTGGGACCAGAACTAGAGCCCCACGTATTTGTTTATCTTGATGATATCATCATCGTTACTTCAACTTTCGAAAAACATCTTGAGATACTGCGTGAAGTGTTATCTCGAATAGAGAATGCCGGCCTGACTCTGAATAGAGAAAAGTGCCTCTTTTGTAGAGAAGAACTAAAATACTTGGGATATGTTATTAACGGTCATGGACTGTCTGTCGATCCTGACAAGGTTCGAGCAATCATTGAGATTCCTATACCTACTAACGTAGCTGGTGTCAGACGCATGGTGGGCATGGCTTCTTGGTATCGTCGTTTTGTACCGAATTTTTCGTCAATTATTTCTCCTCTGACTAACCTTTTGCGCAAAAATATTCGTTTTAATTGGGACACCTCTTGCGATGAGGCTTGGGTTAAACTAAGAGATTGTTTGGTTTCTGCTCCTATCTTAGCATGTCCTGACTTCAAACATGAATTTGTCATTCAGACTGATGCTTCTGATTTCGGTCTTGGTGCTGTGTTAACTCAGCATATTAATGAGGAGGAAAAAGTGATCTGCTATCTCAGTCGATCTCTCTCTCCGCAGGAGCCTAAATTCGCGACGACTGAAAAATAATGTCTTGCTGTCTTGTGGGCGATCGAGAAACTCCGTCCTTACGTTGAAGGCGCACACTTTTCTGTGGTTACCGATCACTATTCACTTTGTTGGTTGAATTCTTTAAATTCTCCTAGTGGACGATTAGCGAGATGGGCAGTTAGGTTACAACAATATGATTTCTCTATCATACATCGTAAGGGAAAGGAAAACGTAGTTCCTGATACACTATCCCGCTCTGTGCCAATCTTGTCAACTATCGATGAAACTGCTCCTGTTACCGATAAATGGTACAATAGACTTGTTCGAGCTGTTAAAGCGACTCCTGACAAATATCCTGCCTTTCAGTTTGTCAATGGTAAACTTTGCAAGTATCTTCGTCCTTCTCGCAACTACTTTGGTGATGATGTTGACTCTTGGAAAATTGTGGTTCCTAAGGAACGCCGATCGGAATTAATTAAAGCTTGTCATGATCCTCCTACTTGCGGCCACTTGGGAATTACGAAAACCTTGAGTAGAATTACCCAGAGACATTATTGGCCTAAAATGACAGCTGATGTCATTCGTTACGTAAATCGATGTCGCACATGTTTACGTACGAAACCCGAACAACGTAAACCTATCGGACGTATGGGAGGTCACTCTCAAATTGACAAACCTTGGGAAGTTCTCAGCGTAGATATTGTAGGACCCTTGCCGAGATCTAAGCGCGGGTTTAATTATATACTCGTTGTTTCAGACTGTTTTAGCAAGTTTGTATTAACTTACGCCCTTCGTAAGGCCACTGCCGCCAATATCATTAAACATCTTGAGAATGACGTGTTCTTGCTATTTGGCGTACCTCGCACGATTATTTCTGATAATGGGGTTCAATTTAAATCTAAAGAGTATCGTCAGTTGTTGAATCACTATCAAATTAAGTCTGCGTTTACCTCTTTCTACCATCCGCAGGCGAACCCTGTCGAACGAGTGAATCGTGTAATAAAAACTATGTTGATCTCCTATGTGTCGGAGAATCATCGAGAATGGGATCTAGTTCTTCCCAAGATTTCTTGTGCTCTGCGCACCGCCAAGCATGACGTAACCGGTCTCACTCCCTATTTCATCAATTTCGGCAGAGAAATGTCCACTAACGGGGAACGTCCGCTACAGAAACCTGAAGGTGGGAATGCTCCAAACGTTGTTTGTGTCAGAGACCCTGAAGAACTTATTTCTAGATCTTATCAATTTTCACGAATATTCCAAGATGTAAAATCTCGACTACAGACGGCTTACGAGAAAGCTAAGACTCGTTATGATATGCGACATCGTGCAGTAGAGTTCTTGCCGAACCAGATGGTCTGGCGTAGGAATTTCGTTTTGTCTGATGCATCTAAATACTATACGGCGAAGCTGGCAGATAAATTTTTGGGACCTTTCTTGATACATCGTCGTTTGTCTACCGACACCTACGAATTAAAAACTTGCGAAGGCGAACTTCTGCCTGGAACTTGGAATAGCGCACACCTAAAAGCGCAACCTGCAGTTGTCTAGTATTTCTTGTGGCCTGTTTGGGGGCTGGACGAATACCCAGACTGGTGTAATCCGCCATGTCGTAAAAGGCGACAGAAAGGAGACATGCTCAGCTCTGATCGTTCCATCTTGTATAGGTATTGTGGCCTGACTGGGGGCTAGACGAATACTCAGTCGGGTGTAATCCGCCCTGGCGTAAAAGGCGACCAAAAAGGAGTCCTGTTTAGTTGTTCCTTCCAACTCGAATACATCTAGTGGCCTGTCTGGGGGCTGGACGAATACTCAGTCGGGTGTAATCCGCCCTGGCGTAAAAGGCGTCCAAAAAGGAGTCTTCGTCTGTTTGTTCATTCTATCTCGAATACATCTGTGGCCTGTTTGGGGGCTGGACGAATACCCAGACTGGTGTAATCCGCCATGTCGTAAAAGGCGCCAGAAAGGAGACATGCTCAGCTCTGATCGTTCCATCTTGATTAGGTAGTGGTGGCCTGTTTGGGGGCTGGACGAATACTCAGACGGGTGTAATCCGCCCTGGCGTAAAAGGCGTCCAAAAAGGAGTCTTTGTCTGTGTGTTCATTCTATCTCGAATACATCTGTGGGCTGTTTGGGGGCTGGACGAATACCCAGACTGGTGTAATCCGCCATGGCGTAAAAGGCGACCAAAAGGGAGTCCTGTTGTTCTGTGTTACCTTCCTTATGTAACATGTCGTATATTTCAGGTTGAAGTTAGTTCTCAATAATTTATCGTACCGTATATCGACGTTGACTTAACTTATTTATTGTGACATTCTTTTGTCTGTTCTGAATCGATATATCGTGTTGTCAAGTTTACGTTTCGCAGATCCTTTTATTTTGGTATGTGTTGATTCTAGCTGTTTGTGCTAGGTTTTGTTGTACTTATTTTGAGAATAGTTTGATATTCCAAATTTGGATCGGACTGCGTTTGGTTGTTGGTACATATATCGATTCTTGATTCTGACAATTTTCGTTCAAGTTTATGACTTTTAATTCTAGGATAGCTTGCTATCGAGTTGACTCTGTTAACAATCTTGTAGATTGATTTACTATTATGAGTATAGACGTTATAAGGTTTAGAACTGTTGATAGTGATGTTCTGTTTGCTGTTATTGCATCTCTATTTAGAGGATTTGGAGATCACACTTACACACAGATCTTACCAGTTTGTTTTGTTCTTGTCGTATAGAGTTTTATCGTACCGTGTAGGTTTTCCTCGTGTGAGGGTTTTGTGAACTCTTATACGTACTGGACGTTTGATATTGACTTTTGGATTTTTTATATATTCCAATTTTATATACCGATTTTAACTATTGTTTAATATTCTTTTAGAGATCTTCACTTTAGGTTAATATTTGGCATATGGGTTGTTATTTTACCTGCATATTTGCTGTTTACCGTTCTCTCCTTGACCTTTGTGATTGATTCTTTATGATAATAGAATTTGGACTTTTGGATACATCTCTGATGTGTTTTTTTTTTTTAAACCCGATTTTGACTCTTTCGATTTAAGAAGCGGGGTGGACGTCAATAAATTCCGTCGTCCATTCCCGTAAGCTTCTTATAGGGCTGAGACCGACACCCCTCGTTTGTAATCGCGATTTTTCTTTTATCGGTCATGGACGTGTCTATGTTTGTTTACTTTTTTCTGTTTATTGGTCCTCAACCGTATCATTGTGGTGGTCGGCCGCCGCTGCACTTTAAACTTTTGTTGAAACGTATCCACTTGTTTTGTTTGGCCAGATTAAGTTCCTTTTGTTGTTGTCTCTATCGCATGGCGTAACGTTTGTAAGATTGTTGGAACTCGTAAGTACACAGTGTCACAGTTACTCATTTCCTACCTTTTAGATTCTTACCTATTTTTCCTTATCCAATTGCGTCCTTTAACGTTAGTAATATACCTTTTTAGTTTATCCTGTTTTTTTGAGCTGCTACTGCTTCACGGTAGATAGTCTCTTTTGAGCTGTCGGAAGTTGTTCCCTAGTTTTGGTTGTGACGCAACGTTTTTCGTGACTTGTGTTCATAGCGCAGCTTTCTATCTTCTTTCGCCGCTAGGAGTAATGATCCCCTCCTAGTCTGTGCTTTTTTCGGTGCTTTATGCAGCTTTTCCTTCCCCTTTCTTGTTTTCTTCGAGGCGCTTGAACACTCGGCATGATATCGGCTGTTGCACATTCTGATGCTGGGGTGACGACCGTTCAGTACTGTTTGTTTTGTTGTTTTATGTTCTCGTTATTTGTAATCCCCGTACCGACCGAATGTCGAAGGGCCTTTGTGGTGGTTTAGGCCGAGCTAACTGTTGACATGGTGTGTTGGTTTGGTTATTTTTGTGCTAATGAGTTTCTGCCGTCGAACAATCTGAGCGTCGATAGTTTTGCTTTTGACCTTGTGTCAAACTCGCCTTCTGCGTTTAATTTTGCTTCTATCTTGTGTAAGTTAGTTTCGCTTGACGTTCTGTCAATTTCGCTTTCTGCGTATTACTTTGCTTCTATCTAGTTTGATAGTTTTACTTGACTTTGTGTCAATTTCGCCTTTTACGATTAGTTACGCTCCTATCTCGTGTAAGATAGTTTTGATTGACTTTGAGTCGATTTCGCCTTCTGCGTCTCGTTTTGCTTCTATCTTCTTTTAGATAGTTTTGTTTAAAGTGTATTTCAGGTTCATGTTCTTAGGTCACTCTTCAGTGCTATCTTGTGCTTTAGACTAGTGTCGCTGGTCAGATTGTTTAACTCTGCTTATGTTCTTATTTGGTTTTCCGCAATTTTCTGTATTGTTTCGTCAGATTCTTGCGTTTTGCGTTTGTGGCTTTAGGTCACTATAGTTTCAGTATTTAGTTTTATTTGCGTTTCGTCGATTCTTTTCAAATGATCTGCTAGATACCGTCGTTTATGGACACCGCACCGCCGAACTATTGTTCAGCTGTTTATTTCAATAGGGCTCACGTTTTCTTTTTTCTGGTTTTCCTTTGAAGACTTACCTTCTACTTTTGGAGAAATTTACAAGTAAATTTCTGTCGTGAAAGGGGGGAATTTGTTACGCATACTAATACACTTTCCTGCATACGGCCTATGTAAGTGCAAGTTTTCTCTATTATTTCTCTTAAAACCCTCGTAGCTCTAACATTTAAATAAATTTCTACTAATGATTTTTAATTTGCTTTAAACTCCATTTATCGAACAGTTTGGACCCTTCAACTACAATATTCTCAACCCATTTCATTCGTTCTATTCATCTTGAAAGCCTTTGTATATTAGCAAGCGGTCATCTTCTTAAATTCCCTATCCGAAATGCTCGCAAGATTTTTACTGCTAACTCGCTAAAAGTCACACCGAATTTCAAACCAAGTATGAAGGAATTTTTGCTTTGAAATATAGATCTTCTAGACGCATCTGTTTTTGTTAAATATTGCCTTTCTATAATTAATTCTAGTTTAATTTTTAATTACAACGCTTATTGCGCCATCTCCTTTTCGTTGTTCGCCCTCTGCGACAGGAAACTCACTTGCCGACTCCTATTAGAAACTTTCGTCTCTGGTCATTAAATTATTTAACGTTTTAAGTTTGGTTTGACACTTTTTGCGAATTGAAATCATCCTCGAGATTTTGAAAACTATATCCATCTTCTTTCTTTACTTCCGGCAATTACGATGACGTGTATCCGGCATTTTACTTCTATATCGATACGGCAGCGATTGAGACTTAAGCTTCATAAGCGCTGTGTCGTGTTTGTGTCACGTGTTATTTAAAACTAGATTTCTGCGGTGAGTTTTTGAAATCCCCTTAATAATTTTTACCATATCGCATTTTGAACTTTCAGGATTCTTATAAACGTTTTATAAAACGAGGTTTTCTCTGAATTTCTGAGAAATATTTGGATATCTATTGTGAAGCGTAAGGCGTCTCACCGGTAAATTTAACCTGTGTTTTGGGGCATAATTTTGCTGATCGAAATACTTCGACGCAGTTCTGAAACTCCCTTAAGCCGTCCGCAACCTGTGAATTTTGGGGCACATTTATTCTGCAAGACCTTTTTGGATTAGGAGAAATCCATATTGGATTCCCGTAATGGCGTCGCTGTGAAACCTGCTCGTGAATAAAAGAATTGAATTGCCCTAGTAAGCGATATATTGTACTTGGAAGGAACGAATTCTGTTATTGTATCCTAGAAAAAGTAGGTGTTGCCTTTTAATTCTTGCAGTCCTAAACTTATAGAAGATCATTTAAATATCGAATAGTGTTTAGTATTTTCTAAATTAATATTATAATCAAGCTGTTACTCTCCTTAAGAGACGCACACCTTGTGTGTTAGTTCAAACTGTTAATTCAGATTTTTTAGAAGGGTTCTTTTCCCTATTTCAAGTTTGTTTTACTGTGTCATTCGAGTCTGATTTTGTAATAAACCCGTTGATAGTCATAAATATCCCCGGGTACTGGTACAGAAACTTAATATTAGCTCCAGAAGACCGACAGCTTCACTGTTTGTCACCTGTTTAGATTTAGTGTCATTTTCGAGGTCAGATCCTTCAGATCGGTCCCTTAATTGTTTGTTTCGATACCTGAAAATCGAAGAACTTTCTGTAGTTTAATGTACTTATTTTGTAATAAATTGTACAGAATCTAGATTACGTATACGGAATTGGTATTCTAATAATTACTTTTGTTAATTAATTTCCTACAGGTTTTTCTGTTTTATATTATATTAAATATTTGCACACCTGATATACAGGGGGTACTCCAAAAGTTCTGCCAGGAATATTAGATCTCATAATTTTGTAATTTTTCTTACCTTTATTATCTTGCTGTAATTAAGGCATAACTTTGATTACTTTCATGAGGTAACCTTCCGTTTCGCTTGTGATTTTGCCATTCTTGTAATTGTTCGCGTTGACGTCTATTGAGACTTCTTTTGATAACTCGTTCGTGGTTTCAAGATTTTATTAACCTGACGAGACAATTTTGGAATAACCCCTCTCGCCTCCCGGTTCAAATATACAGGGGGAGAGAGTTGCTAACTTTTTCCGTACTCAGTATTATTAACTCAAATTTCATGTTGCTATCACTTTTTTTGGTTGATCCGGGCTTCACCTTTTAATTGCTTCGAAACATTTTAAGTGTCTGTTACTATATTAGTTTAGCGTTTTGACTTTGAATTTTGATGTACGACTGTGTCTAGTTTTATATTTTGTGAGAATTGACAACGCCGAATTGTGGATTGATGTTGGCCCATTTGTAGCCTTTAATAAATTGTAGAATTGTTGAATGTGTCTTGTTCCCTACCCTTCCACTAGTTTTATGAGTATAACAAAGTTTCTTGCTCTGCAACGAGTGATAAGAGGCTGACCCTCTGGTGTTAGTTGGAGCTACCAGGTCCCGCCTGCTCCCGTTATAGCTGAATCTCTGCAGGTGGATATAACGGTGGCGTCCATTTTCCAACTCGCGGCCTTGAATCCGCGACGTTCTCCGAAACAAGAGAGTTAGCCGGCAGAGACCTTCCTGGGGACATAACATCAACAGGTAGGTTCAGACCAGAGAGGATCAGCGAGCGTTCACTCCTTATCACTCGTCACACTTTTAATTTTACGCTGCGTTGGTGGCAGAACATCACATTTAAATTGACAGAAGTGAGGGGGCTGTTATTGCAAGCTATCGAAAATGTTCAAAATGTTAATTGGAAAAGTTGTGTTGAGCATATAATTAAGGAAGAAATAAAAATGGCCACACTAGATGGCATCGTAGATGATCTAATCGAACCGTTTATTATTTCTATTGGTGCTGATAGTGACAGTGATACTTTCTCAGACAGTTCAGATTTAGAATAGATTATTTTGTTTAATTTTTATAATTATAATAATTAAATTTAGTAACAAGTAGTTAACGGAGCCTTTGATTTCTTTAAATCCTTTATTTATGTTATTTTTGTGTTTAATGTAAATAATTTTTAATAAATGTTTAATTACGTTGTGACTTTATTGATGTAGAGTTTCAAAATTAAGCGGGAAATAACGCTAAATTAAATGTTGCCTTTGAGCTCAATGAAATAACAATGTATAAAGAAAAACTAATAAAATACGAAAATTTAAAAAAACATTCAGAATGTCATTGATTTGGTAACTTTTACAGTGTAAATGTGGCTTTTCCATTTACTCCTCTTAGTTTAAAAATAGACCATAACAAGCTTTGTTAAGGAGCAGAAAAAAAATAAAGACAAGTATGATATCAATATTTTATTTGGAATCAATAATATTATATATATATAAAATCAACAAATATACTTTCATTTAAATATAATTTATGCTGAAATATAAGTTTTCGATGATGGAATTCTTTTTTTAATTTCACCTACCTAATTTACATATAGACTCAAATTTAATCACATCATAAAATTTTTCGTATTATTATAATAATTATTAATTTATGTATTTTTTTTGTAGTAAGACACCCAGAAAATTTAAAACGTAAAATATCTTACGAAAAGAAATGGAAATAATCGAAGGGAATTGTTATAAATGAGAATACGAAGTGGATATTTGTAATGTAAACGCTCCCTGACATATATAGAAGTGTCCGTTTATTGAAATTAAATATTTGTTCTGTTTGGTTTTACGTTTTGTTTATTTAACACAGACAGTAAAGAAGACGGGATGTTGGCAAATTAATTATCTGAGTTAAATTCTCGCCTATGTATACACACATGTCCGACACTAATCATTAAAATTTCCAATTTCAAATAAACAGACACATATAAATATGTCTCTGCACATGCATTTGAATAATTATAATTCAAATTTCAAATGATCTTATATCATATTTTGACATAATTTTGTTTTGATTGAATAAAGTCTTTGGTATCAAACAGGATCTACATGTTTACAAAAATAAATAATATAATTTATATATAAATCGTGTACGTAAAAACATGACCTCTGATTAATATTTAATCAATCAATATTTATACAGTGTAATAAAATTCTAAATTCAAAGACATAAAAATATTGTGCAAGATTAAACATATATATAAACTAATAAGTAAAATTAAATTATTATTATTCCCGGTGTTGGTTTGACAGTGATACAGTAAATTTCAAATATTATTGTAAAATAATAAGAAAATTAACTAAATTATAGATTTGTTAAAGTAACATTATTTTTCCAATTCAAACCAAATAGTTTACAGTGGTTTCTACGAATGTAAACATTTATCTAGTGAATGTTTCATTATTAAGTTATGAATACTTGCATTCAGTCAGTAGTATAACAAATATTGGTATGAACAAAGTAAATATTTAAACAACGAACTAGTATCTATTTCTCTTTAACAATTGCCTCTTTTAGTTGAGACATGTTAGTATATTATTGGGTTAAGCTGCTCCAGTCAAGATCTTCTAATGAGAAAGAAGTAAATTTATAACTATAAGCAAATACTGTACTATTTAAAAAGTTTAAAAGTGTATAATTTACATTAAAAGTTTAACCCTCCCTTAGGCGCGTGGATTACATACGTAATCCACCACAGTTTCATTAGTGACCAATGGAAGCGTAGTTGGTGGAGGGGGTCGACCGTTTAGGTAGTTGTTAAGCGCATCTTTACTATCAAATAAACAAGCAAAGTCGGTAATTCTTTGAGTACGAATGCTAAAAAAATGACTGGACTACAATTGTAATCCACAGGCCTAAATACGTCGAGTTCATAATTAGAGATTTTATATGAGTAAGTATATTCTATGTAGAAATATAACAGATATAAACATAAAATTTTTTTTTTGTTTATTTTAATTATCTAGTCGACAAAAAACTAAAAAATTGACAGAAATTATTAGTTTAGTGTATTTTTTCCTTCAGGTAAAACCATGTGTGAAGCAAAGAAAAATACGCTTGGAAACCAGCAAAGATCCAGAAGTTTGAATGAAATGGTATGATGAGCTTAGTGACCAAGAAAGTCCTGCGGAGGGGGAAGATAAAGACGAGTTAGAAGAGGTCATCGTTGAAAGCAGTGATCATCAAACAGAGTCGCAGCAAGAATTGTCCTCAGATGAAGAACAAATTTCTGATGCAGAAGATAAAAAATGCGACTTTTACCTAGGAAAGGATAAACCTACCAAGTGGAGAAAATCTGTTACCAATTTGCAAATACGTGTTCGTTCCCACAACATTATCAAGTTATTTCCTGGACCAAAGCGCACCGCCCGTACTGCCGTTTCGGCGATTGACTGCATAAAACTGTTTCTACCAAATGCTATTATTAAAATGATAACTTTTTGACAAACATCTATATTGAATAAATTAAAAATAAATTTCAAAAGGATAGAGATGCCCGCTTAACAGACGCAAAAGAAATTAGTGCATTGATTGGAATACTATTTTTAATTGGAACAAAAGCTGGTCAAAAAAAAATCCCACAAAATATGGGATAATTTTGAAGGCAGTGGTGTGGAGCTTTGCTATCTTGCAATGAATGAGTAGAGGTTTAGATTTCAGTTAAGGTGTCTATGATTCGATGACATCAAGCCAGAAATGGAAGAAAACAGTTTGATAAATTTACACCCATTAGAGAAATTTTTCGAGGCTGTGTGGCTAATTTTCAAAACAATTTTATATCAAGCGAATTCTTAACAGAGGACGAACAGTTAGTGGCTTTTAGGAGATTATGTCCTTTTAGGTAATTTATACCTAGTAAGCCAGAAAGATACGGATTAAAGATAATTGCGTTAGTAGATGCAAAATCTCTGTTCACCTTTAATCTAGAACCTTACGTCGGAACTCAACCTGAAGGACCATTCAAGTAATTCTGCAGAAGATATTGTTATTCGATAGGTGCATCCAGTAGAAGGAACAAACCGTAACATAACTGGAGATAATTGGTTTAGCAGTGTTCCACTCATAGAAAAATTACTAAATGAAAAAAAAGTTACGTATGTTGGCACTATGCGAAAAAATAAAAACAAGATACCGGCGGAATTTTTGCCAACAAAAGATAGAGAAGAAAAGACTTCTTTATTTGGTTTTCAGAAGAAATACACCATGGTCTCATATTGTTCAAAAAAAAAAAAGAATGCTGCGATGATAAATTCCTCAATGCACCATGACAATTCAATCGATGATAGTGATTAAAAGAAAATTACCAGAAATAATAACTTTTTACAACAAGAGAAAAATAGGCGTTGTTGCAGTAGATCAGATGTGTGCAAAATACAACGTGGCAAGAACAACTAATCGATGGTCAATGGCGGCATTCTATAACTTGCTCAATATAAGTGGAATTAACGGTTGCTGCGTGTATAAAGTTAACCACCCTGAACACGACGTTCAGAGGTGGGATTTCATTGAAAATATAGCTTAGGAGCTAATAATACCGCAAACTAAACATAGGTCAAACATCCCTAATATACCAAAATAAATTCGAAATTCGATTGGAGAAGAAGAGATTGTACCCCCTCCACCATCAGATATGGCAGCAAATTACATACACCGTTGCTACATTTGCTCCCGAAACTGTAACAAATCTACAAGAAAAGTTTGTTGTAAATGTAGCAAACATGCATGCAAAGAACATATGACAGATGTGTGTGCAATATGTTTATCATATTAAAAAAAAAACATATATTTGAGTTAGGTATTTTTCGGTTGTGTTCTTTTGTTTTACAATTTTGATGTTACGTTGATATAAGCAAGATTACTTGCTGTCAAAATAATGTGGTTTAGGATTCTTGGCTTTTAGTTTTTTATTTTTGTAACCGTTTATAAAAAATTTGTTAGTAAATACTTGACAATTACACGTGTACTTATTTTAATTTACCCACCAAAAACTTTTGGTCAATTTTTACATGAAAATATATTCTATGGTAACAGAACCATTCAGATAAACCTTAAATAACACGTGTCCGTAAATGTTTGAAGCTGACGTCTGTCAAAATGTATGCGTTTTTCGTCCTTAAAGTTCACCTTCCTGAGAATTTCAGTTGGTTTATTCCTATATGGTCATATAGGTCATATGGTCATGGTTTTATTATAGTTTTTTTGTTCAATTTTCATCTCCGTATTAGTTTTTCCTTGTATTGACAATCAGTTATTGGTTTTCATAACTACTAAAATAAGTTTGTAAAATTTGCGTAAGTAACATTTGATATTAAATTCCAGCGAGGTTATGTTTAAATATGTGTTTCAGATTTTATTAACGATATTGCCATGGTCTTTATGGCGGAGCAAAACGCTTTCATTTTAATGGCCCATTTTCGGAGTGCCACACACAATCCTGATGGAAGCTGAATTTATTCTGTAGAATCATGCATAGCGCAGTTTAATGAAGCGTTTCCTGATGCAAATATTCCGTATGATGTCGTTGTTCAACATAAGCGAAGAGTTTTGGATCGCTTTGAAACAAAGCATTTTATTTGTACGGGAAAATCAACTGGAAGACCTTCGCTTCTTACTCAAGCGGTTGTTGATGATATTCAGCAACGTATTGAAGATAGTCCAAAAAAGTCATTGCGAAAGTTATCAGCACAGACAGGTAATAATATAAAAATGTAATGAGAAATAGGTTAACTTCATTCTTTCTAGGACTAAGCAAAACATATTGCTCAAAAGCTTTAAAGAAGAGCCTCCATATGCATCCATATAAGGTTTCCGTAGTCCATTGATTATATCCCATTGACTTTGAATCAAGAATAACTTATTGTAATTGGTTTAATGAAAACATAAACAATAATGAAGTATTAGATCTAACCTTTTTTACGGATGAAGCTTGGTTTCACTTATCCGGTTAAGTAAATTCTCAAAATTATAGAACATGGGCCACAGAAAACCCACATACCTTTATTGAAAATGAACTTCACCCTATAAAAGTTGCCATTTTGGCAGCAATATCACGTCGTAGAATAATATGACCGATATTTTTCCATGATACGATCAATGCTGCACGTTATAGAGATATATTACAACAATTTGTGGACCAACTCCATGATGACGAGTTGGAAAGTGGATTTTTTCAGCAAGATAATGCTCCAGCCCATACTGCGCAAGCGACATTGACCTTTTTAAGAGAATTCTATGACGATCGTCTTATTAGCCAAGGTAGATGGCCACCAAGGTTACCAGACTTGACCCCTCCAGATTATTTTATGTTCGGAAAGATTAAAGATAACATTTACAAAAATAGGTTACATAATTTAGATGAATTAATGCAAGCAATTGAAAACGAGATTCAAGTGATTACACAACAACAACTTCAAAATGTTTTCGAAAATATGAAACGAAGAGTTAATTTATGTCTGCAGCAGCAAGGTCAACATTTCCAACATTTTTTGTAATTGCAAAAATTACTAATAAAGAATGTTTGCATTTTTGTCATTGTAATGAATTTATAGTTATGATTTTACAATTATTTTTTTAAATAATGTTAATTAACAAAAAACTTTTCCAAAAGTAAGCATATTGTACTTGATTTTAAGAAACAATTATAATAATTATGCTGAAAGTAAGTACCGCGTGGGACGCTAATGTTAATTAGCGATTAATTAGCGATCGCAATCAAATGTAGTGTTACAAACTTAACCAAAACTTGACAGTAGCTGTCAGCTTCAGTCATTTACGGACACCCGTTATAAAACTTGTTACAATTTTTTTAAATAAAACATAGCAACAGCGAAATTGTTTGGATTACCATTGTAATCCACGCGCCTATCGGCGTAAGTAAAACCCACCCGCCTCAGGAAGTGTTAAAAAATGTAGTAATATCATATAATTTATAAAACTCATTCGTTAAATCAAATTTAGTATAATGTTATTGTTATTATAAGAAATAAAGTAAAATAACTGACACTCTCACATAGAGACAATAGAAACATTAGCTAGACTGTTCATAAATTTCAACTAAAATTATTTTTTCTATTTTCTATTTCTTCTTCTTTGGTTTCCCTATACAGGCTGTTTCAGGAGGAAAAGGAAGTACTTCAAGAGTACATTCAGAAGGTCAAAATAAATATGTAAACCAATATATTTAAGTTCGATTTTTAACCATTATAGAAACAATTTACTTTCTATTTTTTAATCAGCATTGACATAATATTATTTGTTAACGTTTGACAATTTAGTTTGACGTTTACCTAGTCATTTAAACTTAATTGACATAATACATCTTTTTTAAACGATTAGAGGCAAGCAATGCCACATACATTTTGTCATAAAGAGTATGCTGACATGGTTTCCGTTTATAGTTGTTGTAATGGTAACGCAACTAATGCAGTGGATGAATATTGACGTCGCTTTCCGGCTCGAAGGATTCCAAACAGGGAAGTGTTTCAAAATGCATTTGCAATTGCTAGAGAAACCAAGTGCAAAAATTGTTTCTGAATGGGATCGCGGCTTAGATGTGGAATTTGCAACAAATATTCTCGATATGGTGGAAGAGAATCCTGATATAAGTACGAGGTGTCTTGCAACCCAATTTCAAACTAAACACACGGTCACTTGGAGATTGCTGAAAGAGATTGGTTTGCATTTTTTTCATATTCAAACCGTTCAAAGCCTTCACAGAGGTGATCATGTTGCAAAGTTGCAATTTTGTAATTAGATACTTCAAAATCGCAATTTATACAAATACATTTTATTTAGTGATGAAGTTCAATGCATTCGCGATGGAGTAAATAATTACCATAATGAACACTGATGGTCACACGAAAATGTAAATGTCACAGTTGAGCGAAACTTTCAAAATCGTTTTATTATCAACATATGGTGTGGTATGTTGGACGGTCAATTATTTGGTCCATTTGTATTGGATGGTCTTACTGGCGATCTGTATTTGATTTTTTTGGAAGTTCACTTGCCAGAAATTGTGGATAATTTACCATTAAATGTTAGACAATGGTTGTACTATCAACACGATGGAGCCCCTCCACATTTCTAGTGCAGATGTTAGAAATTTTTGAACCTTCGTTTTCCCAATCGTTGGATCGGTAGAGGTGAACCACAAAATTGGCCACCAAGGTCACCAGATCTTAACCCTTTAGATTATTGTTTGTGGGCTAGATAAAATCTTTAGTTTATGCAACAAAAGTGGACACGAAAGAGGCACTACTGGATCGTATTTCTATCAAAAGAAATAATCGCCGATCAATTAAACATGCAACTCGGGCAATTAATAAACGAGCAAGAAAATGCATTCAATTTGATGATGGTATTTTCGAATATAACCTCTGATTTATTATTATTTATTTTTAATAAATGTTCTATTTTAAATATTAAATTATTATTTATTCCTATAATTGTTAGAAATCGGACTTAAATATATTGGCTTATTTTACTTATTTTGACCTTCTAAATATACTCTTGAAGTACTTCCTTTTCCTCCTGAAACATCCTGTATAGTGGTAGTATCTTCTTGCATACTTGTTCAACTAATTCAACATATACATTGTCATAAAAACTAAATTTTGAGTGGGGAAGTAAGTTTGCAACAATGTAAATGAACTTGTTTTTATGAGAGTTATAATTAATGTGTATTAGCTAAATGTATCTGTCAGAAAGAGAAAAATTATGACAATTAAATAAATATTATATAATATATATAATTAAAATAAACAAGTAGTTGGGGTATTTTAAAGAAAAAATTATGGAATTTTTATTACTGATAGCGACCTAAAAAAATTATTGAAAAAATTGTGTAAAAAAGATTGTTAAGAAATTATTAATTGAAGAAGGAAGTAAAACCTCATTATTAATATTACTTTATATTGATGCCAAATAAGTTTGTCAATATATTATTACGGAAAAAGTAATAAATCTATTAAATAAAAATGTAGATGTTTGTTTGTTCAAAATCTTAAATCTCCGAAAGTTCTTCACCGATTGCTTTGAAATTTTGACACAACATTGCATCCGAATACGCGCGTGTTTTTTATATAATAAATTTGGGGAGAACAAAAGCATATTTCGCGTTGTATGGATAAGATTCGCAATCCTAGTTATAATCAGAGTTGTTATTTTTCTCCACGCTCCAGAGTCCTACTCAGTACAAATTAATATGTATAAATGTTTTCAACATATATCGCGTTTTGTAAAGAAGGCGTGTCCGTAAGAAAATATAACTTAGCGAGAGGTAAAAAAAACACTTACCTAAAATGGATAAAATCGGCAAAAAGCTTGCACTATTAGATAAGTTTGTACATTTGCTTGGTAAGCAATGTTCGCTAAGGTGAGAAAAGTTTCTTATAATTTGAGAAAGATCATGGTAAATCTACGGATGTAACACACGCATGATTAAAATAATCTTTATAACTAGATAACGGATCTATAGAACACGAATTTTTCTTAATCTAGTAAAATCAATACCTTTGTTCATAACTCTATCGAACTTTTCTACTAGGCGAACATTTTTTGCGTAGTCTATATTCTGCAGTAATGTTTTCAGTTCATCCACTATTTGTACCGACTTCGCTAACGACAACTGAGTATTTTGTAATTTTTCAATAGCGGTTAACCTCAATAAGTTTAACTAAAATATAAACATCTGGCAGGCGCATATGACCTAACAATGCATACAATGAACCAGCTTATCTTCAAATTCGCAATCTTTTTTTGTAACTGGGTGCGTCTCGTAAAAAAACAAAACTTTCCGCAAACATCTCTTACAACAATAAGTAATTTCTTAAACACTTAAATCTTATCGAATTGTATATACAGGCTTTCCCATATTAGACTACCCATTTTGATATGCGATTTAAATCTAAACGAAGTATGTGATTATTTTTTCTTCAGTAGGTCAAGTTCAGTAGGTTTCGGCATTACATTCTATCGAGCAGGCGTCTGTCTCGAACCAATCGAATAATTGCTAAACATAAATTCGCGTCAAATTGTGCCAAATCCTATAAAATTTTTCAGTAGTATGGATTATTCAGTGCAACAACGTGTTTTCTGTGGAAATCTACATTAGAACTGGTTCAGTAGAAAAAGTTCGGCGTGCATTTCGACGGTAGTTTGGCGATAAAAATGGATGTAATGCGCCAATGCGCATTACACCTATTTTTATCGCGCAGTTATGGCATGGATTCATCAATGGCGTGAAAATGATTCTGTGCAGAACAATAAAAACCTGAACGTTGAAGAACGGTTCGTATGTTTGCAAATATTTAGCGAGTGAGAGAGCTGCTTTCACGAGAAGTACTACCAGATCTGCTAATCGGCAATCACTGGCTCTACGAATGTCCAAGGGAAGTTTTTGGAGAATCCTTCACAACGATTTAAAATTTCATCCGTACAAATACCAAATGGCACAGCACCTTAGCCATCGAGATAAGGAAGCGAGGTTAAGATTTTGTCAAGATTTTTTAAACCGAAAGAATCAATTCACAATTTGTTAAAGACCGACGAAGCAATTTTTTATTTGGATGACATCGTTAACAAACAGAATTTTAGATATTGCGGAGCTGTAAATTCTCGTGAATTGTTTGCGAAGAATCTCCATAATCCAAAGGTCGTTGTTTGGTGTGGTGTAGAATCATTTGGTATCATTGGCACTTATTTTTTTGAGGAAGAAAATAATGGATCTATAGCGGTCAATTCTGAGCGTTGCAACGAACATGTTACAAATGTTTCTCAACCCAGAACTGATTAGACGGAGATTACAAAATGGTGTTTTGTTATTCCAACAAGATGGAGAAATAGCTCACACAGCCAGAAATTCCATGAGGATACTGCGAGAATTTTGTAACGGTTGTTTAATTTCGCGATTTGGAAATTTGCCTTGGCCACCTAGGTCCTTCGACTTAACGGCACCCGATTTATTTCTATGGGGGTATTTGAAGACGAAGATCTGTGCAAGTCGTCCTGCAACAATTGAGGAACTAAAAGGCCGCATTCGAGAAAAAATCACAGGAACAGATGGAGATTTACTTCGCCAGGTGATGCACAATTTTGCACTCAGAATTGAAAATTGTATTCAAGTTGAAGGTGGGCATTTAGAAGACATGATTTTTAAATAATGAAGAAAAGTTGAAGTTAATTGTAAATCCAAGAGAATTACTTGTACATTAGTGTATAAATACCGAGGCGGAAACTAGTTCATTACCGTCGAGAGATAGTAAGTTCACCGAGACGCGCAGCGTCGAGGTAAACCTAATCTCGAGACGGGAATGAATCTTTCCGCGAAGGTTTGTATACTATTTTACTCACGATCGGTTAGTAATTAATTGTTATATAAACTATTAAATTACTAAATTTCAAAAATATAATAGTATTCGATTTCATGGCATTTTGATAAATGCTTTTAACTAGGTAACGTAACAATTAATAGTGATATTTTCTGACAGATTAGTAAATTATTATCGTACGATTTTAAACATGGTCTTTCGCTAGCAGTAAACAGTCATGGAAATTCTAATGTAGCAATTAATATTAATTCCAAAAGCGAATAAATTTTGAATTAAAACATTGTCTTGTTATTTACTTAATAATGATTTGTGTATAGTTTTATTATAATTTAATTTACTTATTTAAATGACACTGACGTTTAATAAATTTTGAAACGACATTACCTAGTCGGAAAAATGACATAAGCTAGCCGCTAAAGTGTTATTACTTACCTTGGTATGTAATAGCGCATTTTCTAACCAGTTTGAAGGTTAGCAATGTTCAGATTACTAACCGATCGTGAGCAAAAGATTTTTCTCCTCTACATAGAAAGATTTCATTCGAAATATAAAATGGGTAGTCTAATATGGTGAACCCTGTATTAACAAGACTGCAATAACAATTGTTATTTCATACGAACACGTGTTCTTCATAAAACGCAATGTGTTTGGAAAACGTCCGTACGCATATATATTAATTTATACTGAGTAGGATCCTGGAATGTGAGGAAAATCTGACAACTCTAGTTATAATACAGGAAGGTTTAAAATTTTTTTGTTACACTTGTTTTACACTATGTTTTTTCTTAATACGAATTGCAACTTAATAGTAAATATATTTGATAAATCTTGCATATCAAATAACTAATATGTATGAGAGTAATTATAAATACAGAGAATAATATTTAAAGTAAATAACAATATAAAATATTTAGAAGCAAACAAGTTAGAACAGAATGTAACAGAACTGATGGAATTGTTTATACTTTCTATACATATATAGTCATAGCATACATATTGCTATGGTTTTTTTCTAAAATAATATTTGAATATTTTAAAATAAATTAATTTTGAATAGAACTGTATATTAAAAATGTATATAAATTTAAAAAGGGAAAAAACTTATTATCCGAGATTTCATGTAGATATCAAAGTTGCGGGGAGACGAAATTTATAGTTTGAACAAGAAGGTTGCTTTGTGCAATATATTTAAATATATTTTAATTAATTCGGGTTGATTGATTGAAAGTGATTTTGTTATATTGTTATGAAAGTCCCGATATTTATAGAGATAAATTCTCGTTGTATTATTGATGTTTAAATTGATTATGCACGTTCTTTGTTAGAGTCTCCATTTCAGTTTTTGTAAGTATTTAGAATAGTATGACGTCATAAGCATAAATATAGTAACTATATTTCTATTATATTAAAACAAGTAATTAAGAGATTTAATTATTAAGAATATAGATAATACAGTTAAATATTAAAATTCTATGTTAATATTATAATTGAAAAGTTTGTTCGAGAGGATTCAAGGGTTTTTGTTCGCGTATCTGAGTATACAGTGTGGTTTTTTGGGAAGAATTTAATATTAAACTTAATTATTTTAGATAAGTTTGTTCGAATTCATTTGGAGGAAGTTTTCCATTTATTTGCGGTCATTATCATTGAATGTTTTTACCTCCAGTATCTTTGTAGTGATACGCCGTCTTTATACTTTGTAAAGATAATTTTTTTATATATGTATTTTTTTTTGTATTAAATATTTATTTTAAATTTTTATCTTGCGTTTGTTTTATTTGACTCATTCCATTATTGCTAATTAATTAATAAAATAAGTAAATAAATTTTTGTGAACATTTCACTGGCGCTCAACTCATTTTATAGACACGTCTTTCCTAAGTGGAACCCGAGAAGTTAGAGGTCTCATATTTGAAAATTCACCGGCTAAGAAATCTAGTTGGGAAAACTAGTTGTGGAAAGTGGTGTAACAAATCTTCAACCCACTATTCATAGCAATATGTATGCACAATATTTAAGTCATATTGTAGCGATTTGTGCTATATATTATAATATGTTTATTTATATGTATATGAATATTATTTAAAAATTGCTTATACTGTAGGCATTTTGAAATTTAAAAATTTAGTAAGTACTTAATTAGGTACTTAAATTTAAAACAATCGTTATGGCTCTGACGCCATGCGTATTCTGGCAGACTCCCGAGATCTATTGTGTACCTCCGCAGTTCTTAGTGTAATTCCAAATATGTCTTCGTGGTAGCGATTTTCATCCTGTAAAAAATTAATTTAATATATTCATTGGAAAAATAAATAGAACAGGCGGTAATATAAACATCTATAAAATAAATTTTAGGGCTTATTGTACACAAGTTAAACAGCTACCTTATGAAGTTTATTAGAGTCTAGAATAAATATTTCAATCTAATTGTATCAACGAATTCGTAATTATTATAACCTGAAATAATAAAGGTTTTGTTATTCGAAGGGAAGAGATAATAACTTAACCAATGAAACAACATACAGTGGAACTTTCTTTATTTAAGCATTTTTTTTTCCGCTAACGGTTGCACTTGAATTGAAATTGAGTGCAAAATTACCTCCCAATAACAAACCTCGCACTATTCTATACAGCGAATTATCAGAGGAAATTTTTAACGGATATAATAAAAGTCTTCTAAGAAATGGTCAGCCAGACTAAACACAACGTGATTAGCATAATTTAGTTCATGTATTTCAGTAGTTCGTTGCATTTTAAATCGACGGGTTGTTTAACGACTGCGAAAATGTCGAAAAGAAAATGTTTGAGAAATGAGAAAGGTTGTAAGAAAAAATACCTTGCGGAAAAATTCAGTATACCTCCCAGTAGTTTATCGACAATAATTAAAAATCGAGATTCAATTTTAAAATCTAGTGATAATGCAGGACGTGAGAGAAAACGGGTTAAAATGTGTGTTTTTTAAGACGTTGATCAGGCAAAAAATGGGTGCATGTCGTTCGTAGCAAGAATGTTCGACTATCAGGCTCTATAGTTAAGCAACAAGCTTTGAAGTTCGCTCAACCCTTGGGCATCCAAACTTTCAAGCAAGCAACGGTTGGTTCGATAAATTCAAAAAAAGGCACGGTATTATTGAAAAAGTTATTAGTGGAGAAAGCGCGGATGTTAATGAAGCAGATTGCAATGATTGGAGGAATAAAACATTGAAACGAATACTAAAACAGTACGAAGCTAGAAACATTTTTAATGCCGACGAAACCGGTCTTTTTTTTCAAATGTATACAAAATAGAATCCTGAGCTTTAAAAATGATAAATTTTTCGGTGGAAAACAAAGCAAAGAGAGAATTACTGTGATGATTGGAGCAAATATGATAGGAAGTGAGAAATTGAAACTCTTGGTTATTGGAAAAACCAGAAATCCAAGATGTTTCAAAAGTACAAAGTCGTTAGAAGTAGATTATCGTTTCAATAAGAAAGCCTGGACGACAAGTGAGATTTTTGAAAACTGGCTACCAAAATTAGATCAACAGAGGAGTATGCAACACAGAAAGATATCCTTCCTGCGCACCCTTCTATAATTTTAAACAAATTGAAAAGCATAGAGCTCATCAATTTCCCCCCAAACGTGACGTCTAAACTTCAGCCAATGGACCGGGGAATAATAAAAAATGTCAAATTTCATTATCGCAAAAGGATTCTAGTAAAAATAATAAATGCAATTGAAAAAGACAATACCACAGTTATTAAGCAGATAATTAACCTGCGAGAATGCATTTCTGAATTGTCAAAAGTGTGGACCCATGAAGTTAGTGAATCTACTATTCAGCATTGCTTCTCAAAAGCAGGCTTCTCTGAAGTTCCAGTAAATTGATCCAGAAGATGAATTGCCGTTTTTCGAAATAAGAAATTATTGTAGAGCATTAGAAATGTCTGGTAATATTGATAGCAATATTACAGTAGAAGATTAGCTTGGAGTTGATGAAGATAATGTTACAACTGAATAGCCAAGTGATGATGACATCCTGAAGATTGTAGCAAGTAACCAGAAAGGTGAAATAGCATCAAACGATGATGACGAAGAAGACGATTCGGAGGAACCTGTACGAAAACCTACAAACGAAGACATGGTTAAAGCTTTTTAAACAATTCGTCATGGACTACAATATTTAGAAAATGTTCCTGAAAATATTTTTAATGCCTTGAACAAGTGCGAGATCTATTATGAGAGAGAAATTTTTTAACCGTTCTGGTCAAAGTAAAATTAACGACTTTTTTACTAATTAATGTATGTATGTAGTTATAGGATGTAAATACCATTATATGTATTTGTATTACATTATGTTGAAAAAATTAAAGAAGTACAATGCAAAAACTTTTTTCCATTTAGCGAAATTTTCTTATAACAAACTTTTTCACAGGATTTAGCGGCTTCGTTAAATAGAAATTTTACGGTATATCACGGTTCCATATGTTCCACAAATATAAGAGAAAAACAAATACACGCTAAAACAATATGACATAACTGCTGCATATAAACTAAACAATACAAATAAACCTCTATTTTCAAAGCTGAAACCTATGATAGAAAAAGAACAGAGAAACACACATCATTTATAACATACCATGTCGTGACTGCAACAGACATGGGTCAGATTAAACAATATACAAAAGGATACAGGTCCACAAATACTCCAAAACAGATAAAGCTGCCTTATCTACACATAAGCTGCAGCGCGACCAACAATTATTTTGATTTTGAAAATACTCAGACGATCGGAAGAGAACAACATACAATGAAAAGAGAAATCAAGGAAATGAGTAGCATTTACGCAGGAAACAAATTCATTTAACGACAGGAATGATATCAAAAATCTAAGCAGTATATATTACGACTTAATAATAAAGGCTCCGACAGAAAAAATGCATGTACTTCCAAGAACAGTATAAGATTGATGTTATAATAAATCAAAATTTTCACTTTGCATAATGTTTGTAATATATTAAAGTATATTTGAAAAATTATGTCTTCCAAATACCGTTCCTCGTTTGCGATACAGTGAGTTAGCCGATTTCTGAGGTTTTGCTGTAATATCAGGCGGTATCGTCCGAATTGCTGCTTTCAAGACATTGATGGTTTGAGAATGGTTGGTGTAAACTTTTTCTTTCAGGTAGCCCGAGAAAAAAAACGACATTGCTCGAAATCGGATGAGCGCGGTAGCCATGCTAAGTTGCCGCGATGTGAAATAATGCGGCCTGGGAACATCTTACTTAAAACTTGCATGAAAGTACGTGATGTGTGCGGAGTGGTCCCATTTTGTGGAAACCATATACCATTGAGCTGCTGCAATGTTGGTTGCAAAAAGGTTTGTAACATGTGGATATAACGAGCGGATGTCACTGTAACAGTCGCTTCATTCTCTTCAAAAAAGTAAAGCTCCCACACTCCAAATGCAGACACCATCGCTCACACTGTCACTCGCTGGCTGCGCAGGGGTTTTTCATGAAGTTCATGAGGATTTTCTGCTGCCCAATAACGATAATTTTGGCTATTCACAAAACGGGATAAGTGGAAATGAGATTCATCACTGGTCAATAAAATTGGATTACTCGACACGTTTTAAAGTATGGCTTGGCTCGCATGCACACGCTTTTGAAAGTCACCTTTGTGTATCGCATAAACAAGAACCATCTTGTAAGGATGGAATGTCTAGAGGTAACATTCGTCTCACACTTCGATCGGACAACTGCAAAGTAGCCGCTTGATTCAATGCGGAACAAAGCGGCGATTGCTCAACGGACTGACTTAATCTTTCAACATTTAGCGGTGTTCGAACATTTCGTGTCCTGCCAGGAGGTTTTTGTTCTAGCGTTGAATCTGTTGCGCGAAAGGCAACTACCCAACGCATAATCGCATTACGATCTGGTACTGACCCCATCCAATGAGCGAATATTGAAACGTATTCTGAACGGACGTTGTGTTGAAATGACAGAACTGCTATTTTTAAAATAAGTTTCAATAACGAACGCACGTTGTTCGCCTGGCCAAGGCATGTTGGCATACTGAAACCTTTTGAGTTAGCATACCTACAAAGCCTCATACTCATCACATTTTCTTATTCCGACCAACGTAGGAGCAACAGCTGTTCGAAATCCATGCATTCTCTCTGCCGGACCCTTTATAAGGTAGCAATTTGCAATTTACCTTCATAGATATAAACGAGGGCACATCAAAATATAACGAGACTGGTGATATAACTTCTTTCACAACTAAAATTTTATAAAGAATAGAACATGAAACCCCTATCTCTAATGTACTTATCCTCAAGTAGGCTTTGATTTAACTTTTGACGTGTATTACAAATTAATTACTGTATTGTCAGTGTTTGACGTGCCCATCAAAAAAATGAGAGTGGAGCTAAAGTCAGCCACCTGCGATAAAGTTTTGTGTTCGTTTGGGTAAAATTCCAACTGAAACTTTTGATATGATCAAAACTGCACACTTGAGTGGCATTAGAGATTCAAAGGCGGTTGTGAATCAGTGGAAGATGCGATCACCAATTGGAAAAATTGCAGAAATTAACGACTTGATCCAAAATGATCGTCGGATTGGCATATATCGAATTTCCGACATTGTTAATTTGTCTTGTGGCAAAATGGATTCCAAAAGTGATGACCGATGAAAAAGCGCCAATCGAGTGACAATTTGTCGGCAGTGGAAAAGGCAACTGTAACATAATCCACAGTTTTTAAACAATGTGGTTACATGTGACGAGAGTTGGTTTTATCATTACGACCCTGACTTTAAGTCTCAAAGTATGAAATGGAAGCACAAAGGCAGCCCAAGACCGCAGAAAGCGAAAACTATGAAAAGTGCCGATAAAGTAATGCACTCAATTTTTATATGATAAATGGGGTGTTATTTATGATCACTATTGAAATATACTTCGGCCGCTTTATCAAGACATCGGTTGGATCTTGCATCACGAAAATGCTCCGGCCCACAGATCAGCGATTTTTCAACGAACACTTGAAGAATTAGGGGTGGAAATTATGATTCACCCTCCCTACTCACCTGATCTTGCTCCATGTGACCTCCATTTGTTTTCTGAAGACAAAAAGAATTGAGAGATCGAAAATTTGAGTCGAATTCAGAGGTCAACAACGCGATGATAGGTATACTAAATAGACTCTCAAAAAATGGTTTCTCAGATGTTTAAGTGGACCAAACGATGGGACAAGTGTATTGCACAGAATGGAGAGTACTTTGAAGGATAATTGTTGAAGTTTTCTAAATATATGTTTCAGTTTTACACTACATCACCAGTCTCGCTATTTTCTGATATTTCTTCATAATGAGAAGACATGAGACAGATCAATTAGACAAATACTCGACGCAAAAAAAGAGGCAAACCAAGACGTATGCGGAAAGAAGAGGTGAGGACAGCAGCTGAGAAAATAGAAATAAGATGAGAAGATAACCAAGACTTAGCAAGTGGCAGAAAACTCCAGCAACTCCAACACAACTTAGTACCAAAAGATACATGAGTTTCCATATTGCTGTCCATTTATTATGCCCTTAGAATACTCTGTCATTAAATTTTCAATAGTGTTAAAAATACTTGAAAAACTTATAAAATTCCTTATCATAATTAGTACTTGTATCCTAAATTCGTATTTCGACAAATAAGTTATCCTCAGTTGGTAAAATTTGTAATCTGTGTTGAACATAGAGTACAATAAAGCTGTACCCCATGTTCAACACTGCGATTATTAATTTCACCTACTGAGGATAATAACTTGATTGTCGAAATACGTATTTAAAATATAAGTATTAAGTGTGGTAAGGGGATTTATACCGTTTTCTAAGTTTTCACTTAACCACAGTCTCCAAAGGTAGACTTTTGTAAGAAATGTTAATATTATGAGGCTAAAATCAATAAAATATATTTGTAAACATTTACTTACTCTCATGGTCAGCATATATTTTTCTACATCTTCATCTGCCATATTTCCATATTTCTTCATGATTGTTTTTAGCGTTTGGTAAACATGTTCCGCCATTGTGACATCTCCGCAAACATAGAAATGTGCTTTATTGACTACAATCATTTTATATAGTTCATCTGCTTCTTTTAAGATAAGAGCTTGTACATAAGTCTAAAAGTAAATGATATTATTCTCTTAATTATTCCTTTTTAAGAATTCTCTTACCTTCGGTATACCATTTTCTCGTGATAAGGCTAAGAAATTCCTATCTATAATTTTATCCTTCACCATCTGCTCCTTTTCGTCGTGATAAAGGTCGAGTTCCCTTTGACGGCACCCGAAGAATAACCAACATTTACCTAATTTTGTCTTAGCGGCTGCTTGCGCTTTACGCTGTTGCCAAAATGATACGAACGGAGCAATGCCAGTTCCAGGACCCACCAAGATAATGGGTATAGTTGGATCCGTGGGTAAATAAAAGTTAGGTGCTCTGAAAATCGAAAAATAATTGTAGCTAATGTATAAGTTTATTAACAAAAAATATACCTTCTAACAAACAAACATACATCTTCATCAACTGGCACATCTCTCAAGTAATTAGAACAAACGCCACAATGAATAGGTCCATCACCGTCTGTAATGTAGGGGTATTTTATAAATACTGGTTTATTTTAAAGAACGTTAATTCAAAAACATTCAAGATCTTTAGCAATGGGTCAGTTTATTTTTGATTTTTTTGGAGAAACATCTCTTTATATAAAGTAATATAATCTTATTTATAGAAGTTTCTAAGAATATAAATGCACTTCTTGACAAAAAATTCCGAACGGTGAAGTAAATGTCTGTTATCATAATCAAAATTCCTTTGTTTTGTCTTTTTTTTTCACAAGGCATGCCATATTATCTATGAAATAAGAAATGGAAATTAAAGAAGATACAAAACATTAAATTTATTAGACAGTCAAAAATACTGACGAATCCAAAAAATCCAACCCAACTCAAAAAAATTTGATGTGCTCTTTATTCAGCTTTTATCTGTTGTGTTGAAAGAACATTTGAACTGTCAGTACTGACACTTATTGGTTGACAAAATGTAGCTCGAGCGGCAGCTTTGAACGAAGATAGGTATTCGATATATCATTGTTGTCTTGAATATTCCCAGGAGTACCTCACACCACAAACCGGCTAAAATACCCTTGTATGGTATTTACACTACGCGATTGCGGTTTACTATCACCAATTTTGTGTCGCCATGTCTGAGACGTTTACATTACTGCAGTTTTTGCACGAACGGTCCGCCAAAGATTGAAGGAACATGAATTGATGTCAAGGAAACCTACTGCTTATCCACTTTTGCTCCCAGCTCATCGTGTTCAGCGACTACGATTTGCCGCTGAACAGACATTGGACAATGGATCAATGAAGTTCCATATTGTTCACGTATTAGTCTCATTTTTGTCTGCGTTCACCAAATGGACGAGAACGTGTGTGGAGAAAGCCTGGTGAACGATTTTCATCGTATTGTATATCTCCAAGAATGGTATTTGGGGAAAGCGGTATAATGGTTTGGGCTGGCATTTCACTGTACGCGAAAACTGAACTTGTTCTCATTTAAAATGGTGCCATGACAGCTGTTAGGTACATCAACGAGTGTTTAGCTGAACACGTCGTAACATTTGCTCCATTCGTAGGTGAGAACTTCAGTTTAATGCAGGATCTCACACGTGATCTCATACCGCACAGGTGGTTGAGCAATATTTGGATGCGGTTAACTGTCGCCGTTTGCGATGGCCTGCTCAAAGCCCGGTCTTTAATCCTATCTAAAATCTCTGAGATGCATTAAGGCGACATGTTAGGAACCGATAACCCATACCAGTCACCATTCGGAATCTTCGAATAGCTCTTCGTGAGGAATAGGAAAACATTACACAAGAAGAGGTCGTCAACTGCATTCAAAGTTTACCACGCCGTATGGCAGAAGTCATTAGAGTTTGTGGAGGTACTACGCATTATTAATCGCTTAAATTGTGTGAAAACGTAGATGTAAAGCCTAGCCGATAAGACCAATACAATTTGCTAATATTCTTAAATGTAGAATCTCTTTTTATTTTTCATTTATTTTTGATGTGAATTGATCATCTATGTACAGCACTAATTCTTCACCGGCATCATGCGATTCATTTTATAATATAATTTATCAAATATTTGATAAGTGTACCTTTGCAGCCCCTCTAGTAGAAGTATTAAGCAGGGTTCAATACTAACATTAATAGATGTTTTCGACAAATGGATAGGGCTCACGAAAGATTTAAAATATTTGGCACAATATACCCTCTCAATCCGATTAAACAGTTTACAAGAATGTGCCAGTTACTTACTAATAAGGCGTATATAGAATATTTGGAAAAGGTTGAAATCCGATCCGAAAATCCTATGGAAATTCAGGAGTAATAAGAGTAGACGCACCAGGAAACAGGGTACTATGCATTGGAATTCGCAGATTATGTAAGTCTTTGGGGAATAATTCTTTAACAGTGCTTATAGGTATATTGTCAAGTGAAAGTCCCATGTAAAAATGGTATGTCGTTGTTTAACTAAGATCAAGTGTAAAATACAGTAATGCCAAAATCTTAAAAACATATCTGTTTATGTACACATGGATATGCACAACGCATACTTTCGCGTTGGTTACTTCTACGTTTCGAACTCATCATAGTTCTAGTCAATATACGTGGAGAAATACGCTAACGTTAGCGCTTAGTATAACACAATCTTGTGCGTCACATGTCATGAGAAAAGGCTTAAAGCATCTGACGGCTTGTCTCTCTTGGCCGTCAGATGTCTTGAGATGCTTTCTCATGACATGTGACGTACAAGATTGTGTTGTACTTAGCAGCAATGTAAGACACTGGCGTGCTTCTCCACGTACGCTGAAGGGAACTAGGATGATTTCGAAACACGTGTCTGTATTTAGAAATAACCAATGCGTAGAATGCGTTGTGTACAGTTCATAAAGTGTTTCTTTGCAGTCACATGATCAAATTCAAAGCATGAGATTTACTTAAAATGACAAACATCTGTAGTATTACAGCGCGTATGTATGTTTGTTAGAAAGAGATAAAGTACAATTTGCGGTTCACACTTGGGCAGTACGAACTACAAAGAAACACTTTATGAACTGTATATCCATAAATACAAATCACTGTAAGTGAAAGTTATTGTGTTAACCTTATTGCTTGATAATATTAATGGCTCTAGTGTTTATATTACTCATATTTCCGAAGAGAGAAAATATACACCTTTGGATGTCTACAGAGAGTTTTTTTGGGTGGAGTTGATAAAGTGCCTAGTTTTATTGTGAAAGATTGTCATCAAGTCTTAGTTTAACCACTTCACCACTTGTTCAGTCTTATTTTCAAGAACTATGGAAAATTTATGAATATGTCCTGTGCTAAAGAGTAAGGTAATGGCGAGGATATAATCTATTATAGGCCAATTTAGATTTTGTACAATTTTGCGAAAGTATTCGGTACGATCATCCGTAATCGTATTTAAATTTATCAAATCCTCACTAATTTTACAATAAGAAAAAATTTCGATAAATCAATTTTCATATTCAATAATATAAATATGTTAAAAACATATCTGTATAATGCGTAAGTATAGCAAGCGCCAGATAAGTTGGCGAGCGGAGCGGTAAGTTCGCGCAGGATTAGAAGTATTGGCGAGATTTGTATTTAGTTTTACATCAATTTGCAAGATACCGTAAGTGGCGTAAACTACACATCTATCACTTAATAAATTAATAATATATTAGAGTAAAATATATAACGTTGACATTTATAAAAACGGCTTCTGCGCATCCCCTCCTCTGGCATCTTATTTGGTGCTTGCTATACTTACCTATTCGCTTTGAAGACTTACAGTTATGTTTTTAACGTTTTTGTGTTATTATATTTTATGTTTGACGTTAGTTGAACATCGATATATTACCATCTTTTACAATTGTTAATTTCATTTTCTTGTGAGCTTGTGACTATGTTGTAGAAACAAAATTTAAACATTAATTTTTTTTTTGTTCTAGCAATGTTTTTGTAATTAAATAAGATTTCTCAAGGCGCTGTATATGCTGTATAATTAATAGTATTTTAGCTATCTATCTCCAAAAACAGTTTTCATAATTTGCAAGTGTTATTTTTTATTTGAGATCAGATAATTATTTATGCTCCATCTTTTGGAATCTAGCAAAATTAAATTTGAGTAGCTTACCGATAATGTACAAGAATCTAGGATATAACGGGTGTTCAGAAACATTCGATGTCAAGTGGGCTCTGATCAAAAAATCGTATATCTTTACTTAAGTATCTGATTTGTAATAATTATTAAATGTTAACTGTTGTCTGTCAAAAATTGTCAGAATCTATGCATGTATGATAACCTATAAAATTGTATTAAGTAAATGTATCAATCTATATCAGACGACTTCATATTTTCAAGGACTACTTTGATTTCGAATGTTTCTGAACACCCGTTATATTAAACAAAGAGAATTTTTCAAGGAAATAGGATTAAACAAAATAGTTTAGCTATTGAATAAGAGACGGCGCTAATTAAAAAATATTTCGGTTATTTATATTTAAAGATATCTGTACTAAATAATTATACTCGAGTATATAACAGTACATTTGTGAACTAAATTTCAAAACGAGACTTGTGGCCATTGTTTGATAGATGACTCTCACTAGCGTGTGGAACGTTAATATTAAAACAATTGAATCAATTGTTTATTAATTAGATATCTTTCTCACTGGACGCTTCAATGAAAAAAATATTTTAAAATTATAATTTATTTCAACAGGGTATAATTGTAAATATTTTATTAAGAATTGTAAAATTCTAATACCTTGAGTCCTGTAAGAAACCACAGCCACAGTTAAATTAATTTGATTTGGACAGATGATTCTGCATGATGAGATCGAATAAAATCTTGGTTGCAACAAACTTAATTGTGCAACTAGTAGAGGTGCGTATGGTTTAACAGAAGGGAATTCCTCGAGAACTTCTAAGAGATTTGGAAATCTCCAGTGTCTCCAATCTTCATAGGCAGCGGAATCCTAAAATAAAAATTTTGATCAAAATAAAACATATGTAAATTCATAAACAATAACGGGTTTTGTGTTATTACTATAATTCTAAGATATTTTATTGGTAAAAATAAAAAATCTTTGATACAATAAGATCTACAATTCTATGTATGTGTTTCAATACCTGAATTGTCATCTCCAGTATTTCTTTTATAATAACTGGATTGAAACGTAATGAAAATCTATATTTTAAAAATATGCATATTCAGTAGGGAAAATATATTAATTAAAATAATGGGTTATTACAGCAAAATAGTGTAGGAAATACTAAAACAAGTTAAGATAAATGGGTTGCTTAAAAACAGGAAATACGAATTGTTTGATCTAATAGGGATAAACGCAATGGCTTTTACATCGCACAAATTATGTTGCATTTTCTCAAAGCTTTTTCGATTACAGTCTACTTACTTACTATCACATTCGAAATTAGGATGTTGCTGGTTGGTATGGTATTCATTAATCTTTCATGATTTAATTGTATTCAGTAAGGGGGTTATTGTTGTGAAA
Source organism: Melolontha melolontha (assembly GCA_935421215.2). Lineage (NCBI taxonomy): Eukaryota > Metazoa > Arthropoda > Insecta > Coleoptera > Scarabaeidae > Melolontha > Melolontha melolontha. The sequence continues at coordinate 44,144,347 of OW285239.1, read as the reverse complement.
GTTTGTCTATCCCAACATCATGCACTGGTGAGTTTACAGCGAGACGAAACACGTGTCTGCATGTCTGGATAACAATTTTTACATAAATATTGTACTTGTATTGTGTTCTCCTGTTTTAGACGACAAAATGTTTATCAAATAGATCTTATGAATTTAGATATTACTGGCATGATTCCCACACAAAATCCGAAATCGTAATGAGTTAGATATAGACTTTTCAACAAAACATGTATTTTAGTTTTTTTCTAGAATCTGTTTCCATCAAGCCATTTCCTCAAGTTTGGGAGCTTGATATGGTGAATCACTCGGAGCTAGATGTGATGTATGTGATGGATGGGATAGTAATTCATCTTCTAATTCGACGAATTTAGCGGTTGCCACGGTGAAATAATGAGAGGGCACGTTAGCCTGATCAAACAAAACTGCTTTTCTAAATAAATGAGAACGTTTTTTTCGGGGCCCGTTAATTAGAAGAAATCCATTATTTGGGTTTTGGTGATCCCACGAACCCGAGCTTGGTCCACTAAGCCACAGCTGGCAGACAGCGAAATTGGTAGATATGTTGCATATCGCATCGTCCAACCAGTAATGGTTAAGACAGGTACCGCTGGGGTCGAGAGCCCTCCCGGAAATATCATCTCCGAGCTCAACCGTTTCAGGCGGACTCGGTGGCAGTAGTTGAAAGTATTTTTCCTTCGCGTAAGCACCGAATAAGCAGATTAAATATCAACTAGACACTATCTGTCTCTTTGGAGTATAGCGAAGCTCCAGATTTCATCTACGGTGACTTATGATAGCAAAAATTTTTGGATTTCGGTTGAACTTTTGAAAATATTGAACCACTTACAAATCATTCCATCCAAAGGAGCAGATTCATCATAACTTTTCTTGAATCTTAACGCTTTTTCCACATTAGAAATAATGCTTCATTAACAGAAGATTTTTTTTCACATTAAGACAAAAACTACAAATATTTTACTTTAAACACAATCTAAAATAGTATTTTGAGACATGCATATTCATTATTTTATAAATTGCATGTGTATTTTACAATTCTGAACTCACAACAGATGTTCAATTGTATCTGAGTAGGCGCTACAAAACAACGATTTATTATTTTACAACAATTTTGACGTTAATACTTGTTATTTGCGTCTTACTTCTTCTAAAGAAACGTTTTACTGTGTCGTTGTTGCTATTTTTATTGCTTGTTATTGCTGTTTATTATTTTTGTTGTTCGTTGTTTGTTGCACGTTGTTTTACTGAATTACTTTTACGGTTTAATTTACTTTTGAACATGGAGAGGGAAGAATTTAGCAGTGAAGAAAAATATGATATGCTGACATACCGTATTCTTTGCCACCAAAATTCTGTGAATTCCCAAGCAATGTACTTTAACAGATTTCCAGAAAGGAGGCAACCAAGTAAATCCATTTTTAGACGCTTGTGTTACAATTTAAATTAGTACGGTTCATTTAAAAAACCTGTGAAGTCTCGAAATAAACATAACTCCTTAAATGCGGCACGATATCTTTAATTATTGCAAAATGATTTAGAAGACTGTTTAGACGATTTCCCTACGGCAGTGGTTAAAAACTGTTGGTTTCAACAAGATGGTGCTCCAGCACATAATTCTAGATAGGTTCGTCAGCGGTTTCACAGAAGGTGAATTGGAACTCCCAGGTAAGTGATGTTTGTATTCCACAGTTAAAAGATCATACTTATGTTTGGAAAACAATGGTAATTTGTTTGAACATTTGTCGTGAGTTCAGAATTGCAAAATATACATGCACTTTATAAAATAGTAAATATGTAGTTCGCAAAACACTATTTTAAATTGTGTTCCAACATGTTCGTTAAAACCTTTTTTCTACGCCCATGTCTGTAAACGTCAAAAATCGCACTGTCAACATTCCTTGTAAATGACATTTAACAATAACATGCACGTAATGAGATCTCATAACATACACGTGCGTTTTGAGAAGAAAACTTGAACTTCTTGGTTTAATCAAATTGAAATCAAATTTTTATCTACGTAAAACTTTATTTGGTCTATTTACTCAAATTTAGTCAATTGAAAAACATAACAACATTTAGCATTAACGAGATAAATTTTGGATTAAAAGAGTGATGCCCCTAAACGTAGGCAGCACATTATGCAATTTCTTTAAAAATAGGACACGTTTTCTTAAGTAACATGCTATGGAAATAAATGTCATGTCATTTATATTGTCAATTTCTTTAACAAAATATTATTGTATCCGAACATTTTTTCAACTTTATCTACGAATATGTCTGATAGTAGTGAAAGTTATGAAATTATGAGCACTCCACCGGAGATTTTAGAAAAAGCTCAAGCTGCCACACATAATTTGTTACCGCTAAAATCCAAAGAAAGGTACGAAATTACCTATAAAAACTTTATGGATTGGCGACACAAGCATAACATTAAATCCTTTTCGGAGAATGTTTTACTTGCGTATTTTGAAGAATTATCAAAAACTATGAAGCCATCTTCTCTATGGGCCATTTTTTCGATGCTAAGAACTACACTAAACATTAATAATAACATTAACATATCAGATTATCCAAAACTAATCGCCCTACTGAAGCGGCAATCGGATGGATTTAGAAGTAGAAAATCGAAAATTCTTTCTACAGAACAAATTAATAAGTTTCTGAAAGATGCTCCAGACGATAAACACTTGTTGTCAAAGGTAAAGAATTAAAATGTTCTATAGTTATCATCACATAAAAATGAGTTTTTTTGTTTGTTTTCAGGTCATCCTCATTATTGGATTAAGCGGGGCTTGCCGTAAACAAGAACTTAGAAATATAAAAATGGAACACATTCAGGACACGGGAAAATCCTTGATAATTGATATTACAGATTCTAAAACTAAAACGAGACGTTCATTTGTAGTACCAGAAACGTTTTATATCACATGTCAAAAATACTTGAATTTGCGTCCTGCTGAAACGAAACTTCCTTTATTTCTTAATTACAGAAATGGAAAATGCATGAAACAGGTTGTGGGGATAAACACAATCGGTAGTACACCAAGTAAAATTGCTGAATATCTTGAACTGCCGGAACCAAAGCAATATACTGGCCATTGTTTTAGGAGATCATCAGCCACTATGTTAGTTGATGCAGGAGGTGATATGCTATCATTAAAGCGACTTGGTGGCTGGCAATCTTCTACAGTGGTGGAAGGCTATGTGAATAAATCTCTTAAAAATAAAAATGACAACGCATTACGAATATCGGAGGCAATTACGAATTATCAATCTTCGTCTTCTGATGTACCGTGCAGTACTACAATTATAAATAATCGTTCATTACCATTAAGTAATAAGTATAGCTGAGGATGTTTGCGGTATAACCATGGTTATATCATCAGTAATCAGTAATCAGTAATCAGTAATAAGGCACAATCTATTTACAATAATTGCTCAATTGATATTAACAACTATTATAATAAAGTTTAAATAATTGCGATGTCTTTTATTTAATAGAAGAAAATGAGTGGGCGTTGAAAAAGTATAGTACGTTACACGAATTGTAAGCCCATTACGTACTCGTGAAATTTACGCACTCGCCGCTGCGCGGCTTCGTGCGTAAACTTTTTCATTTCGTGCGTAATGGGTTACTTACAACTCTTGTTACGTAATATACTATTATTTGGTCCAATTAAGCATAAAAATTCACTTTTTGCATGCGCTTTTTGATTTTCTTTCAAAAATATTGCAAAGAAATGGAGTAGACTGTAGAGGTATCAGGGAAGGTGGCATAGAAACATGATGGCCGATTATTGTTGGTGTTTAAAAAAGGGACATTCCTGCGTCTGTGCATAAAAGAAAAACGATTGAACGATTATCTTTTCAAACAGAAGGTCTTATTAATGAAAGTTTCAGAATTTCGATTAATACCATTTTACTATTACTATTTATGCATTTTTTGATATATTAAAATGTAAAAAAATGTAATATATTAAAGTGTAAATTTGTTATTATTAAAACCAGATACTTTCGAAAAAAGCAATGCTCTTTATTTTGTAATTTGAGTTGTATCCGTATGTGCTAGGAAAAAATCTAAAATATGTTTGAAATAACAACAACATATTTAGTCGTTATCACCTATTAAACATCAAACCACAACGAACACACTTAAATTTGTAAACTAGTGTAACACATCTCTGTTTACGTATCTTGTGTGACCTACGGCAGTTTTTTATCTACACAATATCGTATAATTACACTTGCTGATATTTTTTTTAGCCTGGAAGGTTCGGCTAAAAATTCCACGTATTATTCAAAAATTTATATTTCACGGTCCTAAAAAACCGCAAGGCAGGGTTAATTAATATTACTTTATTAAAGAAAATATTTTTATAAATTATTTTTCACTTAGGTACGTGTCTATTTTCTATGGTATCGGTTGTTTCAAAATAATTGTAGAGTAATAAATATAGTGAGGAATTTTTAACTACGTGACTTAATGGAACTTTCCAAAAAATACTAGATTTTAAGGTACGATATATAAATGTGGAAAATTGTCGACACGTAATGCATGGAACTTAAAAATTAACATTAGAAAACACGTCAGGACACTCTGATAAGTGATTTAATTTATGTTCAAAACATGCAATATATAGCTTTCTTCGATCAGATAATGATCAAAGGTTACGTTATTCCAGAAAAACAAAATAGTTGTTTCCTAGTTAAGGTAAATACCAGATTCAGATTCAGAAATTTTAAGAGCTCACGTTAAATTTTCTCTACATCGTTCTGAGCATCGTAAAAAGGATGGAACAAAAGATACATGTTAAAGCTTGCTCACACGAAATATAACATTTTCAGAAGGTTGTCATTATTTAAAAATTTGGTGGATTGGGTTGGGTTGGGTTGGGTTGGGTTGGTTTGGGTTGGGTTGGGTTACTACATATAACTTGCTTCATACCAAGAAAATCCAATGCAAATTTGTATTTTCCATTGCTTTAAACTCATGTTTTTAAATTTGCATTATTTATACCTCTGTAACCGTTACTATAACTATATATGTTAAGCTATTATTTTTGGCACGAAATCGAAGATATTGATGTTGAAGACATGCGGTTTTAGCAAGACGGTGCGTGCAACTTGCAAACTTCAGAGGTTGCATTATTCCACGTAGCGCTGACGTCAACTGACCGCTAAGATCATGTTACTTAACGCAAGTGGATTTTTTTAGAGAGATTTCGTGAAGAGATGCGTTTACGCCAACAAGCCTGCAATGTTGGAGCAGCTAAAAGTTAAGTTTCGCCAAGTTATTGCCGAGATAGCTCCCAAAATTTATGAAAACGTCATCGAAAATGACCTCGAACGAATCAATTATTGCAGAAGGTCTGGACGCGGACATTTGTCTGACATAATTTTCCATAATTAATGAATAATACCAAATATTCGATTAATAAAAAAAGCCATGTTACATTTTCTGTGTTCTTTCTTAAATAAAAGTTAGAAAACTGAATTGGATGACCTCTTGGTATGGATGTAATTTCTACGGTGAATGTTCATTCATCATTTAATCGATTGCATGCTAGGGCGAAACAACACGTTATGTTTAAATTTGAAAGAATTTTGTGTATTTTTTATGTTGTTAAAATATGATCAAAGTAAGAGAGTGATAAATAACTGGATGTTGCATATATCTTCAAGATTATTTGTATTTTTATATAAACGAATACATCTGTTCTGCTATTGATATTCTGTTTGTTTCATTTTTAGTTCGTTCACATATATTAATATGGCTATATTAAAAGATGCATAGTACAGTTAACAAAAGTTACTTACACTTGCTAAAATATTCAAACGTTTCTGGTCCTCTTCGTCAGTGGCTATAGCGGCAAATTGTTGTAGTAGATTCGATGAGGGAGGAGTTGTTATGTCCAGAAACCGGGAAAATAATTCCCTAACCGAACAAGCGGGTATTTTCTCATGTGCAGCCCATTGTTTAACGACACCTGAAACAAAATAAGTTTAAAGTTTGGTTAGTTTAGTTAAAGTTTATGTCGAATATTTGATTAAATGCAAAAAACTTTAATATGTAATTATATGTAAAAATTGAAATATTAAATGCAAAACTATTTTATCAGATTTTACTAATGTGGGTGAAGTAATTATCAGTAAATAAATATCGTTTTGGTTATGGCGACACATTACACATACATACATACAGTATACATTTCTATTTTAATAAGACTTGGCATCATTCTAGTGTAGAAAATAAGGATCTTTTAGATATTACGGAGTGAAGAAACTGATTCGATTCCTGCCATAACTTCTAATATGGGCGATTTCTTTAACTCTAGCTTGTGTTACACTGATCAAAATTGCCTCTTGGCAGAAAAACTCGGGATGATAATAGGCGTTCAGTAGATACCGCTAGTCAAGTTAATTCGCGCAGGCATCATAGAGTTCCAGGGTAATACGAGGTCTTTTTAGTGTTGCATATAGCCATAAATCAAACAGTGGTTCGGTTCAAAGTACTTTATTGCTTTCCAAAATATTTTCCACCAAAAATTGATAAACTTCTGCATTCGCTCAAACTAATTGTTAAAGCAGTTATTCCAATCTGTAGTTGGGACGGTCAAAATTGCCGTTTTGAAGGCTCTACGGCTTCTTGTGGCGACTGAAATCGTTAACCACGTATTCCATTCTCGATCTTTGAGAACGTAAAAAAATTGTTTGTACGTAGGTTGGAACTATACGGAGGATTATCTAATAATTCAATATTTTGCTGCTGCAAAAACTCAATTGTCTTTCGAACTATATGCGAACTCGCATTGTCATGCAAGATGATTCGCTGTTATGGGTTGGTTTCTTGAAGCACGGTGATTATTTCTGGCAAACAAACGGTTGTGTCCCATTTTGAATTAACTGATCTTCGATCTTGCAAAGAAATTGTAGCTACCTAACCCGATAGTAAGACAAACGTTGTGACCATCTTTTTCGACATACTACGCGAATGGATAACTTTGGTCGGATTCTCTTCATCTTGAAACACCCAAACATCGGACTGACTTTTATTTTCGGGTTCACTGGAATAAATCCATGATTTATCGCTACTCACGATGATATAAACGTTTTTTAAGTTTCCGTTATTGAACCGGCTCAAAATTCTTCGGCACCAATTAATGCGAGCCGACTTTTGCTATTCGATTAAAAAGATACGGAATCCAACAGGAAACTAATTTTCTCACACCTAGTTCATCGTGTGAGATCGTTTGGATTGAGGTCTTTGAAATATTCATAGATGCCTCAATTTCATGATATGTCACATGTCAATCTTTCTTATTGATATTTTTCTGGGAGACTGCCGTTCTTGGAGGACCTGTCCTGGGATCATCGCTGATACACAGTACAAACGTGAAATTGTCGGTTGGTGTGGTGCTTCGTCTTCAAGCACAGAAACCAACTCAGCATGGCATTGTTGTTCAGTTAATCCTCTTCGAAAGTTATATTGCGCAAAAATTTTCTAGTTAATTTCATTTTTCGACCGCGATTATTGCTGACAAACAAACGGGTGTGTCGGAATCCGCATTAACCCTTCGCGAACAGATAACTTGTCGAATTCAAACACCCGAACACATTGACGTTTATTTTCAAGCTCGTAGGAATAAATTCATGATCCATCGCCAATCACGGTGCTATAGACGTTTTTTGAGTTTCCGTTATTGAACAGGCTTTAAATTTTTCTCCACCAATTAACCCTTAACTGGTGACGTGCTTTTATTAGAGCGTAACTAGTGACGTGGGGTCCCTCAGTACCCCACACTTAAAAGCAGCATAAAAAAAATTTAAGGTTTTCAAGTAATTTTGAGAAACTGTTTTCTTTAATATCATTCACATAATAAATATTTAATAACATTTTACAAACACAATATTTTGTTTTACGCTAAAAGTGATATACAGAAGAAAAAAAGATATATTTTGTAATGCGTTTAATTTCTATTAAAATAAACTGAAAGAGACATTGACAAAAATATAAAACATTAAAAAAATTAAATTTAACATAGTGTTCTACTAAAATGTCAAAAAAGTTTTCAGAACAAATCTTTGATAAAAAAAATCACAACATCTGAATAAACTAATAATCACCGCAATCTTTACAAATTTTTTGTCTGCAATTTGCACATATTGCAACTTTACATATCTTACACAGTGTACTAGTCTTTTTATCAGCTCCTCTAGGACATTTTCCACAACGTCTTCTCTTATTGTCTACTACCTCAGCTACATTACCAATTTCTGTTAGAGGTTTCTGTAATATTCTGCCAATAAAAAGGCGTATTTCTCGTGGAATAGATGTGTTCCGAAGTCTTCTGTTAAGGTGTTCTTCAACCAATTGAAATGACAGCCTTTTTATGAAATTTAGTCTGGATATGCTGTCATTACCCCTAAAACAACCATATAGGATATAGGCATTTACACTTGAGATGTCAAGTATGGTATGAAGCACTGCCATCGGCCACCTCCTCGTCCTTCTACTAGTGGTATAATTCGAACAGCGTTGGTCCAGACTATTAACTCCACCCTTAATCAAATTATAAAATGCTATAATCTCCGGTTTTTTACTGTCATCATCAGTGTTGATGGTGTGGTGCATTGAGGATATCATGACAGTTGCTTTCTTTATTTTTGGAACATACGACAACAAAGTCATATCAGCTGTAAACCCATACACGACAGACTTTTCTTTTCTAGTTTTACTAGGTTGAAACTCTGGGGTATCATTCTTTTGTTTTTTTTACTGTCCCAACGTAAGTTAAATTGTGTGTTTTTAGTGATTGAACCAGTTCATCTGACGAAAACCAATTATCAGCAGTAATGTTCCTATTGGATCCGTAAATTGGTTTGCATAGCCGTATGACCGACTGCGTTGGCACAGCTAATTTTCTCTCGGCATCAACAGGCCGCGACCGTCACTGGATTTTCCTGTATATATGTACGCATTATACATGTAAGATGTTCGTGCGTCAGCTAAGATCATAATTTTTAAGCCGTACTTATTTGGCTTATTTGGCATATACATTCGAAATTTGCATCTGCCCCTGAAAGCCAACAACATCTCATCGATACACGCATAATGGCCTAGACAGTAACACTGTTGTGAATTAGCAACGAGTTGGTCAAATAGGCTGGATATCGCTGCAGCTTTGTCACCAAGTAATCGCATAATTCTGTCATCAGCATTGTCGAATCTCAAATTAGACAAGATTATCAGAAATCGTATAAGTGACATTGTGTTTCTAAATATATCACGACCAGTGCCATCCGTTGCAAATATAGCCTCTAGGTGCTCGTGGTTTGATTTAAAGGCTCCCGAGTAGTAAAAGAGTCCTAAAAATGCTTTCATTTCAATTGTATCTATATCTTTTAATTCAGGTTTGTCTTCCCTCTTGTAGTTTATCCTTTCTCTGCTTAATTTTTCATTTGTCCTGTTTACTACTTCCTCTATCATTTCATCAGTAAGCAAATGCTTCCAAATACTATAGGGATCTGCATTGTTATTCAAAGTTCTCATAGACGCTCGCAATCCTGGTAAAAACCTAACAATATTGTGAGCTTCCGTTCTTTTATTCCGTGCAGGTTCACACTTTGACCATTTCATTCTATTTTTCCCATAAAAAGCTCGACTATTTTCTTCATATTTATTTTCAACATATTCATTTTCAACGGGCAGGTCATTATCATCGCTAGCATAACTTGTGTCGGTAGATGTATCGGCATTCTGAACAATATCATTTACAGGTTCTTCGTCTGAACTATTATTCACTTGATCAAGATCTTCCTAATTTGTACTATCTTCATTTTCTGATTCCTCAAACCACCTGAGTACCTACTGTACTTTCGAAATTTAGGTCTCCGTCCGAACTACTTTCGGATTATTCGCCATTATTCTAAAAATAAATAACACTAACTAAGGAAACCGAATGTTTCGCTGTAAAATAACTGGTGACGTGGGGTCATACTAGACCCCACGTTGTCTTTACTTACCTATATCACAAATAGCATTTAGAAGACCGACGTGAATTGGTTGGCACTACACTTACAACTGATCAACTTGAAGGTACTGAAGTGCCGGTTTAGATTCGCGCATGCGCCTAGAAATTATGCGAGCTTGAATAGTCTCTGGGGTGTCCGGTGGCACCACGTTACTAGTTAAGTAACACGGGCTGATTTTTGCTCTTCGGTTAAAAGATGCGGAATCCAATAGGAAACTAATTTTCTCACAGCTCGTTCATCATGTGGGATTAAGATCTTTGAAATAACCTTGGATATCTCAATTTCACGATATGTCACATGTCTATCTTCCTTAATCAGGCGGTATACAGCATCGATGTTTTTCTGGGTGACTGCTGTTCTTGGCGGACCTGTACAGGGATCGTCGCTGATATTGGTGAGTTCAAGTTGGAATTCACAGTACCAACGTGAAATCCTCGGTTGATGTAGTGCTTCGTCTTTAAACGCAGAAACCGACTCTCAGCACGGCATTGTTGCTGAGTTAATCCTCTCCGAAAGTTATATTGCGCAAAAATGTTCTAGACTCAATTCCATTTTTCCCCTAACTTGAAAACTTTAAAAATTCACTATGATTAAATCACGTGCCGTATTTTGGTTAATGAAAGATTGAGATTAATTTTGACACTTGATGTTTTATTACTGGCGCCCTCTATGAAGCTATGTGCAATACTAAAAAGACATCCATTGTATACCAGCGTACTTGCTATATTACAACCCAAATGGCTCTTCAGTGCTTCTTAAAGGAAACTATTATTCCACTATATTATCATTTTATTGTTAATTGTGAACAGAGACAAACTCCTAGTCCATATGTTGTACCTTTCCGAAGATCTAGCTAGACTATATTGTATTTATTTGAATTAAGAAACGAAATATATCAACTAGTATAGAATAATACAAAAAGCATTTTTAGTAATAAATATATTTTTAATAATATATAGGTTTTTACCCATTTATGTTAGTTTAAAATGATTTTGTTAATATAGAATATATTTTCTTCATTATTTACGATTTAAGAAAGCCAGTGTTTCGGAAGTAAAGAAATCGTTAAGGCAATTTTGATGCGACATTGTTATTAAAGGAGATTCCTCGAAAGTTGTTTGATAGAGAGCGAAGGAGATGGAAATCTGATGGAGCGAGATCAGGAGAATAAGGCCGATATGGAATAATTCTCCAACTGAGTTCTTGAATAGCCGCTTTTGTAATGTTAGCAGTATGAGCGCGAGCATTATCTGCTGCAAAATGACTTGAATCGTGGTCTCATGTTTAAGATGTTGGTGACAGTAGATTTCAGTAACAGTGGTTACATTCTTTGGGAGCAACTCATAGTAGACGATTACTGTCGTCTTCATAGTTCCACCAAATGCACAATTGCATAATAGCAGCTTACGCCATTAAAGCTTTTGTTTGAGGCGTTGTCCTTGTGTTAGGCCTAACCATGTTTTTTTTGCTTTTGATATTTTTGACATGTTCTTGACGTTTTTCATCACCAGAATTAAAGCAGTCAATGTTGTTGGCGAACTAAACGATGACGGGGTAGCAAAGTACACATGTAAAAAGGCAGATTCTAGTTGTTTTTGCTCAAAACATGCGGCAAGAGAACATTCAGTTTTTGAATTCTACCCATGGAATCTAAATGTCGTATTGTGGTTGGTTGGCTATAAGCCATTATAGTAGCCAATTCACGAGTTTATTTGCGAGGATCATTACAATATTAAAGCTTTTAAACCATCTTAATCACAGCCCGATGATCTTTCAGAACGTTGATAATTGTTTATATCAAAATGGTCCTTTGTAAATCGATAAAACTATTTTGGTGATGTACTCGCCCTAATTACGCTTCGCTTGTTCTTTCCTACTTGATGTTTTATTTTATTTTGTCCATAATTAAAACAGTCTGTACAAATTCGAAAAACCATTTAATTAAGCTATAATACAACATTAAGCCGCTAAAATAACTTTGACATATATTTAACAATTTTTTTTCTAAGGAACTCTGATCCTATCAAAAACTATAAAACGCTACCACGTTATGCATGAACCCGATAGTTTTTACAACAGTAGCTGGAAAAAGCTGTAGATGTATCTGTGGATTTATAAATCTAATTTATGCCTAAGGAAATTTTTACTAAATATGTACATTCTTTCACGAAAATTAAAAATATCGGAACGAATTACAATCGATTTTTGAACTAGTTTGCTTTACGTTAATGCCTTCTTCCTTGTTTATTAGTTTTAGGTTTATTATTTATATTGTTAACTTCTTTGGCATTTGAAATTAGGTTTAGACTTTAAGGGAAATGCTAAATACTGCGACTAATATACGACCGTACCAACAATCAATGACAGACGTAACTTATATTTTATCGATAACTAGATACTTATACTTCAGTATACTAAGAAAATTAAGTATAGTGTTATGAATATGGTTATTAATATTTACGTTTCTTAGACTTACCATTAGAAGTATGGGTTTGTTTCAAAACTTGAAGCTCTACTGTGGCGTCCGGATCATCAACACCCTTCAAGCGTTCTATAATTTTATCAACTAGTTCAGGTCTGTTCTTAGGATAAACACCCACATGATCTCCGGGATTATAATACAAACTACTTTCAAATTCCAACTTCAAAGTGGCACGTTTAGCCTTTTCACCGTACAAGTTTGAACGCCTTAATAGTTTTGACAGAGAAACCTGAAACGTTTAAAATAATTGTTTAGAATTTAGATATCAGTTTGGAAAAATTAAAAATTTCTAAGGTACCTTTTTGTTGTGGGATTTGGAATAAGCTGATACCAAATCGATGGGCTTGGCTTCCACAAATTTGACGGTCGACGTTGTAAGATTTTCTGTTTGTAAAGCGATCGTTGCTTCCGTTAATGCGTCATCATCATCCAAACAGAATGTTTCGCAAGCGACCTGGATAAAATGGATGAGATATATGTAAATGATACAGAAATACAATTAAAAAAAATACTTCATCAAGTAAATGTAGAATAATTACATTTTTTAATAATATAAATAATATGCTTTGTCTTACTCTAAATATTTCAGGTGCCCATTTTTTAAAGGCTTGCTCTTGACCACACATTTCGTCACCGCAGGCCATTTTCAAAAGTCTTTCACCACCTAATTCTAGAAGAAGATTGTCCACATATTGACCGAAGGCGCAGAAGTTAGGATATGCGCTAGAACCTAACGCAAACACGGCAAACCTATTTGACGAATACATTAACTCGATTACATCATTAAATAACACAGTTAAAAGATAACAAACAATCTTGTAAATTATTCAAATGAATTATTGCCATATTGATATAATGCAGTGAAACACATATACATTTAAATAAGAAACACACTTGGGCGATTTTCACAAATATTCTATCATACTCGTACTAATAATTGTTTCACTGTGGATTCTTCACAGTAATAGGTAAATCTATTTACAGAACGGAATATATTCCAGTCAGCCAATTATGCTAAATGTTTAAATACTTATTATTCTTTTTTATTCTTTTAATTCAGATTGCAGTAATTTACATTCAGAGAATATTAAACGATCAAGTAGATTGGAATGATTCTCCACTATTAAACTTATTGCCATGTAACTGTATAACACCTCCACCCTTAAATTAGTTAGCTGACTAGAATATATTCCATTCTGTAATTAGATTTATCTATTAGTCCGAACAAGCTATAGTTTTCGTGAAACAATTGTTACCAAGACTATAATAAAATATTTGTGAAAATAATACAATTGCGTTTCTTCTATAATTTTATAATTAATTTGCGTCAACTAAAGGCCACATCGCATGGGAATCAAGTTCTTTGTGGATTTTGTCACTGGTTAAATGTAACTTTCCTAATTTAATTTATTTTACAGTTTAACATATTAAGTACATCTAAGTAGTGTATTGTATATAAATAAATTACTACTGAAGACTTGACGACGGTTTAAATTCAGATTCTTTATACATATTTCGGCAATTAAATTGCTATTTTCAATAGCAAAATTGCGTTTTATTTAGAGTAACAGGGAACAATTCATATAGCACGAAACAAAAAAAAATATCAGATTTGGGTATATGTATATGGAACGGCAGTGGTTATATGGAACGATGTGTACTTATTTTAAATTAACCGCCACAGCTCGCTAAAAATAATTAAAACGGAGTCGAAAAAATAACTAGTGTGTACACAACTAACCGTCGATGGGACCACGTGCTTTAAAAAATCATCTAATTATCAAGTAAGTTGTAAAAAAATGGCGAGTGCAAAAAAGAGTGGATTTTGAATCCATTAAGTTGTCTCATACACATCTCTGAAATAATTAAAGATTTTGATTAAGTGTAATGACAAAAATATTGCTTTAAGTTCTTTAAGAAAACACCATTTTCAGGGTTATATGAAATGATGCCGTGGAAGCATGTTCATGTGCTTGGGACCGAGTATCTAAGAAACTACTCTTTGAATAATTTAGAAAAAGCCATAGATGGAGTTATTGAAAGGAACATGCCATTCCAAGAGACGGCGGAGGTGTACCAAGTTCCAAAAAGCACAATTTTTCGCCGATATAAAGGACTCAATTCAGACATTTTGGGGAGACCACCTGTCCTAAATAAAGCTGAAGAAAATCAAATTGTTATAGCCATAACAACTGCTGCTAAATTCGGCTACCCGTTCACTACGAATGAACTTAAAATTTTTGTTAAACAATATTTGGAGCGAAAAGGTGTTCAAACAGTGTTTAAAAATAATTTACCCGACAATGATGAAGTATAAACTTCATGAACAGAAATCCGGAACTTAGCTGTAGGAACTCAGAAAACATCAAACGAGTCAGAGCGGAAATGGGACCAGAGATAGTTTCAGAATTTCCAGAATATTTTGACAATTTATTCAGAACAGAAAATGTTCCACCTGAAAATATTTTCAACTATTATGAAACAAATTTTACAGACGACCCTGGAAAAATTAGAATATTGGTAAGAAGAGGATACAAACAGGCTCATAGCATTATTGTTACATCTAAATCATCGGTGTCTGTGATGGTTAGTCTCCGGGGCAGGCACTTTTCTACCGCCTATATTGTCTATAAGGCACAAAAATTGTATCCCGAATGGTTACAAGGAGGTCCAGAAGGGTGTTATTTTAATCGAAGTGAGTCTGTGTTGTTGGATACCATAACATTTGAAGATTGGTTCCAGAAAATTAACATTCCGTATTTTCGAAGATTAGATGGGAAAAAGGTTATTATGGGTGATAATCTGGGCAGTCATCTATAATTAAAAGTGTTGCCGCTTTGTGAAAACAATAACATTGAATTTGTATTTCTATCCCCAAACAGTACACACCTCTTGCAACTCCTGGATGTTTCTGTGCTTAGATCAATCAAAGCTTCATGGGGAAAAACTTATATGAATGGAAACAAAACAATAAGGGTTGTCTACCAAAAACACAATTTCCTGCATTATTACGAAAATCAATTGAAGATACAAAGAACAATTCGTAAAACATTATATCAGGTTTTGCTGCTTGTGGAATTATACCCATTAATAGAACAAAAGTATTGAATAAGCTAATTCCAAAAGGAGTCGAAACTGTAGCCACAGGAAATCTGGTTAGAGTTGCTGAATGCTCAAAAATAAAAAGGAAAAGAAAGATTAACATTCCAGCAGGCACAAGTATTCGACCTGAAGATTTACCAGAAGAACATGTTGTGCCATCTTAGTCTAAGAAGCCCAGGTAGATCTCAAAAAGAAACTTCATCAAACCGTGATAAATATAACATAAGTGAAAGTGGAAATGAAGATGTGGAGATGGAATTTGATGAAGAATTAATTGATTTTGGCCATATCGATGAATCAAATAATCATACAATAATAGAAGTATTAAATTTTCCAGAACTTTCCAATGATGTTTTTGTTGTTGTAAGCTTCATCTACAATAAATCTTCAAAAAATGAAACATCTAAAAATTTTGTTACTCATTGAACAAAAACTGGAAAAAGGAAAATATCTGTAAATTATATGAGACTGTACAAAGCCAAATCTAATGCCGTTGTTTTTCCTGATGTGATTGATAACTGTGATGTCTTACTGAACCAAATAAATTGTAAGTTAATGCCTCCAAATATTAGAAGAGGAGTACATACATTTGAATAAGACTTAAAGAATTGTTTATAAGTTTTTTATTATTTTTTGCAATATTTACCCATGTTTTGTTTATGTTTTCAAGAGTTTTAATTTTTATTTAAATGTTTTTATAGCAGCGGAATTGCATTATTTCTGTATTTTATAGATAAAAAGTTTAATATGGAACGATATTTTAATTAATAATTAAATCCTTAAAAACACTCATTTTCGACCGTTTTTTTAAAAATTATTTTCTGTGGTCGATATAATCCAGTTTTCGAAGGTGATTTGGGAAGCAATACTGCGGTAACCAAACCGGATCATGTATTGAAAACACATTTCCTTCAAGGTACGACCCCGGTCTTGTTTCGATTGAATACAAACACGACCTCGGTGCGTCCAAACACGACCTCGGTATGTTACAATCTTTCACCACTTTGTTGATCTTGTAACTAGGCCACTAGGCTAAAGGACGACACGCTCGGACACATAAGGAGATCCTACTAGATCTCGAGATACAGACACACACAGAGTCTAACAGAGACTAGTCCGAGAGAGTGTATCAAAGAAACCCTCCTTAAGACTAGTGTCCATTCATTACTATGTTATATTGCTATTGTTGAATCTTTGTTATGGTGTTATTTAATTATATATCGTTATCCAAACGCTGACCGTCTATTATTTATTATATTGGTAAATCTGCGTAACAACGCAGCGATGTGCCCTCCGGGACCAGGTCACATCACATGGCGATCCCACCCACGTCTGACATCACATGGCGATCCTGCCTTTAGTTAGATGATCAGATATCACATGGCGACGCTGCCCACGTCAGATATCACATGGCGATCCTGGCAGGATCACCATCATCTAACTAAAGGCAGGATCGCCATGTGATGTCAGACGTGGGCAGGATCGCCATGTGATGTGACCTGGTCCCGAAGGGCACATCGCTGCGTTGTTACGCAGATTCACCAATATAATAAAGCAGGAAACTAAATATTGTTCCATATATCCCCAACATCTGGGTTACATTGAACGACAAAAAAACACAAAAAAGGGCACTTGTAAAAATAATTTCAATACTTTAAATAGTGGAAATTTTGAGCTAAACAAACTCGGTTGAAATGTAGTTGTCACTGGAAAATTGTGTTGAAAAACAAAAAAATCGTTCCATATGTACCCAAATGACGGTGCATGTAATAGCATTTTCTAAAAAATATATAGGTACAAATGTGTTATATCTACGATGTTTACATATCTCTATAAGATTCTATTAAAGAATGATGGTAAATTAATAGAAAACTTCTCACAAACGAGGCTTTGTTTGTTTATTGTTAAAGTAACCTTGTTTTTATTTTTCTACATAATTTATAATTATTAGTTATTTATGTATTAAGGGCATAATTACGAGATTATGGCACGGGTACATACAAAGTTTTATTCGATGTTGGTGTCTAAAGCAATCAAAAAATATTTTGTATTTGCGACAAGTGCCGGGAAGTGACGGGAAGCCTAGGGTCGCTTGCTGAATTTTTAGATGTTGGAAAACTAAATCTCTACCGAATTTCATTACAAATTTGCGACGTTGTAGAGGCGTTTCGGAATTGGAATTGTAAACCACAAAGGCGTTTATCGAAGGTGTATTTAAAAGCGAGAAAAACACTTCAGTGGCTACTTACGAGCATTACGTTACATATTATAAATATTTGATAGCTTATCAACCACATCGACTCTGCCTTTTGTTAAATCGTAAAACGTAATAATCTCTGGTTTGCGTTTGTCTCCATTGGATTCATCAATGTTGTCAGAATTATGTAATGTTGATAACAGGAACACATTTTTACTTTTCTTAGATACATATGAGATGAAAGTTACATCTTTTTGGAAGGATTTTTTTGCGGTGGGATTTCTCGTTTGTTTTTATCATAAAGTACAAATCAATGTCAGTTTATATTCACGGAGCAATCTAGTAACAAGTGGATAACTTGTAAACCAGTTCTCTATCAGCCAGAATATTTAATTGGCTTACTGAGCCTCATAACTATATCCTCTGGTTTATTACTGAAATTGAACGGCCCACCTGGTTGTTTACCCACGGAAACTTCCTGGTTCAATACAAAAAAACTTCTTGCAACTAATGCAAGTGTTTTTATGCTGAACTTGGTCGGCTTATTCGGGATAAATTGGCGAAAACTACAACGTCCTCTAAATATTTCCAATTTTTCGTCAATTGTAAAATATTCGCTTGGAGCGTAGGCATCTATACAATTTTTTACAAAAATATCCAAGTTTATCCAACCGGCGCTTTTCTTCTCAGCATTCGTTGCTATGAAAACCTACACATTACAATAATAGGCTGAACCTCTTCTGGGACATTGTTGCTCTGAAAATATCACCTCCCAATCCATCAATGGTCCAGAAGTCATCTAAAATTTGCCTTCCCGATTTCGGAACACCAGCTATATATAAAAGTCCCAAGAGAGCCTTCAGTTCATCTAACGTTGTGTTCTTTGTCAAATGCTGTGTGTCAGAACTGCTATAGTTCAGGGTTTTTTGTTGTTTGTTTTTAGTTTCTCATTTGTGTACTTCACAATATCTGAAAACATTGCATTTGTAAAGAAAATTTGCCAGCAGTCCAACGATATCTCTGTACTGTCGCTTTACGCCAGGCAGATGAGTAATAATATTTTCGGGTCTTTTTTTACGGCAAAGTTTCCATGTTTTTGATACCATCTCGTGAAACCATCTTTGCCAACATATTCATTATGTGTATTGAGCTCCGTGATGCTTGATTCAACAGATTCAGATATATCTGTATGGTCAATACCTTGTTCGGTGTTTGAATCTGAAGATCTTTTACTGACATGATTTTCTTCTGCTTCCGAGCCGGATTCTACTTCCCGTTCCGGAATATTTTTGTCTTCGTCTTCTATTTCTGCCCACAACTGCAGTAAGCGAATTTGCTCTTGTTCATAGGACCACATGCTAAAAAATTTTGTATGTTTTTCTAGAAGTATAGGTAAACAAGAAAAAATATCCTTGACAAACAGATAAAATAATAAAACAGAAATACAAAGTGTATGGTGGGGTATGACACGAAATTGAATACATGATCCGCAGGGTGGGGTATGAAATGTATGCTCTGAGCAAACTACTTCTAACTCTTACTACGTTATACTGTCAACTGAGATCAGCACATTTCTCGATGACGAAAGGTCTAGAATGGAGATACACGAAGTTTAACGAAGTGTTAGCGTATTGTTATAATGTTTTAAAGTATCGTGGGGTATATGGTACCCACCGTACCGACGCCGGGTTAAACAATTCTCTTTCAAAATGGAAATTGAGGAAGTGGAAAACGTATACTTGAAAGAAGTTTTACAAGAATTTGAAGTCGCTCACAACAAAATTAATTCTCATATACCGAAGGAATTGTATGCGAAACAATATGACAAGTTTTACAACTGGCGGTGTGAGAAAAATGTGGTTAGCAATGTCGTTGAAAAAGTCATGATGGCATAGTTGTTTCCAATGGTATTTAGAAAATTGTGCATGGTTTTTTATAGTTAAAAGTTTACAAAGCTTCGTCTATTTGGAGCGTCTACTCTAAGCACAAGATGTTTAAAATTAAGGAAAACTTTAATATCTTTAGATTTCTTAAGGTTACAGAATATATGAAGAATAACTCCGTGTGTGATGAAGCCAATAAGTCGTGTGGGTACTTCAACAAAAGGAAATTGAGGAGTTTATGTTAATCGCAAAGGATATTAATTTTTTATAGTCTGTTTTTAGTTCTCTTATTATATAAATTTTAACAAATAGCGTATTCCAGGTTATTACAGCTTTCAGTATATTTAGAGCTTGTCGACGTGAAGAGCTACATGACGTATTCAAGATGGACAGCTGAAGGATCGGTCTTGTTATTGAAATTTCGTAGGGCAAAAATTTACACTTCCAGTTTACGATTGTCTCAAAGTGGTTCCATGGATTATATTGTTTTGTACAATAAATGTCCTAAATACATCAAAATTGTCAGCTTTTTGTCTAATCACTGTGGCAAATGTAGTTCGCAGCCGCTAGGAAAAAATACTTTCGGAAAAATGCTTAGAATGCCTACTGAATTTCTAAAATTATCAAATTCAAATAAATACATAAAAAATTGTATGCGCAAAACTGATGCAACCATACAGCTGAAGATGGCGGTGACACGATGGCGGTGATGGCGATCTGTCAAGATAGCCGAATTTTATGAAGATAACTTTCTAGAGAACAAAATTAAAATTGCTCGGAATATTTGTGGAGTAGTTTCGCAGCATACCACAAGCAAGTAAAGGAGCTATTAGTTGAGGCATTGGTTCTTGTCATGTTTCAATTTCAAATCCAAGCTCCAATACTTTAAATTTCCATAAATAGTAATGTATTATTTACCTTGACAATAATAGATGTTCCATACGACGTTTATTTAAATTATTTATTCAATTGCTGCTTAGCAATAAAGTGTGCCATAAAGACCAATTTATACCCGCATTTTGGTGCTTATAAACAATATTATAATTCTAAAATTAAATAAAAAAAAAATATTATACCAAAACAATCTTGTTTTGAATTTTATTTAGCCCAATTGTGTTCTATTTTGGACAATTTTACGCAACTGTATTACATAAACTGATACAATTTTCGCAGATTGCGGCTGTGTCAGTTAGATGGAAACCACTGGCCAAATTTTACACTCGCCATGAAGACAGCGATGGTTGTTTTGGCGTTCGTGATGTTGACATTAGTAAATGAGCGGCATTGAATGTTCCTCTACGCTGCGTCTTAATGACTTTTGTAATGTAGTAAGGGTGTTATTTATAGTGAAAGTATCTTTCGAGCACTACTTCTGATGATCCTATAGTAAGATGAAGCACGTGTCTGCATGCCTGGAAAGATATTTTAACACAAATATGAACTTGTATTGTGTTCTCCACACCAGATTTTTAACAATATTTTTATATTATTAAAAATGTTTTTGTTTTAAGAGGATTTAAATTTTACTTTATTTAATTAGATACGTATCTAAAAGTAAGTCTAATTATAGGCAAATGAAACATTTTATTTAGTTCTGATTACGTAAATTTACAGTTTGGAATTCTATTGACTCCAATAAGTAATTAAAATTCATTCTTTTACTACGTAAAACAAACTCCGATACGGAAAGCGTGTAAGCAATTGACGTATAAACTCTTCCTCGTTAAGAATGTTTAACTATGTCATAGTATTACCAAACTGCAATTAGAGTTCAGTTGGAATAGTTACACTTAACTAGCGCTTCAATAGTTATTTCTTATCTTTAAGAAAAATGAATAATTTTGAAAGCTTGATAGCATATTTATATACAAAATATCATTAAAGTAAAAACTTCAATAACTCTCGTTTTATTTATTCAAATTCGGTGTTTATATTGCTAAATAAGCATTTTGATATGTTATGATATGTCTTTATTATATATAACTAGCTGAAACCGACAATGCTTTGCTATTACTAGATTTGAGTATATGTACAGCGTGTCTTTGAGATAAAGAGATAATGTATGATAAATAGAATAGTGTAATTGTACAGAACATATACCTAAAATTTTGTGAATCAATTACGACGCGAACACGAACACCCCGAAAATTGTATTACGTGACGCTTATGAATTCAGAATGTATATAAATAATAAATACCTCACACACACATACGTTACAGCGTATGTTTACATATGTAACAGCTGAATGAGATGGACAATAACAAAACTATTCTTTTTTTATTGTCTATAAGATATCGCCTTTTACCGACTTTTATAGTCGCTTGACAAAATTTTTTTAAATATATATGGTAAATTCAATTTATTGGCGATTTAAGGTTTGGTTTTATTTCAAAATGTATATCAAAATGTAATTGAATTCACCATATAATACCACCACATAATTATCTATATATATATGAAGCGTTGTTCTTCGGGATCAACAAACGACCGCGAAATCATTCGACGAAATATATATATATATATATATATATTAATATATATATATATTGATATCGTGTTGTTTGGTATAATTATAATGTGTTGTGATTAATCAATAAATTAATGTTTATTGTAATTATGATTCCAATATTTAAATATTTATATATCTCTATAATTCGCAGATCTATTAACAGCAGTACTTATGTCTATTCAAAGAGGGGGCGGCTAGCAATAAGACTCGTATTATATTTTGCATTTATCTCAGGATCAAGATGGGTAGACATAGAAATAGAGCTTTATTGTTGCTTAAGATCGATGTTTATATCAATAACTTGTAAGTGGTTATCATAATTAATTCAGTTATAAATCTAAAGTTTTACAATTACAAATGGACAAGCATTTACGGTAAGTTTATACATGTCTTTCAAATAAGAATTACGATGATCTATGAAATATTTTAAATGTTTTTTTTTGGATATTCAAATCAATGCTTTATTTAATATGAAAACTTTTGTAGATTAAAGAAATTAATTTATTGCAAGGACCTGTGATCTTTGACGTTTTCTCGACTGGAAGGGATCAGTAACGGCCTCTGGAGTTGGTAAATAGTCAGGAAAGAGAGGAATTGAGGTTAATCTCCCAATAAGATTATGAGTTTAAGAATTTTGGTATTCCAACGGATATTTTGTGTATTTTAGCACATTAATGTATATTCTCAGGTAAGTTTTCTAGTTATCTTGATGTTATATTCCAATATCAATAGGTGCGTCCTATTGTGATGCTTAACTTGATAAATTCTAAAATAATAATTCTTGCTCGGGTTTTTGAATTTTAGACTGGTAATATAATTATTTGACACTGTTTTGATGTAAAATTACTAGGATTTAATTGTTTTTCGGTGGTTTTATCAATTTATTCGGAGCATTATAAACTTTCGACGCGTACTATATCAAATCTCTGAAAAGATGCTCTTCGTCACTTGTTTTAGTCAAGCCCTTGTAACGTGTAATTTACCTTGAAATTTATCTTGAATTTAATTATTTAAAAGGAATTGTTTGACCATAAAAATCATTTAAACTAATATATAAAATTATTTTGTGAATTTACAAACACATTGTAATATAATTCTGACATATAGTTTCCATAATCTGCGCGTATCTCTAACAGTCAATTTCACGCGCTATAGGAATTTGAAATTAAGGGCGTGTCCAAAACCAATATCTATACAATTACAGAATATTAATAAATTAAATATCTTCTAATTCGGGTATTTTTGAATTGAATGAACGATGAAATGTTAAAAATCAAATTTTAATTAATATAATAATATATTATAATTAGTATTAATTAATTAATATAATGATATGCAAAATACAAAGATTGGCGGGATGTTAATTTATTTAATATTTAGAAATTAATTAAACATGCATACATATATACAATCATGTTTTTAAATGTTCATTCTAATTTTTATAAACATTTTCTGTTTTGTTACCCCTATAAACCGGACGTAAATATGAATACCCAAAGCTACAACAATATATAGATTTAATATATATTTATATAATTTGTGTAGTTTTTTAATAA
This sequence comes from Melolontha melolontha, assembly GCA_935421215.2. Lineage (NCBI taxonomy): Eukaryota > Metazoa > Arthropoda > Insecta > Coleoptera > Scarabaeidae > Melolontha > Melolontha melolontha. The sequence goes on along the minus strand of OW285239.1, from coordinate 44,120,567 downwards.
TGGACGGAATATGAATTCATCATGAAAAACGAAACAACAGTCAAAACCAAGACACTACACGAGGAGAATTGGCTCCGAAAAAGGTGAAAGGCGTGCCATCCTGAGAAGGTTATGGCGTCAAGAAGCGAAAAACCATCACTGGCTTATACTACGTATTCATTCTGGATAGACTTAAGGCAGTGAGAGCGGAGACGCCTTCTGGAATTATCAAGAAAAAAGGTGTTGTACCACCATGACAACGAACTGGTCCATTCAACGCGTGCCGTGCAACAAAAATTTACCAACCTATTCACCCGATTTGGCACTCTCAGACTTTATCTGTTTTCAAAACTCAAAACTTTTAGGGCTTGATAAATATTTGAGTGTATCCAGGCGGAAAAGGACTTTTTTTAGGGCCTTGACAAAAACTACATCAGGGAAAGAATCGAGAACCTAGAGAAACGTTTGACCAAGTACCTTGGACTTCGAGGGAATTAAACCTAATTAAGTACCGAACCAACTTCGTATGTAGATATGAAATACAATATTTTAAGAAAACTAATAAAGTATGTCGAGATCAATGGCATCCATTCTAAAAAATATAGTAATTCTTTACTTTTACTCTTTCAAAATGAAATAAACGTTTTTGTTAATCTAGTAATTACAGTCATCTGGTATAAGATTTGAAACAAATACATTCATTTTACATTTAATACCTTTAGGTAGCTCGAAAATTGATCTTGAAGATGCTTACAAGTACCTACAGCAGACCGATTTTCATGTGGCCGGTTAGAAGTACCGCCCTCGAGATGCGCACGAAATTCATAGGCAGGGGAACCTCTGGCAATCAGTGTTTTACATCGTTTTAAGCGATAAACACAGTAGTTCAGTGCCGTATTAAGGTAGTGAGTAATGGAGTTTAAAAGTAAATTAAATAAATGTGTTTTACACAGTCAAACTCGTAAAGTGATCTCAAATGTATTTAAATATATGCAAGAAGAAAAACCTTCAGGGGTACTCAAAATTCCACTGGATCAGTTATATGAACGCGTTATTGCCGCAACGGGTGTTTCTGAGAGAAGTATTAGACGGATTATTAAAGAAAAAAGTGAAATAAACGCAGGTGCCGGTTCATCTTTTACATCGCCAAAGAAAAAGAATAAAAAAACCAAGCCCAAAACCGACTTAGACGATGAAGATAAAGGTGTGCTGCGTAGAACAATTTTAAATACCTTTACTGTTGATAAAATTGTGCCGACAATGCCAAACATTCTAAGAAAATTTAAAGAAACAGGATACACTGGAGGAATAGATTCTCTTCGGAAAGTAGTAAAAGATATGGGCTTTCGTTGAAGAAAAACAAAAACCAACAGAAAGTTGTTAATGGAAAAGCACGATATTCGTCAGTTAAGAGCGTCTTATTTGCGTACCATTCAAAGCTACAGAAATGAAAAAAGACCGATTATATATATGGACGAAACTTACATCCACAGTTCTCATACCGTGGCTACTTGTTGGAGTGACAATTCCAATGAAGGATTAGCAAGGCCTATATCAAAAGGTCTAAGACTAATTATTGTTCATGCTGGCTGCGAGACGGGATTCATTCCGAATGCTAAATTGATTTTTAAGTCTAATACCACAACGGGAGATTATCATCACGAGATGAATTATGAAAATTACAAAAAATGGTTGTTAGAAAAATTAATTCCAAACCTGCCTCCAAAGTCTGGCCTAGTAATTGGCAATGCTCCTTATCATAATGTCCAAAAAGATAAACCACCGAATTCTAATAGCAGGAAATCAGTTATGATAGACTGGTTATGGTCTAAAAATATTTACTTCGGCAATAACATGCTCAAGCCCGATTTATATAATATTATTAAGGTACATAAGCCAACAAAGTTAAAGTTTTTGAATACGCGAATTATGAATAATTTCTGTTGCTTTAAATGTAGTCCTCTTGGGAGTGCATACACAGATTCCAGAGCCTCTGTTACGAAAGGAATGATTAGGGAAGTCTTATTTTGTTAATCTGTTCAGCGTTGTCTGCGATTCAGCTTCAGTCTCCTTTATTGTCTCAAATTTTCGCCCGTTTAACTTAATTTTCATCTTTGCAAAGTGTAAAAAGTTGCAAGAAGCCAAATCAAGCGATGAACTGTGCTGTATGAGAAATAGCGGTCATGTTATTTTTCGTGAAAAACTGTTGTTTCTGATAGCAGTATGTGGCGTTGTTTGATCACGGTGGCGCTTGTTATCCTTTTGATATCCAATTCTTCCGATAGAGTCGATTGGCATGTGCCATAAGATAATCTCACAACGTTACAGATGTCTTGGATGGGCCTTCTACGATTGAAAAATTGTTTATCGACAAAGAACATTTTCAATTATAATGACGCCGCTTGGCATACTGCCTCACAAAAGATGTAGGCAACTCCACGTGGCGGCGTTTGATTCTGTGTCCGTTTAACGTATGGAACATAAGTTTTGAGAAAAAAATCAAATGTAAAAATCGATTAGTAGCAAAAATTTTATTAAAACATGAACATTGGGAAATTATTATATACTATTGCGTCATACAAACATACAAAAACTAAATACAGAAAACTGATAAGTGCCCTAGGACCTCAATGCCGTGAAATTTTGGTAGAATTCTCACCATCATTCTCTGGACGACGTTTATATTCACTTCTCGGATCTTCTGGAATACTCTGGCTCGTAACTGTGCTTCATGTTGGGCTTCCCAACTCCTGGTCATTAACTTTCCTGGACAAATATAACACGTCACCCTAGTAACTAACAAACGAACATATTTTCTAGCCAAGGGGCAACTAGTTTGGACAATTTTTTGTAAAAACATTCCTCGTCAAAACTTTTTCTCAAAACTTATGTTCCATACATTACGCGTGTGATCCCAATTCTGTGAACTTTTGAGAACCTATTAGTATTATTTGGAAATTGTCATTTATCGAATATTTATTTTTAATTTACCTCTTTACTTTTTCCTGATTCTATCCCTAATGAATACTTATAAATTTGTTCAGCCAAAATTCCTCAATGGGGTGCGCCTGGTGTATGTTGGGGGGTATTGTCTTCCTTAGGTACATAATTCACGTTATGTTCAGTTAATCAGTTCTGAGTGATTCTAGCATAATGGCATTAAGTCAGATCGCGCCAGAATATTACGACGAACATTAACGAAATTTATCAATTTAAATAGACATTTGCGAATATAGACGTTTACATCTACAGCTTCACTTTTAACTCTTCCCACGTAAGGTCTTGAAATTCCTGCTTGAGAAATAGCGCACCAGACCATAATCTTGTCGGCAAATTTCTTACCTGTCGTAGGGATTACCGTGATCAACAAGGCGGTTTCCCCAGGACGAGGCCCTTCCATTTCACTACAGTCGGGCTGACACCTGCGATTACCCCTAATGCGGGTAACTCTGTCCGGTTTGGAGAAAGTTATCGTGATCTGGAGGGTATCATAGGTAAAGCTTGGTCAGAGGAGATTTTTGAAAAAACAACATGTGAAAGTGGAACTCCTTTACAACTGGGAACGGAATGGGATTGGGTAATAATAGCAGACCCAAAAGATACAGGAAAAGCAGGACCACTAAAGCACATACGCAACAAACATCCAGATATACCAGAATTGCTGTCGGAATCAGAAGTTGGAGGCATAGAATATATCATGGATACGAGGAAAACCTCTAAAACTGAAGCAAACGAGAAGAAAAAATACATATACGTAGTGCCACACAACGAACTTGTAAGTAGAGAGGAACTATACGAGAGAATTAGAAAGCTAGTGGGACTGATAAAGGACCAACATAGAGAAAATATAGCATTGATGGCAGCCGAAGACTTCGATTTAGGTACAATCAGGAAAATAGTAGAATATATATCTAGAAAAGATGCAATAACATGGAAAATGCTAAAACCCAAAGGTGCAACTCAGCTACAGAGAAAGGACAGTGACAATAGCCAAAATAACATAGTGGTAGTAAAAACAGATGACAATAACACTTACTCAGAAATGCTAAAGAGAATGAAGCAAAATCTGGATATGGAAAGACTGGGGGTCCAGGTAAAACAAGTCAAAAAGTTTGCCAGGGGCGATGTAGTGATGAAGATCGCAGGTGAAAAAGGAAAAGCTAATTTGCTTATAAGTGAGATCGCGAAAGTGATTCCGAAAGTCCAGATTGCTATTAGAAAGGTGGAGAAAACATATAACATCCTGGATATAGAGGAATCCGCAACGGAAAAGAAAATCATAGAGGCGGTACTCAAGGAGACGGGAATAGATAGACTGGACATAACCCTACTACATCTAAGAACAAACAAATTTGGAAACAAAACAGCTACCATTGTTGTACGAGCTAAGGGAATAAAGCTATTTGAAAATATAAGTCGAATCAAAATCGGGTGGATACGATGCAGAATAAAAGAAAAAGTCCACGTACAACGCTGTTTTAAGTGCCTTGAACATGGTCACAGAGCAAGTGAATGTAAGGGAAAGACAGAAGCGCGAGATGTCTGAACTGTAATATGGAAGGTCATAAAGCGTCGGCATGCACAGAGGCAGCCTATTGCGATATATGTAAGGAAAGCGGACATCGAATGGACTCCATTAAATGTCCTCACTTAAAAAGCCTCATAAAGATGAAAGAAGAAGAACTAAGGCGAGGGAAGCAGAAACCTGCAAATGGAGTGAACAGAAAGAGGAAAAATGATTAAAATACTCCAAACCAATCTCGGAAGAACACGGGCGGCACATGATGTAGTGGATCTGGTTGCTCGTGAGAAACATATTGATCTATTGGTTATAAGCGAACCTAACGTGAAAATTGCAAAAAACAAAGGTTTTGTTATTGACTAAAGGAACAACGTAGCTGTACACATAACTAATAAGAACATCGGGATAACAAATATTCATAAAAATGAAGAATATATAAAAGTAAAAATGGAAAATTGGGATATATACTGTTGTTACTTCTCGCCAAATGAGTCAGTAGATAGTTTCAGAAGGTATATAGACCGAATAATGGAGACCGGGATACCGGACAATGTACAAAGTCCCTCATCCCTAATATCTCAGTATGGGTGAAATGTGAATATAGACGAACGAACTACTATCTGACGCAATTTCTCACGGGCCATGGGCAGTTCAGAACCTACACCAAAAAAATGGGTATCACACAAACCGACATATGTGATTACTGTGGACTTAGGGACACGCCAGAGCACACGGTCATGACCTGCGAAAGGTGGAGCTCCCAGAAAAACAAACTTGAGGAAAGGATAGGGAAGAAATTGAGTACAGGAAGTATTATCAACATAATGACAAGTGGTAAAACATATTTCGATAACATCAACGAGTATGTAGGAGAGGTTTTGCGTACCAAAGAGATGGAGGAAAGGGAAAGAGGAAAACTTTAAAGAAACATCCGACATGTCTGAGGGAAAACAGATCATGTAGATTCCAGCATGTCGGAGGAGCAAAGGAGGTGGTTTTGGTGGGTAGGCAAAATTCGTTTTGAGTTCCACACTGCCTTAAGCTGGGAACAAGCTAAGGCGAGAATGAGCGTTCCACCTGACACACACACAAAAAAAGCGTAATGGCATTAAGTCAGATCGCGCCAGAATATTACATCATCATGTGGATGACGAACATTAATGAAATTTATCAATTTAGATAGACATTTGCGAATATAGACGTTTACATCTACAGCTTCACTTTTAACTTTTCCCACGTAAGGTCTTGAAATTCCTGCTTGAGAAATAGCGCACCAGACCATAATCTTGTCGGCAAATTTCGTTTTCGGTTTGAATTTTACGTTGTCAGGACAATTTGCAATATCGGAGTAAAAACCATCGTTTCCCTTTATTTCCGAATTGGATAATGTGAAATATTTATCATTATCTAAAACCATAACTCTGTTGCCAATAAAATCATGACGCCTTAATGTTCGGCAGCATCTGGGGATTCTCTCTAGGGTTGCGGTGTATTTGGAACACTTCCTTCTTTTTCGATATTCTAATCCATTTTTAGTCAAAATTCTGCCAACAGTCCTATGCGCAATTCCAAATCTACGTCATAAAGTGCGCGTAGACGTCCCAACTCTGTCTTGAGCAGATTGGATGAGTCTGTTTACATCAGGTGGAGCCTAAACTGGAGGTTGTCCACTTTTCGGTAAATTAATGCATGGCATATCTTCTTTAGATTCCTTAATTGTGCGGTAAATGGTTGACAGTCCAATATTTTGATCTCGAAAAATGTTAACAATCTCGCGTTTAGGTACTCGTCCAACTAAACTATATATAGACTTTCGTATTTCAATCTTGTATGACATCTTTCAAAACTATTTCTGCCAAATATAACATGTCACCCTAGTATCTAACAAATGAACATATTTTCTAGCCCAGGGGCAACTAGTTTGGACAATTTTTGGTAATAATATTCCTCGTCAAAACTTTTTCTCAAAACGTATGATCCATACATTACGCGTGTGATTCCAATTCTGTGAACTTTGGAGAACCAATTATATTTATAGTATTATCTGCAAATTGTCATTTATCGAATATTTATTTTTAATTTACCTTTTCTTTTTTACTTTTTCCTGATTCTATCCCTAATGAATACTTATAAATTTGTTCAGCCACCAAATTATATTTAACGCATTACACTAAAACACTAAAAGATATATTTCGAAATTAATTAGCTTGAATGACTGCACTACTTAAGTTCAAGATAAAATTTCCTTGTTTACTTTTATTCATTAAAGTTGGTCATACAAAAAGATGATTTTAAGAATAAGATGTTAACATCTTCAACAAAAATTAATATAATTAAACGATTATTTCTTGTTTTAAATTGTGTGTGCGACTTAGTGTTAATATCTATGTATAGCTTTGTTCCATTTATCTACAAAGTTATATTTTAAGAAAATAATACATGTACTGAACTAAGAACCCTCCATTATATTATTTCAATTAAAGTTTTCCACTCTCTCTGTACACAATTTTGACTGAACGAAAATTGTTTTTGAAACTGTATTATTAAATGGAGCTTAGGACTAGGACCATAAATACAATACACCTTCGTGACATGATATTTTTAAACTCATTATTCCGTAATATCGCACAACTTTAAATTTGTGTGACTTACGTCAGACGCTAATATTACGGAGATTTTATAAAAATAAAAACAGGAACTCGTGCGTGAATAAATATTAAGATAATGTCGACGTCAATACCGAACGTTTGAAAATGTCATATGCAACATCTCTCTATTGATTACTGGATATTGGAATAAAGATATAAAATAATTCGTAATCAACTACACGAGGGTAATTTTACAGGAGAGTGACTTTTCGAAACTGGTAACACTTTCGCCATGATGAGTACGAGGGTCAACTTTTATATTTTTACAAAATCTGGGAAGAAAACAAAATTTTTGTGAACAAACTATCTTATTGTTTTTCAAAATGTTCGCCTTTATGGTCTATACACTTTTACATGCGTACTAACCAGTTCTCAAAACATTTTTTTCACTCTGAAGGTTGTATCTCAGAAACATGGTTTTCAAAGGCTTCGACTGCTTCTTGAGGTGTTGAAAATCGCTGTCCACGCATTTTTTTGTTTCACAGTTGGGAACAAAAAGAAATCATTCGGCGACAAGTCAGGTGAATATGGACAATGAGACATTATTTCAACACCTTTCTCCTTCAAATAGTTAACTGTTAAACGTGCTATATGAGAATTCGCATTGCCCTGATGAAGAATAATGCGACGTTTTCGGTCGTTCTTCCTGATTTCGTCTATAACTTTTGGCAAACAACTTACTGTATACCATTCAGCGTTAACAGTTTTTCGATCCTCTAAAGGAATTGTTGCGATGCGTCCTGTATAGCCGAAGAAACAAGCGATTCATTTTCTTGGAAGTTCTCTTTGCACAAACAACTTTTGTGGGGTTCGGTTCGTCTTGGAACACTCATACAGTAGATTGTTGCTTGGTTTCCGGCTCATACGCATATATGTTTCATCATGTATACGGATTTTGCGGTTCCTACGTCGAAGTTTTTACACATCTCTTTACGCCAATTGACTGACACGAGCTGCTTTTTGGGCTTCGGTCAAGTTATGTGGAATCCATCTGGAACATATTTTTTTACAAATAAATGATCATGTAAAATCGAATATTGCAGTCTGCGATATGCCAAGAGATGCCTCTACCTCACTGTAAGTCACATGTCGATCGTGTTAATTTTCCACACAGCATTGATGTTTTTTGGAATCACAACAGTTTTTCGTCGACCTTTACGTGATTCATCACTCACTGAGGCACGACCACGACGAAATTCTGCAAACCAATTGTAAACTGTCTTCTCTGATAGTGCTTCATTACGAAAAGTTGACCGAAGCGATATAATGCATTCTTGTGGAATTAGGCCTTTTTTTATAGTCGTAAAAAATCACTCAATGAAAGCCTTCACGAGTAATCTCCATTATTTTACAAACTCACTGTCTTAAAACTGTCACTGTCAACAAACAACCGACTCAATTTTTAAGCTATCGTGGATTTCTCATTGACACATGTTAAACTTTAAGAATATAGTGATTACATATTGTAGTGATTTTTTCCCCGAAGATAATTTTGAATTATATATTTTATTTATGTACATTTATTTTTGCAGGATATTTTTATATATTTTGGAAATTATGTGATTTTGATGTTTGACCCGATTCTTTTGATTATATCTGTATATTTCTGTGACGTAGATAATAGTTATAGCTTCACATGTGGTCGCATTTATGCTCCAGGGAATAATAGATTAGAGGGGTGTAACCTTCAGACACACATTGAATATTGGTAGATACAGTTGATTTTAATGGTATAGTTAATTAACTATAAAAATTTTGATTAATATCACGTTTATTGTTATAAATTGGTTGTTAGTGATTTGAGTTCATTACGGGATTATTAACGAGGGTTTTGACTCGTTAATTTTGTTTATTTGTACTTTTATCTGCCATGTGTGTTTCAAATATAGTTTTTATATATATTTAAAAACGTAAGTTATATTTATAATTTAATATTTCGATGCATTGATCGTTAGTGTTATATTCTTTATTGATTATATTAAATTTTGATATGTTTGATAGTTATTTGAATAGCAAGGAAAATTTTCATATTTTTTATGAGGGAGTTTTTGCTTTCATGTTTTAATATTTGTTGAAGTTCAGGAATTGGAGGGAAATTCATATTCATGTTTATGTGCGCATGATCTGGTCCTTGACACGCGGGATAACAGGTTGTTTCTGTTTGACGTTTGAATTTTGGGGATAAAGTAAACAATTGAATTTGAAAGTTTTCCATACTAACGGGTCTTTCATTAAGCGCTTCCTATCTTTAAATTTAAATAAAACAAAGTGTGTGTGAGATATCATCGAAATTTTTTATTCGTTTGAAAGACCTATTGATGCCATTATGTGTGGAATATAACATCGTTCAAATGTCCGCCACGGCTTCTCTGGGTGGAGCGCATCCGAAATGTCCAATTTTCCATGACTCTGGCGCATAAATCAGGCTGAATTTGACCGATGGCATGGGTTATGTTGGCTCTGAGGACCGCTGTGGTTTGTGGCTTATTCGCATACACCTGCGACTTAAGAAAACCCCACAAGAAAAAGTCTAACGGGGTCAAATCGCACGATCTCGGTGGCCAGTTCACATCACCTCCACGTGAGATGACAATGCCCTCAAATCGCGCGTGCAGAATATCCAATGTGGCATGAGCTGTGTGGCACGTAGCGTCGTCCTGTTGAAACCACATGTCGTTGGTGTCCAGATCATCCAATTCAGGCCAAAAGAAGTTGGTAATCATCGACCTATAGCGCTCACCGTTGACAGTGATGGCCTGGGCAACGTCGTTCTCAAAGAAATATGGACCGATGACGCCGCCAGCCCAAAATCCACACCAAACAGTGACTTTTTCGGGATGCATTGGACGCTCTTGGATCTCATGTGGATTGGTATCGCCCCAAATTCGACAATTTTGTTTGTTCACGTACCCATTCATCCAGAAATGGGCCTCATCGCTGAAGATGATTTTTCGATGAAAATTAGGGTCAGTTGCCAACTGCTCCAGAGCCCATTCAGCGAACACACGTCATTGTCTATGGTCGTTTACCTTCAGTTCCTGGGTCAGTTGAATTTTGTACGGGTGCAGGCCCAAGTCACGACGCAAAATTCGCCAAGTTGTGGTCTGCGAAAGGCCGAGTTCTTATGAGCGACGCGAAATCGACTGCCTCGGATTCTCCTGCACACTCTCACGGACAGCGGCGATGTCTTCTGCAGATCTTGCGTTTCGTCAACGTACGGGTGTTGGTTGATCGTTTACTGAACCAGTGGACTCAAATTTATCCACCACATTGCGGATAGTCCTCTCGGTAGGACGATTTTGGCGACCGTAAAATGGGCGAAGCACCCATTTTGATAAAACAATTTTATTATTTGCACGTGTTGTTGAATGCTATATCCGTCCATGGTGATTTGGCAAAACATACTGAATAAATGACAACTAATTTGACAGATGTGGCTTCAACAAGATGACCGTTATCAACTGTCAAAGTTCGGAAGTCCCTGTTGAAAGACACTTTATTTAATTAGTTTAATTTTGTTCGCGAATAATTGGAGGTTTTTCATTGCGAGTGGTCACTTATCTCGCAATCCTTTTCCCTCCTGCTTTTTGTTTAGTAATGCAATTAGCTATCTTAATATTTGATTAAGATTTTTTTTTCTTTTTCTTTTTTTTTAATAAAAAATATTTGTAGAAAAGTGCTTGTTTTAATGCTTATATTTTGTTTTTCTGTCCACGTTCGTAAATGAACCTGAGACTTTAGAGGACTCTATTAAAAGAAATAAACTCTCCGTAAGGCGGCCGGGACTCATAGTGGTGCATCGTGGATTATCTTCAACATATTTCTACAATACACAGCAATATGTCAAAAGCACTATCTAGTGGTCGATTGTAAAAATGTGAAAGGTGTCCCTCATATATTGCTACAGCCATATTTTAGAAGCATATTGTAGAATTTTCGCCCAAATCTAATGAATTAAAAAGTTTTTACAAACGTTTAAGGTAAGTTATTTGTTATTTTTGTGTTAATATGCAAAGAAAATAATTTCATTTGTTAGCTAAACATTACTTTTTACCTTAAGGAACCACTGAAGAAAAGTTATATAAATATTATCATGAATCTGCTCTTTCCATAAAATGATTTGTGAGTGGTTCATTACTTTCAAAAGTAGTCTTATGAGTACAAAAGATACTGAACGTCTTATACCATTGTAAAAGGCGATCGCTGTAGGTGCGTGTGTAGCGCGCGGTGTAATCTGGTTCATTGTGAGTCTGGGAGTGCTAGTGAGAAAATCGTTCGAACATTTTTTAGTTCTATTTTGGTCGTTTAAAATGGCTGCTACCATTGAAAATCCCGCCGACTGTGAATTGCGTACTGTTATCCGATTTCTGTGTGCAAAGAACATGAAGGCTGAGATTCATTGTAAACATGTTCTGTTTCTGGTGAAAATGTCATAAGTGACGTATGGTTTGAAGATTGTTATGTTTAAAAATATCATTTTTAAATAACAATTGTGTCTATTATCAGGATAAAATAAAACACATTTTAATGAATTTCACTCTTTAATTTACACCGTAACGATCGTTTCGCTCCAACCCGAGCTTCATCAGACATATAGCTAACTTATATACAAATTTTTACACAAATATACGGTAACAAACACATGTTTTGTTTTGAATAGTTGAAGGAATGGGTATTTTTTATTACTAAAATGCCAATGCACAAAACTTGCACTACGGTTTATACAATACTGTTCTTAAGTAATAAAACTGAGGGTCTACAATTATGTTACAGCGAGGTAAAGAAGGTCTATGGAAAAATACAATATATAACTGTCTGAATATCAAATAAATAAATTGAGTAAGGGTGAATTATTAGTTTCTAATTGATCATTGAGGATCTTGTCGGTTTTCTTTAACTTACTAATTTCAACTGACTCTAATAAATTAAGTTTTTTGCCCTCATTTTCTACGTGTAACATTTTAAATTTTTTGTTAAAATTGTGGTTTGTTAAATTAATATGAGACGTATATGAAGAGTCACTTTTATTATTTCTAAATGAAGAAAAATGTTCTTTGATGCGTATTTTAAACGATCTGCCTGTATAATAACATATTTAACGTCACGGAAATATTAGTAATTTGATGATTTGTTCTAGCTAATCATTTCGGTGGCGCGCTTTTCAAATATCGATCAGATAGATTAACAACGTTTCGTCAGAAAACCCACGTCGTATTCACTGAGCCGAGTCCATCGTACTGGTGGCTGATTTGTATTTCCAACAGCAACCTGCCCACGAAAGGTAGGTCCAAGAAGGGCTATTGGATTTGGAAAATTTAGTAAAACCAGTTTTCGCGAGTTTTGTGCTTGTACGTGGTGGAGGTCGCAAGATGGCGCCGTATCTCTCAAGAAGGACGAATTAATGTCCATGATAAAGAATGGAGTGGAAGACCAACTGTTGTGATACTGAACTTTTGAGTAATGTCGGTGAAAATCGTCGGTTCACAATCATATAACTGAGTGCCTTTTCCTCTTAAATTTCACGTTCAGTTTTGTACGTGGTTGTTACTGAACATTTAAGTTACCACAAATTTTATTAATGATGGGCGCCAAAATTTCTTACCGAAGACCAGGAAACAAAGAGAATAGGATCGGCACTAACTTTTTTTGATATGTTAAGATGTTGAAGGTGAAGATATTGCAATAGGTGTGAGACTTGGGTCGCCTATGTCACCGTTAAAACGAACAGACAGTCAATGTAGTGGGGTCACACTAACCCGCCTACGAGGAAACCTTTAAAGTATCGGCAAACTTTTTCTGAGCAAAAAATTATGGTCACTGTCTTTTGGGACAAGAAAGGCGTCCTTTTTATAGACTTTGTGGTACAAGAGACCATAATAAATACTACTGTAAAATAGTTAATTGACGAAGGAGATACTTGTTGAAACTTCATTATAACGCTAAGAAATAAGTAATTAAACTTCTAGTTTCAAACATTCTTTTATTGTAAATACCACTACAATATTGTTTCGCCATACAATGGCTTCATCAGGTGGATGAAATACAGTATTTCATCCACCTGATGAAGCCATTGTATGGCGAAACAATATTGTAGTGGTATTTACAATAAAAGAATTTTTGAAACTAGAAGTTTAATTACTTATTTCTTAGCGTTACTACTGTAAAACTTTGAAAAAGCTCAGAAGTGCTATTCAGAACAAGCGACGTGGATTATTAAGTTCAGGTTCATTCATCGTTTTTCTTCATCACAACGCCCGCTCGCACACCGCCGCTCCCGCGGTAGGCCTACTGAGCAGTTTTAAGTGGGAAGTGTTTGAGCATTCTTTCCATAGCTCTAATTTGGCTTCTAGCGACTACCATCTCTTCCTTAACGTGAAGAAATGGCTTGGAAGTAAACGGTTTGAGAGCGATGAAGAGCTGCAGGATTGTGTTACATTCACAGGCGGCAGGGTTCTACGAAGAGGGCATTAAAAAGTTGGTTCATTGCTTTGACAAATGTCTCAATTTCAACCGCAACTATGTAGAAAAATAGTTGAAAGTAGCAGCTTTAAGTTGTATATAATAAAAACCTCTATATGTATTGGTGTTTTGTTTAATAACAAAACTGAACTTACTTTACGGATCGTAGTAGATAATGTAAGCACCGTCTACTACATCCGTTAACTTAATTATCTAAAATATTACTTACATTTATTACATTATTAATTAAAAATGTAAATTATTATAAAACAAACAAAAACCGAAATAACGTCTCTCAAAACATTTCCCAAAACGAAATTCGTATTTCCAGAATTTCAGTCAAAAACTAACATTAAATCTTATTATAACGTTTTCAAACTTTACACTCACACCATAAAACAAAATAAATAAAACGAGAGTAATTTCTGTTTAAAATACCAATGATAATAACTAAGCGATATATTAAGAAAACGAACTTCTTGAAAGTCAACACCGACATTTATATTAAACGTTTTCTTGACTCGTACTCCGTTAGGAGTTTCACATTTTTAATTTACTGCGCTGAAAAAGCTAGGGGTAATGCGAGAAAGCTCACTTACCTGACATTGCTGAGCGGACCGAACGTGTCCTCTAGTAGAGGTTCACTCATGGATTCACGCCAGGAATCCAAACGATCCAATCTCTTCGATATATTAATATCGCTTTGGCTGTTAGCTTTTATGAATGATTTTGATGTCTGCATACTGTATATACAAGCAAATGTAGGTAGTGGCGATGAACCAACGGAAACCATCACCATCGAAAAAATGAAGTGATTACGTTTATAAGATTATTAGGGTTAATAAATACATAATTTAAGTAAATTTGTGGGAGATAAATTATGTACTATAAAATATATTTAAAATATTAATTACGCTGGTCTGCATTTATACAAAATCGTCTCATAATTTAATAGTTTTAACTGAAATAATGACGAAATTGAAATAAATTTTTTAAACTATAATAATATAGTATTTTAATATGAAATTTATTAGAGATTGAAAAACAATAAATAAATAAATTTCGATTAACTACATAACAAGTGTTCATTTGAAAAGTCAATCTAGTAGCATGTGATTTACTGAGAACATTTTGAAGTATGTCGTTATTTAAAATCTACTACTTAACCTACGAAATCGTATATTTTGACAGTTTCATACATACAAATAAATAACAAATAATAGATATTTATTGAAAACTATAACAAATGTTGAAAATGTTGTCCTTCAAGATCAATGCACTTTAAAATCCTCCGTTCAAAATTTCTGATGATATTCTGCAACATTACTGGATTGTTATTCATTTCCATGCATTTCTGTTCGATTCTCTGTAGCATATCATTCAAATTCAATATAGGTGTTCGAAATATGTTCTTTTTTAGATAAGGCCATAAAAAGAAGTCGCAAGGTGTTAAATCGCATGAACGTGTAGGCCAGGCCATTTGAGTATTTCGACTAATTATACGCTCATCAAAAATGTTCTTAAATAATCCAAAGATTCTGCAGTACAGTGGCAAGGTGCTCCGTCTTGTTGGAAATATGCATTTTGAAGTTCATCATCATGCAACTGATTCAGAAATGGTTGTAAAATTTCCGTACGGTACCTTTGAGCAGTTAACGTTCCATGAAAAAATATTGGTCCAATGATTCGCCTTTGGCTTATCGCTGCCCATACACCAATTTTTTCTGGATGTAGCGATTCTTCATTAATTACATGTGGATTTTCACTACCCCAAATTCATGTGTTTTGTGAATTTAGGTATCCCGTTTTATAAAACCATGCTTCATCAGTAAAGATGACTCTTTGCGAAAGTTCTCCATTATTGTTCATATTTACAAACCAATTACAAAACTGTAGTCTACGTGGGTAATCAATTTCTAACAATTCTTGTACTGCTGTGACACGGTATGGATAAAGTTGCATATCTTTTTTTAATAACTTGTGAGTTGTACCAACAGAAAGGTTTATTTATTGACTCAAATGTCGAATAGATGTTTGTGGCTCATTTTCCATTATTTCTTCAACACGATTGACAACTTGAGGTGTACGTTTCTTAACTGCTCCGCTGCCTGATTTTCTTAAGAGACAAGCAGTTCCAGAAAAAGTTTTAAAGTTCTATCCAAAGTATTCTTAAATTGTATAAAATCTATTACAAAATGTGGAAACACAACTTGAAATTCTACCATGCAATCTTGAACTGAATAAACCCATAAACCATCAATTTTATTTCCACTTCGAAAATAAGCCTGGACTAAAAAAATTTTATGTTCTAAAGTGAAAGCCATTTTAAAACTGAGAAGCAATTTATTTAAACCAGAATCGACGCACGATTATTTTATGCACTGATATTTGTGATTGACATTATCAAATGTCATTTGAATTTACGTTTACGGAACAACAAACACATACTAATATATATGCGTCTTATTCTATCAAAATTTCAAAGTAACCTAGATTGACTTTTCAAATGAACACACGTTATATATTCCAAGATAGTTTTTAGATTCTTAAATGTCTTTCATCACATGTTTTTAGTCCCTCTTTAATATCCGGTAGCAGTCAACCATCAAATTTTTAAATCATTTTCTTTATTATCTTGTCTCCATTTTCTACATCGATAAATTCGTTGTTTAAAACTATAGCAGATCTGATACAAATATGTAGTAAACTCTATATGATGTTAATGTTACAAAAATATAACAAATTTTAATGGTTGGGCAGTTTGTTATGCAAAAGAAGTTTAGAATTTTTTTAAATTAATTTACACAGAAAAGATTTTGTATTAACCAAACTTTTGTAATGAAATTTTTATTAAAAGGATTCTTCAGCAAGTAACATATAATTTGTGGAAGTATATACATATATACTTTTTGATTATCGGAAATAGCAAATAATTTTTAATATTGTATTTTGAACTTCTAGAGTATTTTGGTAATTAATTTTTATGCATTCTACTATATATTTATATAGTTTTATTCATTGCAAAAAGGCAAATATTTATACTAAACAGAAAAAATAACAGGCGAGTTACAACAAAGAACAGTATTGTGCAATGCAAATTGCATTCTGAATCGTTGTAGATAAAACGTAAGTTTCTTTATTAAAAGCAATGAGAGAGATCATTTCGATCTAGCCAAATTTTCACGAAAATCGTCTTCATTACTACTTCTTTAATCGGAAAGACAACACAATTTAATCATTAACATCCTTTAACTAAACAATGATGATGTTATAAAACCAAAAGCAAAGTACATCGTTGACAAAAGATTCCGGACACCGAAGTAACGTCTGTTGATACACGAAAAATTTATTTTTTTTCTTTTTTTTAGCAAGACATGAAACATTTCTACAAAGTAAGAATTAGAAATAAAAAAAGGTAGTTAACATTTTATTTAATAAAAAAAAATCACGAAATGAGCAAAATTAACAAATTAACTTTTATTATAGGGCGTGGTAAACTTTGAATGCAGTAGGCGACCACTTCTTATGTAATATTTTCCCATTCCTCACGAAGAGCTATTCGAAGATCTCGAATAGTTACCGGTATGGGTTGTTGATGCCGAACACGTCGCTTTAATGAATCCCAGAGATTTCAGATAGAATTCAAGTACGAGCTTCGAGCTGGCTGCTGCAAACGGCGAAAACTAACCGCATCTAAAAATTGCTCAACCACTCGTCCGGTGTGAGGTCGCACGTTATCGTGCATTAGAGTAAAGTTCTCACCTACGAATGGAGCAAATGATACAATGTAATCAGCTAGACACTCGTTGATGTACCTAACAACCGTCATGGTACCATTTTCAATGAGAGCAAGTTCAGTTTCTACGTACAGCCCAGACCATTATACCGCCTCTCCTAAATGCAATTATTGAAGATATACAACACCCTGAAAATGGTTCACTAGGCCTTCTCCACACATGTTCTCGTCCATCTGATGAACACAGACAAAAACGAGATTCATCCATGAACAATACGAAGCTCTATGGGTCCATTGTCCAATGCCTATGTTCACGGGCAAATCGTAGTCGCTGAACACGATGAGCTGGGAGAAAAAGTGGAGAAGCACCTGCTGCTTGTCCACTTTTTCTCCCAGCTCATCGTGTTCAATGCATTCAATGCATTTGTTGACATTAATTCGTAGTCCATCAATCTTCGGCAAACAGTTTGTTCAGAAACTACAGTATCGTAAATGCTTCGACTTGGCTGGACACAATTACTAATGGTAAACCACGATGGCCTAGTCTAGATAACACCATAAAACGGTCTTCCCGCCGGTTTTTGGTGAGAGGTCTGCCTCATCCTGACCTTCTTATGTATTCCCCAGTTTGACGATCTAGCTGTATTACGTCTTGGATGGTATTCCTGGGAATATTCAAGACAACAGCGATGTATCAAATACTGCGCCCATGTTCGTTCAAAGCTACTGCTCCGACCACATTTTCTGCTTGATTTGTATCAACCAATAAGTTTAAGTATTGACAGCTCAAATGATCTTTCAACACAACAGATAAAAGCTGAATAAAGAGCACACTAGGATTTTTGGCTTGGGGTGAATTTTTTTGGTTCGTCATTATTTTTGTTTGTCTTTTGGTTGTTTTGATAAATTAAATGTTTTGTATCTTCTTTAATATCCAATTTTTATTTCATAGATAATATTTTACGTCTTGTGAAAAAAAACAAAATTGTGGCCACTAAAGTAAATGTCTTATAATTAAAACATTTACTTGAGTTGCCGCAATTTTTTATCCACGAGTGTATATCGAACGATAATGAATAAAATATAATAATATCACGTGTTTCAAAAAGAATTACTAGTTGTCCATGAATTTTTCCTATAAATTATAATGTTCTGCATTCTTGAAATGCGGATATAAATTAAATGCTATGAAGGTTATGTATCTGTCGCTTTCAAAATTGATCATCGAGAGATATGGTGATGAAATTAATAACAAGTACAATTAGATTATTAATTTATTTAATAAGAAATCTTTAAAGAAGTTTGATATTAATCAAACAACCAAGGTAAATAACTAATTTGTAGAAATTTTAATTATTATTATTTATAACAAGTGTTCAAAATGGTCGCCATGTTATCAAAAATATTCTGCAATACATTTACTGTTCTTTGATGACATTTAATTGTAATTGTATCCATCAAGTCATTTAAGTCATTCATTCTTGGCTTATATACTTCATTTTATAGCAATCTAGAAATAGAAAAATCTAACGGAGTAAGATCTCGTGACCTTGCTGGCTAAACATCTCTGCTTATAACTCGATGAGGGAAGTAATATTCTAAAAGCGCTAAATTTTCACGAGTTGTATCTGCAGGAGCCCCACCTTGCTGGAAGTAACTTCCATTTAATTCGTCTCGTTGCACTTGAGTTAAAAATGGTGTTAATAACTGTTCTCGGTATCGTTGGCTATTAATGTTATTGTGAAAAAATATTGGTCCTATTTTTCTTCGACGAGATATAGCTAACTATACTCTTTAACAGGATGTAAAGAAACTTCGATGTGATTGTTTGGATTGTTTATAGATGATGCTCTGTAATTTTGGTTGTTTATAGACCCGCTTAAATAAAACCATGCTTCATCAGTAAAAAAATTAAGATCAAGAATTTCGTCATAATTTAAATTCCTTGAAATAAGTTGCAATAATTAAGCGTATGAGTGATCTCTAGGTAAGAGCTGTTGAACAATCGATACTTTTTATGGATACATATGTAAACGACGCTTCAAAATTCTATGAATGGTACTAGCAGATACACTAGTGTGAATAGATAAACGACGAACTGATGTTTATGTGGGTTTTCTCCAATAAGGTTTCTTATGTTTTCAACAATAGTTTGCTGTGTACGTGGTCTACCAGAACTTTTGCTTTTTAACGCAGAACCTGTAGCTCGAAACTTTTCCACGACTAGACAAGTGTCATGATATAAAGCGGTATTATCCACAAATATATTAGGAAACTCCAAGTGAAACTGTCGCTTACATTCCGCGTAGGAATATTACCATTCTCCGTTAAGAAATTGGGCACTTCAACAACAAAATTATTTTCTTACAATGTGTACATTATTTAGTAGTATTGTTTATTAAGAAAAAAAATATTTGTAAGAAAAAATTATACTGCTAGTCACAAAATGACAAATGTCAATATGACATTAGATAAATAGTTAGTTATAAATAAAAGGCAAGTGGCCTATAATAATTTGCAAGTACTAGTTACTCAGTGCCTAATGAGATGAAATTCTTTTTGAAAGATGTTGTATAAGGGAAACTTTGAGGGCCGAAAAGAATACATAATAATAGTCTTCAATATTTACACATATTCTTCTTCTTCTAATGCTTTAGGATTGAACACTAGCTAGTCCAGGCAGTTAAGTACAACGCTCTTTGTATCATCCCTAATATGTAGATCTCCCTGTTACACTCTGTTAATATTGTATACTTGATAAAAGCTATTATCATCCACAGTGAAAATTTTACTAACCCCTAGGATCCAATAGATCGTTTTCGATATTTTTCTTTCTGGGTCCTTTCAGTTCCTCACAAGTACATATTACATGAAGGCTAGTTTCTTCTAGTTTTTCACATCTCCAACATCAGAGCTCGCTGGCAATGCCCATGCTGTACATATGGTTACTTAAAGGACAATGTCCGGTTATCAAGCCGCTGATAGTTTTAATATATTTCTTGTTAATTCTAATTAAGTTTGCTGAAAATCTAGCATCCAGCTCTTCCAGTAGTGTCTTAGTGTGGAGTTGACCTTCCGTTAGCCTACATTTCTTTTATGTCCTCTTTCTAGTCATTATCTCTTTTTTTGATAATTCACAGCGATTTCACACGCAAGTTCTGATCCTAGGAAGTTCCTTTTTGAGTCCTTCTTAGCTAGTTCATCGACCAAATTATTGCCTTTAATTTCCTTATATCCTGCCATCAATTCAATTTAATTCAGTTAAATTTTCTAGTGAGAGCGTACTGAACTCTTTTTACAATACACTGGTAAGATCTCGGTTGCAATGCACAAACTTGATCTGGTATTTATTTGATCAAGCACCAACACTTCTACTTAAGCAAGTTCGGCAGTTATGGCTTGAAGTGGAGGACGTTTAGCTTCTTTAGGTACTTACTTACACTTTATTCCTTTCTCGTTTTGATGTGCCTTCCCTCTCCTTTAGAAGTTTTATACCCAGCTTTAACTTCCATAGATTTCTTCACAATGCGGTCAACTATCCAATGCTGTTGTCTTTCTTTAATCTTCTTGTTCTACAGAGTAATCCTCGCTGAATACAAAAGTCGCATACCCAACACCCTAGAAAGTTTAAGGTTTGGGTATGGTACTTGTAAAAACAGAATAACAGGGCATTTTTTTAATAAAAGAAACTCTAAATGGTCAAAAATATTTAGAACTTTCAAATAACTAGATAATTCTTGCATTGAAGGAAAATGGTCAACTTCCATAAAATATCTAATTTCAGTAGGATGGGGCACCGTATCACTATTCAGTTATCGCCCGAGATCGATTAGATCGAACTTTTTCCCACAGATATTGTATGGAGAGGCGAAATTTAATAGCCCGTACGTTCTTTCGATCTCAATTCACTAGATTTCTTCTTGCTATCTAAAACAGAAAGTGTATCTTAGCCGCCCTAGAAATTTACAAGATTTGACTAAAGGAATTAAAGAAGAGTTACGAAGCATTTTACACCAGACATCATAGCGAGGGTTACAAGAGAATTTATAGACAGATTGGCTCACTTCCAGGAAGTATTATGAAAATTTTATAAATTAAGTTTAACTTTGTATGACCAGTTTATTTTCTTTTCCTTACCGACTAATAAATATAAAATACTTTAGGCCCAAGTGTTATAGTTTGTTGAAATCGTGTTATCGAGGAGAATCACAAAATTTAAAAAAATACAGGGTATACAATTTACAAAGTACAAGGAGAATCTGAAATTATTGAGAATAAGAACACGGTTAATATTTTTTAGGATTTTATTTTACATATGCCCTTCAGCAATGATAGACTTGACCATTCTTTCTTTCCACTGTTTAAAAGCTCCCAACAAATTTTCTTCAGGAACACCTTCAAAATAAGCATGAACTGCGGTATTAATCTCTTCTTCGACGAAAACCTCATACCCCGCAAATTGCGTTTAGGCCCAAAAAATAGCCAAAAGTCACGCATTGCTAAATCGAGTACGGCGGATGTTTTCTTACTTTATTATTTTTGCCAGCCAAACACTGGAGAGTTAAAACTGCCGTATCGAACAATGCATTATAATGGTGGAGCATAATTCCCTTGTCTGGAACTTTACTGAAAACTTCAAATGAAACAGACATGTAAAATATACATCTGTAACTGTAAACATGGGCAACACACCTCGTATTTTCCAGCTTTTTACTTCTGCTTAAGACATATGTTTCTGCTATTACTATTAAGAGTCGTCAGTTAAGCTAGTGAAGTAATTTAAAAGCTTAAATCGCCTATAAGGTATAGCAAATTTCGCCCTATCAGGTAGCATCATATAATATAGTGACATCTGACGGACGAAAGAGACTATGCCGAAAATGGCAACCTATTGATATACTTAAACCTTTTTTGTATATTTACTGCCATCTGGCATCGTGCTAATGGACTTACACCTATATGCGTATTTTCTTACCTACTGTACCGGCTTAGCCGGTCAAGGGAAGGGTTGCCATTTTCGGCATAGTCTCTTTCGTCCGTCAGATGTCACTATATTATATGATGCTACCTGATAGGGCGAAATTTGCTATACCTTATAGGCGATTTAAGCTTTTAAATTACTTCACTAGCTTAACTGACGACGCTTAATGGTAATAGCAGAAACATATGTCTTAAGCAGAAGTAAAAAGCTGGAAAATACGAGGTGTGTGTTGTCCATGTTTACAGTTACAGATGTGTATTTTACATGTCTGTTTCATTTGTAACAAATGCGTAATACGTGCTTAACGTATTGATATACTTAAACCTTTTTTGTATGAAAACTTCAGGCAAACATTTTTCAGGGTACCACTTAGCTGTAACTGCCTTTTGTCCATCTAGCTTAACTGCATTTACTAAGCCCGTACTTTTGAAGAATACTGCATACATAATCTTTTTCATAGCTCGCTGCTTCTTAGTCGTTGTAGGAGTTTCCTCATCTTCGTGAATCCATACACAACTCTCTGGCGGGTAGGAAGAGCGAAAAAGGGAATATAGGTTTCGTCACCCGTCACTATTTTGGAAAAAAAATGGTGGCCAGCATTATTTAAGAAATTTAAAGTTTCATAGCGAATTCTTAAACGCTCTGCTTTTTGGAAGTCAGAAAGGTGATGCCGCACAAAACGACTTACCACTTCTTTAAATGCAGGTGATAGTGTATGATTATTTTAACAGCTGAGAATACAATCTTGAGCTGATGCTCTATTACCGCATAAGTGGCTTTATTATCCTCAATGGGTTTGTCGGTAGCACCCGTAGAAGAACGCCCTGTCCCTTTTTGATGCTGAATAGAATTCCTTTCATGTTTAAATTCTTTATACCATTTGTAAATGGTAGGAAGGTGCTTGCTTTCTAAGAAATGAATCTAAACTCTCTTTGCACTTATAAGCGCTTAAACCTCTTTTAAAGTCATAATAAATTATGATTCGAAAGTGCTTTCTGGTTAATTCCATTTTCTTTTACTTTTAAAAATAAGTAGCTGAGTTACAACGAACGTAACTTCAACAACAAAACGTCAAATGACAGCTAAAGAGTTGCTCTAAATAAACACTGTATGATTGTATTTCACAACCTTATCCCCCGTATAACTTTAGTACGTTACATTTTTTGAACTCTGTATATTTAAGAAATAATTCAAATGATGGCTCTTCATCCCTAATTTTCGTTTCTAAAATTTTATTACAATATCTTTTTTAAATTTAACAGATATTCACATGGTTCCACATATTTACCCATTACTGTACTCGTATATAAAAATAGGACAATTCCTCCAATTTGAAGTTTACAATTGGGGTTGCTGCTATTTTATATAAATAAATTAATATAAGAAGACTTTCTGTTCTCATCTTAATTCAAGTAAAATTGCTAGCTATTCACAATTTGTCGTTTTTGCTATTACTGCGGTCATTGTACAAATGGTATTATTTTATTAAGTTGGCATTTAATTACTTGCTAAAAAATCCTGTTACGATTAAGGTACTTCTATTAACTATTTAGTTTGTAATAGAACTTCACAGAGTTATTTCATTTTTGTTGAGTTATACACATTACGTCTGATGTGTTTTCCGCTCGCAGATGTTGATTTCCACTGGAAAATTACATATCAACCTAAATCAGAATGTCGTCATTCACATGTCGCTGTATTACTGTTCTCACGGATGTAACCATTATGAATTGTTTATTTCAAGAAACATCAACTACATATCATCTTTCCTAATTGAACGGAATGTGTAATTAGTCTGAATTTAGAATTAAGTAACGAATTTAATTTCTTTAAAATAATGAATACTAAAAATTTAACACGTAACTCAATTTCTGCATAAATTTACTTTTTGATATATTTATTATTAAAAAGGAAGTTAAATTCAAAATCGTAAGAAAGAATGAACATTATTTTTTTCTCTTTACTAAATTGGGTTAATTATTTCTGATTTAAACTGCATGACATTTGCTTTAATTAAAAGGAAGCGTTGAAAGCCTCTTAATTTTATTATCTTATGAAGCTTATCTAAATGTTAAATCGCGTTATTGCTTTTTCTAAAGCTTAAATTTAGTAAAAAGGAAGTAGTTTTACGAACCTGAGTTTGACATCGTCGTCTTCGAGATATTGTTCGTTAATTTTTAATTGGTAAAGATTCTTCGCAAATTCCTGCAAAATAAAATGAAACGTATACAATAGAGACAATATAAATATATGTATAAGAAACTCACACGATACTAATTATTAATTTGACTAATATTCTACATTCAATAGATTTAATTATTAATGTTATTTGTACTGGTAATTAATCCAAGGCGCAAATTATAATAAAAATGATGAAGCATGTGAAATTTTGCTATTCAACGCTATTGAGTGAGTCACAAGAAAAGTTTTCAGAGGATATCATAGATTAAATCAGTTAAGTCTTAAATTGATTAAGTGATCTAACCTACATGCCGTACTATTAGTAATAGGTTAAATCGTAACTTGTCAATTTGACTTATGAATATTTACAAATTACACTTCATCAAATCTCTAAGCCGAGATGTGACTTATATGTCTATCTCAGTCGTTCATGGTCTATCCAGAATACAAATTTTGTGGCTCGCTTGATATAATGCTTTGAAATTAATACGCGCCTTCAAAAACTTTCCTCATTAGAGACGGCCATGGTTTGTTTTAATGGTTGGTGACAGGGCACGTATTCTGTCACGAACGTATAATTTTGATAGTTTGGTTATGTCATGTAAATGTGTGTAATAATTACTAAATTAAAAATTAAAAAAAAATATTAGAATAGACAAAATTAAAAGAAAATAATGCTAAAGCAGATGTTGGTAATGTTGACCATTATTTCGAAGACAAAGTTGGAATCTACGCTTTCAAAGTCATTTATTAGGATTCCTTGGGTTATGTCAGCCCAAAAATTCAAAATAGCATTATGAAACTCTTCGATTGTGTGATGTCAGATCTTGAAAATTATATTCTTTAAATATGGAAAAATAAAATAGTCTAAAATTGTCTTGTTAAAATATTTGTTCACGGAAATGAATCAAAGCCTCCTATTAGGCACGATAGGTTGGCTTCAGCTTTGACAGTTCTTTCGTGACCAAATAAAAAATGCACTGTTCTTTATTTATTATTTGGAGACTCTTAATTGTTCAATTCTGCCAAATCTCTCTTTAAATTCTTTGGCAATAACATTGGACATTCGCAGATCTCGGGCTACGCAATGAATAAGCGCGTAGTCTGGCGGCACCGTAAACAAATCTTACTGTTTCTAGATGGTCACCCCAAATTGAGCTTTTCCTGAACTAGAATACTCCTTCATAAAGTTTTCCTCGTAGTGGCTATCTAACAGGCGCAAGTCAGCGACTTCGTCGTTATTGTCTCCGGAGTATGAGGCTGAGCGATTAAAATGCACTACTCTTGGTTTTGTATAAGGTGTTCGCCTTATGCTGTATATTACATCGTTAATTCGCTTCAACACCTCGTATGGCCCTTCCCAATTCTTTTGAAGTTTTGGAGACAGGCCCCGTCGACGTTGTGGATTGTAAAGCCAAACACGATCGCCTTCATGGTAACCAATATGAATATGTTTTTGCAGTTATGCGTAAGTAACTGACAGATCAGGACAATGTTGCCGGAAATTCGGTAAGCACTGATTAGTGGAATAAACCCAACTTCCATTTTCTAATTTTTGGCCAGTTCTATAGTAACTTTGAATAAAAAATATTGTATGTTGTAACTTTAATAATATAATAAAATAATTTAAAAAAATATAATTTATGTATGGCAACTGTCAGAATTTGAAGTTTTCTAAAGCTTCGCATGTGCACCAATCTTTTATTACTTAATAAATTATTTAAAAAAACAGTCTACTATAATGAGGAAAGTTATCTAGATCACTGATTAACGAGGTATTGTTTTTGTTCTCTATGGCACGTTATCAGGAGATTTTTATTCCCTTCTCAGATAGGTTTAACGAAATTTTGGAAACGGTTTATAACGATGCGGAGATTTTAAGCCGATTTCTTAATTAACGAGAACTTTGTGCTTTCTTTGAATGATTTACTAAATA
Organism: Melolontha melolontha; assembly: GCA_935421215.2. Lineage (NCBI taxonomy): Eukaryota > Metazoa > Arthropoda > Insecta > Coleoptera > Scarabaeidae > Melolontha > Melolontha melolontha. Next base: position 44,094,125 of record OW285239.1, on the reverse strand, counting down.
CATTTAACGTTAAGGCTCTAATTAATGAGCTGATACATGTAACCTCTCACAATAGTACTTGCATCGACAATATTGTTGTTAAAGAGGTTGTCGTTACAAACATAAACTTCGGTTTTGGAGTAATCGTAGTTCTGTAATTTCGTAATTTTCTAAATAAGAATAACTTTAACATCATATTAATGAGAAAACCAATGGTAAAGAGAGATGATAATATTGCCGTAGGTTCTTGAGTGTTACGAACCAGAAGAGAGAGGCCGTAATTGGAGGGAACTTCTGACTAAAATATAATATATATTCTAACCGACAGTTCGTATTGAGATATTTATATAATTGACAATTTCTAAATATTTCCTATGACTAAGAAAAGAGAAATATGATATTTCTATTTATACAATACAAGACAATTACTCGACAGATTAAAAATGTACCAATTAAAACACATTTTAATTCACTGTTCAGTGTTATTATGAATGAATAATAAGTTGTATGGTAGTTATATTTTAATTTTTAAATATTAACCTAACGATGCTTCCTTGAAGATGTTCTCATTATATTTTTTTATATATTTTTCGGACTTTCATACTTTTAAATTCATCAAGACATAATTTAATAAAATCAAATGAATAAGGCTAAATTAATTCTGCCGAAACGTATTGAATAAAACCTTGTTTTGTCTTAAAAAGACGACGGCAATTCTAAGAATCTTGCATAAAATACACAAAAATTTCCGAAAACGTTTTCGATAGGATATAATTATATATAGAGGGCTTTTCAATTGAAACGAGCCACCTTAAATAACTCTTTATCTGCTGTGATTTATATAAAATTATGAAACCTGTCAATTTTCATATTAAGAGGGACAACTTTTAATGTCGAGAATGACGATTTAAAATTGTTCCCGGGGCGCAGCAGCCCCCACTATAAAAATTTAAATAGGAAAGATGGGTCTTGTGATCACTCATTCAAAAGATATTTTAATTCTCTTTATGGTAACATGTAGCAAAAGTCATTTTTTTTAAAGTAAGCAAAAAAGCATTATTTGCAGCCTGTGCAATAAAATACGACTAGATCTTGCTTCAAATGCTCTCGGGACATTTCGCAATTTTTTGTGGTAACCAAGGTAACATATACTTGTTTTTTTTTCTATTTTGCGTTCGAAATGAACTCATTATGATACCCAAAACAGTATCGAAATGAGCTTCATTTTAATACGCTTTTTTTATTTTTGAATGTTGGCGTTGTTCGAGCACAGAAATAAATATCATTGCTGTCATTTGCTTTTAAGAATTTAAGTACATTTGACAGATATGGTATATGTACGTACTCTACACAAACAACGTATATTGTATACAATTGACAACAAGATATATTAGTTTATATGTCACTCATGTTTATATTTTTAAATAAAATATCAAGTAATGTTAACGAAAATTAATAAATAATATGTGATATAATATACTTCGCGGATTGCAAGATTTAAATTTGAAAATATCAAGTATCAATGTGACCAATAAAAATAAAACTCTGAACTTTCAAATTAAATAATTCCAATTTATTAATGTAAAAAATGCAAAATAGAAAAAATAGTATAAAAAACTTGTTTCATAAGGCCTTTTACCGCACTCCTTCTTTAGAAAACTCGCCGCTATCGCGGCTCGTTTTCTAAACTTATCTCGTGCGGTAACATGGTTCCTTATAAAACTTGTTTTTTAATATACTATTGTCACATTAACTTATCATTTTTAATTTCGTTTTTCTCCACATTTTTTTTGCTTCTGTTTTCAGTTGGATAAGCCTTTCAGTGTGGTCTATTGTACGTGACCATATTACATGTGTAATGGTACTTAATGCTTCCTTGCACATTGTAATGTACTTTTTAAGTGCCCAATATGTTTGTTATAATAAGTTTTTGTTATACCCCAAATATATTCTATCGGGTTGAAAATACAATGGTAAGGTGGCAGCCGCAATACCATATGACCAGATTCTTCTGCAATGGTATCAGCTTTATATGTCTTAGATAGCTTATTTAAAGCCACCAATTTTAACAACACCTTATTGTAGTTATCTTCTTGAAAAGGAATATTTTGTTTCGTTAACCACTCCTTGACTTGTTCCTAATTTGAAGAATTATTTGGTAATTTATATTCCAAAGATGAGTGATAACTTGCATTGTACATTAGGATTATAGAAGGTTCTTTTGAACTTGGCCATAAGTTTTGTTTGAAACCTTGATAAAAAAAACTATTTTCATTCAGTTCTCCATGATAATCTTAATCTTATGTTTCAGATTTAAATATTTTTAAGCTTCTGAAATGAAACCACTTTTGGAGCCTGCATATTGTATAATATAACGTAAGCTCTCTGATTTTATATTATGAATACTATGTTTAGTGCCATCTTGCCATGATCTAGATACTGAATTTTGGAATATGAATGTTTTCTCTAAAGATACAAACTGCCTAGTATTCGATCTCATATATTTCACATGGGATTCCAAAAAAGTAAATCTCCTAAAAACAACATTAGGTAATTCCGTAAGTCCTATTCTTGGATTATCTTTCCTCCAGCAAAAACCAATTCTTATTAAAACCATGCGAAGAGAAAATGAGCTACCAGTATAGATATTCTTATGTTTTAATACTTGGAGAATGGAACTGAAAGTAACCTGCTTTTTATTCTGATACATTGCATACATCGTATCACGAATGTCAAATTCTGTTCTCGAGATTTCATTTACAGGTTTCTTTCTTGATTTAATTAACTTTCTTGGAAATAGAAACCTATCCAGCAGATCTAACAGCTGAGTTGATTTTACTTAGAGTAGCAACACTAACAGAAAGAGCTTGAGCAACACACTAGAATATTTAAAATGAAATTAGTAATTTAAAAACATAACAAAATAGATTTAATTACCTCATTTACAGCATACATGAATAACAATATTATCTCATTCTTGTATAAAGTAATTAATTAGAGATGCAATTAGCATCTTGCTTTGATTGCAAAAACTTTTTGTATATTATATAAATATCACCCATCTGGAAACAATAACAAAAGTTCTCAAAATAAATGATTAGAAAATGTAGCTCAAACTGTAAAAATATGAAATAAATTAATAAGAAATAGGAGGGCAAATTTAACAGGTATCAAAAATAAACTAACTAAGTGACAGAAATATTAGGACAACATTGCACTTTGGTAACCTTTCAATGCAATATAAGAAAATTAAATTAACTTTAACGTTTTTCTAGAGCAGTGTTTTTCAACCCTTTTCATGACACGACCCCCCTAGTATCAAAAAATTTTTCCCGACCCCCGACCACCGACCCTTTTTTTTCATGTATGTTAAGAATATTTAATCCATACAAAAAATTTAGGCGTTTGCGTTATTAGGATTCGGATATAAATATACAACTAAGTACGTAAAACATATAATTTTAAATCGAATACGTGGCCAATTGATAACTAACAAACAAATACGTCATATTGTTAGGGCCGAGACTCCCAGCGCCATCTGTTGGTAACACTCGGAACTAGTACAGGTTCGGAGTGTTACCAACGGATGGCGCTGGTAGTCTCCCGCGCGCTCCGCGGCCCGCGCTAAAGGTCCACAAGTTTCGAGACGTTTCGTTACGCTTCGAGATGATTCTCGCTAGAATGCGCTGGCCTATAAATAGGGCGGTCGACCGCGGCCACCGCAGTTGAGTGCAAGACCGCGAAGCAAGTGGTCGTGTCATCTGCTGTTTAGTTGTTTGAAGAGCGCGAATCACTTGTTTTACGTATTTATTTGAGTTGTTTGTTATAATTGAAAATGGATAAATTCCTGAAAAGATCATCAGAACATTTTTGCAATAGCGCCCGAAGTACGTTAAATATTCAAAGCTAGTGTATAGGGTTTGGTACAACTTTACCTCTGGAGTATTTGAACTCATTTAACCAAATCTCTATATCTCATAATAAGCGAGATCCCCATGCTGAGAATGAATATGTGGACACGCTGTATATATAGGATTATTCAGATACGATACTCGCTATTAGGATTTCGTAAACCGTAGAGATACAAAGAAGTTTAAATTGGGGCGAAGTTGTGAAATTCAATGGGGATTCATATGCCGTAAAGAAGTTTTCGAGTTTTATGGAAAAACCAAATTTTCACGTTTTCTTCTTTCTTCAATAACTTGGTTGTTATACAACGAGTTCAAGAACCAAAAGCACTTCGCCATAGTAACTTTTTCTGCTGTGCCCAGCGGTGTTCATCATTTTTCGGTACAACGTTTCCTCACTTTACAACCGTCGTCAAATAAAAAATTTAAATACGGGCCTAGATTTTAAAATTGCTTTTAGAAATGGTACTTATCTTTATAACATTAGGGTGAGGGTATTTATTGTCATCAAAATTCATAATAATAAAAAAAATACATTTCGGGCCGGGACATTATTCAAAATGAAAACTGAAGAATTTATTTTTCGAGAAGAATTAAAACAATTGATTAGAAAAAAGAACATGCAATTGCAATTGCTAGCCAACCATTTAAAAACTTATGTAAGCCTTAAAAGTAATTACTATTTTGTTTAAAATATCAGATTTGCCTTGGAAACAAAAATCAAATATCTTCTTTATGCCAGTTATCTGAGTTTGTTGATCTGTTATTCTGCATTGAAAGTAAAAATGAGTTACACAAATGAATAAAATCGTGACATGTTGACATATTATGTTTTTCTGTGCGCAAGTATTACAACAGGTTTATTTACAAAATAGTATGTTTCCTGTGCACAAGTCTATGTATTTTAAAAAATTTCAGATTATTGCTCATCCGAGAAAATCGACAAATGTAATAGCAGTTGAATTGCTTTCATTATATATTTATTAGGAAGATAATATTTAATAAAGGTTTAAAGTTTTAATAATTTACTGTTTACAGCAGAAAAATAACGAAAAATTGCATTTTTGGTAATAAAAATTCGAAACTATTAAACTAAGTTATTGTCAACCGTTGGAAGTTTATTTATAAGAAATATATCGAAAAATAATAAAAGGAAAGACGCCACGTGTAGATTGTCCGCTAATTTCTACACACCCAGTATAAATGAACAGATTTCGTTTTAAGATAAAACAGTTAGTTATGCTTATTTTACTATCTCACCAGTCGAAAATCTATTTGGCGATTAAAACTAAAGCAAATAAATAGAATTAAGGATTAACTTCGTTCACACGCTTAATACGTAAACGTACGGCTCTGAAAATTCTAACTTGTAATACACACCTACGCCAGGTGTACTTAGTTTTACCGGAATATTATAAGGTGAACTATGTATATCCATATTTTTTGTTTCATTATGTAAGCTTAAACGTAATTTAGATATTTCCATGCAAATCTTGTGATTTATGAGAGCGCTTATTTTATGCTCCAACAAATCGTGCCAGTTTATAAATTCATCTATTTTGTGTAAAGAAGTTGAAATTTTTCTTCAGGTTCGTTTCTGTAGTTTGCGAGATAACGTAATAATACTTACTACACAGATAAAAATTTTGGAGATAAATGGTTTGGAATCTGTAAGTAAATTTGCAATTTTGAATACATGTAAATGTGATATGTGTGTGTAAAAACGATTTAGATTTTTTTTTAATAATAATTTTAGCTTTATTGCAAATTTCTTTCAACGATATTTACAGCTTACAATAAATTTTTCGGATAACGTAGCAGTTTAGTTATTGATTTTTGTTTCAATAAAGATAAATTGTTCAAAATTTGAAATACATCTTGAAATTGACAGTTTTTAAGAATGTAGAAAGAGGAAATCTGGACAAAAACAAAAATCGTTAATTGACGGAGATACTTGTTGAAACTTCATTATAACGATAAGAAGTATTAAACTTCTATCAGAATAATTGAAACATACATGAGTAGGTAAACCCCACCAGTTTTGTATAATACAAAGGTATTTTTAATAATATAAAATATTATTAAAAATCTGGTGTGAAGAACACAAATGCAGGTTCACTATTAATATTTTTTGTGAACGTGTCCGAATATGCCCGATGAGCCTGTAGAAAGGTGAAATACGTATCTACGTCTCTGGGGATAGGATATATTCGGACACGTTCACAAAAAATATTAATAGTGAACCTGCATTTGTGTTCTTCACACCAGATTTTTAATAATATTTTATATTATTAAAAATACCTTTGTATTAAACTTCTAGTTTCAAAAATTTTATTGTAAATCCACTACAATATTTTTTCGCCATACAATGGCTTCATCAGATGGATGAAAATCTGAATATTTAAAATACAAGCTCAAATATTTATTATTGCGAAAAATTGTTGTTTAAATCTAATTGGTCATTTAAAGCTAATCCTAAATTATTATATCTCTTGATTTCTAAGTTTTCTAAGTTAAGTTTTTGGCTTTTATCTTGAATATGTAAAATTTTGAAATCTATATTAAATCCATGATTAATCATTAATCAATAATCGTTGTAGGAGATACATGTTGAAACTTCATTATATCCAATAGAAAACACAATTTGTTTAGTTTCAAAAAATATATTGTATTTAGACACACTACATATATGTTTCATCACACTGTGGCTTCAACAGATGGATGAATATACAATGTAGTAAACTTACATTTGGCACCTATTTATATAAACACAAATATAAAGGTGAAAAACTAAAAGTCTAATCTGTGGTGGACCTATTGTAGTTTTAAGTTGAGTAGGGAGTGATTTAAATCGGTCACACTTGGTCATTTAAAATTATGTCTAAATTATGAAATTTATTAATTTCTAAAGCTTCTCACATATTGAGTTTTTTACTTTTGTTTACTATATGTAATGTTTAGAAATTAGAACTGAATTTGTGGTTATGTTCGAAATAGTGATTAGCAAAAGTTGAAGGTATTGCTTATTTTACACGAAATGGTCTCGTTCTCACTTGTTTTGATTATGTTCGCTATATTTTTTGAAATTTTACCTATGTAAGTAATGGAATTATAATTATAGTTTCTATTGTCTTTTACGCGGGGATAAATTAGGGATCGGATTTTTGACTTCTGTAGTGTGGCTAACATGTTATTCATTAACTATATCGTAAAACCATTATTTATCGCTGGATTATATATTCTATTTAACTCTAAATTATAGTTTGGTTTATTCATGGGAACGTTAATTAATCTATAAAGCTTTGATTGGTAAGCTTATAATTTTTGTGATATGGGATGAAGAGATCGTACATGTACCTATAGTTGTATCTCTGCGTATAGGTTTGTGATATATTTAAAATTCATTTTTATTGGTTTTATGATTTATTGTTAGATTTAAAAAAATAATGGCCTTATTTTCTTCTACTTCAATCGTAAATTTAATCTTTGGATGAATCCTATTAATAAAATTATGTAAATTGTTTAGTTACCTCTCTGTACCATTAAAATAAATTAGTATGTCATTAGTATGTCATCATTAGTATATCACCTAACCCAATAAATACAATTCCTGAAAAAAGGGTGTTGGCTTATTACATTTTCTAAACTATTCATAATGATATCGGCAAATAAAGGGCTTAACGGGTTTCCCATGGCTAATCCTTCTATTTGTGTGTATAATTCATTGAAACTGGCAATAGTTCTGTTGTAAACATAATTCCAGTAAATTTAAAAGTTCGGTTTTAATAATGGGGTTTGTGTTATTAAGGTCCAATTTTAAAGGAGACTATATCTTTATATAAATAGATAAAATAAATATATATAAAATTATATATATATAGCTATTATTACAACTAGGGGAATATGAATAGTATATTTCCCGTGGTTGGCTAGTTACATCCCGAGGGTGAAACCCGAGGAATGTATAGACAACCAAGGGAAATGTATTCATATTCCCCGTGTTGTAATCAATAGTTTTTTTCTGATTGAAACAATATTGTTGTGAAAATGGAAAAATATTGGATTGTATATTTTTGAATTTATCGGATTGGTGACGTTGCTAAGGGCCGGTTCGTAAATATGATATTAATTGATATCATGATATATTGATAAAATTGATGAAATGTCAAACAATGTGCTAACACAAGCGTCGAAAGCCCGTGAATGTTTGGTTCCGGCGAAATCCAAAGCTGCTTACACTAAAGTGTATGAAGACTTTTAAGAGTGGAGAAGAGAAAATTTGGTGAACGGTGTCGACGAAAATATTTTGCTAGCGTTTTTTGAAGATTTGGTATTTTGCTATAATTTTTTTAATTTTTGACGTCTGACTAATTTATTCTATCCGTAGCCGCATAAATATTCACCAAACACGTTGTGGCAAAAATTATCGATGCTAAGGTCAATGTTACATTTAAAGGAAAAAATTAATGTTAAAATGTTCGATGAAGTAGAAGCATTTGTGAAAAATAAAAATAAAGGATACGTTCCCAAAAAATCAGAAGTGTTGTCCCGAGAACAGCTCAAAAAATTCTTGCGAGAAGCTCCTAATGAAATTTTTTTGATGTATAAGGTAAAAATTTCATCGTGATCCTCCTCTGTTGAATAGATTGTTACAACCGTAATTTTAAAGGTCGCTTTAATTATGGAAATCTTTGGCGCCTGCAAAACGAACGAATTGGTGAATATGCTCTCTTCCGAAATCGAAGATCGTGGGTCGGTGATCGTGATCAACGTTTTAAAGACGATGAATGATGTAAATAGGAAATTTACAATTATTGAAGAAGAAGATCTGGGTGCTGTTCGTTTGGTGAGAGAATATTCGGCGTTGCGTCCGCAAGGTGTTCTTAGGTTCTTCGTGGCTTATCGAAATAAGAAGTGTACTCTTCAGTCGGTAGGCAAAAATACCTTCGGAAAGATTCCGAGTAAGGTTGCTGAATGGTTGGGTTTGGATAATTCGAAGGCGTATACAGGCCATTGTGGAAGACGAGCATCCGCGACTTTGGTGGCCGATGCGGGAGCCTCAATGACTACACTAAAGAGACACGGTGGTTGGAAAAGTTCGTCTGTTGCGGAAGGCTATCTGGCTGACAGTATGTTGCAGAAAAATAAGGTAGCAAAGATGATAGCGGGTGTGGAGGGACAGCCATCTGCAGCATCTTTTACGGTTCCTGGTGTGTCGATGACGAATTGCGAACAAGATTCATCATCGTTTGTATCTGGTTGTAATCGCTTAAGCGGAAGGTTTGAGAATTGCAATTTTTATTTTGGTTCTGAAAAGTAGTGTTACTAATGCAAAGACTTTCTTAGTTCATTCGTTGCCTTAATTAGAAAATAAAACATTTCTGATTATTTTTGTTGCTTCAATTAAAAATTATAACATTTTTATGGTGAAATGTGACGTTTCATATTTCCCTTGGGACAATATGAGCGTTTCATAAATCCCTTGAGAAATATAAGTGTGTAATGATATATCGTAACCAAGGCAGTATTATTCAATATTGTTTCAATCGGAAAAAAATAAAATTTCTTCATTGTTATAAGCCGTTTGTGTCTCAATAAGTAATACTAACTGCTTTTCCGGCTCTGCCATTTTATGATTTTAAAAGAGGTTAATCAAGCAACCAAAATCATTGCGCAACATCTTTGTAAGAATAGTCCTATATTAAATGTAGGTGTAGGTTTCCGCGGTCGTTCTCTAGATGTAGATCTCGGTTTCCGGGTTGGAACCGCGTCGAGTTAGGCGTAATTTCCAACGTTTCGTCCACTGTTTCAAGGGACATCTTCAGGGCTGTACGTCGGTGTTCGTCGTTTCGCAGTAGTTTGAAGAATGCTATGACAGAGACCGGCACAACTTATATAAAGGAGACCGGGTCAGATGGTGGCCTGCTATTAGCTGGGGACAATAAGCCAATGGCATGCGTCGTATGGGCGTCGTAATTCTTAGTAGAGTTCAGTAGAGTTTGCCACGTCGGATATAACGTATAGCCATCGTCCCTATTGAGATTGCGGGTATGTTTGTAAATTTCAATAGATTCACGGATTTTCCTAGGGAAATAATGCAATTCACGGGACAGGAGCTTGGCATCCAATTCTATCCAAAGATGTCATTTGGATAGAATTCGATGACCGGAGTTGAGTTTGTGTTCTGCCAGCGGAGATATTTTGTCTTTAGCCGAGGGTAAGAGGTCCGAAACTTTAGAATGGGGTCTGAAGACAGTTTTGATTTTATTTTTATGTAGAACCTTTCCTATATGATCGGTGATACCTTGAATATACGGTAAGGAGGCGGTGCTGATGTTAGGATCGGGTTCACTACGAGGTTTGGGGTTACGATGTCGTCTCACTATAGTACGGTGTATGTCGTGGGCGTTATAATTATTCTGGAGTAGGGTGTTAGAAACATGCTTAAGTTCGGAGGGTAGTGCCCTAGGTTCTGAGATAGAAAACGCACGATGTACAAGAGTATTGATGACCGTTTGTTTATGTGCCGGGTGATGATGGGAGAACCCGCTCAAATATCGGTCCGTATGAGTCGGTTTCTTGTAAACCGTGTGGCCCAGTTTGCCATTGATATTGCCGGTCACTAAGACGTCTAAAAGCGGGAGACTTCCGTCTGATCCCACCTCCATGGTAAAGCGAATGTCACGGTGCTGGAAGTTTAGAAAAAGTAAGAATTCATCTAAAGACTACCGCCCATGCGGCCAGATAACGAACGTATCGTCTACATATCTAAACCAACATTTAGGTTTTAAATGAAAGGAACTTAAGACTTGTTGTTCGAACGCTTCCATAAAAATGTTAGACAGCCGGGGATAAGGGGGAACCCATAGCGGCTCCCGACACTTGTTCATAGAACTTGTTTCGAAATTGGAAGTACGTGGAAGTAAGGCACACATTTACGAGTTCGGATATATCATTCGGTTTGCCGTGGGCAGCTATAATGTCGGAGATGATTGACACTGTGTCCGGGATCGGGACTTTCGTGAAACGAGATTCAACGTCAAAACTAACTAGTTAATCACTAGTGTCTAAGGAAAAATCCTGTAAACGAATTACAAAATGTTGAGAATTTTTAATCGCAGAGTTACTATCACCTGTGTATTATTTGAGCGTGTTAGATAAATATTTGGCTAATTTGTAGGTGGGGCTGTCGATAGCGCTGACAATGGGGCGAAGAGGCATGTTGAGTTTGTGAATTTTAGGTAATCCATATAATCTCGGCGGCTTGGAGTGTCTTGGGATAAGAGATTTTTGTATGTCTCCGGGGATAGATGATCGTTTGATGAGATCTGTTACAGAACGTTCTGTCCTACATAACTCGTTTACAGGACTTTTCCTTAGACTCTAGTGATTTACTAGTTAGTTTTGACGTTGAATCTATTTTCACGAAGGTCAAGATCCGGGATACAGTGTCAATCATCTCCGACATTATAGCTGCCCACGGCAAACCGAATGATATATCCGAACTCGTAAATGTGTGCCTTACTTCCACGAACTTCCAATTTCGAAACAAGTTCTATGAACAAGTGTCGGGAGCCGCTATGGGTTCTCCCATGTCCTCGGTTGTCTAACATTTTTATGGAAGCGTTCGAACAACAAGTCTTCAGCTCCTCTCATTTAAAACCTAAATGTTGGTTTTAGATATGTAGACGATACGTTCGTCATCTAGCCGCATGGGCGGCAGTCTTTAGATGAATTCTTACTTTTTCTAAACTCCCAGCACCGTGACGTGACATTCGCTTTACCATGGAGGTGGGATCAGACGGAAGTCTCCCGCTTTTAGACATCTTAGTGACCCGCAATATCAATGGTAAACTGGGCCACACGGTTTCCAGGAAACCGACTCATACGGACCGATAGCTGAACGGGTTTTCCCATCATCACCCGGCACACAAACAAGCGGTCATCAATACTCTTGTACATCGTGCGTTTTATATCTCAGAACCTAGGGCACTACCCTCCGAACTTAAGCATGTTTCTAACACCCTACTCCAGAATAATTATAACGCCCACGACATACACCGTACTATAGTGAGACATCGTAACCCCAAACCTCGGAGTGAACCCGATCCTAACATCAGCACCGCCTGCTTACCGTATATTCAAGGTATCACCGATCATATAGGAAAGGTTCTACATAGAAATAAAATCGAAACTGTCTTCAGACACCATTCTAAAGTTTCGGACCTCTTACCCTTGGTTAAAGACAAAATATCTCCGCTTCAAGCACAAGGAGTGTATCGCATTCCGTGTTCGTGTGGCAGTGTGTACATTGGCGAAACTAAGCGGCCAATCGGTGTGCTTGTGTCCGAACATGAACGTTGTACTAGACCGTTACATATAACCGGTTCAGCGCCGGCAGAACACAAACTCAACTCCGGTCATCAAATTCTATTCAAAGATGTCAAGCTTCTGTCCCGTGAATCACATTATTTCCCTAGGAAAATCCGTGAATCTATTGAAATTTACAAACATCCCCGCAATCTCAATAGAGACGATGGTTATACGTTATATCCGACGTGGCAAACTCTACTGAACTCTACTAAGAATTAGCACGCCCATACGTCGCATGCCATTGGCTCATTGTCCCCAGCTAATAGCAGGCCACCATCTGACACGGTCCCTCCTATATAAGTTGTGCCGGTCTCTGTCATAGCATTCTTCAAGCTACTGCGAAACGACGAACATCTACGTACAGCTCTGAAGATGTCCCTTGAAACAGTGGACCAAACGTTGACAATTACGCCTAACTCAACGCGGTTCCAACCCGGAAACCGAGATCTACAGGCCTATATTAGTTTTAGCTAATTGTAATTATTAGTTTCGTAAATTTATACGTGGGAGGTCAATTTTAATAATTTAAAGACTATTAGTGTTTTAAAAAATAGATTAAGATTTGATGATATACGTTATTAAGAAAAAACTATCTCTGTATAAATCCAAATTTGAATTTTTTTAAATATTAGCTTTATTTGATTTCATAGAATTGTTTTAGGTCCAAGTGTTCATGCAGAGTGTATATAAATTGGTGGATAGTCTGCATGTGGAGTGTTTCCTTACAGTATTCTAAGCTATTTTTATCTAATTTTTATTTGATTGCAAAAAATTAAGATATTTCTTCAGTTATTTAGTTTATAAGAAAGAAAATTTTGAATAAACATTTAAAATTATAATGATTTAGTGTTTACAGCAGAATAATATCGAAAAATTGCATTTTTGGTAGTAAAAATTCGAATCTTTGGCGACCTCGTGTAAAGTTATTATCAACAGTTGGGAGTTTATTTATAAGGAATGTATTGAAGAATAACAAACGGAAAGATAACACGTCTAGATGGTCGGATAATTTCTACACATCCTATATCTATAAAGAATCAAAATCAGGACAGTTTATATGCATTCACCATAGGAGAAGAAAAAAGCGACAACTTCCTAAAAGTGTAAAGTAGGTAAACGCATAATGTACATACTTTCATCTTGTCCCCACTTCTTTTTAAATCTGCGTATTTTTTCCCGAAAACGTGCCAAGCATATTAAATGAATTTGATATTCTACAGTTGCTTTTAATTTTCTAAATACTTAAAGTTTAGATTTACGAAACACGTGGAGACGCGACCAATAATTTATCGATTGGAAGCGAATACCTACCCCCTTCCTTCTTCTAATATTTATGTCTGCCCTCATACAATCCAACATAGTTAAGACCCGACACCTTTCCGTTCAGAACTTAATCGTTCTCTTCTTATTTTCCCAGAATTTAAATACTTCTCCATTTCGTCGTTCGATGAATTGAAACAATTTATTCGGGTGTTTTTCATTATTTCGCTAGATATATATGTACTTACTTTATTCTGTACTTATGGAAGGTTTAATTTAAATTACTTGAATTCGGAAAGGAAATTGGTTTCCTTTAATTTGGACTTTATATTTTTCATTTTATAGAAAATTTTGCTACCTACTTACTTAAGGTGTAGCATTACTGCGTCCGCGGAATTATTACGACAGGAATATAGAAGTAAATGGAGTTGAAACAATGGATAGTATAAACGAGGCTGGTGCGAATTTAAAAGTATATTTAATTTACATTGAGCAAAATGTTTTTAGTTTGTTTCGGAAAATATGTCAAAAGCTTTAGCGATTTATATTGTTAAACTTCACATATATTAATAATTTTTTAATCGCATTTTTAATAAATAATTATACAAGCGCCATTTTTTATACACGCGTTTCTGTAGGTGGCGCTGTAGTAGTTGTTTAAAACACATGTGTCAAATTCATCATGGAACGCCACACGATCCAACAACGCGTTCGCATTGCTAAAACGTTTTATTTAAATAATGAGTCAATGATTGCAACTATACGGAATCTACGACGAATCTACCGTTGAAATAATGAGCTCAGTATCAACGCCATTCGTCAAATTTTTGGGGAAATTTGAACAAAGCGATGAAGTTTAAGATTTTCCAAAATTGGGTCGTTTTTGAACTGTTCATTATCCGGAAAATGTTGAGAGACTTCGTGAAAGTTTAGTGGAGCGCCCTGAGACCTCTAACAGAAGTCATTCTCAAGAACTGGGCACTATTTAAAAAAAAAATATTTGCATTTACGGCTATACAAAATTCAGTTGACCCAAGAGCTACAGCCTAGAGACCATAAAAGTCGTCGGCAATACAGTTACGCAGTATTGCAGCTTACATCCAAACGAAAGATTTTTGCCGAAAAATCATAATGAGTGACGAAACCCATTTCGATATGAACGGATTTGTTAACTAGCAGAATTGTCGTATCTGGACATTAAAGAACCCTCGTGTCATCCATCAAAGACCACTTCATCCCCGTCGAGTTACAGTTTGGTGCGGTGTTTGGTGTTGGGGTTTAATTGGACCTTACTTTTTTGAAAAAGCTACACGTATTTCTTTTACTGTCACTGGTGAGAGCTACTGCGATATGCCGCAAAACTTTCTGACTCCTCAATTAATAAACCTGCAAAACATGTGGTTCCAGCAGGGCGGAACAACTTGTCATATAGCTAGGGAAACAATGAATCTTCTCCAAACAATGTTTCTGGGGTGTTTACTCTCTTGATTTGGCAATGTCATCTGGGCTCCAGGGTCACCCGATTTATGGGCTCCTTATTTCTATGGGGATTTCAAAAAAATAATGTTTATGCAATTACTGTAGAGCAGCTGAAAAACAATGTTCGGGAAGCAATTCAAAATATTCCTCCCGAAATCTACCAAAAAGTGATGGAAAATGTAATTAATATGGCCTTCTAGAGACGGACATTTGTCTGATATTATTTTAAATACATAATTTCTAACGTTCAACAAAAAATTAAGGTAAAAAATGGACGTATTTTATTTCATTTTAAGAATATTTAACAGACAACATATATTGGCCACCTTACATATTATTTACAAATATATCAAATTGAATTATGTTAAATTGTTAAAATTTCTCACTTTGCAGCATATTTGATACAATTCCACACGGAAAAATCTGGAAGAATATTGCACTATTAGTAAGACAAAGATGTACGAAATTTAAGCGTCGAAAGATACATATATAAGATTTGATGCACCTATGATGATTTAAAGTTTTTCTCTCGGAAATAACAAAACAGAATGATAGCGAAAATAAATATATAAATAATTACGATAATATGTAACATGTTAAAACATATCTGTACGATACAAAAGGCATACCAAGTTCGCATTGGAGACTATCAATGTACGGACACGTGTATCAAACTCGTCCTCATTATCGTATAAATTAGGTCGGTTCTCCGTATATGCATAAATTAAATAACACATGCCCATGACAGAAATATCTCACAGCATCTTCCGACCAAGAGCGGTAGCGACTAGTGACGGTTTCCGTAGTTTCAGTAGGTAGTTAAGCTACCAGTAGAAAACTCTATTCGTTTAAATGTGCATTCAAAGCCTTTATAGTTCCAACATACCATGTAAAATATAGCATATGGTTGTTTATTAACCTCAAATGTGTAAATACATCTTTGTCAGTATAGTTTCTAGTAGCTTCATAAAAAACATTATAAAGACATTGTCCTGTTGCATGACGCAGTACTCTTTTGTAAAACAACATTTTTTCTTTGATGTGTTCTTATCATATTTATACCTCACAAAACATAAGAACTGAGACATGGTAATTCACTTGAACTCATTTGCTGAATTATCTAATCGCGAACATCGGCAGCCATGTCATCGATTATCGATTCGCCTTGATATTGTATCGTTAGAAAGCGGATTTTCTTTTAATTTTTTTTTTGTTTCTTCCACGCCTATTAAAACACTGACCATATCAATTGCAGCGGGCAATACGAGGTTTTCGGCGATTGTATGGGATCTGGACATCTTAACTACTCTTAATGCTACGAGATAAGATGATTCAAGTATACTTTTATCAGTATGGCTTGACTTAAAAATTGAAGTTGTTGATTTTTCAAGGTATGTAATTTTCTTTCTAAAATTAATTTTATTTACACTTACTGGGGCGGGGGGTGGGGGTCGCGGGGCTAAAAATGTTGAGAATCGCTGCTCTAGAGAAAACTAAAACTGGCTTCGACAACACCACATAACTTTTGCTCTTAAAAACAATAATCCTCCAAATTAGCCTCAGGATCGCCCGATAGAGGATTTTTGGGCTTTTCTGTCGCGGAAAGTCTATTATGGAGGATGGAAAGCCCAAAATAAGGAACAGGTAAGACGCTGAATTTATGAAAAACAGAGAAATTTATTTGGAATCTGTCCAGTGCCTGATGAGAGACATTTGCGTCTAGCTGAAAAGAATGCACCACTTCACATAATGTAGTTTAGTAAAGGATTAAGTTGTACTTTATGATAACTAGTAAGTGTATGAAGAAATTTGATCGTTAAAACAATGCATATTTTGTGCCAACACTTTTAGGGTCTACATTAGCTAGTGAGGATAACGAACGAACTTGTACATAAAATTTTGCAAGTAAAATTGGACATGTCGAATCTTCTATAAAGGTGGCCGCCGCAAACCTTTAATTGTCATCAAAAGCTTGAAACAATGTGTACGTCGGTCAACGATTGGAAGCTGTTTAAGAAGAAATGAACTGATTTTTGCGAAGATTTGTTACTGTTAATGAGACTAAGCTTAACCACTATGTTTTTAAAACCAAACAGCAGTACCAACAAGGAACAAATCATGGTAGCTCTTCCTAAAAGAAGGTCAAGATATTTTCACGAGGAAGAAAGGTAATACTAAGGTAATACTTTCTTGGATTCGAAGGGAATTATTTTCGTATATTATCTTGCAAAATGCTACAACAGCACCCAGAACCGTTTATGCCGTTTCATTAGATAAATTGAAGGAAGCTATTTTTGAAAAACGACCTGTAGTGCCACATGACAAACCTGAATCCGCTTTCTCACGCCAGTCAAGTCGTTAGCGAAAAATTAATTGATATTTCATGTTGCGCATCGCCGCTCCATGCGCCAGATCTAGAACATAATTATTAAGTGATTTTGACATATTCTCCAAGCTCAAAAATTTTCTTGCTGGAACGAAATATCGATCGGATGAAGAACTTTTCGCAATAACGGAGCACTACTTTGAAAAACATTATTACGAAAATGTCATTATGGCATTCCAGTGCCTTTGTTTTAAGTGCATTAAAGTTGAAGCGGAATCTGAGGAAAAATTAATAAAAATTTAATGGTCTTGATCAATGTTTTTCATTTCGAGTCTCACTTTGTATTTATTTAAAGAAAAAGTCACTAAATGTGTATATTGCAAGAATTATTTTATCTTAATGTAATACGAGGGGGTTTTGATATATAGTTAGCCAGGCCATTTTCTTTGAACGAAAGAAAATATTGTTATAATGGCAAGAAATAATGACATTTTAAAAGTGTCACTGTAAAATCGTACGTCAAGAAGTTGAAGTATTGATGTGCAGTAAATTTTGAAAGAAAGCATATCGAATGCAAATCGGGGCATCATCTAATACTTGAATTTGAAGCACTTAAGTAGTAAGGAAATTTACGAACATATGCGTAAAACACTTGACGATCAATACCCATCATACGCGACAGTCAAAAATTCGATTGCATCGTTCAAAAGAGGAAAACTTTCCGTTAAAGATGAGAAGCGACTAGGAAGACCGATTTCGGTCTCCACTCCCGAAAATATTGACGCAGTTCATGACATGATATTATCAGACCGCTAAATTGGGCTGAAGCATATAGCTGAGGCACTAAATATGAATGCGTCCATCATATAGTTCACGTTGATTTAGATATGAAAAAAAATTCTGCAAAATGGATTGCTAAATGCTTGAACGCCGAATACAAACGAGCAAGAGTGAAAGCATCACGGTCAATCTGTATTCGTTTTGAGGGAGATCCAGATTTTTTGAACCGTTTTGTGACTTTGGATGAAACATGGGCCCATTTTTACGACCCACAAACAAAACAACAATCGATGGAGTGGAAGCATTATGGTTCTCCAAGGCCTAAGAACTTTAGAGTTCAAAAATCTGATGAAAAAGTTCTTGCTTTAGTTTTTTGGAATATCCATGGAATAGTTACACTGGCCTACAACCATTTTGGTGCTGGAGATTTTAGACCCGATTTTAAGTATGTCTTACATGGCGATATCAAAACTGTTACCCGTTTTCTTCTGTCAGCTCTAGTTCCCACAATTCACGAAAAATATATATTTTATTGACATTAAACATCAAGAAATTGTCTTTTGAGTGATTTTCTAGAATGAAACTGACTCGGGCAATCTCGCATGATTCCCCAGCAATAGTCAGCCATCATATGACTGTCCCACCTTCCTTGGTATCTATTCTCCATTGTTTTTAGGTCTTGGTGGAAACGTTCCCCTTGTTCTTCGCTTAGATCTCCTAAATTGTGTTGGAAATTATGTAGATGACTATTGAGATAGTGTAATTTTATACTCATATTACAGCCTAAATCTTTGAATCGCACCAGCATTTCCTCTACTAGTTCTACATAGTTGTCAGCCTTATGATTTCCGAGGAAATTTTGTGCAACTGCTACAAAAGATTGCCAGGCAAGCCTCTCCACTTCATTCATACAAGTCTCAAAATTAGTTGTGTCTTTCATCAATTTACGTATTTGAGGTCCATCAAAGATACCTGCTTTTAGTTTTTCAGTACTTAAACCAGGAAATTTGTGAGAAATAAACTGGAAACATTGACCATTTCTATCGAGAGCCTTAACAAATTGTTTCATTAACCCTAATTTTATATGCAATGGCGGAAGAATGATTTTTTCTCTTGAAACTAAGGGTTCATTTATAACATTTGTTTCCCCAACAACAAGAACATCTCTCGCAGCCCAATTTTTTGCAGTCCAATGACGTGTTTAGCTCGACTGTCCCAGAGACAAATAAAACATGGGTATTTAGTATAACCACTCTGTTGACCCAATAAAAAATTAACCATCTTCAAGTCGACGCAGATCACCCAGTTATGTTCAATATACCCACACTTTATCTTGGTGTAGAATTTCAATACCGAAGTAAGCAAAATACAAACGACGCACTGTGTTTGTAATCGATTTACGCTGATTTTTCAGTATGTATTCACCACAAACATAACAAAATATATCAGGATCGTTAACACAACGTCTGAACGTACTAGCCATAATGAAATAGTAACACAAACTTTATCGATGATATTGTAATAATGACTAGTTACGAACAAGACCATAACAAGACCGACAACAATTCACAATAAGGGTAGTAGGTAAACTGGAGCTGATGAGTTAAAATGACGTATGTCAATATACTGTACATTACCTACTTTATCGACAATTCAAACAAACAGAGATGCACCAAAAAAAAATTTTTTTTTTGTAGGCCTGTGTTATCATTGATTACCTAAAAAAGGGCAGACCGTCACTGGAAATTCTTGTTCTAAATTAGTAACCACTCTGAGAGAGAAAATTGAGGAAACAAGACGTGGTATGTTAGTGAAAGGTGTGTTGTTTTTGTAGGACAAGGCCCCTGCACACAAATTGCGCATTACCATGAATACAATTCGATGTTTAGGATTTGAATTGCTGTAACACATTAGGCCCAGACTTGGCCCCCTCAGACTATTATTTGTTCCCTTGATTGAACAAAGTTTGAGGACATCAATTTTTGTGTAATGAAGAGGTAATAGAAGCTGAGGAGATCTGGTTTGCCGGCCAAGAAGAATATCTTTTTTAGAAGTGTTAAAGGCATTGCAAGATCGCTGAATTAAGTGTATTCATTTAAAAGAAGACTTATGATGAATAATAAAATATTCTAAGTCCCAATTTTAAATTGTTTCAATAGTAGGCTAAGAATATATCAATACCGCTCGTAATGTGAAAATCTACTTAAAAAAATAACAGTGTGGATGTTTTCCCGATATTACGGGCAAATATCGTTATATGTATTTATATGCCTTTCTGTAAAAAAATCGCTTTAATTTTACAATTTAATTTTAAAATAACATGGGAACGAACCAATTTATCTTCATCGAGTAAAATCAATTACATCCTTGATTCTCCTGATAATTATTTCCGTGCCTGCACCCACCCGAATTTCAATTTTTTCGTAACTCTTCAATACATAAACAAGTGGGAGCATGTACAGCATACAGGCTGTTTTATTTATGCTTCAAAACAATTCGTGTACCGCTAAAATAATATGGCTTTGTCTATAACATTGATCTCTTAAATGTTTATTAAATAAATTTAGCATATGAATGCGTAAGCTCGTATTAAGCTTTTGTTACAAATGATACAAATATACATACACATATTTGTGTCTGTACACATGGATATACACCTCGTATTTAACCTGTTTGTTCCTTTGTTCCAAAGGCGAACCCTTAAAGGTTACTTTATAAAGCCATAAAAGACTGTTTACGTTGTAAGACAGAAACACATGTCTTTTTGGTTGAAGTGAACGCTGATTAAATACGAGGTGTATGTCCAGGTATACAGATACAGATATTTGTATGCATATTTGTATCATTTGTATCTTAAACGTTTGTTGACTGAGATACACGATGTTAAAGTTTTACCAAAAAAATATGAATTCAGCTATAACTCTGAATTGAAAAAACTTTTTTTTTGCGAACTTCAACTTACATATTTAATTTTTCCTGACTTACTCTTTGGTAATATCTCCAAAGGAAAAAGTGTCATCTGTTGCTGATTGATTAAATTGACAATCTGTGAATATCTTTTTATTTTTACAAATTTATCATTAAACAATGGCGTATGTAGATATATGGTTGAGATTTATTTAAGAAATGGCAGCAAAATCCATGGACTTATTTTTAGGATGCTTTTTAAACGAATTTGTAAATGACGCTGTCCAATATGACAATTTCTGGCTTTCCATTCGTCGTTTTGTTAATTTATTCAGAGAAACAGGAAGTGTGAATCGTAAAATGGAAAGTATTATGGATATTACTGTCGAACCGGTAAGGCAAGTAGTCGAAGAACGTTCAGAACTTCTATACGACGTTTACAGCAAGAATTAAATCTTTCTTACGATACCTGTCACGTATCTTTAAAAATGATCTACATATTGCTATTGATTTTTCCCTAAATAATATTTAAAATTTAATTAAAAATAAATGTACAGATTTTTTGAACTTATGTGTATATCCGATATATTTAGATAAAATGTGCGTATGCAAAAACTTGTTTTTCCGAGGCCGAGGTCGACTTGATGTGAAAGTTGAGGTGTTGAGGGGGAGACGAAGTTTTACCCTAAGACAAGAACGTTGTATTTCTTTGAAAAATATATATACATATACATATATTTAATTTAATTCGGGATGATTTTATTGTGTTAATTAGTTGATGGTGTTTGATATTCAATTCCCGTATATTCCACGAGGTTGTTATTCTCTTAATTTTGATATAGTATTTGATTAAACAACGTTTTTCTTGTCAACGTGTTTCCTATAATTTTTTATGTAAGTAAAATTATATTTATGAGACGTCTTAATTCAGAAAGCTTTTCAAAATTGAATTTCAATTGTATTAATATAATTTGTTAAGAGTCTTAATTAGTAGAGAAAAATAATAAAGAGTATTATTAAACTTCTACATAAAAAAAATTATAATTGTAAAATTTTGCTCGTTTGGAAGTCAAGGGTATTTTTTTGTAATATGTTATTGCGCATGTTTAAAAATTTTGAACGTGTTTCAATAAATATTATACAGTGTGGTTCTCTGGGGAGAAATTAAAAATAAACTTTGTTATTTTTTAGATAAGATTGTTCGGAGTAATTTAGAGGAAGTTTTAATCCACTTAGCTGTCAATATACAGTGGATATATTTTACCTCATTGTGTCATTGAAAAATACTTTATATTTATACTTTATAAAGATAGTTTTTTTTTTCTTTTTTGATTTTTTTTGTACATATTAAATATTCATTTAAATTTTATTCTGTGATTTATTCTTGTTATAACTTTACTGCTCATTTATTAAAATATAAGTAACTCAGAAAATATAATTAACTCAGAAAATATAAGTAACAGAGAAAATATATAAATAAATTAGTGTGATTTATTCACTGGTGCCTAGAATTTTCTACAGAACACGGATTTCCTTATTGGAACCCTGAGAAGTAAGAAGTCTCATATTTTGAAAGTCCACAGGCTGAGTATCCTAGGTGGGAAGATTAGTTGTGGATGGTGGCAAATTTATTCTACAAACCACTATTCATAGCTATATGTATCCTTACCGTATACAAGTAACACTTGTTGATAGGCCACGAAGACAAGAATTTTGCAAACGATTTATTGAACAATTCAATAACAACGATGAAGCATTGTAGAAAGTTATGTTTACAGACAAATCGGGGTCCTTCCACCTCTCTAGGTATGTCAACTCTGAAAATATGATAATGTGGAGTACAGAAAATCTACACTTTTTTTATAAAGACGCCATTACATTCGCAACAAAATGATGTTTTGGCAGCTATTAGTCAGAGAAGGATTACTAGACATATACACACAATTTCTTGCATAATAACGTCAGTTAAAACTAACTGAAAAGTTTTTGTTGGTGCAGCAACCATGATTTTGTGCCAAAGCAGGTGCACGCCGAATAATTTTATGCGGTTGTATTTTATTTTTAGCTGGTGGTTCTATTCTTTCTCTCCAGGCTGCTGGAGAAATGTAAAAACTTGCAAATGCAATATTCGAGTTTGGATTATCACACTCATTAATATTTTCTGCATTAGTGTTATCATCGTCATAGCTACTGAATCCAGAGAACTCATCACAATTTGCTTCGAAATCACTATTCATTATGTCATAATTTTCTCCGTTTGAAACATCACTTTCTCCAGAAGGTGGATCTTCACACTCATTTATCCATTGCAACAACGCTTCTTCACCTAACTTTACACTTTGTATACAATTTTTCCATGTCATTATTGCTTTTGTACTACAACTTCACTCAATGCAGATTGAGATTCAACTGAATGACAAAGTATCCTGCACGGGTATTTATATATCCTGTAATAATACAGGTTGCACAACCATGATGCAGATTTGTTTACTTAAAATTGTCTGACATCACATGCCAGTAATAGAAAGCTGAGACGTGTCAATACAAAAACATTGCTTGTAGGCCTCGGAGGCCAAGTTTATGTAAACACAGGATAGTGATAATAAAAAATTAGTTTCTAATTTAAAAGCAATAAATAAAAATTATTTAACATGAGAAACAGTTGAATACCTGTTTAGACTGTACCAGAACGCTGGATTAATTTAAGAATATTTAATACAAATTATAAGAAATCAAATATTACTGCGGGCGTGATAGGCCCGATGTATGTAAGGTTAAATATTTCAAAATTGTTTGTCATATATTTTATACCAGGTGAGTTTTTTTTTCATTTTTTGTATGGGGATCTCAGAAACTCCAATAGATAGAGATTTGGTTTAATGGGGACAGAAGTGCAGTTTTACAAGCTTGAGTATTTCAGCAAAAGTTTACAGCTTACTAAATATTTGCAGAATTTGGAGTATTTACGAAACCACATGCTAAACCAGGCGTTGGCGAGATTGCAGAGATAAACGTCCTTGCTTATACCCTTCAAAACCTATCAACTTCAATCCGTGAAATTTCAGTAGAAGCTGGCGATTCCCAACGCACTGCAGTAAGCGTGTTAAACAAAAATAAATTTCGGTCGTACAAATTATCCATGGGTTACATCCGAGAGACGACGAGAAAGACGGTCTTTCGCACATGGTACACGAATATGTGCGGGAC
The DNA here is from genome assembly GCA_935421215.2 of Melolontha melolontha. Taxonomy (NCBI): domain Eukaryota; kingdom Metazoa; phylum Arthropoda; class Insecta; order Coleoptera; family Scarabaeidae; genus Melolontha; species Melolontha melolontha. Next base: position 44,069,906 of record OW285239.1, on the reverse strand, counting down.
AGATCCTCAGTTCCCATTTAAAGTGATCGGACCGATGAAGCCCGTCTAAGAAACTGTTGAATGTTCAACAGGCATAATGAACATTTATGAGTGCAGCAAAACCCCCACAATCTCGAACAAATACGGATTTTTAATTTTTAAATTTGGATTTAACGCTTGGTGCGGCAAAATCGGAACAAGAGTTTTCGGTGAAACATATATTTTTGATGAAACATTAAACGGTGATCGTTATCTTCATTTCCTAGAAACTGAGTTTTAGGATATGTTCGATGAGTTATATTTGGAGACTAGAACCATATTAAAATGCCAACATGACGGCGCCCCTCTACATAACACTTTGATGGTCAGACGTTTCTTGGATCAAAAATCTACAAACTTCTGGATTGGAAGAAGTGCACCGGTTCTTTGCCCCCCTCCCCTCGCCGTTCGTCGGATCTAACAATCTTGCATTTTTTCTTGTCGGTGAAAAACAAAGTATACAGAAGAACCTCTACCAAACGCCAAATCATCTTAAGCAAGCGCTTCACTACGAGATGTCAACAATTGACCGATGACAAATTCGTAAAGCTGCAAATTCAATTTTTAAAAGATGCAACCTTTGCATGAACAATATCTACCATAGTCAATTGAAACACATTTTAAACATTTGTATTTTTTACTAATGTATTTTGAACAGTTAATTTTTAATTTAGTTTGAGGAATGTATTTTTCTGAATTTTATAATTTAATTTGTTGGGCAGTGGTTTATTATTTTTGCAATAAACTGAGGTACTTTGTTTTGAGTTCAAATATTGGTATGTTTAATTTTTTAAAGGCCAACTCTATTTTCAGTCATGCAGAAATAAAAAATTGAAAACAACACAATAACCTTATGAAGTGGTACATTGTTCTAACGGAAAAAATAAACTCTTTTTAATGAAGTCCTAGCTATGAGTGCCATTTAAGAAAACAAAAGTTTGGGTTATAACTCGAAAATACCCAGTCCGATAAAAAATTAATTAATGCAGGTTAATAGAGAGTATTGCTACCGTAATATCTTTCCTTTTCAACTTTTCTCTAAATTTAAAACTTCTTCCGTCCAGAAATAAGTGTCCGATTTGAGATTTAATGAAAAATTAAGAAAAGTATGTCTTGACTGCTCATAAGTAAATGTCAAGTTAAGAATAAAGAGTAATACGTAATTCGTAAACATATTAAACTTTTCTCCGTTATTTGTAAAATAATGGTGTATCTTTAAAAAAATTTTTTAACGAAAACTTTCAAACTGGTTTGTTTCAAATATGAACAATCAATGTTTTGGCTGAAATTTTACAAAAGAAACCTAATTTGGCTTCAAACTTACGACAAGTTCTTTACTATTCATTGTTAGAACCCAGTAACAACGGCAGGCTAAAGCGTGGCTTCATCAAAATTACTGCTAGCAAATTCAGAGCAATCGAGAAAACTGTTAGCAGGATATGGCATCGAGGACGCAATCATTAAAAGATGGACTAGTAGTAGCTGACATATCCTCTCGTAAAAACGGATGTGTTGGCCGAAAACCAAGAATGCTTGATATAGAAGAAATTAAAGCAGCTCCACTTAATAATCGTCGTACTATTCGTTCTCTTGCGCTTTCTATTGACATTAGTAAAAGTACAGTTCATAATCGATTAAAATCAGAACAAATAAAGCGATATTCCAATGCTATAAAGCCATATTTGACGAATGTCAATAAAACTGGACGGTTAAAGTACTGCTTATCAATGCTAAAGCCAGAAAGTGTACCTCATTTCAAGCATATAGCTGATCAAATCCATGTGGACGAAAAGTGGTTTTACATCACGAAAACATCCAATACATGTTTCCTGGTAGAGGGTGAACAGAAACCGTCCAGAACCTAAAGTAAACGCTTCCTTGGTAATGTTTCTAGCTGTTGTTAGTCGTCCTCGCTACAATCAATCTCAGAATAAGAAATTTGATGGTAAACTTGGCATTTGGCCTGTCGTATTTGAAGAACCTGCAATGAAAAGCAGTAAAAATCGCCCTACTGGTACAATGGAAACTAAAGTTACTTCGAATGTGACCACAGAAGAATACAAAAAATGATAATCGAAAAATTGCTACTTGCAATCGAACAGACATGGCCTACATCGAATCATCTTTCGACCATCTGGTTTCAACAAGATAATGCCAAACCGCATATCGATTCTGAGGATATAGGTTTTTAGGAAGCTTGCCAATGAACTAACTTAAACATTAAAATGTTCTGTCAGCCAACAAATAGTCCTGATATGAACGTTCTTGATCTGGGAGTTTTCAATGTCATTCAGTTGTTGCAGCGTAAAACCACTTCCAAAACAGTCGACAAATTAATTAATGCCTTTATATATACTTACGCTGAATTAGATAGTGATACTCTGAATAAAACCTTCTTAACTCACCAGCAGTGTATAATAGAAACTATGAGAATTAATTCATGGTTTTAATATTTATCGATTGCCCCTTATGGAAAAGGATCACTTACAAAGAAATGGGATGCTACCTTTTGTTATTAATTGTGACATGGCTCTTGTAACAAAAGTCCAAAATATGGTCGATTTAGTTTAATTTCTGGTATAATAAGTTTAAGTAACTTTAGTTTTATAAAATTTGTACTTTAACTTATAAAGAATAAATTTCTTGTGAGAAAATAGACACTCATTTATGGATGGAGGGTGTAATAACGTAATTAGACGAAATTAAAGAAAATAGGGAAATTTAGTTTTTTGGAAATATCTAGTAAGCTGTGTACTATTGCTGAAATACAACAGCAGCACTAAGTCAAGCTCGTAAAAATGCACTTCTTTCCCCATTTAACCGAATCTCTATCTATTGTAGTTTCCGAGAACCCCATAAAAAAATGGAAAAAAAATTCACACTATATATTACAAACGTTTTGGCTTAATATATCAACAACAATGCTGAAATATATCTTCGCTGTATTCGTTAGTTCTGATATTATTTTACAACTTCACAACACCTCTTCTTATGTCGTTCTATTATTTTATGCATAATAATAATAAATGTTAATATGATAATGTGCTTATATAAAAATTTTGAAAATATTAATAAATAACACAGGCCTGCGTTTTTTAACTTTCTAGTAAATTGTTTTAAATTTGATAGCTGATTCTTATGTGTTTTTGGGAGCTGAATCCAAATATGAACTTTATTTTTCTCCATCACGTAAGGATTTTTCACAAAAAGGCTTCAAATTATATTTTTTAAAAATTAAAAATAATTTTTAGTTACATTTTGAATTTATTTACAAAGGATATAAAAAACAAAATAACTTACAAATATCATTAAAACTAATGAAAAGAAACAGTAAAATACTATTTATGTCTTTAAAAGTCCTTATAATATCTTTTTCTTTGTCTTTCCATACTCCTTTTTGTACTTTTACTTATGCAATCTCGTAGTGGACCATCCCTTTTTAACATCCAACAATAATCAGCTATCATGCTTATATTCCATCTTCCTTGGTATCTTCTCTCCATCTCTTTTAGGTCTTGGTGGAACCTTTCCCCCTGCTCCTCACTTACTGTACCAAGATTTTCAGGGAAGTAGTCGAGATGCGAATCTAGAAAATGCACATTCAAACTCATGTTACAGCCTAAGGTTTTAAATTTTTGCACAATATTTTTATAATCTTCATGTTTTTTGTTGCAAAGAAAATTTGTAACCACATTTTTGAAGGCTATCCATGCTTGTTTTTCTGCTTCCTCCATTTTAGATTCAAAATTTTCATCTTTCATAAGCTTTCTTATATCTGGCCCAACAAAAACACCCTCCTTTATCTTTGCTTCTGACAAGCGAGGAAACTGGCTGCAAAGATACTTGAAGCACTCTCCATCTTTTTTTAATGTCTTCACAAATTGTTTCATTAACCCTAGTTTTATATGTAATGGAGGAAGCAAAACTTTGCTCGGGTATACTAAACTTTTTCTTTCAACGTTTTTCATTCCAGGTTGTAAGGTTTGTCTTGGTGGCCACATCTTTTTACAATAGTGCTGCTTTCTATCACGACTATCCCACTCACACAAAAAACAAGGATATTTAGTATAACCGCTTTGTTGTCCAAGTAACAAACAAAGAACTTTCAAATCACCACAAATTGTCCAGCCTTGATCCTTGTAACGAATTTTAATTAAAAGTAGCTCAAGATTTTCATAACACTCTTTTAAATGAACTGAATGTCCCACTGGTACAGAAGCATATTTACTTCCATTGTGTAGAAGAACGGCCTTAAGGCTCCTTTTTGAAGAGTCAATAAAGAGTCTCCATTTAGAAACATTATATTCTACGTGGAATTGTTCCATGAACCCTGGTACATTATTACAGGAAACTAGTGCATCTTCTTCCGAATAATATCGAGCAAACTCATTTTCTCTGTTCCTAAACCAGTAAAATATTGTGCTAGGTGCTAACAAATTTTTTTCTTTCAACCTTGAGCCTAAAAGCTCAGCTGAGTCCTTAGGAAGGTTTAAGTCCCTCACCAAATCATTTAATTCAGATTGGTCAAACAGTTTTGGCTCATCACATCCAGTATCATAGGAATCACTTCCCTCTTCCAGTTCACTTGCGCATGTACGTGAAACCATTTCGTCATCAGATACATCATCTAATGTATCTGGTAGTGAAGGAACAGGTACTTCTGGTCCATGAGGTATAGGACGTGTTGCGGATCGAAGGTTTGGGTAAACGATGTCCTTTTTGTTTTTAAATTGAATCCGTGTACTACACACGAACAAAAATAACAATCATCGCTATGAATGATCGGTTCTCTCCAAACCATAGGCACTCCAAAGCGAAAAGACTGTTTTTTTCCTTGTGACTACTGGCGAAGCTCTTCAACACACACTGAACAAACCTTATGAGGAGCCCTAGGTTTGTCTTGGTCTCCTAATTTCACACCAAAATATGCAAAATATACTTTTTTTACAAAATCTGTAATGTTTCTTTGTTGTTTTTTTACTGTAAACTTTCCGCGAATATAGCAGAAGGAGTTGGGTACATTGACACAGCCTCTTGATGCCATTGGAATTTAATTTTAAAAAACTCGTAAAATAAAAATTAAATTAACTCAGCAACTAATCACAAATGTCAACTAAATACACAAATTCACACCACAGTTGTAAAGAAGATATTGAATGAACTAACTGTTTTGTCTAGAATAGCAATATGTTTGTAGTGGAGGTGGGGAGGTAGACATGCAGTAACAGGAAGATGATGAGTCATGTCTTGCGACATGCTCAATTATTTCTATTTGTAACTTCTTTATCATAAATCTAGTGTATGTTTATTCAGAATATCAACTTCTTGCATCATCATAAGTAAAAAAATTATAATAGTTTATTTAAACAACGGTTTAACAAAATTGTCCTTTTCAAAAAGACTAATACATGCAGATAGGTCAAAAGACCCCAGATTGTAAAAAAAACCTTACGTGATGGAATTTTTTAAATAATTTTCCCATTTTCAAAACCAAAAAATTTATTGAAGTCACTGTATAAAATCCAGACAATTTTACCATCGCAGACCTGTGTAATCTAAGTAGTTATTTTATTAAAATTACACCCAACCTTTCCCTATTCGCTAAGGAATCAATGGGTTTCATCTTATTATGCTTTCTAACTATTAGAGATACTAATGTTTAAGCATTCAAAGGGAAATTATTGCCATACAAAATGTACATGAAACTCTTTAAGTCTATTACGGAATTGTTTGTTTTATAAGTAAGATTCTTTTATTTAAAATTTCTTCGCAAATTAAACATTATATCACAAAAATCAGTTCGTTTTACTTTATCCTCCTCGAAAAGCTTTTGATGGTTTGATATTTTGTATGGCTTATATTTGAATTCTTTCAGTGTTTTGACAACCGAACTGTGCGACACTCCAACATGGCCTGGCTACATTTAAAATCTGTCCTACATAAAACAGGATATTCAGTTACATGTTTTTGTTAACACATGATTGATTTTTTTTTGAGGGGGTGATTTATAAAACAACCAGCTTCTTTGAATTTGTTAAAAATATTTAAAATTGTCTTCGCAAAGGTATACGCCTGTTAGGATAGTTAACTGTTTTAAATAAATTATTTATTTTTCAAAAAAATGTACTTAATTTAAATATAAATGAAAAATCAGAATGATTTGACATTTAGAAAAATACGTCGCTGGTGTTTAAGTATAACTGGTTGCCTGCTATACCACCAATACATTGACTTTTATTTTTTTAGCTCTACACATAGGGGGATGTATGTGTAATGATAAAAAAAGAACCCGGTATATTGGATTTGAGCGTAATAATACTGGCGCGTAATTATATTTACCGTACTTAACATATCAAATAATTAATTGCAGAGCTTACTGAGGAAGCTGCATGTACTGCACAATGTTGAAGTTGGTAACATATTTTGTGCTGACACTATTTGCTTGTATATTCAAACTGTGTGGTCACAACCGGAATAGTCTCTGTTCAAAATTATCTACTAGTCTGTAAAATGTAAATTTTACTCAATAACATTTAGAATTGCCGCTTAATAAATGCAGCCACTCTAAATCTGTGGTAGAACATTGTAATAATATTTAACTAGGTCAGTATTTTTAGTGAAATACTGATGAAACTAAAAAAAAAAGAAAAATATGAAAATATATGTTTGGCCTTGTTAGTTTTCCCGAAAATATTTTATTTCTTACCTATTTTAAAAAATATGTTGTTGTACCTAGGGATAAAAAATAAAGAATAAAGAAATAGCAACGAGAGGTCTATCCAAATCCGAAATATGACATATAATTCTCTAGAGGGTTCTTGTAAAGAAACCGGCTTTCAACCGGTTCTGCGTTTTCAATTTACAGATACGCAGACAATAGTGAACCTTGTTCGTTCATTCAAAGGATTTGAGAGGTTCGGCATTTCCAAAGCTACGTATTTTTTTCTTAAATTTTAACTATTGAAATGTCATAATATATTACAGCGTACAGATCGTATAGTTCACCTTCTGAAGCCTAGATGGAAGTTGCAAATAAGTATATTACTCCTAATTCCCACTCTTTTTTTGAATAGCTACGGATAACTTTTAAGTAGTATTGTTATTGGCTTTGAGTTACGCTATTTATTCGCGATACAAAAATATTATTAAATTTTAATCCTGTTTACAAGAATCGATGTCAAGAGGTTTTCTACTTCATTAGTAAATTTCCAATTAACCGGCTGCTATAAACTAAAGTAGTATAATAGTTAGTATCGTAGATTTCAAGTACGAGGGGGAGTCAGTATACCGTGTAGAAATGTGGTGACCGAACGACACTGCTGCGCAAGACACGTCCCCGTCAACTTAGCTTCCCCGATATGTTTATTCAATCTATAGTGTAGCATTTGATTAGATAAGTAGGTGTGGCATACACGTACGCATTGGCTAAGGACTCGTATTTCAACAAAGACACGCCTATTGATAGGTCACAAGTAGGTGTTATACCGCCCCATTCCGAGCAAACGCAACGATCCGAATGTATGAATATTTCTCCCCCTCCTAATACAATTCCCCTGAATGCTGTAGGCGTGTCAACACAATGTCATATATCATACATACTTACATATTATGGAGCCGCGTAAGAAAAATTATCTGATTACCAAATTACTATTAAAGGACTATAAATTGTTTAGTCCTGTGTTATGGTAATGAGTAAATTGCAATACGTTATACTGACGATGGTCACACAAAGCGTAATGATATTATTAATAAGCGATTAAGAAAATTGCAAATAGGGCATCAAGAGATTTAATAAATTAAATTTTAATAATAAAGGTCACAAAAACTTTTCATAGTATACTAAATAAATTTCAGAACTAATAAAAACTAAATTAAATTCTAGTAATGTAAAGAAAAATTTACTCTTACAAATAATAAAATAAATTGTTCATAATTAGCAATTAATTATATAATAATGGAAATTCATCCGTTTAAACTCATCGCCGTAAAATAATTGATGATGTTTGGAATATTTATAATTACGAAAACCATTTAATTTTAGTATGCGGTTAACGGAAGAGCAGCATATGCCTAAATCATTGGAAATATCGCTAAGTGTCAAATTTGAATTTAGTTCTATTGCAGTGTATACTAAAATGGACGTATCATTAGGAACTCTGCGATTTGGGAATAATGGTTTTAAATTTTGTACAGAACCAGTAATGTCTATTTTCTTTTTAAGTCTACAAATTGTAGCTTTGTTCGGGATGGGCCTGTCAGCATACCTTCCGGCAAATAAGTCACATACTCTTTGATAAGAATTATCAGCGTGATACCATTTCATCATTTCGGCTTTCTCTTCTAGTGTATAACGCGGCATGATCACTATTCAAACGCTTAAGAGACTCCGTATAGGGTGACAGTGGTGACACTAATTTGTGACATTAATTGTCAAGTGGTTGCGCGACAGACTGTTTTGTGATTGGCTAAAAGCGTTCAGGGGATTTTTATTAGGAGCGGGAGAAATATTCATACATTCGGATCGTTGCGTTTGCTCAGAATGAGGCGGTATACTCGTATTTCAACATACATGCCTGGCGCCTGGTGTACTAGAGTGGGTTTACCTCTCCGCTGTTATTCCACAACATTTCCGTACGGTATAGGGTTTTTCATGTAACCCGTACATTAGAAGTTTTCTGTATCAATACCTTAGGACACTTTTGAAAATTTATGGCATATAATTTTACTACTTGGTGTGCTAAAATAAAATATTTACATTCATGAACCACTTTAGGTTATACCGGAAGTCATAGCCAACTTTGATATTTTAGATGGAATGTTGTATTTTTTATTGCTTTTTTAGATTCCTTGTAAAGTCCTTTTGTAAAGAATTAACCGTTTTTTAATTATTTTGATTTTTGTGAATTTTTTTGTTTTTCAATGTAATTTTTAAAACCACATATCTCAAGCGTATTTGATCTCAACTACGTCATATTTTTACAGAAGATAGCGAAATGTATAAGATACCGAGTAATGTATAAATATTTAAGAAATGTCTTACAGGGCGTTCGAAATTTATTGATTATCTAAGTCATGTTTAATTAAAGAAAAATCGATTCTTTTTAAATGGAGCAGCCTGTAGATGAGCACGCCATAGTAAGTAGATAAAAATTTTGCATGGTGCAGGTATAGGTTTTCCTATAGCTATCTCTAATAATTTTAGAGTTATTAATTTTCTAAATAAAGCATTATTTGTAGAAAGCTTTGGAAAAAAAAGTAAATAGTTTGGGAATTATACCACTTGTATTTAGATTCATCAAACTTCTTGCGAAACGGTTAGAAAAGAAAATAAATTGCAAAGCTGGGAAATGATTTTATATCATGAGATAACAAAAATAACCATACACTAACAAGCAAAAAGTGAATAAAATCAAATGTTAAAGACACATAATGCGTTAAGTATGATATTCGCAAATGTTCAAAATGAGCTGCATTCCGATCTAACAAAGCATCACTCTTCTTCCTAAGTCTATTGTACTACTTCTCTTAACCTGACGCTTGTTAAATTCTCATTATAAATTTCGATTTCAACGTGGTTATGAATAATTATTGCAAAGACATTAGAGCTAAAAGTGTCTTGAAAATTTGCTTCTCTAATGGCATGTGGATTTTGTTGTGCCTAATGATGACAATTTCTTCTATTAAAAATCTTTTCACGGTTATATTTCGATTCATCTGTCCAGATAATTTTAGATAAAAAATTGCAAAACTGAATTCTTCTGTCTTGATCTCGACGAAAGACCTAAACTGATTGGAAAGAATAAGGATGCATTTTATTTTTCTTTAAAATCCTTTGATGTACAAGAGATTCCTACATCTGCAGACGCCGCCGGTATAGAATTAGTTGGATGCGCATGAAAATATCCGAAAACAACGACTTCAATATCTTCGTCGCCCGTAATCGGTATTGGGGTACTGTCTTCTTGATTTAAATACCAAAGCGAATGAAATTCAACTCTATACGTTTGAATTTAGCTTCGTTCATTGCTGGTAAATGTGGGTATTTTTCATTAAAAAGTCGACATGTTCTTTCAATAATTTGAAGAGATTTAACATGAATGTAGAATAAATTCAAAATATCTCCCATTGGAATAAATATATAATTCGTCTTGTATATTTCTGAACAACATAAAACCAGTTAGACACGAAATAAACTTTGTGACAATTTTGACAGATTAGATTTACTTTTTAAGGCTTACTAATACGATATTTGTTGATAATGCTCAATTTGGAAAATAATCATTAATAACAGATAGATATAGGGAAACCTATACCTGTTCGATGCAAAATACTTATCTATTTACTATGGCGTGCTCATATCTACAGGTGTTCCGCTAATTAATTAAAGATTACTTAAATAATCAATAAATTTAGAACACCCTGTAGGAGATTTCTTAAATGACATTATATCTTATAGACATTACTAGGAATCTTATATATTTCGCTATCTTCAGTAGAAATATGACGTAGTTCAGATTAAATACGCCTGAGATATATGGTTCTAAAGAGTACATTGAAAAAATAAAAAATTTCAGGAAAAATTAACATAATATTTTTTACAAATGAAACCTTAATATAAAGTGTTATAGTTACTTTACAAGGAATCTAAAAAAGCAAACAAAAGTATAACATTCCATTTAAAATATCAAAGTTGATTTCCGGTATAACCGAAAGTGGTACGTGAGTGTAAATATTTTATTTTAACACATCAAGTACCAAGATTACGTGCTACAAATTTTCAAAAGTATCCTAAGACGTTATCATAGAAAACTTCTAACGAACGGGTTACGTGAAAAATCTTGTATAAATCGCAAAACGGGAAAGAGGCGATAATAATCAAAGTAACTTGAAATTTATTTCACTTTTCTACATAATCACTCACATTCAAACACTTATCCCATTTCCTTAAAAGTCCTTGAAAGCGACGGCAAAGAAGTCTTTTGGTTGTTGTCGCAGTCAACGAGTAACCTCTTGGATTACGGGGTCATCAGTTTCAAAATGACGAGCACCCAAATGATTGTTTAGGAATACGTAGAGATGAAAATCAGTGTGGACCACGTCGGGACTGCACGGTAGACGTTCTAGGCGATCCCAACGAAATGTTCGTAACAGCTCCTGCGTTACTCCTGCTGTGTGAGGGCGGGCATTGTCATCCAAAAGAAGCACTTCCTTTGTCAGGAGTCCAGGGTGCTTGCAGTCTCACCGTAATGCAGGAATTTCTGCAGTATGGCGCCTTGCACGTCCCAAAACATGGTGAGCATAACCTTGCAGGCAGATGGAATCGTCCTGAACTTTTTGGGTGTTGGCGAGGTAGGACGTTTCCATTACATGGAAGATCTTTTCGATTCTGGTTCAAAGTGGTGAACCCACGACTCGTCCCCCGTAACAAATCATTCCATGAAGTTCTCTCCTTCCTCAGTATCCTGAGCGAGGTGCTGTAAGGATAGAATAATTCTCATCACTTTCTGCTCCTCAGACAACTTGCGGGGCACCCACCGTTCCCCGCAAGTTGTAAGCCGTTCCGTGTGAACAACCTATAGCACGTGCTATGTCATCGATCGTCACACATCGGTCATTACGAATGATTTGTTCCATATCTTGCACCGTGGCTTCAGTTGACACCTTCGCAGGACGTCCGGGACGCCCCCGATCTCTGATGCTCTGACTTGCCTTGCTAAACTTCTGTATCCAATTGAACACAGTTGTCAGTGAGAAACAATTGTCACCATACACAGGGTGCATTTCGCGATGCACTTCATCTGTGGATAGTCCTTTGGTTCACAAAAAAAAAACGCACAATCGCACGCTGTTCGTCTCGTGTACACGCATGCAACACACTCGCCATCGTGCACTGGCTGCCTCTGACTGATCGCGTGCCTAAGAAATATGACGCGGCCTCTACGACAAGCATACATATGGTGCCATCTGCTGGCACAAAATGCGCGCGTAATTTTCAAATGGTATAAGGGAAACTGACGTTTCCGACTTATTTACTTTATTAAGTACTTATTTTCTTATGGAGTTCCTTTTTGCATTGCAAGGTCATTTTAGCTGTCTCGTTAAAGTTAATTTCACGTTAATTATTACGTAATTAGTCACCAATGCCATTGAATCCCCCCTCGTCTTCACTAACGAGTAATGCAGTAAAACTCTGGGATGTTTAAAATATGAACATCCGCATTTGAATTGATCTTCCTTCTTTTGCAGTTTAGAAGATTTTGAAATTATTCAAAACCTAAATAATAGCTTGTTTATAGGCTATTCAATAGCAGTTTATTATGTGGTCGGGAGCTGTTCTGTAAAAATCATGAACAGTTGAGCAAAACAAATATTCTATTGAATAGTTTATAAACAGCTGATAATAAATCGTTTCTGAACAGCCTTTGAACAATTTCGAAAGCCTCTAAATTGAGAGTTAGACAAAATCAATTTAAAAAACGGATGTTTATATCTAAATAAGTTTCTAGAGTTCTACTGCATTACTTATTAGCGAGAAGGAGGGAGCATTCAGTATTACTCAGCTATAACGTCAAAGGCCAAATGACGTTAAATTGAGAAATGACGCTTCATAAGAAAGCACAAGGGCAAATTATTGTGTAATAACGGGAAACGACACGAACCTTGCGCTACCACAGATGGATGCCGGCTGAACAGAAGAACTCTCAGACACCAAGATGGCCGCACTAGCCCCACCCCTACAGACAAAAAGGTAATCTAATTCCGTAGTTAGTACGCTTAATTTAAAAAGAACCACGAGAAACATCTTTCCCTAATGTATAATTAACACACAATTCTTTTTTCGCTACATTAACAGAGGACCGACAAATAGTTTGGTTTAAACGATTGTAAAAAATTTCTTGAACAGATTTGGCCTGACAGTAGGCTTCTAAAACACGGCTAAAATCAGCAATATATTCTAATGAAGGTGCACTTGCTTTACATTACTCTCCGTAAAATAATTGTGGAATCACATCTATGCAAAGTAAATGGTTACAATAATGTTTTGTTCACGAGTCTAGCCTGTTCTCATCAGATTGATGGCTGCCAATATATAGACGAGTTGGTGAACACTTCAGTCAGTGTTACATAAGGAAAACAACAAAGATCAGAGGTGGTGCGATTATGATATGGGGAGGTGTATCTTCCGAGGCTAAGACGGAGTTGGAAGTTTTCCATAATGGTTATATGAACGCCGATAAGTACATCAGGATTATCTTAGAGCCACTTATGGTACCATTCGCACCTTACATAGGCTCGAATTTCCGTTTAATGCATGATAACGCTCGTCTCCACGTCGCCAATATTGTACAAAATTACCTAAATGAGGTTAACATGCGTGTTTTGGAGCGGCCAGCTAGAAGCACGGGCATGAATCCAATAGTGCATGTCTGAGACCAGATTGGGTGGGCACTACGAACCAGAAAAGTTCCACCAAGAACGCTAGAAGAACTAGAAGCAGAGGTTACTGAAGAATAGAACCAGGTGGGCCAAGACTACATCAGAGGTCTTATTGCGTCTTTGCCTATGCTGATGGTAGCCGTAATATGGGCCCGAGGCGGAAATATTCATTATTAGTTCAAGTTTCCCCTAATTAAATTCTTTGCGTTCGTGTTAGTTTTTCCATTGTTATGTTTATCAATTTGTAGTCTTTGGTTTTACCTTTGCATTTTCTTTAATTTTTAATATGTATGTCTACTACTTAGTTATAGAACATAAAATTTTTTCAAAAAAAATTGAGTGATTTCATAATATTTTCATGGAGTGTATATGATTTTAATTAAGCGCATATTCTGAAAAAGGGTACGATTTAATAATTGACGTGATTACTTTTGAAAATTCATAACATTAAGAAATTAATGTTAGATGCTAATTATAAAATGAGTTTTTTTTACGAATAAACTCATACTTCAATAACTGCACTGTTATATTATTTGGAATCTACGCGAGTTTTCTTTTTGACACAAACTAGCATTTTAATTTAAGAGAGAAGCCAGACTCTCATATGTATAACGTAATTCAAGTACATAAAGATAGCCCCGAGAAATGCAAATGATAAATACAAAATATTTTTTGTTTAAATTAAGGTAATTTAAGAAAAGAGCTTTTGCTTCGCCTGACATGTAGGCTAATTTAAGACTTATAAATAAGAACGTATACGAAAAATAACTACGAAAAATATTTTTAATAAAAAGGAAGTTAAATCTGTACGTACCTCTCCATTTTCAGGGGGATCCCCATTTCCAAAGGTTGACGTCACGACAAGCAACAAAGCTTCATGTTCGATATTCGATATGTCGTAGTCAGACATACAATATACTTGTGCGTTGAAAGCGTGCCCGAAAATTTCACCCAATTTCTTGGCGAAACTCTCCGACTTCCCCGTTTCGGTGGCGTAAAGCACGGTTGCCTTAATACGCCTCGAGAGGGCTCTGCCGAACAGTTTCGATGTGAACTTGACTGCCCTGAAATAGAAGTTTGCTTTCAGACGATTTTTTCGAAAAAGGGAACGAACGATTGGTTTCGTTTAGGGAATTAAAGTGAAGTTAATTGCGCGAGAATGGAAGGGCTGACTACACACACCGATTGACGTGTACGTTTGTTTACCTTGCGATCTGTGTGAAGTGGAACTTTCTTTTCGGTTTCTTTTCGGTCTTTCCGGAATCCCTGCCTTTTTTCCAGACGTGAGTTTTCCAAGCTGGATCCTGAAATGTTAGTTTAATCAGTTTTTAGTACGTGCGCTCGGCTTTTCGAAGATATAAAAATAACGTATTTATATAAAAACAAGTCATATACGGAAGTTCTTGTTTGATGATTTCTTTGCTACTTTTTTTTTTAAATAAATAAATAAAATAGAGAAAAAAATTGTATTTGCAATATTTTTTCGGTGAAAATTGGTTTAACGTTTCAACGGGAAACTTAATATACACTCGTGGACAAAAAATTCCGGACACCGAAGTAAACGTTTGTTAGTAAAAGAAAATTTTTTTTTAACAAGACATGAAACCTTATCTACACAGTAAGAATGAGAAATAAAAAAGAGGTACAGCAGACCGATTTTCATGTGGCCGGTGGGAGAATTTGTACGTGCGTCAAGTAAGGGTCAGTGTTAGATAGAGACAGTATTGGGAAAAATGAAATGCAAACTCTTTGTGCGAGTCGTGCATTGGGACGCAGTAAGGGATAAATTCAGAAAATCACATTGTTGAACATGTTTATAATGGTTTGTATTTCACTAAATTAAGGCAAATAGAAGTAAAATAAAACGCATAGTTTCATGTAACATGTTTAATTAAAATGTCTTACCTTACCTACTAGCTAATAGCGTACTAACATCACATTAAGGGGATGACTGAATAAGATTGTTAGCTACACTTAACGGTAGAAAGGCTTAGGATTAAGTCAAACTAATTTGGATAATGAACTGAATTATTGGCAAATAATGTTTATGCTAATCTCTTTCTCATTATAATCACATTGTAAACTTTCTATATGTACAAAAGAACAGTATATTCTTCAACGAGCGTAGGCGAGTGTTGTAATAATATTATTTAATAGTCGTGGAGAAAAGAATATTATTAATACTAATATTTTTTATTGGAAATAACACCTTTATCTGCATCGTCTAAGTCGGTTTTGGGCTTGGTTTTTTTTTATTTTTCATTGGCGATGTAAAAGATGAACCGGCACCTGCGTTTATTTCACTTTTTTCTTTAACAATCCGTCTAATACTTCTCTCAGAAACACCCGTTGCAGCAATAACGCGTTCATATAACTGATCCAGTGGAATTTTGAGTACCCCTGAAGTTTTTTCTTCTTGCAAATATTTAAATACATTTGAGATCACTTCACGAATTTGACTGTGTAAAACACATTTATTTAATTTACTTTTAAACTCCATTACTCACTAACCTTAATACGGCACTGCACTGCTGTGTTTATCGCTTAAAACGATGTAAAACACTGAATGCGAGAGGTTCCCCTACCTATGAATTTCGTGCGCATCTCGAGGGCGGTACTTCTAACCGGCCACATGAAAATCGGTCTGCTGTACTTAATATTTTATTCAATAAGAAAAAGTCACGAAATAGTAAATTTTGCAAAATTAACAAATTCAACACAATTTAAGCGACTAATAGCGCCCACTATCTCCATACGGCGCGGTAAACTTTGAATACACTTGGTTGACTGTTCTTGTGTAATGTTTTTCTATTCCTCATGAAGAGCTATTCGAAGATCCCAAATGTTTACCGGTATGGGTTGTCGATGCCGAATACGTCGCCCTAATAAATCTTAGAGAATTTAGATAGGATTCAAGTCCGGGTTTCGAGCTGGCCATTGCAAACGGTGAAAGTTCCGCATCCAAATATTGCTCAACAACCCGTACGGTGTGAAGTCGCGCGTTGTCGTGCATTAGATTAAAGTGCTCACCTACGAATGGAGCAAATGATACGACGTTATCAGCTAAATACTGGTTGATGTACCTAACAGCCGTCATGGTACCATTTTCAATGAGTGCAAGCTCGGTTTTCGCGCACCGTCTCCCCCAAATGCCATTCTGATATGATTAAGATATGAAACACGCTGAAAATAGTTTATCTGGCCTTCTCCACACATGTTTTCGTCGATCTGGTGAACGCAGACAAAAACGAGACTCATCCGTGAATAATACAGAGATCCATTGATCCATTGACCAATGTCTATGTTTCCAGGCAAATCGTAGTCGCTGAACACGATGACCTGGAAGAAAAAGTGGATAAGCAGCAGGTTTCCTTGACATCAATCCATATTCATGCAATCTTCGGCGAACGGTCAGTGTAGAAACTGCAGTATTGTAAACCTCTTCGACTTGGCGAGACACAATTGTTCATGGTAAACCACGATCGCGTAGTGTAGATAGCACCGTAAAACGGTCTTTTTTCCGGTTTGTCGTGCGAGATCTGCCCGATCTTAGCCTTCTTGTGCATTCCCCAGTTTAACCATGTCGCTGTATTGCGTCTTAGACGATACTCCTGTGAATTATCAAGACAGCAGCGATGTATCGAATACTGCGTTCATCTACATTCAAAGCAACTGCTTGGGTAACATTTTCTGTTTGCGTTTTGTGTTCCAGTAAGTGTTAGTACTGACACTTCCAATGATCTTTAAACACAACAGATAAAAATTGAATAAATCGCACACCAAGATTATTTGCGTTCGTCATTATTTTTGTTTTTCTTTTGGCTGTTTTGAGTCTATATATTTCATACACCGGGTTTTACTTTTATCATTACACATAAGTATAATGCAATGACTTTTTTAATTTTGCATTACACATTGGGATAAATGTATGGTGGTGGCATAATAGGCAACCAGTTATCCAGTTATACACCAGTAACATTTTTCAAATTGTCAAATATTTCTGTTTTTCATTCATACTTGAATCTTAAATTAAATATATTTTATTGAAAAATACATAATTTATTTAAAACAGTTAATTATCCCAACAGGCGTATACCTTGTGCTAAGATAATTTTAAACATTTTTAATAAGTTCAAAGAACATGGATAGTATTTCTTTAAGGTTTAAATATATCTAAGATAATACAAAGGTATTTTTAATAATATAAAATATTATTAAAAATCTGGTGTGAAGAACACAAATACAGGTTCACTATTAATATTTTCTGTGAACGTGTCCGAATATATCCCATCCCCAGAGACGTAGATACGTATTTCACCTTTCTACAGGCTCATCGGTACGCGTACCGATGGGGCGTACCGATTGAGGAATCATTGCCGAAACATGTAGGGTTGTTTTAAATATATATACTTAGAAGTAATAAACCAGACCTTTAATCGCCGACTTATTAAGTTTACCATATCATACCAAGGTCACGAAAATATATATATATATATATTGATAAAAAGCTGAAGGAGCCTAAGGTTGATACGTGGAATAAATGTACAAGTAATTAATTAATTTGCCCAGAAAAATAAAAATAATTTGAAAATGCACAAGTGTAGTTATAAATATGACCTATAGATGAAGTTAAGTTTAAATATTACAGTTATGAACATGTATAATATTCGGAACATAAATAAATGTATATAAACAATTAATACTTAACTTTATTAGGCCTCCTTCAAGTGCAAAACTTATTGTTAAATACTTTATGTGTATCTTAATCTAAGTACCGGCTAGCTGAGTTATGGTGATTTTACACTTTACGATAATATCTAACTGCGAGTTTGTTGCTAATAGAAGATAGATATGTTTAAAACAAGTTATTCTAAGTGTGATGCTTCCAAATGTATTATAATAAATAAAACAAGAGAGTGAATGGCAAAAATTACTGGTTTAATACGAAAATCTATTCAAAAGGTAAGTTTTTAAACATGATAATGAATTACATAAACATATGTGTAGTCACGTGATTAGATCTGATATGAATGTTAGGTTAATTGATAATAAAATGATAAATGCTTAAAAAATTGATCTATGTAACTATAATTCTAACACAAGGGAACTGTATTCTTCCGTTTAAAAGGTATACAAATTAAATACTATCATTTTAGGTATTCATATAAAAATATCAACGATTAGATTAAAATTTAAATAAAATTTTTTATATTTTAGGAGATGATAAATAAAAATGTACTCAATTTGGTTTTACGGTGGATTCTGGATATTCGAAGGGTGTTTGGATTCTTCTACACAGGATAAAAAGGTTCTGGTTGTCGAAATATACTGGTATCGTTCTTAGTGGATATTTTTTGTAGCGTCCCTCAGAATATGGAATTTCGTTTTAAAAACGATCTGGCAGGTTTATTTACTATTTTATCACTTAGTTTCAGGAACACACTTTTTTAAAAAATGTCGACGCGTACCAAATTTTTATTCAAGCTTACTCTCTCTTGTTTTTCTTCAATATCCAGGCGTCTTATTTGTAATACTTGTTAGTATTTATTTAATCTCGTTAATAAATTTATAAAAATGAAATAAATTACTATTACTAATCGTTTAGATATTTCACAAAAATTATTATTTTAATTTTATAATAGACAAAAGTGTATTTTAAATGTTCAATATTTTGCTAGATACCTGTTTACAATTGGGATATTTCCTGCCTTATAAAATTCAAACAAGGTACATCTATAACCATAATATGTGTCACAAATATTTCCAATCAATTAAGTTAAATATCTTCGGTAAAATTATAATGTAAATGAAATGACTTAAGTAAATGACTACAAGAAAATAGATAAATATGTGATTCAAATTTGAGCAGAGCAATTAAATACGCGGAATTAACTTTATTGATATGGCACGTGAAAAATGCAGTTCCAACAGTATCTTATTCTAAATTAACATTTTTAATCTAAATTCTGTATTTTTATTCTAGGCCTCTTATGTTCATGGGTATGCCCCACTACAATATATATAATGATGCAGGAGTGCATTTACGAGGCATTTACCTCGACAGATATACTATGCAATAACCTATTATACGCTGATGACGCAATAATTATGACCAACAATGGAACCGATCTATAACGTGCAATAAATCTACTAAACCGAATAAATTCTAAATTTAGTTATTTCAGTTATTCAGTTATTTCAACTGAAACGACTAAAACTATAGCTTTTATTGTAAACGAACAAATAAGGACAAAAATTGTAATCAACGACAGGACTCCAGAACAAGGAAAACACTTTAGATATCTTGGATGCGACATAAACATTGGATATAATAGAGACATAGAACAAAAGCTTAATAAATTCAGTAATATATGCGGAACTATAAATTAACATCTGGAAAATAAAACAAGAAAAGACACTCAAATTCAATTTTACAAGACAATCTCAGTGCCAGCACTTCTATACGGAAGCGAGGCCTAGATTACCACAAAGAAGCAGGAAAGCCGTATACAAAGTCAAGAAATGAAATTCGTCAGAAAGTTAAAGGCTGCACAAGGTTGGATGGAATAAGAAATCAAAATATAAGAGAAGACCTATCAATATTCAACCTAGACGACAAAATAAGGACTAATCGAAGAAAATGGAACGAACACCTAGACAGAATGAGTTGCGAGAGGTTGCTATTTAAAGCAAAATACTATAAATGCCATGGAAAAAGAAATTTAGGAAGACTTCGTAAAAGATGGGTACCGTAACAGGAATAAAACCTAAGATGTGAAGCGAAGAATAAGAAGAAGGAAGTAATCAGCGAATATTCGCAATATTCGGAGGCTTTGCTAGCGAGAAGGGATCTTAGGCACAGTAAAGACACTGGTGCAAGACTAATAAGTTTGATAGTGAAGGGATATTGAACCATTATTTAGATACAAGTAAGTAGTACGTTGGTTGTAGAGCAAGGAGCCAGTTAAGAACCTTAATAGATTTAAGTGCAAGAAAATAATAACAAGAGAAATAAAGAAGTTATTAAGAGTACTTAAGAAGTGGTTAAGTGGTACTTCATGTGTATCGCCTCAGATCGCTAAAGTATTATTTAAGTTCTACGGGAGAAGTGGTGGAGATGCCGGACATCTTCTTTACTGTTCCGTGTCGTTCTCTAATAAAAAAATGAGTTTTGACCCACGAACGTTAATACAGTTGCCGTCGGTTACAGCTGTGACTATGTGCTATACTAGTCATTTGGACAGCAATGGGTGATTTAGCGTTCGTGATATTGACATTAGTTAGTGTGTTTTTCCATGCTGCCTTTGTGATTTTTTTGTATGTAGCAAGGGAGCTTTTGTTGTGAATTTTTGTCTTTTTCAGCATCATGCACTGACAAATCTATATATCTATACATCTATATATCTATATATCTATATATCTATATATCTATATATCTATATATCTATATATCTATATATCTATATATCTATATATCTATATATCTATATACCTATATATCTATATATCTATATATCTATATATCTATATATCTATATATCTATATATCTATATATCTATATATCTATATATATAGCAATATGAAACATGTCGCTGCATGCCTGGAAATATTCACACAAATATTAATTTGTATTCTGTTCCCCACATCCAATTTTTAATAATATTTCGATATTATTAAGAATGCTTTTGTCTTATACAAAATTTGGTGAGGTTTTACCCAGTTAAGAATGTTTCAAATTGCTTTTGTTATTAATTGTTAATTTTTATTGCCCAGAAAAAAAGGATTCAGGGTTATTAGATTTAGTTGAAAAATAAAACAATAACGAAGGAAGACATTCGAAGCTCATTTTTGACACTATGTTTAATATACGTTCCCGTAAACGTAAATCTTAAATCAATTTCCTCCCATTTTCCCCAAAAACTTTCGCCTGGAGGGTTTCATTTAACATAATTTGCTTGCTTCGGCATTCATTTGGAAACACGCACATGTCAAATGAACTAAATATTTGTACGCCTATATATGTATATATTCCAAACGCGGATATTAACATTCAAGAAACAATATTAGTAGTCCCGCTTGGTCCTATATTTATGTCTATCCGGCATCCGGTATTCAAAGACTATAGACTGGGGCTTAACGGACTAGCGGAAAGCACATCAGCGCCCCTTTGAAATATTTACTCTATCTGGAACATCGTACCGGTGAAGGAGTGGTAAAACAAGAAAGCGAAATATACCTGGAATCACTGGTCGGTGTTTGGTCTGACACACAAGGGAGGATTGTCGTGAGTCTGTATTTCAAAAAATAAGGTGACAGTTATTGCTCGTGGCGGTTTTGTGTAGAACTATGGCGATCGAGAGACAGGGACCTGTATTGTGTCCTCGACACGATACACAGAGGACTAACTCACCGCTGTTTCCGAGATGATGGTTTTTATGCCGGTGTATTCTTTTCGAGGAAGTCTGTGTTTTATGAGAAATCGGTAAACCTAGCTGTTTAGAGAAATTTTTGGAAGAATAATTTACGGATTTCTATGTTCGTAATACGGTACAGCTGGTAAAAATTGAGTGTATATTAAAACTACATAGGTCGTTTTCGTATATATTTGCAAGTTATTTATAAAATCACTACTTTTTCATTGAGAGGACAATCTTGAATAAATGGTATATGATATAGAATTCTTAACATATATTTATTTTACTGTGAAACTCCTTAAAATATAGATATTTTGTATTATATCGCTATAAAATTCTAAATTCCTTTATCTTCTTTCAATAATTTACAATCCATGGAAGGCTATTTGCCTACGGCGTTGTAAAAGTATGGAAAATATTTTATCAAATATTGAAAAATGAAAATATATATTTTTGTATGCGTTCTCACTTTGGAAAACAAATCGAAATTGATAATTTTTTAATATCAAAGAGAAGGGCATATTCTTAGCATAGGTTGCTAAGAATATGAGATTGCATTATATGTGTTATTTATAGATTTTAAAGCAACATATGGATTAGTAAATAGGAGGAAGAACTGGCCGAAGTATTGGAAGATTTAAAAATCAACATTTCAAGGAAATTGTCAAACCTTATTAGAGTGACGTTGAAGAGAACAACATGCTCTGTTATAATAAATGGAGACATGTCAGCAGAACTTTAAGTGCGAAGAGGGCTATGGAAAGAGGATGCGCTATTGATAATTTTATTTAATATAGTTATGAAGGAAACAATAGCAGAAGAAGATCTTTAACCGAAATCACGAGTGCCTTGCATATGCAGATGATATCCTGTTAATGGGAAGACATAAGAAAGAGCTGACGCAGCCTTTTATTCAAGCAGCAAGCAAATGGACCTTCAGATAAATAACAGGAAATGTATCTATATTGAAATTAAAGACGGTCTGAAGAGTACGTAAAAGAGACATTAAAAGAGTAAAACAATGATGGGAAGGTCTTGAACTTAAAGTAAGTAGAAAACTGCATGTACTTAGGAACTTCAAATATACCGAGATCACACAAATAGTTGTAAGACTGGAAAAGATAGATGTGCCGGAGGATTAAATAAAATATTCAAATCAAGGTTTAAAAAAAATAAATTGAAATAAAATTATATAAGTCGGTTCTGAGATCAACTATTATACGGCCGTGAATTATGAATAATGATTATAATGAATAAGAAAGTACAAGAAAAATTGGAGTTCTGTGAAAGAAGGATACTAAGTATGATATTCAGAAGAAAGCGGCGGACAGAAGGACGGGAGAGGTGAATGAATGAAAAAATTCACAATGGAAAAACTCCTACAACACATTTTACCAAAATGCGCCGGCTCCTATTTGAAATTGGAGATAACTGGCAAGGAACAGAAAGAAATGAAATTATTTTACTAAGCAATTGACCTACGGGAGAGTGACTTTTGAATGAAATACTTATTTTAGGGTAAAAAGCATATTTTATTTTTCAACAGAATTCCCTTGCACTTAGTCCTGTGAGTTTCCAATTTTTTAAGCCAATCCATCAGTAACTCTGCTAAATATGCATTTTTTTCGGATACCATATCACCTATTCATTTGTCCAAAATCTCTTTCCACCGAGCCAAACGATCAATTAAATGGTGCTGATCGAACTACAAGAACTCCTAAGCTTAGCATTAGAAAAATTGGAAATATCTTAAATATCTCGCACATTCTAGTTTGTAGAGTTCTTCACGATTTTCTGTTATACCCGTATCATATTTAACGGGTTGAAGCCTTACTTGCCCGAGATTTTAGTTTGCGTATTAATTTCTGTCAATGGTTTTTTTGAGAATATTTCGCAAAATCCCATGACATTGACTGCAAAATAATAACTTCTCAAGAAACGCTATCAGAAATTTATAAAATAATCATATTTGGGCCGAAGAAAACCCGCATGCAGTTGTTGAATCTAACCATCAAAAAAGCAAGAAAATATTTAAATTGTATATTTCATAACCGATGGGTAGGTCGTGGTGGATCTCAACCATGACTTACGAGGTCCTCAGATTTAAATAGTTTGGACTTTTTATTATGGGAGCATCTTAAAAACTCAACTTTACATCACTCCAGTTAACATTGTGCTGGATTTCAACCATGACTTACGAGGTCCTCAGATTTAAATAGTTTGAAAAACCCGCATGCAGTTGTTGAATCTAACCATCAAAAAGCAAGAAAATATTTAAATGGTATATTTCATAACCGATGAGTAGGTCGTGGTGGATCTCAACCATGACTTACGAGGTCCTCAGATTTAAATAGTTTGGACTTTTTATTATGGGAGCATCTTAAAAACTCAACTTTACATCACTCCAGTTAACACTGTGCTGGATTTCAACCATGACTTACGAGGTCCTCAGATTTAAATAGTTTGGACTTTTTATTATGGGAGCATCTTAAAACCTCAACTTTACATCACTCAAATTAACACTGTAGTACAAGAATTTAAGAATCGCATAAGACCTTTCTATGATGTAATAAGGAATACTGAAGACATTTTTTCAAAGAGTACGCGCGAATATGAGAAGAAGAGCTGAAGCATGTATCCTGGGAGGTGGAGGGCATTTTCAAGAATGCATCTAATTTTTTTTCGTTTTACAAAATTGTTATTAATTTGTATACAGTCAATTAAAATTGTTCACTAATTAGATCAGAATTGGTTATTACTTTTCTAATGGTTTTTATGGTTTCACTTGTTTTCGTACCACGCACGTGATAACTTTGCTACGTATAAAAACAAGTCAAGAAATAAAGTTTCATTTAAAATAAGTGGGCACTTTTAAAATAATTCTTATTTTAAGAAAATGCAATGGCGTACCATTACGATTTTCTTCTAAGAAGCTTATCTCGGAAGTATTTCCAGTCTAATGTTTATATATCTTTTTTTCTTAAAATAACCTTAAGAATCATCCCTTTCAAAATTGACATTCAATTAAGAAACATTCTGAATATTTGCAACAATTTTGCACATTCTAGGGTACAACTTGGAATTCTAAAAGATTAATAGTGATCATTAACTAAACAAGTAAAACTAAAGAAATATGCGGAGAATATGAATAATTGCTAATAACTAGAATGAGAATAGAATGAAGTCGTCGATATAAGAAGAACAAATGAGAAAGAAGTTTACGGGAGAAAGGGAAGCTTTATGTATGTATAATCAAATAAAAAAGTAAGTGATAGATGTTTCAAAAAAATAAAGCAACAAAAAGGGCAGTGTTAAATCTAGCAGAATATCCAAATACATTATCATCATTTTACGGCTACATATTTGAATTAAGTTCTGTAAATGAGCAATTAACTTGCCCTACCCGCGATGACCGATGATGAAACGATTTAATGAGACGAGAGATCGGCATGTTAAATCAATTAAACGTCACTTTTAAAGAATATGCTGTCGAATATGCTGTCACCTCTTACCGTTAACATTTATAGGGTAAATAGATTAGTGGGTTGTCAATAGTTCCCTATATATGTATGTGTATATACATACTATAGTATATATAGTACATATATATCCAAGCATTAAATGTCAATCACATATACAGGGTTAGTATAAAGTGCCGGAACGGTTGCATAACTTCGTTTTTCCAGAAGTAATTTCGTTGAAATTTATTATTGATATATATATAGTTAAAAATTACGTGTTCACTCATGGCAGTCATGACATTCATATTTATTTTCTATTCCCGGTTTGGCTGGAAATGGTTCCTACTATATTTTTTTAAATGAAGCACGCTGTATACTGTTGCGATTTCGGAAAGAGAATTAAAGACTACATTCAGAAATGGAAATTTTAACTAACAGAAAAAATTAAAAAAACTAGTTAACGTAAAATGAAAAAATATTAATAAATAGATTTATAGACTACAATAAATGTTGAAATTGTGCTCCGTTAACATCTTGGCAGTGATATAATCTATCAACAAAATGTCTTAGTGAATTATGTTAAACTTGCGGTCTGATACTGTTGATTTCTTCAGTTATTTGTCCCTCTAATTCTTCTAGATTATTTAGTCTATTTTTATACACTCGATTATACTTAATTCTATTAAACTGATTAATAAATGACTCTAAAATAATGTTTTTGTATCTTTAGCCGTTAATTATTTATTGAAAGAATATTAGCTAAATAATACATTTAATTTGAACTGGATGCAATGGTACTTCGATTAAATTGTGTATGGGTGTAAATGTAGCTATATTCTCAAGTTCTAACAAGAGATACAAAATAATACAAATCTGTATAAAAACAAATTTGTATCTGTATATGCATGGACACACAGTACGTATTTACCAGCTTTTGCTTCAACTACCAGATGCATGCGTTTCTGTGTAACCACTTTGTCAATGATAGATTTACGAAGCAAAAGACTGTAGTACACTTGCGGTCAAGTAGTAAGTTTTGTCCTATCCGAAGACAACAGATAACCTCTTGCCATCTGACGGACAAAACCGACCACGCCGGTGCAAAGTGTTCTTCTCGAATAGCAAAGCTATTACTGATAAAGAAGAAAAATACGCATATTACTGTGAGTCCATTAACTCGTCGCCAGGTGGCGTAGTATAGCAAAAAATAGATTGCATGTCGATGCGATAATTCACATCAAGCTTTGATACAAAATAATACAAATCTGTGTAAAAACAAATTTGTATCTGTATATGCATGGACACACAGTACGTATTTACCAGCTTTTGCTTCAACTACCAGACGCATGCGTTTCTGTGTAACCACTTTGTCAATGACAGATTTACGAAGCAAAAGACTGTAGTACACTTGCGGTCAAGTAGTAAGTTTTGTCCTATCCGAAGACAACAGATAATCTCTTGCCATCTGGCCAACCTGGCGACGAGTTAATGGACTCACAGTAATATGCGTATTTTTCGTCTTTATCAGTAATAGCTTTGCTATTCGAGAAGAACACTTTGCACCGGCGTGGTCGGTTTTGTCCGTCAGATGGCAAGAGGTTATCTGTTGTCTTCGGATAGGACAAAACTTACTACTTGACCGCAAGTGTACTACAGTCTTTTGCTTCGTAAATCTATCATTGACAAAGTGGTTACACAGAAACGCATGCGTCTGGTAGTTGAAGCAAAAGCTGGTAAATACGTACTGTGTGTCCATGCATATACAGATACAAATTTGTTTTTACACAGATTTGTATTATTTTGTATCAAAGCTTGATGTGAATTATCGCATCGACATGCAATCTATTTTTTGCTATACTACGCCACCTGGCGACGAGTTAATGGACTCACAGTAATATGCGTATTTTTCTTCTTTATCAGTAATAGCTTTGCTATTCGAGAAGAACACTTTGCACCGGCGTGGTCGGTTTTGTCCGTCAGATGGCAAGAGGTTATCTGTTGTCTTCGGATAGGACAAAACTTACTACTTGACCGCAAGTGTACTACAGTCTTTTGCTTCGTAAATCTATCATTGACAAAGTGGTTACACAGAAACGCATGCGTCTGGTAGTTGAAGCAAAAGCTGGTAAATACGTACTGTGTGTCCATGCATATACAGATACAAATTTGTTTTTACACAGATTTGTATTATTTTGTATCAAAGCTTGATGTGAATTATCGCATCGACATGCAATCTATTTTTTGCTATACTACGCCACCTGGCGACGAGTTAATGGACTCACAGTAATATGCGTATTTTTCTTCTTTATCAGTAATAGCTTTGCTATTCGAGAAGAACACTTTGCACCGGCGTGGTCGGTTTTGTCCGTCAGATGGCAAGAGGTTATCTGTTGTCTTCGGATAGGACAAAACTTACTACTTGACCGCAAGTGTACTACAGTCTTTTGCTTCGTAAATCTATCATTGACAAAGTGGTTACACAGAAACGCATGCGTCTGGTAGTTGAAGCAAAAGCTGGTAAATACGTACTGTGTGTCCATGCATATACAGATACAAATTTGTTTTTATATAGATTTGTATTATTTTGTATCAAAGCTTGATGTGAATTATCGCATCGACATGCAATCTATTTTTTGTCTAACAAGCGAGTTGATAGGAAAGTTCTATAATGGATGTAAGAAAGATTAAAAAAACAGATTAATTGTTAAGAGGAGGTTACCTATTAGTTGGAATAGACGACGTACAAAAATATGAGGGTTTAGCACAACAATTTGCTTCCCATTTTCCAAAATCGGAGGTATACAATGGGACGACTAGTAGATCTACCTTTAGCTACATGACCAGTGTTTAAAAACCCTTCGATTATTCTAACACTGTGTTGCGAAAAGTAATGATCTTCAATTCAATTTATTCTTCTTCTATATTAAATAAATTGATTATATGTCAGTTTCATGCAAATGCATAAATGCATTTCACTCGACAGTAAAGACCATTTTGAAAGTATAAATAATAAAATGTTTTATATATTTGCTTGTTTGAAATTAACTTTGCTAAATTTTTGATAAGGTATCATTTATTGTCTCGTGGTATTCATTAATAACTGATACATTAAAATTATTAAAATATATATCTTAAAGTCTTATTAGGCAGTTTAATGGAAAACGATAACATTATTAATTCATTAATTATCAATATTTGGAAAATGTTTATTATTCCAATCAAAAAATGAAAAATATAAAATAAAAAATTTACGTTTTTCTTTTTAGTATTATATATTCTTCCTTGAATATATACGTATACATAGCCATTAAATTATAGTTACATATAATTAATTAAATTAAGCGAACCATTCACAAATGTGGATATTTACTTTTTGAATAACTAAATAAGTTGAAATGTCTTTAAACACTTCAATAAGAACTTTAGAGGATGTGTTACTGAATAGTAAGTTTCAGAGTTAGTGAACATACTTTAAATGTTAATAGCTTTGACCGCTCGGAAGTTAATTCTGATAAACTTAGATGCTGTAGTAAATGGGGCACTAGCAACAATGAACGCCTAAAACGGTTAAGTGAAACTTCCGAAATATGACATAAGTCCATTACTTTTATAAAACAATCTATCCATATATATATATATATATATATATATATATATATATATATACAGTGTGTTTCACTTTTCATGTGGACACCTAAATAACTATTTTATTTTGAAAGCAATCAATATAAAATTTTTATCAGCTGTGTAGGCCACGACAATGCACTTTTTCGTATGAATAGAGTTTTTATAAAGTCAATTTCTAGCCAACTATAATTAAAATAAAAAGTAGTGTTTCAAGTAATGTCATACTAGCGATTAAGATAGAGCAAAAAAGTATTAGGAAAAGTTTTTACAAATCATTCGAAAACCCCTAATACCAAATTTCGCTGAAAATTTTTCATTTTTAAATTCTTCTACATTTTTATGCTATCAGTAGATAATAGTTTGTTATTGCAATAATAACAAGGCCATGAAGCAAGAAAACAATTCACAAATTTTATTCAACATTAAAGAACAAGCAAAACAAAAGCAACAATTTAACGAACAAAATTTTAAATAGGATGTGCTTCAATTAAATCATCTTGAAGATGGATACATTTTTCCAGTCGCCTTTTGTAATTCAGTACAACTCGTCATAATATTTCTGGAGAAATTTCTCGACAGGCTTCTCGGGTTTTCTGACACAGTTCCTGTTTGTTTTGAGGTCTAGATGAATACATAACATTTTTAATAGCGCTCCAAAGAAAAATGTCGACTGGTGTAATGTCAGGTGATCTTGGAGCCCAGTCTATTAAAGAGCTATTACGACCTATCCATCTTAACGGAAAGTTTTCCATCCAGCTGGAAGTGCAATTCTCGCCTCAAATTCGCTGGTAAATCAGCAAGCATATCATATCAATTAATTCAGTACTTAAAAAATTTAAAACCTTTCTGCATTTAGCGTATCAAAAAAGAAAAACTGGCCAATGATTCATGTATTTAAAATTCTGCACCACACAATAACTGCGAATATTGCCTTTTACAATTGATAACCCATTTTGGGTTTTCTGTTGCCAACTATCTACAGTTCCGGGATGAAACAACACCATTAGTAGTGAAGGTAGCTTCATCACTCAACATTATTTTTTCCTTAATTCTCTATCATTTAGAAAATTGCCATGAGCCCATAGACAATACTCCATTCCTTCTATCGAGATCTCCTTCAAGAGTGTGTAAATATTTTGGCTTATACGGTTTCAATTTGTGACGACGGAGACATCTCCAAAAAGTAAAAGATATTTAAATGTTTAGCCATATCTCGTAAACTCGTGAGGATTATTACGATACGATGCTAATATTACTGCATTGAAATGGTGTTCTCAATTGTGCAATTCTCGTTGACGTGGTTTAGCAATATTTTCAGTAGTGTTTAAAATGTTATTCAAGTATGCAATAGATCGATGACGGATGGGTGGACGTTCAGGATGTCTAACGTTAAACTCTCTAATAGACTCTCGGGAAGAACGTACGTTCTCACCAAAAATTCGAATAATTTCTATTTTTTGAGCAATACTTAAACATCTATCGGCAATTGCTAAGCAAAGTTTAATAGTTGCAACTGAAGTAAACTGTTTATTGAACCGACGTTTGACGTTTGAAGTGACAAATTATTTTCTTGATTCATGGCACACTTATTATTGCAATAATAAACTATTATCTACTGATAGCATAAAAATGTACAAAAATTTAAAAATGAAAATTTTTCAGCGAAATTTGATATTAGGGGTTCTTGAGTGATTTGTAAAAACTTTTCTAATACTTTTTTGCTCTATCTTAATCGCTAGTATGACATTACTTGAAACAGTACTTTTTATTTTAATTATAGTTAGCTAAATATTGACTTTATAGAAATTCTATTCATACGAAAAGGTGCATTGTCGTGACCTACACAACTGATAAAAAATTTACATCGATTGCTTTCAAAATAAAAAAGTTATTTAGGTATCCCCATGGAAAGTGAAACACACTGTATATATTACGTTGGGACTTGGGTTCAAATCCCAACGTAGATAATATTTTTCAATTCAAAATTTCGTATGATTTGCTTTGTAATTTGTAGACAGCAATGTTTACCTCCTCACTTCATACTAATTTGATATTTGTAAATATTTCATATAAAAGCTGAAAAACTCCAAGAATTTATCAATTGATATATTTAATGAACGACTAAGAAATTATCTAAACACTTATATATATATATATAAATAATATATATATAATATCCAAAAGTCAGGTTGATCTTTTGGTTTATAATAACAATGTATTTTCATTGTTCATAAATGTATGAATATTGACATTTTTGAACATAAAATATAGGGTTATAAAATATATAAAACTAGATATACCTTTTAACATCAGAAAGAACTAGTGTTATAAAATGAATGTTACACTAAGTAGTAAAATACAAATATTCTTGGAAGTGCAATCTCTGATTGTGGAGAACTTTATATTGAAATATATTACAGGTTGTTTTCATATCTATTGAAAACTTATTGTATAAAACTAGCTCTTTGTATGAAGAGCTTGGTTAGAAGTTGTTATATTTAATAATAATAGTAATAATAATTTATTATCTAACAGTAACGTGTAATCGTATAATAAGAATATATAGTATAGAATTGGGTGAAATGATTGGAGAGTAATTATACATAAAAAAGAAATTTAATGTAATTCAAATTTCGTAACCAAAAATTTTTCAACAATTTTAAATTAGTCTTAACTATATATTAATCCGCACTAACAGAATTAAAACTTGGACACAATTGGTGACTGAAAATAGTGCCGTGTGCAATTAAAATAGTAGATGGATGTAGCGTTATTCCGACCGTTGAATTTAGGAACTTTTATGTTTAGAAAACTTCACAAATCTGTGTAATAGTATATCTAATTGCTAGTCCTGTATAATTTTAATTTAATTCAATATATTAAACAGTTTGCTAGTTATCGCGTCATTTATTGTATGTATTACTGCGTATTACTGTGAGTATTTTACTTTTCTATGGCACAATTTCCATTATGGTGAACTTTTACAAGAGTATGACATTATCGCGTTAAGTGAGTATTTTACTTTTCTATGGCACAATTTCTATTATGGTGAACTTTTACAAGAGTATGACATTATCGCGTTAAGTGATCGAATAACCACGTCTCAAATAATGGTTTTTAAGTTAATTGCCGGTGATACGTTTGCACCAGATGTTACCATACTCTGAACATTTGGGTTTTAATAAAAAATATTTTCAGTTACAATTTCAGTTAAAATTTGAATAGTTTCATTGGATGTCTTAAAAGATAATTAGAATTTATTTATTGATCAAAATAGAGTGCGCAAGGTGATGTAATCTATTTAGTTTAAATGCTCTGGATAGGAAAATTGAATGAAAAGAACACCGTGTTTAAGTAATTAAGTAATTAAAGATTGGTGCATATGCCAACCTTTAGAAAACTTCAAATTCTGACAGATGTCATAGATAAATTCAAATTATAAACGTTTATCTTTTTTAAATTATTTTATCTATAACTAAACAATAAAGTAGGTATTATATTAGTGATTATTAGTTAATAATGGGACCTATAATTCTCGCAGGGAACAATGAAATGCGACCGTTCTATTGGCGCAATGCAGGGAATAATCATAACGTTATGTTTCATTATTCCCTGCAATCCGCCAATAAAACATAGTCTTACCAGCGTTACCATAGTAACGATAAACAAGCCCGGATATTCAAATTCCTTAGACAAGCGCAGCCATTTTCTAACTGTCGAAACGTCTAGCGCCATATCGATATTATTTATAGTATAATGTTTGTAGATCGTTTCGTCCACTGTTTCAAGGGACATCTTTAGGGCTGTACGTAGATGTTCGTCGTTTCGCAGTAGCTTGAAGAATGCTATTACAGAGACTGGCACAACTTATATAGGGAGGATCGGGTCAGATGGTGGCCTGCTATTGGCTGGGGACAATGAGCCAATGGCATGCGTCGTATGGGCGTGGTAATTCTTAGTAGAGTTCAGTAGAGTTTGCCACGTTGGATGTAACGTATAGCTATCGTCTCTATTGAGATTGCGGGGATGTTTATAAATTTCAATAGATTCACGGATTTTCCTAGCGAAATAAGGCGATTCACGGGACAGAAGCTTGACATCTTTGAATAGAATTTGATGACCAGAGTTGAGTTTGTGTTCTGCCAGCGCTGAAGCGGCTATATGTAACAGTCTAGTATAACGTTCATGTTCGGACACAAGCACAAGCGGCTATATGTAACAGTCTAGTACAACGTTCATGTTCGGAAACACGCACACCGACGGGCCGCTTAGTTTCGCCAATGTAAACACTGCCACACAAACACGGAATGCGATACACTCCTTGTGTTTGGAGCGGAGATATTTTGTCTTGAACCGAGGGTAAGAGGTCCGAAACTTTAGAATGGGATCTGCAGACAGTTTTGATTTTATTTCTATGTAGAACCTTTTCTATATGATCGGTGATACCTTGAATATACTGTAAGAAGGCGGTGCAGATGTTAGGATCGGGTTCACTCCGAGGTTTGGGGTTACGATGTCTCACTATAGTACGGTGTATGTCGTGGACGTTATAATTATTCTGGAGTAGGGTATTAGAAATATGCTTAAGATCGGAGGGTAGTGCCCTAGGTTCTGAGATAGAAAACGCACGATGTACAAGAGTATTGATGACCTCTTGTTTGTGTGCCGGGTGATGATGGGAAAACCCGATATCGGTCCGTATGAGTCCTGTAAACCGTGTGGCCCAGTTTGCTATTGATATCACGGGTTACTAAGATTTAAAGACGGGAGACTTCCGTCTGATTCCACCTCCATGGTAAAGCGAATGTCACGGTGCTGGGGGTTTAGAAAAAGTAAGAATTCATCTAAAGACTGCCGCCCATGCGGCCAGATGACGAACGTATCTTCTATATATCTAAACCAACATTTAGGTTTTAAATGAAAGGAGCTTAAGACTTGTTATTCGAACGCTTCCATAAAAATGTTAGCGACAACCGGGGATAAGGGGGAACCCATAGCGGCTCCCGACACTTGTTTATAGAACTTGTTTCGAAATTGGAAGTACGGCTTGCCGTGGGCGGCTATAATGTCGGAGATGATTTACACTGTGTCCGGGATCAGGACCCTCGTGAAGAGATTCAACGTCAAAACTAACTAGTAAATCACTAGTGTCTAAGGAAAAATCCTGTAAACCAGTTACAAAATGTTGAGAATTTTTAATCGCAGAGTTACTATCACCTGTGTATTGTTTGAGCGTGTTAGATAAATATTTGGCTAATTTGTAGGTGGGGCTGTCGATGGCGCTGACAATGGGACGAAGAGGCACGTTGAGTTTGTGAATTTTAGGTAATTCATATAATCTCGGCGTCTTGGAGTGTCTTGGGATAAGAGATTTTCGTATGTCTCCGGGGATAGATGATCGTTTGATGAGATCTGTTACAGAACGTTCTATCCGGGCCGTAGGGTCCCGCTTCAAGAGGCGATAAGAATCGTCTTGGAGTAGGGTGTCTATTTCAATTATGCCTAACACGACGCGGTTCCAACCCGGAAACCGAGATCTACATCTAGAGAACGACCGCGGAAACCTACACCTACGGTATAATGTTTGCTTTTCTTTTAGCAATTTTCAGTCAGTCGTAGATAAAGTAGCGTATACTAACTCGCAATAATAACTATTATTCTCTCGAGCAGAGTTACTCCCTCGCCGCTTCGCGGCTCGGTTCGTAAATTCAGTTGTCGGGAGCAATAACCGTCATTATTGACTCTTTGTATAAACTACTATTGTTATAATGTTAGAGTTACAACATAAAATATTTATTATTCAAATTTATCATAGAACTTGCCAAAAATTCGAAAATGGAGATTGGGTTTATTTCACTAATCAGTGCTTACAGGATTTCCGGCAACAGTATCCTAATCTGACAGTTACTTACGTACAACTGCAAAACAAACTCAAGCTTGTGTTATTAAAATTGGTGAAACAGGGGCAATAACTTGTAAACCTGGCGGTGACGCACCTAGAAAACGAACAGCAAATTCCAAAGACTCGACGTCGAATGGACAACTCAAAAAATCGATTGCTAAAGTGTCGCAACAAGCTCATTTGTCAGTGGGAACATATACTATTTCAAAAAAGGACTTCAAGTTGTTTCCATATCAAATTCAAGCACTTTCGCCACTCAAACAGGTAGATTTTGTTGCGAGAACACAGTAATTGTTTATGGGTTTTGAATAACATAATAATAATGACTTTATCAACAAATGCTTCTTTTCGGATGAGGCTTGGTTCCATCTTTCAGTACATTTAAACAAGCAAAATACGAGAATTTGGTCTGCAGAAAACCCTTAGAATTAGTGGAAACTACCGCTACATCCATAAAACATAAGGGTCTGGCTAGTAGTTTCAAGAAGACGAATTATTGGGCCTATATTTTCTAATAAAATCATATAACTGCTTAAAGATATCGAAATTTTATTAGAGCTGTTTATTAGTGAACTTCCTGATGGCGAACTTACGGAAGGAGCATATTTCCAGCAAGATATTGCACCAGTGCACAAATCTAGAGAAACAATAGCTTTTTTGCAAGAATTTTTCGGTAGATCAATTATTAATTTTCCAGATTTGACGATTTTAAACTATTTTATTTTTCTATATTTAAGGAATACCATTTTCAATATCAGACATCACACAGTCAAAGAGCTTCGTAATGCTATTGTGAATTCTTGTGCTGACATAACCCAAGAAATCCTAATAAATGGCTTTGAAAGCATGAAGCGTAGGGTTCAATTGTGTCTTCAAAATAATGGTTAACATTTCCAACATCTGTTTTAGTATTATTTACTTTTATATTTAACTTTTATAATAAATATTTTTTCAAAAACTAAATTACTAATTATTACATACATGTGCATGACAACCAAACTATCAAAATTATACGTTTGTGACAGATTACATGGACTGTCACCAACCATTAAAAAAAGCACGGCCGCCTCTAATGAGGAAAGTTTTTGAAGGTACGCAATAGTATTAATATTAGTAGTTATTTTCCGTACCTGGTATTCGTACGATGGCTTTAAGAAGTAAAGCGCCATTTCTTGGTGGAACACGGGCGTAGCAGAACCGGATAGCGGGGGAACTAACCATACCCAGTCCGCTGGGCACCCATTTCTCAAACGCATTTCATTTTCCATATGTTTCATGAAGGATTCAGATGCTGTATGATGGTCAACTATAGTCACGCCTTTTATTTGGAAACTGTGTAAAACTGCAACATTACATTCTACCATACCCTTGTCCTTCCATAAAGTGACTGATGTTCTTGTATCTAGTCCCATTTTTTGTGCTATTATCTATAAAGAAAATAACGGATTAATTTGTACCTCTTCGTACGTCAGAAATGGATTTTATTAATTAAATTATAAGCAACCAAGAAGGACCGGGAGAAAAAAACTGGAAATATGTTTAAATTTCGAAGGAGTTTTGGCTGGTGTCATTATTAATACAAACTTCTTTCAGGTTTCGGGGCTTTGTCGTTGCAATAATCGATGTTGTGCGTTTCGTACTCTAAGGTTCTTCAGGATATACTGTCAGGCTGTTAAGTGAATTATGTTAAGTATCTATAAATGGATATTGCAGCAACACTAAACAAAAAGGCTTCCGATGATATGTTTTTATACAAGAGCGTGAAGGGTGGTTAATCGACATGTATTGTAATGAATGCGGAAATTCAAAATAGTTGACGGAATAAACATGAAACTTTTCTTTCAGCTTGGAAAATCGTTAGCAAATGTTGGCCTATTAAGGATTTTTACGAAGTATTTTTAATATCGCATACATAAATTATAGGTAGCAAATAAGATTTTATGGAAATACTGAAAATGTGATAGAAAGAATTGGGATCTTTAAGTACGTTATAGTAGGTGAAAAAACGCTCGCAAAAGGAATGAAACACTTCAGAAAGATTTATGATGTGATAAATGTTAAAAAAGGAATTGTTAAAGAAGACATGAATAAAAGTTGTCAAAACTTGACTTTTTTGGTGCACAAACGGAAAGAATTGAATAGAAAATTTCACAATTAGGATTATTTTATAACTTATTAATTGTGAAAATTCTTTCAATGGAGACTGTGGTTAAATAAAAATTTAAAAAAGGTATATAACCCCTTACCACAATTTTTAGTCGTATCCTAAATACGTGTTTCGACATCTAAGTTGTCATCATCAGTAGGTAAAAACTACTAATTAAAAGTCGCACATGGGGCACAGTAAAGCAAGAGAAACGCTTCCGCACAACTACTATACACTGCATCCCCGTATAGACTCAGTCTATACTGAGTCTATACGGGGATGCAGTGTATAGTAGTTGTGCGGAAGCGTTTCTCTTGCTTTACTGTGCCCCATGAGCGACTTTTAATTAATAGTTTTTACCTACTGATGATGACAACTTAGTTGTCGAAATACGTATTTAGGATACGACTAATAATTGTGGTAAGGGGTTATATACCTTTTTTAAATTTTTAAATTATTAATTGTAACTAACTACCACCGAAAGGTCAAATAGTGGATTAAAACTATTAGCTAGCAAGAGAGAGACTCAGATAACAAGAAAAAACGAGCAGAATTACGGAAAATCAATTCCTTCATCCTGCATATGAGGCAGTTTCAGAGTGCTAAATAAATTTTTATAGTTTACCACTATTCTTATCCCTCTGATTTAGTTTCATATGAATCCTTACAACAGAAGTTCTACTTAGAGTTGTAGAACGTTTATATAGATAAGAACCAAAACTTGGCACAGCAATAAACGACGGAAAGACAAAATATTTCAGAATGGGTAAAGAGGATGTATAAATTCAGAACAATTTAAAAATACAAATATACCAGGGATGTTTCCAAAGCTCTAGGAATTTAGCTATAATTTTTTTACTTTGTCAATTTTCACCAATATTACAATGTAGTTTTTCAACATAATTGCCATTTACTTGAATACATTTACCCAACGACAAATTAATTTTTTTAAGCCGTCCTCAAAGGACTTTTTCAGTGTCTCTTCAATTAACCTATTTATGGCACGTTCTCTGTCAGTTAAACTTTCAAAACGAAATCCCGTAAAGGATTTTTCAAATCTGGAAACAGATGAAGTTCGCTCGGTGCGAAATCCGGTGAATATTGTAGATTTGGAACCAATACCCATCGTAAATCGTTCAAAACATCGTTCGTTTTGCTTGCGGTGTGCGGTCTTGCATTATCCTGTTACAATAACGGACGTTTATGCAACTTCCCAGGCCGTTTTCTGATAAGTGCCTGCTGCAGTGGTCCGGATAAGTTCGAATAATATTCTGCGTTAATTGTAGTACCTTTTGCCAGATAATCCATAAAAATAATTCCTTTGCAATCCCAGAATACAATAAGCATTACGTTTCTAACAAATGAAACTGCACGCGCTTTAAGTGGAGGCCCTTCTTCGCGTTTACGCCATTCTTTGGATTGACTTTTGGGTCTCAGAATTTAAATAAGGAATCCACGTTTCGTCAGCGGTTATTATCCGTTGCCAAAATTCATCACCGTAACGGGCTAACAGCTCTTGAAGTTACCGACAAGTGTCAAACCTATTGAGTTTCTGTTCCATATTCAACAGCCTTGGCACCCAGTGGACTGAAACCTTGCTTACGCTCAAACAATTAAGTAAGATCTCATGAACTTGTCGTGTACCTATTCCTAGGCGTACACTAACATAAGAAACAGTCATTCGTTTGTCTTCTTTCAGTAGATTCTCCACGGCAGTAATGTTTCTTTCATTTAGCGACGTGCTCGTGTGATCACTGCGTGGATCATCTTTTAATGATGTTCTACCACTTTTAAAACTATAGACATACCGATATACAGTAATTTTAGATTCTGCAGACTCACCAAACACTACTTGCAGACGTTTAATAATTTCTGAAGTTTTCCATGGTTACACAAATAGTGCTACGAAAAGGCGTCTATATCGATCGAACACCCGAATCAGATTGAACGATATTGCACTGGATAGTTGCATAAACATGTCAAGACTTATCTGTCACCGGTAGCATTGCCTATAAGTTCCACGTAGTTTAATTGCAGCATAAACTTTGGAACAATCCCTCGTATAACTTTAAAACAGTCAATCTTTTCTAGTTAGTTGAGAGTTACAATAGGGCATGTACAAAATAGTAAGAGGAAGAATTTTAAGGGAATACCAGACTTATACTAGAAATAAATCACTGCTAAAGAGTAAAATGCTAAGTAAGAAGACCAAAATAAAATTATGCCAACCTTTTATTAAACTAGTTATCCTATGCCATAGAAACAATGACAATAAACAGAAAAGAATAATATCTGAAGATAATGTAAAGAAAAATAGAGCGAACAGTATTGGGATTGGGGCGAGATAAGACTGAAAAGATACAAAGAGCTAGAAAATAAACTTTAAAGAGCAATACAATAAAATATATTCAATCACAAGGGTTACAATAGGCAAGACAAAATGAGAAGAAAAGTCTTCGAAATATTCAGTAAGATAACACAATGACTGTCAATATGGTCCAGAGAAGGAGGAAGGCCAAGAAAAAGATGGAGAGATGCTCTGATCTTCAATGGCGATGGGTGTGTTGGAGTGGAGGTGAAAATGCAAGAAGAAATGGAAGAAAATAATACATACCACTAGAACTCACAACCGATTTTAAGAAGCAATTAACATAAGAACATCTAAAATTGGATTCTATAACGGCGTGGCGTTAGCCATAATCCATAAATATTAAGCAGTTTGGTGATGACGAATTCTTCCATAATAAATTTTTATTATATTTATACCAATAGACTAGACAATAGCAGAAATTACTGTGATTTTAAAGAAGATTTGACGTATATTAGTGTGTTAAAAAAATAAGAAAGTATATTTTCAAGGATAAGAATATTCTCAAGTGAATTTATACAAAATTTCTTCGTTTCCATAATTTTCCATTATTTTTTTTACATTCGATGTATCTACTAAGACGAAGCATACAAAGATAAAAAAATTTTATACAAATAAAAAATACTTTACGCAAACTGAAATTAACCATTAATAAATTATTTAGTGGCGTAAAGAATAATTAAAAATAAGTAAATATTTTTATTAAAAAGTTATTGCTATGTTTTCAGATTAAACGAGCAAGCCTGAAACAATATAAAAGCGTATTGACAAAACGAAGAACACAATCGAAAATGATGAATCGAGGTAATCGACTGAAATATTGTGGTGTTTAACTTTCGCAAAAATGATTTATGCAAAAAGTTTATAGGTTATATATCACCGGAGATTGAACAACGTTCAAGTCTATTCATTCGTTTCTGTTTTATTTTCTGCATTTTATGCGACTTGTATACTTCAGATAACGCTACGAGAAAAATTATAAAAGCTCGATTAATTTTATTATTTTATTTATAAAGGCTGATACGAGGATACTGCTAAAATTCGCGGAATCAAGTACTCTTTGAATTGCCAGCATTCCATAATTATCATATTCGTAAAAGTTGACATTTTTAATCTACAATTCCGTTGACAGTTCAATTTAAAACCGAATAGTGGCCCTCCTACTAGATTTTGAAGCAGTTAAAAAAGTACTTACCTCTAATTGGTTATAACGATGGGTGTCGCATAGGTCACGACAACCGATTTCAGTACTCATGTACCAACCGTTAAATGGCGCTGCTGTAAATTGAATACCTCCGCAATCAAATATCATATTTGATACAGCTGGGAGACAATACCATTTCAGACCAAGATCTTCGAACCAATCAAACCTTAAAAAACATAAATAAATTCGTAAATATATTAATTATATATGTTATTATTGAATGTTTCGCATGGAGTAATCGCTTCCTCTGATAATGTTGGTTAGTTTCTTATTACAGTATCAATATTGGTAAAACAGACAGGGACTGAAATCCTAATTCCAATTTGACAAAAAATGTAATATGTGTTAGCTTTCTGAATCAGAGAAATCGTGTATATTTTTCTAAAAATAATTACATACGGCACTGGATATAAAATACCTATGGATTATCTGGAATATAAAACTAACATGTAGCCCATCTGCAGGGAAGAGTAGAATTAAACAGGTGATACCAGGGGTGATATCACCAGTTTACTACCACAAAAAGATTAAGGTGATAAGTTTGTTTGTTTATCGTATCACTCAGCTTTCAGAAATCTGAATGCTATTTTTTTAATAATTCTCTTCAAATCGAGTTCAAATCAATCAATTCATTAAGTGGTTAGGTAACACCAAGGATAAAATTGAAGTAGGACAAAAGTCTGATATCTACAAAATAAATCGTAACTAAAAATAATATATAATAATCATTATATATATATATATATATATATATATATATATATATATATATATATATACCAGGTGATTCAGTTTGGTATTCGCCCACCTGTAACTTTTTTACCTTTAGAAAAAAGTATAATAAACATATATATTCGTAAATCCGATGGCAAAGCCTACTGGATGGGATCAATAATTTATCTTTGCAATGACATCTGTCAAAAAAGTGACTGTCAACTTTTTTTTTTCAAATGACACCCTGTATATTTTTTTGCACCATTTAATAGGTATTTTATTTCTAATTCCAAATATGTATCACTATGATAAAATAATAAAAAACAATCACAAAAATAATCAAAGTTTATTCAGATGCGTAACAAGTAGATGACGATGAAAACAATTGTTAGGAAAATTTATTTAATAATTTTAGCAAAAAAACTTAGTTCATCAAATGCTCGAAATGTGCACCGTTCATCTCAAGACACATTTCAGCCCTATTTAATACCTCCTGAGTACAGACACGCAAAAGAACTTCTTAAGTCAATTGACGACATTCATGTTTTATTCTATTCTGCAGATCTTCCAAATAAACTAGAGGTGTTGTATAAACCCTCCCCTTAACATATGGCCACAGAAAGAAATCAAGTGGCGTGAGATCCGGAGATCTGGGGGCCACTTTACTTCCACACTACGATTTCCAATCCATCTCCCAGTATAAACTTCATTTAAATAATTGGTGACAATTCTACCGCCATGAGCTGGTGCGCCGTCTTGTTGTAATATCAGATTTGACCGTATTTGTAACGGAACATCGTCCATATATTCGTATAATTCCTCCCTTAAAAATTGTAGATACCTTTCCGCCGTGAGTGTGCCTTCATAAAATTTTAGTCCAATAATTTTTCCATTAAGGATGCCACACCACACATTTATTCCCCAAACATTTTGAAAATTGGTTTCTCGAAGCCAGTAAGGATTATGTTCTGACCAATAGTGGCTATTGTGGCAATTCACTTTTCCATTGTTATGTAATCGAGATTCGTCTGACCACATTTTAAGATGTAAAATCCCAACTTCGTGGGCATAGTTCAGCCAGGCTATAAAGTTTACCCGTTCGCCGTAATCTCGAGGAA
Source organism: Melolontha melolontha (assembly GCA_935421215.2). Lineage (NCBI taxonomy): Eukaryota > Metazoa > Arthropoda > Insecta > Coleoptera > Scarabaeidae > Melolontha > Melolontha melolontha. The sequence continues at coordinate 44,027,496 of OW285239.1, read as the reverse complement.
GCAAAGCTTGATGTACGTGAATTTTAAATGGATGCAATTTATTATCTTTCAAAATCCGTTGAATTGACGAAAAAGAAATATCAGTTTCATCGGCTATTTGCCGAATGGATATGTGGGGACCAACACTTACTCGAGCTAAAACTGCAATTGCATTGTCTTCATTTCTTGTAGTCCTTGGTCTAAAAGCACTTCTCTTCTTCTTGAAACTCCCAAATGCACCCAAATTTCTTGCTAGTTTTGCAAATAATTTCTCAGATGGCAATGATCTCTCTGGATACCGTTTTTGGTATATTCGTCTAGCGACCTTACTATTTTTTTGGTATTCCCCATAGATTGAAATCATATCCAACTTCTCTTGGTATGAATACACAGCCATTTTTTAAAGAAATTACAACTAAGTGATGCGCCGTGATATTTGTTGTTGACAGTTAAAACTGAATTGAAATTATTTTCATGGGTAAATATTTTTTTCCTAGAACTTACAATATCTCCACGATTTTAGTGATTAATTCTGTTATTCTATCCAAAAGTAAAGAGTGTGATACATATTTGGAATTAGAAATAAAATACCTATTAAATGTTGCAAAAAAATATACAGGGTGTCATTTGAAAAAAAAAAGTTGACAGTCACTTTTTTGACAGATGTCATCGTGAAGATAAATTGATCATCCTATCCGATAGGTTTCACCATCGGATTTACGAATATATATGGTTTATTATTCTTTTTTCTAAAGGTAAAAAAGTTACAGGTGGGCGAATACCAAACTGAATCACCTGGTATATATATATATATATATATATATATATATATATATATATAATATTATATATATAATCGAATATACTAATCATTCAATTTCAACTCGTTATACAGGCTGTTAATTAATGTCGGGGAGATATTATACCAAGAGATTCCTCGTCTGATTCTAACACGTTCCTATAAAATTATGGTCTAAAATGTTTCCTTTTAGAAATACAGTATTTTTTTTACCCAACAATTTCAAAATTACAGTATCCAAATGATTTTGATTGTATCTTTGAATGATGTTTGACATATTGTTTTGACGTTTGATTTGAATTGTTCTTCAGTTGGAGTTACTATTGTCAATTTTACAAATGAAGAATATGCAGACATACATTTTATGTATGGGCTTACAAGTGCCAATACTTACGAAGCCAGAAGGTTGTATCAACAGCATTATCCCAATTATGTAATACCTAATCATAAGACGAGTTCACCATCGTCTATGTGAAACTGGAACTTTCAACTGAGCGAACCATCTAGATGGAGCACCCGATGGACCCCGAGAATTGAGGAAATGTGAATGCTGTTGAAAATGATCCTAGTACGAGTACAAGAAAAATAGCGTCAGTATTGGCAATAACGCATGTTCTTGTATCGAAAACTTTAAAAGATTATTTATTTTATCCGTACTATATTCAAAGAATACTGGCTCTTGTTCCTCGTGATTTTCAATTACGTCTAAACTTTTGTCAGTGGTTTCTAAAGATGTTGCTTGAAAATCACTTATTTGACCAATAAGTATTAGTTTCTGACGTAACAAATTTTTAAAGAAATTCTATCCGGAATTTTCACAATAATCATTTGAAGGCTGAAGAAAATCCACATGCAATAAGTGAACAAAATTACCAAGAACAATTTTCTGTGAATGTGTGGGCTGGCATAATGGGAGATGTTTTGATAGGGCCATTTTTCCTACCAAGAAGACTCAGTGTACAATTGTATCTTTAATTTATTCAAGAGCATCTCCTTGACACTATCCCTCTCAACATGAGAAATGAAGGCTGGTTTATGCACGACGGTGCACCTGCACATTTTTGTATCGAAGTCCATCGGTTTTTGAACAAAACATTCAACGATCGTTGAATAGGTCGAAGTGGACCTCAACTGTGGTCAGCTAGGTCCCCTGACCTAAGCAGTCTTGATTTCTTCTTTTGGAGACATCTAAAATATTTGGTTTGCAACACGCTAATAAACACAGAAGAAGAGATAAGAAATAGAATCGTAGCTTCATTCCAGACTATTCAAAACACCCTAGGAATATTCCAAAGGGTTCGTCAATCTATGAGGAGAAGAATTGATACGTGTATTCGAGCAGGAGGATCACATTTTCAACATTTTTTATATATTATATATTTCTTTATATAATATTTTCGTTAATTATCATTGTTATTAATAATAAATAATTATTAAACTACTACGATTTATTTTTTAATTCAAATATACAGAGCGTAAAATTTTGATCCCGTAATTTTAAAATTGTTTGGTATAGGAGCCTTTCGTGTTAGAAATCTCTCTGTGAAATATCTCCCCGATATTAATTAACACGTATAGAACATATTTCTTAGTTTAGATTTAACAGAGCCGAAAAATCCAGTGTTGCCCGGCATATTTGGGACTTAGGCTACTCTATGCCTCCAAGTAATCTCAAGTTAATTAAAATTGCCAATAATTATAGAGAATTATGTAGTATTTATATACATAGAAATAAGAGTAAATTAATGAATTCTGACGATGGATTAATTTCTCGGTCCAGTTTGTATCCTTTATTGCGACTGCAGTATTTATTTTTACGAGCCATGTTTTTTCACGCTTTACGATTCTTTAATTGTTACGCTAGGTTTAAGTAGCATATAAGGGTTTGTTTCAATGTTAGGAATTTAGTGTTATTCCACTGGCGATTTGGTGAAGAGCATATCTTCAAAGGTTGTACCTTAGCCACTTAACACTGTTCTTCTTTCTTATATTGTCCTATTGACGATGGAGACTTAGTTGCCGAAAGTCGTATTTAGAGTTTATTAATTTATATTGTGGTTAGGAATTTTTTTTGTTTCTGTCTGTTTCAGATTTAAGCCACATTCTCCACAAAATCGGATAAACCGGTTTCTATTTCAAAAATCCGCTGGAGAAGTTATTGCTTCAGTTTTTTTTGGGAGAAATAATTATGATCTATTACCTAAAAAAGGCTCAGACCATCCATCCCTGGCGATTCTTATTCTAAATTACTAACCAGCCTGAGAGAGACAATTAAGGAAACAAGACGTGGCGTGTTAGCGAAAGATGTTTGCAAGTTATTTCTCCCAAAAAAAACTGAAGCAAGAGCTTCTCCAGCGGATATTTGAAATCGAAACTTCTTAGACCATGAAGAACATGATGCTTCCACTTCATCGATTGCTGTTATGTTTCTGGGTCGTAAAAATGACCCATGTTTCACATACAGTCACAAGATGGTCCAAAAAATCTGAATCTCCTTCAAAACGGGCACATATTGACCGTGATGTTTTCACTCTTGCTCATTTGTGTTCGGCGTTCACGCATTTAGAAATCTATTTTGCAGAAACTTTTCTCATATCTAAATCGACGTGATGACGGGTTCACATGAAATCTTTCGTGCCTCAGCTATATCTTTCAGCCCAATTCTACGATCTCAACTGGCCCTGAACACAAATCGCGCATTACCATGAATACAGTTCGGGATCTAGGGTTTGATTTACTAACACCCACCCGATTTCCTATACTTAGCCCCCTCAGACTATTATCTGCTCCCTTGATTGAAAAACAGTTTGAAAGTAGGTCAATTATTGTGTAACGAAGAGGTAATAGAAGCTGTGGAGGGCTGGTTTGGAGACCAAGAAGAATCTTTTTTAGAAGTGTTAAAGAGGTTGCAGTATCGCTGTATTAAGTGTATTAGTTTAAGAGGAGAATATGTTGAATAATAAAATATTCTGTAACAACTTTATATTGTTTCAATAGTTGGCTAAGAATATTTCAATACCCCCTAATAATATTGTATCGTGATATTCAGTTTTATATATCTGTTTCTGGATATTTTTATAATTATTGGAATTTTTTGATATGTTCGTTCTCATTCTTGTGCCACATAGTCATCCTGTAATAGATTTCAATTAGGCAACACTATAAAGAGCATAGTAGGCAATATATTTTTACATGCAAAAAATATACTTTCTTTTGGTACTATTATGTTTGCAAAAACTATATCAAGCTAAATAATATAAAACAGTTATTTTTCGAAAATAAAAATGTCCTAATGTCACATAGTCTAATGCTAATGTGAGAGTTACAGTCAACACGTAGGAGGTGTAAACGGAAATAGCATTTAGTGCTTGAGTGGTTAATAAAATGTGAAATAGTGTACTTTCAGATGTACGTAAAGGACTCAGTGAAGTTTTTAGAAAAGTAAAATGGTAGTTCGTCTTTTTTATAAACCCATTTTAATGTAAGTTGTTCCACGTTAATTAAGTTTTATGTGCAACTACTACATTCGTTCTTTTTCTTGTGTATACGAGGTATGTAAATATAGTAATGAGACTGGTAGTGTAGCGTTCAATCAGGTAGCACTGTTAGCTTTTCTTTTCACAGGGAGGCAAGACAACATCCAAATTTTGTTAAAGATCTTAATTACATATTACAAAAATTTGATACATAATGGCGTCTTTTACGAAATAGTGATATTAGGGATAGTATTAATTTGATGAAAAATAAACAGCGGAACAGATTAACGACTGCAATGATATGTGGATTATTGCATACCAAGCAATTATTGATAATAAAAATTCTTACGATTTTTCGATTGAGGAAAAGTTGATTTTAAAAATGAATAATTTATTTCCCCATTGAGTAGGATATACATTATGTTTATTTATATTTTAGAAAACATTATACACATGCAAATAAAACTAGTGTAATAGATTTATTTGTACACTTTAATTTGAATAAAATTAATTTTGATTTTATCATTTGTAATTTTGTTTTCTTGTCACCTCTGAAATATTGTGCCTTCTGCTAGACTTAGGGCCGGTATTATAAACAGCGAATAAATCTCTGAATCCGACGAATAAATTTATTCAACGAATAAATTGAAATGTGGTATTATAATAAATGCATGCTAGTAAAATAAGTTAAGTATTTGTAGAACAACTCTGAATAGCTATGTATTTTGTAGTTTAGTGTTTCGATAAACGATGAAGCCACTGAATAAAATGAAAGATATCAAACACACACAAAATATAAACTTTTAAAAATAAGGTTATGCTTATTTGAACCAGTGAAGCAAACAGTTGCTCACATTTAACCAACGAATGAAATTTAATACCACGATTTCCCAGGGTGTAAATTAATTGGTAGATTTACTTGCTTAGTTTCCTTATTCGCCATTTATAACACCCAATCTATAAAGTAAATTATTTACTTGCTTATTAAATAAAATCTGTAGATTTTATCGTTTACAATACCGGCCCTTATATGTACAGCTGCGAGCAATAAATTTTGGTTGACAATGTCATTCTTTGACAAAATGTAAGTTGCTGTATTGTGAAACGGTCGTAATGGTAATAACTAGAGAACGGACATTCTTACCACATGACTATATTCTCCGAATACAATAGCTGGGTTGCTCATTGTTATCGGGTGGCCGAGTAAGTCAAACAAATACTTCATTGAATTACGCCGGGATGTACTGAGCGACGTTATACACAATTCCAATTGCCGATTGCGTTTTATGGAAATTGCATCCGTTCTCTAGTAATAACCAATAATTTAATCTGTCACATATTAATAAAATTTACGGAGCCTTTTGCAAGTCCTAGAGGAGATGCTACCGTAGCTTTAGAGACCAGTTTCTATTGAGGAAATAATCCTTATTTTGTTAAAAGAGGATATTGAGATTATATTAAAAATAATTCAAAAAACAAGACATTGACAAGCTGCAAATTTATATTGACATTTCATTGACAATGGATATCATCAGTGAGGGAAAAAATCTAAATTGCGACAATTTCCTCAAATTTTACAAAGACATTGACGACCAAAATTTATTGCTCGCAGCTGTACATACCTAAGTAAGGAAAGGAAACTGAAGATAAAATCAAAATTTTTATGGCAGACTGGTTGTTTAGAAAGGTATAATAAGAATTAACAAATATATATGTATGTTGAAACCTATAAGAAATTATTTATCATTATTTAATAATAAATATCTACCTCTATCTTACTCATTGGCAATAGTCAGCAGCATGCATAGGTAATAATCAGAGATCGGACACATCGGGTTTAAATGACGTCGTCATTACGACGGACAATATAAATAGTCTACAACATCTGTAAGTACATCGCGCAGTTATTGAATGCACTATTGATCTGGCTAGCGCGCACATCTGTTTTCATCGAGAATTGCGACATTTTTGGTTGAATATTTACAGTTAAATTTCTGTTTCCATGGGCGTAAATAGAAGCGTGTGGAGTTTTAATAATTTAGTATATTTAGATTATATTTCGTAAGATAAATAAAGTGCTGTGAGTTAGTTTCTTGCTTTCATAGTCATAACTATTAATTACATTGTAATTTTTGTGATAGATCCTGTTTAATATCGTTTGATTGAATCTATTTCTCCCAATTATTTTGACGTAAGTGGGCATTGAATTTCGTTCAGTTTCAATAACTTACGCATACATTTTGAGTTTTCATTTATTTAGATCTAGAGTATTGTTTAAGTTACTTTTTCAGATATGATATGGAAGAACGTCGAGAACGGCATCGTAAAACAATGGCGAGTTGGATTGACGGTCATACTGATTGGTATGTTCCTTGTCAGTGATTCCGAAATTTATTGCAAAATCTGTAAAATATTGTTAAAAAATTCCATGAAATTGCACGTACAACGTTATTTAGCATCGCAAACACATGCACAGAAATTGGAACCGTTGGAATCTGACAATTTTAACGAAGAACTCTTACTCTTACTCTTACTCCAAAAATATACTTGTCGAAATGTTCCTGATGAATCCACCTTACAAATATTATGTTTCTAAGTGGTACACGAAACCAGTAGAACGCATTAGAAGCCATCTTTCAAATCAGTGTCTCTGGATAAGTGCCGACGAAACTGTCGATATATTAGGATGCTGTCTGGTATATGTTATACCTGGTGTACTACATCCAACTATTCCATATAACGCATATGTAATAGCAACAAAAGTTATAAATACAGTTGGTGCAGAAACAGTAGCTAAAACCATTAACGAGCATATTCAAAAAATACTTCATTCGAACGACAGGTACAAAGAGAAAGTACTTTTATTTGTAAGTGACACTGCTGCATATATGTTAAAAACAGGCAGACTATTAAAGGAAACATATCCTAATATGCTGCATATTACTTGTGTAGCACATGCTCTCCGCAGAATCTGTGAATATATCAGAGATACCTTTCCAGAAGTTGACAGACTTGTATCCGCTTTTAAAAGAGTTTTCAGAAAAGCACCATTGAGAGTAGCTCTTTACAGGGAAAAACTGCCATCTTTGTCACTGCCTCCCTCTTCAGTAATAACTAGATGGCGGACATGGTTGGAAGCTACTAGTTTTTATGCAGAGAATTTCGATAGTTTACAAAATTTCGTTGCATGTTTAAATAACGATGCTTCGAGTGTTTCTGAGTGCAAGGAACTAACACAAATTCCACATTTAAATAATCAGTTGTACTTTCTTCAGGAACACTTTGGAAATTTGCCAAAACTAATCACTTATTTTGAAAATCGAAATCTCAAATTAAATGACGGTTTAACTACATTAGATGTGACTATTAATAATTTGAAAAGTATTCCAAGTGACTTCGGATGTGGCCTTCGGCAAAAGTTAGACGCAGTGTTTAATAGAAATCCAGATTTAATAACATTGCGGCAATTGTGTATGAGGACAATGCCACGACATCTAACTGCAAAATACGCAGAAATAAAAGAATATTTCCAGTATGCATCTATAACCAGTTGTGATGTAGAAAGGACGTTTTCTATTTACAAGGATGTATTTCATTCAAAGAGAATAAATTTTACCGAAGAGAACCTTGAGAAAGTATTGCTAGTAAATATTAATACGCCTTTACTCAACTTGAATTACAAAATGAACAAATAAAAATGTATTTCGTATTTTGAAGCCGTATATATACCCGTTTTATTATTATAAGCATAATTATATAAATAAAATTAAAAACTTTAAAAATACAAATGTTCAATAGTACGCTCGTGGGCGATGAGCCATCAACCTCTCGTGTCCGGTCTCTAGTAATAATATTTTAAAAACTTTAAATCTACCGATTTTTTACGGAATCCACAAATTTTTCGACAAATCTATCGATGTAACGTTAACGATGTCTGGCAACACTGCTTCAGTACAATATTGAACTTCGTAGAGTCATCAATGCAATCAGTAGCAACTCTTTTCGTGAACCAAAATTTTCTAGTACTTTCTGAAAATCAGTGACAACACTTTTCGTCAGCAATGCGCTTATTAGGTTTTGTTTCAGACTTGGACACAGTGTGACGTTTAAGGCATTCTCAAAAGGCCAAGACCCGATTCAAAAGGAACCACCTAGCCGAAGCAAACGTCCGCAGAATTGGGAATCCTGTGACTTTTGATTGTTGATTGACGACAATGTAGAATTATAGACTCAATTAACTAAAAAAATTATAAAAAAACATTTTCATTACTTTCTTTAAACACTCGTATATTTGAGGACACAATACTCCTTGTATGGAACATGTTTGATTTCGATTATCAGTTCTATATATAAATACATATTTTATGATATATTTCTGTTCCGAATTGGATCACGCTGCATTGCTTCGAATGTAACAATTATTTACACAATAAATTTTCTATTTAATGGGACATATGGATTGAAAGCTAACGGTAATTAACTATTTCATGGGTTTATAAATTTATGAGGTTTAACTTGATAGTTGTCACATAGATTTTATTAGTATGTGTTTGTAGATATACATATATTTATAAATTGACCGTAAATCAGACCTAAAAAAGTACTATACGTTAAACGATAAATACCACTATTAATTTTCGGCCATAAGTTCGACAAATGATACGTGATTATTAAATATATTTTAGTATGATATTTATTTTATAGCTGAAAATAAACATTAAGTACCTACAAACGCAGATTATTTATGAAAAAAATTGAAATTAGATATAGGTCAATCTTTATTTATTCTTTTTCGAATCCAATCATTCATAAAAAAGAAATGTCTAGCTAGTCTAGTAATTATACTTATGAGTAAAGACGGCAGACTATGTGCCCGAACAGTAGCGTGATGTGGAGGGATCGAGTAGAGGCGTACGACGATCAATTCAGTTGCCGTTGAGACGTTGTAAGCGATACATTGTTAATACAATCGTGTTGAAAATGTCGGGAGTGCGTAGAAATAATGCATCGACTCGGTTGCATGCTAACGTAGTAAAGAAATTTTTACATCGGTTTCCCGATTTAATATATGACGGTACATTACTGAAATGTTTAGTTTGTGAAACAACTTTATTAACTTGGAAAGCAAGTCAGTGCCAAAGATATATAAATAGTGACAAACATAAATCGAATAATAGTGGACGCAGATCATATAATAAATTTGTGTGTGATTTAACAATGATGTTAATTGCGACCAATATACCAATGCAGAAAGTGGAACACCCAATGTTTCGTCAGTTTTGGAAGAAATACAATCCTACGTGGAAATTACCAGCAAGAAGTACGCTACGGAATTACGTACCGTCAGTGCGTGAGAGAATTGTAAATTGTACGAAAAATACGGTAAAAGAAAATCCCTGTGGTTAACAATAAACGAAACTGCAGATATTAAAAAGCAGTCCATCCTAGCCATACTAGTACGGACGCTGACTCCGCAAGGACCTTCTCCTCCTTATTTATTAACCTGTAAACGAATGCAAGGGTGTACTGCCAGAACGATATATGATGTATTAATAGAAACACTACACAAATTTGAGATTTTACCGAAGCAAGTGTTAGTGTCAGTTACCGATGCTGCCAAAGTTATGTGTTCCACGGGAAACTTACTCAAAACGATTCAACCAAACCTGCTGCATGTCACATGTTTGCTTCACGCTTTACACCTTGTAACAAACACTATACGTACAACTTATCCTGATGTGGATCAACTGATAGGACAAACGAAAGCGGTTTTTCTTAAATCTCCGAAACGGATTCGGCTATTTCATTCGCTGTGTCCTGATATACCCGAGCCGCCGCAACCTATTCTTATACGATGGGGTACTTGGTTAGAAGCAGCATTTTATTATTATAAACATTTTGAAAAAATTAAATCAGTGATTTTACAACTAGATGCCAAAGAAGCAGCTGCAATACGGCTCAGCCAGGTTCAATTTAGCAATCCTCAAGTTGCAGCAAATTTAAAAATTATTTACGACAGTTACGTTCCAATACTGGACGCAATAAAAAATTTACAGAATATTGCGCTGTCCTTATCGGACTCATTAGCAATTATTGACCACGTAAAACTAGTGCTGCATATCCTTGAAGATGAAGAAAGTGATTGTGTCCGTGAAAAATTTAACAGTGTATTAGATAAAAATGTAGATTTTACAAAATTAGGGCAACTTTTTACCAATACTGAAGATCCGTTGTACAGATACAAAGAGCGCTTTAACTATGCAAATATAACATCTCTCAATGTCAAACAATCCTTCTCTGTATATAAACATATATATACGTCGCCACGTACGAACCTTTCCGAGACTAATACAGAAACATATATTATGGTGCAGTTTTTTCATCGCGCACATCCGTATTTTTTGCAACATGTTGGGTAAGTTATTTATGTTTTTTCTTAACGTTTTGTATAGGGATTCGATATATTTATTTTTAAGTAAGCGCACTGTTATTCTACTAAACTCTCCATGCAACGCCACTGCTGGGGCACATAGTCTGCCGTCTTTACTTATGAGTATACTTATACACGGTTATAAGTATGCTAATATACACTCACCGGCAAAAAGAAACCGACCACCTCAATATTTTACATAAGTTTTATTTATTAGTGATATTGATTTTCAACTTAATGGTTTAGTAGCAGCATTATTGAAGTATGATGTTGTTTTTGCCATCAGCAGTAGATACAAATTCAAAATTAATCAACAAAAATGAATGAATAAAGCTACAAATGGCTCTTTGAAGTTGATCCCAAAGATGCTCAATTGGATTTAAGTCCGGACTGCATGCAGGCCAATCTAATCGCCGTATGCCAATCCGACGATCAATTTGGATCAAGTCGTTAATTTCTGCAATTTTTGAATCAATCGTGCAGTTGGTGGTCGCCCGCGTCGAGGTTCATGTTCCACTGATTAACAACCGTCTTTGAATCTCATGCCACTCAAACACTCTACATCGTAATAAACTATCATCTGAGTATGCAGTTTTAAATATTTCAAAAGTTTCAATTGGAGTTTTTCCTAATTGAACACAAAATTTTATCGCATATCATTGCTCCGCTCTTATTTTTTCGGAGGGTACATCAAACACTAACAATTCAGTAATTAATTTGTAATAAACGTCAAAAGTTAAATTAAAGCCTACGTAAGAATAAGTACATTTGAGATGGGGGTTTGATGTTCTATTCTTTGTGATACAAAATTCTAGTTGTGAAAGAAGTTATAGCACCAGTCTTGATTTATTTTGACGAATTTTTTTATGCGTCCAATTTGAGAAATTGGACGCATATAGCCTATGATGCAGAGTAACGGAATACCGAAGGAGCATCAAGTCTAATAGAAGAATCTATAGTGGTAACAATATGTAATCTACAACAACTATGACTACATTATGATATTGGCTAGAAAAGAGCATTACTACCAATTGGTTATTAAAATGAAGAATCTAAGAAACTTCAACTAGTACGTTGACTCAGATTGAGCAATACCTGAAGACTGGTGTTATTTAATTCAACAAAGAAATCTTCAAACCACAACAGTAAACAAAACAAAAACGAATATTAAATAAGGCTAGAGTAAAAGTACTAAAAACTATTTTTTTGTAATTTGGTATTGTGATATATTTTACGTTTGATATGTACATAGAACAACACTTTCGAAGTCAATAAGCTTGGTAATACACAATGCAATTAGTAGTCAAATACAGAAATGGAAATATCAAATTTGACCATGGTAACCTTTATATATACCATTGTTTGTTGCATGAAGACCAATACGCATTCGATTTTTGTCGGTAAGGAGACTATTAAAATCGAAACAATATTATTTGCTATAAGTACCTGGGAAGTTTCTTTTGTTACTAAACTTTACCAAATACGAGGTGCTATCTAGATGCTCCCGGACCGACGCTATAGTACGAGAACCCAAAATAATACCGGTGCGCGCCGGCAAATGGTGGGAGTTCCAACGTTATCAACGTAGTTTCCGCTAGGATAGGTGCGATTGTGTAAAGTTGTAATTGTGTCCTGGTGCGATCATTATATTGAATAAAAATATGAGCAATTAAATTTTGTCTTAAACACCGAAAAAAGGTTACTGAGGCATATGAAATGGTTCAGCAAGCATTCGATGAACAATCAATGATGCTAACACAAACTTTTGTTGAGTGGTTTGCGCATTTTAAGTTCGGTACGAACAGGGAGACCTTCGACAACTACCATATCCGAAAACATCGCAACAGTTCAACGGTTCATTCATGAAGATCGTCGTCGGACTGTTCTTGACATGTGCCATAAAATTGTAATCGGATATGGACATGTTAGCTAATTTCGACTTAAAAATTTGACATTCACCACATTGCCGCAAAATTTGTTCCGAGATTTCTGACTTACAATCAAAATCAGGAACGAATTGCCAAGAGTAATTACTGGCGACAAGAGCTAGATTTATGGTTATGATCCAGAAACTAAACAACAATCAAGTCAGTGGAAGAGCCTAAACTCGCCAAGACCCAATAAATACCGACAATTGAAAAGCAATATGGAGAGCGAGAGAATTGTTTTTTTTGACATGAATTGCTTAGTGTACAGAGAATTCGTTCCAGTAGGTCATACGGTATTCGCTTTCTATTGCATGAGTAGAGTTGTCGGATTTTCCCGACATTCCAGAATTCTACTTAGTATAAGTTAATGTATCCGTACAAACGTTTTCAAAACACCTCGGGTTTTATAAAGAACACGTGTTGGTATGAAATTACAACACAGCATTTTTGCTAATATATACAGTACGACAAGATTTAAATATTAACAAAAAGTTTTGTTTTTTTTTAACTTATACTGAGTAGGGCTCTGGAATGTGGGGAAAATTAACAACTCTAGTTAAGAGGCGACTGCGTGAGGATATCAGACGCAAAGGGCCCGAACTTTGACAAGCAGGGAATTGGTCGTTGCATTCACGATACGAGCTGTTTCACCGTTCGTTTTTCACATTAGCCATTTTTACAAAAACACGAATAACTATCGTTCTCCTCCCCCCTATTTGCCAGATCTGGCTCCCTGCGACCTTGGTCTCTTTCCGAAAATTAAATTGCAGTTAAACAGGCTACGTTTTGATGGCATTGACGAAATTCAAGAGGAATCACAAGCAGTACTCTATTCGTTCACAGAAAACGATAGTAGATAAGCTATGCCGGTTCTAGCTCAAAATCCCATGTATTTTCTTGTGGAGGTTCATTTTGCATTTTTGGGGGTGAGTCGTCAATGCGGATGCGCCAACCCCTGGTCCCGATTACGCATAGCCCAGCTCCTCTTATGGTGGGGAATGTAAGAAGGGGTTGAAATTATAATTTTATGTGGGGGATGAGTTTTACATAGGTGTGAGTTAGGTGACCGAAAACTTATGATGGTTTGAAGAGGTCGGCAAGGGAGCACCAGTGGCCTGCATTGGCGTGTAAGGGTTGCCAGGGTGCGGGGTGTCTGCAAGAGGATACCAGAGGTTTGCAAGGACAGACCTGGTCTGAACAGACATGTCTGTCTTTGAAACAGACAGGTCTGTCTGTCTGTCCCCCAAAAATGCAAAATGAACCTCCATAAGAAAATACATGGGATTTTGAGCTAGAACCGGCATAGATTATCTACTAACGGTTTGCTGAATATTTTCAGAATTGGAAACGACGCCGAGACCGGTTCATAGCTGTGCAAGGAGACTACTTCGAAGGTGACAGGAACCGTCAGGAATAAAAGTTAAATTTCAAATTTTTATAGCGTAAGTCCGGGAACTTCTGGATCGCGCCTCGTATATGTACTATATTCACATTTAACAACAAATAATTTCGAAAATGAATCTATTATAAGAGATAATATGTTCAATTATACAAAATAAAATCTATTAACGAGCTAACATTTCAAAATGCTTACGTTGGATGGCTCAAATTGACTTCCAGAACTAGTTCGCTGGGAATTTCGAAATAATCGGGATCATGTCCGTTGGCGGACAGTATTAGTGGCAGTATGTCGAATCTGGTACCGGCTCCCCTCCATCCAAGTTTCATGCATAGTTCTGTGAACTCAACGTTCAGAGGATCACCAAGCACCGAGCCGTCTGCCTGACGATAACCCGCATAACTGATCAACTGATTGTTCCACACTCGGTAGTCGTGACGGCCGTCAGTCCGCTGCGGAAATATGGTAATGGCTGACCTGAAAAGAAAAATTCCAATTTAACATTTAAAAAGGCATGTTGAAGTTGAGGTGTTATAATTGCACCACGATGTTTGATTTAGCGTAACTGCGAAGTAAATTAAAATTCTTCCGAACTAAACCTTTTTTTCAATTTTTCATTAAAGTAGTTATTAATATTTTCTGTTAAATACATAAAAAAATTTCATATAAGTGAAGATGCCTGATAACAAAGTTTTTACACAGGACGTATAAGATTTTCAGATGAATTTAGAAATTTGGAATTTTCGATTATTGAAATTATTATTGCCCAATTTATTTTTATTTTTTGAAAATAACTGCACCGATATATTACTACAAAAATTAATTTAGAGAATAATTCTCTAAAAGAATGGGTACAAGTTTTACATATAATTGATACTGAAATATAAATAATGCGTTACTTTCACACATTTGTTTAAGACTACATCGACATACGGAGAGAAGAATTGTTAATTTTTCAATATTATAATACGTTTCATAAATAGGATATGGCATAATACCATAACCTCTAATATATTAGAGGTTATGGTATCATGGCAGGTTTGTAATGAAAGTTGTTTATAAGCCAATCAAAATGCTTATTTTTTGGGGGTTAATTTAAATTATTCCGCACGAACTTATTTGGTCACTTGATATATCAAGTAATCAAATAAGTTCGTGCGGCTTTTGATGGTAAATATAAATATTTATTAAGTAACAACAATACACTATTATTCATCGATCTAATTAATGTGCTTTCAAAAACTTTCCTCATTATAGTAGGCTTTTTTTTAAGTAATTAAGTAATCAAAGATTGGTGCACATCCTGACAGTAGTCCTATATAAATTCAAATTATAAAGGCTTATATTTTTCAAATATTTTTATTATAAAGTTAGTGTTATAACATAAAATATTTACTATTTAAAGTTACTATAGAACTGGCCAAAAATTAGAAAATGGAGATTGGGTTTATGCTACTAGTGAGTGCTTACAGGATTTCCGGCAACGGTATCCTAATCTGCCAGTTACTTACGCACAACTGCAAAAACATATGCAAGCTTATGTTATTAAATTTGGTGAAACAGGGGAAATAAATCGTAAACCTGTGATGGAGCACCTAGAAAACGAACGGAAAATTGTATAGAGGATATTCGACGTCGGATGGTCAACTCGCCCAAAAAATCAATCGCAAAACTATCACAACAATATCATTTGTCAGTCGAAGCATGTCACAATATTTTAAAAAAAGGACTTAAGTATATTTCCATATAAAATTCAAGTAGTCTCGTAACTCCAACAAGTAGATTTTGTTACGAGAACACAGTATTATCTAGTGTTTTGAATAACATAAATAATAATTCTCCATTCTCTACAAATGCTTCATTTCGGATGAGGCTTAGTACAATCTTTTAGGATATCTAAACAAGCAAAATATGAGAATTTGGTCTGCAGAAAACCCTCACGAAATCATAAAAACTGTATTACATCCACAAAAAATAGGCGTTTGGCTAGCAGTTTCAAGAAGACGCATTATTGGGCCTATATTTTTTAATCAAACCATAACTGCTGAAAGATATCGAAATGAATTATTAGAGTGATTTATTAATGAACTTCATGATGATGAACTTACGAAAGGATATTTACAGCAAGATAATGCACCAGTGCACAAATCTCGAGAAACAATAACATTTTGCAAGAATTTTTTGATACAAGAATTACTTATTTTCCTCCAAGATCTCCAGATTTTACAATTTAAACTATTTTATTTTCCCATATTTAAAGAATACCATTTTCAAGACCAGACATACATTCAAAGAGCTTCGTAATGGTATTGCGAATTCTTGTGCCGACATAACCCAAGAAATCCTAATAAATGACATTGAAAGCATGAAGCATAGAGTTCAACTTAGTCTTCAAAATAATTGTCAACATATCCAACATCTGCTTTAGTATTATTTTCTTTTAATTTTGACTATTTTAATAAATATTTTTTCAAAAGCTAAATTACTAATTACTACACTCGTTTACATGACATAACTAAACTAACAAAATTATACGTTTGTAACAGATTACGTGCGTTGTCAACGAGTATTAAAAAAAAGTATGGGCGCCTCGAATAAGGAAAGTATTTGAAGACATGTTACTATCACACTCAATGACCTTTTGCCAACGTGACACCAATTTTTGTTGCCGGTATTGATGAATTTTGAATTAAAAATTGACAGACCGCATTTATTACATCAACTCGAGTTTTGAACTGTCTATGCGGTCTATTCTAACGTACTTAAGTTCGTAGTAACGTGCAAAACTCATTTTTGACCTTATATGTTATTTGGCACTTACAAGTTATTTGAATATTTAAATTTGACGCCTACATTTAATATATTCTTACATTCACGCAGCCTAATTTAAACCGATTAATATATGATTGTACCACTTTTTTTTTTAATTCGATAGTATAAATGTACTTATTGTTACACCTTCCTGTGTATATAAGAATGTTTAACTTTAATTTTAAATTATATTTCTTGAAATATACATCTCGCATTTAAAATATTAAACTTTAACTTAGCCATTTTTCTATGCAAAGAGAAAGCCTTTCTTTTTTTACCGCGCCAGTCGATAGACCCTTCGACTTCTACCTGACTTGAACGGTCAACCAAGCCTTTAACGTTAGGTTTGAATTTATTTATACATTTCATTTTAAATTAAGTTGTTTTAATTTAATTACGTACGTCTTCTATTATATATCGTGTCGCATATCGTTATAAAGCTTGTCTCACAAGAGATATTCTAATGAGATCTGTGTCATCGATATTACAACCTCTTAGCTCGCGCTTTTGATTAATTTATTATTCAAAACATCGACAACATCGATCTCCTTATCAACTTAGGGCAATAAACAAACCGCTTTTCTAGACCAGTGTTCTTCGTCGACACGAATTCTTTCGGTTTTCTGTTCAGAACCTTCGTAAGTTAAACATCTTACTCGTCGCGTTGTTCAAGTACCGGACTTAATGCATGTACCTCTGCATCCTTCGCTTCTAAGGAAATCTGTATTGTTCAATATATATTATTCTTTTAATCTAATTCACATTAATTAACTAATTAATTAATTAACTAATTAATTTCTTCGCCCTCCGGCCAAGCATCGCTTTACATACTTGTCCAGGTACATGATGCCGACTTCGTGGCCGACAAACATAAACTTCAACAGGTAACTTTTTATTGTTCTATACAGAGGTTATTTTATATTAATCACAATTAATTGACATTTAATTTACTATCTAATTCTAACATTCTTTTCAGTTTATTTTTGTGTTAATTTTTTTAATTACTTATTTGCCGCTCCTTGTATATATTACTTTTATTTAATCACATTAAAATATATCAACGCTTCATTTCTTATGTAAATAATAAATACAAACTTTAAGGACGACGTTGTTGTGTTTTATTTAGATAGTAAGTTGTAATATATTTAATGTCAGCGTTATTACACACGTCCTGGACCTTTGATGATACTTCACCATCACACCAATTATTTATTTCAAATAATTCATTTTATTGTTAGCACAACACCAAACCAAACAACGTGTTAGTAATATTATGTATAACCAGCGTCGTATAATTATCACTATGGAAGTAACGTGATATTAACAAATTCATAAACAAGTCACATGTTAAATATTAAAATTAATGTTCATCGACGTCAACAGCAATAAACCGTGTAAAAACCGTAAAAATAAAGTAGTTGCGAAGCCAAAGAGGCAGCTCATATTCCTTGTAGGTCTTTGTTATCAATTATATTGAAATTATCGCATGCATAACGCTTCTTACTCTGTCATCTGTCACTGCCAAATCTAATGTCAAATTACTTACCTCCCTAGGGAGTTACGTGAAATATTACATCCCGCTGCTAAGGGTTACAAACGTACATAAGTCGTAAGTAGCTGTTACTTCCCTCCAAACAGAGCAATAAGAGCCAACTTACGAAGTCGGTAGTACGAAATAGTTAGTTATATACCTAGGTTTGTAAGTACAGTTTTATGGTCGAGAATACGTTTGCAAACCGAGACCCGTAGGGTCGAGGTTTGTATATAATCGAGACCATAAAACTGTATTGTAAGAACCGTGGTGCATATGAGATTTTTCGTCATACCTACGTTTTTTTTTTAAATAAACGAATTTTGATAATTTTGCTCTTTACTTTTATTATATGTATGCACATTAGTAACATCAACTCAGGAATGTCGTATCTATGGTAACTATGTTTGTGTCAATATAAATTTATATTTTTGATAAATGTCAAAGTACATGCAATATATTCTCAAAAGTTTTTGCTTTTAAATAAACTTTATAAATATGGATCAAATAGAGATGGAGGCTATTATAGCTTGTACTGAAATTTTGCTGGAGAAGTCGTGAAGATATCTCACAATTTCCTAAATTGAAAGGATTTTTGAAACATAAAAATGATGATTTTAGACGGTGTAAAACCATCGGCAACATTATTAGCAGATTCAGGAATTGATGTTCTTGGTCTGAAAAAATACGGCGCATGGAATTCTTCCACCGTGGCAGAAAAATTGTTCGTTTACATTTAATGTTACAAAGTGATAAGTTTTTGTACAAGGTTCTACTTTTACTAGTTAAGTGTTTTTGTTAATTAAAATTATGTTTCAAATAAATTTGTTATAAATGATCTAATATTGCTATTATTTACCTAGGGTCGTAATGAAATATTACAGCCCGCTACCATAGCAACTGTCAATACGGTATGTAAAGTATCACTTACGTTTCAAAAAAAAAGGTGTCATAACTGTTTACTTACGCGGTAGGTATGACAAAAAATATATTACGTTCCCGGGCTGAATAATGATAGAAATATATAAAACTTCATTACATAGAGAAAGCGAAGCAATAACCGCTGTAGTGGATATTGTGTTGCATTTTTGACATAATTATGAATACATTCATCACGGCCGCTTACATCCAATTTGGCCGTTGACAACATCAGTGACTGTCAAAAAATTTAAAAAGTTGTGAATTCGTTTCGTTTCTTAATCTTTACAATGAGTCATAATGAAAGTGAAAATAACTGTTGTAATTGTTTAATTTTAGTACTGATGTGGATGTGGACAAAATAACAAGTAACTATTCTGTAATAACGCATTCTGCATTTTACAACTATTTAATTTCAATAGGTACTTTTATGTAATTTTTTGAGCAAAAATTATGGTGCGGGTGAAAAAATGTTGTACGCAACACAGGAGCAAAGTAATATCACAGTCTCGACATGGTTATAATATGGTTGCAATATCCATGTCTCGACTGCAAAATATTACTTTACTCCCTTGATACGTAAATAACTATTGAACATTCGTTATTTTAAAAGCAGAAAAAAGTATCCTAAATGCTTTCGTAAAAGGATTTTAGAAAAATTTAAGGATCGATTTTACAAGCAAGAGTATAAATCCCGAAGGAATTATGAATTGAATAATCTATATCGAGATCTTGACATTATTGTCATAATAAAAATTCATCGACTGAAGTATCTGGGACATGCTATAAAAATGAAAAAGAAAGAGGTCCTAGGAAGATACTCTGCAAAGAAATAAGGAGATTAAGGAAGCGGGAAAGACTAAGAAGAAAATATAAGTTCAGGAGGGTATGTGATGGAAAAACAGGAATCGAAAGGAATTGGTGAGCAGGCCGTACATGGGCGATAGAGTCATAAAAGAAGACAAACATCTAAAAAATCATTTACTGTACTTATATCAGGGCGCTTTCTAGATAATGCTACATTATTGTTTATTGACGTTTACTAAATAAATATATTGTCCTTGTTACGTTAATGATTAGTTATTTGACTCGTTTCTGTACGTACACAACTGATACCGATTTATTACTTCGTAAAAGCTTTACTTTCGCTCATATACACACACAAGCAAAGTCATTTTGGATAAAAAAGTCTAGGGAAAACAAATAAAGAGAGACAAATAAATAAAATATGACGTAAAATAAAAAAATATAATCCAATAAAAATGTACGTCGATTGAAAGGTATTATTGCCGGAAACGATAATTTTAATTCTCATATCGACAGACGATATGTGCGCAAATAAAAATTCAATCGTCGGATATGCTTGCACTATTTGATTAATTTGTTAGACCCCTTTTTTCCCTTTTTAAGCATGTACGAATAAACGCCATAAAACGATGTTACTGTCATCACGACCACCGTAAATCACTACATCGAAAGCGTCCGCATTGTGTTATTAATTTACTACTTTGTCAACTGTTGCGCTAGAAATATGTGCATTTTTCTAACTTGCGAGACAAGAAAAATATAATTTCCATTCATTTTATATTATCTTAATAATTCATGGAAAAAATTCAATTTAAGTCTAATGATAGCAACGGTTATACAGTGATGGGCAAATATGTTGAATCATGTAAATATCTGTTAAATCAAAAAAGATATTGTAATAAAATTTTAGACATGGAAATTAGGTATGAAGAGCTATCATTTGAAGTATTTTTTAAATATATAAAGTGTTAGAAAATGTAACGTACTAAAGTTATACTTTTTTAAATTGAAATTTTTTTACATTTTGAGATTCTCTTCAATAATACAATTTCAACAAACTATAACTTGGGTTCGAAACCATTTTTTTATTTATTAATAAAAAAAATGCTTTAAAGCCCAAGTGTTATAGTTTTTTTTTAAATTTGTTAATTGGGGTACAATGTAGACTGCCTCTTCGTGGTGTACCCTGGCAAAGTTGACATGTCACGGCTAAATGGTCTACATTATTAGGCTGCTAGACTTAGCAACGATTTCCTAGCAAAGAATGAATCAGCATTAACAGCGGGCCCTACTACAAGAGACCAAGCGCCAACGAAACGCAACTTAGCAGCAGATGCAAACTACCAAGGTACTCCCTGGCAGTAGCTACCCATCACGCAACCTATCCACACATGCTATTTAATGCTATAATCGATGTGCCATACGAAATAAATAAATAAATTTATTAATTGCAAAGAAAAAGAAAATAAACTGGTCATGCAAGCAAAATTACAAACAAATAGTATATTAAAAAACAAGTTTCATAAGGCACCATTTTGCCGCACGAGATCAGTTTAGAAAACGAGCCGCGATAGCGGTGAGTTTTCTAAAGAGCGAGTGCGGCAAAAGGCCTTATGAAACGAGTTTTTTATACTATTTTTTATATTTTGCATTTTTTACATAAATAAATATATATATATATATATATATATATATATATATATATATATAATAACTTCGTGACCTTGGTATGATATGGTAAACCTAATCAGTAGGCGATTAAAGGTCTGTATATTACTTCAAAATATATGTATTTAAAAAACTCTACATGTTTCGGCTGTACGCCTTTATCAAGAGAATACAAAATATAAATATATTATATTTTGTATTCTCTTGATAAAGGCGTACAGCCGAAACATGAAACATGATTGGTAAAACCATGAAACGCTGGCGTCTGCGCATTCCGGGGTGGATACGACTTTCACACATTTTTTCATATATATATATATATATATATATATATATATATATATATATATATAGTAAACCTAATCAGTAGGCGATTAAAGGTCTGTATATTACTTCAAAATATATGTATTTAAAAAACTCTACATGTTTCGGCTGTACGCCTTTATCAAGAGAATACAAAATATAAATATATTATATTTTGTATTCTCTTGATAAAGGCGTACAGCCGAAACATGTAGAGTTTTTTAAATACATATATTTTGAAGTAATATACAGACCTTTAATCGCCTACTGATTAGGTTTACTATATATATATATATATATATATATATATATATATATATATATGAAAAAATGTGTGAAAGTCGTATCCACCCCGGAATGCGCAGACGCCAGCGTTTCATGGTTTTACCAATCATCGGTGCACCCACATCCAGGAATAGATACGACTTTCATTTCTATACGAAGTGTATATATACTAATTGTGATAAACGTAATGTTAATGAGAATTAATAATCAATAAATTCTCACATTACTGCCAATGCCGCTCTAATTCGTTGCATTAATTTCTACACCTGACAAAATCACATTTGCCTAAGAATGTAGTTGCAACGCGTCGCGGCGCCAACTGACAGAGTTGTACGGGAAAATGAAAAAATGTGTGAAAGTCATATCCACCCCGAAATGCGCAGACGCCAGCGTTTCATGGTTTTACCAATCATCGGTGCACCCACATCCAGGAATAGATACGACTTTCATTTCTATACGAAGTGTATATATACTAATTGTGATAAACATAATGTTAATGAGAATTAATAATCAATAAATTCTCACATTACTGCCAATGCCGCTCTAATTCGTTGCATTAATTTCTACACCTGACAAAATCACATTTGCCTAAGAATGTAGTTGCAACGCGTCGAGGCGCCAACTGACCGAGTTGTACGGGAAAATGAAAAAATGTGTGAAAGTCGTATCCACCCCGGAATGCGCAGACGCCAGCGTTTCATGGTTTTACCAATCATCGGTGCACCCACATCCAGGAATAGATACGACTTTCATTTCTATACGAAGTGTATATATACTAATTGTGATAAACGTAATGTTAATGAGAATTAATAATCAATAAATTCTCACATTACTGCCAATGCCGCTCTAATTCGTTGCATTAATTTCTACACCTGACAAAATCACATTTGCCTAAGAATGCAGTTGCAACGCGTCGCGGCGCCAACTGACCGAGTTGTACGGGAAAATGAAAAAATGTGTGAAAGTCGTATCCACCCCGGAATGCGCAGACGCCAGCGTTTCATGGTTTTACCAATCATCGGTGCACCCACATCCAGGAATAGATACGACTTTCATTTCTATACGAAGTGTATATATACTAATTGTGATAAACGTAATGTTCATGAGAATTAATAATCAATAAATTCTCACATTACTGCCAATGCCGCTCTAATTCGTTGCATTAATTTCTACACCTGACAAAATCACATTTGCCTAAGAATGTAGTTGCAACGCGTCGCGGCGCCATATATATATATATATATATATATATATATATATATATATATATATAATTTGGAAGTTCAGAGTTTAATTTTTATATAAAGCATGCAGTTGGTCACATTGATACTTGACATACTCAAGTTAAATCTTGCTATCCGCGAAGTATATTATATTACACATTATTTATTAATTTTCGTTAACATTACTTGATATTTTATTTAAAAATATAAACATGAGTGACATAGAAACTAATATATCTTGTTGTCAATTGCATACAATATACGTTGTTTGTGTAGAGTACGAACATACATATATCATATCTGTCAAATGTACTTAAATTCTTAAAATCAAATGACAGCAATGATATTTATTTCAGTATTCGAACAACGCCAACATTGAAAAATGAAAAAAAGTGTATCGAAATGAAGCTCATTTCGATACTGTTTTGGATTTCATAATGAGTTCATTTCGAACGCAAAATAGAAAATAGTATATTAAAAAACAAGTTTCATAAGGCACCATTTTGCCGCACGAGATCAGTTTAGAAAACGAGCCGCGATAGCGGCGAGTTTTCTAAAGAGCGAGTGCGGCAAAAGGCCTTATGAAACGAGTTTTTTATACTATTTTTTCTATTTTGCGTTTTTTACATTTATAAATTGCTTAAATTGGAATTATTTAATTTGAAAGTTCAGAGTTTAATTTTTATATAAAGCATGCAGTTGGTCACATTGATACTTGACATTTTCAAATTTAAATCTTGCTATCCGCGAAGTATATTATATTACAAATTATTTATTAATTTTCGTTAACATTACTTGATATTTCATTTAAAAATATAAACATGAGTGACATAGAAACATATACATGTTGTTGTAAATTGTATACAACATACGTTATTTGTGTAAAATAAGGACATATATCATATCTGTCAAATATACATAAATTTTTAAAATCAAATGACAGCAATGATATTTATTTCTCTGTTTGAACAACGCCAACATTGAAAAATGAAAAAAAGCGTACCGAAATGAAGCTCATTTCGATACTGTTTTGGGTTTCATAATGAGTTCATTTCGAACGCAAAATAGAAAAACTTAATTTATGATATTTTCAAAATGAACGCCACCTACTTCCTAACAGTAAGCCAATTTGTTTGTAGATTGTTTTGTAACCCGCACTATGATATCTGGTGAAATGTTTTCTATCTATTCATTAATTCTTTCAGCCAAATCTTTCAAATTTTTAGGTCGGATAAGGTACACTTTCTGTTTTAGATAGCCCGACAATAAGTAATCTAGTGGAATGAGATCGGAAGAATGTGTGGGCCATCCAATTTCGCCTCTCCTTCCAATCCAATTGTGGGTAAAAATACGATCTAATCGATTTCGTTGCCCATTTTCCTCCAATACAGGAATTATCTGGTTATTTAAAAGTTCTAAATATCTTAGTCCATTTAGAGTTTCTTCTATAAAAAAAAGGCCCTATTATTCTGTTTCTACAGATACCTGCCCAAACGTTAAGCTTTCTACTATCTCGTATCCAGTGATGATTACTCTGTGCTCAATAACGACAGTTATATCTATGGGTAGTACCGTTTAAATAAAAGGTTGCCTCATCCAAAAATACTATATTATTTACAAAATTGTTATCATGATTGCAAATGTTCGTCATCGATTCACAAAACTCGTGCCTTCTGTGGAAATCAGCATCAGAGAGTTGTTGAACGAAGAATATTTTATAGGAATGGCTTTTCCTTCTTTAAGAATTCTTCCTACTGAACAACTATTAATTTCATGCTTTTGCGCCAGCTCATTTGTAGATACGTAGGGATTTCCTCTACAGATATGGCGATATCTTGCGCTTTAATATTATTTATAGCAGTATATGTACGACTAATTCTTTACAAATTTAATATGATACTTAAATCATTTAAGAAAACGCTTATGAATTCTCTCTAAAGCTGTCTGTTGGTAGATGTAGTATGTATACTACCCAAAGTCACCATACTCCAGTACACTGTACACATAAGCATAGAACAGACATTTTAAAGTCGGCTTGTTGCAGAGGTCACGCTAACTTCGTATTAAGAAGCCCGAACACTTTGATGCCGCATTATAAACAGAAAAAGATGACTTCCGACTTACTTTGAAATCTTAAATAGGAACCCGTATATTTTATTACAGATTCGAATTCTACTGGAGAAGTACGTAGGATTTGTCCAAAATATTTTTTTCAATTAGTGATAGATGGCGCTGTAATCAATGAAACTCAAATTTTTTCAATTTCTCGCACTTAGAAACTATGTATACGATTCTGCAATACGTGTGCAATAAAAAATACGTTTTCTTTGTAAATAAGCAAAATTATTCTTTATTCATTTTACAAATTTCGAATAACTGGGAAAATATCCCTTGTAGATATGTAAATTGCTGGTGAATAAATTGCTTTTAGCGTAACCCAACAACAATGACGTGTACCCAGTACCACCTTAGCGTGCTTGATTAACCTAAGTCTCATCGCTTCTCACGTATCACGGTACTTCAATTATGTAAGTCCCTCCGCCTCTCACTTATCAGAGTGCGAGATTTCTCCTCACCTCATCATCTTTCAATTAAAGTAAGTGCTCAAAATAATAGCCTTCGATTTAAATGCACTTATTGATCCGCACTTCAAATAAGCGTAGACAACTGAGAATGTCTTCTTGAATTTCGGCACGAGTATTTCTAATTCGCTCGATCATATTTTTACGTGTTGTTGGTACTTTGGATTTGAGATAACTCCATAAAAAGAAATCTGGCGAAGTAAGATCTAGCAGGCCAATTTACTGAACTAGCTCTACCGATTCAGCGGCCATTGAAATTACGATCAAGTACTACACTTACTATCACCGAATAGTGTGCTGGACAACCATAATGTCGAAACCACATGTTTTGTCGTACTTCTAAGCTAACGTCTTCAAGTAGTGCTGGCATTTAATTTTCCAAAATTTCTCGGTATATTTCACCATTCAAGTGGCCTTCAATAATGTGGGCGGCGATGACTTTGTTCTCAATTATTCTACACCACGCGTTGACAGTCCAAGGGCGCTGGTGTTCAATTTGGTGAAGTCAATGCGGATTTTAGACACTCCAGTAATGTGTATTGGGTCGATTAACCGTTCCGTGCATTGTGAAAGAACAACACGTAACGAAAAAACTTGGGGTTTTGTTGTAATTGTCCACCAGTCCACTGATAAAAAGTTATCCGATTTTGGAAATCAACACCATGAAGACCTTGATATAAAGACACAAGATATGGATGATATTTATGACGTTTTAAAAATTTCCAAACACTGGTGTGGGACAATCAATAATCGCGAGCTATTTCTCTTACACTAACATGAGGATTAACAGTCACTGCAACTAATAAAGCGACTTCATTATTTTTTCCGGTGACTGTTGCTCAATGTGTCCTTTTTCTTCGACTGATCACTTTCATCAGTAGTGAATTGTTTCATAGAACGGTAAAGTGAAGCAAGTAACCGAATGCTATCCGGAAAACCTTGAACGCAGATATTGACAGAATCATTAAGACTTCTGCCAGCTTCTCCATACACCAGAACCATTTCAATTTTCTCTTGGACAGTTAAATACTGTATTCTGTAGTAGGTACTATTAACAGCGTAACAGAAAGAGGTCTTTTATTTTTCGAAATATTCTCCAAACTGGATAAAATAAGTTGTTTTTTAAAGTTATTTCTAGACTGCGGAACAGACGCTATCCTCTAATGAGTCACGCAGGCGCAGAATCGGTTTCAACCTTATGGTAGTTCTTTCCGCGAACGCGGAAAGTAAATGTAGGCGAGCGTTTTGAGCGTTTTAGATGCGTGTTGCTTACACTTTATTATTTCCATAGATCTAGAAACACTTCATTTCAATTGTTTATATTAGTTATTCATTTCTGTTGTATCAGAAATTCTTTTATTTTATTTATTTTGATTTTAGAGTTTCTGTTAATATTTTTTTATAGAAAAAAAAATTAAGTTGGGTTTTATTATTACTTCATCCATTTTTTAATACATATATATTATCGTTTTGCATACAATGTGTCCGGGAAAATGTGGGAAATCTCTCGAATTCAGATAGAACATTAAAAAATAAGATGACAAGTTGACATAATTTTCTTCCTAGCGGCCCTCCCTACGGAGATACGGCCTCCTATAGGACGCCACTGTAAATCAATTTTCTTGAATTACTTTTAAACTACATATTATAATTTAATGAAAATTTAATATGATAAACAGTAGTAAGGACCTCTTAAAATACTGCCCTTAAATTTCAATTAGCTTGTTTAATTTACCAGGGGCGGACTAGGTTGTACATTTTAATGCTTACATTTTTAACACCCTGTATGATAAAGAGTTAAAAAAAACAAATTTGGATACCTTGAACATTAAGCTAAACAAAAGGTACTCTTGTTCATTGTCGATAAAATGAACCGTTTTCGAGGAAAAAAAATAAAAGAATTAATGTTTTATTTCTATTAAAAAGAACCATGTTTTTTATTTTTTTTGTCTGCAACAAAGTGTGATACAAAAGTCTGAAATAAAACTGTTTTCGGTACTAAAAAACGCATTGTTTTTACAAACGTTACTATGGTACCCACGAATTAATAAATATCTTGCATTGACGTGTAAATTTTAAATCTTGTAATCTTTCATATTGTTAACACGTTGATCCTTTACTTCGATATTAATTTATTGAATTTTGAATATCTTGGTAAATTTAATTTGATAATGGGATACACATTTAGTGAGTACGCAGATATGCATCTTATGTACGGTCTTGCATCTTGCAATGCTTTGGAAGCAAGAAGGTTGTATGAAGAAAGATATCCTAATCGCAATATTCCAAATCAGAAAACATTTCAGCGACTTGACCAACGTCTAAGAGAGACTGGTGGGCGATTCCAGTTAATAAGGTAACATTATTGACTTTCTTTAATGTTTTAGGAAGTTTTGCGAAAAAAAGTACTGATGCTGGTGTGTGAAGAACAGTACGTACGGTGCAATTGGAGGAATATATTTTGGATACTGTAGGTGATACTCCTTCAATAATCACTCGAAGATTAGCCGCGCAGCTTAATACGTCAAAAACGACACTTCATGAAGTACTTAAAGAACAGTTGTTTTACCGTTATCATCTGCAAAAAGTGCATCTACAACTTCCTGAAGATTTTCCTCGTAGAATCCAGTTCGCAAACTGGCTGTTAGATCAGCAACGAACAAACCCAAACTTCATTAGCACTATTCTTTTTACCGATGAAGCAGGGTTTACCAAAAATGGTATTGTAAATTTACATAACTCGCATGTATGGGCTGATGAAAACCCTCATGCCACTGTCGTTCATCATTATCAACATCAGTTCCAATATTAATGTTTGGGCAGGAATAATTGGCAATTTTTTGAGTGGACCATGCGTATTGCCGCCACGATTGAATGGTGAACTTTATTTACAGTTCCTTCAGAACGCTTTTCTGGATTCAATAGAGCATTTGCCACTTGCAACCCGCCAAAGCATGTATTTTATGCATGATGGGGCCCCACCTCATTTTACCGTTGCTGTACGCGACCACCCGAATAACGTCTATCCAAACCGTTGGATAGGCAGAGGAGGTTCCATTGCCTGGCCTCCACGGTCTCCCGACCTAACGCCAATGGATTTTCACCTGTGGGGTCATCTCAAAACCTTGGTGTATTCCTCTCCGGTTTATACTAGGGAGGAACTTTTACAGAGAATCACATTTCATTGTGATGTGATAAGAAACAATGCTGGGTTGTTGTGTCGAGTACAGCAGTCTTCTATTCGTCGTGCCCGCGAGTGTATCAGAGTTCACGGAGCCCATGTTGAACCCACTTATGAAGTTTTTAATTGATTATTTCTAATTAGCGTATTTAGGTTCAATCGTTGCAAGCTTTAGTGAGTACATTTCTAAACATCATTTTTGTTAAGGTGCCTTTCTGGGACAAAACTGCATTTCTAAGAATCTTTGTAATTTTGTCGTATTAAATAACCTAAACTAAAACTTTTTTGTTCCTGGAATGACTTTTGAATCACACTTTGTTGCAGACAAAAAAAAATAAAAAACATGGTTCTTCTTAATAGAAATAAAACATTAATTCTTTTATTTTTTTTCCTCGAAAACGGTTCATTTTATCGACAATGAATAAGAGTACCTTTTCTTTAGCTTAATGTTCAAGGTATCCAAATTTGTTTTTTTTAACTCCTTGTCATAAAGGGTGTTAAAAATGTAAGCATTAAAATGTACAAGCTAGTCCGCCCCGTTAAACTAAACAAGCTAATTGAAATTTAAGGGCAGTATTTTAAGAGGTCCTTACTACTGTTTATCATATTAAATTTTCATTAAATTATAATAAGTAGTTTAAAAGTTATTCAAGAAAAATTGAATTCCAGTGGCGTCCTTTAGGAGGCCGTATCTTCGTAGGGAGGGCCGCTAGGAAAAAAATTATGGGAACTTGTCATCTTATTTTTTAATGTTCTATCTGAATCCGAGAGATTTCCCACATTTTCCCGGACACATTGTATATAGCTTTATACTATGGTCCCTCCAAAACGCCCACATGAAGAACTGTTTGGCAGCTGGATTAAAGATTTTGTTTTTTTTTAAATTGTTAGCGATACGGAGATTAATTGTAAAATTTGTTCAAATACATTTAAATGTTTAAAGAAGTCGATATTAACCGCCCATCTAAATATGTACTAAAATGCATCGCGACCAACCGAGTACATCAACAGACAGTTTTTATACAGAATAAATATTCACTTTAACTATAGGTGATATAATTTATTTCAAGTTTACATTTTTTCAATATTTTGAATTTTTTCACGGTATAAAGTAAATGAATTTTGTATATATCTGTAATTAATTTCAATTCAAGTTAATATAAATTCATTTAGCTTCAGTGCTTTATTTGTTTTCGTAAAAATAAATTTCCGTATATAAATTTCATTGCCTTTATTACGACGAAATATATTTCACAACTTCGTGTGTTTGCATTAAAAGACGTACAAACAGACAACTTCTATCAATACCATCGCGCTATAACATTCATATATACATGTTAAGTTGATCGACTGTACATTGTCGACACCGATGAATCACGCCCGATACAGGATAGCGCCGTTTCGGCAATATAGTTATTTCTTTCTTTTATACGTTCATTTTGTGTCTTTGGAATTAGAAAAAATACGAAGGGAAGAAATAACACAAACGTTAAATACATACATTGTACATACAAAAACATTTTTATACAAATTCTTTTCAACATAAGAAATAGTATTAAAAGCAAAATATATATATTTTTATTTGAAAGCACTCCGATAGCTCATAAGCGAACGAAATCCCGTTGACCAAGTATGTGAAGAAGGACGTCTGTTCCTGGGTTTATGATAATAGTACGTTCTTGATAAGTCGTTTTTCGTGGTATTTTTTTTATTGAAACTTAATTGCAGAATCACGTGCATAGGTTCTCAGTGAGAGAAATTGAAAAAAAATTGAATTTTATCGATTACAGGACCAGCTATCATGAATTTAAAAAAACGTTTCAAACAAATCGTAAAATTTGTAAAATTCGAATCTGTAATAAAATTTACTGGTTCCTATTTAAGATTTAAAAGTTATCCCGTCCCACCTTGATGAAGAGTGAGAGAGGTACTAATTATATGTAATAGCATTTCGTCCATTGAATTATTAAATTTTAGATCTGGACATTTTTTCGTGAATTGCTTATTTTTCGAGATATTTGAAAGTTTTAAGTTAAAAATACATCCGGTATTCCTTGTAGAAATTCAAAAATTCAAAAACTATTCAGATAAACAATACATTCAAATAACTTTGATATATGCCTTAAATTTTTTCAGAAAACAAGGAAGTCATGCGTTGATATATAACACAAAAGTAAACTTACAATTTTGTTTTTTAAATATTAAAAACTTTTAAGATATTTTGTATATGGAAGTTTATACCAATACGATATGTTTATTATTATTATTATTTAATTTTACAATTGTATAAGTATAAATAAATAATATACTGAATATGAATGCTGCGTTATTTATTTTAAATATAAATTCTATGTGTAATATTTCTACACAGACGTTTAGTTTTTGTGCTAAAACTAAAAGCTTGTTTTACCATTTTGTCAAATGCACTCTATCTAAAGTAATGTAAAATATGCTTTATTGCATAATTTCGTATTTTAATTTCCACTAATGTACAATTTAGTTCGGAACTGCACGCATATTCGCTTTTAGTTTATTAAATGCTTTATTAAATTCGTTCACAATTCACTATGCTATGTTATTACAGCTACTATAGGATTTTATTCTTCTTAAAATTAGCATAATTTTTCATCTTCAATATTCTATACTGAGAAACTAAAGTTTGACTTCGTGATAATTCTTTAATAATAAGAAAGTAGTACTAATTAAAACCGGGTACATAATACAGGTGGCCCAAAATGACCGAAGGGGTTTTAATTCCTTATAACTTTTTCATTATATATTTTTTTTTGTTTTCAGTATTTTGTAAAGAAGACTTGGGGAATTTAAAATGGAACAGTACACAATTGAACAACGTGCCAAAATCGTTGAACTTTATTTCTCAAATCAACGATCCATTGTTTTAACCCAGCGTGCATATCGTCGTTATTTTAATGTGCGGGTTGGACCCTCAGAGTCAACAATAAACCGTCTGGTTGCAAATTTTCAAGAACAAGGGGCAGTAAGGAACCTTCCTGGTGCCGGCAGACGACGAACGGTGCACACGGATGACAATATTGAACGGGTACAGGAGAGTATTCGGGAAGACGGAGAAACGTCAACCAGGAGACGTTCGACACAACTTGGCCTCTCAAGAGAGTCGCTGCAGAGAATTTTGCATACAATAAGAATGTTTCCATACAAAATTCAGCTTGTCCAACAATTGAAACCGACAGATTACCAGCAACGGCTTGATTATGCAATTTATTTTCATCAAAAGCAGAAGAAAATCATGATTTTATTCATAATTTAATTATGAGCGACGAAGCCCATTTCCAATTAAATGGGTTCGTTAATAGGCAAAACTGCAGGATATGGGCGATGTTTCGTCGGAAAGGATAATTGGCCCATATTTTTTTGAAAATGAACACGGTGTCGCCGTTTCCATCACTGGTGTTAGATATCGGACAATGTTGGAAAATTTTTTAAGGTCAGCCACGGAAAACCATCCGCATGTATGGTTCCAACAGGATGAAGCCACAGCGCACACTGCGAGGGACACAATGGCTCTTTTACGCTTTGTGAACGAATTTGGTGAACGAATTATTTCCCGTACAAACGATTTTAATTGGCCTCCGCGTTCACCGGATTTAATCGCTTCAGACTGTTTCCTTTGGGGTTATTTGAAAGGAAAAGTCTATATTAATAAGCCTCGAATCATACAGCAATTAAAGAATAATATACCCGACGAAATCAACAACATAACACCTGAAGTTTTGCGAAAGGTTATGGAAAATGTTTTGGAAAGAGCACGAATGTGCGAAGCAGAAAATGGCCATCACTTGCGAGATATAATTTTTCATAATTAAATTAAAAATATTCTCCATTAATATACTGTATTTAAAATTAAAAAAAAATTAATAATTATGTCTTAAATAAGAAGTTATAATGAACTCAAACCCCTTCGGTCATTTTGGGCCACCCTGTACATAAAATACATCAAGGTTGATTCTTTTACCAAATGAATGTTGGTGGCAGGATGAGATAATATTAACTACACTATTCAAGAAATTAATAAACGAATTGATAATTGATTAATAAAAAAGCAGTAGTTGATATTTAAAAATATAAAAAAAATTACATTACATTCTTTGCAATGAATGGGAAATATGAGTTTCATCACAGCGTCATAAAACAAATTGGCATTAAGGGTCTTCTAGGTTTAAGAATATTACCAGATCCACAGAAAATAGAAGTTATAATTTTTGTGTCAGCTGTCGTTTATATAAAATTATTTCTCATGGTATTTATAATTTGGTTTGGAACTATTGAGGAATTTTAATGACACACATAAATTTGGATTTGTAAGCCTCATAAATTCAACAATTAATAGACATTATTACTTACTATATAGACTGCGAAATTGTATTTGTGAGAAATAACATTGGATTATCGCACTTATCTATACTATTACGGTTCCCAAGGTACAATTCGCGACTTTTCATTTTAACAATCAGACAATTTCCCTAATATACATCCGCAGTTCAGTAATATAAGAAAAGGACTTGACCGAATTTGTTTATTTTTATTTGACTCTGTTCCATTACAGCTTTTGGCAAATTTCTCCTTATTCCAATTCTCAATTTCAAAATTTTCGTGTATTCCTGAGTTTTAATATGTTATGTAGCATGTCATCCAAAAACATTGTTCCCAAAAACATCATGTTATCTATATAGGATTGCTTCAGTCTTTACTTGATGAAATTCCATTAAAACTATTTTCGGGATAAAATAAAACAAATTTTAATGAATTTCACTACTTTTTACTTTACACAGTAAAGATCGTTTCGCTCCAACCTGAGCTTCATCAGACATATAACTAACTTATGGATATATTTCTACACAAGTCTATGAGTTAACTTGCGGTAGTTGCCCCATGGCGTATGTCGGACAGACAGGCAGATCGTTTGAAATACGCATCAAAGAACATTGTTCTTCATTTAGAAATAATAAAAGTAACTCTTCATATGCGTCTCATATTAACCCTTAACTGGTGAGCGTCATTCACGTTACTTTCGTGGTGACGCAGGGTCTGAGAGACCCTATGTGAAGATCTACATATATATGACTATTTATTTGAAAATTTTTGATAATATCGGTTTATCCCCTATCATTCTCTGTATTTGTATTGAAATATGAACAATAAAAGATCGCTTGTATTATAAAATATTTATTACAGAAATTCAACTAAATCGAAACCTTTTCGGAACAGAACAATTATCTGATATGTTTTTAGCTTCCTAAAATGTATAAAAGTATGTTATATTTTGCACATAAACATTTCAAATGGAACACGATATACAAAAATATCAAAATCACAATGCTGAAAATTTTAACAACAATCTCTATCCAGAGTTTTTATAAACAGTTATTACATATATTCTTACTGCACTGCAAACAAACTGGCTTCCTACACCGTACACAATGTGTTTTTGTCTTCCTATCCTTAGAATATGGACAAATGTAGCATCTTTTCCTTTTTGAGGTACCATTTTCAACTTGCAGATTCGGTATATTATCAGTAATGCCCAGAATAGTTCCCATGACTGCTTTTAACCCTGTTTGTATAGATGGATTGTTATATCTCGTGTGTATAAAGGCATGTACAAGAGCATGTACAAGAGCATCCGCTAAACGTTTTATAAACTCAAACCGCTGTAATTTTTCACAATCTCTGTAGGATTGATGAAGAATGAAATCGTTGCACGAAGCAATATCCACAATTGTAAAAAAAAATGGCTATAGGCCATCGTCTAGTGCCGCGCGAGGATGAGCAAACGCTACAATTTTGATCCAGTGAATCGACACCTCCTTTGGTGCTATTATAAAAACTTATGATTTCTGGTTTTCCAATGGATTTATCTAAACTAGCAGTGTGGTGCATACTAGAAATAACAGCAACTGCTTTATTCTTTTTTGGAACAAATGATACCAAAGACATATCTTTATTGAAACCATATATTGTAGACAAAACTGGTCGCTTCTTTGATGCTAAAAATTGTGGCGGTATTTCTTTTTTTTTTGTTCTTATCGTACCTACATAAGTTAGTCCACGATCGAGTAGCTCCTGGACTAATTGAACAGAAGTAAACCAGTTGTCGCAGGCGATATTTCGATTCGTTTTTTCGATTGGTTTAGCAAGTCTAATTACTGCTTGCGTAGGAATATTCAATTTTCGTTCTTCTTCAGACAAAGTAGCTCCATCACTTGCCTTTCCACAGTACAAATACGTTATAAAAATAATTATTTCGTGCATCAGTAAGACAAATAAGTTTCAACCCGTACTTATTCGGTTTATTAGGCATATACATTTTGAATCGACAACGCCCTCTGAAACCAATTAACATCTCATCTACAGTAACCGAATTACCCACTGTATAGACACTCTGACAGTTCTTGATGAATGTTGTAAAAATAAAAGATATCGCAGCACTAGGATCTTTAGGTAAACGTTCATGCCTGGTCCGCAAATTATCAAACCTAAGACAAGCTAATATATCAAAAAGACGCTTACAAGGCATAGCGCAACGAAATACATCCCTTCTTGTGCCATCTGCAGCACACAAAGATTGAAGTCTCTCATGACCTGACTTGAAAATTTGAGTATATAATAGTAATCCGAGAAATGCACAGAATTCCTCTCGAACAACATTTTTCAATTCAGGCCTATTAGGTTCTTTGAATTTGAGACGGTACTCGCCAAGCTTTTCATTTGTCCATGTGAGTATTTCATCGCGAATATCATCGGTGAACAGAAAGTTCCAGGCATCTATCGGGGACAGCCTTATTACCTAAATTTCCAGCAGCAACTTTTAGCCCTGGCAAATGAGTAACAACGTTGTATGCTCGCGCTCGTACGCGTGGGTTCGGTGGCTCCTTTGACCATTTGAACCTGTTCCTACCATAATATCCTTTGGTTGTAGATTCACATTGTTCCTGCACATGTAATTCCTCTTCTGAAGAAGCTTCGTCCTCTGATAATGCTGATTCCTCAGAGGCTGTTTCATGCTCACTTTCAATAACAAATTCATCATCTATATTACTATCTTCATCACTTTCTGAACCAATTTCGTCATACCACCATAATACGGTCTCTTCAAAATTCAAATCAGTAGCACGAACACTGTTTTCTACGGACATTCTTAATTAAAATTACTTTCAGTTAGGGTGAACCAGGGTCACACAGACCCTTAAACTACAATATACAGATAACTGCACTCGTAACACGTATTCTTTCAACGGCGTATTGACGAAGATTAAATATTAGGAAGCTACTTATAAGGTTAGAAAGATTTGCGCATGTCCTTAAGAGTAATACTGGAACAACTAAACTCTAGGGTCTAATAGACCCTGGCTCACCAGTTAAGGGTTAATGTAACAAACCACAATTTGAACAAAGAATTTAAAATGTTACACGTAGAAAATAAGGGCAAAAAACTTAATTTATTAGAGTCACTTGAAATTAATAAATTAAAGAAAACTGACAAAATTCTCAATGATCAATTAGAAATTAATAATTGACCCTTACTCAATTTATTTATTTGATATTCAGATAGTCATATATTTTATTTTTCCATAGAACTTCTTTACCTCCCTTTAACATAATGTAGACCCTCAGTTTTATCACTTTAAGAACAGTATTGTATTAACTATAGTGAAAGTTTTGTGCAAGACATTTAAGTAATAAAAAGTGCCCATTCTTTCAACCATTCAAAAGAAAACATGTGTTTGTTACAGTAAATTTGGGTAAAAATACTCGTATATCCATAAGTTAGTTATATGTCTGATGAAGCTCAGATTGGAGCGAAACGATCGTTACTGTGTAAAAAGTAGTGAAATTCATTAAAAGTTGTTTGATTTTTATCTCGATAATAATCATGTTATCTGTCAAATAACTTCAGATATACTACCTCTTTTATAGTATAGTATCATTTGCTTATCAAAGTAGTATTTAGGTTAAAAAAATTTCAAGAACTTTAACATGAATTAAATTGAATTTGCTTTTCAAAACATTATTATAATTTAGCGTAATTTTATTAATTATAATTTTTAATCGTCTCTTGCTAGGTCTCATGTGTATTAAATAAACTGTGTTAATATTATACAAATATTAACTTCTCCAAATTTACAGGTAGTTTTCGAATTAGATTTATTGTCTCCCATAACGGCTTTCGTTCTTGTGAAACCAATGCAGTGCCTTCGAATTCCAATTTAGAATCACTTTTTATTGTTGTTAATGACTTGTTACTCACTTTCACATACCCAGTTTAAGTACACGAGTACGTGCATTTAAAGATATACACTGAAATAACTAATATCAAGGATATTTCTTTTCGAAAAGGTTTCGAAAGGTCTTAGTATTGCTTAGGGTAAGGGTTGTCAGTCATTACTAGGGTTGTTTTTCTATATTTTGCATATAGAGCTGGAATAAAACAGTAGATAACTTTTAAAAACTTTATTGTTATTCAACGTATTCTACACAAAGATTAATGCACTTCAACCAACTCTGGAAGCAGTTATTTCACTTGTTTGTTGGTGCAGTCAAAATTGCGTTTTTGAAGGCGCCGACTGCTCCTTCTGATGACAGGAACCTATGACAACGTAGTCCGTCTTTGATTTTCGGAAAGGTGAAGGAATCGTTTGGAATCAGGTCGGGAATGTACGGAGAATGGTCTAACAATTTGACGTTTTGTTGTGCTAAAAATTGTCTTGCGAGCTACATGCCAACTTGCATTATCTTGGTGAAGGATAATTCGTTATTGTGGGTTGGTTTCTCGGAGCTCAGCGATGACTTGCGACAAACAACTCGTCGTATACTAATCGGCAGTAACAGTTCTTTGATCTTGTAGAGAAATTGTTGCAACATGACCTGCCTTCTAGACAAATGCCGCGACCATTTTTTCGAGACATTTCGAGAACGCATGACTTTTGTCGGCTTTTCTTCAACTTAGAACACCAAAACAAACGACAGGTGTTTCTTTTTTGTGGCGTATGAGTAAATTCAAGATCACTCACGATGTTGTACACGTTTCTAGAATGTCCTGCGTTGGAAGCGGTAGACAGTTTTTTGACACCAATTCACCCTAGCCGTTCTTTGCTCTTCGGTCAACAGATGCGGTATCCAACAGGAAACTAATTGTTTTACACATGCAAAATTTTTTGAATTGAGGTCTTTTAAATCTCCAATGATGCCTTAATATGTCACATGTCGTTGATGAGCTTGCGCAGAGCATCGACGTTTTCCTGAGTAACTGCCGTTTTTAGTGTGCCTGCTCTTGGATCGTCAGTAAGACTAATCTGTCGACGTTTGAATTCTCCATATCAACGAGAAATTGTTGACTGATGTGGTGCTTCATTACAGAAAACAGAAACCAACACGGCGAGGCATTCTTGTTGAGATCATTTTGTTCGAAAATTATAAAAAAATATTGCTTGATAATTTTTCACAGTTTAATTCCATTTTTCGACTAACTTGTCAAAGTCGACAGTTGGTTGTAGCTTTTTATTTATTTGTATGTATGAAACTGTCAAAATATACGACTTTGTAGGTTAAGTAGTAAATTTTAATTTACGACATACTTCAAAATGTTCTCAGTAAATCACATGCTACTAGATTGACTTTTCAAATGAACACCCGTTATTATTATGCAATGTTCTTATCATATATTATGTAATAATAATTATGTTTTATGCATAAAAGTAATTTAGACTAGTTTTTGTTGCTTTACTACTCTTTCCTTGATTTACAGCCTATAAACGCATAAATGGTAAAAATGAAGCATATATTTGACAAATTTTTGGGAAGAACGTGACATACTTAAGCACATATTTCAAGCATTTCTTATGCATAAAAATTAGAACTTTAATAATAATACATAAAAAATTATTTTAATAGCTATTAGTGACACAAATAGAAATTATCATTCTTTATATTGTTAATTTTCGGCGATTACAATACATGATAAATTTATTTAGGCCAAGTTAGAACAGTAGATAGCGGTACATGCCGCGCTTTTGTAAGCAAAACATCATGCTTTCATGTAACGAAAATTTAGAATTCCCGAAGTTTTTTCAAATGTCATTTACATAAATTAAATAGAAAAAAGCAACGGAGATTACTCCACTGTTATCTTTTGGACATTTTAATTCAAAGCTATGAATGTGTCTTGTATTCTGTTATAGTATACTTGAGTAAGCACCTCTATAATAAAATATAGAATGGTTTTCTTTAACTTATCAAAATCTTTGCTGAAATATTATAAACATAATTAATTTATACACGAATGTCTATACTTTTTAAGTAAAATAAATATCTTTAATAGGATTACCCACACAAAATGAGGAACTTGCGTGGATAAATCGCACTGTTGTAGAGTTCATTAAAAAAAACAAGTCATAGTAACGAGTGAATAAATGATTGAAATTTTTGTTATTAACATGGCAACAATTCTGCAAATTTGTTTTGACATGCCTGATTTTTAAATTCAAAACAAGGAGTTTTAACCATATGTCATCCACTCCTATACAAAATATTCGAACCAAAAAGATAAATCTAAAGCGAACGATTAGGCAAGCCAATTTCTCAGAGTTGTTAAATTAAATCTTTGTTTGAATCATCTATTCTCTGTATAAACAACACTAATTCTGAAATATTTATTCTATTTATGTTGCCTTTGTTTTGCTTATGTTTGTTATTGAACATTTACATTAAGCAAATCTCGACACCATTTTAATGTGGACAGTACCGGAA
This sequence comes from Melolontha melolontha, assembly GCA_935421215.2. NCBI lineage: Eukaryota > Metazoa > Arthropoda > Insecta > Coleoptera > Scarabaeidae > Melolontha > Melolontha melolontha. Next base: position 43,987,391 of record OW285239.1, on the reverse strand, counting down.
GCTAGATTTCGTGACACAATTTCCAACGAGCCATGAATTTTTTAGAAAATATGTAGAGAATAAAAGTAAATTCCTAAACTATAACTATCTGTATAATAACAAAGCAGACACGAATGCCCAAGATGGACTGAGTTAAGACCACCCATAGAATTAGAACTAGGAAGAATCAACCTCGAAAATATTGAAGAGAATATTGCAAGAGTAATTTGCCAGGAGAGTGACTTTACAAAAATTGGGAACATTTTCACCATGTTGAGGTCATTTCTGACTTCAGCTGTGTTTTGGAACGCTACTGTCAAAAATTCATCCAAATCTGTCTAGATAAGTTTCTATAATCGTTTAAAGTAAAGTATTTGTTGCTTTTGTGCAGTGTGCTTGTCCTAATTCTGTATAGCCTGTATGCAAATGACCGACCAATTCATATATTACCCCATAACTTCATATATGTTGACCACACGACAGTAGAGACCCAGGGAGATTCCTTTGAGGAAGTCGAAAATAAGCTTTTCGAGTGCCTCGAGAATCTGGCAGTGTACTATGAAAATAATCAATTAAAAAGGAATCCAAGTAAAACTCAAGTATGTGCATTCTACCTCAGAAACGGGGAGGGTAAAGGTAAACTAAGAATCGTGCGGAGAAGTGAAAAGCTAGAGTCATGTGAATACGCAAAATACATAGGAGTAGGCGTGGATCGTACGCTCTCATTTAAGAAACACAAGCTAGTAATAGTATCATACGTAAGCTCAGGTGGGGAGTCAATCCTTCGGTTCTGCGAACTTCTGCTTTCGTTCCAGGTTTTTCAGCCGAGGAATATGCGGCGCCGGTGTGGAGTAGATCTGCTCATACAAAACACGATGATATGGTTTTAAATGATATGGTACGCATAGTTACAGGATGCTTACGTCCCACTTCATTGGAGAAGATATACACTCTCCCTGACATTGCTCAACCTGATTTAAGGAGACAGGCTGTCTTGGAATGGGAGGAGAAGAAACAAATGACAAGCATAAGACATCATCTACACAACCACATTCCACCCAGATTGAAATTGAAATCCAGGAAATGTTTTCTAAAAAAAGGAGACGATAATGAAAAGCTTTACACCTACATCACAACTCGTGGAATATTGGAAGAAAGAAACACCGAATAGCCCATTTGAACTGAAGCCTTATACAATCTGGAGGAAATTCAATAGACTGCAGACCGGTTTTACTCGCTGGCGCGCAAACCTTAGGACATGGAATTTCCAGGTGGAGACCGATCTGTGTGAATGCGGAAAGATTGATCAACTGATCAACACCAGTTGTGTTGCGCTGGCCTTGACGAGAGAGGGCTACACAGTTGACGGCCTGTACCTCGCAAATAACAAAACTGGAACCGTGGCTAAACATTAGTTGGCTATGTAGAGTAGTAACCATGTGTATTGTATGTATTATACTAGGTGATTCGAAGAAACGGAAAATTCTGAATGTTGTATTGGTAGCCGTGAGCAATTGGTAGCACTGAATAGCGTACGCCAGCCTGTCAACGACACCTTGCCATTTAGTTATCATGGATGTTTGGAGTGGTGTGCAACGTGCATTTGCGATCACAGCTTTTTACAAGAACAATGACAGTGTGGAGGGAATTCCGCCGTCATTTTAATTAAGGACGCTACGATCCTCTTCCACACTACATGTAATTAAAACATGGATACATAATTTCGAGGAAACTGGGTCGGCAATGAAAAAAAGCCTCCGGGCCGTATGCGAACTGTTCGTACACAAGACAATATTCAAGCTGTTCCAAAAGCTGTCATGAGAAGTTCACGTCGGTCAATCCATCGTCATTCAACATCTTTACAGTTGCATAGATCAAGTAATCGAAGAATATTAGTAGAGGAATTAAAATGTCCCAACGATAATTTTATCCGACCATAATTCAGTGAATTAATGCTTCAAAAGATAAACGAGGATGGGGAGTTTATTAAACAAACTATGGATGTCAAATGAAGCGCATTTCCATCTTAGCGGATTCGTTATTAAACAAAATTTTCGATATTAAGCACCAGACAATCCTGCGGAGCTACACCAGCGTCCATTGCACAGCAACAAAGTTACTGTTTGGTGTGCTATGTCATAGGCCTTTATCTTTTTGAGGAAGAAAAAGGCAATGCGACCACAGTCACATTGATTCGGTTACGTCGCCATACTTGAAACCTTTGTTGAGCAACAACTACAGAGATTTCCACAAATTATTGACACAGCCTGGTTTCAACAAGTTGGAGCAACGTCACATACTGCAGTAATATAGCGCCAATTGTTTGGGGAACGTGTAATTTCAAGATATGGTAATTTTCAATGGCCGCCCAGATCCCTTCATCTCGTCATTTCTTTTTGTGGGGTTACCTTAAAACTAAAGTGCTCTTGAGTCGACCTGCTACAATTGAGGAATTGAAAGCTAACATCCGAAGAGAAATTGCTGAAATTCCAGTTCAGATGCTACGTTAAACCATGATCAATGTAACGAAACGACTGCAGGATTGTTTGCGTAGAGGAGCTCACCTTCAAAAAATACATTGTACAGTATGTATTTTAAAATGGCATCACTTTTATAATTAAATGACATAAATAATTTTTCTTTTTAATTTATTTTCATGAAATTATTTAATTTTCAAAATTTCCCGTTTCTTTGAATCACCTTGTATAAGAAACGGAATTGTACGTTTTTAGGAAAATCGATAGTATTGACATAAGTGTTTTCCCACTAGTAATTTGGTGAAGAGCATATCATTAAAGGTTGTACCTTAACCAAAGACGTTAGGTTTAACGCTATCTTTCTTTTTTAGATTGTTCTACTGAAGATGACAACTTAGTTACCGAAACGCCGAAAAATAATATGTATACGTTTTTTTATAAATTTATTGTGGTTATGGAATTTTCTTGTTTCTGACTGTTTCAGTATTTACATAGAATTGTTGCTTATTAAGTTTATGGATGCACGATAATAATTGCTATTTTCAAATATTGACGCAAAGTAACCGGAAAGTGATTCACGTATTTCCCCCTAAGAAGTAACTGTATTCGTCATTATTTTCGACTATATTGTATAGTACATACACTAAGATATTGTCAATTCAAGAACGGCTTATATATTTTAATTAAGAGAATCAATTTTATTTAGGAAAATGAAGGTTGTATTAATATTAAATAAATATGTTTTAAGGTATACCTAGATTTTGTAAATTTTCGTTATGTAAGCATAAATCATATCGAATATTTTATACGAAGCTTTCTAGATATACGAATTTCGGTTTAGGAAGCATGTAAATCGTGATATTTAACATAAAGACTACAAAACGCAAAACATTTTCTGACACGTCTTCACGTGCCTGTCGCGATAGTAAAAACAAACTCACTAAAAATACAATACGAATCAAGTTTATCGCTAAATTTAAAATTCACATGCTTCCAGCAAACAGTGCATAAATTATAAATTCCACGATTGAAGAAGACAACATTCACACAGATTTCAAAGTCAACCACACGGTGGGAACCTCTGGCTGCGTAACGCATTAGATTAACTGATACGTGTTTATTTATTTACGATGATGATGGAAACAGGGGTATACAAAGGACGTGCCATAATGTAAATTGTTAATGACTTGGAATTAGTTAAATTTGTATGTTTAATATCAAGTTATCTAAATTAATATATAGTATGCTAAACTGTAATTTCATCTTTACGTAAATCTATTGAAACACATTTCATGCGTAAATGTATGTTTTCTGACGCGATTTATATTGCAAATTCTTCTAGAAAAAAGACTATATACTGTATGAGCCAAAAAACAATCAGGATGGCTAGAAAAACAACAAAAATAAAGTCTGGCATTAAGAGCAATGCATTCTGTTTGTAATGAAAATTAAGATTATTGTAGTTCGAAAAAGTAGTTAGCGTATCATTATTGAGGGAACATGACATCAACCAACTGATGATCAAAAGTCTCTGAACGGAATGAAACCGTTGAACCTAAATTTTTATGACTATTTGACATAAATTGTGTCGAACATGTTCAATGCTGGCCAGCAGGTAATGTTGCTAGTTTGTTGGTGTAAACTAATCGCTTAACATAACTCCACAGAAAGAAATCTAGAGGTATTAAATTGGATGACAGATTGGTCAATTTCTGAAAATAATCGATACTTCTCTTTCAGTAAGTAAATTGTTGTAGGAAGTGGTTCCCTCTTGCTGAAGCCAGATATTGTCAAAATCGAGAGCATCCAATTTAAACCAAAAAAAATTAATGAACATTGAGGAACAGTAAGTTCCATTCATAGTAACGAGGTTGAAAAAAAAATAAAGTTAAAAGACTCCTTCAGCATTAAATGTACACCAGGCACTCAGTTTAAATGGATGTAATGCCTTTTCATGCATTTCTTCTGGTTTCAGACCAGATGCATCAGTTTTACTTATTCACAAAGTCATTTTTCTTTTAAGATTCAGGATCATTCTCAAGTTTCTCTAAAGCCCAATTACTGAATTTGCGACGCAATATATGGTCGTTTGGTTTTAGTTCTTGAGTTAAGGAAATTTTGGAAGCACGTAGGTCAAGCTTTTCGCAGAATTCGCCACAAACTAGTGACAAAAAACGCCAGGTGTCTGAGATCGACGAGAAATTAACTAATTTGCTTACAAATACTCTGTCGTGGAGTTGCAATAATCTCCTCGCTTCTTGCAATTCTTTGTCTCATTGGCACGGGAACGTTATAAAGTGAATATATTGCTTCAAATTTTTGCATAACCCGTTCAATTGTTCATCGACTTTGATGATTATAACGACAAAAAAATGGAATTAATACACGTAAAGTAGCAGAGAATGTCGATAAAACGTCGAAAATATTTCTAAACTTTATTGAAGTGTGTATCGTTCCATGATGACGAAATTAATAGTGTTGGCATCGGAAAGAAATTTCCATTTACACGTTGATCATTGCCTGACTTCGAATGACGACAAATAAATTTTATATTTGGTTAAAAAGTCAGAGGCAATTGGACGATGGGAAAATGCATTATTGTGCAACAATCATCACCTATCTGGTTCTCTGTATTTAAGGTTCTTCAATCACACCGAAATAATATTCAGCATTCCTTTGTACCACTTGGATTGAACTCTTTGTGGATAACAAGCGACGTAAATTATTTTGACTTTCAACTTCTTCAAGCGAGTATTTTTTTAAAAAGATTTCCTTCATCTACTGACCACCATTTAGTATTTAGTTTCTTGTTTTTTGGGTCGTATTGATAGCATGACGCCTCATCTGGAGTTTAAATAGTTTTTAAGAAGTTTTCATAATGATGACTTTTTTTCAATTAAGTCAAAGATTTGGACGCGGATGACATGCGGTTTCAACAAAATGGAGTCACATGCTACGCAGTACGCGAAACAATCACTTTACTTCACACCAAATTTCCTAGCCATGTTGTGGGGTGATGGCCATCCAGGTCTTGTGGTCTAATCCCACTAGACTTTTTCTTGTGGAACTATCTAAAAGAAAGTGTTTATGGCAGGCGCTGCTCGTGATGACGTATTTGGGATTGCAAGTACAATGATGCAAGTGCCTCGTGTGTTTTCGGTGTTCACTGAGAAAACGTTACAGTTAGTACACGAGAATACACGAAGCACTCACATCATTGTATTTGCACCCCCAAATACGTCATCACGAGCCGCGCCTGGTTTATGGCAATAAACCTACTACGCTTCCAGACCTAAGGAGAACATGAGGCGGACAGTTGCTTAAATAGAGCCGCAGTGCAGTTATGTGAAAGCATTATGAAACATTTCACTAAAAGAATGGTGTCATGTCAAAGGAGTCGTGGGAATTTGACCGATATAAATGTTCATATATAATTGTTGAGTTTGTACTTGAAAATAATAGCAATGTAATTTTAATTTATCCAATATTTTGTCTTTTTTTGAAATCCGGAATCCGTAAGTTCAATTTGGATCAGCCTTTATAAACGGTGCGATATATTTGAATATTCGGACAGACATTCCATATTTGTCCTTAGATATTAAGATAAACATAAATTATCTACCCATTTTGTTAAATACCATTACTACAAAGGCGTGTCTTCAGATAAATTTAAGGCAGTTATTTTTTCAATTATTCATTGAAAATAATTATTTCTTGACCTTCGTATGTAATAGTAGATATATACATATCACAGTAAAACAGACCTTAAATCGCCGACTAATTTAATCTACTATAACATACAAAGGTCAAGAAATAATCATCTCTCTCTCTCTCTCTCTATATATATATATATATATATATATATATATATATATATATATATATATATATATATATATATATATATATATATATATATATATAGATATATATATATATAATGAGATAATGAGATAATGAGATAATGAGATAAAAGTAATATTTTTTTAGGAGTAGCGGCCGGGTAGTTAAAACAATATCTAATTTGACGTTTGGATACTATATATAGTATCTTCTTCAAAAACTAAAATTTACTTAAATGTTAAAAAAGGTAAGAGATTATAAATAATAAATCTTCTAAAATTAAATATTTTTGGTGTTAATATGTTGTAACGCGTCTCAAAACCAATACGTCGCAATATATTGAAACCAAAAATATTTAATGCAAGTAGATTTATTATATCATCTCATAAATTTTAGTTGTTGAAAAAGATACTATATATAGTATTGAAAGGTCAAATTAAATATTGTTTTACTTACTCGGCTGCTACTCCCAAAAAATATTACTTTTGTCTCGTATTATAATTACAGTCAAGAAAATAAGAAATTCCTTCTAATACTATATATATAGTATTATAAGGAATTTCTTATATATATATATATATATATATATATATATATATATATATATATATATATATATATATATATCAGCTTTGGGAAGATGAAGATAGTATTTTACGATTGTAGATCTAAAACCAAATTGATACAAACGTTGTTTGATTACAAACATATCTTACATAAATAGCACAAGATTCATTTAATAGCAGAAAACCACATATCCAATAATTGTTTTCAAATTCAGGATTTATGGATAAAAACGCAATTTTGAATTTAACGGAAATCTTAGAAATTAATAAGTTTTTACATAATGATCAGTTACATATAAATAACTCACCTTTGTTAAATTTATTCATTTTAAGGGACCGGTTAGACAATTACGAGGGATAAGCTGAATTTATTGAGAATAAGCTAGTAGACTATGAAAAATAATCATACAGTGTTCATTTAGAGCAAGTCTTTATTTGCAATTTGACGTTTTGTTGTTGAAGTAACGTTCGTTATAACTCAGCTGCTTATTTTTTGTGAAAGAAAGTGAAAGTGAAAGAAAATAAAATTAACCAGAGAGCACTTTGGAATCATCATTTATTATGACCCTAAAAGAGGTTTAAGCGCTTGTGAGTGTTTAGAGAGTTTAGGTTAAGTTTTTAGTGAATAAGATCTTCCTTGGCTACAATTTACCGATAGTGTAAGGAATTTGAACGCGAAAGGAATTCTGTTCGGCATCAAAAAGGAGCAGGGCATCCTCTTACGGCTGTTACCAACAAAAACATTGCTGCTGTCAAAAGAATAATTGAAAATTACAATAAAGCCACTTATGCAGTAATGAGCATCAACTCAAGATTGGATTCAGCTGTTAAAACAATCATACACTATCACCTGCACTTAAAAAAAGTGGTAAATCGTTTTGTGCCGCATGACCTTTCTGACTTCCAAAAAAACAGAGCGTGTAAGTATTTGTCATAAAACTTCTCCTTAAATAATGGCGGGCACCAAATTCTTTCCCAAATAATGACCGTAGATGAATCTTATATTCCATTTTTCGACCTTCCTACCTGCCAAGTGAATCGTGTATGGATTCACTAAGATGAGAAAACTCCTAAAATAACTAAGAAGTAGCGAGCTATGAAAAAAGTTATGTATGCGGTATTTTTCAGAAGTACGGGCTTAGTAAATGGAATTAAGCTAGATGGACAAAAGATAGTTATAGCTAAGTGGCACACTGGAAAATGTTTGCCTGAAGTGTTCAGTAGAGTTCCAGACAAGGGAATGATGCTCCTCCATGATAATGCATCGTCCCATTTGACAAATTTACTCTCTAGTTTTTGGCTTAAAAAAATATAAAAGTAGTAGAACATCTGCCGTACTCACCTGATTTAGCAATGTGTGACCTTTAGCTATATGGGATAGAATGTTTTCGTCTGCAGAAGAGGTTGGTACCACCGTTCACGCTTATTTTAAAGGTATTCCGAAAGAAGATTGGTTGGAAGCTTTTAAACAGTGAAAAGAAAGAATGGTCAAGTGTATTATTGCTGGAGGGAATTACTTTGAGCATATTTGAAATAGATTCCTAGAAAATATTAACCGTGTTTTTTATTCGTAATAATTTCAGCTCTCCCTCGTATAGTAAAAAGTCACATTTAGTTCATTAAATTTCTATGAGTAAATATAAGTTTTCATAGTAAGGGCAAGTCACATTTAGTGGAATGTTTGTATAATTTATCTCATTTTAGAAACACCCTAAAATAATATTAACTTCTTTGCATTTGTGTATACCGTTGTTGTTTATAACTTCCTTTAGTACGTACCAGAGGTAATTACTGTGTAGGTGAAACAATTGTTGTAATACGCTTATATATTAATAAAGCGAAGATTAAACTATCAGAAGTTCTTCAGCTTTCGATATTAATGTATTACAGGTTTCGTTAGGCTTCTGTACAAAAAAAAATGAAACACAAATAAATAAAAACAAAATTTTGGAGGATCCATTTACAAACATCGATAAAAGTTTAGTAACACGGAAACAATTGACCGAGGGACAGTGTTTGTAATGCCAGGTTTCTCTTAAGTCAACTTTTCACTTCAGAAATTCTTTCCTCACTTTATGTTACATCTGCACATGACGCTATTTGCCCCAGACTTGATTTGTACTCTTTAGGAAACGCCGCTGAAATCGACTAGAAATTCAATGTGTACAAGTGGATACGTCAACTAATTTATGGCTAACGGTGCAAGATAATTTATTACTCGGTTTTCTCATTAAATGGAAGTATTTATGAGATTTCTTTATTTATTGTCTTATGAAATCTATTATTTATATACATTTGCGTTTGTAACTAAAGACCGTCAGTATACTAAATTACTAAATTTCAAATGTTCAATTTGTGATCTAATACGTATAATACTTTCACAGATCTAAAGTCTCTCAATCCAAACAAGTATTTATAATATCATTTGCCTATATATTATATGTTTTATTTGTTTTACGTCTAATAATAATAATAAAACTAAATTTCCTCTAACAAGTTGTTTTTGGGGGAAAATAACGAAATAATAAATCAAAAACATTTTTAATAGTATAAAAATATTATTAAAAATCGGGTGTGGAGAACACAATATAAGTTAATATTTGTATGAAAATATCTCTCTAGACATGCGACAAGTGCTTCGTCTTCGTGTTCTGGAACCAGCCAAACTAAAAATTGAAAAAGGCTTTCATAAAGGCATGTATTTAGCAATCTAGACAATGGTCTAGATTGCTAAATATATTGACTTACATTGAATCGAAAGAGCTGCCTCTTTCGATTCAATGTAAGTCGGTTTGTGATAGCTGAATATCTTTTTATTTCATAATGTCGTGTACGTGTATAAATAATCCAAACAGTTTCTGTTATGTATGTGTGGAGAATTCACTACCCACTAGCATAAAATAGAAAAGTTATATTTTCACTATTTTGGCTTAATCATTGAAAATCAATACAAACCTGTGTTCCCAGCGTTTGTTGCGCACTCTGTGCTGTTATTCTGAAGGGCTGGTCAAACGGTGAGAAAGGTGCTATGACATTTGCAAGACTTATGATTTTGCGTTACAAATGGCACTTCTATCGTTCGCTACTTTTGCAGAAGGAAAACTTTAGGGTTTTCCAGCAAAAATAAGAAAAATATTAGTTATGCTAGTCTGCCCTCTGCTCCTCGTTCAGTACCTCATTCGCAAGTCTTGTTTCGAGTAAAGAATATGATGATGAGTGAAGTGTATGATTAATATTTGCCATCTGAAGAGGACTGAATACACATAGTAAATCAGTTATTAAATGATCTTATTCAAGACATGAATTTATCAAGAACTAAAGCAGTAATACTAGGATCTAGACTCCAAGGGTGGAAACTCCAAGTACACACATTTATGTGTATCTTAATCGTCAGAGAGAACTTTTTTAACCGACGGGGGTCTTTTCTACTACAATAATGTCGGCGATTTGATGTTGGCATTAGGTCACCAACATCATCCCGAAGAATGGCGTCTTTTTATCTATGGTTTGGAACTAAGTTTGAAAGCTGTACTTCTTCATATAGGAAACGTTTACCCATCCATCTCCGTTGGCCATGCAGTCCACTTAAAAGAAACATATGAAAATATGACTTTTCTTCTAGACAGAATTAATGTACAAATGGTATTGGTATACCAGCGCAGACCTAAAAGTTGTAGCAATTCTACCCGGTTTACAAGTAGGGTATACAAAGAAATGCTGTCTTCTTTGTGAGTTAGACAGTCTATCAAGAAATTCCCACTACAGTGTTAAAGACTGGCCAGTCAGGGCTCAGTATATTCCTGGACAAAATAATATATTCCACAAGTCACAAGTTAAACCTGATAAAATACTTCTATCGCCATAACACATAAAATTAGGTTTATCGAAAGACTTCAATATTTTCCCTTTAATCGCCACTTTACTGTTAGTTTTCGCTATCGTCATTTTACAATATCATTATGATAATATCGATAGTGGATACAAAACTCTATTAAAATGTTGTGGTATATCTTTCAATCTTTGATTTCTGAGTTATTCTGTTTGTATAACAGTAACCATAATGAACTATGAATGTAAAATAGCTTTCAAGCCTTCATACTAAAGTATTATGACATGTTGCGTTTCAATGTTAATGGAAGGCACATTATTTTCTGTCCACTTTGAAAATAGGTAGTTATATGAATATGTAAGAAAGACTACATTTTAATAGAAATTATAAAATCTTGTGCACAGAGCTTTAAATGTCACCTGAATCTGAAAGAATCTTTTGAGTAAAAATCCTTTTAATTTTGTTTGGATTTTCATTTGAGAAATAAAAACAAATAGAGAAAAACCTTTTTTATATGGAATTAATTTTTTTAAGATATTTTCTTACGATAGGAAACGGATATTTTCTGGTCTGCTTGTGAGAAATATTAATTTTTTTTATATATCATCTTTTCCCCTTTTGTTAATATCTTCATCGCGTGATAGCATAACTACTAGTTCGCTTACGTCATAATAAATTTTATATATATATATATATATATATATATATATATATAACATTGAAATATATATATATATATACATATATGTATATATATATACACATTTTTTTCTATATATTATATATAAACTGTATACCTATATATTAGTACATTTGGTTAAAATAAATCAATATTCGTTGATAAGGATTTCAAAATATTCGTTTTGTTACCACATGATACAAATTAAATTTTTTTATTTTAGTTAATTTTATTTATTTTTATAATATGATTTACTTTATATGCATATATAGACTTATATCAATGGTTATCTATGCATGTCCTTTACTTTATATCAATATTTCGCGCATATATAATATCAGAGCTTCCTCAGGGGGAAGAAAAATTCTGCGTGGAACATGCAACACATTACAAGTTTCTCTAATGATGAATTTATTCCTAAGAACATTTAAAAAAACTTTAAAAGCTGGGGTTATCAGTAAAATTCATGGTTAACCTACATCGACATTTGTTAAAATCATATTTAACAAACGTCGATATAGGTTAACCATGAATTTTTCTGATATCCCCAACTTTGAAAGTTCTAACCAAATACATATCGTTTAAATTCCAATATACATTTACTTGCTATGCCCATGCATAAAATGTAAGTTTGTATACACGAACATAATTTGAATTGTACAGCTTCCTAAAGGCTTTCAACATAATTTGGAAGGGTATTTTAACTTATTTAATATTTATAATTTGGTGAGCGTTTGTCTATCAAAACTTATGCACTTAAATCTAACATATCATATTAATAATTAAATCACTATATGTTTCTTGTTCCTAGGATTTATTTTGTGTTCAACAGGATTGAATAACTACAATAAACATAAGGTACCTTCAAGAACTTTCCTCATTAGAGACAGCCATGCTTTTTTTATTGTTGGTGCCAGTGCAAGTATTCTGTCACAAACTTATAATTTTTAGAGTTTGGTTTTGTCATGTAAATATTTCATATAAAAGCCGAAAAACTCCAAGAATTAATCAATTGATATATATATATATATATATATATATATATATATATATACATATATATCAAAAATTAATTTAAATTCGGGTAAGCGGTCAATTAAAAAACTCCTTTATTAAATATACACTATATTTCGCAACAGACTTTGTCGCTTCTTCTATCTATCTATCTATCTATATATATATATATATATATATATATATATATATATATATATAGATAGATAAATAGATAGATAGATAGATAGATAGGTAGATAATTATTTCTCGACGTTTGTATATTATAGTAGATTTATTTATAATTTAAAATTTCTTTAATAAAGGCATTATGTGCCGGAACATATAAGATTATTTTAAATATATACATATTAAAGTAAAACAGACCTTAAATCGCCGAGTAATTAGATCTACTATGTATATACATATATTGAAGGAATTTCGTATTTTCTTGGCCGAGGTTATAATACCAGATAAAGAATAAGTGTTTCTTAGGAATGGCGGCCGGGTAATTAAAACAATATTTAGTTTTGTTTACATTTCGGTTCTATATATAGAGCCTTTTTCACAACTGAAATATTTATTTAAATTTTAGAAAGTTGACTATGACTAACTAATGTACATTTATAACACTACTTTCACCTTTCTAAAATTTAAATAAATATTTCAGTGGTGAAAAAGGCTCTATATACAGAACCGAAACGTAAACAAAATTAAATATTGTTTTAATTACCTGGCCGCTATTCCCAAGAAACACTTATTCTTTATATTATTATATGTATATATACGAGTATATATATATATATATATATATATATATGTTTTCTTTCAGGTTTCCGCGGGTAGTAGTATGTGTTGTAACTGGACTCCGGGTTTTCTTCTGCTTTTCCACTGTTTGGTCTTCGTAAAGACCAGTGCTGGTTTCTGGACGACGTTTCGGCAAAATCACATTTGCCGTCTTCAGGTTTGCGATAACTGTCTGCTCTAGCTTCTGGTTACTAGTAAACTGACGTAGTCGAGGTTAGGATGGACGTTATATTCCCGCTTAGCGTTCTGGTTGGTTACATTTGGTTGAGTGTGTGCGCGGCTCCGTGTTGTTGGGCCTGTAGCTGGAGTGTACTGGCTAAGTTGCAGTGAAGGTGTTTTTATTTGCTGTTTGTTGTTGACAACTTCTTTTCTTAATACTGGTTTCCATGCTGTTGGTAGCCTCTGGATATCATCTCGTGAATTCAAATTGTCCGGATATTCCTCAATTTCGATAGCTTCCCTGATAATTCTGGTTTTCATATGTTCTATGTTCGCCAATAATTTGGTATTGCTGATGTCTATTGTGTGGGACGTTTCCTTTACATGCTGAGCCAAAGAAGAAGTTTTCTCGTCTTTTCTTGCGGAGTTTTGGAGTTCGTCTCTTCTTACATTTACCCTTCTGTTTGTTTGGCCAATGTAAGTCTTCTCACAATTAAGGCATGGAATGTCATAAACTCCCTGATTTTCTAAAGGTATTCTTATTTTTGGATTTCGAAGGACTGTGCTGATTTTTCTATCTGCATTGAATGTGGTTTCAATCTTGTGTCTTCGTAGGACTCTGGATATTCTGTCGGTGGTACCATTGACATAGGGTAAGTAGGTTTTGGTTATTGATTCCTCTTTTTCCTCTTGTGATGTGGCTCGTTTAGGTTTTAATGCTTTGTTGATTGCCCGTTTGCTAAAGCTACTCTGCTGGAGTGCAGTGTGGAGTTTATCCATTTCTTGAATGACGTTATCTCCATCCGCTAATCTCTGGGATCTTGTTACTAGGCTCTGCACTCCAGTGGAATGAGGGAGAGAACAATTCAGAAGAACTACACTAAATATATATAAAATCTGAAGGTGAATAAAGTAACGGTGGGGAAAAAATTCTAGGTCTATAATAAGGTTGCTACCGGAAGTATAATAATATATACGAATTTCATGCATGTGTACCTAGATAATAAATTAGAATGGGGTATAATAAATGAACAGCGTTTTAAAACAGTAAGAAAAAATATGCATGCCGATCTCATAAGGTCAGAGAAGTCCTCATTTAATATAGGATTTTGGAAGTTCTTCGTTAATATATTTTGATCAATGGTATCAAATGTAAGAACAAATTCGGGGTAAATAACATCCATCTGGCATCAATCATTGAATGTATATTAAAAATAAATATTTTAGGAAATATATACTAAATTAGTGATTTAATGGGGCCTGTAATATCACAAATTGTAACAACAGAATATCTTCATATAATATAAGAAATTAAAGTTCGGAAACCCATTATACATATTTAAAAACGATCTTGATTTAATTTCGTTTATATGACCGTTTCAAAGGAAGATATTGTAAATTGCAAATAAGATTTAACAGTCATAAAAGAGAATACGTAATCGTTATGTACAGAATGAATTGCACTAATTTAAAATTACTACCTCAATTGCACTCAAATTAATCTACATGGGTGTAGGTATGCATGTTCAAACGAAGTTTTTCCACTACTGACTAAGATAAGCTGCATTTAATTATCAGCTGCTTTCTTTGTAGAGGTTCCTGCAAATATATACTCTTCACTTGAACCGAGAACAAAGGCTGTTTTTACAGACTAAATTAGAATGGATTTGAAGGTTTTTCTTAGTTCTTAAATTACTTGTTATAAGCGAAATATGCTTAGTTTTTCTTGTAAATTGAACAAAATGGAATCGTCTTCTTCTTAAAGCCAGAGCACATGTAACGAGATATATACTTTCATAAAATTATTAAATAAAATTGGCTTTATATTTCAGTAAATTTTATTTGAATAGGCTTATTACATATAAAAGAAATATAGATATATTGTAAAGCATATTAATTTATTTTTTATATACAATAATATGCATTGATAATAATAATAATTAAAATAATTATACATTCGGTTATTTTCTATATAATTCTATATATACAAAAAATGAAGTTATTTTAAGAAAACTGATTTAAGGAAGCAAAAGCAAGAGTAGAAGAAAATAATAATAACAGAAAAACAAATCCAGATGCTGGCTGTTGCAATTTCGCATCTGAAACGTAACGTATAGTACCATAAATAATAATAATAATAATCTTTATTAACCTGAAGATCACAGCATTATGAAATAGGTTTCGTCACCAAAATATGTACCTTACACTGTTAAAATTAAAATTAAATTAAAATTACATGAAAACATTCGTACGTATGATAGTACTCTTGAACACTATAAAAACATTCATTAATAAGGAAACACTTTAAGTTATATTTAAAATTCCTGGTCGTACTACTAATCCTTATAGCCCTCGCTAAACGGTTGAATATGCTAACACAGGCATAGTAAGGAGATCTTTCATATGCTGTCGTTCTGTGGAGGGGTATCCGGAAGGACTCTCCATTTCGCGTATTATAGTCATGAGTTTGGGCATTAATCGGAAATAAATGCTTATTCTCATATGCAAACACAGCACACTTATATAGGTATATACTCGGCAATTTGAGGATACCATGTTCCCGAAAAACATTCTTGCATGTATTTCTATTCTTAATGTCACAAATTAATCGAATTACTCTTTTCTGCACAATGAAAAGTCTATTAAAATCGTTTGCCCTTCCCCACACTACAATATTATAAGCCAGGTGCGGGTAAACCATTGCATAATACATGCCCAACAGTCCTTCCCTATCCAAACAGCTCTTTAATTTCAGAATGGCATAGTAACCTCTATTAACTTTAGCAATCACAGTGTCAACCTGAATATTCCAATTCAGATTCGAGTCCAGATGTATTCCCAGGAATTTAACATTTTTGTCACATTTCGCAGTTATTGCTTCCGTTGGTTTATAAAAGTTCACTCTCACCGTCTTAGTCGTATTTAAGATTAAAGGATTCTTACAACACCATTCCTCGAGAGCCCCCACGACGGAAGTTACATATGTTTCCAACAGTTTTAATTCGTCCGAAACCACGACGATCGACGTATCATCAGCATAATTAACAAGATGTCTAGCACTTATAAAGTCTTTCATATCATTTATAAAAAGGATAAAGAGAAGTGGCCCCAGAATGGAGCCCTGCGCCACACCCAGCCCAACATCAGCTGTATTCGAGCAAACACTGTTTACATTAACAAACCTTGCAGACGAACGCGTATAGTAATATGGCACAAGAAAATCAACCTGTGATAGTAGACCAAAACAAAATATAGCATATCGATGCGTAACGCATAAAGTGTATACAAATATAATAAGCATAAACATTACTGCATAAACGTTCCTGTCTTCCAACGTCATCAGTGCGGGTTAACAAAGTGACGTCGCGAAAGTTTGCTTTTGCCAAGTAAACAACTTTATTCTGTCAGGTTACACGAGGTGTCTCGTGACGTCTAACGGACAAAAGAGACTCGCCGATAAGTGCGGTTTCCTCTTGAATGGCTAGGCTACTACAGAAAAAAAATAAAAGAACACATATATTAGTGTAGTTCATTAACTCGTAGCCAAGTGGCTCAATATACCAAATATAACAATATACAATACGTGGTGTATGTCCATCTGTACAGACACAGATACGCTATATATTTCTTTGGTACATTGAGCTATCTGGGTATGACCTAATGGACTAAATTAATATGTGTGTTTATTTCCTTTCTTTGTAGTGGCTTAGTCATTCAAGAGGCAACCGCTTTTATCTCTTTTGTCCGTTATATGTCGCGAGATTATCTCATGTCACCTGACAGGAAAAAGTTGTTTACTTGGCAAAAGCAAACCTTTGGGACGTCACTTCGTCAACTCGCACTGATGGCGTCGTAAGACAGTAACGCATGTGTCTACCATTGAAGTGACCACTGTTGAAATACAGGTTGTATGTCCATCTGTATAGATAAGGCTAAGTTTATGTATATTTGTATCATTTGTGATAGCAGGCTTGATGCATCTACGGCGTTCTTGGCAGGTTTCAAAAGAAATCTAGTAATCGCTTCTTCTCCCCTACTAGTGAGAGAGCGGAAACCATGTCTGTCGAGCAAAAAGTCATAATCCGTCCCACGTCCAGAATAAATTCCATTGTACTTAAAGCTGCGGTTAAGAAAACACTTTTGAGTCCATTCTGAAGCAATCTGTTGTCAGACATAAAATTGATGCCGCATCACACTCCATTATGCTCTGTATATTGGTATAGAACAGACATTTTAAAGCCGAAGGGTCATTGAAGTTATTACTACTAAGTTCGTACAAGAAGCCTAAAGAATTCGAAGTAGCATTACAAACAGAAAAAAATATGTGCGATAAATTGAAAAGACACATCAAACAAGATCCTCATCTTCTTTATCGCAGACCTAAGGGGAATCTCATTTTAGTCTACTCTATACTGACGACTATATGGATTCGCGATCATGGTATACGCGACAATGGCACATTTCTCAATATTTAGAGTGTTGTTATATTCATTATGCAATTTGTGCACCAACTTTAAACTGGGAAAAATCTTCTACATTAGCAGTTTGATATAGATTTACCAGTCATCCGTATAAGCTAAAATTACACAGTCCAGTGAACAGAGTAAATTGTTAAGAAATATGTTAAAAAGTAATGGGTTAAAATTAGAGTCTTGGGGTACACCGGGTACTGAATAGACACGCGGAGAGTGGAAACCATTAAAACGAACAGAATAAATAAGAAGAAATGCGATTTAATAACGAAGGAAAGAAACCAAAGACATTCAATTTAGCTAGTAGAATTGAGTGATCGATGGAATCGAAAAGTTTGCCGAAATATGTTTATATTTACGACATGCTGAAGATGATCATCAAGATCTTTGCTAATAAATTGCGTAATTTCTGCAAAGCTTGTGGTGATGGAGCGTCCGTTAACAAATCCATGTTGTACGACATTAAATGTCATACAACCAAGTACCCAAGTGCAGCCCTTTCTGTTGTTTATAAATTTCTATAATGAAGCAAGGTCTTGAATTATTTGTGCTTCTATGTCGGATTAATGCTCAATGTAAACCCTTCAGATTTTAAGCTTCGTTAAAGATTACTATATATTAAATTTATTGGGGCTACTCAATCTCATTCCGCTTCCTGAAATAATGATCTGTAATAAGTATTTGATGTTAGCATTGTACTATGGAGGAAAACGACGACGACTTGAAGTCTTAATCTTTCGAATGAAGTTATCCTCTATAGAATAGATTCCATCATATAATGTAGAAAGAGCAATAGAGGAGTTAATGAAATAACAGTTAATATTGGCCAACTCAGTGTATATTGCATACCGTTTGCACAACTACGAGGGATCTACTGAAAATTTCGGGAATCAGCAGTATAGTTGGTACCTGACCTATAATTTGTACAAATTCGGCTAACTTCACATTTATTGAGTGAAAACAAGTGACAGAACCAAGAAATGACAAATAGGTTTTTTTACGGTGACAGAAGTTAGGCGATACATGAACAAAATGAATTTAATAAGATACCCCACCACTATCGTGCGATGATTTATTATGATTTTGGAATTGACTTAAGTCAACTAGAATGTGTCCAGCGAATGAATTCTGCGTTTGGTAGTGAAGCATTATCTAAAACTACAATATATCCCTTGTTTCGGGATTTCAAACTTGAACGTGATAGCCTCAGCGATGAATTGCGTGAAAGTCGACCATTAACAGCTGTTGTTGCGCAAAATGTCGATGCCGTTCGTGAAATGATTAAGTTTGATCGACATGTTGACGTATGCTGAAATTCGTGCATCCTTAGGCATTAGCATGACTGCAACACAAACAATTTTGCACGACTAAATGTAAGAAAACTGTGTGCGCGGTGGATCCCACATAATCTGTCAGCAGACGAATAAGAAGCTCGTATCAAGTGATGTAAACACTGAAATGCTTCCTCTTAGGTTCATCAAAACTCGTGTATAATATCGTCAGTGGGGATGAAACATGAATCTACTCATATGAACGTGAAAGAAAAAACCAATCTGCTGTATGGGTATTTCAAAGTGAAGCAAAACTGACGAAAGTTGTTCGACCGCGCAGTGTTTCTAAACAAATGATTGGTTGCTTTGTATCTAAGACTAGTAACGTGGCCACGATTCTTTTAGAGAATCGTAGAGTTGTAAATGCAGAATTGTATAATACCATTAATTGCGAAAAACCAATCAGAACCGTCGCATGCTACTTCACCATGACAATGCAACTACGTTGAATTACTACAGCCCCGTCCTACCTCCCAATGACTTCTTTACGTTCCTTAAAATTAAAAGTAAAATGTGTGGTCAAAGATTTTTATCCCCTGAAGAGGCAGTTGCGGCCTATGAAACACACATTTCAAACTTAAAATTAAAAGTAAAATGTGTGGTCAAAGATTTTTATCCCCTGAAGAGGCAGTTGCGGCCTATGAAACACACATTTCAAACATACCATCTTCTGAGTGGGATAAATGCTTTACTAATTGGTTTATACGAATCGAAAATGTATAGAACTTAAGGGTAATTATTTCGAAAAACAATAAAGTATTTCAATCTGATAATATTTTATTTTATTTATGATTTTCCGAAATTTTCAGTGTACCCCTTGTATTAATTTTTTTAAGTATATTTTATTTCAGAACTAATTTTGAAAAGAGCAGTGGGTATATGATTAGAGAAACTTATTTTTAGAAATTGCATGAAAAATATTGTATATCGGGTTCTTTTTTTATTATTACACATACATTTTGCCTATGTGTAACTGTAAACAGAAAATTGTCAATATTAGCAACATAGTAGGCAACCAGTCATACATTTATATTTCAACGAGCAAGAACCATGTGCTACTACATATCTATTTTAATGCAAATAAAATTACTATTCTGTAAATCCGCTATTCTTAGTTCAGGGGATTTACTATTCCTTTTTTTTTTGTATAAAAAAATTTACCTTTCCAGCATACATGAAACTTTTTAAATTTATTATAAAACTGTTAAAATTTATCGCGAAAGTATAGAAAAAGTAGATAATGAAGTTACGAAGAATTAGATTATGTTTTTAGAAAAGAATGTACAAAATTCCACATTTTGAATGAAAAAATTATTATACAAAGGTATTTTTAATAATATAAAATATTATTGAAAATCTAGTGTGAAGAACACAAACACAGGTTCACTATTAATATTTTTTGTGAACGTATCCGAATATATCCTATCCCCAGAGATGTAGATACGTATTTCACCTTTCTACAGGCTCATCGGTACGCCCCTGCTGGAGAAAGGATATTCCCAGACACATTCACAAAAAAGAACCACATCACCCTATCGCCGTAATTATCCAGACCGGGCGCAGAAGTAAATTCGGCGCTGCCTCTTGTCAGACAGCCGAAGTACCTCGCCCCGTCCACATAACCAATGAGAAGGAACGACGCCCTTCCAAAGGTGGCACAGCCAATCTCTCTAGAAAACTGCATTTTGTTTGTGTCTTCACTCATACTACGGCTAACCGCATGTGTAATGTATCAGAATAATTGAAACATACATGAGTAGGTAAACCCCACCAGTTTTGTATAATATAAAGGTATTTTTAATAATATAAAATATTATTAAAAATCTGGTGTGAAGAACACAAATACAGGTTCACTATTAATATTTTTTGTGAACGTGTCCTAATATATCCTATCCCCAGAGACGTAGATACGTATTTCACCTTTCTACAGGCTCATCGGTACGCCCCTGCTGGAGAAAGGATATTCCCAGACACATTCACAAACAAAGAACCACATCGCCCTATCACCGTAATTATCCAGACCGGGCGCAGAAGTAAATGCGGCGCTGCCTGTTGTCAGACAGCCGAAGTACCTCGCATACCGTCCACATAATTAATGTGAAGTAACGACGCCCTTCCAAAGGTGGCACAGCCAATCTCTCTAGAAAACTGCATTTTATTTGTGTCTTCACTCATACTACGGACTAACCGCATGTGTAATGTATCAGAATAATTGAAACATACATGAGTAGGTAAACCCCACCAGTTTTGTATAATACAAAGGTATTTTTAATAATATAAAATATTATTAAATTTACTTCTGCGCCCGGTCTGGATAATTACGGTGATAGGGCGATGTGGTTCTTTTTTGTGAATGTGTCTGGGAATATCCTTTCTCCAGCAGGGGCGTACCAATGAGCCTGTAGAAAGGTGAAATACGTATCTACGTCTCTGGGGATAGGATATATTCGGACACGTTCACAAAAAATATTAATAGTGAACCTGCATTTGTGTTCTTCACACCAGATTTTTAATAATATTTTATATTATTAAAAATACCTTTGTATTATACAAAACTGGTGGGGTTTACCTACTCATGTATGTTTCAATTATTCTGAAAAAATTATTGTATTCTAACGATTAATTAAGATAAACAGAACAACATAATAAAGGTGAAGTCTAATTTCATAGAAAGTTTTCGAAGTGTCGTCCATGTCCTTCAAGGCAATAAGCATGGCGATCTTGAAAGCAACGTATTCCGAATAAATTTTAGGTGTATTCCACCATATGCAGTATGTATACGGTCTTTCAGTCCATCCAAGTTAGTTCAGGCGCGGCTCGTGATGACGTACTGTTGGGGCACGTACAATAATGCGAGTGCTTCGTGTATTTTCGAGTACTAACTGTATCGTTTTCTTAGTAAACACCGAAAACACACGAGGCACTTGCATCATTGTATGTGCCCCTACAGTAGGTCGTCACGAGCCGCGCCTGCAAGTTACGTATTTGCACGTTATTATAAATTTTACTTTTAAGGTAATCCCAAAGGAAGTAATCATTTGGAGGGACCAATACCTAATGGATTAATGGAAATGAAATTTAGTATTTTTGAATGATAAATGTAGAATATAAACCGGAAGTTCTGACAGTTGACTTCAACATTAACGGTAAATGTAGTTTCATCAGTAAAAATTATATTTATTTATAATTTCTTCGTTTTCATTTAACATATTAAACATTATTTCACAAAAATCAGTTCGTTTAACATTATCTTCCTCGAGAAGCTCCTGATGGTTTTATATCTAGTATAACATATTTGAATTCTTTGAGGGTTTCGTACACCGAACTGTACGGTCCTAAAAAATGCTACATCTAGAAGCGATCCTTTCCCCTACATAACATAGGATATTCAGCTTCATGTGTTCTGTTAACACGCGATTGGTTTTTTTTTTTTTAGGAATATAGAAAACAGCCATCTCCTTGGAATTTGTTAAAAATATTTAAAATTGTTTTCGCACAAGGTATAGGCCTGTCAGGATAACTAACGGAAAACATGTCTCTGACCGTCCTTAAACTATTATTCTTCTGGTACTACATTATTATTGCTAACTTTCTTCTGTGTACTACTTATTTATGATTTAAATAAATTATCTACTTTTCAATAAAATGTATTTTATTTAAGATTCATGTATGAATAAAAATTAAGAAATGTTCGACATAAAAATTTTGTTTCTCTCCATGGCAAACTAATTTAAGAATAAGCTATAGGTAAATCGTTCACTGGTGTATAACTGGTTGTCGACTATGCCGCTAATGCATTGACAATTTTATTTTTATAGTTACATATAGGAGAAATGTATATGTAATAATAAAAAAAAGATCCCGGTATATACTTTTATAGTACATAAAAGCACGAATTCGAAAGAAAAAAATATTGCCACTTCTCTCTTTAGATGAGACGATATACAATTGCTACGCACTTGTTGTCTTCCATCCCTTATTAGTTACTAAAACTGATAGTGAGAGCAGTCGAAAAAAAGCTAAATCGTCTGGTCTCAATCAGTGACCAGAGTTTAATCAAGATCTCTTATGATAGACAGACAGACAGACAGATGCCGTATTTCCTCTAACGCGAGTTGTCAAAGTATGTGAGGATAAAAAAAGATCTCTAATAATATACAGTTTGGGTTCAAAAATGTGTCTATGTCATTTATAATACTTCATATTTGTGATGTAGAGTGTTTACTTAGAACACCTTTTTTTAGAATATATTTAAGTTTTTCTCACAAAATAGATTACATATAGTAGATTTAGACAGTCGGCGATATATGTTCTGTTATACTTTAATATGTATATATTTAAAATAATCTCTTAAATGTTTCGGCACATAATGCCTTTTTTAAAGAATTTTAAATTATAATTTAAAATTATTTGAAAAGGCGTTATGTGCATTATAAAGACATGTACACTTGCAAAGAAGGTTTAATTATGGGTAATCCCCTAAGTCCGCTATTAGCTGAGATTTTTATGGATCATCTCGAAATCTATTTAAAAAAATCCTCTTTTTCGAAATGTATTATTTTGGTACAGATACGTGGACGATATATTACTAGATTTCGCAGGAACAAAGAGACAATTAAATTTATTATTTGATTACATTAATACATTGCATAACAATATTAAGTTTACAATGAAACAGGAAACAAATAATAGTATTAACTTTATCGATTTAAACCATTACTCGAATTAATAATAAATGTGACTTTGCAATTTACCACAAGCCGTCAAATACATATATAACTATTCATAACACTTCTTGCCATGCGATATAACACAAAAATTAGCGGCTTATCACATAGATTAATCAATACTCTGTTCAACCAAAAAGATTTCGAAAAAGGGTTAAAGTTAATTAAACAAATAGCAATTAACAATGGATATAAAAGTAACATAATAGATAACATTTTAACTAAAAAACTCTTTACAAAAGCCATACCACAAGTATACCTAATATTAAATAATAATAACACCCAAATTTTAAATTCATTTAAAATGATTGCTTTTATAGGCTTTCCAAGCATAAAAATTGATAAATATTTAAGAAAATTAGACATTAATACAGCGTATAGAACTAACAACAGTTTATCAAAATTTATAAAAAAAAAATAAGGATTTAACAAATAACAATAAAAATTCAGGAGTCTATGAGTTAACTTGCGGTAGTTGCCCCATGACGTATATTGGACAGACAGCCAGATCGTTTGAAATACGCATCAAAGAACATTTTTCTTCCTTTAGAAATAATAAAAGTGATTTTTAATATGCGTCTCATATTAATTTGGCAAACCATCAACTTTAACAAAGAATTTAAAATATTGCACATAGAAAATAAGGGCAAAAAGCTTAATTTATTAGAATCGCTTGAAATTAATAATTTAAAGAAAACTGATAATATCCTCTATGATCAATTAGAAATAATAATTCACCGTTACTTAATTTATTTATCTGATTATTCAGACTGTCATATATTGTATATTTCCAAAGTGCTGCTCTACCTCTTTTTAACGTAATGTAGATCCTTAGTTTTCTCACTTTATATAAACCGTAGTTCAATATTTTTGTGAAAGTTTTTGTTCATAGACATTTAAGTAATAAGGAAGTTGAAGGAATGGGTATTCTCATCCCTTCAACTATCGAAAAGATGTGTTTGTTAGGGTATATTTATGTAAAGATATGTCCATAAGTTAATTATATGTCTGACGAAGCTCCTGTGTGAATGAAACGATCGTAGCTTTGTAAAGTAAAATTTATTAAAATTGGATTTATTTTGTCCCGATAATAGTGTAACATATTGCTGTGTATTGCTGTGAATTTGACTTTTGAATATTATAATATAAAACGAATGTTTGCGCAAGCATATTTTTGTTGAGACTTTGTATAATATTTGGGTATCTCAGGGCAATCTTTTGGATTCTACACATCTAGGCCTAGTATCCAACGCAAATGGAAATAAATAATACAACAAGAGCTAACTGTTAAAAATTATTTTATTGTCTGTTTGTACGTTCACATCTTATTTTGTTCTAACTTCAAATATTTTATTCTTAACTCATATCTGAACTTAACAATTAAACTGTTATATACAAATGTTATTTTCTGAATCACACACGTATGGTCTTGGAGCTTTTGATTCTGATTCAAATGAATCTCGCAAACAATAACTCTTGTCCACATACACAATAATAATTGTCCACATTTAACCTCCCAGGAAGAACGACAGGACCAATCAATAAGTCATAGACGAGGGCCGCCCAAACGTTAGTAGAAAATTCATGTTGAAATTTAGATAGGCGTATAGCTTTGGGATCTTCTGATGACCACCTGTGCAGGTTTCTCAGATTTATAACACCACTTCTCGTGAACGTAGATTCATCTGTCCAGAGGACTGTTCTGCAGAAATTAAAATGAAGTCGTGACTGTCTTAATATCCAGGTAGAATAAACCAGCGAGCATAGTGGTCTGCCTCAAGCAAACCGTGTCCCCTGCGACAGATATGGATATAAGCCCTTACGTTTTAAAATTCGCCAAACTGTCGCTCGTGGCACTCCTAGTTGTCTAGCGATTCGACGTACACTGATAGTTGGATCCCTTATAGCAATAGCTACTGCTTCTTCCTCTAAGTCTGCTGGCAAATTTACTTATCGGTCGAAAAGATAATCACGCAGTCCGCATTTCCGAAATTGTCTGCGTATTTCCAGAAACGTTCTGCAATGAGGAATGCGCCTATCGAGAAACGGATGTCGGTTTTCAATAAATGCTTGACGTGCACTGCCGCTACAGTAGCCATACACAAAATGCATGTCCGCATACTCTTAAAAAATGCAACGTTAACAGTCATCTGAACATTTGTCTATTGTATGATATTCATGGTTCAGCACTTACGAAATAAGTAAGAACCTTCTTTATCATAAATCAATTTGCAGTACTCTTGTTTGTAGATCTCCAAGAAATTACTGTATGCACTATGACACGTGTTTATTTATTTTAGGATAACATTTTATTATGCGACGTTAACAATCACAGGCCTGTAATAGTATAGCTTTTTGTTTAATAAAATCAGTTTGTATTGACTTTAGGATTAAATTTTTTTTTCATGATTCATCGATCTGTAACTTTGAAACAAATAAAAATTGGATATACAAATTTTGCGTTTTTGTTACTTGAAATAAAGTCTACTTTACACTCCTAAAATTTGAACATAACGATATGGAACATATTTTATAATGGTGATAAATAATAGCGATAATAATAATGATAAAAATGAAGACAAACTTTCATGTACTCTTAACTCAATAACTTTCAGATATTATCGATTATATCAAAATTAAATTTTAAAAATGAATCCTCTAATTTTGCAGTGCTCTGCTCTTTTATACCTTGTGTTCCTTGTTTCTTAGAATTGTGTTCATACTCCAAATCATTTATTTCTGTTTTATCTAATTTTCATACTTATTTAACATTTTCACCCCCTTTGTATTTTTATCTATCATGGGTAGTTTCCTTCTTTCTATCTCCATACGCCATCTCTCTGTTTATATTTTTTTCATTTTCGTTGTAATTTTAATATTTGTAATTTTTATTATGGAATTGTAAACTTTTAATCCTGTTATTTCCAGGAACGACTTCTAATACTCGTTTGAATGTGAAAATTTTTCGTGGTATATATTATTCAAATTTCTCTAGCTTTTTCCCCCTGAGCTTGTTCGTATGGTGTTTTCTTGACCTTTGTTTTCACTCGGCAGTTCCTTCGATGTGTTCATCTTGCGTTGAGTATGCGCCTTTGATGTGTATTCCAATTTTGACAAATGGTTTTGATTACAGCGCAACATTAATGACATTAATTGCTTTATTTGGATTTTGAAATGTTTGCTTGCTTCTTGCTACTGATGTTTCCGTTGTTTTTAGATTTTCCTGGTCCTGATTTTGCCGCTTGAATGGCTATATAAATTATTGCCTTGGACGTCTTATGTTGATCCATCCGTTTTGGCAAGGTTATTTATAGAAATATAATGAACTGAAATTAAATGTACTAATTACTAACGTTACTAATGTATCAAGAAAAGATTATTCTGTATCCTTTTACTATCTTACTGTTATATACAGCATATGTTTTATTAATTTACTTATATTCTAAGTGTTCAATAATCTAGCTAACTTAAAATTTATTGACATAACGTTAACTTATTTACATATCAATTATTAGTAATATACATCTAAAATTTTTATTACTAAATTCGAATACTGTATACGAGGTGCATTGAAAAGACACAACCTCGATTGATTTCCTTTCAATTTCCTCTTGCTTATTCAGTTTATGTTTAATTAATTTGAACATTATTAATTCTATTTTATTTTTTACCCAAGGTCAATTTCACAGCAATATGTTTCTGCAATTGTATTTTTATATTATCCGTTAAGTGGATTTATATATCTGTTGGATAATAAAGCCTATTATTATTATAATTATATTAAAATGGAAACATAGCATCCATCCATAATTTCTAAGTGACATATCAGAATTTTAGACAAATGAACTAAAACAAAAGTGACGTCGATAAACGCGAATTGAATTCAATAATTTTTAGGTGTCGAACAACCGAACGAAATAGCGGAGATAGTGCACCTGTTACTGGGGCTACATTCAATCTTAATACGGACAGGGATTTCGATCGCTAAATCGGGACAGCAATCTTCGCAATTGCACTCAATGCCAATCATGCAGTTTATGTTTGCTTATTTTTGCTATAGAAGAAGCGAAAATATTGTCGTATAATTCTAAATACACTTCAATTTCGAATTTCATTTGCGTTAAGAATGCACCATTATCGTAACTTTTTGTTATAACAAAAACATAAAGCTAAAATGTACATTATAATCCCTGTTACAACAGAATAAAGTATGTATGGTTTCAATATATTTTGCGTTTACGTACAACTAGTCAGTTCAAAAACTAAAGTAGCTCCATTAAAACAAAAAATAACTGCTTCGAATTAGAATTATCTGGTGCGTTACTGTTGATATGATTCACGAATAAGGTGCTAAATGTGAGAAATATATTTTTATGTGGTGTGACTCGAACATAAGTAATGAGTCTTTCAAATTGAGCGCCTTATTTTAAAAATAAATAAAATATAGATGGCGCACTGTATTCGTCTGGTTATTTTGACATTTATGAAGTGTGATGTATGACATTTATAAAAACGTCTTCTTACACGATACAACAACGCGTTCAAAGTATTGAATTATAATATGAAAATCAGCGTTCTGTGAAAAATGTTTTTAGGAAAATTACGTGAATTTTATAGTTTACATGATCGTGCATCTGAAAGAACTATTGGTTGAATTAAGTAATGGAAATTTAAAAAACTGAGTATAAAGCGGTAATTAACCCATTTATGCCCAGAACTATTTTTTTTGCATTTTGCTTATGAAATTTATATATGTTGGTAAAAATGTCATTTTTATAATGGGCAAATTCCCAAAAAAAGTAGATAAAGGCCAGTTCTTGAAATATGATGTGGGTCGTTTTCGACCCAGTTGGGCAAATTAATGTACTTTTTTGTCGAATAGTGCTTTAAATTTAGAGAGCATTTTTTGGGTGTTAAGTTTTGGTATAAGTAGAAAAATAAAACTACCCGTATTGACAGTTATATTTTCGCACAATAAACTAAACACTTTTATTGTCTGTGATAATCTGCAAAACATTTATCATGAAGAGCAACATTACATTTATCACAGGCCTTAGTCGTTTTATTTTTACACAAGGCACATCTTCGCCGTGTTTGGCTAGTTACAACCAGATGCTGACCCTGTCGACGTGCCGCTGGATGTATAGAATGGAATGTAGGACCTGTGGCAAAAGGAGGTTTTCCATATTTTTGTAAAATATCAATTACAGCTCTCCTTCGGAATTCCAAATTGTCCAACTTCAATCCAAATTTGCGTGCTAAAACCCAAGAATTACTCATACATAATGCTATGGTTTTTCCATGCACAAGCAAGAAAAAAGATTGAACTATTAGTGAACTCTTTACTAGGGACAATTTATAAAAAAATTAGCTATTTCACTTGTATATTTATTTATTTCAGATGGGGATCGATATATCTAATGTTGTATAAATAAAATATTTAATGTATGAAATTGTGATTAGCCCTCGTATATGTAGGTGGACCAAAGGAATTGAATTTGCCGCTTTTTCGGATATTGTATTTGATAAGATGTATTGTCTGTATATTTTGATTTGATAGATGGAAGGGATAGCCAGGCGGATAGGAAGAATTTTTCATTTTTGATTCAGAGGTATCTTGACTGTTAATGTGTTTAGTTAAAAAAGGATAAAATAATAAATTTTATTCTTTGTTTTATAAAGTCGGTCTGTACTTTGTTTTGCATTAAGTGTAAGGTGCAAGTAAATCTCAATTCGATTTTGCGAAGTTTTTCATAGTTATTTGAAATCTTGTGAAAAAAGATGCCTCTCGTGTATTTCGAAATCACACAAAAACTTAATGTAAGTTGATAAAAATTATATTATTTATTTATTAGATATCAAGATTATTTTCAGTGCTATAAATTTTGTATTTATTGTAATAATAATGTGTTTGAAAGTAGTATATGGATATTAGCGAAAGCTTGTCATGTTTTTTGTTAAGGGAAGTTGTTTTTCTTAATATTATACTTCGAGAACATTTTTTTTTGGAATTTAAGGTTGGAGAGATTGTAGTGGGGATGGATCTTGTCATGTTATTTGATGCATGAATAAAATTTCAACTAGCGTGAGTTTTTAAAACTAATTTGTTTTTGATATTTGTTTGTAGAGGTCACAGTAGAGGTTAAACTTGACAGATTTCACTAATATTTATTAGTTTAATGTTTGATCGTGTTTCACAAGAGGTTTTTCTCTTTGTGCGAGTTAATGTTCACAAAGAGTGTTTCCTCATTGCTACTGTTTAATGACGCTTTAGCACCCTATACACTTTGTAGAGGGATTTTTTCTTTTTTTATTTTTTAAATATAAATTAATGTGAAAAAAAAAAAATGTGTGTATAATTTATCTAATACCTTGTATTTTTTAATTAAATATACCTACATCCGCGAGGATCGACCCAGAGACGTAAGCTCAAGGATTCTACTAGACTGAATAGCCGGCAAAAATAAGCTGTAGTGTGAATTAAAATTAAATAAAGCAATTTCAAAGAAAATTCCACTGCACAATTGGCTAACCCAACGTGGTGCTAGAAAATTCCACTGCACAATTGGAGCCCAACGTGTCGGCGATTTGAAGATAAGCAAATAATTTGGAAATACAAGATAATTTATAAATATGGAAAATATAATGGAAAATTTAATTCAAAGAATGGGTAACGCTGGTTACATACATGAAGAGGGAGACGACGAGGTAGACAGTCAACAGATGATGGATATGATGCATGCTATGATGAATATGATGCAACAAAATCATAAGGAGATGGAAATGAGGATGAATAGGATAGAACAAAACTATAATGATATGGAAAGAGGAATGGATGAAATAATAAAGAAAATGGATAAAAAAGTACCAATAAATAGCAGTAACAATCATATAAACAAGGAAAACACAATAAGTGAAAGTAAAATAATACACACCGAGGAAAAACAAGCAATAACAGAACAGGAATCAATAATATTGGAACAAGAAGAAAAGGAATCAATAATAATGCAACAAGAAGAAAACGAATCAACAATTACAAAAGAAAGTTTAGAGGATGTGCCTGGGGAGGAATCTATGCCACAGGACGAGGGGAATGATATGGATACAGAAATAGGAAGAAGAAATAATCAAATCAGGGTAAGCGAAGAAATTATATTAAATAAAATTAAGTTTGAAACTAATGAGAAAACAGAATTCAATATAATAAAAACAAATGCTAAATTAGAATGTAGGATGAAAGAAAGTATTCACGATAAAATGAGCAATAAATTAATTAAACAAGCAATTGGCGTTAAAAATATTAACGATAGACGAAATAAAATTAAAAAGAAATTGATTTCTAGAAATATCACGTATAAATATAATTTGAATAATTATCTTGAAAGTAAACGCAAAAATTTCCGTAATGCTAATTTTAAAATCAACTGTTTTTCAAATAATATAAGTCAAACCCATGTCAATAATAAAATTTTAAAATATGATACTCTGAAAATTAGGAAGTATAGGGGTACTAAATTTAAATTAAATAGACCCACATTTTATAGTAAGGTAAAAGTAAAAATGAAACTACAAATGATTTACTGTCGGATATTTTCAAATAGGCCCAACTTAATAATAAATTTCGTTGTAAACTATTTAGATGTATATGCGAGATATAAGGATTTTTGCTTTTGATTTAACTAAATGGAATGTGTTGTAACAAAAGGATATATATAAATAAAATTTGGAAAAGTAAATAGGATTTGATAAATGATACTGAAATGGATTTAATGTAATAGATAATTAGGATTAGATTATTAGTATAAGAAGAGGATGCAGCAGTAAAATAAAAAGATGTTTACTGAATTTCGTCGGGATAAAAAGTATATGATATTGAATATATAGAAAAAATTTTCGTCGGTAATATATGAAATAAATATATGAAATATTTATATGAAAATGAAAATGTATTTATAGAAAAAATTTTCGTCGGGTATATTTAAATAGAATTTCGTCGGTGATATGAAAAAAGTTATTATGATAATTGAGATATATATATAGATATTGTTGAAATAAAATTATGGTATTTATGAATATATAAAAAGAATTATTGGCATGTGAAAAAAGGTTAATGAATAAAAATATTTGAATAGGATGGTTTACGATATGCTGATTTAACTGACCTGGTAATAAATTGGATTAAGCAAATGGATATATATACAGGATGAGTTATAAAATAAAATTTATTGTTGACATAATTAAATAATTAAAATTTATCTGCGTATAAAAAAATTATTGATTAAAGGGAATTGCGTTGAAAAAATTAAAACTATATAAATATAGGAAGAAATTGAGCTCATGATATTATTGTTGATTATTATGATTATTATTATTATTATTGAAATTGCTTGGGAACTAATGGTGTTATGAATTTGTTTATGATGATGATTTGATATATGAGATTTTGATGCTGTGTTTTTCTTTTATTTATGAAAATTCGTTGGAAACATTCATGTCCATGTGATCGAGAGAATGCTCGAGGATTCGACGGGGATGACTGCTGCTTCGGCGTGTTCCTTCGTCTGTGATGTTTGTAACGAAGCCCATTCGAAAATGTCAAGCAAAATGACATTAACTATATAATGTCAAGCCATATGACATTAAGATGAATTATGTCAAGTAAAACGACATAAAAGATAAAATGTTTTAAGTCAAATAAGACATTTATATATTCAGAAATTTTATATGGAGATGTTGAAGATGTTGAAGATGTTGGAGATGTTGTTTTATATGGAGATGTTGAATCCATTTATCACACTACAGCATCGGAATGACGTGGATCCTGTTCAACACTAATACAACAAGTGAGTGCCGAGAACCAAGACAGGGTGCGGTACTGTCTCGTGTGCTGTGCTGAAGATTATCCTCGAAAAAAGCTCAGTGATGTTCTGACTTTGTTCTTGGATAACTTCGGGGAATAATGCTATGGTTTTTCCATGCACAAGCAAGAAAAAAGATTGAACTATTAGTGAACTCTTTACTAGGGACAATTTATAAAAAAATTAGCTATTTCACTTGTATATTTATTTATTTCAGATGGGGATCGATATATCTAATGTTGTATAAATAAAATATTTAATGTATGAAATTGTGATTAGCCCTCGTATATGTAGGTGGACCAAAGGAATTGAATTTGCCGCTTTTTCGGATATTGTATTTGATAAGATGTATTGTCTGTATATTTTGATTTGATAGATGGAAGGGATAGCCAGGCGGATAGGAAGAATTTTTCATTTTTGATTCAGAGGTATCTTGACTGTTAATGTGTTTAGTTAAAAAAGGATAAAATAATAAATTTTATTCTTTGTTTTATAAAGTCGGTCTGTACTTTGTTTTGCATTAAGTGTAAGGTGCAAGTAAATCTCAATTCGATTTTGCGAAGTTTTTCATAGTTATTTGAAATCTTGTGAAAAAAGATGCCTCTCGTGTATTTCGAAATCACACAAAAACTTAATGTAAGTTGATAAAAATTATATTATTTATTTATTAGATATCAAGATTATTTTCAGTGCTATAAATTTTGTATTTATTGTAATAATAATGTGTTTGAAAGTAGTATATGGATATTAGCGAAAGCTTGTCATGTTTTTTGTTAAGGGAAGTTGTTTTTCTTAATATTATACTTCGAGAACATTTTTTTTTGGAATTTAAGGTTGGAGAGATTGTAGTGGGGATGGATCTTGTCATGTTATTTGATGCATGAATAAAATTTCAACTAGCGTGAGTTTTTAAAACTAATTTGTTTTTGATATTTGTTTGTAGAGGTCACAGTAGAGGTTAAACTTGACAGATTTCACTAATATTTATTAGTTTAATGTTTGATCGTGTTTCACAAGAGGTTTTTCTCTTTGTGCGAGTTAATGTTCACAAAGAGTGTTTCCTCATTGCTACTGTTTAATGACGCTTTAGCACCCTATACACTTTGTAGAGGGATTTTTTCTTTTTTTATTTTTTAAATATAAATTAATGTGAAAAAAAAAAAATGTGTGTATAATTTATCTAATACCTTGTATTTTTTAATTAAATATACCTACATCCGCGAGGATCGACCCAGAGACGTAAGCTCAAGGATTCTACTAGACTGAATAGCCGGCAAAAATAAGCTGTAGTGTGAATTAAAATTAAATAAAGCAATTTCAAAGAAAATTCCACTGCAATATGTCGAACATCCAAAATAAAATAGGAGTATACCATTTTTTACCTCGCAGACCTATACGATAATTTTCAATATTGTTGTCCATCTGATCTACCCCTCCCATATACTTATTATAATATTGCACGACGTATGGTTGCTGTATGTCTATCTTCTTTTTATCTTTTGCCGAATATCTTGCTGCTTTTTGGATTGGTCTTAAACCATATTCATTTGACATCAAAGTAACAACACTGTTGTCTTTCCACCTCATACAAACTATATTTTCATCTTTGTCAACTGCACTGTCGTAGACACCTCGTTCTTTCTTTTTCATTACGCAGGATTTTCAAGAGGACATTTATCTGTTCTGTTTTTTCGAACGGTACCAGTTGCACCAAAACCCATTTTACCTAGTTTACTCACAAGTGAAGCACTCGTAAAAAAATTGTCAAAATATAGTGAAAACTTTTTATCAGGAAATTTGTGTTGCAGCAAGTTGGCAAAGTTCATAACAATAGACTCTCCGAGCCCCATCTTCTTTTCCGCTATGTTCATAATCTTCCCTTGGTATACATCAAAACTGACACAGTACCCGGACGGCAGAGCAAGAACCCACGCTTTGTAACCGAAACGGATAGGTTTTCCTTTTATAAATTGCTTACATCCGTTTCGGCCAAAGTACGGGATCATAGACTCATCGATTGATAATTGTGAGTTCAAAGGTACATATTTTATAAAATTTTTATTCGTTTTTTCTATTAGCGGACGCAACTTAGCCGTTTTGTCATTTTCTGAAAAGTTATTGTTATCTGCTGCATGTAGGAATCTAAATATTTCCTCAAATCTATTTCTTCGCATGGAGTTGTAAACCAGACTATTTCGAGTATCGTCTCGCCCTTCCCAAAACATTCTTCGCCGTGGAATTGGTACATAGCCGCTTACGTATAATATTGCTATGAAAACGAGTACTTCATCGTTGCCTATTTCTAATCGACAATTTTTGATACTTGCATACAAAACAGTATTTTTTACAAGATGTTCAAGTACATCTACATTTAGGAAGAGTTCTAAAAATTCTAAAGGTTCGCTTTTATCGCTTAGCGTAAGCACAGGTAATACGTCAACCATAGGAACATTTTCAGTAGTTGATTGAGACGTTGCTGTCTTATCTAAATCACCCTTTGACCAATTCCTTTTTTTTTTTTAGACGGGCCACTCTTTTAGAAATTTTCAAGAGACCGGTTTGGTGGAAGATCAAAAAAGAGAAAGATACAGTCATAGTGGTCGTTCACAAGAGCATATTGATTTGATTCGTGAAAGTATTGAACTGAAAGTCCTGAAATGTCCATTAAACGACGTTCACAACAGGTTCGACTTAGTGAATCAACAACATGGCCTATTTTACGAATGGATTTAGCTTTAAAGGCATATAAGGTTCAAATATCACAGGAACTAAAGCCATTGGACTATGTAAAACGTCGTGCATTCGTCAATGGATTAAAGAACAACCAGATGATTTTTCACAAAAAATTATCTTTTCTGATAATGCACATTTTGAAGTTGGTAGTTTTGTTAACAAATAAAATTGTTGAATACACGAGTGATAGATGAAGGACCTTTACATCCTCAACGAGTCACTGTTTGGTGTGAATTTTGGTCAGGGGGTGTAATTGGACCATTTTTTTTTCAAAACGCTGCTGGTGATGCTGTAACAGTGAATGGTGTTCGATATCGTGAAATATTAACTGAGTTTTTGAGACTTGAACTGAATTATATTGATCTAGAGGATAGATGGTTTCAACAAGACGGTACAACACCTTATTTTGCTAATGAAACAATTGCTTTATTAACCCTAGAATGGTATCGTTATTTTCTAGTACATGACTAGTACAGTGGTGTCGCATATGACACATCATTATATCTTTAACTTTTATATAGTTATCGTTCAAAATAAAAACAAAAGTATAATTTTACATTAATTTTATTATAAAAAATAAAATGGCACAAAAATATAAAACAGTTATTCTCACAAAAATTCTAATTACAGTTCTTCACTGCAGGGAGGACAAATAGGCCTTCTGTGTTCAGCACAAATGTGTTCACCGCATCTCACACATAGTTCTCGACCTTTTCTGTTGGCATTTCTAGGGCAAATATGACAACGTTTCTGACCGACAGGTTGATTTCTTTTTTCCAAACTAGGATTCTTTTCTTCCACACCTAAAATATCCTGAATTAGTAGACGTAAATATCTGGATATTGTTGGCACATTCAGTCTGCTTTCCAATTGTGGTTTGATCAATTGCATGCCTAAGTTTTGAAGAAATTGTCTTCTTGGGATATATTTATAAGCACTATTTTGTTTTTGTTTGTTGGCGTTATAGATAACATAAGCATTGATTCCAATTCCATCTATCATTCCATAAAATACACGTAAAGGCCATCGACGGGTTTTTCGTGACACAGTTTTTGAGTGACACAATTGATCATATGTATCTACACCACCTTTCGTCGAATTATAAAATAGAATGATTTCGGGTTTTTTGGTTTCGTCTTCAATTTCGCCATAAGTGTGAAAAGTTGACAACAACAAAACTATTTTATTCTTTTTAGGTGAAAACGAAACCATAGTTTTATTTTCGTCGTAAGCAAAATCAGAGCTAGGAACAGTAGCTTTTTTCTTCAAGAAAGTTGGCGGAATATCTGCTTTATTTTTACGTAACGTTCCTACCATGGTTAGTTTCTTTTCCAATAATTTATTTGCCAAATCCGAGGACGAGAAGCAGTTATCCATGGTAACATTCCGGTTTGTTCCATATACGCTTTCACACAGTTTCAGGACATATTGAGTAGGTAAAGTTTCAGAACTAGTTCTTCTTTCTTTTCCAATATATGGAATAGCAGAAAGCATGTAAAATGTTTTAGAGTCGCACATCATAACAATTTTTATGCCATATTTATCCGGCTTATTTGGAATATAGATTTTGAATGGACATCTTCCTCTAAAACCAAGAAGTTGTTCGTCTACTGTTACATATGCGCCAGGTCTATAATTTTCTGAACACTTTTCAATAAATTTATCCCACAGAAATCTGATAGGTGCAAATTTATCATCCTTACGCTCTTGTCTGGTATTTTTGTCATCAAAGCGAAGACAATTAAGTAAAAACTCAAAACGTTTTCGTGACATGGTTGCTCTGAAAATGGGTAATCCATATTGTCTGGACCATAAATCAGAAGTACTTAGAGAACTTGTTTTTAGAACCCCACTCATATACAACAGCCCGAATAAGGCCAATATTTCTTGTCTATTAGTACACCCTATAAAGCTTTGATTATTAGCATATTTGGAGGATTGTCTTGTTATTTCTTGGTTAGTGTGTTGAATAATACAATTAGTCATTTCGTCGGTGAAAAATAACTTCCATGCTTCAATCCCATCTGCAGCTTTTAATGCGTTTGACTTTTGCCCTGGTAATCGAAGCACAATGTTCTTTTGCACTGTACGGCTATTTTTTGAAAAAAATGGTGATTTATACTATTTGTAACCATTTTTTCCATAAATTGCCTTTCGACGTGTAACAGATTCTTCTTCGGACTCTTCTCCCTCACTGCTAGACTCGACAGATAAAGTATCTGAATGCTCACTGTCTAAAAGCTCCTCATCTTCAGATACACTATCGGCTAGTTTTCTAAAGAGCGAGTGAGGCAAAAGGCCTTATGAAACGAGTTTTTTATACAATTTTTTTCTATTTTGCATTTTTTACATTAATAAATTGGAATTATTTAATTTGAAAGTTAAGAGATTTATTTTTATATAAAACATGCAGTTGGTCACATTGATACTTGACATTTTCAAATTTAAATCTTGATATCCGCCAAGTATATTATATTACATATTATTTATCAATTTTCGTTAACATTACTTGATATTTCATTTAAAAATATAAACATGAGTGACATAGAAACATATATATGTTGTTGTCAATTGTATACAGCATACGTTGTTTGTGTAAAATACGGACATATACGAGGGTATATCAGATATAAACGAGACTGATTTTTTAATGACTCGTACAAAAGTTTTTTGAATCGGCGAAGTAGGTGGCTATGTAGACAAAGCACTTAGGGTGGGGAGAGCAACGTCTGAAATTCCGTCGAGACCGTTCAGTAGTGCAGTGACCATGAGTGAGCAAGCAGTGCACGTTTCCGTGGAGCAGCGGATAATTATTAAGTTTTTGACCAATGAGGGGGTGAATCCAACAGACATTTT
The DNA here is from genome assembly GCA_935421215.2 of Melolontha melolontha. Taxonomy (NCBI): domain Eukaryota; kingdom Metazoa; phylum Arthropoda; class Insecta; order Coleoptera; family Scarabaeidae; genus Melolontha; species Melolontha melolontha. The sequence goes on along the minus strand of OW285239.1, from coordinate 43,949,082 downwards.
ACGCAGATTGCACGCACAGTTCGGGGAGAACACCCTTTCACGACATCGCGTGTTTGCATGGCATAAATAATTTTCTGGAGGGCTGGAGAAAGTTGAAAACCAGAGCCACTTTAGATGCCCACGGACGAGCGTTACCGAAGCCAACATTGAGGCTTGATTTTCTTCATGATCGCCGCACAATTAATGCCCAATATTATTGCGACGTTTTGGATGCCGCAAAATTGTCTTTACGACGAAAAAGAAAGACGCAATCCGTTAAAAATGTCATTCTCCTTCACGACAACACCAGACCACATTCGGCAAACATTACGAGGCAAAAAGTGGAACAATTCGGCTGGGAAATCTTGGAACATCCTGCTTACAGTCCAGACTTGTAACCCTGTGACTACCATTTGTTTGGACCTCTAAGAGAAGCTCTTGGAGGCCAGCGTTTCGACAGCGACCAAGCGGTAGAGACATTTGTGCTCCAGTGGCTGTGTGACCGGCCTAAAAGTTTTTACGATAACGGGATTAAAAAGCTTCCAATCCGTTGGGAAAAATGTATTGCGCGGGCGGGAGATTATGTAGAAATATAGTACATTTGTATTAACCTTGTTCAATAAAGCATTAATAGTTTAAAAAAATCAGTCTCGTTTATACATGATATACCCTCGTATCATATCTGTCAAATGTACATAAATTCTTAAGATTAAATGACAGCAATGATATTTATTTCTGTGTTCGAACAACGCCAACATTGAAAAATAAAAAAGAGCGTATCGAAATGAAGCTCATTTCGATACTGTTTTGGGTTTTATAATGAGTTCATTTCGAACGCAAAATAGAAAAATTATTTTGATTTCTGTGGTTGCATGCGCTATGGAAGTCTATTTAAATAAAACTATCCTTTTAATTCTTCCATATTCTAATTTGGATTAGTTTAGATTATAAGTTTATATCGAGTAGCTTTTACAGTTGCTTTGTCTGTATAAACATCACATGAGCTCGTGTCTTTTACATAGTTCTTTATTATGACATTTAACATTTGATTCTTTACTTTTAAAAACACTTAATCTAAAGTAAAATGCATAGCAATATGTATTTTCCAATCAAACACGCTATCGTTATTTTGTTTCTATCAGGAAGCGCTCAATTTAATCTTACTAACCTCTTGCGCTAATATTAGCGTCAGTTGCTTATCGGTACATATATATTTTGTTACATCAAGAGCACGTAATTGTAATTTACAATATGTATCTAATAGAGTCGGCGAAACAGAGTTTACTAATGCCATGTAAACACGTCTCAACTTGTTACAACATAAAACAATAGCTAATATACAGCAAACAATGTCTATTCTAAAGTTTATATCTATAGATGGGGTACATATTCGGTTTCAGTAATCCAGGTATTCACTAATAGACCGAAATATCTTAATTATGTTAGAAGCACGATTCTCAAATTGTATATAGGTACCTATACTATATTATTATATATGGAAATAAAAACGCTGGAATTAAGTCGGAGAAATGCTATTTAATACCGTATATAAGAAAGTTCATGAAATGTGAAAACAGCTGCTTCATCGACGATTTATTTTAAGTACACCTTTAAAAATTCTATGAAAATCTTATGTTCATTACCATAAGCACAGGATTGGTACTCGACTGGGCAATTTACTCCAACCACCAAATAACCTACGTTACCTTCGTCAACGAATTCAAGAAGCCTGGAATGTCATTCCCCGGGATAGCATAAATTATTTAATTTCAAGAATACCTCGAAGAGTTATCGAATGCATAAGAAACCGCGGTGGACCAACTCATTATTACATGACATTGTTATTTTGTAATATTTTAGTTTGAAAATGTAATCATTTCTTAAGTTTTATTAAACAAATATTATGAATAAATTTTAATTAAAATTGATCAATTCCCACTGGGTGTTCGGATTTTTCTGAAAATCAGTATACAGGGTCATCGAAAAAGGTGTCCGGAATTTTGAAGCGAAATAAAAATTTTAATATAAATAGTAAAATATTTATTTGTACATCAAAAGACGCAGCAAATCTTAAATTTAATTATTAAAGTCAGTGGGCGCATGCGCAGACGCTATCTTTCCGCGCGCCACCATTTCAGTGCGACTGGACTTGATCAGTCAGTTCACAGCCAGCATGACTACCGTACAGTAGAAAGCGCAGTTTTGTGGTACGCTGAGTTCAAACCAGTTGTGTTAGTGCAGCGTCATTTTCGGCGAACTTATAGACAAAACTCGCCTACAGACAAAACCATTTTTCTTTGGTTTAATAAATTCAAGGAAACTGGAAGTGTTGACATCAAGAAATCTCCAGGACGGCCACACACATCGGCAGAGCATGTTGAGCGTGTGTATCCAAAGTCCATTGCCCGACGCAGTTTGGAACTTGGTATGGCTAAAACAACTACTCAGAATATTTTTCAGAAGCGTCTTAAATTACATGCTTGCAAAATTCAACTAAGACATGAGATAACACCAGCAGATAAGCCTAGGCGCATTGACTTTGCCGTACAGATGGTACATAACATTGACTACGATGGAAACTTGTATCTTAACAACATTTATTCAGCTATGAGGCAACATTCCACATTAATGGTTGGACACTTTTTTCGTTGATCCTGTATTTTAATTTAGTTTTTAATTACATACGACTTCTATTCCAGTTATTTCTTAATTAGAGGTTTATTTATAATTGAGCTATTTTTATACATATCGAAATTATAACCATTCCATATTAATATTGACATATTTTAATAGCCACATTTAAATCACTATTGATAGTGATAGTGATTTATTTACTGCAATCATAATTAGAGTAAAAGTCGGCACTTTTTCTCTCCCTTTCAATACCTTTATTTGTCGATATGTTAACCTTGCCTTGTGTACGGTCTCCCGCATAGTGTCTGCTCCCTGATTCAGATGAGTTTTCTTTTCCAGCAGTAGTGATACATACGGCTTTTTAAAACAGTTTCTATTATTTTGTTATTCAATTACCGCACTTTGCTTTTTTATTATATTTGATTGATTTTTTACATTATTTTTTTCAAAATTTGGTTAAATGTATGACTATCACTTTCAGGATTATTCATTGGTTTATTTTTTATTGTTGATCTTGTCTCATGTAACATTTTTATTTAAGTGAATGCTATATATAGTTTATTATAAAATTTGAAGTGAACCACATAATCAAGTCCAACACACGTCCGATATCTACTCACCTGCGACATCAGCGAAATATTGTGAGTTTTATCTAAACCGCGTCATGTGTCGTTTTAAATTATTTTTCGCAAGGAATATGTTAATGATATTAATTTGATCGAAATTGCAAACCTTTAGCTAGCGTCTTTAATTAATTTTTGATTCTTTAGACATCGCTAGCTTGCCATATCATTGGTTGTCATTGGACAACATCATAAAAGATCCTTTTTCAACCACGGGTTGTCTATTATACAAAACGTTCTTTTTCGTCTCCAAAAGTCATGAGAAATCTATTAGCTCCCCAACTTTTCCTGTGGTAATACCACTCTACGCGTACTTATCTAAATACACACAGTTACCACATGTCCGATCGCGACATAATACAAAGGTAAACGCTGTATTGCTTTACACACATATTACTCTAGTTTTATTCACATCAATTTACGAAATAAGTAATTTACTTTTCAGTGTGTATTTGTCTATCTGTTACTTTCTAAATACTTATTCGTGGTTCTTTGTACATGTAACTACTATTTAATCACTTTAATATATTTCAAGACTTAATTTCTTGTGTAAGTATTAAATAAAGTTTTAAGAACAACGTTGTTGTGTTTTCTTTTATTTAATAAGTTATAATACATTTATTTCAGCATACCACACACGTCCTAGACCACGTCCACCTGCTCATCATCAGTAATTATTATTCTAAATCATTTACATTATTGTTAGGGCGCTACAGCTAACAAAGAACGAATCAATACAAGCCACAGGTGGCTATCTTTTAACAATTTGGCGCTCCAACGTGGGAAAGTTCACCAACACACCTAGCGTCTAGTTAACACTAGCCTGAAAGTAACCACCACTTGAAGGTATGTGTGTTCTAAGATCCAAGAGCCAAACCAAACAAAAGTTGTTCGCGCGAGAAGTACTTTTTTTTTAGAGAAAAATGGATATGTGGTTTCAATCAATTGTGAATGGTACACAATCATTTGTTGATCAGAAATAAGAAAACGCAACGACCGACGCGGATCATTCTTCACCATGTTAATGCGAGCTCTCATCTCAGCACACATCAGCACCAACAACTCAATATTCGATGAGTGAAAACATTGAATTGGATCATCTGCTGTACAGTCCTGATTTGGGCGTGGTCAAGGATCTTCAATTCCAGAAGAAGCGGTTGATGCGTTAAAAATGCATGTTTTGCTGTGAAAATTGATGCAAACGTATGCAAAAGTGCATCAATAATCACGGAGAATATTTTGAAAAACAGTAAAACCCTTTTTGAATGACAAATATTTGTTTTTGTTTGTTATTGCGATACAGCGATAGAAGTACGGTATGCGCCAGAATAAACAGTACCGAACCTTAGGGTGCTATGGAGTTGCTTACATAATATGCATTTGTCATTATTTACTTAATTGTCATTAGTTGACATATCAATGTTACGCTCCAGTTGAATTCTAATTTAAAATGGTTCGAACAACGGAAGAAAAAATGTTCTTGGTCGAACATTATTTCCGCTCATACGGAAATGGTCGCAATGAAGGTCCAAGCTTATAGCAGGTGTCAGTAAGATATCGACAACAGTTTAATAAAGTAGCCCCCAGTAAAAGTGTGATATTAGCTGTTGTTGAGGAATTTGGTCGCACTGGTAGTCTACTGTGTCAACGTAAAGGATCATCAGTATGTACCAACGAAAATGCAGGACGTGTTTTTGACAAAGTTGTGCATTTACCGCAAAGACGTCTTGTAAGAACTGCATGTAAACTCAAGATCAGTGAAACATCTACACGTCGGCTGTTCAAATCAATTGACAAACCGTATTCAAGTTGGACAATGACGCTACAGACAAACGTGTAAGTGACGCTACAGACAAACGTGTAAGTGACGCTACAGACAAACGTGTAAGTGACGCTACAGACAAACGTGTAAGTGAAATTTACTGTGGTCGCGTATTGAGATTAATATACGAGGATCCCGAATTCTTGAAAAACATATTGTTTTCAGAATAGGCTCACGTTCATCTTAATGGCTATATCAATCGACAAACAACTCAATTCCTTGGATTTGAACGCCCCGATGTTATTGTAGAGAAACCGCTCCGCAGTGTCCGATTTAACATTTGGTGCGCGGTTACTGGTCATGGAATAATTGGTCCATATTTCCGTTGAAGACGATAATCAGAATCCACTTACGGTCAACCAAGACCGCTACAGAGAGAACATTATTGTACTTTTTGTGAGAGATTTACAGAACTAAATTTTGCCGTGCACGAAATCTATTAGTGCGCACACAATAGTTTCAACAAGATGCTGCAGCGAGCTGTACAGCTTCGCCCACCCTAAACTTACTCCGTCAGTATTTTGATGTCAGAATCATTTCTCGGAGAACAGTCTTCGAAAATCCTTCTCATATACCGGATCTGATGCCACCTGATGCATACATTTGAGGTATGACGAAAGACAAGATATTTCGCTCAGAAAATCCGCCGGAAAGTATTGCAGAACTACGAGAAAGAATACAAACATTTTTCCGTCAGTTACATGAACCACTTTTCGTAAATATGTTTAGTGACTTACAAAATCGATAAGAAACCTGTTTGCGTCGTAATGGTCAACATTTTGAACATTTAAATTACAAAAAATTAAAAAGTAAATATAATATTTATTTTCGGTACTGCTTATTCTGGCAGATACTGTACTTGATGTTTTCTTAATTTAAGACTTAATTTCAGTTATAGAATAAAAAATCTGTGTTAAGGCTTTTTACGTATACTTGTCAGAACTTTTAATTAGATGCTAGTCTTAAGTGGATCTATTAAATATTTTCTTAGTCTGCGCTTGCTGTAAGCAGTATTTACCTTTAATTACCTGTCGTGTCTTAAAGCACCTAAATATCATAGTAAATTATGATTACTGTTTCCCATGTTTACTTAATGAAACTTATATACATTTAGATAGGAATAGTTGAGTCTCTAATGGAGAAGATACGCTCAAAGAGAATTTTCCAACAGACGGCGTGAATATTATTAAATACATTAGTGAGGCTCTAAAATATTAGCTATCATATAAGCGTAAGGAAGAAATGAAGAATTATTATATTGAATATACATATTGCTTTTATCAAATCTGAAATACGACGTCTTATTATTGTATTTATATACATGTTTTTCATACGTTACTTGTTCATCTACATTCTTTCATTATTTTTATGAGATACTCGTACGTATTTGTAACTGAACTTTATTCGTTGTAAAAAATATACAGTTTCGAGTGAGTATTTTATAAAAATAATTAAGGAATTTAATATTCGAAACACAAAATATAATTCGACAAAATTACGAAAATAATATTGTGAATTTACGCTTATGTTTTTATGAAATAATTTTTCGAGAGCTCTGAATATACTCGGAAGAATGAGCCGTACACAAATCCTTGATTTAAATTGTACACATATTCATATAACTCCAAAGGTTATTTCCAAATCAACTAAAGCATAACAATTAGAGAGGTTCATTCATGTAACATCACACCGAAACTTATACAAATAAATACTAAGGTATAAATTTATAAAAAGTGGTGGAACACTTGCCGTTTTAAACATCTTCAGTGAAGTCATAAACTGAGTGAAATGGGTTAAATATTTACAATATCAGATGTGTTTCCACAGTAATTTCCGCAAACCGAGTACGTTGCGAAGAAAGATTGTGCTTATAAACAGAAAACGAACCCTACATCTACTGATATAAAGTGTGTTCTTTTAAGATGTGTAGGATTATAAATTAAATTAAAAAACACAAGTTCTGGGGAAATAGAGATTTTCTTAAATCCGTAGATAGTCTCATGGCATTAGTGATGAAAAATGATTTCGGGCATATGGTCATCACGGGAGGATCTTAGGTACGTTATCCTGAAGCACCAATTTTCAACTACTTTTTTGAGCATTTGAGCCCCCATGCCATGAACGGTACGGGCAATGTTGGCTGCAATAGTTGTTAGTTTAATCCCGTAGATCAATGACTTCAAATACCCCACAAAAAATATTCCAAAGACGTCAAATTACATAATCTTGCAGACCAGGCTACAGGTCCATTTCTGAAGATAATCTTATCACCGAACACTTCCTTCAATAAATCGATTGTTTCGCGGGCAGTATAGCATGCAGCACCATCTTGCTGAAACCAAAAGTCTTCCAAACTATGTTCACGCACTTTTGGAAAGAAAAAATCGTTGAGCATGGTCCTATACCAGTCGGCATTGACGGCGAAAGCTCGATTTTCTTCGTTTTTGAAGAAGTACGGCCCGATTATGCCTCCGGCCCACAAACCGCACTAAACAGTGCATTTTTCGGGGTGCATCGGTAGTTGATGAGTCACCTGTAGATTAGTATCGCTTCAAAATGCGACAATTTTGCTTATTCACAAAGGAACTGAGGCCTCATCACTGAACACAATTTGACGGTAAAACAGTGGATCGATTTCCATCTGCTCAAACGCCCAATTACGGAGCTGTCGTCGAAAGCGATTGTCAATTGGCTTCAATTCTGGCACCAATTTAATCTTGTAGGCATGTAAGCCAAGATCCTTGAGCAAAATCTTCACAAAGTCGATGGGCTCAGGCCAAGTTCTTGCGCCCAATGACGAATCGATGAATTTGAATCATCCTCAACACTGGCTTCAACGGCGACGATATTTTCTTCAATGAGCACTCTACGCAATCTCGTTGGTGGACGGGAGTCGAAACGAGTAAATTGAGTGCTAAATTTTTAAATTATGTTGCGCATAGTCATCTCAGTTGGTCGATGACGTATCCGTAAATTGTGCGAAGCGCTCTGCGAACATTTTTTACTAAACACTGATCTTTAAAATAAATTTCCACAATTTGTAAACGCTGTTCGGGTGTAAGTCTTTACATGATAAAATGAGAAACAATACTGAATAAAATGGCGGTATAACTTGTTGAAGTAACTGTTATAATATTTCTTTCTATTGAAGAAAGGTCTTAAAAAAACACACATTATTTGCATAATTAAAATAATCTTTAAAGCAAATTAACGGTTCTGTTGACGCACCTTCAAAAGTTTTTTCTTAATGTTGCAATATTTGAATCATTTTCTAAAACACTTTCAAACCTTTCTAGAACATAAACATTTTATTCGCCTTCTACCGTGTGTACTTGTGCGTGAAGATCTTGCGCTATTTGAAGAGATTCCACTAACGACACCGTAGGACTATATATTTTTTCTATTGCCTCCACTGCCCGACGTAATTCTTCTGAATAGATTGTAAATCTGTTTTAACCTTACTATGTTGAAATTTTGACTGGCTTGCCTTGATAGCTGCAGTTTCTATGGGATCGAATTTAAAAACCACGTTCTTAATATTATCAAAATATTTATGATAGTAAAACGTTGCCTGTAACCTTGTTTCCCAATGTGTAGGAATCGACTGCGGTAGTTTAGGAATATCGGGACACAGCGTGTGAAATTGGTGAACACGTTTAGGGGATTTGAGAAAGACAGCCTTCGTACTTGCAATGAATGCATCTACATCTGGATAACATGTACGATTAGTTTCTGCCACCATATGCAAAGTATATATTTTACGTAATATATAACAAGTTAGTAGAATCCTTTCTTAGAGACCGATCTACAAAGAACACGTTTGCGGCACCTTTACTCATAAGCTAAGCATTAACACTTGGTTTGACGAAAGTTTAAACTTTTTCAACGTATTGTAAAAGTTTGTCTTTTCGGGTTCTTAAATAAAACTAACAATAACTTTAGACACACACACTATATTAATATTAAAACGTATAAACAATATAAAACTAACTATTAACAACAATAAGTACATTTATGTGTTCTATATTTATGAAACTATATTTATGTTTACTTCGCGAGACTGTAGGATTCAATAATGTCCCTTCTTCGACGCGGCTTTTATATCTGGTGAATACTTTTCTAGAGTGTTCACGTAGGCCTCGCGAAAACATCCAGAGGGATGACGCACCTCGCGTCATCGAATGAGTCATTACATTGCCCCCTTCTTAAAAATGAAGTTTCGTCCCGAAACATGTCATGCTTTGGTCTCCTCAAACGATGACGAAATCGACAGGTAGGGCCTTTGTTACATTGCGACGTCATATCGAAATAACAGTCCACGGTCTTATCTTGCCTGGATGGACAGGAATATTCAAGCTGGTAACTGCATACCAGAATTTCCATACCAGTATGTCGGAAGATTACTTCCAACATGCTCCTTACAATTCTCCAGTCCAGGCGGTCCAATCCACAACTCAATTTTGGAACTGCTAATTTCAGAATGTCTTGCTGTAACATTTGTTCGCGTAAGTGGGTCAGGGCCTCCCATAAGGCTCGATAGGTTGGCTTTAGGCTCGACAGTTCTTTCGTGACCAAATAAAATATGGGCTGCCCTTCATTTATTATTTGGAGACTCTTCCCAATTGCTGGTCCCTGCTGCCTTAGCTTTTCGATTCTGCCAAATCTCTCTTTAAATTCCCAGGCAATTCCTTTGGCCATTCGTAGATCTCGGGCTACGCAATGAGCAAGCGCGTAGTCTGGCGGCACCGTGAACAATTCCTGCTGTTTCTCGATGGTTACCCCAAATCGAGCTTTTCTCGAACCAGAATATTCTTGCATAAAGTCTTCGAAGGTTAGTTCATGGTATTGGCAAGCCAATCGGCGCAAGTCAACGGTTTCGTCATTGTCTCCAGAGTATGGGGCTAATCGATTAAAATGTACGACTCTTGGCTTAGTGTGAGGTGTTCGCCTGATGCGGTATATTACATCGTTGATCCGCTTCAACACCTCGTATGGCCCCTCCCAATTCTTTTGAAGTTTTGGAGATAGGCCCCGTCGACGTTGTGGATTATACAACCAAACCCGATCGCCTTCATGGTAACCACTCTTCTCGGCGTTGATGTCATAGCTCTCTTTCATTCTGTCACTAGCATCTTGGATATTGTGTCTGACTTGTTCATGGATATTATCTAGTCGTCGTCTGAGCGTGCTGACATAATCTTCTCCGGCAAGATCTTCACCAGGCTTGCTCCCAAACTTTAAATCACAGGGCAATCGGAGTTCCCTCCCGAATAGCACGTTTGCTGGTGATTGGCCTGTTGTCTCTTGAACGGAGGCCCGATACGCCATTAGAAATAATGGTAAATGTTCGTCCCAATCTCTCTGGTGTTCGGAGACCACTTTGGATAAGTGTCTGATCATGGTCTTGTTCATTCGCTCTACCATCCCATCTGATTGTGGATGCAAGGGAGTTGTTCTCGTCTTCCGTATGCCCAAAAGTCCACACATCTTTTCGAATAGACTGGACTCAAAATTTCGCCCTTGATCGGAATGAAGTTCCAAGGGTACACCAAAACGGCTGACGAACTCCTTCACAATCACGTCTGCTACAGTTCCAGCTTCTTGATTTGGTAGAGCATATGCTTCAACCCATTTGGTAAAGTAATCCATGACCACTATTATGTATTTATTTCCTTTGCTGCTTTCTGGAAAAGGACCGGCGGCGTCTATGGCGATCCTTTCAAATGGGCTTCCTACATTGTATTGCCGTATGGGTGCACGTCGACGCCTCTGGGGACCATTGCTTCCGGCGCAATTTGCACACTTTCGGCACCATTCTTTCACATCTCGTGAACAATTCACCCAGTAAAATCTCTGGCGCACCTTCTCCAGTGTTTTATGGACTCCAAAATGTCCCCAGAAGCACCATTATGGAGTTCTCGCAATACCTCTGGTATTCTTTTCTTGGGAACCACCATTTGCATCTTGCGCTCACTTCCATCGTGATTTTCGACCTCACGTCCCAGGAGATCGTCATCCATGGTTAAGGAATCCCATTGTGCCCAGTATGACTTCAACTCTCGTGAATGGGGAGCAATTTCTTGCCAGGTCGGTCTTTGCAAATTTCTTTTCCAAGCCCTGAGGACTGCAAGATCCGGATCAGCTTCTTGATCTGCGCGCAAATTGTCAGGTTGCCATTGGTCATCAACAACGGTGGTTCGAAGAGCGTTGGCCGATTTGTCTTCGATTCTGTTGCAATATCGACAGTCTTCTGGACAGGGCCTTCTGGAAAGGGCATCTGCATTTTGATGTTTGAGGCCTGCTCTGTGTTCAATAACAAAGTCATACTCCTGTAGCCTCTCAATCCATCTAGCTACTTGACCCTCTGGATTCTTAAATTGCAGAAGCCACTTTAAGGCGGCATGATCAGTGCGGATCAGGAACTTCTGCCCATACAGGTACTTGTAAAAATGCTCAATGGTCTTAACTACTGCCAATAGTTCTCTCCTGGTTACGCAGTAGTTCCTCTCCGGTTTGGACAGGGTCTTGCTGAAGTATCCAATGACCTTTTCTTGTTCATCTTGGATTTGAGAGAGCACGCCACCAATCCCGACGTTACTGGCATCCGTATCCAAAACAAACCTCCCAGATGGCAGTGGATAGTTTAAAACAGGTGCACTGATCAACGTACCTTTTAGCAACTCAAAGGCCGCTTGGCATTCGTTGTTCCAAATGAATGCTCGATTTTCTGTTAGGCGAGTAAGTGGTTTTGCAATGTTGGAAAATCCCGGAACGTAGCGTCGATAATATGTGCATAATCCCAAAAAGCTTCTTAGCTGATGTTTGTCTTTGGGTACCGGCCATTTTTCCACAGCTTTTACTTTTTCGGGATCCACAGCAACTCCTTTTCTGGAAACCACATGTCCAAGGTAATTTACCTCCTTGCGAAAAAGGTGACATTTCTTTGGACTTAGTCTCAGGTTGGCATCTCGCAACCTCTGGAATACTACTTCCAAATTTTTCATGTGATTTTCAAAGGTCTTCCCTACCACAATCACATCATCGAGATATACCAGGCAGGTATTCCAAGACAATCCCCTCAGTACAGTGTCCATGAGTCGCTCAAAAGTAGCTGGGGCGTTACACAGTCCAAATGGCATGACTGTAAATTGCCAGAGTCCTGTACCTAAACTGAAGGCAGTCTTCTCTTTATCATTGGGATCCATTCCCACTTGCCAATAACCGCTCTTGAAGTCGAGAGTGGAGAACCATTTTGCTCCTGCCAAGGTGTCTAGCGTATCGTCTATTCTTGGGAGAGGATAGCTGTCCTTTTTGGTCACACTATTTAAACGACGATAGTCCACACAGCATCTGGTAGATCCATCCTTCTTCCTGACAAGGACCACTGGTGAAGCCCATGGACTATTCGATGGTTCAATTACTCCTTGGACTTCCATATCTTGTATAATTTGCTTGGCTTCCTCACGTTTTGCCAGAGGTAACCTTCTTGGTCCTTGTCGAATTGGACTTGCATCGCTGGTATTTATTTTGTGCATTACAATATTGGTTCTTCCTTTCGTACCAGTTTCAGTTTCAAAGACGTCTTCATAATGTTTTATTAGGTCCTTAACTTGACTTTGTTCCTTCTTGCTCAATCCTTGACAGGCGGATTCGATTATCTTGGACAATTTCTCAGGAACCTGCACGAATCCATTCTTCTTCGCCTCTATGCGATGAACGACGGCCGACACTGGCGAACACCACCCCAGAATAGTACCTTTCTTTAATGAAACAGGGTAATGGTTCACATTCATTACCCTTATCGGTACAGTCTTCTGAGTCTTAACCAGCATTTTGGCAACTACTATTCCTCGGCCCACCTCGTCATCATCAGCCTTTGGTTCCAACATTGTAACATTTCCGTCCAAATAATCACCTTCCATACACGCCGTCAAAAATGTCTCACTTCTTGCATCCAGAACAACATTCTCTGCTGTAATCACTTGTACATTCCCACAATTTTTCCCATGAAGAAACAATTCCTCATTATTTATTTTTAAAGTGCCTTCTTTCATGTTTAACTGGAAGCCGTAGGTGTTCATGATGTCTAATCCCAAGATTATTTGTTCTTCTATGTCGGCTACGAGAAGACGATGTCGGATTGATGTTGGTCCTATGATAAAGTTGACATCTACTTCACCTGCCACAGAAGCTGTTCCTCCTGTTGCTGTCCTAAGTCTCCATTTGCTAGAAAATAACTTTTTATTTCTGGGAATTAAATCGGGTCGCACGATGGTTTTCGTCGATCCAGTATCTAGCAAGCAAGCATAGGTCTTTCTTTCCATAACAGCGTCCACATACAGGCCGCTGGTTTGATGTTGCAGGGATGCGACTTGGCCAGGCGTCTTTGGGGCTTCCTGATGCTGGATCGATGATTGCCCTCGCTCATCGACCCGTTTTAGTTTTCCTGCTGCTCAGACGATGCTTTCTTGGCCACGTTACCACATTTACTCCGAACGTGGCCAATCTCTCCACAATTCCAGCATCGCAGTACTCTTTTATTTGATTTGATCTGGTTTAGAACTCTACTAACCACCTGCTCCATGAACTCCTCATTTTCCTGCTTGTCAACAGTGCAGACACGAGCATGGTTCCGAGAAGCTTGCTTTGCAGTCTCAAACTCCAGCGCGTGCGCCAAAGCATCGATCAAGGTTTTCGGTCTTGCCAACCGTAATGCTTGCTGCGTATCAATATCCCGGAGACCATCTATGAACGTCTGGACCGCTAGGTGTTCCATGAAATTATCTGGCGCCATCGGATATGCAAGTCGAACTAGACGAGCAATATCTGCCTCAAATTCCTGAAGATTCTCGCCTTTCTTCTGTGATCGATTCTTCAGTTGGGTATGGTATACTTGCTCCAAATGCGCGTGGCCATATCTCATCTCCAAGCGTTTAATGAGTTGAGAATAGTCTTTACGTTCCTCAGGAGGCAATGTCTGCAAAATATCACTAGCATCACCCCTCAATGCTATGACTAAAGCAGTCGCCTTCTCGGCAGAAGACCATGCGTTTGCTTCTGCGGCCGCTTCGAATTGCGTCAGGTAAGTTGCCCATGACGTCTTTCCATCAAAGGTTGGTGGCTTGATTCTGGTTTTTGAAATAGCCACAAGTTCTTCTTTTATTTCGATGGGCCGCGGTATGACTTCTTTGTTGACCTGCCTGGGATCAGAATGACTCGTGGTAGCGGGTAATTTCATCTCAATCATTATTGCCTCTAAAAGTCTAGAATGTTCTCCAATTTTCTCTTCTACAGCTATGAAAACCTCTTCTTTTAACGCTTCTGATTTCTCCGCTAATCGCTGTTCTAGAACTTTCTCCACTTGTTCCAGACTTTTTTCGAAGTTTCTAGAATTTTCTAGTAATTTCTTTTCCAGATATTTCTCGAGGATTCTTGCGGTTTCTAGGTTTCTTTGTTCCATTTGTTCTAGAGTTTTTGCTAAGTTCCCAGAAGTTTCCAGGTTCTTCTGCTCCATTTGTTGCATTTGAGTTTGTGCATTCTCTATTAATCGTTGTTCCATATTTTTCGCACTATCCAGATTTTTCTGTTCCATTTGTTCTAGAGTTTTCGCTAAGTTTCCAGAAGTTTCCAGGTTCTTCTGCTCCATTTGTTTCATTTGAATTTGCGCATTCTCTATTAATCGTTGTTCCATATTTTTCGCACTATCCAGATTATTCTGTTCCATTTGCTTCATTTGAATTAACAGCAAATTCACGTCAGCATCTCCGCCTGGAACTTGAAAGACATAATTTTCTGGATCCTCGCCTTCTTGGAACAACACATTGCGAAGCCGTTGCTGGAGGATCGACTTTTTGCCAGTTGTATCCTCATCCCTCTCTTCTAATTCTCGTTTTAACTCGGACACTTTTAATTCCGTCAGTTTCATTCTATTAGCCATCACGATATTTAAAATAACGTCTTTCCGCACTGTATATTTATTTAATCGAATACTTAATTAACACTTAATTGTCTACTTAGTTTATTATTTATTAATTACCCCACACCTGACACCACTGTAAAAGTTTGTCTTTTCGGGTTCTTAAATAAAACTAACAATAACTTTAGACACACACACTATATTAATATTAAAACGTATAAACAATATAAAACTAACTATTAACAACAATAAGTACATTTATGTATTCTATATTTATGTAACTATATTTATGTTTACTTCGCGAGACTGTAGGATTCAATAATGTCCCTTCTTCGACGCGGCTTTTATATCTGGTGAATACTTTTCTAGAGTGTTCACGTAGGCCTCGCGAAAACATCCAGAGGGATGACGCACCTCGCGTCATCGAATGAGTCATTACAGTATTTAACACTAACTCCGACACTATTTTGGTAGTACATTGTTGTACTCTTCCGCAAGCTAGTAAAATTGAAGGTGACAGTTGGTGTGGTTCCATTGTACCATAACATTAACAACCGAATTCTTTTAAAAATCTCTTGTTTCGTCCATAGATAACCACAGTTTCTTATTTTTTATTATATATTAATTGGAATTTAATTATATGTCCAATACGTTCACGGAAGGATGCAAGAAAATTTAGTAATATTTTCCGGCTAGGTAAAATTTGCCGAGATTATTAGGAATAACTTAACAACCATATTAGAACGCAGCGATCGCGTAGCTTCGCGCTAATTTTGAACATTTATTGTAAATAAAATAATTAAAATGTATTACAAAAATTTCGTAGTAACTAAAGGCTTCGTTACATAATTAAGGAAATAAACAATAACACCTTATGTTTAGGTCATATGTTTATACATATGCTTGCAGAAAATAATACATTTTTAGTTTATACATATTAATATTTATCAATAAGCTCAAGCTTAAGACTGCATACAAAATATTTTATTTACTACGCTCAAATTTTTACTTTTAGAAGTTATTACCTTGGCCTTGGATGGTATATAGATCTCTTCAGTCATGTAAGAATTTCTTATGTGCCTGCTTGAAATAATTCAACAAATCATTATACAAGGACTTTAAGAATATAAGTTTAGTAGAATCATAAATAGTGAAACTATATATGAATCAAAGCTTATTTAGTTTTAAAGCATTAAATCGTTTTAAGACTGGACAATTCTCAACTTTATAAGTCAGGCGCTTAAAATACGAGGAATGTCTTTTTAGTGTTGCATATAGATATAAAATCGAACAGTGGATCGACTCAAAGTACATTATTGCTTTTAAAAGTATCTTCCAGAAAAATTGATTCACTTCTGCATTCGTTCAAACCAATTGTTAAAGTAGTTATTCCAGTCCTCGGTTAGGACAGTCAAATTTACCAATCTAAAGGCATCTACAGCTTCTTCTGGCGATTGTAATTGATAATCACGGATTTCACTCTTGATCTTTGAAAACGAAAAAAAAAACGTTGGGGCGTAGGTAGGGCCTATACGGAGAATGATCTAGGAATGTGATATTTTGCTGCTCCAAAAACTCAATTGCCTTTCGAGCTGTATGCGAACTCGCATTGTCATGATACAGAATAGTTCGCTGTTGTTGGTTGGTTTCTGGGAGCGCTACCATTATTTCTTGCAAACAAACGGTTGTATACCCATCGGCATTAATCGTTCTTCAGTCTAACTGAGGAATTGTAGCTACATGACCTGATTTTGAGACAAACGTTCCGACCATCTTTTTCGACACACTTCGCGAGCGGATAACTTTTGTGGCATTCTCTTCATTTTGAAACACCCAAACACCGGACTAACTTTCATTTTCGGCTTTATAAGAATAAATCCATGATTTATCGCCACTCACGATGATATAGGCGTCTTTTTAAGTTTCCGTTATTGAACCGACTCAAAGTTTTTCGACGCCAATTAACGGTAGCCGACTTCGGTTGAAAGATGTGGAATTCAACGAGAAACTAATTTTCTCACACCCAGTTTCTCGTGTGAAATCGTTTAGATTGAGGTGTTTGAAATACTCAATTTCACGATATATTACATGTCTATCTTCCCTAATCAGATGGGAACACAGCTAGACATTGTTGTTGAGTGAATCCTCTCCTGAAGTTGTAGGAAGTTAATGCGGGAAAGTTTTCTCGACTCAGTTCCATTTTTCGGTCAACTTATTTAGTATGATTAAATCACCAGCCGTATCTTGATGAGACTTTAGATTTCGGTTAACGAAAAATTGAGAAAATTGATACTGGCTCCCTCTGTGATGCTATATACAACACTTAAAAGACATCCCTCGTATTTTTCCCTCGTAATTCAAGTTATAAATGTTAGATTCTAAATTACCAAATTTTGGTTGGATAAAATGACTCGTAGATACACCATAAAAAATAATAAATTAATTTTTAATATACGTGGGGTATTTATATCTAGTTAGCCTAGACCATTTTTCTTGAACAAAACAAAATCTTGTTTTAATGGCAAGAAATAATGACATTTTAAAAATGTCACTGTAAAATCTTGCGTCAAGGAGTTGAAGTATTGTTGTGCTGTAAATTTTGAAGAAGCAAGCATGTCGAATGCAAATGTGAAAATCGATCAATTGGAGTATCGAGGCATTTTCAAATACTTGTATTTGAAAAGGTTAAGATAAAGAAATTTACGAAGATATGCTAAACATACTTGGCGATCAATGCTCATAATATGCGACTAAATTGGATTGCGTCATTCAAAAAGAGAAAACTTTCCGTTGAAGATAATAAGCGAACAAGAAGACCGATTTCGGTGTCCACCTCAGAAAATATAGACGCAGTTCATGACATGATATTATCAGACCGTCGAATTGGACTGAAACATATAGCTGACACACTAAAGATTTCATATGAATGCGTCCATTATATAGCTGATCGATTTAGATATGAAAAAAATTTCTGCAAAATGGATTACTGAACGCCCAATACAAACGAGCAAGAGTGAAAGCGTCACGGTGAATCTGTGCCCGTTTTGAAGGAGATCCAGATTTTTTGAACAAGCTTGTGACTGTGGATGAAACATGCGTCGATTTTTACGACCTAGAAACAAAACAGCAATCGATGGAGTGAAAGCATGATTGTTCTCCAAGGCCTTAGGTGTTTCGAAAAAAAACTCCGCTGGAAAAGTTCGTGCTTCAGTTTTTTGAGATATCCGTGGAATAATTATGTTCTATTACCTAAAAAAGGCTCAGACCATCACTGGAGATTCTTATTCTAAATTACTAACAACACTGAGAGAGAAAATTAAGGAAACCAGACGTGGCATCTTAGCGAAAGGTGTGTTGTTTTTGCAGGACAATGCCCCTGTACACAAATCGCGCATTACCATGAATACAATTCAGGATCTACTGAAACATCCGCTCTATTCCCCAGACTTAGCGCCCTCAGACTATTATTTGTTCCATCGATTGAGAAAAAATTTAAAAGGACCTTAATTTTTCTGTAACGAAGAGGTAATAGAAGCTGTGGAGGGCTGGTTTGCAGACCAAGAAGAATCTTTTTTTTATAAGGGTTAAAGGCGTTGCAGGATCGCTTTATTAAGTGTATTAATTTAAGAGGAGACTATGTTAGTGGGAGACTATCAATAGGCAATTTTAAGAAAGAGTCGAAAGTAGGTATATGCTAGTGTAAGAAAGCAAGCAAATAAAAATATTAAAGATTATATTATAAATATACGTCACCCCAAAGTACACAATATATATCCTTCAAATTAATAATTTCAATTATACTATATTATTAATATTATTTCTTGTTAGTAGCGCAACACAAAATATATATTTACATAAATTCGAGTATGTATGATGTAATATGACAAGAAAGCAACTTACATTATGAAAATTGATTTCCTGCATTATTTAATAAATGAAAATATTTGTTACCTGGTCGAATTGAAATCAGCTGCGTATGTATACACTAAAATAAATTAATTTACTAGATACGTACATAATTTGTATTTCCTTTAATATTCGAATATCTTTTTGAACATGCATTTATTTATGATTATTAATTTATTAAACATATACCATTATCGTTATGTTTATGGATACAATCGGTGTTTATTCCAAAAATTGTGACTCATGTATTAATTATATCTATGGGAATATATTAATTTAGAGACCTTCCTTCTTAAGCAAATATACAATTAAAGATATTTTGAATATTTGTTAATTTCATACCTATTATATATATTATTATATATATAAAAAATTAATTTAAATTCGGGTAAGCGGTCTGTCAATTAAAAAACTCCTTTATTAAATAACCCTATATTTCGCAACAGAATTTGTTGCTTCTTCTGGGGAAACTACAAGATTAAGATTAAGATTTAATTTTATATATATATACCGGGTGTCTGCAAAAGGTCTTTACAAAAGCCTACCATATGTTCCTTTCAGCAAATTATGAGTTTTAAGTAAACTTACCTTAACACAAAGTTGCTTAGTTTGGGCGCTATACGGCGCTGAAGTCACAATTTTGAAATCGTTTTATTGCATTTAATTTAAAACGGCTCATCCTTTTTTGCTAAAATTTGGTATGTTAGCATAGCTTATTGAGACAAAAAAAAACACATCAAAATTAAGATCAATATCAGTCCATTGGCATAGAATTTGGGTTTTTTAATAATTGCATGTTTCAGATTTCTACGCCAATGGAGGAAAAGGGGTTTAAGTATAAAATATAGATTAACTAACTTATTTACTATAAAAAAGGTACTCTTGGTAAGACACGATTCATCTCATGGTTTTTGAGAAATTTGCCTTTTAATAATTCAAAGTGGTTTAAAAAAAAAATTCAGTTATTAAAAATAGTTTATAAAAATTCTTTAAAAATACAACATGCCAATTCGTATGGGCCCATTCCAAATAATGTTTGTTTGTTTTTGTTTTTTACACTTTAGTGTCTGACAGCTGTCATTAAAACTAAACATTTAATGTCAATCGGCGAAAAACATTTTCAAAACGAATTTAAAATAAATGTATGGGCTGGAATAATTGGTAATCATATTGTTGGTCCTGTCATTCTTCCACAAAGATTAAACGGAGAAAATTATTTGCAACATCTACAAAATACGTTGCCAAATTTATTAGAAGATTTACCTTTACAACTTCGGAGAGATATGTGGTTTATGCACGATGGTGCTCCACCACATTTTTCACTTAATGTTAGAAATTATTTAAATCAGCAGTACCCAAATAAATGGATTGGTAGAGGTAACGCCCCTGTAAGTTGGCCACCACGTTCTCCGGACTTAAATCCATTGGATTATTTTTTTTGGGGATATCTTAAGAACATGGTTTACATGAGGACTTCAGATAACGAAGAACAACTGTGAACGTATTCAAAATGCAACAAATAGTATTAGAGGCGATGTAGAAGTTATGCGAAGAATACATTTTAATTTCCTTCGACGTATAAATCTTTGTATACATGTAAATGGAGGGCACTTTGAACAGTTATTATGATATTTTTATTTATTGCTAATCATGTTTTGATAACTTAATTTATACTGCTAATTATTAAAATGCAAATTTCTCAAAAACCATGAGATGAATCGAGTCTTATCAAGAGTACCTTTTTTATAGTAAATAAGTAAGTTAATCTATATTTTATACTTAAACCCCTTTTCCTCCATTGGCGTAGAAATCTGAAACATGCAATTATTAAAAAACCCAAATTCTACGCCAATGGACTGATATTGATCTTAATTTTGATGTGGGTTTTTTTGTCTCAATAATCTATCCTAACATACTAAATTTTAGCAAAAACGGATGGGCCGTTTTAAATTAAATGCAATAAAACGATTTCAAAATTGTGACTTCAGCGCCGTATAGCGCCCAAACTAAGCAACTTTGTATTAAGGTAAGTTTACTTAAAACTCATAATTTGCTGAAAGGAACATATGATAGGCTTTTGTAAATACCTTTTGCAGACACCCTGTATATATATATATATAATAATTTTTACCATTACAAAGATTATTTCTTATACAAGGATGATTTGATGGAAGGAGAAATAATAAAAGGTGAGAGTCAATTTGAGAAAAAATTGGTATTATTTTCGAAAAACAAATTAGCATATCGATGCGAGAGTTCGCATCAAGCATTGTTACAAATAATACAAATCTGCAAAAAAACAAATCTTTATCTGTACATATGGGCATTACAGCTCGTATTTACTTGTGTTAACTTCAACCACAGGCGCATGCGTTTCTGTCTAACGACTTTGTCAATGCGGGTTTACGAAGGAAGTAACGACTGAGGTTCGCTTTCTGGTCTAGTAATAGCAATAGCAACACTTTTTTTCATTAATTTGATTTATTATCGTAAATTTTAACAACAATTTATTAAAAATTAAATATTACACCAGAAGATGAGGAAACTGACCGCAGCGGAGGTACTGACAAATTAGAATTTATTACTTCGTTTGCTGCCACTGTTGATGTTAACGTTTCAAAGGTCGACTATTGCCCTTATGTTTTATTACTATGTTAACGAATTCTCGAAATACCTTGATAACATATTATTCTTCGACACTGTCATAATTAAATTTTCTTTTAATTAGCGTTATTTTCGTTAACTACACGAAAAAAATAGCATGATCTATACGTTAGAAAAGTGAATTTCCAGTTGCACTGAATTCAGACATTTACACTCACTGGAAATCTATTACTTTCCTAAAATTGTAGATCAATATACTATTCTCGTTACTACGTGAACATTGGACCGCGATTTCTTGTGTGAAGGCATTACTCATATATATCTTTCAGCACTTTTTTTTCTTGGTGACTATACACAACTAATATTGTATAACGTAATGGTCATAAATTTAATATTCAAGAGCAAATAATTTAGACTGAGAAAGGATTTTCTATAAACCGAATAAGTGAATCGATTTCTGAAATATAATATGATAATTATTAATTGTATAGTTTTTGTGTATATTATGCGCAAATACAATATAAAACTAAAACAAAATTTTGTTAAAAAGTAAATAAATACAGTCTACAAAACTACAAATTGACATTATGTTCTATTACTTTAAAAACAAAATACCATTTGCGAATAAGGCGAAAGCATCCAAATACCATTATTCTATGCAATCGTAGCAGGTGCGGATAGGATATGGGTTGACATTTATAAAGTTGAGAACAAAAAACGACAATTTCGCAAATCGACAGCCCTTAAAATCGACGGTAATAAGTCCAGAAGCTCAGTCATTCCCTAGAGTTAGCCGCAGTCTGGGATTTACAGAGACTGTAAAATTACCGTAATCTATACAAGATTATAACGTGTGTTCATTTGAAAAGTCAATCTAGGTTACTTTGAAATTTTGATAGAATAAGACGCAAATATATTAGTATGTGTTTGTTGTTCCGTAAACGTAAATCCAAATGACATTTGATAATGTCAATCACATTTGTTATTTATTTGTATGTATGAAACTGTCAAAATATACGACTTCGTAGGTTAAGTAGTAAATTTTAATTTACGACATACTTCAAAATGTTCTCAGTAAATCACATGCTACTAGATTGACTTTTCAAAGGAATACCCGTTATTTAAATAGAATACAATTTATTTCAAGAGCTGAATCATTTAATAGGCGTACATGAAAGCGAAATATTATTTCTAGTATATTAATATCTTTATGTTGAAATTGCAAGAAAACCCTGGAATCTCGGTTTATTTAAAATGTGGTTTATGATTTTAACCGTGATATACCGGGCGTCCTTGAAATAAAAAGGTAATGTACGAAAAATGGAATGATTAAATTATACAGAATATTTTCCCAAAATTCCTTCTCATAAGCGAGAAAAAATAGAAGATATTTAAAGAAATTTTGTTACGCCATTGTGCGACTAAATATATCATAAATACTATAAATTGGAGACTATATTTTAAAGGTGACCCGCAATATAATTTTGTTATTGTCGACCTTGCCTAAGTATCGTTCTGTTGTCAATTGCTACCGACGTTCGATACATTTTCTCGATTAAAAATAATAGATTATAACTGAAATACCGTTAAAACTCACATCTTACATGTCCTTTTAAGATCTTTAAAAGTATAAATTTTTAACAGCTGACCTAGCTTATGGAACCCTTACCTAACAAAATTTATCGGGTTTATAAACATAAACTGCCGAATTTAAATACAATAGGGGCATTCTGAATTCGATATATTTCTTACTTCTAACCAAAAAAGTATGCTCGAATATGCCTCTGCTATTTGGTATTCTTTTTACTTATATTAGCAATTAGGCCTGGGGCGAGTACAGAAGCGTTTCTCGAAATACCTTACCTTTAGGTCGAATGGACTTTATCTAATATGTAATGTGAACTACGCAGCTCTTTTTCAGGAACATTATTTTGAATCTTTGAGCAGTAGGCGGGATATTGCGAGTGCCAAGTTTTTAAGAATATTTTTTAATAATGATATTGATTCTGTAGGTTTGGTTCTCTAAATGAATTTTGTCGTTTCTGCATATGCTACTCATTCAGCTATTACTTTTCTTCGATCGAGATCCAAGTCTAATGTCTTAAGAAAATTACCATACCGTTTTTCTAAAATAAATTTTATACAGATCGGGTCATATTTTTAGCACGCATAGGTCTTTAAATACATTGGCTTTTCTGAACACACCTCTACTTTTCAACTTAATAGTAGCGTAATGGCAGTAGAAAATAAAACGCATTTGTACAAAAATAATCAATTTAATGACAATCCTTAAACACTTACAGCTAATCTTAGAAAATGTAAAAAACATTGAAAAGCCAAACAAATTTAATGAATTAAGGTCTCAAATGATCCACCTCGTTGTGCTAAACAGTAACCAAATTTGTCATACAGATTTCTCCTCATACTTCTTAGTTGCTCTTGCGTAATATTTGTACAAAAGTTAATTATTTTTACCCTTAACTTAGCTGGATTGTTAGACCTTTCAAAATAATGCCTATAAATTTCTTCTTTCATAAAACCTGAAAGAAAGAAATTATTACGTGATAAATCACAGGACTTGGCTGCCCATTTAATTGTACCTTGTGTGCCAATGAGCCGATCAGAAAACGTTTATTTCAAGAAATAGATGGCCGCTCTGGAGTTGTGAGATGAACATTCATCATTTTGGAAACAAATCCATTGAAAATTAATGGGAATGCGTCGAATTGCCGGAATGACTAATTTTGCAAAAGTTGTAAATATTTTGGACCGTTCAAGTTACAAGTTCAATGAAAAGTGGGTCTATAATGTGGTCACCTAGCATCCCGATCCAAACAGTTAGCTTTTGCGGACGCTGAATGCGCCCTGCAACACTAACATGTTAGTTTTTTTTAGAATAATATTTAGCAACAGATGGGTTATGTTTTTCATGTAATGAAAATAACGAGTCATTAGAAAATACAATATTTTCTAAAAACTTCATTTTAAGTTTGTTCATTTTGCATAATTTCACAAAACTCCATTCGCCTAAAATTATCCTCGGGAAACAGTTCTTGCGTCGTTTGTACTTAAAAACAGTGAATCCCATTCCTTTTGAGAAAGGCTTGACAGTTCATTCACGTTAATTTCCGCAGAAATCTTTATACTGGAACAAGGTTCACTACCTTCAACAAATGCACAAATATCAATATCACGATTTTGACGATCCTCAGCGGGTGGTTCTTCGGGCCGAGAATCACACTTTTTGCAGGAGTTAACACATCCACAAGTTTGAAACTTTTTAACACCGACCCTAACTGTTGTCGCCCTTGGTGGTGGTCTATATTCATAGGCAACAATAAATAAATTTATTGTTTCGTTTATGGAATTATCCTGAAAGTACTACTTTAAAAGTTGTGTTTTCTTTGCTACTGTATACTCTATATGAGGCATTTTATTTCATTTTATTATTGTTCACCTTACTTCATTTTTAAATGCCAAAGCCTTGACATAAACATGACAGATGTTTTAGGCATAATGTTCTTAGAGGTGGAAGGAAACGATTCAGAAAAGCCAATGTATTTAAAGACCTATGCCCTCTAAAAATATCACCCGATCTGTATAAGTATATAGAACTTTACAATTTATTATAATTTCCTTTTCTTTATTATTAAATAGCTATAGTTATTGAATTCTAATTATTATAGTGTTATTGGGAAACAACTGCATGATTAAAAAATTAATTCTGAAAGCCGTTTCTTTGTGATAGTTAATTATATTGATACACAAAAAAAACTTACTTTGTTCTTTATCACTTTATTATAACAGATTATTATAACGTTAGCTCAATTTCGACATTAAAAATATGTCATTCTCAAACGGAATTAACAATACGTATGAGCTACAAGATGATGAATTGAGTGATTGTTTATTTTATTTATATTTGTAATTGGATTTTACATCTGTTGAAGAATAAAGGTTTTTAATAATAATAATTCTTGTTTTGTTACTTTAGATAATGGCTAGGATACGGAACCATCGCGATGATGTGCCCATTGCAGAGAGCTAGATAACCTAAGTATAGCAAGCGCCAAATAATATGGCGAGCGGAGGGGGTGCGCAGCAGTCGTTTTTAAAAATGTGCACGCCCACTTACACAAGTAATTGTCTGAATATATTTGTCAGTGAAGAAACATAATGTCATTGCTAGGGGATCATAAAGTGATACACGCTCAAACGCGAGAAATAGTTTTTAATGTTTACAATTATTTTTATACACATAACAGTACATCAATGTAGGTGTAGGATTCCGCGGTCGTTCTCTAGATGTAGATCTCGGTTTCCGGGTCGGAACCGCGTCGAGTTAGGCGTAATTGCCAACGTTTCGTCCACTGTTTGAAGGGACATCTTCAGGGCTGTACGTAGATGTTCGTCGTTTCGCAGTAGCTTGAAGAATGCTATGACAGAGACCGGCACAACTTATATAGGTGGGGGGGGTCAGATGGTGGCCTGCTATTGGCTGGGGACAATGAGCCAATTGCATGCGTCGTATGGGCGTGGTAATTCTTAGTAGAATTCAGTAGAGTTTGCCACGTCGGATGTAACGTATAGCCATCGTCTCTATTGAGATTGCGGGGATGTTTGTAAATTTCAATAGATTCACGGATTTTCCTAGGGAAAAAATGCGACTCACGGGACAGAAGCTTGACATCTTTGAATAGAATTTGATGACCGGAGTTGAGTTTGTGCTCAGCCAGCGCTGAACCGGCTATATGTAACAGTCTATCTAGTACAACGTTCATGTTCGGACACACGCACACCGACTGGCCGCTTAGTTTTGCCAATGTACACACTGCCACACGAACACGGAATGCGATACACTCCTTGTGCTCGGAGCGGAGATATTTTGTCTTTAACCGTGAGTAAGAGGTCCGAAACTTTAGAATGGGGTCTGAAGACAGTTTTGATTTTATTTCTATGCAGAATCTTTCCTATATGATCGGTGATACCTTGAATATACGGTAAGAAGGCGGTGCTGACGTTAGGATCGGGTTCACTTCGAGGTTTGGGGTTACGATGTCTCACTATAGTACGGTGTATGTCGTGGGCGTTATAATTATTCTGGAGTAGGGTGTTACAAACATGCTTAAGTTCGGGGGGTAGTGCCCTAGGTTCTGAGATAGAAAACGCACGATGTACAAGAGTATTGATGACCGCTTGTTTGTGTGCCGGTTGATGATGAGAAAACCCGTTTAGATATCGGTCCCTGTGAGTCGGTTTCCTGTAAACCGTGTGGCCCAGTTTTCCATTGATATTGCGGGTCACTAAGACGTCTAAAAACGGGAGACTCCCGTCTGATTCCACCTCCATGGTAAAGCAAATGTCACGGTGCTGGGAGTTTAGAAAAGTAAGAATTCATCTGAAGACTGCGCCCATGTGGCCAGATGACGAACGTATCGTCTACATATCTAAACCAACATTTAGGTTTTAAATGAAACGAGCTTAAGACCTGTTGTTCGAAAGCTTCCATAAAAATGTTAGCGACAACCGGGGATAAGGGGGAACCCATAGCGGCTCCCGACACTTGTTCATAGAACTTGTTTCGGAATTGGAAGTACGTGGAAGTGAGGCACACATTTACGAGTTCGGATATATCATTCGGTTTGCCGTGGGCGGCTATAATGTCGGAGATGATTGACACTGTGTCCGGGATCGGGACCTTCGTGAAAAGAGATTCAACGTCAAAACTAACTAGTAAATCACTAGTGTCTAAGGAAAAATCCTGTAAACGAGTTACAAAATGTTGAGAATTTTTAATCGCAGAATTACTATCACCTGTGTATTGTTTGAGCGTGTTAGATAAATATTTGGCTAATTTGTAAGTGGGGCTGTCGGTAGCGCTGACAATGGGGCGAAGAGGCACGTTGAGTTTGTGAATTTTAGGTAATCCATATAATCTCAGCGGCTTGGAGTGTCTTGGGATAAGAGATTTTTATATATCTCCGGGGATAGATGATCGTTTGATGAGATCTGTTACAGAACGTTCTATCGGGCCGTAGGGTCCCGCTTCAAGAGGCGATAAGTATCGTCTTGGAGTAGGGTGTCTATTTTCTCCTGATAGACATTGTTGTCGAGTAAAACTATTGCGTTCCCTTTGTCCGCATTTAATATTACAATGTTGGGGTTCGTTCTGAGAGTTTTTAGGGCAGATATTTCTGATTTTTGTACGTTCGGTCTAGGAGGTTTGGCACGTCGAGGAATAGCTGAAGTTTGGTGTCTGATAGGGTCTGCAATGATATCTGGGAGTTTTATGAGGGCACTTTCTATACCGGATATAATCTCTTCGGTAGGTATGTGTTTCGGAGTCAAAGCAAAATTTGATCCTTTTGAAAGAATAGATTGTTCGTCTGGAGTTAGAACGTGCTGTGACAAATTGATGACGGTCGGACGTGGGGGAGAGACTGATTTAGTGACATGTTTGGATTGAAGTATGTTAAATTTCCAAATGTGAACGGCCGTCGAGAGGGCATGTGATTCTTCGGCTTGAAGAAAGGTTATTCGGTCGATGAGAGAAAAATCATCGTGAGTGAGACGTTGCGCTAGTTCAAGATGCGTAGTGAAAATCTTAACCGAAAAAGAATTCAAATCGCGCCTAGTGTGCTTTACCCTCTCACGAAGTAAGGAGGCGCTAGCACGGCGACAGATTTGTTGGGCTGAACGGGATTTGATGTGGTGTGTAATGCGTACGAAGGTAGGTATGACATTGCTGTCTCGGCAACGGAGTAAAAATGTTAATGAAGAAACTTGTCGTACCAATCTCTGTCGCAGAGTACCAAAAACTCTGGTCTTCTTCCATATCTCCTCCCCGTAGAGGGTAGATAAATGTAGGTGTAGGTTTCCGCGGTCGTTCTCTAGATGTAGATCTCGGTTTCCGGGTTGGAACCGCGTCGAGTTAGGTGTAATTGCCAACGTTTTGTCCACTGTTTCAAGGGACATCTTCAGGGCTGTACGTAAATGTTCGTCGTTTCGCAGTAGCTTCAAGCTACTGCGAAACGACGAACATCTGAAGCCCTGAAGATATCCCTTGAAACAGTGGACGAAACGTTGGCAATTACGTCTAACTCGACGCGGTTCCAACCCGGAAACCGAGATCTACATAACAGTACATCATTGCCATTAAGTGAAATAAATATTTAGAATCAGAAATATTAGTTAATGAAACGACAGAAAGTTTAATTATTAATGTATATAATGAGTGTGACGGTGATGACGACAACTCCAATTCCGAAGAAGATTAATTTGTTTAATTTATTGTACTGTTAGTAATAAAGGAATAAACCATTTATAGATTAAATATTCTTTATACGTATGCAAGCAAATGGATTTGTGTTTTGCAATATTCTTAACTATCATTGTACATTTAAATCTCGTTTCATATGTAAATTGTTTAATTAATTAAATATCAAATTGCTTCCTCTGTAAATTTATACTGTTCTAAAAATATTCTTAAAAACCTGTTTATACATTACAATCTGATTATTACTGTCAACACAAAAAAAAATGGGAAATCTAAAATTTGTTCGCCTGCTTTTAATTGTCAGCTTATGTCTTTTATTCGTGTCAATTGGTTGTTAAAAGTAACTATTGGTTTTAGTTTTTAGTTTGAAGTATGCCAAAAGTCCAAATCTTAATCCAATTGAAAATTTGTGTGGCACATGGAAAAAAATGCATCATAATAATTTTAGACAGACAGGAATTAATTAATGGCATAAACGAGTGTTGGCAAAATTTAACTACACAATATTGTGAAGCTCTAATTAGATATATGCCTAGAATGATTTTTTTGGTTGTACCTAGAATGATTAATTTGGTGATAGAAAGTAATGGCAATGCAATAAAATACTAAAGTACTATATTTCTGTTAATAACTACTTAATAAAAATATGACCTTTATTTTCTTGCCGCATATTATTTTACGACGTCGGATTAAATTATTCTGATTAATAATTCGGATGGAAATGTCAGATAATTCATCTTTATTAATTAATTAAAGAAACATAAAACACAAATTTCTGTGTATGTCAATTTCGCATTTTTTTGGTGGGAAGCGTAATATCATTTCGTTTGGTAATGAATGTATATGCATATATGTCACTATACATACGCTTAGTTGTTTCTGTAACGTTTAATTGATTTCACAATAAATCTATACTGTTAAAAAAATAAGTTGGTATATATTTTACTCTAATAAATTATTAATTTATTATATGATAGATGTGTAATTTACGCCGCCTGTGGTATCTTGCAATTTTATATAAAACCAAATACAAATCTCCCCACTACTTCTAATGTTGCGCGAACTTACTCCCACTGCTCGCCATTTTATTTGGCGCTTGCTATACAAATATAAAATATGTTTTATTTCAGAGAAGTTGTCGATATCAACGATATTGATAAAATAAGTTCGATCAAAGCATATAAGGATCCCTATTTGTGATACAATCTGATTATGAACAATTACATATTTCTTAGAACATACTTATTTGGTCATGAGTGATTTAATTAAATTATAAATAAATAATTCCAATGGACAATATATTCGAACATTTTTAGTGTATACGCAATCAAAATAATAGGATATAATTATAACAACACGTGACCGACACAACATAAGAGGAAAGCTATAAATTAGACAAAAAAATTAAAGTTGTCATATGTCCGCGTTTTATAAACCGGGATATATGATGCAAAAAAACTGAATATTCATGCCTGAAATGATGTATTTGTACATCATAAATTGTATTTATCCTATGAAAGTGGAACAGAGGTAATGCTGGTCTGTCATTTTGTTGATGAAATATTTTACATTGTTTTGTATGCAGAAAAACGATAAAGGCAATTTACTTATTTGATTAGAGTGTAGGTGGTAATAAATTACTTTAACACTTTAGTCAAAGACTAAATTCACTTTGTTATAATCGAGCATAATGAATTTAGTTGATATCATTCAATACAAGCCGGTTAAAATATTTTTTTTTAAGATTAATTGGAACATAAGAAGTATACATATTCAATTAGCGACTATGGGATTCATTATCAAAAATTTCCTAAATCCTTAACAGAGGTCATACTATGTTGCACAGTAATATTGTTGATACAATAGTTGTAATCAACATATAAAAGGGCACGAAATAACACTTTCCAATGTTTTACACTAAATTTTTGATAAAACACCACTCATTATTAATATTAAGTTTCGCTTGAACAACGTTTACATCTCGTGCATTATCTACATTACTATAAAGAGTTAGGCAAATGTATGGGATCCATTCGAATATGATTGATATAACTACTTAGATTTTAATAAGACTTTCCACAATTAATTAAATGCAAATTGGGGATTCAATTAGTATATTTATACTCGAATCAGAGTTCCAGTTTAACCGTAAACGATGTTAACTCTTTTATTTTAAATGAAAAATCTGTATACTTTTACTAATTTCAATAGAGCTCTGCTCTCGT
Organism: Melolontha melolontha; assembly: GCA_935421215.2. Lineage (NCBI taxonomy): Eukaryota > Metazoa > Arthropoda > Insecta > Coleoptera > Scarabaeidae > Melolontha > Melolontha melolontha. Next base: position 43,918,097 of record OW285239.1, on the reverse strand, counting down.
AGTTCAGCAATAATAAGCCTTGGCACCCTTTTGTTCAACAACGACAAAGATATTTATTAAAACTGATATTTTATAATCATGTTTATATTTAGCAGGTCATGGAATTAAAATTATGTATAGCAAACGCCAATTAAGTTCGCGCGAGGAGGGGTAAATTCGCGCAGGATTAGAAGTAGTGGGGAGATTTATTTGGTTTTACATCAAATGTTAGACAAGTATAACCTCTGAGCGTGTATCACTTTATGATCCCCTAGCAAAGACATTATGTTTCGTCAAACGTCAATGACGAATGTATTCTGACAATTACTTGAGTAATGGGGGTGGACGTTTTTAAAAACGGCTTCTGCGTACCCCCTCCTCGCAACAAATTAATTGGCGCTTGCTATACTTGACTTAAACTGCCAGAATTAACGTCTAAATATTAGTAATGGTTAAATTAATTGAAAAAGAACGTTCTTGCAATTTAACAACTTCGGATTTCTAGCTGTGGGGCTATCTGAAGTGACGGATTTATGCCGTAAAGCCCGAAACCACCGAAGCATGGAAGGCGTCTACCGGTGCCAAATTCGGTGGCACCCTTTTGCACCTTTTTTTTTTGTTGTACCTTTGGGTAACGCATCCCCTCTCCTGAACGGAGGCTTTATAGTAGCCGGTAGGGCCACTAGGCGTTGGCAGGAGCGGTTACGTGGGGCAATCCTACTCGCCCAAAGGCTTGTTTTTTTCTCCTTCTTCTTTGTTTTTTTTACACTACCCATAAAACTCACGGTTTTATGGGTAGTATTTTATAGTATTGAATAAAACCTCGTATTAACTGTAAATAATGTTACACATTAAACAAATCGTAAGGATATAACAGATTTATATTAGCGGAAAATGATATTACCAGTTGACGAATAAGTAAAGCAACTCGTCAGCAGTCGCATATACTATTGAGTATTGAGATTGCAAAACCGCAACTTCAAGTATATTGCCCTCGGCTTGGCACCCTTCATCTCCAAGTCCATTTCTTATGAAGATGTTATGAATAGAATCAGCTCGATATAAACTTCCAGCATACGCTTTTATCATATTTCGTTCAAGCGAGAGGTCACCTATTATAAAAGACATAAATTGTGTGCGTTATGGTAGGATTGGGGCTGTTTCGTTCTGAAAGTATCAATAGATTCGCGCATTGTTTTTTAACTCAGGTATAAAAATAAAATTAAATAAATTATATTTAAGCGTACACAATTAATATAATAAGTATGTTACAGCCTGGATAATAGTAGAATATAAAATTTCAATGTATATCTGCATTACATTAAACTGATGAAGGGGATAATAAAAATTAATACCTTAAAATGCACTTTTATTTCAATACCAAGTAGAATCTCCATCTAAAATTGTTTTTTATATTTAGAGTATGAAATCTGCCCAAAATTGCGAAGATGAAAAGATGTACATTTTAATTATCCCTTCCTATTAACAACTAAATATAAATTTCTATATCTAATTCTTCCTAAGCAAATATACAGTGATCTGTAAAATCGTAGGTAGACACAAACATATTTTAACAGTGGCACTACCCTGTTGTATACAAATAGGTTGGTGTTTCGAATGTTGCAGACATTTTGTACGTATATCTAGTATACCCTACATCGAGATTTTTGTCATTTCTTTATTGACTGCCCCAATAGTTTTGATTACAGCACTTTTTCTTTGTCGATTTATTAAATTTTGTTTCGCTCATTATGTATACATATATATATATATATATATATATATATATGTATATATATATATATACATATATATATATATATATACAGTAAGCGGAGCCTTAAGTAGGAACTTGATACAAAGTGGGCTGAACGTGGATCTCTCGCTACGTTCAAAATTACATACACACACAACTATATATATATATATATATATATATACCGGATGTCTTTGAAATAAAAAGAAAACGTATGAAAAATGGAACGATGTAATTGTATAGAATATATATCCAAAATATTTTCCCAAAATTCTTTACATAAGCGAGAAAAAAAATTATTTTGTCACGCCTCCGTGTGATTAACTATATTATAAAAGACGATATATTAAATTTGACTGATAATAACAAAAAGAATAGTTTTGTTATTGTCCATCTCGCTTTAAGTTTCGTTCAGTTGTCGATCGTCACGTACGCTCCATACTATTTACATTTACGTCTTCGATTAAAGATAGATTGTTACCAAATAGGGCGTTAAATACCCGTAAAAAATTAATCGAACCCTTGGCATGCAAAACTGTCTACATAATTTTATCTTCTAGTTTTTATAAACATGAGCATTGCATTTAACAACGGTATTTTTTATAGACATTCTAAACTCATTATATTTGTTACTTCTCGTAACAAAAAAAAACATTTACGTAATGCACGCAATACACATTCTTTTAATAGTTCACATGAATGCATAAACAGCTGATTTTGTACGTGGTTATTGACCTTACCATACAACAATGTAATAGTTTTTATAACATTAACAGATGTTACTTATGTAAGAAAACGCTGTGACGTATGTGTGTGTGTAACTTCAATAGAGATATTTATATTCAGAATGTTTTGATTATATATTCTATATAAATGCATCTTTCCATTTTCATACGTTGTCTCTTTATCTCAAGGAATCAATAGGTATGTACAAGGAAAAGTTGTTTATGATCAAAAGTTGGATATTTTCGATGAACTGTGCCTATACGAAATATATGTCAAATCTATCTGACAGTAGTAGTAAATATGACATTATGCTTTTATTGTAAATAATAGTATATTATAGACCGGGCAGAGGACGTTCTTATTATAGCCGAGCATACAGTTGACTGCCGAGGTGCTAGCAGTCATGCATTATATACTATTTTTTTTCAAGCGTTTAATTAGAATATTTCTTTGCGATTTTGTAAATAATTTTTAGGTTTGGCTCAAATGACAGATTACACATTTAATTCTCTTTATTAATGAAAATGTTGACGCTTGACGTTAAAGGTTAGTTGCGCAAATATCTGTCAGAATCAATTTACGATACGTAGTCGGGAGAATACATACAGGGAGACACTTCCCATGTAATTTAAATATAGTCAGATCCGCCGTACAATAATAACGACAAAACTGCAGTGAGACAAAAATAAGCTCTTTCAGTTTAAGTTTGTAAACAGTATATCAAAATTACTATTCGCTTGAAAAAACGAAGATAATTTTTGATAGCAACAAGTAGAAAAAAATAAAACACAAAAATTAAGTGGTGAAATAGAAATTCACTATATAGAAAAATAAAATTAATGGATGAGTAAAATAAGAAACACATCGGGCTGATATGACGTCATTACGACGGATAATATAAATAATCTTCAACATCTGTAAGTAAATCACGCAGTTATTGAATAGCACTATTCATTCGGTTAACCACACTATTCATTCGGTTAACCACACACAAAAAATAGATGTGCAGTTAACCGAATGAATAGTGCTATTCAACAAATGCGTGGTGTTCTTACAGATGTAGACTATTTATAGCGCCCGTCGTAATGACGTCCAATTCAGCCCGATGCGCCCGGTCTCTACTCATAACAGATAAACAGAGGCGTCACATATATTTTTTTAATATACATAAAATTCTACACGTTTATGTAATGGATATCATAAGTCCGCAAAAGAGTACAAAGAATGAATTGGTTTAAGAAGGATTATTGAAGATTTGAAAAGGTAAATGGGTTTGTAAAGGAACAGTAATATAGAAAAAAACCAAAGGATAAAATATAAGAATAAATAAGTTGGAAGAAGACGAAGGGAGTGACAGATATACAATAAGAATTTTAAAATTACTTGTAGAGATTAAAAATAATGTTTATATTTAAAATTATAAGGAGCCATCGAAAAAATTCATAATTGGAGTAGACTGTGAAATTGGGTTGGTACTTTAGCTTCTTCCACATAATGACACATTACTTGATACTTGACAGTTTCATTTGGTTTCATTGTAAAATAAAGGTTATGGCATTGAAATGATACTACAACAAAAAAGAAAACAAATAATTTATTTAATATCGAAATCATAATCAAAATTTACATATAGCTACAGAAGTTGTTGAAAATGTTGTCCATTTACATCTAAACACAAACCAACTCTTCTCCGCAATCCAGCAAAAACTTTATGCAGCATTTGCGGTGAGTTGTTGATCTCTTCACACTTTTCTGTTATGCGAATCCTCAGTTGTTCCAGATTATGAATTGGCGTTGAATAAATCGAATTTTTGATGTATGGCCATACAATAAAATCACATATGTTTAAATCGCAAGACCTAGTTGAATATGGGATTTCAGTGTTCCTGCTTATTATTCTGTTATCAAAAAATTCTCTGAGATATTGAAGTGTTTCTCTGGTCGTATGTGCTGTTGCACCATCTTGTTGAAAATACCCATTCTGTAATTCCTCATCATCCAGTTGATTTATGAATGAGCCGAGTATCTCATTGCGACAACGTGCAGCAGTAAGTGTACCTACAAAAAAAAAATGGGACCTACCAATCTTCTTCGACATATTCCAACCAAAACACCAACTTTTGGGGATGCAATGTTTTTCAACAAAAAATGAGGATTTTCAGAGGATTAACACCTCATATTATGTGAATTAACATATCCAGAAAGATAAAACCAGGCCTCATCCGTGAAAAAAACTGTGTTAAGGATATCCTGATTGTGTAGATAATTTTGGAACCATTGACAAAATTCCACTAGTCTTAAATAATCCACCGGATAAAGTTCATGAAAACATTGCAGCTTGTATGGATGACAATCTAAGACTTTTTTAAGAATGAATTGGCACGTACCATAACATAAATTTGTTTGTTGGGTCACTACTGAAATGGATGTTTTTGGATTTTCATCAATAATATGCTGAAGGGCTTCAATATTATCAGCTGTACGTTTAGATGGCCGTCCACTTCCAGTTTTTCGACCGACGCTACCAGTCTCTCTGAATAACTTTACACAATTTGTCAAAACATTGTAAAAATCATTGTAGTCAAACACTAATTTAGGATGTTCTTTACTAAAATCAGCCATGCATTCCGTAATTAAATACTGCCACCCGCCCTTTACTTTGACACCTGTACGGAAGTAACATTCGATAATTTTTGCTTTTTGTTCTATGTCGAATACCATTTTTTAAATAAATTTAATTTTCTTAATAAGAGTTTTGAAAAATTTGACAAACTTATAGTTTGAATGTCAAAAATAAATGTCATTATGTGGAAGTGGCTAAAGTACCAACCCAATTTCACAGTCTACTCCAATTATGAATTTTTTCGATGGCTCGTTATATTAATAGGATTAATAGGATAGTTTATAGTTTATTTAAAGTATCTAATAGGAAATTTAGTTTTTTTTTGTATTATGGTTTTTTATATTAATCAGTCATTAAACTTGTAACCTTCTTTTTTCTTTTATTTGAATTTATAAACAATATTAATTTAACATATTTAATGCAATGCAAGTAGAAGTTGGGAAAATAAATAACTTTAAAGACAAGAAATTTATTTTTTCTTAAGAAGACTTTATTTTGATATATTTTTCACGTATCGAATACATTCAATTGTAATTTACAATATTTAAACAGGTAAAGTTATTATTTTTGATACAATCAACATGTGGCGTTTACATTTTGTATACAGGCTGTGCTTGAAATAAAAAGACAACGTATCAAAAATGGAAAGATGTAATTATATAGAATATAAATCCAGAATATTTTCCCAAACAAACAAAAAAAAATGACAAAGATATTTACAAAATTTTTATCACGCTACTGTGTGATTATAAAAAGTATCAGAGACGATATCTTAAAGTGACCGACAATAACAAAAATAATCGTTCCGTTAATGCTCATTTCATTCAGCTGTTACGTATGTAAACATACGCTATAGTGTATGTGTGTGTAAGATATTTATTATTTGTACACGTTCTAAAGGTTTTGAATTCATAGGCGTCACGTTATACAATTTTCGGGGTGTTTTCAATTTTAGGTTCGCGTCGTAATTGGATCACAATATTTTGGATTTATATTCTACGTAATTACTCCTTTCCATTTATCATATGTTGTCTCTCTATTTCAAGGATAGCCTGTATAAAGCGAAAAAATATATCTAAAATGTTTTTTATAAATAAAATTTACTATTAACTTACAACTTTTCTGACAAGGGTGGCGTTATTGTAATTGGTATTTTTCAGAGTACTAAACACTCCTTCTTATTTACAGTCAACGATGTCGCTAAAACTTCTGACTTCTGACAGAATTTAGTTTTTCTTTAATGGTACAGTAGCGTACTAGGCACGAACACTCGTTTCAACGAATTATCGAGACATATATTACAGTATTTAGTACTTAAATAGTCAAAGAAACACAATTAATAAAATAAATGCAATAATTTTATTTTGGCGGAGGCGCCTGTATTTAATTGCAGGCTAGAATCGTCAACAGTGGAATGAAAATTCAGCCTCGGTATTCTAAAGCCACATAATCAACAACAATAATTACACACGTTCATATTGATTTTAGCGTTAACGAAAGGTCAATTAGAAATCACTTCATAGCATATTCCACATCGCGTTTTTCTTTTTTATGTCATAGTAGTAGAAATTATTTATATTAAACTACTATCTTTTTGTATACTACGTATTTGGTAATGGTTACGTTTTGTTTTCCTTTTAATATGATAGTATCTCATTATTCGCTAGATTTTCTTGATAATTACACAATATACGAGGGATGTTCTCTTAATGTCAAGACCAAAGCAATAATACGAGGGCTATCCAGGAATTAGTACACGTTTTGATATTGAAAAAACAAAGTAAAGGGAAAAATGTTATATTCATTTGAAAGCGACACTTAAATACTACTTTTCAACACAGTCTTCATACAACTTTAGACACTTGTCATAGCGGCGAACGAGCTTTGAAATTCCATCGTCATAAAATTCTACCGCTTGAGACTTTAACTGGTTAGTCACGCTCTCGCGAAATTCCACGTTGTCGTGAAATCTGCAGATCCGGACTCTATGGCGGATGAGAAAACACCTTCCACTTGAAAGCATTCAGAAGACCTCGAGTGCGATTTGCCGTGTGTGGTAGGGAGTTGTCGTGCGAAAACAAAATTTTTAAGCCAAACCTTCTTCTACACTTGTTCTGAATTGCTCTTAAATTTTCCAAAGTTTGGCAATACCTCGCGGAGTTTCTTGTTGTGCCTCATTCAAGAAAATCGATAAGAAGCTCACCTTTCCTGTCCCAAAATAAACAGTCGTCGTCATAATCTTCCTTGCAGACAACGTTTGCAAACGTTTTCTTCTTTTTTTGTCGGAATTTGTGTGCCTCCAGTCCATAGACTGCAATTTGGTCTCGCAGTTCACATGCTTCACCCAAGTCTCGTCTCCAGTTGTTAGGCAGTCATACGCAGATTCTTATGGTTTTCTGTCAAGATTTTTGGTACCCATTTTGCACAAAATTTGTAATAGCCTAGGTTATGTGCAACGATTTCATGCAACAAACTTAATGAAATTTGTGGAAAGGTAGGTGAGAGCTCCGTTATTATGAATCGGTGGTTTCTTGAATCTTCTCGTCGGCTTTTGCGATCAGTTAATCAGTCACAGTGCTTGGTCTGGTCATATATTTCGCTCTTCATGAACATTACTTCGGCGATTTTTAAACCTGATGCACCATTGGCCCACTCTACCTTCAGTGAATACATTGTTTCCGTACACTTCCCATGGTTGCCGATAAATTTCAATCGGCTTAGCTTTTCGCCAACAACAAACCTTATTAACAAAATAATTTGAAACATACATGAGTGGGTAAAACAACACCAATTTGTATAATACAAAAGTATTTTTAATAATATAAAATATTATTAAAAATGGGGTGTGAAGAACACAATACAAGTTATATATTTGTGAATGTATCTCCTCTCCTATCTGCGTCTCTGGAGAGGAGATACATTCACAAATATATAACTTGTATTGTGTTCTTCACACCCCATTTTTAATAATATTTTATATTATTAAAAATATTTTTGTAAAAACCTTATTACTGATCGCACCTTATAAGTTAGGTGATTTTCAATTACTATACACATTTCAAACTTTTATTGTGAAATAACGGGAAACGACTCACACCTCGTGGTGCTACCATGGCTAGATGCCGACTAAATGGAAGAATAGAATGCGCAGAACGTGTCCGAACAGATATGTTCGGACACGTTCACAAAAATATTAATAGTGAACCTGTATTTGTGTTCTTCACACCAGTATTATACAAAACTGGTGGGGTTTAACTACTCATGTATGTTTGAATTATTCTGGTCCAAAAGTTTACTAAAAGCTTTATGATTGCTTTTAATGTGATTGAGTGAAACATTGAGTGTTGCTAAATGACTGTAATGATTAAGAAAACTACTCGACGTCAATTAGATACTCCAAACAAATCTATTTAGGATATGTATTTTTTTTATTGTTGCTAACATAACTTTTCAAGTTATATCTGAACTACTCACATATGTATAAATGTACGATATCTTTACATCTAAAATATATTAAAATTTCAATATTATAAGTTACAATTTAAAAAATATATATATTTGACGCAGGAATTCATTAGAAACTCCGTCTCAACTAACAACACAATTTCAATTGCGTACAACAACAAGATTCTTAATTGTTAAAGCAGTAACGTGCAAACACTGTCACTAACAGTTAAGTAAACATCTTGAAACGAAGATGATTATAGCGACTATATAGGGACCCAGAGCAAATTGTGTCAAGTGTAAGCACAGCGACCCTTGCCAGGATAATATATGACTACTAAAGAAATGCGTTTTAAACAAATTGGAGAATCTCTTACAAGTTTTAAAGTATAATTGCCCTCAACTCTAGAAATTGAAAATGGATTATATAGAAAATAATCTTCTGTATAACTATTTGTAAAAAGATGCCGTAAGGGGTGATATACATATATAAATATGAGCGCCACATGTACGTGCTTCATGTAGTTATCTAAGTATTGTAGCTGAAATGACAATATACTCGTATGTTGGTTTTAGATTGCATTTTATACGTAAACAGACATAAGATGCCTAAATAACCTTATTTCAAACTAACAACGACGTAGTTACGAATCATCGAAATAATACAAGAGTTTTTGGTGATTTTAAAAAGAAGTTATTCTTTTTTTTTCAGAATATATATAGGATGTTCCATAACTTATGTATAATACAGCAATTGGAGGTAACAGACTTAGAAACAGTAATTTTGAGCCTAGTTTGCCTAAGTGAAATGTTTCAGGCTAAAAAGGTAACAGGGTGTTGAAATAGAAAATTATGAAAACACAACGCAATTTATTTAATATTAAAAAATTGTTTTAATATACTCGTACTTTAGTAAATGTTGAAATTGTCCATCATTAACTTCAATAAATTTTCTTATGATTTTTATCATATGGCGTGTCACATCCGGAAAGATATTTTGAGAATTTCTACTAATAATGGAGACTTCTTGAATTTTTTGTTCAAGTTCTTCCCATGTATTGATTTCATCGGCGTATACTAAAGCTTTCATGTGACCCCACAGATAAAAATCTAACGGGCTAATACCTGGGCTACGAGGTGGCCAAGGAAATTCACTAACACGGCCAATCCATCGATGCGGAAAACGCTGATTCAAATTATTTCGAACAATAAATGTAAAGTGTGTTGGAGAACCATCTTGCAATAACCACATATTTTGTCTGATATTCATTTTGTAAAAAATGCCAATATTGTTCTCTATTAAGTCTCTGCGGAAGCTGAAATGGGCCTATCAAGAAATTGTCGATAATACCACACCAAATATATATATATATAACATTTGATAAATTATTGGAGTTTTTCGGCTTTTTTATATGAAATATTTACAAACATTAAATTAGAATGTATGTAATTGCAGAGTAAGTGGGGATGTAAACATTGCTGTCTACAAATTACAAAGCAAATCATAAGAAATTTTTTATTTGAAAAATATGGTCTACGTTGGGACTCGAACCCAAGTCTACAGCTATCCGGGCTGTCGCCTTTACCACTAGGCCACAATAGACCCAGGTTCAAGCCATATTGAAATGCATTATAAAGTAACAGTGTTAATGAATCAGATGTCAGTTATTGAATGTAAATGTCAAGCTGAAAGCAGAAGTCAGTTTTGAAAGCTCATGTCAGTTTTGATAGCAGATGTCAGTTAGTGAAAGCAAATGTCAGTTATTGAAAGCAGATGTCTGTTTTGAAAGCAGGTGTCAGTTATGAAAGCAAACGTCAGATTAGAAAGCAGATGCCTATTTTGAAATTAGGTGTGAGTTACTGAAAGTAGATGTCAGTATTTTGAGAGCAGATGTCAGATTTGAATGTTTGAAAATGCTAATTATTACTCCATAGCTATATGAGTGTTTAGATAATTTCTTAGCCGTTCATTAAATATAACATTTGATAAATTATTAGAGTTTTTCGGCTTTTTTATATGAAATATTTACAAACATTAAATTAGAATGTATGTAATTGCAGAGTATGTGGGGATGTAAACATTGCTGTCTACAAATTACAAAGCAAATCATACGAAATTTTTTATTTGAAAAATATGGTCTATATTGGGACTCGAACCCAAGTCTACAGCTATCCGGGCTGTGGCTTTTACCACTAGGCCACAATAGACCCAGGTTCAAGTCATATAGAAATGCATTATAAAGTAACAGTGTTAATGAATCAGATGTCAGTTATTGAATGTAAATGTCAAGCTGAAAGCAGAAGTCAGTTTTGAAAGCTCATGTCAGTTTTGATAGCAGATGTCAGTTAGTGAAAGCAAATGTCAGTTATTGAAAGCAGATGTCTGTTTTGAAAGCAGGTGTCAGTTATGAAAGCAAACGTCAGATTAGAAAGCAGATGCCTATTTTGAAATTAGATGTGAGTTACTGAAAGTAGATGTCAGTATTTTGAGAGCAGATGTCAGATTTGAATGTTTGAAAATGCTAATTATTACTCCATAGCTATATGAGTGTTTAGATAATTTCTTAGCCGTTCATTAAATATAACATTTGATAAATTATTGGAGTTTTTCGGCTTTTTTATATGAAATATTTACAAACATTAAATTAGAATGTATGTAATTGCAGAGTAAGTGGGGATGTAAACATTGCTGTCTACAAATTACACAGCAAATCATACGAAATTTTTTATTTGAAAAATATGGTCTACGTTGGGACTCGAACCCAAGTCTACAGCTATCCGGGCTGTCGCCTTTACCACTAGGCCACAATAGACCCAGGTTCAAGCCATATAGAAATGCATTATAAAGTAACAGTGTTAATGAATCAGATGTCAGTTATTGAATGTAAATGTCAAGCTGAAAGCAGAAGTCAGTTTCGAAAGCTCATGTCAGTTTTGATAGCAGATGCCAGTTAGTGAAAGCAAATGTCAGTTATTGAAAGTAGATGTCTGTTTTGTCTGTTTTTTGGGTCTATTGTGGCCTAGTGATAAAGGCGACAGTCCGGATAGCTGTAGACTTGGGTTCGAGTCCCAACGTAGACCATATTTTTCAAATAAAAAATTTCGTATGATTTGCTTTGTAATTTGTAGACAGCAATGTTTACATCCCCACTTACTCTGCAATTACATACATTCTAATTTAATGTTTGTAAATATTTCATATAAAAAAGCCGAAAAACGCCAGTAATTTATCAAATGTTATATTTAATGAACGGCTAAGAAATTATATATATATATAATTATATTATATTATATATATATATATATATATATATATATAGTAAATTCAATTCAGGGTCTGGTTTTACTTCAAAATGCATATATTTAAAACAATCCTACATGTTTCGGCAAATTATGCCTTTTTCAAGAAATATAAAATATAAATCATTTATATTTTATATTCCTTGAAAAAGGCATCATTTGCCGAAACATGTAGGGTTGTTTTAAATATATATATTTTGAAGTAAAACCAGACCTTAAATCGCCAACAAATTGAATTTACCATAACATACAAAGGTCACGGAATAATTATCTATCTATATATATATATATAATAATATAAAATATTATTAAAAATCTGGTGTCAAGAACACAAATACAGGTTCACTATTATTATTTTTTGTGAACGTATCCGAACATATCTCTCCCCAGAGACGTAGATACGTATTTCGCCTTTCTACAGCCTCGTCGGTACGCCCCTGCTGGAGAAAGGATATTCTCAGACACATTCACAAAAAGAACCACGTCACCACATCACCGAAATTATCAATATGTTCGGGATATGTTCGGACACGTTCACAAAAAAAAAAATTAATAGTGAACCTGTATTTGTGTTCTTCACACCAGATTTTTAATAATATTTTATATTATTAAAAATACCTTTGTATTATACAAAACTGGTGGGGTTTACCTACTCATGTGTGTTTCAATTATTCTGATACTTATAGGGAAAATTGAATACTCATCTTAATTAGTTACATTATATATATATAATTCATTACTATTTCCTTCATACCTTTTAATATCTATTCAGTTTTTCTTATTTTACCATTCAATCATACCTTTATTTATTTTGTTTCTCATTACTTTTTACCATTATAAACTTATTTATACTTTCTAGTCTATTATATGTTTTCCTTCTCATTTTTATTTATTTTACAGCATATTGTTTGTTATAATCAGAGATCGGACAAATCGGGCTGAAATGACATCATTACGACGGACGATATAAATAGTCTACAACATCTGAAGTACATCACCCAGTTATTGAATAGCACTATTTATTCGGTTAACAGCGCACAAAAAAAGAGATGTGCAGTTAACCGAATGAATAGTGCTATTCAACAACTGCGTGATGTACTTATAGATGTTGTCGACTATTTATATCGTCCATCGTAATGACGTCCATTTCAGCCCGATGTGTCCGATCTCTAGTTATAATATTTTAGCATATATCCTTCTTTTCTTAAATAAACATTTTATTTTTATGTGCAAGTATTATTTTTCTTTTGATAGTTAAGCATATTCTGAATATTATATTAGTTTTAAAAATATTTTGGCTACATCTTCTATATTTGTAAAGTATATTCTCTCATTAATAAGTAGCTCCAGTTTTGGTTGTTGGTAAGGTTTTGTTATTCACTATAATCCTGGCACAGTAATTAATTATAGTATATTAAATCGCATCCTCGTTGACAAACATTATTAGTCGTCATAGTTAATTTGGAAAAATCCGAATTTCTATCAAGTTGTTATTAAATTCTTCTTCGGTATGCCTTAGGTTTTTCGACAATAATAATAATAATAATAATAATAATAATAATAATAAACCGTTTATTAACCCAACAAAATACATCCAATTATGGGGTTATAAATATAAATACATGTATATAAGCATTAAACATAACGTGCGTATCAATGGAAAAATTATCCTAAACTAAATTAAATCTAAGAAGTAAAACAAATACATTCTTTCACAGAAACCAAATACCTGCAGTAATTATCGCCAAATACATCTAAATTATAATTACATGCTACCTAGATATAAGAACATCATATTGCCTCTACCTCCAGACTTATGTTTGTTATTAGTATTAGTAATCATTTTAAGTATCATCTGAATTTTTTCGTAAACGTGTACTTTAATTTGGAGGATATTGAAATGGTAAATTATTAAATAATTATAAATGAGGAAATTGTTTATTTCATATTTTCTAGTAAATATATTATCCATGTTGATATTTATGAAGAAATTTTTAAAGTTTTTTATATAATTGTCTAAATTTTGTTGAGTCGCTCGTTTCTTATTGCCCATGTTATTCTTATTGAAGTTTTTAACATCATAAATGTTAATTTGATTTTCCTCCTTATATTGAATAGGTACTTAATTTGTTGGAATTTTGTTCATTTAATTTGAGGAAACTTAGATAAAATTTATCAATCAATTCTTTTTTATTAACTAAGCTCCTTGTTGTCGTACGCCTATGCGGCCTATCAATATTTGGAGGATTTTTGTAATTATTTAAGTTTTTGTTGTAAGTAATTATTGTGCAAGTTGTAAACCGCTTCTGTGGAAATTTTGGAAATGATCGGGTATCTTTATTTGTTTTTATATTTATTAATGTGGTTTCTTTATGATTGCCTTTATTATATATATATATTTAAGTTTTTATTCATTAATGTTTGTGTTAAATTTAGTTCCCTTTTAAATTAATTTATTTCCTGTTTTAGTTCATTTAGAGCTGTCATTATTGTGTTTAGATCTGATTGAGTTGGTGTTCCCATTTTCGATTTATTGTTAAATTAACTTCTAAATGTATTAATTTGCTTTTTAATTGTTAGAATAATAAACAATTTTGTGGGTTTTAGTTTTAAGATATAATTTAAATTTTCTTTTTTCTTTTCTAAGTTATTATTAAATAAAAACGATTTTAAGTTTGTATTAAATTTGTAAATGTGAGTTGTTGATTTTTAAAGTACCTTGTTTTTGCAAAGATAAAAATTACCTATTGCTATCCCAACAGGCGTATACCTTGTGCGAAGACAATTTTAAATATTTTTAATAAATTCAAAGAAGATGGATATTATTTCCTTAAGGTTGAAATATATCTAAGATAGTAAAATTAGTGTATCAAAAAAGGTAGACAATATAAAGAAGTACAAATAGATTTTACCACTTTATGAAGTAGAACGTCCTCATATCACTTCTAATGAATTACCGAACGTAACTCACATATTGGGAACGTAAATCATATATTTCGATAACACGATAAAAACAAATAACAACTCGTGGTATCTTACGAATAAGTGGTTTTATTAAATGGAGAAATTTATCTTAAAAGGCAGTAGTGGGAAATTCCTGTAGGTATCAAATATGTTACTATTTCTAACAACAACTTTGGAACTGTACAATTATTTGACAGCATCACTACTGGAATTAAAGATTGAGGATGGGAAGACAATATGCAACAAACTTTTGGAATCTGTTAAAGCAAGGCTATTTTCATATGAAGGACGATCAGTTACAAGAGTAGCAACTGTTTGAGACCCTCGATTTAAAGGGGAAGGTTGTCGTAGTACTGAAAATGCTACTTTGGCTTCTTCTTTACTAGAACAAGAAACATTTAATATTATGAAGAAAATCGATCCTGAAAATAAAGAACAATGCCTGTAATCGAAATAGACATTAGTCAACATCAAAGGATTTGGATTTTTGCAAGAAAGAATAAGGGAAACTAAATGTAATTACAGCCGATGTAATAATAACTAAAAGGCAATACGTCGATAGGTTAAATTCCAATCAGGACGTAGATCCTGTTTTATTTTGGAAAGTAAGTTTAAAAAGAAAGTGTAATTTCATTTTTTATATGAATTTTATTTTAGGTGACAGAAATGGAGCTGAAACCCTTAAAACAATGTGCTAGGAAATACATCTGTATTGCAGCGAGTTCAGCAGAAAGTGATGGTGTATAGTACAGCTCGTTTAATAAGAGAACAAAGGTGCGCAAGACTAAAACCGAAAAATGTTAATATCATATTGTTCCTAAATAAAAATTTAAAAAATATTAATAAGTAACCTAAGTATTTATCTTATTAAAATTACATGCAACCTTTTGCTATTAGCTAAAGAAATATCTCAATGGGTTTCATTTTACTATGCTTTCTAACTATTAAAGATATAAAGGTATTTTTAATAATATAAAATATTATTAAAAATCTGGTGTGAAAAACACAAATGCAGGTGCACTATTAATATTTTCTGTGAACGTGTCGGAATATATCCTATCCCCAGAGACGTAGATACGTATTTCACCTTTCTACAGGCTCATCGGTACGCCCCTGCTGGAGAAAGGATATTCCCAGACACATTCACAGAAAAGAACCACATCGCCCTATCACCGTAATTATTCAGACCGAGCGCAGAAGTAAGTTCGGCGCTGCCTGTTGTCAGACAGCCGAAGTACCTCGCATACCGTCCACATAATTAATGTGAAGTAACGACGTCCCTCCAAAGGTTGGCACAGCCAAACTCTCTAGAAAACTGCATTTTATTTGTGTCTTCACTCATACTACGGCTTAACCGCATGTGTAATGTATCAGAATAATTGAAACATACATGAGTAGGTAAACCCCACCAGTTTTGTATAATGCAAAGGTATTTTTAATAATATAAAATGTTATTAAAAATCTGGTGTGAAGAACACAAATGCAGGTTCACTATTAATATTTTCTGTGAACGTGTCCGAATATATCCTACCCCCAGAGACGTAGATAGGTATTTCACCTTTCTACAGGCTCATCGGTAGGCCCCTGCTGGAGAAAGGATATTCCCAGACACATTCACAGAAAAGAACCACATCGCCCTGTCACCGTAATTATTTAAACCGAGCGCAGAAGTAAATTCGGCGCTGCCTGTTGTCAGACAGCCGAAGTACCTCGCATACCGTCCACATAATTAATGTCAAGTAACGACGTCCCTCCAAAGGTTGGGACAGCCAAACTCTCTAGAAAACTGCATTTTATTTGTGTCTTCACTCATACTACGGCTTAACCGCATGTGTAATGTATCAGAATAATTGAAACATACATGAGTAGGTAAACCCCACGAGTTTTGTATAATACAAAGGTATTTTTAATAATATAAAATATTATTAAAAATCTGGTGTGAAGAACACAAATGCAGGTTCACTATTAATATTTTTTGTGAACGTGTCCGAATATATCCTATCCCCAGAGACGTAGATACGCATTTCACCTTTCTACATTATAAAAAATACCTTTGTATTATACAAAACTGGTGGGGTTTTAACTACTCATGTATGTTTCAATTATTCTGATACATTACACATGCGGTTAAGCCGTAGTATGAGTGAAGACACAAATAAAATGCAGATTTCTAGAGAGTTTGGCTGTGCCAACCTTTGGAGGGACGTTGTTACTTCACATTAATTATGTGGACGGTATGCGAGGTACTTCGGCTGTCTGACAACAGGCAGCGCCGAACTTACTTCTGCGCTCGGTCTGAATAATTACGGTGATAGGGCGATGTGGTTCTTTTCCGTGAATGTGTCTGGGAATATCCTTTCTCCAGCAGGGGCGTACCGATGAGCCTGTAGAAAGGTGAAATACGTATCTACGTCTCTGGGGATAGGATATATTCGGACACGTTCACAGAAAATATTAATAGTGAACCTGCATTTGTGTTCTTCACACCAGATTTTTAATAATATTTTATATTATTAAAAATACCTTTGTATTATACAAAACTGGTGGGGTTTACCTACTCATGTATGTTTCAATTATTCTGATATATTAAAGATATGCATGTTTAAACATTCAAAGGGATATTACTTAGATTGCCATACAGAATGTACATGAAACTCTTTAAATCTATTATGGAACTCTTTGCTTTATCAGCAAAAATTATTTTATTTAAAATTTCGTTTTCATTTAACAAATTAAACATTATAACACAAAAATCGGTTCGTTTTACTATATCTTCCTCGAAAAGCTTTTGATGGTTTGATATCTTGTATGACTTATATTTTAATTCTTTCACCGTTTTGAACACCGATACATCTAAAAGTGATCCTACAGATCGTTCTTCTACATAACACAGGTTGTGTTTGGTTTTAATTATTTTTTTTTGTGGGAATTTAGAAAACAACCGTCTTCATTGAATTTGTAAAACTGTAACGGCTATACCTCAAAAAAAAGATAATATAATAAAATATAAGCAAAGGAAAAAACTAAAAAAATACCTTTACTCCATAATTAAAGAAACAAGTAACATTAAATGGAATGTCGTAAATTAGATAAGTACCATTAATAAACATATAAATAGACTACCAATCGAAATAGGATTAAATATAGTAAATATTTTTCCGAGTTTAATCAAAGTAATTTGGGTATAAATTTGGATAAATGTGGTGTGAATAAAATAAATTGTAAAGAGTGTGATACCATCTGTATTGGAAAAAGTGGCAGAAATATTAATATCAGGCTAAAACAACATAAAAGACATAATTCAACGTAATCAAAAGACAGAGTTTGCAGGACACTGTATAGATAACATTATTCTTCCCCATATAGAAAGCTACAAACTACTGTACAATCAGTAAAAGCAAGAAAACTGCTTTATATAGAAATATTAGACAAAAAAAGACATAGGTTCTAGGAACGAAAATCCGAGAAACACAGAATAGTATATATAAAAACACAAGCTTCATACGGCACCATTTTGTTGCACGAGTTCAAAAACGAGCCGAGTTTTCTAAAGAACGAGTGCGACAAAAGGCCTTACGAAACGAGCTTTTTATATTATTTTTTTCTATTTTGCATTTTTTACATTAAGTAATTGAAATTATTTAATTTGAAAGTTCAGAGTTTTATTTTTATATAAAGTACTAACTAAACCCGGCATGCTTCGCTGAGGCTCAGTCTGATATGAAATTAATTGGAATGTAAATAAAATTATTGTAACGAACATCGATTCACCAAGAAAATACATCGTTCAATTTAATATCCTGCCTTTCGTTGCTATAACTATGTCGAACGAAAGGAAAGAAAGATAAAAGATATTTTTCACAAAAAAAATATTTTTTAATGTAAAGCTAGTAGATTGCCTACATTTTTTGATAATCCGTTTTCTCCAAAAACATAAAAATCAGACGGTTAACCGACGCTGGAGCATGCGACGTATAATTGCCCATGAGCGAAGCAATCGTTTCCTAAATTCAAACCGCACACTTGCAAATATTGTTCTTGCGCTTTATTGATAGTCTTTGCGAACACAAGGCGTATTGGAAATTCAAGTCGTTTGAAATCGAACGCCATGCCGGTCAGAATGAGTGGTATCCGTGGAAGTAGTACGTCTTCACCTTTATGAGATCCAATCAGAATTGTTGCTTCAATTAAATTATTCATCAATTTTTAACTCCAAATCGTGTGCTTTGTACTTTGTCCATTTTTACGATTTGAATGAAATTACATGAGGCATTGTATTGAATATTCGGTTCGTATGAAAAAGCAATTCGGTGATATGAAGCCCGATTATTCAGATATTGTAACTGCATACGTCGTCGCTGTTAATCCAATTGTCTTCCCGTTGATTTACCGATTCTTCTGCTCGCCTTTGAGAAGCTCTGACTACGTTTTGATCATTGCAGTTTAATTACCTTTGACGTTACGTGATTGCGTGTCGAGAACAGCGGCCTATGTTCGAACGTGGGCGATACAACTATAAAACCAATAATAATTTCTCCTTTTTTTTTCTTAAAAAAACATCTACTTGTTTAATTGTTTTTCAAATATGAATATTATTAATATTTTCACCTTTAAAATTTCACATTTGGTAGTCATAATTTTTTGAAAATAGCATTTTCTTGAGATTTACATGTAACCTATACATATTATTTTAAGTTTTAATATGAAACAATACATTCAAGATTAAAGCAAAGCTATTTTCCTTTCTATAATTAAGACTTCATAATATATTAGAGTAAATAGAGTATATGATTAGCAAACGTCAACTTTAAATAAAAAAGTACTACCAAATCAAATATTTGAGAAATTTTTGCGCTACTTATTTCACCGGTACAGGAAGATTTTTGTCGCGCCGTGTTAAGAAAAAAATTCATTTTACTATAAGAACACTCGCGTATTCTAATGCAACGCTGTGTCAAAATTTCAAATCAATCGAGCGACTGCTTTTCGATTTCTGCGAGCGCAAATATACGCAGGCTGAATTTATATATATATAAATTTGTTCTTCGGGGTATTTCGCTGCGTTTGGATGATTTCGTCCTGAGGACAACCTGCTTCCTGACGCTTCGGTGATATCACTTTGACCTTCTTCTAGAGGAACTTCTCGTTGCGATGGTAACTTCAAGAGTGCGTCGATTTCCTGTGCCACTAGTATTATATGGTCCTGTAGTAATGGGGACGCGTGTCTGGCTCCTTGTGATTGGTACGTTGGTTGTTCTGTCGCTCTAGACTATTGGTCGATCGACTATTGGTCGTTCGGTCCTTGTTGGTACAACTGGTCTGTCGCAAGTTATTATCATTGCGTCGCTTATGCGTAATCTCTCTATTGAGCAAGGCTGGCTTTCATGTGTCAGGCAAACGCTGTCTGTTGTCACGTTTGTTCCTACATTTTGCCGTTTCTAAATTTCTGAAGCCTCTCTTATTATCTTGTACGTTAACCTCATACCGCGAGCTATAGTCTTTGCACCGTCGAAGTCGATGGTGTGCAGTACATGCTAAGCTAGGGATGATGTTGCTTCTTTTTTAGCTACCGCATTTCTGAATTCTTCCCTCCTTACGCTGATTTTTCGGTTAGTATGCCCTATATATGTGTGGTCGCATTCATAGCACGGTATTTCGTAGGCACCTTGGTTTTATAGTTCTATTTTGTCATTTGTACTAGGCAAAATGTCTCTTATTTTCCCGTCTATCATGTGAATGGTCTCTATGTGGTGTCGGTGTAGTATTCTGCCTATTTTCTCAGTCATGCCTTTCACGTAAGGGGGAAATGCTGTCTGTGTAGATCTCTCTTGCTTTTTTGGTTGGTTCTTGTTGATTCGTGTCGCTCTGTTAATGATATCCGTTCGCTTGTAATATGTTACAACATATTTCATTTAATATGTTACAAACATATTTACAACATACAATTAGCAGAGCGACAATTAAGAATTTCGTATGATTTGCTTTGTAGTTTGTAGACAGCAATGTTTAAATTCACATTTACTTTGAAATTACATAATAATTTGATAATATTTGCAAATATTTAATATAAAAGCCGAAAAACTCCAAGAATTTATCAATTGATATGCTTAATGAACGGCTAAGAAATTATCTAAACATATATACATATACATATATACAATTTAAACGAAATTATCGACCGTAATATATTTATAAAATAAATTAAAATCGGGTAAGCGGTCTGTCAATTAAAAAACTCCTTTATAAAATAACCCTCTTCTTCTTGAGATAAAAATGTAGAGTTGAAAAATAATAAAATTGCCGTACTATTGATTGTACGTCAATTTTATTATTTTTCAACTATACATTTTTAACCCCAGAAGAAGCAACAAATTTGTTGGGAAATATAGGGTTATATATATAATTGACAGACCGCTTACCCGATTTTAATTTATTTTATCATATATATATATGGCAGATCTAATTAGTTGGCGATTTAAGGTCTGGTTTTACTTAAAAATGCATATATTTCTTACATGAGAAAGGCATCACTTACCGAAACATATAAGATTGTTTTAAATATATGCATTTTTAAGTAAAACCAGACCTTAAATCGCCAACTAATTAAATCTGCCATAACATACAAAGGTCACGAAATAATTATCATTATATATGCATATATATATATATATATATATATATATATATATAATATCTTCGTGACCTTGGTATGATAAGGTAAACTTAATAAGTCGGCGATTAAAGGTCTGGTTTATTACTTCAAAGTATATATATTTAAAATAACTCTACATGTTTCGGCAATGATGCCTTTATCAAATTATAAATGACAAAGGCATCATTGCCGAAACATGTAGAGTTATTTTAAATATATATACTTTGAAGTAATAAACCAGACCTTTAATCGCCGACTTATTAAGTTTACCTTATATATATATATATATATATATATATAATATCTTCGTGAGCTTGGTATGATAAGGTAAACTTAATAAGTCGGCGATTAAAGGTCTGGTTCATTACTTCAAAGTATATATATTTAAAACAACTCTACATGTTTCGGCAATACGCCTTTGTCAAGGGAATACAAAATATAAATATAATATATATTTTGTATTCCCTTGACAAAGGCGTATTACCGAAACATGTAGGGTTGTTTTAAATATATATATTTTGAAGTAATGAACCAGACCTTTAATCGCCGACTTATTAAGTTTACCTTATATATATATATATATATATATATATATATATATATATATATATATAGTAGATTCAGATAGTCGGCGATTTAAGAACTGTCTGTTTTACTTTAATATGCATATATCTTAAATAATCTTACGTGTTTCGGCAATTGCTGCATTTTACAAAGAATTTTAAATTATAAATGACTATATCAATGTCATATTTATACATGTAAATATATAAATATGACATTAATATAGAATTTGATTATGGTTACACAATTCTGCAATTACAGATAGATTAATTTCCAATTTGATGTAATCGGAGTGTATGTAAATAATTTGCGAAGAACTTTTTATATTCTTCGAACTATTAGAATTTAATGTTATAAGTTATTTCAATTAATTATAACTTGCAAGTAAAGTCCCCGTACTCAGAGTCCACAATTCTAATAATAAAACTACGGAAACGCCTTTAATTGGCGAGGTAAATGTGTTTTAACGGATGAGACTTTGAAACTTGACCCATTTTTGTTTTTTATAGTAAATTTCTCTGTAATTGTTCTAAGAAAAGAATATCAATGAATACAGATGCATACTTTTACGAAGAGCATGTACTAAGAAGTAGTGAAAATATTTCATGAATTTTTCATGAACAATTTTCACTACTTCTTAGTTCATGAGCATTCTTTGATGTGGTATAGTAGTCTTCATAAAATACCATTTCAGACTAGAGTAAATTTGAATACCCTTTGAACAAACCACTCCAAAAATTTATCATAAGCATTGTAACATTCAGAGATAAATCAGTCCGTTAAAGGGTTTGGCGTGAATACTTTGCAAAAGAGCTGCTCATACATGTAGCAAACAATATTCCACATCCTTCCAAATAATTGGCGTCACTCACAAGTCCTCCATGAAAAAATACTATGCATAAAGTTCTTTTCTATGACGGTTGCTTATAAGTTTACTTGGGTAATGGTGATCTACAGTCATATCCAACCAAAGAGTTTGATTTTTACGTTGTACTAATAAATAGAAGATTCTACCAGTAACAGTGTGGCATTGTACCAGCTTATTTATAAAAGGACGTAAGATCTAGAACCCAACAAGATATAGATATTAAAAGTGTTATGCTAGTAATGATGCACAAACTGATGGCAAAATGAATGAGAACAAGGGTAGCGATTCTCAGTTTTCATATGTAACCCGCTTTTATATATTCAATTCTAAATAAATTTTCAATGAATGCGTATAAAAATAGAAGTATTATTTTACATTTCTTAAATATATTCTATTACAAACTTTCAATAATTTCTAACATACGATATCTGCTGTTCATCTCTTTCACGAAGGACCAAGTATGTTGATTCCTGTTTCTTGTATCCGCTCACGAAGAAATGTCGTTGATATACGACTACGAATTACCATATGTTGATATCCGATCTCAAAGGACTATATGACAACGGTATTAAATGATGGTAATTCTTGTGGGTGGAATTGCTAAACCCAGTTTGTTGACTTCACCGTGCAAAGGTATAAGACCGAATATAATTTATTTTTTTACTTGTAGGAGACAGTTAGTAAATGATAAATGCAATATAGTATAAACTTATTTATTTACACCATATGTATAAGGTCATTCAAAAAACGCGCCGGTTTTGAATCGCTTGGTAAATTTTTGTTTGTCGGTTGGCGACATGGTTTTGTATTGTTTTGACATCCATAAGCATTCCGATTGTTGTCTCAGTTCGTATCTAGCCATGGATCAGTTTACTATTGCGCAACGTGTGCTAATTGTGCAACATTTTATCAGAACGGAGAAAGTTATGCAGTAACTGTCAGGCGACTTCGCGCTATTCTAGGGCGTGATGACGCATCGAATGAATCAACAGTTTGCAGACTTATGAGAAAAGTTCAATGAAACGGGTTCTACAGTGAACGTTAAAAGTATTGGACGTCATCGTTCTGGCCGATCTGAGCAAAAGATTGCAGTGGTTCGTGAGAGTTTAGCTAATACTCCAATGAAATCGGTTCTTCGCCGTTTCCAAGAGTTGGGCATAGGATGTCCTTCAGTATGGAGAATTCTCAAGTATGATCTCCATTACCACCCATAAAAAGGTCAGTTAATGCATCAGTTGAAAGTGGACACTTAAACGGATTTATAAATAAACAGAACTGCCCCACCTGGTGGTCAGAAAATCTTTGTATTATTCAAGAAAGGGAAATGCGTCTACAACGGGTGATAGTTTGCTGCGACTTTTTGGCGGGCAGCATCATCGGGTCTCTTTCATTTGAAGATGAGACAGGACTAGCAGTGACAGTTGATTCCAACCGATACCGTGCGATGATAAGAGATTTTTTGTGGCCTCATTTGGATGGAATAGACATTCAAGAGTTGTTCCATCAGGATGGTGCCACCTGCCACATTTCTCAGAAACAATTCAGTTGCTCCATGAGCGGTTCCCGGAACGCCTCATTTCGCGTAAGGCTGATCATCAATGGCCACCAATGTCGTGTAACTTAACTCATTGTTAATTTTTTCTTTGGGGTGCTCTTGATTCATTGGTGGATGTCAATAAACCCCGAAACTTCCCTAACTTGAAGGGCGCAACAGGTTGTTGGCGAGATTCAAATGGAAGCTTGTCAGACAGGGATTTCACGGACAGGGTTCTTGCATGAAGGCGCAGTAGAGTTCCTCACATGCCCAACATCATTTTCCTTACTTGAAATGGGAGAGTGTAATGGACAAGTCTATGTATTTTTTCTACTTTTATTTAGTAATGCACTCATTAACAAAGCAATTTATGAGAGATAATATTATTCATTATTCTCAATATTGAATAATACTCATTACTCAACATTTTAAATCCAATCACAGTGAGTATTCATTGCTCAAAACTTTAGAACCAATCACAGATCTGAATTTCTCATTATCCAACACTTCGATCAAATTACCGCGCGCTCTAAGGGTGTTGTGGAACCGCGACGCACACCTGTTAAATTTATTAAAAATTGTTCACGTCGTTCACGTTTACAATTATTATTTTGCTATAATTTGTATAATCATAAGTGAAAAGTATGGACTCTGACAGAGACTCTGCAGAGAAACAGATGAAATTTGCACTCCTCCTGAGATATTAGAGGCAGCGCAAGTATATTATACCAATTTATTGCCCGAAAAATCTAGAAAGAAATAGAGCAAGTCTACAAAGCTTTCATGGAATTGCGAATGTAAATTCGTTTTCGGAGAATGTTCTCATTGCGTATTTCGGAAAACTTTCTGGTAAATACAAGTCGTCGTCATTAGGGTCTTAGGGGACTTATTCTATGTTGAGAAGTACGCTCACGATTAATAATGACGTAATCATAGAAACTTATTCCAAACTAAGAGCACTTTTGAAACGGAAATCTAGAGGGTATCAGGCAAAGAAAGCCAGAACATTTACTGCAGATCAAGTGAAAAAATTTATTTATAAATGAAGCGCCCAACGATGTATATGTAGCAACTAAGGTGGGAAATTTTAAATTTTTAATGTCGAATTGTCGAGATATGTAACTCAACACACTTTTGTGCAATTTTGTTTCATGAACCTCAGAATTTTTTAAAACGTGTTAGCATACCATCATCTTCATTCACTCATACTAATGAAATTATATTTAAAAAGAATTCTGATTCCATTCCTTCAATAAATTTAACAAATTGTTCAAATGTCACCATTAACTTTAATAATAATAAATGAAGTATCTGATTAACATTCTGAACTTACTGCAAATGAGAATTAATGAATATTAAATCTCATTTTTGCATGTAAATGTCGCCTTATGTGTTGCGTTAATAACTACAATCCGACAAACCAAGTTTGTACTAGCATGTATAACACATTTCGTCGCGACTACGACCTTCCTGGTTGTTAGGATAATTAAAAATTACTGAAAAGCCACGTCCATCAACGGAACGTACAGACGCGTTTCGCTCTTATTGAAGCTTATCAATGTACGGTATCTCGAAGACAGATATGGCTTTTCACTTCTATACTTTGTGTATATATAGTTAACATTCTGAACTTACTGCAAATGAATATTAAATCTCATTTTTGCATGTAAATGTCGCCTTATATGATGCGTTAATAACTACAATCCGACAAACCAAGTTTGTACTAGCATGTATAACACACTTCGTCGCGACTACGACCTTCCTGGTTGTTAGGATAATTTGGTTTGTCGGATTGTAGTTATTAACGCATCACATAAGGCGACATGTACATGCAAAAATGAGATTTAATATTCATTAATTCTCATTTGCAGTAAGTTCAGAATGTTAACTATATATACACAAAGTATAGAAGTGAAAAGCCATATCTGTCTTTGAGATACCGTACATTGATAAACTTCAATAAGAGCGAAACGCGTCTGTACGTTCCGTTGATGGACGTGGCTTTTCAGTAATTTTTAATTATCCTAACAACCAGGAAGGTCGTAGTCGCGACGAAGTGTGTTGTACATGCTAGTACAAACTTGGTTTGTCGGATTGTAGTTATTAACGCATCACATAAGGCGACATTTACATGCAAAAATTAGATTTAATATTCATTAATTCTCATTTGCAGTAAGTTCAGAATGTTAACTATATATACACAAAGTATAGAAGTGAAAAGCCATATCTGTCTTCGAGATACCCGTACATTGATAAGCTTAAATAAGAGCGAAACGCGTCTGTACGTGGCTTTTCAGTAATTTTGAAGTATTTAATGTTTAAACAAGTTGTTAATATTAGTGTTTTCATTTAATTAATAAAGATATAACATAAAATTGACAAAATGTCATTTCAAGGTCGTAGAAAAAGTATAGTATTCTATTCGCAAGTAATGGCTATTACTCACTCAAATGATTTACAATTGTCGCCTACGGCTCGTCTTGCAAACTTCATTATTGTGAGTAATAGCTCATTGCTGGCTCATTAAATAATATACTATTCTTAATGTGTTTTACAAAAATAAAATTCATATTTCGATATACTAAAACCGGCGCGTTTTTCAATGGCTCTTGACATTAATTTTGGTGTACTCGCAATGAGATACTGGATATAAATTTGTTAAACACACACTGAGCTTTATGATGAAACTGTTTAAGTACAAGTGTTTAGATAGAACTGTTAAAATAGAATTGACTTTAGTTTTAGTTATTGCCATGAAAGTATGCTTTTTTCATTCCCAATGGGTAAAATAATTCCGGCGGAGCCGAGTTCGTTCCCAAATCCGCAGGTAATAAAATGATATAGACCGAATTCGTTCCGGAGTCTTAGCCGAATTCGTTCCCAAAGTTTCCGGTGTATACATTAAGAGGATTAAGAGATAATGAGATATTTTAAGTGTAACACATTTATAATAAAACTATAAGATAGAGTAAATGCTATGTACATATAATGAGAATTTCATTACCCGATCAGAAACCAATATGCATACATTGCGTGCTATTATCCCTTCCTCTAATTACTCCTAAATTAGTCAAAGTTTACCTGGTAAGATATTTTGCAATAACAATCAGTTTTACTTTTGACGTTGTTAGTTGAAGTAATAATAACTAATAAGCCATGAGTATTGTACAGTTTGAACAAAGTGAAAAAGAAAAAACAATGCTGGTGTTGGATGGTTATACATTTACATTTCATAAAGAGTTGGCCAATGGTATTAAAAGATGGACTTGTACGTCGCGTTGTAAAACAAATTTGTGCAAAGCATTTGTAAAAACCGAAGGTGCCGACAACAGTGTAGTATCATATTGTATTTGAACACATACGAGTGTTTGCTATGGTTTGAGTATTTTTAAAAACGCCTACGTCCTTATGTTTTATTCCTCTAATGTATACAGCTACAACTTTGGGAACGAATTCGGCTAAGACCCCGGAAGGAATTCGGTCTATATCATTTTGTTACCTGCGGATTTGGAAACGAACTCGGTGCCGTCCAATAATTCGTGGTAGATTATTACCTGTCTTGGCATATGTTTAGTTAATAATCTAACCGCTGTATCTTTAATGTCATTAAAAATAATTTATATTAAAGTACCTGGAATTTGAAATACTGTGCTTATAAAATATGTAACAATAGTGTTTCGTTTTATGGCTATTTGTATCTATAGGTATATGAATAGTAAATGTGTTTGCAGCTACGAGCGTCAGATCAAATATATCGAAAATAAATAAACTAAAATCTATTGTGATTCTAGAATCACACAAATACTATTGTTTTACAAGAAGTATCACAAAGACTTGAGGAATTTGTGACTAATAAGCTACCTTACAGACAAGCTTATTAAAATGCCTAATAATAAACTAATTACATTCATGTAAATAGGCATTTCATGGTGTGAAACATTTAAAATTTCCTTGGAATATTAAAATAAAAATAAAATAAATAAATACTAAAATATACAGAGTTAAGCTCAAACATCTCTTGTTTTTTTTATAAAGACAAAATTCTCAATATGTTGCCGATATCGAAAATTTTGATTTTCTGGTGTTCCATTTCTAATCAAACAACTTGCACAATGTAACAAATCCCATGATTGATTATAAATTCTTTGACTGGTGTATGATATTAACTTTTTATTTCGAGTGATTCTTGCAGTAAAAATAGCGGAGAAACTCAAACATAAAAAATATCCTGCCTACCTTATATTTCCCTTATTGGTACTGTATTTTATATGATTGCAGAGGGCCTCGAACATACCACTTGTTGTCGTGACGTAGCGACAATCAAAAACCTGGAAATAAAACAAAAAAGCCAGGATTAAATTTTATCGATAGATACGTAACATCCTGACTGGTTTTCGACGAGAGCAGCGGGTACGTGAGGACATATATATATATATAAAAATCCGCAATATCGGAGTTGTAACAGACGCATGGCTATAAATCGCGAGAAACGCGGTCACGCGGTCGACAGATTGATCTTGAAATCCGTATCGTGAGGGGGTTGGATTATGTTCGGAAAACTGTGTTATTTCGAAACCTCCGGGGTTTAATATCGAATTAAATTGATAACTGGAAATATTTCGTTGATACGTTAATAAATCGTTGCTCTTTTTCACTTAGTGATATTTTATAAAATTGTGTATGTTGTAAGAGCAAAAATTAATCAATTAATATATGGTAGTCTCCTGATATTTTCTAGAAAATAAAATATAATATAATATATATAATTAAAAAAGTGAAAACAATATACCTCATGTAATAATTAAAGATTTATTTCTATCAGCAATTTCTGAGAAACAAAATATAGTTACGCAAAAACTCTTCAAAAAGTTTAATACGATAAAGCGGCAAAAATAATACAGTAAATTAAATAAAGTTTAAGGAATATACTTAAATATAATTTCTTAGGAAAACTTTAAAATAGATCTGTATACTATTATAGAACTACCTTAAGAATGAGATGGTTAATATTCAATTTAATATTTTAATATGAAAAATAATAAAGTATGAAAATAATATCAAAGCAATATTACTAATTTATTTAAATACGAAAGAATTTGATCACATCATCTAGCTAAATCTATGGGATACATCTATAGCGACCTTCCTCCAATTCCATTATCGTAATTTTTGAACGATTCTAGTACTAAGAATAATGTGGTTTGTGCCCAACAACGTTATCTGTAGCATATTGAGCGCCCTTCTAAATAGTTTGGTGACCCAACTCTGTAAAAAACTCATTGGTAATCGTAGACTTAAGCGCTATGATCCCAAAGACCTTCCAACTAGATTTTGAATTATTTAAAATCTATCTATTATCTATTTAAAATTTCTATCAGCAATTTCTGAGAAACAAAATGTAGTTACGCAAAAACTCTTCAAAAAGTTTAATACGATAAAGCCGCGAAAATAATACAGTAAATTAAATAAAGTTTAAATAATATACTTAAATATAATTTCTAAGGAAAACTTTAAAATAGATCTGTATACTATTATAGAACTACCTTAAGAATGAGGTAGTTAATATTCAATTTAATATTTTAATATGAAAAATAATAAAGTATGAAAATAATATCAAAGCAATATTACTAATTTATTTAAATACGAAAGAATTTGATCACATCATCTAGCTAAATCTATGGGATACATCTATAGCGACCTTCCTCCAATTCCATTATCGTAATTTTTGAACGATTCTAGTACTAAGAATAATGTGGTTTGTGCCCAACAATGTTATCTGAGCGCCCTTCTCAATAGTTTGGTGACCCAACTCTGTAAAAAACTCATTGGTAATCGTAGACTTAAGCGCTATGATCCCAAAGACCTTCCAACTAGATTTTGAATTATTTAACATCAGTATTAAAGAAAAGACCCAAACATTAAAGAAGTTTTTAATTTTGAAAAAAGAGTAGCCAAATTGGCTAACATCTTGCTGAATCATACTAATTACAAACATATTGTAATAAACTGAGAAACCAAAAAAAAAACTAAATAAAAGATCTTATGTTGGATTACTAAATGTTGTTTTATAAAATGGATTTCACAAGAATTAATTAAGATTTCTAATGTAAAAATAATTATAAAGAATTAATAAAGGTTCGAAATAAATAAAGCAAATGCAAGGAGCCAATTTGAGAGAAAAATATTTCAACGTGGGATATTAATTTGAAGAAAGGAATAAATAGAAGAATAAGTATAATTAAAACAAAATTGATAAATATGTACAATATCTAATTTTGTTTTTTTCATTTTATAAATAATAAATTTGTTAGATTTAAATTTCGTTTGGAGCTATTTTCTTTTTGCATAGGCTAAGAAATTAAATTTCTAAAAGGTAGAACTACAGACTCTAAGTTTAAATAAATATATTCTACATTCAATCCAAATAATAATAATTCATGACTTAATATTCCCAACAGATTGACGCCAATTACAAAGGGATTTTTAAGTCATGAGCTATTATTACAATTGCGCCCATGGAGCGAGTTAAGATGTTAAAGCTGCCCGCATTCGCCTAGAACAAGAAGGAAAAGCACGAAAAGCTACTCGGACAGCACAGTCCCAGGTTGAAACCGGGACTGCCGGCAAAATAAGCAGTGCGCTAGATATTTACATAACACAAGATATATATTTATTAAATATGTACGATATGTGATGGAAAATTGCAGATTAACAACAAGAGTGACAGGAGTATATTTTCGTGGTTTTCCTTCTCGTTCTAGGCGAATGCCGACGGTTTAACATCTTAAGTCGCTCCATGGACGCAAGTGTAATAATAACTCATGACGTATCAATCGTTTTGTAACTGGTGCCAAGCTGTTGGGAATGTTAGGTCATGAATTATTATTATTTGAATTGAATGTAGAATGTTTTATGAATGTATTTCTTACCATGGCATCATTTATATAACTTTGACATTAATATACTGTAATTTATAATTCTTTGGTAAAGATAATATTTACCAAAACATTTAAGAGATTATTTTAAATATATACATACTAAAGTAAAACAGACTTTAAATCGCCGACTAATTGAATCATCTATATATATATAGTAGATTAAATTAGTCGGAGATTTAAGGTCTGGTTTACTTTGATATGTATATATTTAAAACAAACTTACATTTTTCGACAATCGTGTTTTTTTCAAAGAAATCAAATTATATTTTTAATTTCTTTGAAAGAGACACTATGTGTCGATACATGCAAGATTGTTTTAAATATATACATATCAAAGTAAACCAGACCTGAAATCGCCGACTAATTTAATCTACTATAACATAAAAAGGCCAAGAAATAATTATCTTTATATATATATATATATATATATATATATATATATATATATATATAGTAAATTCAATCAGTTGGCGATTTAAAGTCTGGCTTTACTTTAAAGTATATATATTTAAAACAACCCTACATGTTTCGGCAATGATGCCTTTATCAAGGATATAAAATATAAATGACAGTATACAAATGTCTCACTATTTGTATACTGTCATTTATGTTTGATATCCTTGATAAAGGCATCATCGCCGAAACATGTAGGGTTGTTTTAAATATATATACTTTAAAGTAAAGCCAGACCTTAAATCGCCAACTGATTGAATTTACCATATCATACCAAGGTCACGAAAATATTATATTATATATATATATATATATATATATATATATATATATATATATATAATTATTTCTTGACCTTTGTATATTATAGTAAATTTAGTTAGTCGGCGATTTAAGGTCTGTTTTACTTTAATATGTATATATTTAAAATAGTTGAAATCTTACACATTTCGGTAATTACTGCCTTTTTCAAAGAATCCTAAATTATAAGTCACAATATATTAATGTCGTACTCATATATGTGAAATTGCCATGGATAAAAATTACATTATTCAAAAACAGATTCAAGTTTAATAATAATAATAATAATTCATGCCTTAGCATTCCCCAACAGCTTGACGCCAATTACAGGGGGGCACCGGGAAGCCATGAGCCATTATTGTGACTGCGCCCGAGGAGTGACTTAAGATGTTCAGCTGTCGGCATTCGCTTATAACAAGAAGGAAAACCACGGAAACCTATTCGGACAGTCTCAGCCCTATTAACGATTTTTGTTTCATTATAAGCAATAATTTTATTTTAAAAGAAATTGAATATTCAAAATATACCACTATTTAACTAAAATTACAAATGCGCCATACGATTGTCGACATATTCGACGTAAAAGTTATTATCAATATCCATAAAAGAACATCGCAATAGAAAGACCATATTTGCGGCTGATTATATTGTTTAAATCCTTTGATAAAGAAGCAACATTCACTATTCATGTGGATAAATATTGCCAATAATAATTCTATGAATTACATATATCGATTTTTTTGCAGATTCATGAACTTGAATTTGTCAGCTGTATTTTCGTAAATTTAGGATAAACTAAGATATGTACCCATTTACTACATTATGGTTCTAAAAATTAAAAAATTGTTGATGAATTACAAATAAATTTCTTTTTTATTTTCAGTTAGACATTTATACGCATTCTTTAGATTCGCATAGCTTAGACGCTATTCACCGGTAACCATGTATAATGTTTTATATATTAATATTTAGTGATTAATTTTGCGATGTTCTATTTTTAAATAAAATAATTTAAATTCTGTTAGTAAGACGAGTCTTACTAAGAATACATAAAAAAAATTTAATATCTATTCCAAGTGCAATACAAAAATTTTTCTATCGGAAGAACAAAGTAAGAGTGACGGGTAAATTTGAGATCTAATAATAGCTTCAAGTATTGACTATGCATAATTTAATACGCTTTTAAATTTTATTGTTCGTACCATAACAATTATTACTAATGATATTTATTTAATCAAGCGTAGCTGCGAAAGCAATCAACACCATCTCACTATCTTGAATTATCGTTTCAGTTGGCGAAAAGCTACATTTACACGCTTCACTGACCGATCAATTCCGTTAGAATACACATACATAATATTGTAACAGGTGACAAGTTGTTTATTATCTTGTGAATCTATAAAGCAGTCTTATTTTAGTTGCTATATTGTCTCACATAACATACCATACACGTATCTTTTAATTTCATTTGTTTGTTCTCACTATTAATTGTAATTTGTTACTGGTTTGCGTGTCATATCAATAGGAAGATATATGATATACTACTTTTTGATTCATGTTACTTTCATTTATATATATATATATATATATATATATACATGTTTCCGCGGGTAGTAGTATGTGTTTTAACTGGATTCCGGGTCTTCTTCCGCGTTTCCACTGTTTGGTCTTTGTAAAGACCGGTGCTGGTTTCTGGACGACGTTTTCTGCGATAACTGTCTGCTTCTGCAAACTCGTAAACTGTTTGCGAGTAACCAAAAGAAGAAACAGACAGTTATCGCAGACCTGAAGATGGCAAATGTGATTTTGCCGAAACGTCGTCCAGAAACCAGCACCGGTCTTTACGAAGACCAAACAGTGGAAACGCGGAAGAAAACCCGGAATCCAGTTATACATATATATATATATATATATATATATATATATATATATATATATATATATACATATATATATATATATATATATATATATATATATACACATATATATATATATATATATATATATATATATATATACAAGGTGTGTATAAATTGGCGGACCCACTACACGCGGCGATGTTCTTCGTTAAATTCGGAGTCCAAAATCCTAATACGAAAATGTTGTACCATGCTCCATATCTTTGCACGAGGTTCCTAAAGTTCGGACTTTTAGTCTTGAAATAAGGATTATTACTCGATATTTGTTGACAGAAAGAGCTACAATTTAGAAGAAAGAAGAATTGTTGTTATTATCCTTTCGTTAAAGTTTTTTTTTTTATTTTAAAGTTTGTTTTTAATATTTGTTTATTAACTTATTTTGACGAAAAACACATCTGACAACGTTGTAAAACAATAAGTAGGCAGCCTAATGTTGTTCTAGTCAAATACATTACTACTGTCAAATTTTGACACTTATGTAAACTACCTATTTCATTCGACTTGCTTATTTTTCGTGTTTATTTGTATAATTTTGTGTAGTTTTCGTATTTATTTGTATAGTTTTAATCAGTTTTCGGGTTTTCGTGTTTACTAGTTGTTCTGTTTGTTTATTATGAATTTTACGTTCAACGAATATGCCGATATGTACATGATATACGGTTTCTGTCGTGGAAATGCTAGCATGGCAGGGCAGGAATATCGAGTGCGTTTTCCAAATCGGAGGCATCCAAGTAAAAATGTATTTCGAAGGCTGGACCAACGACTTCGTCAAACAGGTTCGTTTATTCCAAGAAATGCGAACGCAGGTCGACCAAGGCAAAGGCGTACCGTGCAACTAGAAGAGCAAGTTCTAGCCACAATACAGGAAGATCCCTTTGCGAGTACCCGTCAATTAGCTTCTACACTAAATATTCCCAGTAATAAGACTGTTCATTTGGTTCTACGAGAAAACTTGCTTCATCCATACCATGTTCCTAAAGTTCAGCCTCTCTACGGAAATGATAACTTATTTCGAATCAATTATTGCAATACAATCTTAAATAGAATTCAGGAAGAAGGTGACTTTTTAAGACGTATTCTTTGGAGTGATGAGTGCATGTTTACCAGAGATGGTGTGTTTAATACTCATAATTTTCATCATTGGGCAGATGAAAATCTACATGAATTTCGCGAATACGGTCACCAAAGAAGGTTTTCTGTTAACGTTTGGCTGGGTATAATAAACCACAGGGTAGTTGGACCAATTTACTTACCAAATCGCCTAGATGCCGGTGAATATTTAAATGTTTTAGAACAAGTTATTGATGAGATACCGCTGACCATACGCCGTAATATGATTTACATGCATGATGGAGCTCCTGCGCACTTTGCTCGTAATATAAGAGACTGGTTGACTGAATACTTCCCAGACAGATGAATTGGTCGTGGCGGTCCCCTTTTGTGGCCTGCGAGATCCCCCGATCTCAATCCATTAGATTTTTTTGTTTGGGGTTTCATTAAAGGTAAAGTTTATGCTACAGCTCCTCAAGACGCTGATGA
This sequence comes from Melolontha melolontha, assembly GCA_935421215.2. Lineage (NCBI taxonomy): Eukaryota > Metazoa > Arthropoda > Insecta > Coleoptera > Scarabaeidae > Melolontha > Melolontha melolontha. The sequence continues at coordinate 43,882,535 of OW285239.1, read as the reverse complement.
AGTTAAAGCCCGAATTGACGCCGCAGTATTGGAAATCACACCAGAAAGACTTGAGCGAATAGTACAAACGATACCACAAAGATTGCAGCTATGTCTACAAACTGATGGATTTCAATTCGAACAATTATGTAGGTAATAATTACATTGATTTCTATCAAGAAGATGTACAAAAATTAGTCAATATTATCAAAAATTTTTAAAACTTTGTAATATTTTCGTAATAAATATGTAATCTAAGAAACCAATTTTAATTCGTTTGTTTCTTTTTTAAATTTAAAATGGAAGATTCACATGACGACGTATAAAAATGTTCCGAAGATTATAACTAGCACATGCGTGTTCAATGTTGCCAAATGTATGTTTCTTTCAAATTCATTCTGAAGACAAAGGAAGCCTGATACATCGTTTTAGGATTAGGACTTTTAACTCAAAATTTGACCAAGAATGTCGCCACGTGTAGTGGGTCCGCCAATTTATACACACCTTGTATATATATATACAGTGTGTCCGCCTAAGTTCTCTACATACGGAAAACTTTCATATTATTAATTTTAGGAAAAAAAGGCAATCTCTTCTGCTTTTTAAGAAAACACGATTGAACTACTCTAACTTTATTTACCATGTACGGGATGCTCAAAAATTAAGAAATACATTTTTTTAAATTTTCGGCATTTGGATTGAGAAACGAACATAATGTTATTTTATTTGACAAGAGTAATATCTTTAATGTAATTTCACATTTGCTTCAACATATTCACCTTTCTTCTCCATGCACGTAGCTGTTCTTGCAGCAAATTCATGCAATAAATTTCTCACTATGGCAGGAGTTATTTCCTGTATAATTTCAGCTACATTGTTCTCTCTAAATGGTCAATATTTTGAAATGGCTTCTGTAAATACACCTTCTACTTCAAGTATCCCCATAAAAAAGAGTCCAGAGGGTTAAGGTCCGGAGATCTTGCGGGCCAAAAAATGTAAGAGTACCGATCAAATATTTTTCCATTGAAAAGAGCACTTAAATATTGTCTGACATCTCTCGTGCTATGACAAGGTGCACCATCCATTTGGTACCATACCTGCTGCCTTTCGTTTGCGGGTACTTCATGTATAAAATCGTGCAAGTAGTTATTTAAAAATTGTAAGTAACTATGGCTATTTAATGTTTGTCGAAAAAATAACGGTCTAATTACTCGATCTTTAAATATTCCGCACCAAATATTGATTTTAAAATAATATTGATCATGAGTCTGTATCGTGAAATTTGGATTTATGTCACTCCACCATCGACAATTTTGTGAACTTACAGTAACATTTGATCTGAACGTTGTTTTGTGGGTGAAAATAATTTTTCTCACCATAAAGAGATCATCTTAAATCTCTCCTTGTACCAAACTGCTGATGCCAAAACATCGATCACAATCTCTTGGTTTCAAAGTATGTACAAATTTTGGTTTATATGGGTGGTATTTATTTGCTTTTAATATTTTTGAAATGAAGCTTTTGCAAATATTATTTGGAAATGTTGCAGATCTTCTACGCAGTGATTTTTTCCCATCTTTCACCACGGTCAAAAATACTTGTTCAACAGTTTCTTCGCTTGTAATTTTTTATCTTCGTTTCTTACTAAACCTATTATCTACACTTCCAAAAGTTTTGAATTTAGAAAGGATATGTCTTACAGTTGTAAAATGTTTTATATTTGTTGAATATTACTGCTGCTTCCGGAAACGTTTTATAATTATCGCCAACAATTAAAATTATTTCAATTTTATCTTGTGTTGTCAATTTCATAGAATATTCAATCATTTAAATAAGTATATGCTTTAACATTTTACTTAAACAGAACCAATTATCATAATGACATCTGTAATTTAATTAGTTTCGAATCCTATGTAACTATTTCATAGAATTATACAGTTTACAATAAATAAGTTTTTTACGGTAGTGCTTATTGTGAAAAATTGATTCGCTAGAGATGTAAACATTAATAGTTAACACCGTTAAATTTAAACATATTTCATTTTTACATATTTTTGAAACTAAAAAAAAATAGTGTGTATCTATTAAATAAATTTTATATTTATAAATTTTTAGCTCCCCTGTACATGGTAAATAAAGCTTGAGTAGTTCAATCGTGTTTTCTTAAGAAGCAGAGGTTTTTTTAAAGAATAACTTTTGCTAAAGATTTGAGTAGTTTAATTAGCCCCACGTTGTCGTAAGAATTGATAATATATACAGAGACACTCTTAATAAATATTACGAACGATTGTAATAATTGAAAGTGTACTTACGATGATTTTCTCTTAAAACGCTTAGCTCAATTAATTAGTATATATAGTATATATTTCAAGGTTAAATTGCAGGTTCTATACAGATATTGATGTTTTCTATTTAATTAACGGATTGTAACACAATACTTTTGACTGATTCAATAAAAAATACGAGTTTTAATATCTAAAGATGTATATTTATTTTGAATATGACTGTAAGTTTTGCAATTGCGATGCATTGAAGTTTAGCACGTAGTTTTGCTTATTGTGATAGGTTCATTTACAAGTGAAAGTTTAAATAAAAGTTTGTAGAAAATTATTCTATACTTTATGACACAGGTAAGAACTAAATTATGTATTTATTTACTTATACTGCGTGTCCCTGAAATAAAAAGACAACGTATGAAAAATGGAAGGATGTAATTATATAGAATATAAATCCAAAATATTTTCCCAAAATTCCCTTTCATAAGCGAGAAAAACATTACAAAAATATTTAAAAAAAATTGTCGCGTCATTGTGCGATTATAGAACGTATTAGAGACGATGTCTTAAAGTTAACCGACAATAACAAAAAGAATAGTTTTGTTATTGTCCCTGCCATCCAGCTGTTACGTATGTAAACATACACTATAACGAATGTGTGTGTGAGGTATTTATTGCTTATACACATTCTAAATATTTTGAAAGGGAATTCCCAAAAACAAACGTGTTCTATGCGGTTTCCAAAACGAAAGTGTACGGGCCCTTTTTGTTTAATGAAAACAGTGTGACGGGTACAACATACTTAGATATATTGCGGTTGTGGTTGTATCCACAATTAACAGAGGATTTCAACAACTTCATCTTCTAACAAGATGGTTGGCACGGCGAAGTGCATTGTTGTCTAAACGAGACGCTTCCTCACCGTTGGATTGGGCGCAGTGGCATATTGCTCGTCTGACCTCCCACGTCACTCGATCATACGATGTGTGATTTTTATCTTCGGGTGTATATCAAAGATGTAGCTTAAATGGCAACACTGGGTGAGCTTCGAGAACGCATTACTACTGTTGTGAGGAGCTTCAATAGGAAGATATTGCAGCGTGTGTGGTCCGAACTTTGCTACCATTGAAATATGTGTCTTGTGACAAGAGGTGCACTCATAATGGCATTGAATAAAAATTTGGACATTTTCCCTTTTTTTCATGTATTACTTGATATTATATTTCTAATACTTTCTAAAATATAGTCTTTTAAAATCCAATTATTCTTTTGTAGACACAAATTGTAAATAAATACATATATTTATTATTTTATGAGGATTAGAAAATAAAATAGACTCAAATTCAAACAAAAATGACAACAATTTTCTGCCTTAGTTATTGACAGGTGCAGTAACAAAGGAATCAACTTAAAAAAGTTTATAGTATATAAAAAGAGCTATGTCCAGATTATTTCAACCTATATATCACGGATGTTCTGTGACAGGAAAATTCGAATAATTCGGATGAATAGCAGGAAAAACGTCCGGATGTAAAATATTTCCAAATACTAACGACAGGTTCTGTGACATCTGCAGACACCTAACGAAATACATTTTACATGAACTGCTTTTCCAATACACCCTCTCGTCCGTTAGCGTATTTGTAATGCATTAAAAATCGACTGTATATAAATAGGCATGCTTTGGAATGTCGATTGTACTACAAGAACGAATTTGCATGTTTATGTATCCTGACAAATGTTGAAGAATTGTATTGTGGTAATTTGATAGAAATTCTATTACTGAATATAAAGAGAAAATAACTCGGCAGTCAATCTAAAATTGAGTACATGTTTTACTATGAAGCAGTTTATTTTTATAAAAATTATTAGCTGAGCTCGGCATTGTTACTAGATTTGAGTATATAAAGATTAAATGAACACAATTTGATATCAATTATTGTATTTAGTTATAATTAGATGTTTACATATTACGGAACTTCACAAAATTTAACCTTCACTTTATAAAGGTAAGAATGTAAATAAATCAAATTGTCAAAACAACAGCAATCAAACTTATTCTGCGCATGCGCAACAGCATTTATTACTTCATGAACATCAATGTGGGAAATATTAATCTACATTAAAAAATAGTACTGCTACTATTGACATTATATTATTAGGCCACTAACTTTCTTTCTATTGGTTAAATCGAGGATTTTAATAGCTTTAGACCTTCTCCGGACAACGCGGATCATTTTGAAGAAAATCGCGCGTAAATCGGCCCAGTAGTTTTTAGTCCAAAACGGACACATATACGAACATGGCCATATATATATATATATATATGTATATGTATATGTATATGTATATGTATATGTATATGTATATGTATATGTATATGTATATGTATATGTATATGTATATGTATATGTATATGTATATGTATATGTATATGTATATGTATATGTATATGTATATGTATATGTATATGTATATGTATATGTATGTATATGTATATGTATATGTATATGTATATGTATATGTATATGTATATGTGTATGTAACAAGTGTTCATTTGAAAAGTCAATCTAGGTTACGTTGAAATTTTGATAGAAATAAGACGCAAATATATTAGTATGTGTTGTTGTTCCGTAAACGTAAATCCAAACGATATTTGATAATGTCAATCACAAATATCAGTTAGTGCATAAAATAATCGGGCGTCGATTCTGGTTTAAATAAATTGTTTCTCAGTTTTAAAATGGCTTTCACTTTAGAACATAACATTTTTTTAGTCCAGGATTATTTTCGAAGTGGTAATCAAATTTATGGTTTATGGGTTTATTCAGTTCAAGATTGCATGGTAGAATTTCAAGTTGAGTTTCCACATTTTGTAATAGATTATATACAATTTAAGAATACTTTGGATAGAACTTTAAAATCTTTTTCTGAAACTGGTAGTCTCTTAAGAAAATCAGGCAGCGGAGCAGTTAAGAAACGTACACCTCTAGTTGTCAATCGTGTTGAAGAAATAATGGAAAATGAACCACAAACATCTGTTCGACATTTAAGTCAACAAATAAACCTTTCTGTTGGTACAACTCACAAGTTATTAAAAAAAGATATGCAACTTTATCCATACCGTGTCACAGCAGTACAAGAATTATTAGAAATTGATTACCCGCGTAGATTACAGTTTTGTAATTAGTTTGTAAATATGAACAATAATGCAGAACTTTCGCAATGAGCCATATTTACTGATGAAGCATCGTTTTACAAAACGGGATACCTAAATTCACAAAATACAAGAATTTGGAGTAGTGAAAATCCACATGTAATTAATGAAGAATCGCTACATCCAGAGAAAATTGGTGTTTGGGCAGCGATGAGCCAAAGGCGAATCATTGGACCTACATTTTTTCAGGGAATGTTAACTGCTCAAAGGTACCGTACTGAAATTTTACAACCATTTGTCAATCAGTTGCATGATGATGAACTTCAAAATGCATGTTTCAAACAAGACGGAGCACCTTGTCACTGTACTGCAGAATCTTTGGATTATTTAAGAGAATTTTTTGATGAGCGTATAATTTGTCGAAATACTGAAATTGCCTGGCCTGCACGTTCATGCGATTTAACACCTTGCGACTTCTTTTTGTGGCCTTATCTAAAAAATAACATATTTCGAACACCTATATTGAATTTGAATAATATGCTACAGAGAATCGAACAGAAATGCATGGAAATTAATAACAATCCAGTAATGCTGCAGAATATCATCAGAAACTTTGAACGGAGGATTTTAATGTAAATAAATTGATCATGATATACTTATCAAAAAGTTGAACCTCTTGGGCTTCAGTGATTCTTTTAAATATTTTTTACATCTTACTAACAAAATAGATCGCAGTATGTATGTTATAATGGATATGAGTCGCGTTTGTACATTGCTTGGTCAGGAGTTCCACAAGGGTCCAATTTGGATTCCCTTCTTTTTGTACTGTATATTAATGATTTATTAGCTTTGGTTGGATGTGGCTAGTGTATTTTTACTAAAAATTGATATTATTGATGAGTGGTACATAGCAAATAGACTAAATGTGAATACAACAAAGTATAAAGTTATTACCTACGTCAGAAGAAAGGTACACTGATCGTTCTAAAACAGAAAAAAGTGTTGGATCCGGAATATAGGAGTAGATAAGGTACGGGGCTTCGAGAGAAAAATTCCATGTATTTTCTTACGGAGATTCTTTTTGCAATTATCTGTTTTGTCAAGTTTTCATGATCTGTTTTATAAAACAGCTCAAGAGCAAATAATAAACTGCCATTGAACAGTTTACAAGAAAATTTGAACAGTTAATAAACAACTTTTAAACAGCATTTAAACAGTTTTAAGAGCTTCTCAATGAATAGAGAGGAAAGATCGGTTCAAAAGATTTAATGGCCTCGGTGAGCAATTACGCAATAATTAACGTGAAATTAGCTGCGTTATTCAGATGTAATGTCCCAGAATGAATGGCCTTGAATTGTAAAACAAAGCTCCATAAGAAAATACATTGGATTTTGCGCTCTTATTGCTTATCTATTTATATGGGCTCAAAGAAAGGACGATGAACCAAGTGAGAGGGAGAGGGAGAGATATAAGAAATTTCAAGCGGAAATTAACAAACAAGATAGAACGAATCGTACCCTGGCCATCCTTTACTATAGCCAAGCAATGTTAAAGGCACTAAATTCAGTGCAAGTCAAATATAAATTTGTATAGGATTGTGTGTGTACTTTAAATGAGCTTGATCACAAATGTTGTCACAGAATGACCTATGTCACAGTGTAGTGCAGTAGTGCCCTGTAACCCAGGCTAATGTCACAGAGTGACATTAGCCTGGCGTCCAGGTACTACTACCATAGATCTAATGAGAAGGCGGACAAATTGGCCCGACAGGCCTTGACTACAGACTTCATAGGACCGAAACCTTCCTGTGACATTGAAAAACAATTATTAAAGCAGCCATGAAAAAGACGACCGAAAATAGATCTTGGGAAAGGTGGACTTGACTCTCCAGGTCAAAGAGAAAGGCAAAACAGTTTTTTTAGGAAACATTCGCCTAAGTTCACAATAGAGCTACTAAATAGAGAAAGTCTGCTAGGATGATGGTAGACCCATTAATGGGGCTCTATAAGTTCAAGCAGTATATGAATAATATGGGCTTGATATAATAAACGGTATCTAGATTCTGCCAAGAGGAGGAGGAAGACGCGATTCATGTACTATGACAATGCGAAGGTTTGATGAGAACGGTTCTTGTAATGGGAGATTAATATCAAAAAGCGGAACTATATTTAAAAGAACAGCTCTCGATGGTACTAAGAGAAAGTACTCTAACGAGGCATGAGGGTCACAAGAGATCTAGAAAGATCGCAGTGTCGCAATATAATAGGCCGCAATCTAATACAAAGCTTCAACTTTTAAAGATCTGGGAGTTTACCTTAACAGTATGTTCACTTTTGCTAATTATTATACCAATACTGCATCTTCTGCCCTTAAAACATTAGGACTTATAACAAGAAATTCAGCATCTTTTCAAATAGTATCATAGTTTTATATATTTATCCAACATACATATATGTGCGAGGTTTGTTCGGAAACTACGTGGCCTAACACAGAGATGACATGAATTCGCAGGAATCTTATTAACCATTGTGTAGAATCACCCTTTAATAGGTTAAATATGACAGTACAGAGCGATCTGTTAATTAGTCTATTTTTGACAGTACACCAAAGTGAACATGATGATTTTGTAATAATGAAAAAAACCGAGTTGAGAGCAGTGAAAAAGAACTTTCATTTGATAGGCTTAACACCAACCGAAGTCAAAGCAGAGCTGGATTCAACACTACTAGGATCCACTCCTTCGTTTTCAATTGTAAAAACTGGGTTGGCGAATTTAAGCGTGGTCGTATGAGCACAAATGATGAACCCCGTAGTGGACGTCCAAAAACTGTTAATATTCTCGATACGATTGAAAATGTCCACCGGATCGTCTATGATGACCGTAGAGTAAAAGTGTACGAGATAGCAGACATTGTAGGCATCCCAAATGACAGTGTGCACGGAATTTTAACTGAATAATTGGAAATGAAAAAATATTCGTCGCGTTGGATGCCGCGGTTACTCACATTGGAGCAAAAACTGAATCGTTTGAGTGTTTCTCGCGACTTTTTGTAACGGTTTTGCCGCAATCAGAAGGCGTTTCATTACCGTCGATGAAACCTGGGTCCACCATTACACTCCAGAATAATCCAAACAATGGACAAAAAAAGTTCTCCGTCATCTAAAAAGTCAAAAATGGTTTTGTTAGCAGGAAAGGTTGTGGCTACTGTTTTTTGGGGGATTCTTATGGAATTATCTTGGTCGACTATTTAGAAAAGGGGAAAACAATAAATAGGGAGTATTATGAAAACTTTTTGCAACAATTAAGCGATAAAATCAAAGAGAAACGACCTAAATTGTCAACGAAAAAAGTGTTTTTCGATTAGTATAACACACCTGCCCACAAGTCGGCAATAATTCATGAATGGGATTTGAATTAGTGCCTCATTCACCCTATTCCCCAGATTTGGTTCTCAGCGATTATCATCTCTTTCCCAAAACTGGCAAAATGGCTCGGGGGTAAGAGATTTTCGTCTAATTCGTAATCGCTGCTGTATATAGCTATTTCGAAAACTTGGATTCATGGACCTACGACGAAGGCATTACTAATTTGGAATATCGGTGGAATAAGCGTGTTGAGTGAGCAGGCGGCTATATTGAAAAATAAACCTCTTTTTATCAAAAGAACTTATTCTTTCTTTGTTAGGCCACGTAGTTTCCGAATCACCCTCGTAAGAAGCACAAGCTTGAATATCCAAGTTAGATATACAGTAAAAGCGCGCTTACTGCGAATATACAAAATTATGTGATTGGCGCTTTGCGATATGATAAGTTAGTAGGGCGCAATGCATTAATTTGGTAGACTTCAAAATAACACAACTGACATAAGTGAACGTGACAGCAGACCTATCTTGCGATCAACTAACTTACATCCCCACTATATTCCTCTATTGCTATATATTCATACCTCGCGCGCTTTGACTGTAGAATCCATTTTATCCACAAGCTGTCTATTAAAAAATATGCAAAAAGAAACTTAAAGGTTTTATATTTTAGGGAAGGTGGCCCACCTGATTACAAAATCTTATTCAGAAGAATCGCTTTGGTATAACTCGAAACTAGGCACACATTATATAGTGTGAAATTTCTTTTTAATTTGCTATATAACGACATTGACACTGAAAACTGACAGATTTCTATAATTTCAAGTTCTGCGCATTTCTTCGCGACAAAATTTCACTTTTTGCTATTCACTAACCAAGTAATGCTCCTATTGCTGACATATAGTCGATTTTCCGTTTTAACTCTTAAGTGCATACCGTTGCAGAAATGCAACATAATCTTTTGAATATCAAAACTATAACCCAAAACAAGTTCTCGATCTATTCATGATGTTTTAGAGATGCCACAGTGTGTTAAATATGAACCTAACAACTGCGCACTTAAAATTTTAGAAATCTTGAATCAGTATATCGTAATTTCGACATAATAGCCACTCCATGCAATATTACATAATTACAATTCTATGAAAGAAATACTTAATATAGCTAAGTTGTTTCTAGTTTGATATCCTCTAGACCGTTCTATACATTAATTTAGGTGAAATTACCTTATTAATTGGATAAAACTTTATTTCTTCCTTAGATGATATTTTTAATTATGTAGATGATACATGCATGTATCTAAGTATCTATAGATGTATAAAGTTCTGCTTTGGTGATATTTTCTTTCATATTATTTTTCTCTTTAATTTTAATGTTTTTTATAATTATTCTATTTTTTTTTGCTATATAAATAAATAACGTGTGCTAGTTTTTGTTTATTGATTGTCCTATGTATGGATACTTAATCTGTTCGACAATAAAATAAGTTATTATTATCTTGTTCTTCTCCAAATATTTTATTCGAATATTTTGAGTTCGTGATACAATAGGAAAACGATTTTATTTGGCTCGGTCTCGTTCATATGAAACCAAACGTGTCTCCAAGGATAATTTCACGGCTACTAGTTAGACACAGAAAATATCTTATTTTCATTAACAGTTCGTGTATTTAAAAGAGTTTAAAATCAAATAAGAAAGAAAAAAAAGTATTTTTTAAAGTAATAGTTCATTAGATTTTTACATTTTTCGATACGAAATTAAAGTTTAGAGTAATCTAAGTCACGCTTCACTTAGATTACTCTTTAAATAAAGAAATAAGGATTTTTTGTAATTTTTAATTACATTTATTAAAAAAAGGGTAACACAAAAATTTATATTTGCAAAAGAAAATCAATTAACGGATTTATGATCGCGTACACCAGTCATGCTGTTCAGCAAATGATGGCTTCGTTTAACATTTAAATGAACTGTCAGTTCTTTTTGCCATTAGCATAAGATATGTACGCAAAGTAAATTAGGTTTATCGAAAAGGTACGATATTGAAATAATAAACACATTTAGTGGAGAGTTAACATAAAAAGCATGAATTGAAATTCCAACCAGTTGGAAGTATAAAAAATAATTCCCTTACTGCATTGTGTAACTATGAAAGGCTCTTGGAAAAAATTTAAAGAGCCAAGCTTTAAGTCACATTTTATTAATTTTAATGGTAAAATAAATTTTAAACTTAAAATTTTTAAAGTACTTGTACAGGATGGCCCAAAATGACCGAAGGGGTTTGAGTTCATTATAACTTCTTATTTAAGACATAATTATTAATTTTTTTAATTTTAAATACAGTATATTAATGGAGAATATTTTTAAAAAAATTATATCTCGCAATGGATCGTTGATTTGAGAAATAAAGGTCAACGATTTTGGCACGTTGTTCAATTGTGTACTGTTCCATTTTAAATTCCCCAAGTCTTCTTTACAAAATACTGAAAACAAAAAAAAAAAAAAATTAGAATAAAAAAGTTATAAGGAATTAAAACCCCTTCAGTCATTTTGGGCCACCCTGTATAATATCCGTCGAAATAAATAAATTACTTTTAAAAATACAAATACCTGGGATTAAAAAAAACATTGGATAGGAGCTTGAATGAAGGAAAAATGAAAGCTATGCAGGCATTAACTATGATGAATGAAGTACTGTGGACCCAAAGCATATCCAACATTAATAAACAAATAATTTACAATACCATCTTTAAGAGCATTATTATTTATAGTAGTGGAATGTAGCAGTTGACAACGAAGAAAAATCAAAGAAGATAATGGGTGTAGTCCACACAATAGTTGACATAAGATGACGATATAAAAACGAAATAGTTAATATGACTTGGCCAATTTCAAGAGAATGCCGGACCGACGGATAAACAAACCAGTTTTAAATTGGAAGATAGTAGAAGACCAACTGATTGAATTTACCATATCATACCAAGGTCACGAAAATATTATATATATACAGGGTCCGGCAACGAAGCGGGGACGGAAGATTACACGCGTATTTGAAAGTTAGTCAAATATTTAGTCATCGGATATCCTTCCGTACCATCAAGCGCATGTTTTAAAAATATTTTGTTTTATACAGGCTGTTCCAGATGGAAATGCCAGACTAAAGTTGCATTTTTTTTAAATGGAACACCCTGTATATTAATAGATAAAATGATCCGCGCTTGAAAGCTGATTACATCGATATAATGTTGTATGGGTCTAAAGTTGATAGTTTCTGTGTAAATAATTATTTTACTTGATAAATTGATACATTTCAGTAGGCTATTCTGCATAAGGAAAATCAAAAGATCCGAAACCAATAGAATAGAATATTTTCTACTAGTATGCACTTTCGTTGCTACGTGAAATAAATTCTGCAACTGTTCGCGTTATACAGGATGTTCACAATTTCGCAAAATCGAAGATATCTCGTAATTTTTAAATGGAACACCCTGTATATCTTTAGCTCATTGCAGAGCCCTTTTACTACGCTTTCTATTGATACCTCATTTGATGCACCTAGGATGGATCATTTGCTAATTATTTCTTTTTAGAATTGAATTAATGAAAAATGCTTGTATTTTTAGTCGCTAATTTGCGCTTTTAAACCTTCAGTAAGATCGGATATTCAACAAATTATCCATAAATGGTCTATAATAAGAAGAAGCCCCATTAAGTACGAGAAACAGTTGGTTTTCACTCAGCGGTGAAAGCAAACATTAAATTAATATAAAGTAATATAGCATTTTCAATAGATTCACTGCTGATCAAGTTATCTGGTGTCAGTTTTAAGCTTAATAACCAAGTTGTCAAAAATTTCGTTCCATCTTACACAGTATTTCGTTCAATCTTTAAAAGAAATTGCTATAATGACTAATTTTAGTATTCAAGAAATGGTGAATATGATATTTATTCTTGGGGAGTGTACAAGAAATTGTCTCCTAGCAAGTAGAGTATATGCAGAGAGATTTCCAAACCTTGAAAGAAAGCCAAGACCGGAAGCATTTGAAAGGTTATTAGAGAGATTTACAGAAACTGGTAGTGTAACCTACAAGAAGAGAGAAATAAATAAGCCGGTAATCAATGAAAAAAGCGAATTGGCCGTATTATTAACAATACAGGAAACAAAGGTAACAGCTATTGAAGATAGGAGCGTACGAAGAATTTTAAGAAGTCATAAGTATCATCCGTACCATATGGAATTAAATCAGGAATTGCATGGTGATGATTTCATTAAAAAAACAGACTTTTGTGGTTGGTTGTTAAATAAAATGCGAGAAATGCCAAATATTTTAACAAAGATTTTGTTTAGCGATGAGGCTACTTTCAAAAGTAATGAGGCGGTAAATAAACATAACATGCATTATTATGCAACAGAAAACCCGCATTGAATACGTCATGTAGACAATCAGAATAGATGGTCTCTTAACGTCTGGGGAGGTATACTTGGTCCATATATCATTGGGCCGTACTTTTTCGATGGAACCGTTACAGGCGATACGTATTTTGCATTTTTGCAGAACGAACTGCCTAATTTACTTGAGAATGTGGATGCTGACACCCGACAAATTTTCTGGTTGCAACACGATGGTGCACCTGCTCATTACAGCCTTAACGCTAGGGAGTTTCTAGGGCGATGGAAGGAAGACAAATGGATAGGACGAGGTGGTCCAATCGCTTGGCCTCCACGAAGTCCAGATCTTACTGTCTTGGACTTCTACTTTTGGGGATATGTCAAGGCTCTAGTTTATGTGGAAGTTCCTACAACAAGGGAAAATATGATGGAACGCATAAGAGAGGCATTTAGAAATGTTCGCCAAGAAACATTACAGCATGTTCAACAGAATTTCACCAGGCGGCTTCATTTATATATTGAGAAACATGGAAGGACATTTGAAAGTTTTCTTTGATTTATTTGCACTTACTATTTACATTTACTTTATTTTTATTTACTGTGCTACTACTTTTGTTAATTAAATTTGATGTTGTGGTTAATAATTATAATTAGTATTTATTTAAAATAGTGCAAACTTTTAATACTACTCGTAGTTGATTCCTTCCTACATGATTTCGATTTATGTTAAGCTAATTAGGTATGTATTGTTTCATATTAGGTATTCGTAAAATAGTTGGTTTTACAAAATTCTTTAAAATACAAATTAATTAGTGCAAATTTTTTATTAAACTAACACCAGATAACTTGACCAGCAGTGAATCTATTGAAAATGCTATATTACTTTATATTAATTTAATGTTTGCTTTCATCGCTGAGTGAAAATCAACTGTATCTCGTACTTAATGGGATTTTTTCTTGTTATAGACCATTTATGGATAATTTGTTGAATATCCGATCTTACAGAAGGATTAAAAGCGCAAATTAGCTACTAAAAATACAAGCATTTTTCATTAATTCAACTCTAAAAAGAAATAATTAGCAAATGATCCATCCTAGGTGCATCAAATGAGGTATCAATAGAAAGCGTAGTACAAGGGCTTTTTGATGAGCTAAAAATATACAGGGTGTTCCATTTAAAAATTACGAGATATCTTCGATTTTGCGAAATTGTGAACACCCTGTATAACGCGAGCAGTTGCAGAATTTATTTCACGTAGCAACGAAAGTGCATACTAGTAGAAAATATTCTATTCTATTGGTTTCGGATCTTTTGATTTTCCTTATGCAGAATAGCCTACTGAAATGTATCAATTTATCAAGTAAAATAATTATTTACACAGAAACTATCAACTTTAGACCCATACAACATCATATCGATGTAACCAGCTTTCAAGCGCGGATCATTTTATCTACTAATATAACGGGTGTTCCATTTAAAAAAATGCAACTTTAGTCTGGCATTTCCATCTGGAACACGCCGTATAAAACAAAATATTTTTAAAACGTGCGCTTGATGATACGGAAGGATATCCGATGACTAAATATTTGACTAACTTTCAAATACGCGTGTAATCTTCCGTCCCCGCTTCGTTGCCGGACCCTGTGTATATATATATATATATATATATATACACAATATTTTCGTGACCTTGGTATGATATTACATGTTTCGGCAATGATGCCTTTATCAAGGATCTAAAATACAAATGACAGTATACAAATGTCAAATAATTGAGTTGATATGGATAAAATTATTCAAAGATACATTCCAATTGAATAATAATAAATCATGCCTTAGTATTCCAAAAACAGATAGCAAGGTGTGAACATATGTGTTGTCCGCTGCTAGCAGCTTGTGTCTCTTTCTGGGTATGAACTTGTGTGTTGGTTGCTGCTGGCAGCTTTCGTCTCTCTCTGGGTGTGTGGTTTTGTGTTTGTTTGAGCGCGTAAGTGTAGAGTTTTGTATGATGGCGCGCTCGTGCGTGTGTTTAGTGACCGGTCGCATAAATTTAGAGAGATCGGATAACCAGCCGTTGCGCAGGGCCGCCAACCCTTTCCCGGCAACTTTTTTACTTTTCCGTGCAGTACTTCGACGGCCCGACCCCCGCTCCATCGAGGAAAGGCGCAGACTAGCGAAGCGCACCCTGGACGGGGTTGCTCATCGCCAACCGAGGGAACACTCTTAGCGGCTACTTCGGTAGACGACGGTCACACTTTGTGCCATCTTAACGTTTTCCGCCAATGCGGGGGCACTGCATACACGTCGAACGTGTGTGTGCTGTTAACGGCAGCCTAGCAAGGTTGCCGCCCAGGACCGGTCCTAGTGGTGTGTGCATTGCTACCAAACTCTAGGGGGGTCTGCCCGATGGGCAGTCAGGTGCAATTCCGCCTTTCCAGCAGAAGAGAGGAATCAAGCTACGCGCCGCAAAACACGGCGCCGCGCAATGCACACACCACTAGGACCGGTCCTGGGCGGCAACCTAGCTAGGCTGCCGTTAACAGCATACACACGTTCGACGTGTATGCAGTGCCCCCGCATTGGCGGAAAACGTTAAGATGGCACAAAGTGTGACCGTCGTCGACCGAAGTAGCCGCTAAGAGTGTTCCCTCGGTTGGCGATGAGCAACCCCGTGCAGGGTGCGCTTCGCTCGGGCCGTCGCTAGGGCCGCTTCGGGCCGCTTCGGGCCGTCGAAGTACTGCACGGAAAAGTAAAGAAGTTGCCGGGAAAGGGTTGGTGGCCCTGCGCAACTGCTGGTTATCCGATCTCTCTAAATTTATGTGACCGGTCACTAAGCACACGCACGAGCGCGCCAACATACAAAACCCTACACTTACGCCCTCACACAAACACAAAACCACACACCCAGAGAGAGGCGAAAGCTGCCAGCAGCAACCAACACACAAGTTCATACCCAGAAAGAGACACAAGCTGCTAGCAGCGGACAACACATATGTTCACACCTTTCTATCTGTTTTTGGAATACTAAGGCATGATTTATTATTATTCAATTGGAATGTATCTTTGAATAATTTTATCCATAGCAACTCAATTATTTGACATTTGTATACTCATACCAGTAGAACACACCTCGTCGCGACTCCGACTTTCCCGGTAATTAGGATAATAGTCGCGACAAGGTGTGTTCTATATACTGGTACAAACTTAGTTTGTCGGATTGTAGTTATTAAGGCATCACATAAGGCGACATTTATATGTAAAAATGAGATTTAATATTCATTAATTCTCATTTGCAGCAAGTTCAGAATCTTAACTATATATACACAAAGTATAGAAGTGAAAAGCCATATCCGTCTTCGAGATACCGTACATTGATAAGCTCCAATAAGAGCGAAACGCGTCTGTACGTTCCGTTGATGGACGTGGCTTTTCAGCAATTTATAATTTATAATGTTTATAGATTATGTGGGGATTTCTTTTGTAGGAGGGAAATTAAACGAATCCACAGATATGACACAAATATTTGGATATTTAAACTAAATAGACTCTGGTAAATCAAACCATCCTTAATTTAATAAGTTTACTTAATAAGTTAAATTTTTGATAGTAAACCAAATAATATAGACTTAGCTCTAGTATCTTTCGTCCGTCAGATGTCACTATATTATGAGGTGATATCTGATAGGACGGAATTTGCTATACCATTTAGGCGATTTAAGCTTTTAAATTATTTCACTAGCTTAACTGACGACGCTTAATAGTAATAGCAGAAACATATGTCTTAAGCAGAAGTAAAAAGCTGTGAAATACGAGGTGTGTTGTCCATGTTTACAGTTACAGATGTGTATTTTACATGTCTGTTTCATTTGGAAGTAAATAATCTCCTCTAATAATGGATAATCTTGATTATAGATTGTTTGGTCGCTAGTGTCAGTCCAATTCATTCCGAGGTTGATTCAGGGTGTACAACAATTTGAACACAAACAGAAAGTGAATACATATAATAAACGGAAAACAGGAGTATAACGACCTTTTAAAGAAATGCCTTCTGTGGTTTTCCCGTTCAAACAATATTTTCTTCAGTATCCAAACATACAAAATATTACTGTCAGCAGTTACTTTTATGATTTATAAAAGTAAGTTGTTTTAATTTACTATAACCTAATTTTCTAATTTTATACGTTTCCTAAAATATATCACAAAATTGCAACTGAATTTTATCGTGCCAAAAATTATTCTCTCCCAATTTTTTTTTTCAATAAGTCACCATAGCGACCCAACAGTTTTTACTCTTTTTAAGATCATTGGTCGCTTTTGTTATACAGATTTTCCAAAATATTTGACATTTTAAATATAATTTTGATCTTTGATTAATATTATAAACTTATTGCTTTGCAAATAAATTTTTCCTCTCACATAACCTTTGACATTAGCAAACATTAATAATTGTATATAAAATTAACTAAATTTACATTGTCCAATAATTTTGGAAAATATAGGAAAGTCATATACTTTTAAAATTTAATTAGAGACTTGACACTCTATGTTGAAAAAAATACAATATAAATATATTCTATTATATTATATAGATAATATATATATATAGTAATATATATATATATATATATATATATATATATATATATATATATATATATGTAGATATATATATATATATATATATCGTGTGTGTAGTATTACAAACAATAGCCCATATAGTTTAGGTTATGTAAATACTTGTAATACATTTTATTTGTACATTGACAACATATTGACAAGTTTGTTTACATTCCTTTTTTGTTTTCTTCTTAATAAAAACAGGTCTGAGGAAGGTCTAGACACAAGACCGAAACGTCACACAACCAAAAAGTGTTTTTCTTAAAAACGACACCCTAATTCTACACAAGTGTAGTAAGTTATTAATACATAGTGCTATTCACCATCAACATACACGTTGAATTCCACCATACATATATATATATATATATATATATATATATATATATATATGGTAGATTCAATTCGTTGGCGATTTAAGGTCTGGTTTTACATCAATATGTATATATTTAAAATAATCTTACATGTTTCGGCATATGATGCCTTCTTCAAATTATCTTTATATATATATATATATATATATATATATATATTAAACACATTCGAAGCAATGTGAAGTCGATATTGATTTGCTTCTTTGGCGCTGATGGCATCGTGAGCAAAGTATTTCTTCCACCACTGTGGCGTAGGATCCACAATTCTTGGATCCTACACCACGACAATGCATCAACTCACACGTCACTTGTTGTGCGTCACTTTTTAGCCTCAACGGCGGTACTACCGCACCTTTCCTACCCCCCAGATCTTGCCCCGTGTGACTTCTTCTTGCTTCTCAAGTTGAAACTTAGACTCAAGAGGTGGCGCCGTTTTGAGACGATTGAGATGATCCGGATCGAATCGTAGGCAGTGTTGAACACGTTAACACGCGAACACTTCCAGCACTGCTTTTAATCATGGACAAGTCGCTGGGATAGGTGTATTCATGTGAAGTAAGAGTACTTTTGAAGGGGATGATAGTGAAGAAGTTTTAAGAATAATTTATTGTGTTTTTCTTTCACTTTCCGGGAATTTCTGCCCCTCGTATATATCCATTTATCTTCATCTAGTTCGCGTTCCCTAATTTATGCCAGTGTTTCATCCATCTATATATATATACGCAACAAACGTTATAAATCATGGCAATGAAACTTTTTCAAGTAACTTAAAGAATGATATTTTTATTTTTTTACATTTCCCATGTGGCTGTAAAAGGATTATGCCAACTTTTTCTCAGTAATTCCTCTTTAAATACAATGCGAATTCGAATGCGGCGAAAGGGAAAAAAATTAAGAAGTAAATGTTCTCATCCGTACCGCAGCCATTAAGTAGGCAATGAAAAACTTTCGGCTTAATGTGAATGATGGCGTACGTATGTAACAGTCGAAAAAGAGGCGCTATGGAAAAAGTTATCTATGATCGGATTCAATTATCGTTAAAAATAATTACGAGAAAAGCCTTTATTGATTTTGACAATTTTCCAATGACACATCCTAAGCTCAAAATGAAAAGGATACGCGTAATATGTAGCACGTAAAATGAGTGCAACCTAATAATTGAAAGACAAAATTAAAAACAAACCTAAAAATAGAAGAATATTAGGATATTAATTTGTGTTTAATAGATTCGTAAAATCATTTCCTTTTCTAAAACCGCAAAACGTATTGATAAAGGAAATGTTCGTCAGATAAAATAATTGAACGTCTTTTTTTATTATATGCCTCATAACACTGTTCATAGCTAGTTTTTACTGCTGAAAATTGGATCATTAACCTGAGTACAAGAGACTTTTCGCTTCGATATTAACGACGGAAGCAATAAAAAGAGCAAATATTTCAAAGTAAGTTTATTAATCAACTTACTCGTCGTAAAAGAGACGATATCGAAGTAGTTTAATGCATTATTATCGCAGAATATTACTCTGAACTTATAGACGTACTATGTACTATTCATTGAAATAGCGTTATTAATACATACTTAATATATATATCTATATAAGTGAATAATTAATTCCAATGGGTAGCGATCTGTCAAATAAAAACTCATTTATTTCACTCTCTATATTTCAAGACCAAGAATATATTCATGCTTATGACAATAATAAGATAATTACGGATACAGAGTTAAAACTTAGCAGTGACGTATCTAAACATGTTCAAATGGATTATCTTATATTAAAATATTAAATTGAGTAGATTTGTTTCTCGTCAACCTTTTAAAAACATATTGTCATGGATTTTTCCATGGAGAAGAAAGGAAAATAATAGAACTATATATTAAACTTTTTTGTGTAGTACATTTATTAAACTTATGTATTTCATTTTGATGTTTATGTTATTTCAGACGGGGATCATTATAAATATATTTAATTTTAAGTGATGAATTTTATTATGTTTGAAATTTTGATCCATCCTCGTATATTTAGGTTGGTCAGATGTTCAAAGCTGCCGCCATCCCGGATATTATATTGAAATAAGACCTATATTTTTCTGTATATTTTTGATTTTATAGTTGGTGGGGATATCCGTGCGGATGTTGGAACTTCATTTGGAGAGATTATTTGAAAGTCCTTGTGGATAGGTGTGTATAAGTATATTGGACACGACTTAATTTTGTCTAATATTAATGAAATTTTGAATAAAGTCGTTTATAGTTTTTGGTGCGTCGTTTGTGATTTAAACGTAAATTTTCGTGAATTTACAAATCTTTTATATTTGTAATTTTATTTAAATGATACACCTATCTGAAGAAAGGAATCTCTCATGTTTAATTGTGACTTACTTTAATTAATGTAGGTATCTTTATAATTATTAATATATATATTGATGAAAGCGCTATAATTAACTTGTAAAAATTTTGTTAAATTTTTTATATGTATTCAGAATAATATCTGGAAAATTTATTAGAAAAGATTTTTTGTGGAGGTTAGTTGTTTTTAGTCACTTTGAATATTTCAATACGTAGGAAGGTGGGGACGAGTTTGCAAGGTCATGTGATTGCATTCATGACAGTTCAGATTTGATTTCGCGCGCAGAGTAAACAATTCTTTACTTTGACGTTTTAGCTTTGGTTATATTTTATTGTTGTTTAATAAATTTTCTTGTATATTAAAAATTTATAATTTTGATCGTGGATAGTCAGATAGAGGTTTTTAATGATTTGTATCTTCATACGATATCCAAATCTTTTTGCCCTCTGTACTGTGCCTTTAGCAGTTCAACGTTACACTTGGTAAAGTTGATTTTTTTTTTATTTTTTTTTTATTATACAAATGTAAAGGGAAAATGTGTGTATAATTTATCTGACACCTTTGTTTTATTTTATGATATAACCTGAATCCGAGAGGATCGACCCCAGTGACATAAGCTCAAGGAAATCTACCAGACTGAACAGCCGGAAGCATAAGTTGTAGTGTGAAGAAAAAAATTAATAAGCAATCAAAAGCACATTCCACTGCAATATGTACATACACGTTAAAATATAAAAATAAAAATATAAAACACATAGCAAAACGTTGAAAAATATCGAAACCAAAAATAAATTAGACAATAAACAATACGAGGACTAGTTAACAAAACTTGGCAGGTTAACTAACCGCCAACTTTGAGATCAGCAAAATCGAATATATGGTCCAGATCAAGTGCATGATTTACCAGTGGGCAAGACCTTTTACCTAAACGGACATCACTTTTCTGCTGTGTGATAAGCTGTTTTAACCATTAAGATGGTATCCTGTAGACAATATGACTATTTGAAAACAAATGTGTTACATCCTTGGTCTTACTATATATTTTTTTGAAAGTATATGTGTTATGTTTGGTTATTTTAATGTTACTAAATTGTTTAAAATGTGATTTAATTAAATGAGTAAGACCGCCGGTACGGGATTTTCTTATAAATCACACTGTCCGGAGGAACGTCCTCAGTAGGACCATCGTAAAAGTTGAAGCTATATATCAATTTGTTCAGTATATGCCTAGAATAACCATTGATGACGAAGATGAAAAGTTCTTTAGGATTGTCTTTTAAGAAGGTAGTGTGGCTTTTATAATGCTATTCTATTTTTCATAGCAATGACGGTGTTATACTTTTGATTGAGAGGATTATGAGAATAATACTTAATGAACCGATCAGATGAAGTTGGCATTCTAGACCAATTCAAAACGACCGAGTTGCTGCTGTCATCGAGAATCACTGAAACTATATAAATAGATATGAAAAATAGAATCCTTACTGTTTTGGAAGAAATCGCAACATTTTAAATATATTTAAGTTTATTTTTATTTCGTTTCCGGTGAGGAACCGATTTCTTATTACCTGTAGGCATGTAAAACGATCGTCCATTTGGTTTGTGGACCTTGGTCGGCATTATCCTGGTCTCCTAGCTTGTGGCACTAAATTGTCGAAGTCATCGATCGATAGTTGTATGATGAACAGCAAGCTTCCGCCCAACGTCACGTTCTATACCCTTCTTCATTCAAGACGACAATTCTAACAGCATCATGCTCACTTAAATTTCTCAATTGCGGCATTTCAATATACTCAATTCTAACAAAATAAAAATCTGACCACAAGTTGAGAATACAGATCAATCAAACCCACAACGCTATTACACTAGCTGACAATAACAATGCAATATTGCAAATAAGCGCAAAACAAGTCTTTAGCTTGCGTGGAAATGATTTAAGAGAGAACTAATTCAAGTTTTTTTCAGAAAATGAGTAATTTATAAGCCTCCTTGTTAAACTAATTTATATATTCATAAATTTATAGGTGGTGAGCTAATATTGTCCGTCAGTGTTTATTCAACGGGTACAAGTTCTGCTGCTCTTGATTATGATGCACGTACGGATTTTTGCCGTTTTACGTAAACTGGCAGAAAGTCTTAATTGTAAGGCTTAGTGACGAGGCTGGATTTACAAGGAACGAGATATTTAATTTTGATAACAATCACGTGTGAGCAGAAGAAAATCCCCAAGCTGCTGTAGAACACCAATCCCTCCATATTTCCCTAATCTTTTAATAGGACAAGTATTTCTTGAATTTTTTATAAAATAAATAACCCGTTTTGTAGGAAGACGTGTCACTTTTTAACAGATTAAACATATGATTTATGCACCATGGAGCTCCTATCATGGTTAGAAAAACTTTTTAAATCAAGATTACATCATACGAAATTTTTTTATTTGAAAAATATTTTATTTTTCAAATAAAAAAATTTCGTATGATTTGCTTTGTAATTTGTAGACAGCAATGTTTACATCCCCACTTACTCTGCAATTACATACATTCTAATTTGATATTTATAAATATTTCATATAAAAGCCGAAAAACTCCAATAATTTATCAATTGTTATATTTAATAAACGGCTAAGAAATTATCTAAACATTTATATATATGTATATATATATATATATATATATATATATATATATATATATACAGGCTGATTCATTTTCGGCCCTCACCATGGGGATCTCGCTTATTATTGGAGATAGAGTATAGGTTTAAATTTGGCAAAGTTGTTAAATTTTGTGTTTGTTATAAATCCGTAAAGAAAATAGACTTGTGACAAATGACCTTCGTTATTTAAAAAAAAAACGCGAAAACCCCATTTTCTTCTTTTACCTGTAGCACCCACATTTGGCCTTGTAGAGAAAAAATAAAAACACATCCCATTTCTAAACCTCTATCCAGTGGTGTACTCTAAATTTTTATACGACGTTTCGTTTCTTTCTGACCATCATTAACTATCTAATTTCTTATAGGCGCCATATTGAATTTAGACATCTTCAAAAAGAGTTTTTCTTTCTGATTTCAACCATGTACCACATGCTGACTAAAGTTTTTGACATTAGGTTTTATTTGAAAGAATAAATTATAAGATTAAATAAGGTAGCCATGGAATTTCAATCTGTCAAACATTTCATTTATTGTTCATTAATAATACAAAATTGTCATACACTAACGAAGAGAAACGAGATATGATAAGTATTTTTTATTCTTCAAACCGAAATTCAACAGTAGCGAGTACAAGATATCTACAATTATATCCAGAACGACAACAGCCTCATCGTACCATTTTTCTAGATCTCGACAGAAATTTGGCCGAGAATGGATCGTTTACTAAGCCGCGTAATGGTCAAGACCACAGGAATTTAAATGAAAATCGACAAGATATTTTACAAATGGTAAATTAAAAGCGTGTTTTCAAATTTCATGTTAATCTTGTATTTTTATAGATAAATAATAATCCATCAATTTCTACACGCGAAGTAGCGTCAGAATTTAATTTGTGCCAGTCCAGAGTTTGGAGAACTTTACATAAAAGTAGGTTTAAACCATACAGGATCCATGTTAGTCACTCTTTACTGCCTGGAGATAATTTGAGAAGGCTAGAATATTGTAATTGGTTAATGGGAAGGATAGAAAATGACGAAAATTTTTTAAGCAAAATCATCTGGTCAGATGAAACAAAATTTACAAATTCTGAAATGTTCAACAGAAATACGGAGCACCATTGGGCAGTACAAAATCCCCGACAAAACAGAGCTAGAAGACCCCAACATCGTTTTGGAATAAACGTTTGGATGGGTATTTTGGCAAATCGTCTCTTAGGACCAGTTATGTATGAAGAACATTTAAATGGAGAAAGATATTTAAACATTTTACGTACATACGTATCTGACTATCTTGACGACAATATCCCATTAAATCAATTACAATATTTATGGTGGCAACAAGATGGCGCACCAGCACACAATGCAGCTGTTGTTAGAAATTTCTTAAATCAAGAGTTTGCAAACCGTTGGATTGGAAATAGGGGAGTTGTTGAATGGCCTGCGAGATCACCTGATTTAAGTCCGCTAGATTTTTTTTTATGGGGATATGTTAAAAATAATATTTATAAAGTAGATGCGCCACAAAACATTGAAGAATTACGAGACTGACTTCAGAATGCCTTCGATGCAGTTCCTAGAAGAACTATACAAAGGGCAGTACAAAATGCCAGAAGGCGTGACCAATTGTGCATTACCGAGGATGGCCAGATAATTGAACATTTACTGTAATTGTTTATTGTTTACTTTTCTATGTATTTTTATTAATGTTTTTGTTATCTTGTACTCGCTACTGTTGAATTTCGTTTCGAAGAATAAAAAATACATATCATATCTCGTTTCTCTTCGTTAGTGTATGACATTTTTGTATTATTAATGAACAATGAATGAAATGTTTGACAGATTGAAATTCCAAAGGCTACCTTATTTAATCTTATACTTTATTCTTTCAAATAAAACCTAATGTCAAAAACTATAGTCAGCATGTGGTACATGGTTGAAATCAGAAAAAAAACTCTTTCTGAAGATGTCTAAATCCAATATGGCGCCTATAAGAAATTAGATAGTTGATGATGGCCAGAAAGAAATGAAACGTCGTATAAAAATTTAGAGTACACCACTAGATAGAGGTTTAGAAATGGCCACAAGGATGTGTTTTTATTTTTTCTCTACAAAGCCAAATGTCGGTGCTACAGGTAAAAGAAGAAAATGGGGTTTTCGCGTTTTTTTCTTAAATAACGAAGGTCATTTGTCACAGGTCTATTTTCTTTACGGATTTATAACAAACACAAAATTTAACAACTTTGCCAACTTTAAACCTATACTCTATCTCCAATAATAAGAGAGATCCCCATGGTGAGAGCCGAAAATGAATCAGCCTGTATATATACAATGCTAGTTGTATATATCGCTAAAGAAAAAAAGGGGTGAAATAATTGAAAACCAGGTATCTATCCCTTTGGACACGCAATCGACTCGCAACATAAAACTATTTGAAATGAACTTTAACGTTTACCTAATTTTACTCCTATTAATTAAATACGGCTTAAGTTTGTCGACATATTCGACGTAAAGACAACAACAAAAAAAAAATAGTAATGAAAGCGCATATATGCGGATGTTTTGATATGAAAATATCAACATTTACTATTTTTATGAATAGGAACTTATGAAGACGTATCGTCTAATCAATGTTTAGGAAACTTATCGATTTTTCTGCAGGTCAATGAACTTTCATTATTCATTACAGCTGTATTTTGGTAAATATAGAATAAACAAAGATATAGACCGACTTTAATTACATTTTGGCCCTAAAAAGTTGGAAATTTTGAATGAATTACTGCATTGGACTTATTCTTTTAGATTTTCAGTTAGACATTTATACGTATTCTTCAGATTCCCATAACTTGGGCGCTATTCAGCGGTAACCCTGTATAATAAGAATGGTAACTTAATTGTAATAACTATACCCACAACCTAGTCTAAAGTTTATTTATGTCTATACAAATACGATAAGAATATTATCTAACTGGCTAAACTAATTGTGGTTTCATGTACTTTACTTTGTCTATGTATATCGGTTAATAGAAACTTATACACTTCCGATAATATCCCAAAGCCCACATTATAGCCATACAATATTCAGACGCTCGCAAAACTTAATTCCCGTGCTGCGTGGTGCATCTAGGAAGGAAGGAAGAAAATCTTATCAGGATAACGTTGGCAGTAATTCGCCTCTGCAATCTTCCGCTACTATGTTACGAGAAGCTTGTAAATATTGTGGTGGTAATTTAGGGAAGTTTCCTGTATTCGTTTCTTGCATCTTGAAAGGAATTACGTTATAAATTTTTGAAACATGCATAGGTATAAAATGTTTTTAAGAGACGAAAAAGAGAGAAAAAAAACGTGTTTACATACATCATAGCGACTATTTAGCAATGGCGTAAGTAAACAATTCAGATATATGTTTATTAATTCATAATAAACAAGAGAATTGTGAAAATTTTGTTGTTTTATTGGCCAAACTTATTTGATTCCCAAACAAATTTGGCTCAGAGAGACTGAGGAAATATTTTAAAGACCTCAACTTGTTGATTCCAATTGCAATAAGTGACTCGATGACAAAACTCGGGCTTACTATTAACAAACTCTCGCAGAGAAGAATTGGAGCTAGTGCATCAGTTTAATGATTTTCAGGTGGTATACAGCAGTACCCAAACACCAAATACAATAAGAAAAAGCCTTAAGCAGCACTGAAAAATACATGATTGTTTACATGCAACCAAAAACAATTAAATTAGACAATATATAAAAAATGTGATAAACTGCTTTAACTAGTGATTTGTTTCCCATTCGATTTATGCAGCCATGCCACTTCATTCTCTTTGATTTGAACAGTAATTTAGGCAGGAAAGAGGAAAATGTTATCAACGATTATTTCATCAATTACCCTCGTATACATTATAGTGCTTTACATATTAATGTATTTAACCAATGGGAGACGCGCTAGAAGACTCGAACTACAACTAACGCTGTGACTGTGCGTATTGGAATCTTTGGTAATCGAACTAAACTTCCACTTGAGATATCGAAACGGCTGTGCGTGTAACAGATTTAAGGCCACTTTTATATTTCGTGAAGTATTGAGAAATATCGTGGAAGTTGTGAATGAAAACACCGAGGTAGATATCTGTCATTAGATCTACCGTCGAGTTCTTTTGGCGACAACTTTCAGTTGATTTACCCACACACTGTGTGGGTGAACCAACCCATAGGCCCGCATACAAAAAAAAAATGGTAAGAGACGCTCGTTCATATGCTCGTTCATAGTCAATCTCCTTGTTATATTGTAAATTTAGGGCACTAAAATTCCTCCAAGCTAAGTCAACTTAGGAACTGGGGCTGGTTTGATTTGTGGTAAATCCAGAAGCGGGTGAACGCCAACTTGGTCACATCCTCACCTGGAATTTAGTCGGGTAACATTGTTAAGAATCCGACCTATCCATTCGCGAGATAAGTGGATAATTGGTATACAGTATTATGTCCGTGGGTAGCAATTAGTTAACAATACAAGTAAATAATATTCGATGTTTCTTGTAACAACAGAAGTTAATAACAAGCATTACGAAATTAATCACTGAGATTTATGCCCAAGGTCGAATTCCGCACACCAGTTGTTAAATGTGCCATTTGATGGTACTTTCTCTCAAATAGACGAAGTTGATTAATGCATTGTTGAATTAAGCAACATAAATTGCAAATCACCATTGCTCTATTTAACAAAGGTATAAAACCCCTTATAATATTAATATTAGTATCCTAAATACATGCTTCGACAATTAAGTTGTCATCATCAGTAATAAAAAATAACATTGTTGAACATGGTCACAGTAAAGCTATACAAAAATCGCCTAACACTTTTCAACACGTCCGCATATGCACTAAATTTTAAGAAACTTAAATTCAGGTCACCTACTCCTCTACAGAAATGACACACATGTGCTCTTATCTTGTATTTATTCTATTATGTCGCACAAGCAGGTGTATGGAGTTGGACCCTTATTTACGTTGTAAGTGTAACTTTCGTTTTTAATTATGCAAATACTTCCATAGATGATTAGTTTTAATAACCTGACGTAATATTATGATTGGCTCTATTGAACTTAATATGCGATATATGTTTTTTATAACGAGCTTTATCTATCTATCCATCTCATTCTTTGGGTTGGACGCCATTAAGTCCAGGCACTTACGCACAGTGCTCTTTGTACCACCCTAATAAATCTCTCGGTTCCACCCTGTTTGTCTTGCATCCTCGATGAAAGTCACTTCCCCAGGGAAAATTTCAGTATATAGCAAAATAATTTGAAACATACATGAGTGGGTAAAAACCACACCAATTTGTATAATACAAAAGTATTTTTAATAATATAAAATATTATTAAAAATGGGGTGTGAAGAACACAATACAAGTTATATATTTGTGAATGTATCTCCTCTCCAGAGACGCAGATACGTAGATCCTGTAGAAAGGTGAAATACGTATCTGCGTCTCTGGAGAGGAGATACATTCACAAATATATAACTTGTATTGTGTTCTTCACACCCCATTTTTAATAATATTTTATATTATTAAAAATACTTTTGTATTATACAAATTGGTGTCGTTTTTACCCACTCATGTATGTTTCAAATTATTTTGTTATATACGCATTCGGTTCGCCCGACAAGTAGTGAAGACACGATAATACAGTTTTTTGTAGATATGGTTGTTACCGTCTATAGAAACACGTTGCTTAGTTCGGCAGTTATAGACCTGTAGACAGCGCTGAATATTCTTTCACGCTCTGTCTTAATAATTTCTGGTTGATAGCAAGGTAGTTATGTTTGGTTGAATGTATCTCTTCTCCAGCAGGGGCGTACCGACGATCCTGTAGAAAGGTGAAATACGTATCTGCGTCTCTGGAGAGGAGATACATTCACAAATATATAACTTGTATTGTGTTCTTCACACCCCATTTTTAATAATATTTTATATTATTAAAAATACTTTTGTAAAATTTCAGTACCTTCGTAGGATTCAATAGAGGTCTTCCGAAATGTTTCTTTCTGATTCCCACCTACACCAGGGCTCGCTAACCAAGTCCATGATGTACACATGCTTCCTTAAAAGACAGTATCGAGTTATAACGGCTTATTATTGAGTGTTTTGTATGACCAATGTATTTCAATTTACAATCGCGGAGATTAATTTCATATACACCGGATTTCTGACTCATATTTAATTTACCTTTTGCCTTCCCTAGAAGAGATCTAATTGAGTTTTCGGACCAAAAAGCAACTTGGAGAGTTATTTTATTACCTATTTATGTTTTTCATAATTTTGATGACATGGTAAACGCATGAACTTTTTATCACAATTTCGTTGAGGTAAGAGGCAAGTGGAATTGCGAGTTGTCTTTTCTTTTAAAGTTTCTTTTAAATTAGTTTTTCTAATTCATTTTTTAATTATTTATATTGACACCGATTTTTGTATTAGTTTACTGTGCTCCATGTTCAACGCTGGTAGTTTTAACTACTAAGGATGACAACTTAGTTGTCGAAA
The DNA here is from genome assembly GCA_935421215.2 of Melolontha melolontha. NCBI lineage: Eukaryota > Metazoa > Arthropoda > Insecta > Coleoptera > Scarabaeidae > Melolontha > Melolontha melolontha. The sequence goes on along the minus strand of OW285239.1, from coordinate 43,852,836 downwards.
TGTGTATTTAAGATATTAATATTAATGTCGTAAGAGGCTTTATAATTTTTTCAAGTTTTTACTTAGCCACAGTCTCGAATGAAAGAATTGCTCTAAATTGTTTCCAAGAAAATTCCATTTTAACTCGAAACTTTTTTGAAGCAGTGCATAAATGAAACCAGTTGGTTTCTTTTTGATCTGTCAATGATGTTTAACCTACGAAATCTCATCTTTTACGAAAATCATAATCTGAACTTTCAGTTACGCCACCTAGTACTGGTTTCTAAAAACTTTCGCAACAATCTGCATGCCTATTATAAAAGGTGTTGGGCCTTTGTAATGGAACAAGTTTTATATGCTTGCAAATTTTTACATACAGATTTCCTTTTTTAAAAAGCAAATTAAAGTATAAATTTCAAACATGAATATTTATTAATCTATCCTTGTACATACGTAATTGTGATCACAAAACAAGCGCATCGCACTGAATAATTTACTCGTTTCGTATAAAGAGTTCCGTTTCACTTCTTTATTCATGGCACACTTCGTACATCTCATCCTGAAATGTGTAAACATGAACTTGTTTTCATATATTGTTCGCATCGCGGCGAGATAATCTCGACGTACGTACGTACATTATGCCGGGACTTGTGCAAAGAATGAATACAAGTTATGGTTGAAACTTGCACCGAAACAGAGCCATGCAATATGCGCGGGATTCAACTTTATGTGCCGTGTCGTAAACCGTTTGGATAAAGTGGACTTTCGCATATATAAACTTTCTCCATCATACGCAAAAATTTGTGAAGAACATTTCTGGCTTAATATAAATCAGCCAGAAATGTTCTTCGCAATGATAAAGAATTGCACATATTTACAAAGGAAGTGCATATAGTGTTAGTACTGGTTTTATTTTGTAGCCATTGAGTGCAATGTAGTCCAGTTAAAATTGTTCGAAATAACGTAGAAAAATTGGTCTATAATTTTAAATTAGCCTCCTACACATACTTTCTTCGTAAATACGTACTTAAGGTGATTTATGTTATCTTATATAGGATAAGTTATCTGAAATATTTTTGATATTCCTTTTAATTTACAAACTGACGCATTTTAAAACCAAATAACTTTAAGTAAATGTTTGAACAATGAAATTAGTAAACCTGCAGGAAGACTGTCAAGTGACAGTTTCATTTTAAGCACACTTTAAAACAATTTTCTTTAGAACATACAAATATAATCCTAAAGCCTGTTACGATATTTTATCAGCGACCTACGTATGCAAATTTTTGTTTTGCTTACTGAAATTATATTCGGCCGATGTAAGACTTGTATAATGTGCATCGTAGTTGTCTTGCGCATCAAAGTTTAATAAAGAGAAAAAGATCATTCGCCTTGGGACATAACTTTCCTTTTGCGTTTTAAAAGAGTTGGACATGTTCGATAATCAAGCCCTTTTATCTAATTTTGAATTTTCGATTATGTTAATTACGAATTTATAATCACCCATTGTTGTAGATGTGTGCCTTGAGTCGAAAACTAAGTTTGGGACATCAGTTTTTTTTTGTGAGATTTGTAATTGTTTGCCATTCTCGATATCGGCCCAAGGAAAATCTACTTGGCTATTAAGTATACGCTAATTAATCTGGGGCTGCATTAAATTGGAAGACCGCCTGGATTGCTCCAGATTTAAGTTCCTTCCGGTGTTATGCAGCGTGAAAGTCGGCCACGTGTTAAACCATCTGGTCCAAAGTATCGCTATGTGTGTCGTCCTGAAGATTGTCTCATTTCGGCAAAGATAAGTTTTTGAATGTTTCTGTGTTCATCAATTGTAATTAATTAAGACGATCGTCAATTGCTTGTTAGAGATTTAAACGCTCACCACACTTCGGCAGACATTTTATAGAATGTCCTTCTTTTTTTGTTGTAACGGCAGAATGACATATCATTCATTTGTTAATAACTAATTAACTTTAATACCTTGCAGTCATGGAAATACAATATCTCCTTCGCATTTGTTAATTTATAGTTACTCAGCCCATTTCGCAGATAATAATATTCAATTCACCTTCTGCACACGATAATGGCTTTTTTTATTACATCATAAAGCCTGGCAATTTAAGTTATAGCTTTCGACGCTTTATTTTTGAGAATTAATAACAAAGCTCGACTTTTAGTTTTTGTTGTTTTTTTTTTTGGAAGCAATCTTGATTATATAACAGTTTTAATTTAGTTAATCTATTTCTCGCACAGACTTAATTGTTTTTGTATAATTTTGAATGTACGAACGTCGAGATCTCAGACTTCACCGCCTTTCAGACATGCAACAGCTTTAATGATTTTTTTAGATTACTTGTTAATATATTTTTGTAAGTTAAATACAGAGCCTCACCCATTACTTGAATCGATTACTTTTAATATATTTTTATAATTTATGTATAGGGTCTCATACATTTGCTGGTATCGATTACTTGCTAAGATATATCTGTTGTTTTTTTTGGAATTTATATATATGCTAGACTGTTCATTTTATATAAACTGATAATTCTTTTTTGTCCAAAACTATCGCGGGGCAAACCCAATAAATCTTGTTGTAATATTATTTACGTGTGTGTTCTCTTTTGAGTTGTAATCGAAACTTCCTTTCCTTAATATCTTTACCTTACACCTGGTGGGTTGAATTATTCTCTCGTGATTACACAATTCAACAAAACAAAGTGGCGCCCTTTTTAAATTAATAGTTTGTTCGTTACTTAACAACGTTTCGAATGGAACCTCACCCCGTCTTCAGTGGCCTAGCTTGGGTACTGGCTAGTTAGATTGTGATTTATTAACAATGCTTCCACAGAAGTAAGCCAGTCACAGCGAAGCCAGTCTTTGTGTTATTATTTATTTATTTTATTGCTATCACTCGTAGCAAGCCTAGTAATTAAGTTACTTGTTAGGTGTCGTATCAGACTGCGTCTCTTAATCGATTTAATTATAAGGTAGGCAATGGAGTTGTACAATATGCTTTTATAATAACAACATCGATCTTATATTGGTTTGTGAAACCCACTTCACCAAAAAAAATGTATTTTAGAAGTTTTTCAAGTTATAATACCATTCACACAGACGGCACTGAACATTGTAGAATCTCAATTACAGTCAAAATCTTCATAAAACTCAGCATTTTAAGCAACTACAATCAGAACTGCCAGAAAGCCACGCGTGTAACTATCGAAGATTTGTATCGATCGCTAACTATTTCAGCTGTCTATTGTCTTCCAAGACACACCATAAAGAATTTTATAATACTCTTGGAAATCCCTTCCTTGCGGTTGGATACGACGAATCTACGTGCAGGCCCACCAATTTTCGCGGAATCAAAGGTATATTTGTTGGCTGTCTAAGTGCATCATCCTGTTTTGACCTATCATCAAATCATTCACAAATACTAATTGTATTATCTAATGCAATCATAACAACAGAGACGTCACCAACTCTTAGCAACAGGTTTACCAGTTGGAATAGATTTCGTGAATTGGTTGACTGTTATATAAATCTTCATATTTCACTTAAAAGCAAATCGGAGGTCTTCTGAACTATGGAATACCTTCCAATAGCTATTCAGAAAGTCGGGTGGCACTCTTCTACAGAACTAGTTACGAAAATTGATCAACTAAATAAAAACTGGCCAACAAGCGTAGTTAATGAAAAACCTGACAAAGAACACGTTGTCCTTTAGATACAGATCAACTCAACAAGGCTTCCCAGGAGTTAACGGCCCTGACCAATGATTACAAAAATAATTACGGGCACACCGAAGGAGGAAATTACGGGACTCAATCAACTTTCGGGTATTCAAAGGTGTACTTGTTGGTTTTATAAGAGCTACATCCTGTTTTGACTTATCATCAAGTCATCCAATAGTACCAATTGTATTATCTAATGCAATCATAACAACGGATACATCACCGACTCTTAACAACCGATTTACCAGCTGGAATAGATTTCGTGAATTGGTTGACTGTTATATAAATCTTCGTATATCACTTAAAGGCAAATTGGAGATCACTGCAACTATTGAATAGCTACCCAGAGGAATTCAAAAAGTCGGGTAGCACCCTTCTCCAGAATTAGTTGCGGAAATCGCTCAAACAACCATAATCCTATATTAAAAAGAAACTAGCCCACAAATGTAGTTTATGAAACAACTGGCAAGGAACACGTTGTCCTTTAGATAAATGTTAACTCAGCGAGGCTTCCTAAGAGTTAACAGTTTTGATGAGTAATTGCAAAAATAATGGCATGAGAACTCTCTAAGGAACTTCTTTACAACTGACGCTACCGAATATTCACTGTGAAACGCTTCAAAAAAATTAAATCAACCAAAACTATATTGTCCTCCGATTTGTTAACCAGGTGTTGGGCTAGAAAAAATAACAAAAACGGTTATTAAATTTGCTATTCATTTAAATCAGGCATCCCAACCGCACACATTATTGATTTCTAAAAACGAACAGAATGAATATAGATAATTTACTTGGGTTACCATATCAATTAAAACTTCCATTTGAAAAAAAATACAGCCTCTGATGTTGCTTGCGTTATAACGACATTAAACTTTCCTTGAATTATCACCAAAAGGGTTAGAATTATTGATATCAATTTATAACGCTATTTTAAAAAAAGTTACGGGAAAGTACGTCAGATATTTCTTATCCCTAAGCCTGGTAAGTTGAAAAAGATACCTCCTACAGACTAATAAGTTTGCTACTATTGATGCTTAAACTATTTGAAAGTCTAGTTCAATCCAAATTAGAATTTAATGTTAAGGAAAAAATCATACCGGACCACAAATTTGGTTTTAGAAGAGAACACGCAACCATAGGGCAAATACATCATATCACAAATAGAATTTCAGACAAAAAATACTACTCTGCAGGGTTTTTGGATGTTAAACAGGGCTTGGAGAAAGTCTGCCATACCAGGTTACTGTAAAAAGTGAGAAAACTTTAACCCCCGGACGTCATTTACTTGTATATGGAAAACGATGTCGGTCAAATGACCCTTTCCATCAAATTTTCGAGACTTCTTCCAAGTCGGCTGGCTCAATTTTCGCAATAACGTGATAGATTTCTGTATTCAGTTTCAGGAATTGTTTGTAGCTTGTTAAGCATACACTTTGGAATTTATAAAATCGACAAGGAAGAAATCGCATGGCGTTAACTTGCAAGATCCGGACGGCCAATTAACGTCAGCACTTCTGGAAATCTCAACCAGTAAACGTTGTCTTAAAATACAAATCGATGATTTGTATTGTTATATTGCACGTGGCACCATCCTGTTGAAACCATATTCCTTCAAGGTCCATATCACCCAATTGATTCAAAAAAATGTGGGATATCATATCACTATAACGTTCTCTGCTACCAGTTAAAGCTTGTCCAAACTCATTCTCAATAGCAAGCGGTCCAATTACGCCTCCATCTTATAATCCGCACTAGACGGCAGCTCTTTGTAGGTGCATCCGTTTCTCCTGAATAGGATTTTAATTCACCCAAATATATGTATCTACTTATACTTTTGTATTTGTCCTGTAACTGGTATCATATACTGCTTTGCAATAAACAATATTATTATCATTATTATTATTATTAACAAAACCGTCCCAATTAAAATGAGCTTCAGCACTAAAGATGATTATTTAAAAAAAAGTTTGGTTTTCCATCAATCAATTGTCTCCGTTGCAAATGATCTCATTCATAACTTTAGCCCATGAGTTAATTGAATAAGGGTGGATGTGAAGGTCTAGTGAGAATTCGTTGCAAAATGGTTCTACTATTAAATTATTGAGAACGATTACGTATTAATGTTCCTGCATTTTCATCGATACTTTCACTGACGTAGGCAATGCTTTAGGCCGACTACAAAGAACGAAGACGCGGTAGAGTTTGTTTCAACAGATGACAAATGTCAAACACTAGGATTGCCAACTTAAATATAAAAAAAAGTGGTGGGAAATTTAATTCGGACGTACCCAATGGGCCACCGATTATATTGCATATTAAAAATTAGAATAAAGTTACTCTACGATCACCTCATAGGAAGTTTCTTAGCTCTTATTGCCTAAAATAAATTGTATTACATATTTAAGCTGTAATTTTTGGTCACTAATAAACATAAACCTACATTCTGAGCTTCACTTAGTTTTACCAATATAATATTAATAATATTAGCCAAAACGCTTTGCTAGTTGAAAGTTATTAAAAAAGAATTATATAAATGTACTTTACTGTCCATCTAATAAAGGTTTTAAAGAATAATTTACTACAGAAATGTGAACCGATATTGCACTGTGTAATATTATTAATTTAAAATCGATGTCATTTTATTCTTTAATCTTTTAAGCATACTTATGATTCGTGTCTGTGTAAACATGAAATTATTAAATCGAATTAAATTTGTGCCGTCTGAATTCAAAAGTGGTTAATACATAAATACAAATTAAATATGAAAGTTTGTATGAAAGGTGTTGTAAAAGTAAATGCCAATAATCGCACAAGCAGAAAAGACCATCAGTATCAGTATTTGTGAAGCTGTTTCAAATACAAAATACGGTTGCGATAATTAACCCTATTTGAAGTATTTGAAGATAAATAAGTTAATACTTTGTTTACAATTTTTTGAGATACGAATTTCAATTTGGTACGTTTTATAAAATAAATAAATTTAATGCTAGATTTAAAAGTCTGTGTGAATTTTTCCTAAAATTCTGAAAACACATTTCAAAAAACAAATATCTGTAATATACCATGTCAAAGATAGTATATCGATGTTTTAACTAATATCAGTTGGAAATACGGTAATACAAACATGTTAAAAAACATATCTGCATATGTAGATATGAACATACACAACGCATTTACGAGGGTGGATCCTTCTCCACCCCTGAACCACTCACAAAAAAAAATTGACAAATACCTTACTTTTGTTTTTCAACATAGTCTCTATTAAGTCTCTATTATTCTTTCTATCGATGCTCTAACATTTCTAATGCTTCTCAAGAAATGATTGTTCAGACTTTGAAAATTTACCGCACATATCACATTATCTGACGGGAATCGTTTATCACGTAAGTGTTCCTTAAGTTTTGGGAATAGTTGGTGAACGCTGGAGACCAAATCCGGTTAATATGGTGGATGCTCAACTAATTCGAAGCCTACTTGAGGTATTACAGCCGTTGCAATGGGCGTTCTTCTGATCCAAAGGAACACCTTTGCCCAACTTCTCCAAAAGTTTTTCTTTTATCAAGTCACGTAATTTGACAATTTAATTAGCATAATAAGCACCTGAAATTGTGACCCCTTTTCGTAGGAAATCTACTAAAACTACGCCTTCAGCATCCCAAAATATGGACAGCATAGCCTTCCTTGTTGAAGGTTGCATCTTGAATTTTTTCGTCAGTGGTGAACCTCGATGTGTTCACTCCTTACTCCGTATTTTGGTCTCTACATCATAATGACGGATCCAGGATTCATTCATTGTCACTAATGTTGCAAGAAAATTTTCTTTGTCGTGTCTATAGCGCGTTAAAGGAAGACTGCAAGTGTCTTTTCGAGTTTGCTTATATGCCTCTGTTAACATGTGTGGTACCCATCTTGCAGACAATTCTTTCGTGTTCAATTCGGCTCTAATTTTATTATATATCGCATGGTATGAGAGACCAGTATCTTCAACTATTTGTCTAATAGTCACACGTCGATCTTGCAGTACAAAATCATGAATCCTTTTAACAGTTACTGGGGTTTTGACGATTGTGGGCGCTCTACCTGCATTTTCGTCTGTACACGACTGTATACCACATTTAAACTCACGATACCACCTTTTAATTGTCATACGATACTACAGGTTCCCCTCATGTATTCACCAAAACTTGATGAATTATAGTTGGAGTCATTTCTTTTAAACGTAAGTTTTTAATCACCGCTCGTTGCGACACGATCCATTTTGATGTCGATATGTGACTCTCTCGGCATCGGGCATGTACTCTAGGCACGCTTTAACAAGTTCAGACTTGTAAGTTTCTAGCGTTAGTCTATACATAGCTGGTTACAATGCGACGTGAAGGTAAATAATTGTTTTCGTTTATAAATGGGCTAAAGGTAGAGCAAGTGGATCAGCCCTTACATTAAGCATTGATATTTCTACGTACGGACAAGTGTTTTGATCTCCTCTTTGATCTCGTTATGGAGGAGAAGTATGACTGAAGAATTTATTTGCTGCTAAATACCACAATCTTGTACGTCACATGATCTGAGCAGCGGCATCTATACATTTTACGGCCAATAGAGGCACGTCAGCAACCCTTTACTTGATCGGCTAAGCTAATACTAAGGAAACTCTGCGTTTAAATGTATAGCTTAACTAGCTAAGCGGAACGTTGCCGGCGTGCCTCTCTTGACCGCCAGATGTCTCGAGAAGCCTTATCAGGACATGTGACGTACAATATTGTGTTATTTAAAAGTTGTCGAATTTATTGATCACACTTCTCCAGGTAAACTAACAAGATTTAAGAGGAGATCGAAACACGTGTCCTTACGCAGAACGCAGTCTTTACCAATACTTAATATATGCGTTGTGTATGTTCATGTATTCATATAAAGATATGTTTTTTAACATGCTTGTTTTATTGTACCTGTAATATTTCAAAAACTTTTCATCCTAGATTCTATTAAAAAATACAGTAAAACCTGTGTTAACGGCCGTTTATCTAAAGCAGCCACCTGAGGTAACCGACAGTTCCAAAGTTCACCAAACCAACTATAAGGAAATTCCCATATACCAAAACCAGTTATTTACGGCCACCCTTATAAAAGACCTCGGCCAAATAAACCCATATTTTTACAGCCAATCTTCACAAAAATTTACCTGCCGACATCGGCCGGATGTATCTTAACATCTCCTCCATACGGTCCGGGTGTTCGTGCGTGCGAGTTTTCTCCCGGACGCGCGGCACTCGGATGCTCTCTTCACACGAGTGCCTGCTAGTTTCGGATCTCTCGGTGCTGTTCTTCAATTTGTCGTTGTCTACGATGGATAGGAGACGCAAAAAACGGACTGTGATTACTTTGTTAAATATCGGCGACAAAGAAAACGTCATAGATAAATTTGGGTTCATCCTTTACTAGAAATCAGATACTTGCAAAGAGCCTTCTTTGTGCTTTTTCAACAACTGAGAGAAGACGAGGATAAATTCCTTAATTATATCCGTATGAGTGTTTCCTCTTTTGATGAGTTGCTGCAATGTATGCAGCTACAGAGACATAATACAAACAGATTTATGGTTTCTCTCGAACTAAACCGATTAGAATTTCAAAATCTATTTTATCTGCTTGTTCCGACATGATTTCACTGGTCAAGAGACGACTCAACTACTGAAAGCAGCACTACATAGCAATCGAACGATGAAACACACGGATCATGTAAACGCATTGTAACATTGAGTACGCTAGCTTGCAGTCTGGGCGATCGCCCGTCCGAGTTCTGTGAGTTCTAGCAGCGATATCCGGAAGGATTTTACGCCCTGACGGAATGTGAAATGATTCATATCTTAACATGTATTTCAGAGAGCCCTAACTTCAGCATTACGATAATTTTTGAGAAATTGTGCAATAGTGATGAGGAACATAACTCTAACAATAGTGATGTGGACGAATGTGAAACTCCAAAATCTACTTTATCTAGCATGAGCGAAGTATGTACGAAATTAAGAGACATACAGAATTATTTATTGTGCAATAACAATGGTGAAATTTTTGTGGATGTTTCTCGTATTTTATTTACATGTGAAGTTGTAGTTTTTAAATCGAAGCTAAAAAAATTCAAAGCAAACAATGATTGAACTATACTTTAAAAAGCTTAACAAATGATCTTTTTTCCTATGAATATCTAGTAATAATATATACAAATAACGAACATATGTATTATTTATAATATGTACCTAGTCTATGTTTTGTATATATTATATGAATTCAAATAGTTTTTTATATACATATCTGTATTTATATAATATTTACTGTAATTAATAAAATAAAGAAAAAATCTTAAAAACCAATTATGTAATACAAAGGTATTTTTAAGAATATAAAATATTATTAAAAATCTGGTGTGAAGAACACAAATACAGGTTTACTATTAATATTTTTTGTGAACGTGTCCGAACATATCCCTCCCCAGAGACGTAGATACGTATTTCGCCTTTCTACAGGCTCGTCGGTACGCCACTGCTGGAGGAAGGATATTCTCAGGCACATTCACAAAAAAAGAACCACATCACCGAAATTATCCTACTACGTCTCTGGGGAGGGATATGTTCGGACACGTTCACAAAAAATATTAATAGTGAACCTGTATTTGTGTTCCTCACACCAGATTTTTAATAATATTTTATATTATTAAAAATACCTTTGTATTATACAAAACTGGTGGGGTTTACCTACTCATGTATGTTTCAATTATTCTGATAAACCAATTATGTATTTTATTTCTAAGACCAATATTGATTCTTTTTTTGCTGGTCGTTATTGACAGGTTTTACTGTATATGCTAAATACGTTTTCGAATGGCATCATACCTACGTCAATTTAGTAAGCCATTGCTCTACATATCACGGAAGAAGTCTTTATTTTCCTTAAAAATAAATATTAATTGATTAATTAATAGACGACGTTTACATGAAATTGTAATTAGAATTACATCTATTAAACATTAAACGCCCTGAATTGGTTTTGTACATTCGAGTTAGAAACTTTATAAAAATCTGTTTATTTTAACGCATTATCTTCGTAATTACTAGTAAACAGTAAATTAAAATATTTATTTTTATTAAGTTGCGATACGACACATAAATATATTCTAAAACATCTTCAAATATCGACCGGAAGAGGTATTTATTTTCCTTAAAAATAAACATTTAATTGATTAATTACCTACTAGACGACGTTTACATGAAATTGTAATTAGAATTACATCTATTAAACATTAAACGCCCTGAATTGGTTTTGTACGTTCGAGTTAGAAACTTTATAAAAATCTCTTTATTTTAACGCATTAACTTCGTAATTATTAGTAAACAGTAAATTAAAATATTTATTTTTATTAAGTTGCGATACGACACATAAATATATTCTAAAACATCTTCAAATATCGACCGGAAGAAGTATTTATTTTCCTTAAAAATAAACATTAATTGATTAATTAATAGACGACGTTTACATGAAATTGTAATTAGAATTACATCTATTAAACATTAAACGCCCTGAATTGGTTTTGTACGTTCGAGTTGGAAACTTTATAAAAATCTCTTTATTTTAACGCATTAACTTCGTAATTACTAGTGAACAGTAAACTAAAATATTTATTTTTATTAAGTTACGATACGACACATAAATATATTCTAAAACATCTTTAAATATCGACCGATTCTTACTTATTTGAATAGTACTATAAAAATAATAAGCTTTTGCAATTTCATTACCTTCTATGATATAACTCATGAAAACCTAGGCCTAGACTGATTTTTATCAAAACCCTAAATAGGTTTAGTTTAAAAACTACATAACATATTATATGTACTATATGTGCTTAAATATATTCTTAGATTAAAATGAGCAATTAAATAGTTACTGATATTCTCTGACTCGCTTCTAAATAAAATATTTTGTATTTATTATTTTATAGTCGTTTTATCCTATCCATTTATGTTAAATAGTATAAAAATTCCATTCCAGTGAAAAAATAAATTTCTACCTTACCTGTAATTTGGACCACTGGATCCGACCTATACAGCGAACGGAATTTCTCCAGGCCAATTTCGCTCCATAAATAAGTTCAGTTTCGGTCAACTGATAAGTTCCGGAAGTAGCTACTTCTTTCTGTACTTGCTCCCATCTGGCAGTATGAGCTTGTGTGTTTGCTCTGAAAAGAAAACGGAATTAATAATTTTTTCTTTTCGCACGAAGTAGCGCATTATCTGCAGTGGTGAACTGTGTTATTGCTCTTTCTATAATAGTATTTGATGATACACAGAAAAATAGTCTTCTATATTGTGTTAAAATAGTTATTATAAAACTATATAAACTGGAATTATAATTTTGTACTACGTTCGGTTTTTGAACTGATCGCGTCTTGTTTTTTCTATTGTCATCCAAATTTCTGAAAAATTAATTAAATTAAATTAAACTCATTGGAATAATTTTGTTAAGTAGCTATATAATGCTATAAAAAACAATTAAGCTAGCTTACGAAGAAATTATACTTTTCATAGCTAGAAATGTGCGTAAAACGTTTTTAATAATAAAAATAATTTGAAACATACTTGAGTGGAAAAAACTCTTAATTTGCATAAAACGAAAATATTTTAAAAATTTGAAGATGTTGAAAATCCAGTATAGAGAACATAATACAAGTTCATATTTGTGTAGAAATTGCTAGTCAGACATGCAGACATGTGTTTCATACTGTTATAAACTCGTCAATTCATGATACTGGGAGAGACAACTTTCAAAACAACAACTTGTTACGTGTCCGTAACGCTCATCGCATCGTAACGCTTATTTTGTTGTAAATTATCATTCTCTTTATTTTATTTTGCTCCCTTTCCAGCGAACCTACCTGTTTATGTATCGATCGTCGTTTATTTGTATCATATATTTGGTTCTTTCAAGTATTTCATTTTTCTCGTACTCCGGTTCTTGTTTTTTGGAAGTACGATACTATCTCCCCGCACGTAGACGTAAGTTATTGCCGATCTTGGGCAGATGTCACGGTTCCTCGATCACCGGTGTCTATAAATGTGGCTTAAGTAAATTTTATGAAGTAATTACGGTTGCTGGTTTTAATTTATAGACACCACAATTAATCGCTGATCGATATTTCTTTGAGAGAATTTTAGTTAAAAAAAACTGCAAAAGAAAACTACAGATAAGTTCCAACGTAAGAGTGAGCGATAAAAATTAAAGTGCGTGGATGATGGAACAAAACCAGCTAGTAATAAAAGAAGAATTCATGGAACAGCAATCTCAATGAACGATTCGATAAATGTTATAAAACCGGCCACGCCGATGAAGAGATCAACAAAACTCAAGGTTGACACAACTCTCCGTTACAACCAGAAGCCGTTACAAATCCGGAACCAATCCGATGTCCACACATGTGACATATAAAAACGCCCTTCTGTCCGAAATGCAAAAAGGACGTTTTTATATGTCACATGTGTGGACATCGGATTGGTTCCGGATTTGTAACGGCTTCTGGTTGTAACGGAGAGTTGTGTCAACCTTGAGTTTTGTTGATCTCTTCATCGGCGTGGCCGGTTTTATAACATTTATCGAATCGTTCATTGACATTGCTGTTCTATGAATTCTTCTTTTATTACTAGCTGGTTCTGTTCCCATCATCCACGCGCTTTAATTTTTATCGCTCACTCTGACGTTGGAACTTATCTGTAGTTTTCTTTTGCAGTTTTTTTTTCACCCAAATCCTCTCAAAGAGATATCGCTCAGCGATTAATTGTGGTGTCTATAAATTAAACCCAGCATGGGGCCGTAATTACTTCATAAAATTTACTTAAGCCACATTTATAGACACCGGCGATCGAGGAACCGTGACATCTGCCCAAGATCGGCAATAACTTACGTCTACGTATGGGGAGAGAGTATCGTACTTCCAAAGAACAAGAACCGGAGTACGAGAAAAAATAAATACTTGAAAGAAACCAAATATATGACACAAATAAACGACGATCGATACATATACAGGTAGATTCGCTGGAAACGGAGCAAAATAAAATAAAGAGAATGATAATTTACAACAAAATAAGCGTTACGATGCGATGAGCGTTACGGACACGTAACAAACTTTCTTACTGCTTACAGTCAAGTCATATAAGACTGCATGTAAGAAACTCAACTCCGCTCATTACTTAATGTTAACATCACGAACGTCAAACCAACCAGCGTCACCCTCCCGACAAGTGTAAGACGTAGCAAGTGGCTTCCGTCGAATGAGAATAGCACCGATTGGTTTCCTTCCATGCTGAGTTTTCTTCTTTTCTGTTTTTAATGATTTGACTGTATGCGGTAATGGGCGTTGGTATAGTGAATTTTATCTATTCCAGCATGATGCACTGACGAGTTTCAGCAAAGCGAAACATGTGTATATATATATATGTTAAATTATGTTCTTCACAGCCGATTTTTCATATTTTCGAGATTTTTTTTTTTTTTTTGTTTTGAATAATTATGATATCGACGTTAACAGTAAAGTTAGCAGAAAAAGTGAATATATATTTTTATTATTTCGAGCTCCGTAGCACTCTTAGAGTTTATCCAAAAATATCTATAGACGATTTTGATTTTGAATTACCTAAAAAACATTTCCAAGAAGTTGTTGAAGATTAGTTATTGAGGTTCTTGTGTAATAACTAGGAGAGAGTTTAGTCGAATGGAAAATGTTACAAGTGCTTTAAGAGACCAACTCTTTCGAGCGTGGATATTGAGATTTATAAATAATTTTATATTAAGTGATTTACCTAGATCTGAGGAGAATATTCGTATCGAAAAGTTTGACGGGACAATCGAAACAGCAATAAAATGAGCTTTAAATTATTAACCCAAAGATCATTTTAAAAAGACTTAGGTTGCCTCCTCTATAAGATACAGAAAATGCATCAATTATTGCGAAACTATCACAATGCAACTTCTCACACACATTAATCGAGACCATCGAATTTCTCATAATGTAAAAGTATGGATTACAGAAGATATTAAAGTACTCTACGAAAGTTTCTTGCATTCACAGCCCGTTACAGTGTCGTGTGTGATGTCAGTTAATGGAATTATTGGTACATTTTTCTTTGAGGATGAAAAAGACAAACCAGCTACAACTAGTATCTCACTGATATTCAATGTGGTTAGATCTGCCCACGAGGGGCATTCACGATAGTCATACTCATCAGTAACAATGAGATTCAGATCCGCTCAATCACACGCCCGTTCCCAACAGACGAGCTACCTGTATGCCTTGAGTCACAGGAAGTTTTCAGCACTCCACAGGTGGAGAGGTGACCTATCTAAATTCCTACTGACTCTGCAGGTCAGTACTCGAACAGATACGCTGCTCAACCGGCTAGTGCAAAACACCTCTCATTCGTTCGGGCTTTCAACCACTGCACCGCAAGTCTACCTCAAATGGTCGATCCCGGGGATGAAGTCTCGGAAGACTCTGGGCCTCCGCGGTACCTGTCTTAACCGTCACTGATTGTACGGTGCGATATGCATGTTTACCAATTTCGCTGCCTGCCAGCTGTTATTAGTGTGATTAGTGTGATCGCCAAGACCCAAAATCAATACTAGGACGCACAAAAGCACCTAGCGTAAACGCCCCTGCGAACCAAAGCATTACAGTTACACCGTTAAATGATTGGCTATTTTCTGCCCCATGTCTCATCTCGGACCATGAAGAATTTGAACCACTTTGGTGTCAAATCGCAACGCGAACTTCAACCCCTAAATAAAACAGTGCTAATCAGTTTTGCCACTCTCCTAAGTTTTAATTGAACTGCTACACCCCTAGATAAGTACTCAGGTATTGAAGTCAATCCCCTTGGAAAGTTGGTATAACTGACTAAATTGTTATATTATATTAAAAAATACAATCTGTGAACTTTTATTTGTTCTTGAAGAAGTTAGCTTACGATTTTCTTCTTTCAGAAATTGATTTGAATGTAAGTCGCGAAAATTATCTAATAGAATATTAACAACAAATTTGGTAACAAACAAATTAACGTAGGAGATCGTTTGAAACTAATGTATATTGTTAAATTTAATTAGAAAGATAGATGACAAGTTGAAGTGACTATATATATATACATATATATATATATATATATATAACAATTGATAAATTATTGGAGTTTTTCGGCTTTTATATGAAATATTTACAAATATTAAATTAGAATGTATGTAATTGCAGAGTAAGTGGGGATGTAAACATTGCTGTCTACAAATTACAAAGCAAATCATACGAAATTTTTAATTGAAAAATATTGCCTAAGTTGGGACTCGAACCCAAGTCTACAGTTTGCCGGACTGTCGCTTTTACCAATCAGCCACAATAGACCTAGGTTCAAGCTATTTAGAAATGCATTATAAAGTAACAGTGTTAATGAATCAGATGTCAGTTATTGAATGTAGATGTCAAGTTGAAAGCAGAAGTCAGTTTTGAAAGCTGATGTCAGTTTTGATAGCAGATGTCAGTTAATGAAAGCAAATGTCAGTTATTGAAAGCAGATGTCCGTTTTGAAAGCAGGTGTCAGTTATGAAAGCAAACGTCAGATTAGAAAGCAGATGCCTATTTTGAAAGTGGATGTCAGTTATTGAAATCTGATGTCAGTATTTTGAGAGCAGATGTCAGATTTGAATATTTTAAAATGCTAATTATTACTCCATAACTATATGAGTGTTTAGATAATTTCTTAGCCGTTTATTAAATGTAACAATTGATAAATTATTGGAGTTTTTCGACTTTTATATGAAATATTTACCAATATTAAATTAGAATGTATGTAATTGCATAGTAAGTGATGATGTAAACATTGCTGTCTACAAATTACAAAGCAAACCATACGAAATTTTTAATTGAAAAATATTGTCTATGTTGGGACTCGAACCCAAGTCTACAGTTTGCCGGACTTCTTTCAATAACTGACATTTGCTTTCACTAACTAACATCTGCTATCAAAACTGACATCAGCTTTCAAAACTGACATCAGCTTTCAAAACTGACTTCTACTTTCAACTTGACATCTACATTCAATAACTGACATCTGATTCATTAACAATGTTACTTTGTAATGCATTTCTAAATAGCTTGAACATAGGTCTATTGTGGCTGATTGGTAAAAGTGACAGTCCGGCAAACTGTAGACTTGGGTTCGAGTCCCAACATAGACAATATTTTTCCATTAAAAATTTCGTTTGATTTGCTTTGTAATTTGTAGACAGCAATGTTTACATCCCCACTTACTTTGCAATTACATACATACTAATTTGATATTTGTAAATATTTCATACAAAAGCGGAAAAACTCCAATAATTTATCAATTGTTGCATATATATATATATATATATATATATATATATATATATATATATATATATATATATATTTAAAATTATATCTAACAAATATACCTACAACAAATTGTAAAAAATAAATGTGCTAATATGCTAAATATTTTTTTGTTTTATATATATGAGGGTAGCACAGAGATAGCGTTCCAAATAGCGAAAATTTGTGATTTCTGCCTGGGTGCACCTGTCATTAGTTCCTATGACAAGTTTCAATTTGTTCTGTCAAGTAGTTTGTTTACATGAATTTTCGCAGTAGACGTTTTGCGTGTTTTTCGTTAAAATGGATAAACTTGAATATCGTGCAGTCTTGGTTTTGGATGGATTAACCCCTAAAGAAATTCATCCGAAGTTGACAAAAGTTTACAGGGACTCTGCGCCTTCAATGTCAACCGTTAAAAAGTGGGCAGCTGATTTTAAACTTTGTCGAACGTCCCTCGAAGATGACCCACGTGAACTACTGCCAAAAAGAGCAACCGCACTGGAAAACATCGAAAAGGTGCACGATATCGTGCTGGACGATAGGCGTGTGAAGATGAGTGAGATAGCTGAGGCGGTGGGGATATCGTAAGAAAGGGTGCGAAACATCTTGCACGAAGAATTAGGGACGCAAAAGCCGACTTCTATCTGTTCCCAAACTTAAAAAAAATTGTTTCTGGGAAGCGCTTCGCGTCCAATAAAGAAGTTGAGAGGGCCGTAGATGGATATTTTTACAATCTTTTAGACTCTCACTTCCGGGAAGGAATACTGATATTGGAGAAACGCTGGACCAAGTGTGTTGAAATCAAGGGAGATTATGTAGAAAAATAAAATAATTTTTTAACTGAAAATCGCAGTCTTTCATTGTCAGGCCGAGAATTTTTCACCTCATCCTCGTAAAATTGTAATTTTTGTTGTATTATTTGTAAATAAATTATTAAATAAGGGCATAATTTTAAAAGTTGTACCTTAGCCAATGACGCTACGTTTAACACTATTTTTCAGACTGCTTTAATGGTGATGGAAACTTAGTTACCGAAATACGTATTTAGAGTTTATTTATTTATATTTTAGTCAAGGTTTTTTCTTGTTTCTGTCTGTTTCTAATTCTACTTTATGAACCAACAAAAGAGGCTTTAAAAATCTTCAATGCTACACACACATCCTACTAATTAACTTAATGTTAAGCTGCAAAGCAATAAACAATGTCTACTTTTATTTTGAATCTATAAGATATGCAGCTTTCTCTGAGTGCAAAAGGGTGGCATAGCGAGTTACCCCATCATAAAATATTTAAAATTCGGTGTACTATGATTTTACTAACTTCAATTTTAACTGCCATAGTGCGAATAGAGACGTGAGGGTTTATCGCTACGTAGGGCAAAACGTTGATAATATTTTCTTCATTTCTAACAATTTCTCAAACACTCCTATGTTTTACATTATTAGGAAAGGATCCAGTTCTCATCTTTGACTCCACTTTACCCAAAATTATATGCGATGAATGCATACGTTCTGGAAATAGTTCTCGATACACGCGTGCTGCTTCTCGGAAATTCATATTACATTCTCCATAAATTAAACAACATGTCTACATATTCATTGAAGGTGTATGTAGTAGGCATATTGAATATTTACGAAATCGAACGTAGTCAAAACACAATACTAAACGACGAAAACATTATGAAAATTAACAACAATACTAAGAGTAAATACGCACAATAATAAACTGCCATATAAATTCTACTTGTCAACCATAAAAGTTGTTCATTTTTCAAA
Organism: Melolontha melolontha; assembly: GCA_935421215.2. Taxonomy (NCBI): domain Eukaryota; kingdom Metazoa; phylum Arthropoda; class Insecta; order Coleoptera; family Scarabaeidae; genus Melolontha; species Melolontha melolontha. The sequence goes on along the minus strand of OW285239.1, from coordinate 43,833,928 downwards.
TCCTTCTGCAACTAGGCAAGTGCTGTCAATGCTCTTCCTCAATAATTATTTCAAAAACTGTAAAAGTAATGAAAAAATTATTCAGAAGAAAGTTATTTGCGTCTTCTTGATTAATACTATGCTGCATTAAAAAATATAAGATTACGTTAAAAAAAAGGTTTACGTGCAAATGACCTACAAGGCCATAACTAACTGCAAAACTAACTACGTCATTCTATAGACTTTAAGAGGTAAAGCAACTTTCATTTCAAACATTTATTTGTAAATATACCAGATGAAGAGTTGCTGTCTGTAAATTCAAAATCAGAAATACTCGGTATACGAGTTTTGAAGGGCCACTTGAAGGACCACATTTACAGTAGAGAAATTCTGAATCGATTCAGAATTTAAAGGACGAAATTATATGAAAAATAATCAACATTGATCTGACAGTTTTAAATGCAGTAATGCAAAGTGTAACAATACGAGCACGCCAATGTCTAGCTAATAGAGGACAACACTTAGTAAATGTTATTAAAAAAAATAAGAGATTGTAAGAATCTTTAAATTCTTCATTTTCCAACAAAATTGTTTCCACTAAATGTCACGGATTCGTTTAATTAATTTAAAATTCGGTTACTAGATTTGACGGACCTTGTATATACGTATATGAGCATTTCTTGAAATTTATGCAGACTTCACACTCGCGTACATATTATGTTATTTCTAGAGTAATAGCTTTCTATATTCATTCGATAAGAAGCGTTAAATCCAATTTTATACGTACGGGTATATATTTCATATTTTCGCAAAGAAATATTAAGCAACTGCAAACATACGGCTTTGCAAAAACCAATTTATTCAATATTCAGTATTTGACTTCCGCTAGTAAATATTGAGTGAGATTTTTTTATAGATTTATGTATAAAGTTTATAAGTTACACCTTATGCTATTACTATTTAACACATTGTTCGTTGTACATTTATAAATCAATATTGTTTATTAGCGTAATAACTTATCAAATTGACTCTTAGTATACAACATTGCTTCTTGTATTCCGCGTCCTTGGCATCGCTTTCCTACATCACATTACAGGTACTCTCTCATACATCTGGCTGACGTTTCGTCTGCTGTTGCCAAGGACATATTCAGGGCTCCTACTACTATTGCTACTCTGAAAGTAAATGTTTGTTAGTTTGGAATGGAGTTATATAGGGACTGTTGTTCCGTGTCACTGGAGTATCACGGTTACGGTCGAATTTTTGAGAAATATATATATATACAAGGTGTGTATAAATTGGCGGACCCACTACACGCGGCGATGTTCTTCGTTAAATTCGGAGTCCAAAATCCTAATACGAAAATGTTGTACCATGCTCCATATCTTTGCACGAGGTTCCTAAAGTTCGGACTTTCAGAAATAAGCATTATTACTCAATATTTGTTGACAGAAAGAGCTACAATTTAGAAGAAAGAAGAATTGTTGTTATTACCTTTTCGTTAAAGTTTTCTTTTTGATTTTAAAGTTTGTTTTTAATATTTGTTTATTAACTTATTTTGACGAAAAACACATCTGACAACGTTGTAAAACAATAAATAGGCAGCCTAATGTTGTTCTAGTCAAATACATTACTACTGTCAAATTCATTCTGAAGACAAAGGAAGCCTGATACATCGTTTTAGGATTAGGACTTTTAACTCAAAATTTGACCAAGAATGTCGCCACGTGTAGTGGGTCCGCCAATTTATACACACCTTGTATATATATATATATATATATATATATATATATATATATATATATAAAAATTTGTGAAAGTCATATCCATCCGGGATGTGCAGACATCGATGTTTCATACTCATTAGTAATTGTCAATACACCTTACCCAGAAATAGATACGACTTTCATTTCCATACTGCGTGTATATATACTTATGATGATAAACGTAATGCTAATGAGAACTCATAATTATTGAATTCTCACATACATGCCATTGCCGCTCTAATTCGTTGCGTCAATTTCTACACATGACAAAATCACCTTTGTCTAAGAATGCCGTGACACGTTGCAGCTACATTCTTAGACAAAGATGATTTTGTCATGTGTAGAAATTGATGCAACGAATTAGAGCGGCAATGGCATGTATGTGAGAATTCAATAATTATGAGTTCTCATTAGCATTACGTTTATCATCATAAGTATATATACACGCAGTATGGAAATGAAAGTCGTATCTATTTCTGGGTAAGGTGTATTGACAATTACTAATGAGTATGAAACATCGATGTCTGCACATCCCGGATGGATACGACTTTCACAAATTTTTTCATTTTCCCGGACAACCTGGACGGTTGACGCCGTGACACGTTGCAGCTACATTCTTAGACAAAGGTGATTTTGTCATGTGTAGAAATTGATGCAACGAATTAGAGCGGCAATGGCATGTATGCGAGAATTCAATAATTATGAGTTCTCATTAGCATTACGTTTATCATATATATATATATATATATATATATATATATATATATATATATATATATATATATATATATAAGCAGGAAACCAATGTCACAGAGTCAATGTTATGACTGAGATCTATTAAAAATTTGGCACTCGCAATATGCCGCCGACAGGTCAACGATTCAAAAGAATGTTCCTGAAGAAGAGCTGCGTAGTCACTTTCGTGGTGGATAAAGTTCATCCGAGCTAAAGAAAAGGTATTTCAAGAAACTTTTCTGTACTTGCTCCAAGCTTAATAATAATAATCTCGACTGTCCAACAGGTTCTCCCATAACAGGACAATACAATAATACTTATACAGTGGGTGTAAGTTTCGAGCCATCGAAAAAATTCATAATTGGAGTAGACTATGAAATTGGGTTGGTACTTCAGCCACTTCCACATAATGACATTTATTATTTGACATTGAAACTATAAGTTTGTGTCAAATTTTTCAAAACTCTTATTAGTTATATTGATTTGTGTTTAGATATAAATGGACAACATTTTCAACAATTTCTGTAGCTATATGTAAATTTTAATTATGATTTCGATATTAAATAAATTATTTGTTTTCTTTTTGTTGTAGAAACATTTCAATGCCATAACCTTTTTTTACAATGAAACCAAATGAAACTGTCAAGCATCAAGTAATGTGTCATTATGTGGAAGTGGCTAAAGTACCAACCCAATTTCAAAGTCTACTCCAATTATGAATTTTTTCGATGGCTGTTAGAATTCAACATAGTCATACATAATATACAATAATAATATAAAATAAAAGAAGAAATCAATAAGTAATATATATACTAGTGGACAAAAAATTCCCGACACCGAAGTACATGAAAAATTGACATGAAACATTATCTACAAAGTAAGAACGATAAATAAAAAAAGGTACTTAATATTTTATTCAATAAGAAAGAGTCACGATACAAAATGTGCAAAATTAACAAACAAGTTCATTGGTCTTATCGGCTAGGTTTTACATATACGTTTTCACACAATTTAAGCGATTAATAGTGCCTACTACCTTCACGAACTCTACTGACTTCTGGAATATGGCGTGGTAAACTTTGAATGCAGTTGGCGACCTCTTCTTGTGTAATGTTTTTCCATTCCTCACGAAAAGCTCTTCGAAGGTCCCAAATGGTTACCGGTATGGGTTGTCGGTGCCGAGCACGTCGCCCTAACGAATCTCAAAGATTTTCGATAGGATTCAAGGCCGGGCTTCTAGCTGGCCATTGCAAACGGCGAAAGTTAACCGCATCTAAATATTGCTCGACCACCTGTGCGGTGTGAAGTCGCGCTCAGTTTTCGCGTACGGAGAAACGCCAACCCAAACCATTATATTACCTCCCCCAAATGCCCTACTTGGAGATATACAGCACGCTGAAAATCGTTCACCAGGCTTTCCCCACACACGTTCTCGTCAATCTGGTAAACGTAGACAAGAACTAGACTCGGCTGTGAACAATACGGATTTCCATTAATCCACTGTCGAATGTGTATTCATAGTCACTGAACACGATAAGCTGGGAGCAAAAGTGGACAAGCAGCAGGTCTCCATACTCCTTCAATCTTCGGCGAACGATTCGTGTAGAAACTGCAGTACTGTAAACGTCTTCGACTTGGCAAGACACAATTGTTGATGGCAAACCATGATCGCGTAGTGTAGATAAAACCATAAAACGGTCTTCTCGCCGGTTTGTTGTGCGAGGTCTCCTCATCCTGGCCTTCTTGTGTATTACCCAGTTTGACGATTTCGCTATATTGTGTCTTGGACGATACTCCTGGAACTTTCCAAAATAACAGCGATCTATCTAATGTATGCGTCCATCTTCGTTCGAAGCTATTTCTCAAGCTACATTTTTTGCTTGCATTTTGTCAACCAAGTGTTAGTACTGACAGTTCAAATGATCTTTCAACATAACATATAAAAGCTGAATAAAGAGCACACCAATATTTTTTGGGTTGGGTTGAATTTTTTGGGTACGTCTTTATTTTTGTTTTCCTTTTGGCTGTTTTGATAAATTAAATGTTTTGTATCTTCTTTAATTTCTAATTATTATTTCATAGATAATATTTTATAATCTATTCGCGTTTCTTGCCAACGTTTGTTGAAAACGTTTGTTCTGTCTCTGATGACGAAAAAAGCATTTTTTCGAGCATCGAGTACCATATGATTAGGAACTATAATATTTACGCATGAGAGCAGATTCGGCGCGTAAATTTTGTTATTCACTGACTTCACCAGAAAATTAGCTTTTGCAGTCTCTCTGCGTGCACATAGAGAGAAAATGTCTGAGAGCAATTCTCCGTAGTCGACACTCCTTGGAGTATAAATTCAGGTTTTTCTAAATGGTAGACATTTTAAGAATCTCCTCTGAACTTTCTCTGTTAACAATGTCGGATGAACGTGGCACCGGTACCTGATTACCGACGCATATTCAAGTTTAAGGTGTACCAGTGTGAGAAGGAGTGTCTTTGTCTTCGAAAACTTACGTACGTGAGACGGAATTACAGATGGGATCGATATGCTCAGAAAACTACAAACATTGATCAAAAAAATTCCATAGTCCTTGATTTGAGTTTGTCTGGGAAAAAGGGTGTGATCTAGAGTATATGAAAATATTAACAATTTGTTCCAAGTATTGTAAATGACAACGACAGATTTGTTAGCATCAGGCTCTATTTTGTTCCCGTGATATCAGTTTTTGATTGAATTTAAATCCCTTTGAGTTCTTCACAGTCAAGGACACGGCAACTCAGAAGAGAGAAGGGAAAGTCAATATAAATATTGAACAGTAGCGGACCTAGGTTCGAGCCCTGTGGCATACCTGAGGCTATAGTGAATATATTAGAGTAAAGCCCATTATAACAAACATAATCTATGTAAGATGCTACTAAGTTGATGATAGATGAAATGGGGCCGCACAATTCAACCTACAATTAGATAGTAGTAAACAATTATCTACAGTGTCAAAAGCTTTCGCAAAGTCAGTATATATTACACGAACTGGTCATGTGAATCAACGCAGAAATGAGTAAAATGGATATTCTCTAACAGTCGGTCTCTCCGACATGAATCAGTGCTGTTGCGTTGAGATGTAGCACTGCACACAATTTCTACGGTCTATTAGATATCAAATGATTTTAGAACCACTAAATAAGATACATCTGCTAATGTAAGTAAAAAAAGATACCAAATAACAGAGATTTTTTTGGGAATAATGAACATGTTTGGAGTGTAGCGCTAGAAGACCGTCATATTTTCAATGGAGAATGGTACACTACAGTTTCGTGTCTTTTCCCAAAGCTTCCTAAAGTGTCAGCGAAAATCGTCCAAGAGCCGGTATCATCTTGGACCGTGATACTGCTGGAATTCACACTACTGTTCGAACACATGTCATCTAATTATTTCCTTTTGTTGCAATCTGTAAAAGGTACATCGAAGTATAACCAAAGGGAGCCAATATCATACTTTCAAAAGGGCCTGTTTGTACATACTTCGCTAGCTGGATACTGATCCCGAATATGAATAAAGCAAATGTCATGCTTTCGCTTCAATAATAAACAAGCACGTTTAGAGCTGCAAGTGTACTTCAATAACAACTTGCTACGTTATAATCCTTACCCAAGATATTTAGGAGTGACAATGGATCTAACCCTCTCATATAAAATACATTTAAGAAACACCGTAGCTAAAATAAACATTAGAAATAACATAGTTCAGAAACTCTGCTGTACTGCTTGGCGCGCGAAGGTACCCAACCTTCAAACGTCAGCTCTTAGCCTTGTTTGTTTGGTAGCTGAATACTGCACCCACAGCTTCCACGCGAAGATAATCGAGATCAAGCTCAAGGAGAACATGAGAATAATTAGCGGTTGTCTAGAAACTACTCCTCTACCCTGGCTCCCAGTTCAAAGCGATATTGCACCTCCCACCATCCGGAGACAGGACAAGTCTGGTTAGAGACTATAATAAAATAATATCGAATCCCTAGCTCCCAGAACACAGTGACCTGCCTGATGCTGGGCTATCGAGACTAAAATCTAGATCTCTGCCACTGCTGCTAGCAGGACAACTTATAGCAGAAAATTTCAACTCAAATGATATATAAAGAGAGTATTGAGAAGTCTTGAATCTCGCTCAAGCAGCCCATATCACCGATCCTACCGCACTCTTACCAGGGATGGAGCTGCTTCGCCACGAATGGAAGATATTCAATAGAATAAGAACATCCTATGGTATCTATCATGACCCATTCTATAAATGAGGATTGACTGAGGCATCGACAGAATTTAATTTGTTATTCGGTTCTTAACCTATGTTAAGCTAGTGTAGACCCGGTTACACGCAGCACCCTAGTACAACACTTGCGTCCAGCAACACGAGTTCTTAACAAAGCGAAATAAAGCGTTCAGCGCTTGGTTTCGCTGATGTATAGACTCCCACACGAGAATGGAATTAAGTAAACCCCAGAGGTTTCTAAATGGTTGTGATGGTGTGAAGTGTAAACATGGTTTTAATGTCATTTTTGATAAGGATTTTGCTGATACGGTCTGTGAAGCCATTTAAAAATTGCAGAAGTGTGTTCAGGAAACAAAACAGGATGATCTTGGGTTAAGAAATTGGTTTATTTGATATCGCATTTGCAATAAATGTATTGGAAACATGGTTGACTTTATTTGATAAGGAATTACTTTTAGATATAGAGAAGGCACTTTGGATTAAGGAGTTCATGAAACCATTTTTGAGGATGATGATGGGAAAGGGCGTTTAGTTATATCTCGGTATGCGTAGGGTTACGGCAAACGAAATGTAGAATGACGATTTACTAAAACTCCCGGAAAGGAAGTCTACCAACTCCATCTCTTTAGTGAAATGAATGGAATGTGTTGAGAATTAAGGAATTTTTTTAATTAGTCGATGTAATCATATAATGAAGATGTCATCGACCAACTCTAAACCAACACTTTGGTCTCTGGGTATAGAAATTAAGAATTTATTGTTCAAACGCCTCCATAAAGATGTTGGCTACTTCAGGAGGAAGTGGGAAATTCACAGATACACCACATACTTGTTTGTAGTAACTTTTGAGGTATGTGTATAAATGACAGCTACTTAACTTAAATTGTCAATGACGATGCCATATGTCATGAAAAATACATGCTACATTAGTTACAATCGATTTTCCTGCAACAAATCCAGATTGAAAAGGTGCTTAAATTGGTTACATACTACATTCTACCGAATATGTTAGAATGCTTTAGCAAAATTGCAAAAGGTATATTAATTCTCCTTTTCTAAATAATGGACCAACTAACTACAAGATTAAGATTGAATATTGTAAATTTTAGCGCGCAAAGAAATGATTTCTGAAAATGGATATCCAATGTGACCTTTTCAAACGAAGTTCAGAATCTTCTCAACTGAAAATTTTAGTCCATAATAATGAAATAAACTGCTTACCTTTTGCAAAAGTTCCAGTCCAGAGGTTTAGTATAGTTTTAAATTATCTTTGAGCAAGGCGAGGGCGCGTATGAAGACTCTATCTAATAAATGCAATAATAGGTTTAAATTTTTCATTTTATTTATTTTGTCAAATCTTTTTTCTAAGTTTCGTGTTTTAAGTTTAAATTTGTTGATTACTCGTTTACTTTTGCAATAGTCGCAGTTGTAGTTTTTTAGGTTGATAGACAAAATGTCGAATTGGATAAGTAAAATTTAAAGCTATTTACTTTCTTGAAAACAAATTTTAGAGTAGAAAACAAAATATTTTTGATAATATAAAATGTTATTAAAAATCGGGTGTGAAAAACACAATACAAGTTCATATATGTGTGAAAGTATCTGTTGTTTTGTGTTCTCCACATCCGGTTTTTAATAGCATTTTATATTATTAAAAATGCTTTGTTTTATACAAAATTTGGTGAATTTTTACCTGCCCAAGTATGTTTCAAATTATTTTGTTACTTGCGTAGACTTTTACCAATTTATAAAGAAAATATTTTTCCTTTATAAAAGTAATCAAATGCTTAAGGAAATGATAATTCATTGTCAATAATTGAGGTACATATTTTGAATGCTGTAGAATTTCATAACTTAACTTGTTAAGTTTCTAAACACTTGTTTATATCATGTAGCGTCGTGTTTCACCATCTAACAAAATAGTAATAACAAAATGGTAATAATTTATCGAGCAATTGTTTAAAGTCTTAAAAGTTAAGTTTTTGCAATTGCGTAAGAACAAATATTTATATTGAGCTTTCTGTGAAGTGGATGCTTTAAAAGGTATCTTGAACCTCTAGATATGTATTTAATAATTGGAATGTCCTCCTGGGGTTGTTGCATAGTATTCATTTTTCATTACATGTCGCTAATCAGTATAGAAAAGATTTAACGAATCGAAAAAATTTACCATTAATTTAGTTCATCTAGTTTGTTATTCTGAGATAGTCGATGGGAAAAACATAATTGAATTAACGAAATAGTTTCGTCACATAGTATAAATATCAACTCACTCACTCGATTTACAAATTTTTACTTCTGTCACAAATATTGTACAGTATCTAATAATATAAGGGTACGTAATCCACTTCTCGTATACCCTAAGGTGTAGAGATTTCATTAATTTCTTTTCTGTACAAAATCTTTTCACCCTTTCCTACGTCCACCCATTTCTTTAGCTGAATTCCAGTTCTTGCCTGCCTCTCTTAATTCTTATAATACCAGATTTTGTTTTCATTTATTATTTTCTATATATTCCAATTGTAATTAACTAAAGGGGTGCTTTATTTGCAGATTAATGCAAACATTACAATAAAATATTAAAAAAATTTATAAGATTTTATACATGCCTAAATATCTTTTGTTTTACATTCCGAGCAAATAATAATTAGATTGTTGCTGCACAAGCTTTCATTTTCTAGAACATTTTCTATCTACATTTCTGGGATCTCTAGATAGTAGATTGAATTAGTCAATAATAATAATTCATGCCTTAACATTCTCCAACATCTTGACGCCAATTACAGGGGGCATTGGTAAGCCATGAGTTATTATTATCTCTGCGCCCGTGATGTTCAGCTATCGGCATTCGCCTAGAACGAGAAGGAAAACCATGAAAACCCACTTGGACAGCCTAGTCCGCGAATCTAAACTCGAGACAGCCAGGATACTGGCTTATCATGCTGGCTGTCCCGCTCATTATAATAAAATACGTTCCCCAGCGAGTAAGAATCAGCTGTAGTGTTTCAAGAATGTCGGAACACTGGTTGTGAAACAAGATATTTCCCTTTCGTAGACGATCTTAATTGATTAACGTTCGGATAACAGTTTCGGATTTCTTCAGTCACAAGATGCAACGCACACACTTTCCACCTATCATGTAAAAAGTTGTCACATTCATGCTTCAACAGTCTACCAAACCCATAATCGCCACAAACACTACCACTTGGTTTCCGGTAACAAACATTAACACTTGATTTCTTGAAAGATGAAATTTTTCTAAAACATTAAGCACAACTTTTGTTATTGCTTCGCCAGTACATGTTTCTGATCATTTACTAGCTAGTAAGATTTAAGAGGTTCTATTATACGCGCTATAACATTAACGACAGATTTTTTTTACAATCCATCGTTTCATCTACACACAACCACAATTTCCTATTTTTTAATTCGAATTTCATCATATATTGGAATTTTTCCCGTACAGATGGTTCATAATTCTGCGGTGATTTTTAATATACAATAAGCAATAAAGCAAATGGTAAATTACTTAATAGTATTACACAAATATTATGTAATATACCATACCTTAAATATAAAATAAAGTTTTGTTTCATAGAATCTGACTTGGTTTTTATTAGAATGTTATAAAACATTTAGGATATTGAAATAAGAAAAATATCCTAACCACAATATATATCAATAAATACTATATACGTATTTCAGCAACTAAGTTTCCATCTTCAGTAGAATATCCTTAAAACTGAAAAAAAATGTTAATTTTTATTTATTTCAGTTTTAAGGTTATTCTACTGAAGATGACAACTTAGTTGCCGAAATACGTATATAGTATTTATTGATATATATTGTGGTTAGGGTGTTTTTCTTATTTCTGTTTCAGATTTCAACCCACAGTCTCCACCAATTTCGGATTTAGGATATTCATACATATTTTTCTATATTAGAGCATATTTGTCAGTATTTTAGGCATATTTTTGTCAAAATACGAGGGTGGATCCCTTTGCTTCACCCCAGACCGACTAAACAATAAAAATTTGTAATTATCCTACTTTTATTTTGCAACATATAGGCTTTTGTCGCGACGTAACATCTAGTAATAGCTGTTATAAACCCATAACCTTGCTGTTATTAAGGTGAGAATCTAACCTCAGCCAAGCTAGTTACAAGAAATTTCAATTTTAGTTAGTGAAACACCTACCCATAGACGTATATGCAGAATGGAAAAGAATTTAATGTGTTTTCTTTTAAATGATTTTGCTAATAGTGATCTATTCCTCATAAAGATAATGGAGTACGTTAATCAAGGAAGATTAGAAATAAGGCGGCATGCATGCCCTATTACATTCGCTAAGATCCCAAAATATTCGACATGAAATTGACCATCATTTATGGATAACGTCCTACTACAATAAGCAAATATTTTCTCAACTTATCAGAATGAAAAAACCCACATTTAGGAAGCTTTTAGGAAGTCTTAATAGTTCATGATAAATATAAGCTTAAGCACTAAACCGCATTAAACACAAAAACGAAAATATAAGTTAAAATCATAAAATGTGTAACAGGTCAATATAACCGCCTTTTTTAAAAGGTTACAAGGGTTATAACAGGTAACGTAAATGATGGCGTATTACAATGGCGTCACTTCCATATTCCCCTGCATTACCTCTAATAAAAACTCTCGCAAAAATGTAAATTTTCTAAACCTTTTACAACAGGGTAATAGATGTTACGTCGCGAAAAAAAGCCTTTTGTCTCCATTAAGGTTAACACATTTATCCCATTGATGTTCTAGCATTTCTAATGATTCTCGAAAAAATATTGTTCAACCTCCGCAAACCACAGATTTACCGCACATATCACATCATTATCTGACGGAAATCGTTTACCACGCAAGTGTTTTTTAAGTTTTGGAAACAGTCGGTAATCGCTGGGGGTTAAATCTGGTGAATATGGCGAATGCTCAACTAATTTGAAGTCTGTTTGAGCTATTGCAGCTGTTGCAATGGCGGATCTGTGACTGGGTGCGTCATCCGGATACAAAAGAACACCTTTGCGCAACTTGTCCCGATGCTTTTCTTTTATCAAGTCATGTAATTTGGAAACTAAATTGGCGTCATAAGCACCTGTAACTGCGACCCCATTCCGCAAGAAATCTACTAAAATTTCGTCCTCAGCATCCGAAAATACGGATAGCATGACCTTCATTTCTGAAGATTGCATCTTGCGTATCTTCGACGATGTGAATCTCGATGTGTCCAATCCTTATTCTGTATTTTGGTCCCTACATCATAAGGCCACATCCATTGTTACTGATCTTGCAACAAAATGTTCTTTCCTGTGTCTATACCGCGTTAAAAAGCGAATGCAAATGTCTTTTCGAATTTGCTTGTGCGGATGTGTTAACATTCGAGGTACTCCTCTTGCAGACAATTTAGAGACCAGTATCTTCAAGTATTTGTCTAATAGTCACACCCCGATCTTTCAACACGAGATCATAGACCTTTTTAACATTTTCTTGGGTAGTGACGGTTGTGAGCGCTCCACCTGCATATTCATCTGTACACGACTGTCTGCCACATTTAAACTCACGACACCACCTTTTAACTATGTCATATAATTCTGCAGATTGCCCTCATGTATCCGCCAAATCTTTATGAATTTGAGTTGGGGTCATGACTTTTAAACGTAACTATTTAATCATCGCTCGTTGCTCGACCCGATCTATTTTGATACTGATATGCGACACTCTCGACCACTGTTATTTACTGTAGGCACGCTTTAACAGGTGCAGATTTGTAAGTTTCTAGCGTTAGTCTATACATAGCAGGTACAAGGCGACGTGAAGATAAATAATTGTTTTGGTTTATAAATGGTTTAAGGGCAGAGCAAAGGGATCAGTCCTCGTATGGGCATATATTCGAGTATGTGTATATTTTTCTATTTTTACATGCATACAACCCGAGCTTTCATCATGAGTGTATACATTGCCTTATGAAAAAAATCTTATTATGCAACATATTTTTTTTATGTAAGCAGCCTAGATTTGTCAACAGACTCATAGTATAATATGCGTAAATATTATGACACAAAGCCTTCAGAATAAATATTTATCAAACATATTTTTGCTGTGAGATTATGTGGAAGTTACAGCAATTAATTTGAAATCTAGCACAAACTACGGCATTAAAATTTATATAGTAAATACGATACACATGTTTGTAGTTTATTTATGTTATCACAAAGGTATTACGTCGCTATGTTAATATAATATTCATTAATAAATGCATATTAAAATGTGGGTTATTAGATTAATAGTTTAAATTTACAAAACAGTGCATCGCTACGTTTATGAACTTTCATTAATAAATTAAAACAATTTCTCAAATGCATATTTCATACCGCCGCACAGTTAAATTGTCATTTTTAGTCCCCATATACTAAATATTAAATCTCAATTAAGTACAACGTGTGTCCAGCCGATGTATATTTGTTTCACAGTAAGCCGTACTATATTCGTTGTACCTAAAATGGAATTAAATTAAATTTGTTTCCTCCCACTTTATGGGCTAGTCCTTTTCTCCTAATTTGTCGGCTGTAATTTGTGATACAATAATGTCGGTTTTCTGTACCCTTATTTGTTTCTGCAGTTAGAAATTAATTAAAATCGTAATAGTTATTTGAAATAAGTTACAGTGAAATCTCCCTTGGGCGGACAGCGACTGTGACAAAATTTTTATCCATTCAAGGGATGTGTCGGTTCATGAAAATTATAGCAAAAAAAAAGTTTTTCTAATGCATTTTATTACAAATAGGCTCGTATAAAAGAAGCAGATAACACCAGAAGCAACACATTTTTATAGCACTGCATGTGTATGTGTTACATACACATACACACATATATGTATATAAGTGTCCCGTATCGTTATGTTCAAATTATAGGAGAGTAAAGTAGACGCAAAACGCAAAACTTGTATATCCATTTTTATTTGTATCAAAGTTACAGATTTATGAATGTGTCAAATCATGAAAAAAAATGTAATCCTAAAAAGTCAATGAAACTGATTTTATTTAAAATAAAAAAGTTCAATTAATAATATTTTCAAAATGTCCACCTCCTTGTTGAATGCAGGCTTGTGCCCGTACGTCAACAGAGGAAGTACTTATCCGAATTTCATACTTGTTTTGTCGAATTTTGTCGCCAGCCAAGTGAATACGATCCAACAACTCTTCTCTTGTGTTCGAAACTTGCGCGTAGACTAAATTTTTCATGAATCTCCATAAATAAAAGCCAAGAGGATTAAGATCGGGTGATCTGGGTGGCCAGGCAACAGGACCACCTCGACCAATCCATCTTGGATAATTGACGTTAACCCAATTTCGGACAGCAAATCCGAAATGTGGTGAAACCACATGTCTCGTCGAACATTCAGTAGGACATCCTCTAAAAGACCTGGCAGTTCGTCAATAAGAAATTGAAGGTAATTGTCTTCATTTAACCTCCCAGGAAAAACGACAGTACCAATCAACAAGTCATCGATTAGGCCAAACGTAAATAGAAAATTCATGTTGAAATTTAAATGGGTGTATAGTTTTGGGATTTTCTGGTGATCACCTGTGCAGGTTTCTCAGATTTGTAACACCACTTCTCATGAACGTAGATTCATCTGTCTAGAGGACTGTTCTGCAGAAATTAAAATGGAGCCGTGACTGTCTTAATATCCAGGTAGAATAAACTAGACGAGCATAGTGGTCTGCCTCAAGCAAACCGTGGCCCCTGTGATAGTGATACGGATATAAACCCTCACGTTTTAAAATTCGCCAAACTGTCGTTCGTGGCACTCCTAGTTGTCTAGCGATTCGACGTACACTGAAAGTTGGATCCCTTGTAACAATAGCTACAGCTTCTTTCTCTAAGTCTGCTGGAAAATTTACTCCTTGGTCGAAAAGATTATCACGCAGTCCGCATTCCCGAAATTGTCTGTGTACTTCCAGAAACGTTCTGTAATGAGGAATACGCCTATCCGGAAACCGATGACGGTATTCAATAACTGCTTGATGTGCACTGCCGTTACAGTAACCATACACAAAATGCATGTCCGCATACTCTTGAGAAGAAAATCGGTAAGGCATTTTTAATAAAGAAAACGTGTCCACTTACGAATAAGCTGTTGTATGAACTGAAACGTAATGTAATCCTTTATTAAAAAATGCTACGTTAACAGTTATCTGAACATTTGTTTATCGTATGATATTCATGGTTCAGCACTTACGAAATAAGTAAGAACCTTCTTTATGATAAATCAATTTCCAGTACTCTTTTTTGTGGATCTCTAAGAAATTGCTGTATGCACTACGACACGTGTTTATTTATTTTAGGATAACATTTTATTATGCGACGTTAACAATCACAGGCCTGTTATTGAATCGTATAACTTTTTTTAAATAAAATCAGTTTGTATTGACTTTAGGACTACATTTTTTTTCATGATCTGATAATCACATTAATTGATCTGTAACTTTGAAACAAATAAAAATAGATATACAAGTTTTGCGTTTTTGTTACTTGAAATGAATTCTACTTTATACTCCTAAAATTTGAACATAGCGATACGGGACAGCTTGTATATGTACACACACACATAGTTTAACCGGCGCCTTAGTGGAAGAAATCTCCAGCTGTCGTTTGTCTCTTCTCTACAAATGTGGATTTCACCTGAAAATGCATCTGAAGTTCTACGAGAAAAGTCAATGCTTTTCCGTCGTCTATTGTTGCTGCGAAAGCTTTAAAATTTTCAATTGAAAACTGAGCTTCATTGTAAGTTTTAATCGTCTCTGCTCGGGCTTGGCTTCCGGTATCATCATCGTCGTCAGAGTCACTTACGACTGTTACTACTTCGTTTCCACTGTCCTGATCTTCTTGTAATAATTCATCTATGGCATCGATTTCTGTGCACATGTTTTCGTCAAGAAGAACGAAGTCTTCAAGTCTTCAGCATCAAAATTGCATCTTTGGAGTAATTTTGATATTGTTGCAAGTTGTGAGAGAGGTAAATTGTCTTCTTCAATAAATTCGTCATATTCGGTATCTATGGGTACTTCTAGGGTGAATCCAGATTTTCGGAAACAGTTTTTATGGTTTAAAAAATAAATTGCGTTTAGTACATTAACAGTTTTTGTTAAAGCACTAGCAGATTCGGCATCATCAATGCGATTAACAATTGTGTTTAAAATCATAGATTTATAGAAAAAGTTCAAATTTCTTATTATGCCTTGATCCAAAAGCTGGCAGACAGACGTCGTATTCGTCGGGAGATAGACAATCTTTATGTTTTCAAGCCGAATATTTTTCGGATGTGATGTAGCGTTATCTAAAAAAGCAAAATCTTCTTTTTCTGAATTCGCATTTTCCTGAAACTCTTGAAGCCAATTTGTCATTATTAGCTCCGTCATCCATGCATTTCCATTGTGTGTCCAATCAACGGGTAGTCGATCAAATTTTAAATTGCGAAATGCGTGTGGTCGTTTAAATTTTCCAATGATCAATGGTCTTTCTTTGTCTCCCTCCATATTTACTCAAAGTAAGACAGTAATACGCTCTTTAGATAATTTCCCTCCAGTGCATTTTTCTTTACAAAAACTCGTAGTTTTCTCTGGCACCGCTCGGTAAAACAAAGCTGTCTCGTCAGCATTATAAAGGCAGCCTGTACTGTAACCTAGTATTGAAGGCAACTTATCAAGAAAGTTTTCAAAATCTACAGCCTCTCCAGAAATGCTTTTGTGAGCAATTGCACACCCAAACTTTCGGCAGCAGTCCTAGCCTCTTCTCTAATCATCGTACCATAAACATGTTTATTTCGTGCCGCAGAAAACCATTTGAATCTCATTTCATCTATGTGGCTACTTCTTGAAGACACAAAATGCCTCTTCTGTATAGTTGATTTAGCATTAGAATTGAACTTTGCTCCTAACACTTTTCTTGATCTCTTCCGAATATTTTATAACTTCTACCTTTTCCTTCAAAGTCAAGATTTTTCTTTTCGGTGCCATTTTAACTAAAAATATGAACATGCTGCCGTTACTGAGAAAAGTACGTAAAAAATTTATGCAGTCACCTGTTTTGTGCGGTTATAAGCCTATCTTATCAAATCTGGTACAACAAAACTCAGAAAGCGCTCCAAACGATACAGCGCATTAAACTAGACTGTCGCTCTGCAGGTCACTGCGAGTTGTTGTCCGTCTAAGAGAAATGTAGTGGTCGAGTTTTGTATTATGCGCATGTCCATGTCCGTTAAAGGGAGTGTCCGTTGAAGAGAGATTAAAATGCATGTAAAATATGTACCAGATACTCTGTACATATATTTTTGTCCATACAAGGGAGTTAGTTGTCCGTACAAAAGAGATGTCCGTTATGGGAGATTTCACTGTACATAAAAAATAATAAATTCCACATCCAGTATTCTTCGGAGACAGTGGTAACCACTGTTTCTACTCAAAAAAGGTATAAAACCCCTTCTTTTTCACGGTTTTCTAATTTTCACGTTAGATTTAAGTAGTATGTAAGAGTTTGTTTTAATGTTAGAAATTTAGTATTATCCCAATGGCGATTTGGTGAAGACCAAACCAAAGACTACGTTCGTTTAGTACTATTTTCATTTTCAGCTTGTTCTACTGAAGATGGAAACTTAGTTAGCGAAATATATACACACATATATATATAGCAATTGATAAATTCTTGGAGTTTTTCGGCTTTTATATGAAATATTTACAAATATCAAATTAGTATGTAAATGCAAAGTAGGTGAGGATATAAACATTGCTGTCTACAAATTACAAAGCAAATCATACGAAATTTTTAATTGAATAATATTGTCTACGTTGGGACTTGAACTCAAATCTACGGTTTGCCGGACCGTTGCTTTACCACTTAAGCGATACACCTTTGTTTAAGCTATTTAGAAATGCATATACAAAGTAACTGTGTTCATGGTTCAGATGTCAGTTATTGAATGTATATATCAAATTTGAAAGCAGAAGTCAGTTTTGACAGCAGATGTCAGTTTTGATAGCAGTTGTCAGTTATTGTAAGTAAATGTCAGTTATTGAAAGCAGATGTCTGTTTTGAAAGCAGATGTCTGTTATGAAAGCAAATGTCAGGTTTGAAAGCAGATGTCAGTTATTGAAAGCACAATTTATCTATTAATATATTTAAAAAACGGCTAAGAAATTATCTAAACACTCATATAGCTATGAAGTAATAATTAGCAATTTCAAACCTTCAAAACTGACATCTGCTTTCAAAATACTGACATCTGCTTTCAAAACAGACATCTTCTTTCAAAACTGACATTTGCTTTCATAACAGACATCTGATTTCCAAACAGATATCTGCTTTCTAAACTTGCTTGCTAAACTGACATTTGCTTTCAATAACTGACAACTGCTATCAAAACTGACATCTGCATTCGAAATTGATTTCTGTTTTAAAACTTAACATATACATTCGATAACTGACATCTGAATCATTAACACTGTTACTTTATATATACATTTCTAGATAGCATGAACCAAGCTCTATAGTGGCTTAAGTGGTAAAGCAACGGTCCGGCAAACCGTAGACTTGGGTTCAAGTCCCAACGTAGACAATATTTTTCAATTAAAAATTTCGTATGATTTGCTTTGTAATTTGCAGACAGCAATGTTACATCTTCACTTACTTTGCAATTAGATACTAATTTGATATTTGTAAATATTTCATATAAAAGCCGAAAAACTCCAAGAATTTATCAATTGATATATTTAATGAACGGCTAAGAAATTATCTATACATATACATATATATTATTATAAGTATATTATTCCGTGACCTTTGTATGTTATGGTAGATTTAATTAGTTGGCGATTTAAGGTCTGGTTTTACTTAAAAATGTATATATTCGAAATATATACATTTTTAAGTAAAACCAGACCTTAAATCGCCAACTAATTGAATCTATTATATATATACATATATAAGTTTATTAAAATATTTTGTGGTTAGGGATTTTTCTTGTTTCTGCCTGTTTTCAGATTTGAAGCCACAGCCTCCACCTATTTCGAACTCTGTTGTTTTGCATATTTGCTCAAAACACTTGTTTATTTATTATTATTATTCTTATACATTGTTATTTTGCATTATATTTCTAATTTGTGTTTTGTTGCTATATTTTCTTGTTTCCGTTTTTTGTTATATCTCTTTTGAGGTTAAAAACTTTATTATTGCACAATTAGACAGGGTACCTACAGTTCACTTATTATGGTTCTCAGTAACAAAGATATCGCGTAATTTTCAGTAAATTCTACATCCCCCACTACTTTCAGTTATGCAGTATTATACAAAAGAAATCTCACAAATTCGACTGACCCTCGTATGTAGATAAACACACTGGAGAATTGTGTGGAATATATTTAGTACTTTCGGTATTATCATAGCAGATTAAATTTTTATCATGAATACTGAAAAATTCATTCGCATAGAACCAACACAAGAGAGTAAAATGTAAAACTAACAAATACTAACGCCGAACGTAATCCATGAGATATACCAAAAATAAAGATGCACGCCAATAGGAATCAAATGGCGATATGGAGATATTTCAATAGATTACATATTTTTCAACAGATTGGCTTATAATTGATCGTATCCATGTGTATTTTTGTCAACAATGCGTGAGTATGTTTCTCATTAATTTGACAAAAGTTTTAAATATAAATAAACTTTACATTTACGTAAATTATGTATTTTTTAGTTTAAAATCTAAACGAACATTGAGTTTTTATATTTCGTCAATAATTAAACGCATAAATCACATGATCCTCAAATAAATTCGTTCGTTAATTAATGGATTTCGTGGACTTAATATAAATTAATTGGTCGTCTTAAATTAGAATACACCATAAGACCTATAAATTACAACCAACTTCATGCCTAATTCCCTTACGTTAAGTCATTGAAATGAAATATCCATATCAAAAGTGTACATCGGATTAAGAGAAAACGAACGGAAAAAGTGGTCGGAGTTTTTCTCTTATTTTAAACTAGATTTCATGAATAAGATCACTACCTTCATTTCTTAGTCCTTCTCCCGTCGCCTTCGATTATATCAAAATTGAATTACTTCGGATGCGATTTTTGTAGCCGTAAAGTGTGGCGTCACTTTAAATTTTTTTGCTTCTTTATTAGCGAAAATGAATCTGTATTATCTTATTAAATGAATGCTGTTGAAGCTATTGATCGTTTCAGTAATTTCAAGACATGTATAGATTAATAATTTCTGAATATTTAATGAAATTATAGCATTAGTATCGCATGGGGTAGTCAAATAATTCAATTATTTAGAATAGAGATTTTATCAAAGTATTCATGAACGCATAAGAATATTACTTAATGGCAAGAATGAAATATTTATGCAAGGAGTCACAAATATTTTCCTTAAGCTGTAGGATTATTTTTAAATATGAGTAGATAAAGTTATTCAACAGTATTTACTATAAATAGAATTAGAATTCACCATAAATTGACCAATTTTTATATTATGCAAAAACAAAGTCAATTTGGTTTTTTAAAGAAATGGACTATTATTCTTACTGCAATAAACAAATAAGCCGGAAACGGTATAAGAACTGATAAATATGGTTAGGGCTTCTAAAATTAGGTTTCTCAGGAGAATATTCAAGATTAGCAACAGGAAAAAAATCAGAAACGCAGAAGTTAGGGAAAAACTGCGTGTGAAGTCATTCACGACATTCAAGATAGGCGAAATATAATTAAGCTGTTGATATAATTAACGCATCACTGCAAAATGGTGTTTTCCCTCAAGATTGGAAGACAACTTACGTAGTGCCTGTGCCAAAAGTGAGTAGAACTCGTCTCTGTGAAGAATATTGACCAATTAATACTGTGCCATGTTATCAAAAGGTTCTATAGTTGTGTATGCGAAATCAGTTGAATAACTACTGCAAGAGGAATCTAGTTATAGCTCCGAAACAGTCAGGTTTTAGAGAAGGATATTCCTGTGAAACGATATTGGTTGGTATATGTGATAGGTCGTTAAAAGCAATAGATACTGCTCAATTAGTGGTAGGGGTATTTTTATATTTTAGAAGGGCATTTAAAACTATTGATAGACAATTATTGTTAATAATAATAACCTTTATTATCCAACAAACAAGCCACTTACAGGATAATAATTAAGATAATTATAAACGATTGCTATCTACAATAGTATATATACATAAATAAGAAATTTAAAAAAATAAAAAACGAAATATTAGCGAAACACCAAAAAAAGAAAATTCAAAATTAATACAAAATATGCTTATATAAAAATTAAAAGTTGTGTTATAAAAACAGCCTTAACATAGAAAAGTAAGTGTAAAAGAGAACAATGCTAACTGCAGAACGGGTCCAGATTCAAGGTGTTGCAATTTCGCATCATGTGTACCAGAGGTGCCTTATTTAAAACATTAAATTTGACGGTTGGCAATAGAAATGCGGCACACCACGCTCGTGAAGCTGGCACAAGAAAATCAACCTGAGACAGCAGACCAGATGCATCCATGGAGTTGTTGACCAGTTTCAAAAGAAAAGTGGCACTTGCTTCTTCCCTTCTACCAGTTAGAGAGCGAAAACCATGTGTATTGAGCAAAGCGCTATAGTAATTAAGAAAATTAGAAAGGATAAGTATTAGAGGAGAAGCTCTAGACTGGCTCGGATCTTATTTGGATAATCGTCATCAGGTGGTCGAGTATAATGGCGTAATGTTGCAAACAGTAAAAACTCAATACGGTGTTCCTCAAGGTACTGTGCTTGGGCGATTGTTATTTAACTTGTATGTAAATGATGTAATATTTAGAATTAAAAATTGTGATGAATGTATGTTTGCGGATGATACTATGCTGTACATATGTGGAAATTAATTAGATGTTATGATAAAAACTATTAATTCTGAACTCTGTTTAGTTTATGAGTGGATATGCGATATTTATATAAGTGTTTATTTTTTTATTTAAGTTTAATAAGTGTTAATATTTAAAAAAATCAAAGTTTATCGTTATAGGCAGTAAGTACAGGTTGAGTAGTGTTGATATGAGTTAGATTATATGTGGACAAGAATCCGATTGAAAGAGTCGATAGAATGAAATATTTAGAAATACTTTTAGATAACAATTTACTGTCTAAAGACAATACTAAGTATGTCATGAACTAAATGTCGAAAAAGGTTAGTTTTCTGGGTAAAATAGAGAAGAACTTAAGCATGTGTGTCAAGCTTCTACTGTATAAGTCTATAGTCTCTAATAGCTCTTCAATATTATTTAATCTAAACAAGAATGAAATGCAACAGCTACAAAAAATTCAGAACAGAGCAATGAGAATTATTTTAAAATGTAATAGTTATACTTCAATATCAGTAATGTTGAGTATCTTGAATTTATTAAATGTTCGTCAGAGAATAATATTCAAAAGTTTAATTTTTATATACAGAGTGAGTTTTTTTGAATGTTTAGCATTGGGATCTCAGAAACTACTGGAGATAGAAAAACGATTAAATGGGGAAAGATGCGCAGTTTTACGAGTTTGATTTAAAACTGCTTTTGTTTCTCCGATTCATGGCTTATTAGATATTCGAAGAAAATTAAATTTTACGATTTTCTTTAAACATGCTCAGCATCGTTAATAGTAATTTTAGAGAAAAAGTGTTCAGACAAAAGTTTTAGATAATTTTACGACAAATAAAACTATGTAGCTTATATTTTTTTTTCGTTCACCATTATCGAGTTATGACACAAACTTTTGTTTTTTTAAATGGAAACCATAGTTGGTTTTAACATCGTTAAAAAGCTAATTTTTTGCTGATTACAATGATATAAGGTTTGATGTAGTTATTTTAAAAAATAAAGAGGATATAGACATTTATATGATTGTTCACTTTATAAGATAAAAACTTAAAAAAAAAAATGTTTGGTGTTTTGTAATTCAACAAACGAAAAATCTGAGTTACAATAGTGTTCGTTGGAGCAGTCGAGATAAAAATACTAACATTGCTTTCACGTTGAGTCACAGAAGTGAGAGCTGTTAATTTTTACTTTTAAGTCAAGTTAATTGTCAAACATTGACAATTAACTATTAATTAATTAATTGCAACTTAACTATAAGCGGTGAAAACGGCCGTTAATCATAAGTTTGCATTGGCTATGGAATTTTCTAACGTAGAAAAGCGTGATATGGTTGAATGTTACATTCAGTGCCAGAAAAATTCTACTAGAGCTGCTGAAGTTTATTTTGAAAATTATTTTGATCGACGTCAGCCGTCCCTACCTACTTTTAAGAGATTATGGGATAATTTAGCAGATTATGGTTCGTTCGTTAGACCAAAATAAAAAAAGGGATGGATGAAGATAGAGAAATAAGCATATTAGCAAGTGCCGCTCAGAATCCATCTACATCGACCCGACAAATTTCAACAGAAATGGGCTCCTCTCAACGCACTGTTCTCAGAGGGTTGAAGAAGCATAAATTTCGTCCCTACAAATTATCAGTATCACAAACTTTACATGAAGGTGATAACATCAGACGAATAGCTTTTTGTAGATGGTTTAAAGATCAGTGTCAAAACGATCCACACTTTTCAATGAAAATATTATGGACTGATGAATCTCGTTTCACAAATTGTGGAATGTTTAATAGGCATAATGAGCACATATGGTCTCAAACAAATCCACTTCACGTTGAACATAGGAGACCACAAATTAAATTTGGGTTTAATGTTTGGTGTGGTGTTATAGGATCAACTGTTCTTCCTCCTGTTAGATAATTTAAATTTAAGAACCCGATCAATGCTGCAATGGTTTCAACATGACGGAGCGCCTCCGCACAATCAACTGAATGTTAGAAATTATTTAAATTTGAACTTCCCTAATCAATGGATAGGACGAAATGCACCCATTGAATGGCCGGCTAGATCCCCTGATTTGTCATTTTTGGATTTTTTCTTGTGGGGTGTGCTAAAGGACACAATATACAAAAGAACATATGAAACAATCGACGATTTAAGAGAAGCTGTCTTAGTTGCTTTTAACAACATCGATTAGGCGTAAAGTCCACAATGCTACAAATTCTGTTGTGAAGAGATGCAATTGGTGTATTAATAATAATGGAGGTATCTTTGAACATTGATAATGTTGTGTGCCCTTAATAAAAGTTCTTATAGTTTTAATTTTATTACTACACAAGATTTCAAAATAAGTTTTAGTTTGGTTTGTATTTTATCAGTTTGAAATTCAATTGTTTTCCATAAAAACCTTAAAATGTCTATATCCTCTTTATTTTTTAAAATAACCATATCAAACTTTATATCATTGTAATCAGCAAAAAATAAGCTTTTTAGTGATGTCAAAACCAACTATGATTTCCATTAAAAAAAAACAAAAGTTTGTGTCATAACTCGATAACGGTGAACGAAAAGAAAATATTAGCTACACAGTTTTATTTGTAGTAAAATTATCTAAAACTTTTGTCTGAACACTTTTTCTCTAAAATTACTATTAACGATGCTAAGCATGTTTAAAGAAAATCGTAAAATTTAATTTTCTTTGAATATCTAATAAGCCATGAAAGTTATCGGAGAAACAAAAGCAGTTTTAAATCAAACTCGTAAAACTGCGCATCTTTCCCCATTTAAGCGTTTTTCTATCTCCCCAGAAGTTTCTGAGATCCCAATGCTAAACATTCAAAAAAGCTCGCCCTGTATAAACTCAGAGACTATATTTTACCACAATGTTTGACAGATAAGATGTTATTAATTAGAAATGTTCATAACTATAGTACTCGCGGTATGGAGAATTTTTACATAGAAACGTATAGAAGAACACAGACAACAAAAATGTTTTGGTGAGTGGTCTTAGAATATACAATAATTTACCATGTGAAATAAAAACTAGTAAGAATATTAATATATTTAAGCGATTATTAATTAAGTATATAGGAACACAAAATGTTATTAGTTAATAGTAAATTTATGTAAACATACGTTTTTGTAAAAAGCAAGCAAATTGCTTAATAAAGATAGTATTATTATTATTAACACATGGTTAGGATGCTAGAAAATAGAACGACAAAAGTTGTTTGGAAGTAAGAACGGAAAAAAAGAGAGAGAGCCACCCAAAAGGACTTTCGATGGTGAATTACTTAAGGTGCTAAATAGTAAAAACAGGGAGCGGAATTCGATTTGTAGACTTCCGCGGTCATTCTTCATGGTTTCTTCTAGAATTTCGAGCTGGAACCGCGTCTTTGGCACTCCTTCCTTCTTGGACGACGTTTCGTCCACTGTTGCAAGGGACATCTTCAGGGCTGCCACTATTATTGCTCCACTGAAACTGTTTCAGTGTCAAAAACAGTAGAAGATGTCCTTTGTAAGAGTGGACGAAACGTAGGTTAAAAAGGAAGCAGTACCAAGGACGTGGTTTCAGCAGGAAACCCCAGAAGCAACCATGGACAATCAACCGTATAGAAAATAATGTGGGATAGGAAGAGGTGTCAAGGGACTAGATCATCAGAACTCATCTTTCTATCCTAAAATAGAAAGAGGTTTCAAGATAAGTAGAAAAGGTTAAATATGACTTCTACCATGTTGTTCAATAAATAATGGCCGATCGTCTACATTGCGAAGAGCATATACATGTGGTGGATGTTATATATACAGATTTTCAGAAGATATGCCATCAAATTAATCATTACGTTTAATTGAATAAATAACGAATAGGTTTTCCATGTACACTAATTTCTCTTTTGAACTCATACTAATTTGAGAATCCAATATCGAAACGCAAAATCTTCCCTATTTATACCTGCTTCAACTGCTCCTCAGCGATCAAGCTTGAGCTCTTTACTTTTTCTCAGTTATATCAACGACATCGCTTCAGTGGTGTCTTGTGAGAGGTTTCTTTTTGCTGATGTTATGAAAATATTTTATGCCATTGAATTTATTGAAGATTACGCGTCATTGCAAAGAATTTTAAAGAGATATCTATTATAATTTACTTTTACCGAGCAAATAGCACAAAGCTGTAGCACATGCTTATCGCAGATTTTATAGAGGAATTGTAGAAATTTTAATAATATCAACTGTTTCGCTTTACGCTGTTTTTGTGAGACCCAAATTAGATAGTATGTATATATAAATACCTCAAAAACCCAAGAAAAACAACCCTCAAATTCCTTACAAATATGCCCTAATACCTTATATAAACAACCTATCAGAAAAATAAACAAAATCTTAGCACCATATAACATAAAAATAGCTCATAAAACTCCAATAATCTTAAAAACTTACATTCTAAATTAAAAGGCAAAATACCTACATTAAAGTAAACACGTTATACATGAAATTCCATTGCAAGGGTGTCTACATCGGACAAACAACACAATACTTACAAGAATAATTAAATGAACACACATTTTCAAGCAATCGTACAGCCCTAAATGAGCATACACCAAACGCACATTTAATTTCGAAAAGGCTTCTATTATTGCATCCGAGGAAAATAACAAAACCAGAAATATATTATAGAAAATTCCGTAACTCACAGATCGGATATAAATAATCTTTCAATATTATATTTTCCAATCATATAAACTCTCTTTTGGTAACACTGCAAACATTATCCACCTGCATAAAAATAAACCAGTGTCCGAGAAGTATTGTCAAAAACATGCATTTAATGGTACAATAAAACAGATATTAGATACATTTAGTTCAGAATACGAACCGACAACATGCGCTATTTCATATAGGCGATTTTTTCTAATTTTAAGATTTAATAGGTATGGATGCAACTCTATGACAACAGGATAATGTAAGTTTAAAAATACAGTGCAACCTTATGTCACCAGAATAATATTTAGTGTAATTAAATCTGTGATATCTAAACGTTCTACTCAATTACCGTATCTTTCGGCATAGTAGTTTATGTATCTAGGTTAGCATGTCATTAAGTAAACAGGTATGTACACCAGGTCACATTAACTAGGTTAACAGGAGTAGACATGATATATAAACTAAAGACTGAGAAGTCTTGTCAGTCAATGAGTCTGGTGTATCAGATCGTAATGTTGTTATACAAGTGACAGTTGTAACTTGTAATGATATTGTTATTTATTTAAATTAAACGTAATTATATTGTTCCCGAATGAGTTATTTATCCTACCGATTAACCCGGCCTCTAATGAGTTCGGCTCGGAGACGTAGGTACGATCAGGACCAGGGGACACACATGGAGATCCTGCCTCTCGCTATATGAACCGACCTCACATGGCGATCCTACCTACCACTTCTGACATTACATAACAATTCTAATAGCCAATTCTGACATTACATGACGATCCTGCCAGGATCTTCTGACATTACAAATCAATCAACATAAACATTGTACTTTTACTAAGTTTTATAGAGTGAAATCAGAAGTAAAATACAAAAAATTAACGACAATTTGCTTTATAATTAATCATTTCCGCGAAAAAGAATTATAAAAAGTTCCCATATAGTCGTCCCAAGATTTGGTAACATCGCCGATTCTGACCTCTCATATTTAAATCTTTATTAGGGGTTTCTTTATTTACTTTAACTCTGTTGACTCTCACAATAATATTTGTATCAATAGAATCAAATTACTTTGTTATATACGCCATCGGTTGTGTCCGATATAGAGTGGAGGCACTTTAACAAGCCTCTACAAGCGTCCGTCAGAAGGAAAACGCTGGCATAGTTTTGCACTTGTTATGAAGACAGTGCTGGTTGTTTTGGCGTTTGTGATGTTGAATGTTCTTCTACGCTTTGTCATAATAACTTTTGTAATATAGCAAGAGTGTTATTTCGGTGAAAGTATCTCTCCAGTGGCATGTACTGATGATTCTGTAGTAAGATGAAACAGTAGTCTGCATGTCAGGAGAGATATTTTCACACAAATATGAACTTGTATTGTGTTTTCCACACCCGATTTTTAATAATATTATTATTATATAATAACAATTCTACTTCAACTTAAGATACAATTTATAAACAGCAATCTGCCGAAGTGACAAATGACAACTAGCTTGACCACTTTTTTGTGGACGCCTTTACATAATCTGTTACTATTTAATTATTTAAGTCTATAATTACTTGATCAAAATTTGCATTGTATAACCTCCATAAGCACAAAAAAATCTTGTTTAAAATACATAAAGAGCATGTATTTACTAAAATCTCTTATACAATATCTAATAAAGGACGCTTATCTGCAATCTTCTCCCCAAATCTTTGCTGACGACATTTATTAGACACGTCTACGTGTTAATACATTCACGCCGTTCCATGTGCGTTGTGTTTTACGAGCATAGGCATGTGTACCCTCCAATTAGGAAGTCACTTCATTCTTCACTTCAGTTATTTAAATTGTAAGCCGTAAATATGTGCTTGACATTATAACAATGTAGTCGTTTTAGGTAGCATTACGATAACATAAAATATTTCGAACATCAATAATTTACTAATTACTAAACAAAAATATATGTCAGATATAAAACTTTTTCTTTGTAAATGTATCTCTTCAGTAGGGGCGTACCGATAAACCTGTAGAAAGGTGAAATACGTATCTACGTCTCTGAAGAAGATATATTCACAAATACTTGTATTGTGTTCTTTACACCTGATTTTTAATAATATTTTATATTATTAAAAATAATGTTTGTTTTATACAAAATTATGGAGGTTTTACCTACTCAAGTATGTTTGAAATTGTTTGGTAATAAACAATTTTTTATACCAACGAATGGTTTTCCTTTCGCTTGGGTAGTACGAAAGAATGTGGTCCTATTTATCTACATCTACCATGAATTTATTGTACATCACAATAGGCCTTCGGCTTTTCACTATTCACAGTTTTATTAGTAAATTCTGTGGACAAAAATAAGGTTTATCACGCAACTTTAACACACAAACATTGCTAGAATACATTGTTGCAACTTGTTCCAATTTTTTATGTACCACTTCTCTTGGACTATCCCGTCCATCTTTACGAAGGGTTCCGGTAACCTAGGTGTAATTTTTCAGTAGCTTTACTAATAGTCATTTGCTATTATAACAGTTATCCATATAAATGAAATGGCCTTTTCTAAGTTTACCAGCCATTAGCGCCAAAACAACATTTGCCGTATGTCCTTTTCCACCTAAATCTTCAGAAACTCCAATGTACAGCAAACATCGCAATATGGTTCCATTTGGTTATGTCAGTAAATACATTTTCAAATCAAATTTATGCTTTTTGTCTTTTGATAAATTGCCGGAATCCAAGTCTACTTCACCATAACAGCATCTATTCATCAATAGACAGTTCTTTTCCGGGATATTAAGTTCTGTCCATTTTTTTCATTAAAATAGTTTTGAACAGACAATATTTTTTGCATTCAATCTACTGTCTCTTTTTCATTACTTTGTAGACTTCTCGAAATGTGTAAACAACGCATAATTATTAGAAATATGTTTCTGCTCATATATATTGCAAAACACGGAATGGAAAACAGCAATCTTGTAAATGGTTGAGGTGTATTATGTCCATGTGAAGGCATTAACCTAAATAGATCTTTAATTCTGGAACAGTGTTATTTGAGCGCCTGAATATTATTTTACTTGATAGGCCTACTATTATTATTGGTGACTTCAATTTGCCTCTCTTCCTGAGTAGTCCTATGTCATGTCCTAAGTGTTGTTGCTTTAAGTGCTTCCGTTCAATGCATCACTTTCAACAATTTAATTCTGTAACAAACTGTAATGGTCGGCTTCTTGATCTGATTATATCTAATGTCGATTCTGTAATGGATGTTGCTGCTGACAACTTGCCATTCGTCCCGGTGGATCCACATCATCCGCCATTATCTATTTCACTGAACCTCTGTGCGGCCAATGGTCGTTCCTCTCAGTTTCTGTCAAACAATAATATGCGATATAATTTTCGCAAGGCTAACCTTGATCTTCTTTGTTCTAATCTTTCGGGAGTTGATTGGTCTTCATTGGGTTCTTTTGATGATGTCGATGCTGCTATTACTCACTTCTATAAAACTATTTATGATATTTTTGACAGGTTTGTTTCTAAATTTTGCTCAGTTCGTAATTCTCGTTATCCACAATGGTTTACCCCAGAAATAAAGTCAAGTTTGAAACTAAAATTGTACTACAGACGTAAATAGCGATCAACAAAAAATCCGATTTTTTGTAATGAATTCAACCGTTTGAGAGGCCTATGTAAAACCCTTGTGTCACGGGCTTATCGAAGTTATTTAACTGATGTTGAAAGCTCCATTCGGGCAAATCCTGGAACCATTTTTCAGTTTATTAGCAGTAGGAATAGAATTTCCAGAATATCTAGCACATTACGTTATGGGGATTTGGTACTTGATACGCCTCGGGATATACGATAGTTGATGGTTTTGCTCGTAAGTTTGCATCTGCTTTTGGTGCAGGTACGAGTTTTTACTTGGACGCTTCTGACAGTAGTAATTTACTTTTCTCTCTTCAATACATATCTGAGGATGAAATAATTAATATTATGGCCTCGCTTCGTTCAAATGATATCTCTGGTGATGATTTGGTTCCGGGTTTTTTAGCCAGAGAGGCTCGTTTTGCTTTTGCTAAGCCTCTATCTATAATAATTAATTTGTGTATAAGAACATCTACATTTCCTGAAGTATGGCGGCGCTCTCGAATTACTCCTGTTTTCAAAAAGGACGATAAGAAGCAGCTTCAGAATTATAGACCTATATCTTTACTCTCAAACTTTGCCAAAGTATTTGAGAACTATATTTATACTTGCATTTACTCTAACGTAAAATCTCTCATTTCGACGTCTCAACATGGATTTTATCGTGGACGTTCAACTGTGACAAATCTGGTTTCCATTACTCACTGTATTACGCAGGAATTGGACAGGAGGGGACAACTTGATGTTATTTATACTGATTTGACCATTGCATTTGATGTGATAGACCATAATATTTTACTAAATAAATTATCGTATATAGGTTGCAGCCCTTCATTGCTTACACTTCTGTTATCCTATCTTAGAAACAGAATCAATTATGTGTCGTACAATGGCTATAATTCATTTGAATATGTCTCTACATCTGGTGTTCCGCAGGGGTCCAACCTTGGACCACTGTTATTTATAATATTCATTAATAATTTGCTTATGTCCTTATCCTGCCCGGTTCTTGCATACGCGGATGACATAAAAATTTACTCCTGCATCAATGATGTTGACGACGTACTAATTTTGCAGCAGAATTTAAATGACATTGTCGACTGGTGCTATAATAATAAGTTAACCTTAAAATAAAAAAAGGGTTTCTATGTATCTTACACAAGGAAGAGCTATCCCATTGCTTCAACATACGCTATAAATGATTGCGATTTGATAAGACTTGATCAGATTAGAGATCTTGGGGTAACATTTGACTCCCGTTTGAGTCTTTCGTTTCATGTCAATGATTTGTCTGTGTCTACGGCGAGAGTTTTGGGCTTCATTATGCGGTGCTGCAAATACTTTAACAGCGTCTCCCTGTTAAAGACATTGTATTTTAGCTTTGTAAGTAGTAAACTGGAGTATGCGTCACCTGTCTGGTCACCTCACTACACTTACTTACAACTTTCAATTGAGAAGGTGCAGCGGCGCTTTTTGAAATTCCTCTCCTTTAAATTAGATGGAACGTACCCACCATGCGCTTCCGATTATGCTTCACTTCTGGATAGGCATAATTTTCAGTCTCTGAGCTATCGTTGGGAGACTCATGGAGCGAGATTTATATGGAAGCTTATTAATGGTGGGATAGATGCGCCTTACCTGTTGTCGTGTTTGAACTTCCACGTTCCTAGGATATCCGCTAGGCATGGACATACCTTCCTTTTGCCATCACCTAGGACTGAGTTATAACGTTATTCTCCGATGTTGAGAATGTGCAGAGCAGCAAATTTGTACTACGAAGATATATTTATGGATGGATTGAACAATCTATTGTGATGACTGTTGTATTATTATATATATGGTTTTGCTTCGGAATGTGTATTGTGTTTTGTATAGATTTATATATATGCTCTTACTAATTTTGTAATCTTTGTAGATGTTTTGTATTGTATTTGTCCTTTAACTGGTAACCCGTTGTACAATAAAGAAATATTATTATTATTATTATTATTATTAACAGTGAGCGGCCACCATTCGGTTATTAGAGATTTTTCACCTACACTTGATAAAAATACTACCTCCGCGTAGGAATTGGTTTCATTAACAATCTCAATCAGAAAATTATCCTCGAGAAATAAAGAAACATATTCAAAAGATGTTTCTCGTGGCTGTGGTACAAGCAAATCGGATAGGCGTGTAAACGGTAGACGTTGTATTCCAAGAAACAGTAGTAGGTATATTAGGCACTTGAGTAATATTATTATTACTCAAATGCCTAATAATAAATCTGAAATTAAGCCGCAGTTGTTTGTGACATATAAACATTAGAAATCTTGTTTACCTTCCACATCCCCATTGATAACTTCATCTCTGCTATAAAATTCAAGTTCAAACTCACTATCACTGTCTGAAAACAAGTGTTCAGCTTCACATTCGAGTTCTTGTTGTGTTAACGGTTTTTTAAATCGTTCACTGAACGTTGTCTCTTAGGTCTAGACGGGGTCGGAACTTCAGGGTCGTCAACCTCCATGATAATTAAAATTGCGGAACTCCAAGCACGTGCACAATAACTTTATCGGTTCATTGTGATATGCCGAACAGCAAATGTGCACTTTTCCCAAAGGCCAATCGCAGACTGACGCAACAATGCTGAGTGCTGCATGTAACATTCGGTGTGTGATATTAGTGCCGTTTGTGCACTTCGTGGCAGGACGCCATGTGATAAGAGGGCCTTAAGTGATAGGACCCTACGCGCCTGGAGGATCGGCATGTAATATGGGCTGCTTGGGCGGCCCCATTGGAAAGCAGGTTGAGCGGCTTATGGTCGTAAATGATACTCACAACGAACGGGTAACATAATATAATATAAACAACACTTAAAACTGGTTAACAATTATATACATTCTTACTAACTAGTATGTAGACTGAATGTGTGAACGTGAACGAATGTGAACGTGAATATGAATCTGAATCTGAATCTGAATGATCTTGCTTACACTACAGTATATATACATAAGAGTAGGTCCTCGTAGGTCCTCGGACTACTTAGGGAATGTAATACAAACCCTGACATGTAGTTGGTGTTTGCAAACAACTCGCGTTAGCGAGGACGTATTTGTAACACACGTTACACTTGCGTTACGGGAACGAGGCTGTGACCTGATTGAGATTGTTTGCGTACACACAACTGCATTACGTTATTACAGGTGATACGACGGCACCCTACCTAAATAGCCAATGTATCACCATATGATACGTCGGCAGTGAATGTGTTAGTAAATAGTTTTAAACATTGTTTGAACCATTTAATCCCTTTACCGTACTACTGCGTTATTACCGCACTAGTGCGGTAAAAACTGTCATTATCGTACTAATAAAATTCTGAATTATGGTATATTACAGTATGAAAATATAAAAAATAAATTTTTATAGATGCTCTAGTCTTTTGTTTTCATACCTAGTCCGGGAAGATAAAAACGTCTTCTCGTACATATTGCTGTGAAATTCTCTATGCATTAAAAATAGAAATAGAATTAATAACGTATAAACTAATTAAACATAAACTGGTTAACCAAAACCAAAGTAAAGCGAAATCAACCGAGGTTGTGTATTTTAAATGCACCTCGTCTATAGTATGCGAATGTAGTATTAAAATTTTATATGTATATTTTCAAGAATTTATATGTAAACAAGTAACGTTATGTCAATAAATTTTATGTAAATTTGATCATTAAACGCTTAGAATGTAAGTAAATTAATAAAACATGCTCTACGCACCAGTAAGATCATAAAAGTATATTAAATAATTTTTTCTTTGCACAGTAATAACGTTAGCAATCATATTTAATTTCAATTCATTATATTTTTATCAATAACCTTGTCAAAATGAATGCATTAACATAAGACGTCCAAGGCATCTTGAAAATAAGAAAAATAATTATATAAGCTACTGCGGGAAATCTGGACCGGTAAAAAATTTAAAAACAACAAGAATATCGGTAATAAGAAGTAAACAAATATTATATAATACAACTAAAACAATTAATGCAGTAATATTACGATGTAAACAAAACGATGTAAACAAAAGCATATGAAAAGACGCATGCCACAATGAATGCATCGAAGGGACGTGCGAAGGGAAGCAAAGGACAAGACGACGCCATATGAACACACCCAAGGAAAGAAAGAGAAAGGAAATACTACGGGAGAATTAAGATACTACGTAAACATGGATTCCGCGTAAAATTCACAAGATTGAACGGGCATCTGAATTATTCTGGGAAGAACGAGATTAAAAGTTCACTATTCCAGCATAAAACCTACAAAAATTAAAATTACAACAAAAAGGAAAAATATCTAAACAAGAAGACAACGTATAAATATTAAAAAAGGAAAACTACCCATAATAGATAAAAACGCACAGGGATGAAAATATTAAATAACTATGAGAATTAGAGAAAACAGAAATAAATGATATTTTTAATAATATAAAATATTATTAAAAATCTGGTGTGAAGAACACAAATACAGGTTCACTATTAATATTTTTGTGAATGTGTCCGAACATATCCCTCCCCCGAGACGTAGATACGTATTTCGCCTTTCTACAGGCTCATCGGTACGCCCCTGCTGGAGAAAGGATATCTTCAGACACATTCACAAAAAAAAACCACATCGCCACATCACAGAAATTATCCAGACGGAGCGTAGAAGTAAATTCAGCGCTGCCTGTTGTCAGACAGGAAGTACCTCGCCCGGTCCACATAACCAATGTGAAGTAACGACGCCCTTCCAAAGGTGGCACAGCCATCTCTCTAGAAACTGAATTTTGTTGGTGTCTTCACTCATACTACGGACTAACCGCATGTGTAATGTATCAGAATAATTGAAACATACATGAGTAGGTAAACCACACCAGTTTTGTATAATACAAAGGTATTTTTAATAATATAAAATATTATTAAAAATCTGGTGCGAAGAACACAAATACAGGTTCACTATTAATATTTTTGTGAACGTGTCCGAACATATCCCTCCCCCGAGACGTAGATACGTATTTCGCCTTTCTACAGGCTCATCGGTACGCCCCTACTGGAGAAAGGATATCTTCAGACACATTCACAAAAAAGAACCACATCGCCACAACACAGAAATTATCCAGACCGAGCGTAGAAGTAAATTCAGCGCTGCCTGTTGTCAGACAGGAAGTACCTCGCCCCGTCCACATAACCAATGTGAAGTAACGACGCCCTTCCAAGGGTGGCACAGCCATCTCTCTAGAAACTGAATTTTGTTTGTGTCTTCACTCATACTACGGACTAACCGCATGTGTAATGTATCAGAATAATTGAAACATACATGAGTAGGTAAACCCCACCAGTTTTGTATAATACAAAAGTATTTTTAATAATATAAAATATTATTAAAAATCTGGTGTGAAGAACACAAATACAGGTTTTTGTGAATGTCTCTGAAGATATCCTTTCTCCAGCAGGGGCGTATCGATGAGCCTTTAGAAAGGCGAAATACGTATCTACGTCTCTGGGGAGGGATATGTTCGGACACGATCACAAAAATATTAATAGTGAACCCGTATTTGTGTTCTTCACACCAGATTTTTAATAATATTTTATATTATTAAAAATAACTTTGTATTATACAAAACTGGTGGGGTTTACCTACTATGTATGTGTTAATTATTCTGAGAAATAAATGATTTGGAGTAGGAACGAAATTTTAAGAAGAAAGGAACGCTGGGTATAAAAGCGAAAATCACTGCAAAATAAGGAGATTCATCAATATAACTTCGACGTTTACAAAGATTCACTGATTTATTGCGATACATTCATTTCAAAATCTTAACAGAGTTAATTAAATTAGTAAAGAGTGCGCGTGAATCGTTATTTTAAATAATTAATTAGTCATAAATACACGATTCAAGTGTAGCTTAGGCCAGATATCCAAGATTGATGAAGAGCAAGTAGTTTTCCCTGAATATTTTCGAAATAACTGTGCTGTTTTAAATTTTAAATTCAAAACATTCTGCAATAGGTGTGAAAATAAGAAAATACTTGCACAGTGTGATGATAAGCGTCCTATTATGTAGGGACTCATTTCCACTTAAATAGGCGCTGAATAGCACACTCGCTTTGTAGAAAATTATCAATAGAGACCAGAGATCCACATTTCAGACAGGGATAGGCTTTGAGTACTAATCTCAGCATTTGCAGGGGAAATACCCCCTTTTGCGAGTGAAATCCTCAATAGTCATTATTTGCGAGATTCATTTGAATCAGAATCAAAACTCCAATACCATCCGTGTGTGGTCCACTAAAGAATATTTGTATATTAAAGTTACATTGGTTGGCTAAGAATGAAGTATTTTAAGTTACAACTAAGATGAAATGTGAAAATACAAACAAACAATAAAATATTTTTAAACGATTACTTCTTGTCGTATTATTTCTTTGCATTTACTTTGGACGCTAGGCCTAGTTGTGTAGAACCCAAAAATAGAGATACCCAAATATTCTACAGAGTCTCAACAAAAATATGTTTGTTTAACTGCCCACAAAATCATTCATTTAAATAAATTAAATTTGAAAGCAAATTTCACAGCAATATGTGAAAGATGTTACAAATTTTGAAACAAGCCCATATCTAAATCATTCCCGAATTCAATATTTTACATATTTTTACAATTATAATCGAAATGAAAATTCACAGTTTTTCCAAATCAACTGAAAAAGAGTACTTTAAAATTTCACGAGATATATATATGAACTTAGCCTCGAAAATTTAATACGACAAGTAAAAAGACTTCTTTGGACTTTTCTAAATTAAAAGCATTTCCTTTTAATTTAGAAATTGAAATATTGAATATTGTTATCACAAAGTATTGAAATTCATCTTCATAAAACAAGTGGATGTTTCAATTACTTACCTCGACGATTCGGTTAACATGAAAGTAGCACAGTTTAAGAGAGCATTTTAATTCGATAAAATCGATTACAACTTTTCCAATTAAGTTTAATTTAAATAACGCGAAATGATAGCGAACCCACTTGACCACAAGTATTTCAGCGATCGATTGTTGAAAATTTAACGTCGGTATTTCATCTCGACGAATTTTCGTTCTCGGCACCCCATATATCGTGAATGTTGGATATTTTTTAAAAAAATTAAAAACGTCTGTAATTCTCGTTATACAACATACCCAAATTATTAGAGTCAATTTTCCAAAGGGAACACAAAAGATAAGATAGTCCTGCCGTGTCTGTTGAACGAAAATTATTCCATAAAACTAGTGTTCAACGGGCACGTTGACATTGCTACTCAGATTGTTTATCTTACAGAGTTCTCCCAACAGAGTTCATCTCACTGACTGGGTTCTTCAAACGCTATTCGCACTTGTCGTAAATTTAAAACCTCCCGAGACGGTTGAAAATTAAAAAAGTTCATTAGTCTGATGCGATAGAATAAATTTAATCATACAATGAAATTGAAAGAACTCCATATCCCATCGATTGAATTTTAGTTTGAACGTGCCATTAAATACAGTTTTTATTACCTGAAAATCATTACACTGTCTCATTTGAGTATTACGACGGAAAAAAATCAATATGTTATATCAGAAAATATGTATTAATGTAATGAATTACACTGGTCTGTTCGGTTCTTTTTTCCTTAAAACATGTGACTATGATTAAATTAAAATAAAATTTATCTCTTAAACCCTGCTGTACTGTTTGGCCCTATTTGGCCCAAAAGAAAATGTAATCCAAAATTGTGTTTTTACATATTTTTTTTTTCTTTTTGAGCACTGGCGACTTTTTTTAACAATATTAGGGTTTTGTTATTTCTTTCATATTACATTCTTTAATGTTATGTATTTTTTGAGTACACTTGCAAATGTTACGCGTCTACTATTCGGGTCAATATGACCCGAATTTTATTTTATTAGATTTTCAAACTGAAATATATTTAACATTTGGAACTTACTGCAAGTGAGAATTAATGAATATTAAATCACATTCTTACATGTAAATGTCGACTTATATGATGCGTTCATAACTACAATCCGACAAACTAAGTTTGTACCAGTATGCAGAACACACCCTTTCGCGACAACGAACTTCCTGGTAATTAGGTTAATTAAGAATTAAGAAATACTGAAAAAACAAGTCAATCAACGAGGGCCACTGCTAAAATTCGCGGAAAATTGTGAAATAAAACAAATTACGCTATGCAAATCGCTTTACTGTTTCTCAAAATACTCCCCTTTGAGATGTATACACTTTTGCAACCTACAAAACCAATCTTCAAAACACTTTTTCCATTCTGACAAGGTATCTCCAAAACCAGTGATTTAAATTCTTCAACAGCTTCTTTAGACGTTGAAAACCGCTGTTCACGCAATTTATTTTTGATGTTTCGGAATAAGAAGAAGTCATTGGGCGCTAAATCGGGCGAATATGGACAACGAGTCATTATTTAGATGTTCCTGTTGGTCAAAAACCCGACAGTTGTCGTGCTGTGTGAGCGCTTGCATTGTCATAATGAATAATGATACGTCGGTTTGTGTTGTTTTTTCTGACTTCATCGATAACTTCCGGCAAACAAGTTGACGTATACCAGTTAACATTAACTGTGCATCAATCCTCTAATACAACAGTTGCAACATGACCAGTTTTTCCGAAGAAGCAAGCAATCATTCTTTTCGAAACGCTTCGTGATCGCACCACTATTGTTGGCTTAGGTTCATTTTGAAACACCCATACAGTCTATTGCTGTTTAGTTTGAGGCTCATATGAATATATCCAGGATTCGTCACCTATTGCAATGTTATATACAGAATTTGAACGACCACAATCAGTTTTTTTTAATTTCATTGCACCATTTGACACATGCCTGTTTTTGCTCCGTCTTTTAAATTTTTAGGGATCCACGACTGGAAAGCTTCCGGACATGTAATTGATAGTGTAAAATCGTATGTATTTATTTCGCCGTGATGCCTAAGGACGCCCATATCACACTGTATGTCACATATCGATCTGATAAAATCATTTCAGGCACAGCATCGATATTTTTCGCAACAACAGAGGTGCATGGATGCCCTTCACGAAGATCGTCACCAAACTTTGGTTTTCCAGGCTTGGAGTCAGCAAATAATTTGTAAACCATAGTTTTTGATAGTGCTTCATTCCTAAATAGCGAACTAAGCTTTTCCACACATTGCTTTGGTGCCAAACCGTATCGAAAATCGTAAAAAATCATCACTCGAAAATCACGATTCAAAATTTCGACGTTTAACACATTATTACTTTGTCAAATTCTGTTGAGACAAAACTGTTCGGTTTTAAAATCAAACTGTAAACTAAATTATAAGTTAAAAATGCCAAATTTTACGAATATGATAATTGTCGAATGCTGGCAATTCAAGAAGTACTTAATTCCGCGAATTTTAGCAGTATACCTCGTATTAAATAGTTAATTGAATATATTTAATGTCAATTATTATTGCAAGAGTGCAAATAAATTATCTAATGAATTTATAAAACTTCAGATGGCTTTAATATATTAATCAGAATAATTGAAACATACATGAGTAGGTAAACCCCACCAGTTTTGTATAATACAAAGGTATTTTTAATAATGTTTTTCATTAGTGTTCTTGACACCAGATTTTTAATAATATTTTATATTATTTAAAATACCTTTGTATTTAATATATTAATATTACTAATTTGGTTTTTACAATTTATGTAATAGATTATGAACCAAAATAATTGTACAATATTACATTAAATTGACATTTTAATAGTAAATATAACATGAGAGCAAAATGAATTGAGGTAGTAGGAGGCTGCGGTTCGTAGATCGTATTTCGTGAATTATATTCACAATATTTTTCTGTCAAACATTTAATGACAGACTGTCAGTGTGAATTATTAATTCTTTCAATACAATTTTTTTTTTAAAAAAACAATATAATCACATTCAGAATGTTTACTCAAGAACAAATGGTGTTCATTTTAGAATGTTACTTTCGTAACGGTCGACGTTTGCCAAACGGCGAATGGTATTATTCAATAGAAATGCGCAAGGAAGAATTCCAACAACGTTTTCCTGAAGTTGTTTTAGTAAATAAGAACTTTTCTCGTGACCTATTGAGAATTATAAATAACTTTCGAACAACAGGGTCTGTAAAAAGACAATGGAAAGGGGGAAGATCTTCTCGAGTTAGGACCCAAAATGTTGTTAATAATGCAAGAAACGCAATTAGAGAACAACCTACAACATCTGTCAGAAGACTGGCACAACAGTTGGATATAAGTTATGGAACCTGCCGCAGTATTCTTAAACGCAATATTGGTATGCATCCTTACAAGGTTCAATTGTATCAAGAACTATTGCCGCCAGATTACGTTCGAAGAGTTGCCTATTGTCGTTTCTTTAATGCAAACCTTAACGACGACGATGTTTTGGATAAAACGTTTTTCACCGACGAAGCGTGGTTTCACCTGAACGGCTAAACGCTCAGAATATGCGTATGTGGGCAACAGACAATCCGCATTATTATAGGGAAACAACGTTGCATCCTTAAAAATAGGGGTTTGGTGTGCCATGTCACGTAGAAGGCTTATTGGTCCGATCTTTTCGAAGGAACTATAAATGGTGAAAGATATCGCAATAATATACTGGAAACATTCATAAATCAATTGCATGATGACGAGTTACAGTTAGGTTTCTTTCAGCAAGATTCCGAACGACCACACACTGCCCGTGAAACAATAAATTATTTACGTGAATTTTTTGATGAAAGAATGATTAGTGTTGACCGTTTCCCGCCAAGATCATGTGACTTAACTCCTCTGGATTACTTTTTATTTCCATACTTAAAAAACTCTATTTTTAAAAATCCAGTGCTTACAATATACGATTTACGGAACAATATCGTGCGACAGTGCGAGTTAGTAGACGGATTTATTTTACAAAAGGTTTTTGAAAACATGAAGCGGCGCGTAAATTTATGTTTGAATGCCGAGGGACAACAGTTTCAACTGTTATTGTAAACTTTTCAATAATATATAAAACATGACATTTGTATGACATTTTATAAATATTTTAAGTTGTAAATTAAATTTGTATCAAGGAGACATTTAAGTGCTGTCAGTAAGATTTATTTACTTTATAATTCACGAAATACGATCAGCGAACCGCAGCCTCCTACTACCTCAATTCATTTTGCTCTCATTTATTTGTAAATAATCTTAAGTCAAATTGACAAGTTACGATTTAACCTATTACTAATAACGTGTGTTCATTTGAAAAGTCAACCTAGGTTACTTTGAAATTTTGATAGAATAAGACGCAAATATATTAATATGTGTTTGTTGTTCCGTAAACGTAAATCCAAATGACATTTGATAATGTCAATCACAAATATCAGTTAGTGCATAAAATAATCGTGCGTCGATTCTGGTTTAAATAAATTGCTTCTCAGTTTTAAAATGGCTTTCACTTTAGAACATAAAATTTTTTTAGTCCAGGCTTATTTTCGAAGTGGTAATAAAATTGATGGTTTATGGGTTTATTCAGTTCAAGATTGCATGGTAGAATTTCAAGTTGAGTTTCCACATTTTGTAATAGATTATATACAATTTAAGAATACTTTGGATAGAACTATAAAACTTTTTCTGAAGCTGGTAGTCTGTTAAGAAAATCAGGCAGCGGAGCAGTTAAGAAACGTACACCTGAAGTTGTCAATCGTGTTGAGGAAATAATGGAAAATGAACCACAAACATCTGTTCGACATTTGAGTCAACAAATAAACTTTTCTGTTGGTACAACTCACAAGTTATTAAAAAAAGATAAGCAACTTTATCCATACCGTGTCACAGCAGTACAAGAATTGTTAGAAATTGATTACCCACGTAGACTACAGTTTTGTAATTGGTTTGTAAATATGAACAATAATGGAGAACTTTCGCAAAGAGTCATCTTTACTGATGAAGCATGGTTTTATAAAACGGGATACCTAAATTCACAAAATACAAGAATTTCTTATCTAAAAAATAACATATTTCGAACACCTATATTGAATTTGAA
This sequence comes from Melolontha melolontha, assembly GCA_935421215.2. Classification (NCBI taxonomy): domain Eukaryota; kingdom Metazoa; phylum Arthropoda; class Insecta; order Coleoptera; family Scarabaeidae; genus Melolontha; species Melolontha melolontha. Next base: position 43,791,829 of record OW285239.1, on the reverse strand, counting down.
TGATATGCTATAGAGAATCGAACAGAAATGCATCGAAATTAATAACAATCCAGTAATGTTGCAGAATATCATTAGAAATTTTGAACGGAGGATTTTAAAATGTATTGATTTTGAAGGACAACATTTTCAACATTTGTTATAGTTTTAAATAGATACCTAATATTTGTTATTATTTGTATGTATGAAACTGTCAAAAGATACGACCGTAGGTTAAGTAGTAAATTTTAATTTACGACATACTTCAAAATGTTCTCAGTAAATCACATGCTACTAGATTGACTTTTCAAATGAACACTTGTTAGTACGAAATGTAGGTTAAAACACTTAACAAATCTAAGACGTAACTGATTTAATCCACGGCATATTCTGAAAACTGTGGCTCACTCCTTACCTAGGTGTTATTTAAATTAAATAAATTTGTGATAGTCGAACGTGTATTTATACCAACAACGAACGTCGCATACGTTTGTAAATGATTCCAAGAGCTTTTGTTACATGTACTGTTCATCAGCGTGAATGAAATATTTCACCGTTAATAGATGCTGCTATTTTTATTTAAAAATTAGAAATCCAGACAATTATATATATTTAATAAGCGGAAAATAGAAGATTGAAAATTTGTTCTCTAGTGTTATTTAAGAAATAGCCTTTATATTTAAAGGGTGTTTGTCATATATTTTAGATTACTTATGTTGTTCACGTTGTCCAAACCTATTTAAAGTAACTTACGAGGGATATGTGAATTGGCCTTTAAAAAAAAAGCGCATATTTTGAAGCAAAACTAAATTTATTTTTCGAAGTAATCTCCGTGCAACTCGATACACTTCGTCCGACGTTTTTCCCATCCCTTCAAACCGTCAGAAAAAAAATTGACTAATCCAAACTTGAAAAATACTTCTTTACACCGCAATCCATTTGCATTGAGCGCTGATTGGTCTCGGGCGTAAGGTGATGTACTCAAGTTTCATCGATGGTTATCGATCGCTGCAAAAATTTCGCCGTGTGATACAAGCTAAGACACTGCCACATGCGCTTTTGTCGATCGTCAACAAATGCCGTACCCATCACGCGGACAATTTTCTCATATTTAAATCTTGATATAAAATCTTGTGCACCCGCTCAGAAGATATTCCACAAGCCTTAGCTATATTCGTAACAGTCAATCGACGATCTTGCATCACAGTTTGATTCACTATTTCGACAGTTGTAGCAGTTTTCGTACGCCCGGAACGTTTCTCGTCTAAAATGCTTGTACAACTACGTTTGTAGTTGGCCACCCAATGTTTTATCGTTGTAAATGAATGGAAGGGTTCACCGTTTACAGAGTCTAACTCATCTTTTATTTTCTGAGTCTTTTTCCTTTTCAAATGAAAGAATTTTTGTCACCGCGCGATACTCAAACTTCTCCATTGTCGAATGACAATATGATCCGACAACTTTAGAAGCGTACCATAGACAAACTAATGATCAGTATGACTTGCAATTTGTACAGTTTACATAATGTCGAGATTGTCTATCGAACGGCGAAAGAAATTTTTTTCTACAATTACTTTAGGTCGGTTAGACCGGAAACATTTTAAATATCCCTCCTAACTGTACATCTGGAATACAGGCATATCACAGAAAAATGTTGAAGCTTGAAAATGGCAAACCGCAGTAATAATATTCCATAATTTTATTTTTGAAAGGTTACATCTCATAAACCCCGAAAATTCAGTAAGATATTATATTATGACTTACAGAATTAAAAATAAAAATGCAACTACCTTGAAAGAATATTTGTGTAATTTCTTGATTATACGTATATTATGCATCACTTACCGTCTTATAGAGGTAAAATATTGCTCTAGGAAATCTTTGGCCTGAATCAGTATCTCGGACGTGTTGCGTATGCCAGAGTTTCTTCCATATTGACTCATTAGACTTCCCAAACATACTTGAGGTGCACATAATGTTTCCTGCAACATTAAATTAAAGAATATAAAATAAATTTTAAAGAAAGGCTAAAATAATAGGGAAAATGTCGTAATATAATTTATACGTAATTGGTTCATTGGCTTCACAGCTTTTGCAAACGAGGTTAATAAAAAAAAGGAGAGTCAATAAAGTCCATTATGTACGAGTTGTATAGGTATATAGTTTTATGTTCAACTGCTTGGAATGCTTAAAAGTAGCTAATCATTTTATTGAAAATTCTGACGTCAGTTAAGGATTTTTGCTATTGTCTTTAGTTACCCATATTAATGTCAAGTTTAATAATTTTGACGTTTAGTAAAAGTAAATTTAAATTGAAAGAGTTCAAAGATATAATTTCAGCCGATATAAATGAAATAGCGCTGAATACTAAACAATTACTTTTGCCTAATAAGTTCAAACATTTATACGAGACATATAATGTATAATCAAAAAGTTTTTGGATCGTGATAGCCATGAAACGTAAAGCTATCTATAAAATTATTTACTTCTGTGATTCATTAATCATTACCTTGAAGTACGCATAAGTCACAAATAAAATAGATTTTAGATTATGGTATTTATTTACATTTTATGTATGTTATATTTTACTAACTATTAAAAAAAAAATTAGGCTCATTACAGTTAAGTAAAGAACTCCCATAATGAAACAATAACATTCAGGTAGGTACACTTTTATAATAAAAAATTATAAAAGATGTTGAAAATATCTTCCCTGTTCTTGAATACACCGGTTAACACGTCGGCCCATATTATTAAAAACTTTAATTAAAAGATCAGGTGTTACTGTGAGACAGTTTTCAACAATACGTTCTTGTAATTCATCTAAAGTGTGAACTGGAGTTTTAAAGATGTTATTCTTAAGCAATGGGAATAAGAAGTAGTCTAAAGGACTCAAATCACAAGACCTAGGAGGGTAACGTCCGTCTGATATTAACCTTTCATCATAAAATTGACGTAAATATTCCATGGTTACTCGAGCAACATGCGGTCTCGCGTTATCTTGCTGAAAGTATCCATTATGAAAGTTCATCATCGTGCAATTGATTGATAAAAGGATCAAGTATTTGATTTATATATCTTTCAGCGTTCACGATATCTTGAAAAAATATTGGCCCTACATTGCAACCCAAACACCAATCTTAGGACTATGTAAAGGAGCCTCACTATGAAAATTAGGATTATTCTCGCTCCACATACGCATAACTTGTTTGTTAACGTATCCAGATAGGTAAAAATAAGATTCATCTGTAAAAAATGTTAAATCAACGATATCGTTATTCATATGGTCATTAAACCAGGTACAGTACGATACTCTCTTCTGATAATCTGGTGGCAGTAACTTCTGACACATCTGCAGTTTAAAAGGAAACATGTTCAAGTCATGTTTAACAATGGTTTGACACGTCCCATAACTTATATTTATTTCTTGTTTCAATCTACGCAAGGATAAGGTAGGTTCTTCCTGCATGCGTTGCCTAACCAGATCAATAACATCATAATTTCTAGCCCGTCTTCTTCCAGATCGAACACTATCGCTGATATTACCAGTTCCTTCAAATGTGTCCACAGTTCGTTGAAGTTGCCGAAAAAAAGCTCGTTCGATTATTGCGAAGTTGGGAAATCTCTCACGGAACTCATAAACGAGGTGAATAAACCCAATTAACATTTTCACCTATATTTCCATTACTGTAGTATGATTTGATAATAAAAATTTTATGTTCTAACTGAAACATTTTGAATTATAACCAGTGACTTGAAAGTTGCCATGTAAATGTCAAAACTAATTGAAATAAATAATTTCATATATATCTCGTAAATTCCACGCCAATAGCGATCCAAAGACTTTTTGATCATACGATCGTATATATGGCAAATGGTATTAAAAAAATTAACTTCTATTTTGACACTGACAGTAGAATAATTTTTGCATTATAGTTCATAAAGTATAAGTTTTCAGTTCAAGGTCAAATTCGAAGCATATGATTCAAATCAGTACTGCAGAGTCAAATGAAGTCAGTATTCAATCGCGGAAACAACCGTTCGTCATCATAAAATATAAACGTCATGTTTCAATATTGTCAAAATTTTAGTATGTTACTTGCAATATAACCAAAGAAAGCATATACATAACCTACATGTCAAAATAATAATAATGAGTAAAGTGGGAACATTAATAGTTCAAAAGTATTGTTTCTCTTTTCTAGTTCTGTATAAATATATTCTATCCAAGAAAACTATGCCGAAATTATTACTTTAATATTTGAACAAATTATTTTAAATGTCATTTATAATTATAAACTCACGAAACTATTCGATCAAAAATTTATTTAAAAAGAAATATTTCAAGTCAGATATCAATAGTGAAATGCATAGGTATTGAAAAGATCTTTAGTGTTAAAAATGTTTGCATTATTAAGAATGACATACCTACCAAAATCATTTTCTTGCACTATTTAAGGGTTAAGAAGATTGGGAATGTATTAATTTGATGAATAATTTAGATTTCTACTTAACTTACATATTGTTTATATTTTAAATAAATTTAAATATATTGGAAAAGAATGTAAAAGTTATGTTCCTAACTCTTTCAAAAAGAATTAAAACCTTTTGAAAGTTGTAAATATATGTTGTCAAATTACATTTATAAAATTATACATAAAAGAAACATTTATATAGTCTACATTTAATATTTTATTGTTTCTTAAGAAAATAATGGTATAATAATACAATCCAAATCCATATTATCCTTTATTAGATGAAGATAATATTTAACAAACACATGAGGATTTTCTGATAACTACATTTGATAATTTTGCAGGTAGTACACTACCGATAAAAAAAAACAAACTACACCACCAATACGAAAAAAACAGCCTTCATTCATGTAAAACTTTGCCACGAGATCTTTATCATGTAATGTTTCGTTGAACCAGTGGCACTAATTTCTTCGCTGCTTTATATTATGTGCATGCAAAGGATAAACATTGATGGTTTTTATGGCAGTATTGATGTAACCATATTAAACTTCTACAAAATATAAATACAAAACTATTTTGTCAAAATGAGATAGTTACCTGCTTATTAATGTTTAGTGAACTTTTATAGAAGTAAACTTCCCTGTTTCATCCAAATAAAACCGCAAAAATATTTCTTGTATTATTTGTAATAGGTATGTTATTTTTAATGTGAATGGAGTATATATTACAAAAATGAATGAAAACTAGTCAGTTTTTGATTCTGACTCAAAACTTGAGTCATTTACATTATTATTGGAGCAATCTCAGCCCTATCAAGAAATTGCTCCCGCTCATGCCATTTTCTAATTAAATTTTCCGTTTGCCTAGCACAATTATACCAAGTAATTTCATCACACTGTTGCAAAGCTTCATTCCACATTTCTTTAACTCTTTCATCTGAATAACCATTTCTTCCAATATTTGAATTATAATAGTTTTTAACCTTAGTCCAAATCATTTCAATTGCGTTCAAGTCACAATGGTACTGAGGTAATCTTAAAACTTCATGTCCACTCTCACATTATTTCACCTATAATAAATATCTTCTCTTCTTTATGATATTTTACTAATTGAATTAATTCATTCTTAGTCATTGCAGGTGAATAGCTTCTATCTGTTTTTCTCAACCATTCCATAATTTCTGTTCTTTTGAGGAGGTATTTGGTTGTTTATTTTGACTAGCGCTATGATAAGGAGCATTATCTATTATTATAAGTGATGGTACCTCAAGATTTGGTATAAGCTGATCATTTACCCATTGCTTAAAGGAGTCACAATTCATTTCTCCATGGTAATCACCAGTGATTGTTTTTGATGGAAAAATCAGACTAACTCCTTTAATGAAGCCATTTTCTGTGCCAATATGTATAATAATAAACCGTTTACCATCATAGTCTTTGGGTTTCCTAACACTTTTTATATTATCATTTTGCCAGGATTTCATTCTATTCTCTTTCGAAAAGATTCAAATTTCATCAAGGGACATAACCTGCCGTAAAGTTGAATTTAAGTTATTCATATATTCCCTTAAAAATACATTTCTCATTCAGACTATATTTAATTTCTCTGTGAGCACTCTCCTGTTACACTCTTTCTTATATTTAAAACCAATATCTTTAAGCAATATTGCTAAAGTAGTTGTATGAAGAAATTCTTTCATAGCCAAAACAATGCTTAAGTTTTTTAAGGTAAGATGTTTTTCTGAAAAATTTTAACATGTAATAAATATTTACAATATATTAAAAACATACTTTCTTTATACATGTCATAAACAGTATTTCAAACTTCCATTTTAGTTGCTTCTGCTAAGTCCTTAGTTTTTGGCTTCTTACAAGACCTTTTTTTGCTAGGAGACGATAAAACTGGATTCTGAATGTTACGATGTTTAATAGTGTAGACCGTTCTACTAGAAATATTAAGGGCTTCTGCTACCCTCTAAAATAAAACTTATTTCATAATACCGCCTTATCTAGCTGATTATGTCAATTACCTCATGAACGCGGTCGATGGACATAAATGGTCCACCATTCTCCTTTACCCGTTAATAGGCTGTAAGATTTAATACAACCTGTTTCGCTTGAGAACCAAGAGGTTTACTTGGCATCTAAGAAATATTCTGTAAAATAAATAGGTTAGAAATGTCAAAGTAATAATCAAACAATTTCGTACGTACTTATTGCCATTAATTGATATTACTATTTATTATCAGTATTGTTCTCAAAAAACAAGATTTTGTAATTTTTGATAAACTAAATATTCAAATTGGAAAAATGTTTAACCTAGAAGTCAGAATACCGGAAACAAAGTCAATAAACAACAATATTGAAATAATTTGACAAGTCGAATATCATAAGACTATCTCCTAGACAACCTATCCTTTTTATTTAATATAATATTTCAAAGACGTACGTCTTAACTCAAAATGACAAACGTCTGTAGTATTACAGCGCGTGTTCATGTGTGTTAGAAAGAGATAAAGTACAATTTGCGGTTCACACTTGGGCAGTACGAACTGAAAACTTATACTTTATGAACTGTATATTCACATTTAGTCACATTTCAGTAATAATATAAATGTGTAACTTAATAGAAAATAGATCTCTTTGTATAGCTTGTGGACTGGGATCCGTGCGGGGAATGCGGATAATTGTGTATGCAACAAACATAGCTGTAGTTAAAATATAAAATTTTATTTTATTTTATATTTTTTATATCCTTGACAAAGGCATCATTGCCGAAACATGTAGGGTTGTTTTAAATATATATACTTTGAAGTAATAAACCAGACCTTTAATCGCCGACTTATTAAGTTTACCATATATATATATATATATATATATATATATATATATATATATGTATGTGTGATTTGTGCATTTAGTCATTTAGTCTTTTTATAGTAAACAAGCCGTGCGAACAAGATAGCAAGCGCCAAATAAGATGGCGAGCAGTGGGGTTGCGCCGTAGTCGTTTTTAAGCCGTTTTCAAAAACGCGCACGCCCACTTACTTGCAACTTCATGTAAAACCAAATACAAAGTTTCCCACTATTTCTAATCCTGCGCGAACTTATTTCCACCGTTCGCCATCTTATTTGGCGCTTGCTAGAACTAAATACTTGATTCAGGGGATTCGCGGATTACGACCGTAAGTGGTAAACGAGTCACTCCAGGTCGTAAATATCTAAGAGGGTCCATATCGATGTGGTCGATGTAGACCACTTCTATCGACCCCCAGGGGTCTATTCAATTCTATTAATAAATGTATAAAACTTAAAATGTGTTTTTTTTTGTTTTTCGCACTATAGTTACAAATTCGAATGTTTCAAATTGAGTAGCACTATAAAACAGTGGTCTACGAGACAAGATAGTTTGGAGTACCTCTGACAGGACTACAGACAGTATTCTCAAAGTTAGAAGATTGTCGTATTTAATAATGCAAAAGATATTGTGATTAATTCTTTTAATAAATACATCAAGTTTAAACAATATTTAAATATGTATATTAACATGGTAGTTTTTGATACATCTACATTCGTAGCATATCTGATATAGCTTTAATTTTTGAATATTTTTGTTAGAGTTTGTATGGAACAGAAAAATAATTACTCCGATTATCAAAAACTTTGCTCATTAGAGACGGCCATCACAAATCACACATATATAGATTCGGGGTAAGGTATCCGAACAACGTGAGGGGAAGGAAATTAGTTATGCAACTTAAACATCACAAGACTCTTGCATTTAGAAGTTGTTCTGGAGTAAGAATTTCCAATTTATTGTAGGAATTTTTGTGATCTCTATGATAACGAAAAATGTAATGTTAATGTATTTAAATTTTGCAATCGCGTGCCCGTGCTATATGTTATAAAGTTATAAACTTTCATAGGATTTATTGTTTATTTGTGTAAGTAGCATTAAGGACTAAGGATAATAGTGTGTAGTTTTACCATATTTTTTTGTTATTATTGGTTGTAGATTTTTTAGATTAATATTAACTGGGCAGTGTCGTATTCTGAAACGTCAATCTATACAATTTTTGAAAATACTTATGTATTTCTTTAAATTCATCTAGCATAAAAGTTGGTGTAGATCCTAAATATACGAATTACGTTTGTTTGTAATTTTCATTTGAATTTATATTTTATGATATATTTTGAAGATATTCAAGAAAGTGGAAAAGAATTAAAAAGAGTATGGAGAAAAAGATTATTTCGTTCGATTATGTTCTGCATTGAATAAGTCTAAGAAGTTTATGTAATGGGTTCTAAATTACATATATTGATTAAAAACAGAACTTAATCGAATGAAATATATTTTTCTTCATACATAAAATTTGAATAACCCCAATAGTAATTTAACTACAACAATGTTGGGTGCATACACAATTTTGCCTTTTCTCCGCACGGTGCCCCGTCCACAAGCTGTACATAGGGATCTATTTTACTATTAAGTTACACATCTATATTATTACTGATCTATTATTATATTATTTTACTAGTAAAATAAAGTACCGCTTTACAGTCGCAAAACACTATCATAAAGCGTCTGTTCATAATAATGCAATCCTATATAAACTAGTTTTCGTCACACCTACTGCGTAAGTAAACAATTATGACACCTTTTTTTGAAACGTAAGTGACACTTTACATACCGTATTGACAGTTGCTATGGTAGCGGGCTGTAATATTTATTACGACCCTAGGGAAATAATACCAATATTAGATAATTTATGACAAATTTATTTCAAACATGATTAATTAACATAACTAGGAAAAATAGAATCTTGTACAAAAACTTATGATTTTGTAATATTAAATGTAAACGAACAATTAGTACAATTAGCTATCTGAACAATAGAGTCTTCTTTCTTACTAGGCAAGTTTATATTTTCAATAATGTCAACATTATTAATGGTTGGATTCCTAATGGAATCATCAACTTTCTTCTCATTTTTCTGTATCACAGTTGAGCAAACAGCCTCTGTAATATTTTGATTATATAAAATTCGGTCAGCTATCTGTACTTTATTTATCATTGAATCGGAAACATAGCTTTCTGCCACGGTAGAAGATTTATCCGCCGTGTCTTTTCAGACCAAGAACATCAATTCCTGAATCGGCTAATAATGTTGCCGAGGTCCTTCGAAAGAAATGTCCGGTGTAGGTAGTGGGGTTCTCCAACGACAAGTATTTTGCTATTTGGCTAGGAATTTTTGCGAGAGTATTTTTTCCTACAGGCTGATTTCGACATTTACCAAAACTGTACTTTAAGAAAAATCTATCATTGGTAATATTTTCTAATCTCAGACCAATGTATTTTTAAATAATTAGCATAAAATTAATTGGATATTCTTCCTTCGCAATAATTGTAAAAGAACGTTTTAATCCATTTTTAGTATCCGGTATTTTAATTATTATTACATCATTTTTATTTCCCACATCTTGAATTTTCATTTTAACTAGTTCATCTTTCCTACAAGCCCCAGCAATTCCCATAATCATAACAACCTGCAAAAAATTAGTATAGAATGAACACGAATTAAAAGGAATCATTCTGTAAACTTACCTTCATCAACAAATATATATCGTCGGAAGCTTCAATAAGAAATTTATTCATTTCCTCTCTTGTAAAGATACTAGACTTATTAGTCTTAAAACCATCATTTTTACGCTTCAAAAATCCTTTCAATTTAGGATATTTTGAAATATCTTCATTTTCGTTAATAAATATGGTAGCTTTTAACATGGAGTATTCACACCATAAACTGTTTGGTGATTTTAACTTCATAGATCTATCACAAAAATATGCCAGCATTACACTTTCTGAAATACTCTCCACATACCTCTGGTGACACCAATCTTTGAACATTTTATAGGTTCGATTGTATCTGTTTTTAGATTTCTCCGGCAAAATCTCAGTACAAGCTATAATAGCATCCATCTCTATTTGATTCATGTTTATAAATTTTATTTAGAAAGAAAAACTTTTGAAAATCTATTGCATATACTTTGACATTTATCAAAAATATAAATTTATATCGACACAAACATGGTTACCATAGATACGACAAATATTCCTGACTTGATGTTACTAATGTGTATACATATAGTAAAAGTAAAGTGGAAAATCATTCAAATTCGTCTATTTAAAAAAAAACGTAGGTATGACGAAAAATCTCAAATGCACCACGGTTCGTACAGTACACTTTCATGGTCTCGAATACATGCAAACCTCGACCATAAAACTGTACTTACGAACCTAGGTACATAAATAACTATTATTGCAAAATGGGTCGATGTGACAGAAAAAAGTAAATATACTTTGTCTTTAATGAAATAAGACTAGCGAACAAGAAAGTGACCACCAGACCACCAAAAAGTCTCAAAAAATCTTATATATATTTCTAAAAGAAGGATAAAATATCCTTTTTTTGGTATCATTTATAAGATTCTTTTGGGGACTTTTTTGGGGGTCTGGAATCCATAACTTTTATCAGAATGACACCCTCTTGTTCACATTCTTATTTGCTTAAAGAGTCAAGCATATGAAGTATTTTTAATAGAGCTTTTTTCTGTGCCATTATATATAATTATTCTAGTGATGTAATGAAACAGACAGTTATGAAAGAAATGAGGTTTCAAAACGTCAAAATGCATTTAAAATTTGATTATTTTTTACGTGGAAAAACAATTAAAAAAAAACTATGAAAAATTACGTAAATATTATCATGAATGTACTCCGTCCCATGGAATGACTTGTAAGTGGTTTTCTGCTTTTGAAAGTGGCCATATGAGCACGGATGATGCAGATCGTCCTGAACCATTATTTATTATAACTACTCTAGAAATACCTTGTAAGTAGCGATTGCCGATTGAAAGTACGCGAGATGGCTAATGAAGTAAACATTTCAACCGAATGGATATGAAATGTTTTGCATGAATATTTAACATTATGAAAAAGCTATCCGGGAAATAAGTGTAGCGCTTGCTTAATCCTAATCAAATGCGTGCTCGTATCTAAATATCAGGAGAATATTTGGAATCTTTAAACGTAATTATATGTCACAGCAAATGAAACTTTGATACATCATTATATTCCAGAAACGAAAATACAGCCGAAGCAATGGATTTACTTGGCGAATGTGGCCCCAAGAAAGCAAAGACCGTTTTTTCGGCCGATGGTCATGGTCACAGTATTTTTGTGATTCCAAAGGTGTTATATTTGTTAGTTATTAGAAAAAAGGGGAAAACGATAACTGCCCAATATTATGCTGATTTGCTGACACGTTTTGGTGCATAATTGAAGAAAAAACGACCGCATTTGTAGAAGAAAAGAGTTTTTTTCCATCACGGCAATGCGCCTTCTCATTCGCCTACTGTTGCTACAACAAAATTTCTCTAATTGCGTTACGAATTGCTGCCTCATCCACTATATTCGACAGATCTGACTCCTAGTACTTTTTTAAATACCAAATTTTACAAAATCGCTCGGTAGAACGACATTTCGGACAAATGAAGAGGTGATATCCGAGACAAACGAATAATTTGCAGAGTTGCCAAAAGAATACTTTTTGGATGGTGTGAATAAATTGTAAACTCGCTGGGCTAAATGCACTTGCAACGAAAACTTATATATATTTTTTCCCTAAAATAAGTACAGTATCCCCCAGAATAGACAGTACCGAAAATAAAAATTATTATTATTTATTATCTACTTCTTATTTCTTTTAAATATAAATGTTCACCATTACGACGAAAACAAAGCTTCGTATCGATTTTGTAAGGCACTAAATATATTTATAAAAAGTGATTGACGTAACTGCCGGAAAAATGTTTGTATTCTTTCTCGTAATTCTGCCATAGTTTTCGGCAGATTTTCTAAGTGAAATATTTTGTCTATCAACATACAGCAATTGTATGCATCTAATACCATCAGATCCGGTGAATGGGAAGGATATTCGAAGTTTGTTCTCCAGGAAATTATACTATAATCAAAATGCTGACCGAGTAAGTTTAGGGTGTGCACAGCTGTATGGCTCGTTGCACCATCTTGTTGAAACCATTGTGTGCGCACCAATAGATTTTGTGGACGGCAAAAGTTCTGTAAATCTCTCACAAAAATTATAACAATGTTCTCTTAGTTGGCAGTAAATGGATTCTGATTATCGTCTTCAACAAAATATGGACCAATTATCACATGACCACAAACCGCGCACCAAATGGTAAATCGGACTGGATTCTCTACAATAACTTCAGGACGTTCAAATCCAAGGAATCGAGTTGTTCGTCGATATAGCCGTTAAGATGTATTTCAAGAATTCGGGATCCTCGTAAATTAACTTCAATATGCGACCATAGTAAATTTTCCTCGCACCAATTGATTTGAATAGCCGACGTGTAGATGTTTCATTGATGTTGAGTTTACATGCAGTTCCTACAGAGCTTATTTGCGGTGAATGCACAACTTGGCCAAAAACACGTCCTGCGTTTTCGTTGGTACACACTCTTTTTCGACGACCTGAGGAACCTTTACGTTGACACAATACACTACCAGTGCGACAACATTTCTCAACAACAGCTAATATCACATTTTTACTGTGGGCTACTTTACTAAACTGTTGTCGATATCTTATTGACACCTGCTATAAGCTTGGACCTTCATTGCGACCATTTCTGTATGTGTTCTACCAAGAACACTTTTTCTGCAGTCGTTAGAACCATTTCAATTGAAATTTAACTGCAGCACTGATATGGCAACTAATGACAATTAAGTCAATAAAGACAAATGCATATTATGTAAGCAACTCCACAGCACCCTAAATTTCGGTAGTGTTGTTTCTGGCAGATACCACATTTAATTAAAAGTCACTCTTGCGTCAAACCGCCCTCATAGAGTGCTATATTATAAATTTCAAATTTATACGTTGTGTCCAAAATAATACAATTTAAACTGCTGAATCAGAGAAATTAAGCGCTATCTGTAAAGATATCAGTTTCACTAATTCATACAGAGTAAACTAAATATTCTATAGTTTATTGTTTATAGCAAGTGAATTAAAAAAAAAGTGCCTAGTAATGAAGAAGGAAGGTTACAGTTCGCTTTTTGCAACCAAAATCTGTATCGTATACAGCTAAAGTTGATAAAGTAATCTTCTCCTATTATTTGTCGATGGTAAGGAATAATGCACATTTAAGGTATATGGCCGAATAGCTACGAGCACGAAATAATCTAACCGCTACGAGAATTCAGTTACGGTTGATTCGAATATGAACGACTTTAGATGTGTGTTAGAAAGAGATAAAGTACAATTTGCGGTTCACACTTGGGCAGTACGAACTGAAAACTTATACTTTATGAACTGTATATTCACATTTAGTCACATTTCAGTAATAATATAAATGTGTAACTTAATAGAAAATAGATCTCTTTGTATAGCTTGTGGACTGGGATCCGTGCGGGGAATGCGGATAATTGTGTATGCAACAAACATAGCTGTAGTTAAAATATAAAATTTTATTTTATTTTATATTTTTTATATCCTTGACAAAGGCATCATTGCCGAAACATGTAGGGTTGTTTTAAATATATATACTTTGAAGTAATAAACCAGACCTTTAATCGCCGACTTATTAAGTTTACCATATATATATATATATATATATATATATATATATATATGTATGTGTGATTTGTGCATTTAGTCATTTAGTCTTTTTATAGTAAACAAGCCGTGCGAACAAGATAGCAAGCGCCAAATAAGATGGCGAGCAGTGGGGTTGCGCCGTAGTCGTTTTTAAGCCGTTTTCAAAAACGCGCACGCCCACTTACTTGCAACTTCATGTAAAACCAAATACAAAGTTTCCCACTATTTCTAATCCTGCGCGAACTTATTTCCACCGTTCGCCATCTTATTTGGCGCTTGCTAGAACTAAATACTTGATTCAGGGGATTCGCGGATTACGACCGTAAGTGGTAAACGAGTCACTCCAGGTCGTAAATATCTAAGAGGGTCCATATCGATGTGGTCGATGTAGACCACTTCTATCGACCCCCAGGGGTCTATTCAATTCTATTAATAAATGTATAAAACTTAAAATGTGTTTTTTTTTGTTTTTCGCACTATAGTTACAAATTCGAATGTTTCAAATTGAGTAGCACTATAAAACAGTGGTCTACGAGACAAGATAGTTTGGAGTACCTCTGACAGGACTACAGACAGTATTCTCAAAGTTAGAAGATTGTCGTATTTAATAATGCAAAAGATATTGTGATTAATTCTTTTAATAAATACATCAAGTTTAAACAATATTTAAATATGTATATTAACATGGTAGTTTTTGATACATCTACATTCGTAGCATATCTGATATAGCTTTAATTTTTGAATATTTTTGTTAGAGTTTGTATGGAACAGAAAAATAATTACTCCGATTATCAAAAACTTTGCTCATTAGAGACGGCCATCACAAATCACACATATATAGATTCGGGGTAAGGTATCCGAACAACGTGAGGGGAAGGAAATTAGTTATGCAACTTAAACATCACAAGACTCTTGCATTTAGAAGTTGTTCTGGAGTAAGAATTTCCAATTTATTGTAGGAATTTTTGTGATCTCTATGATAACGAAAAATGTAATGTTAATGTATTTAAATTTTGCAATCGCGTGCCCGTGCTATATGTTATAAAGTTATAAACTTTCATAGGATTTATTGTTTATTTGTGTAAGTAGCATTAAGGACTAAGGATAATAGTGTGTAGTTTTACCATATTTTTTTGTTATTATTGGTTGTAGATTTTTTAGATTAATATTAACTGGGCAGTGTCGTATTCTGAAACGTCAATCTATACAATTTTTGAAAATACTTATGTATTTCTTTAAATTCATCTAGCATAAAAGTTGGTGTAGATCCTAAATATACGAATTACGTTTGTTTGTAATTTTCATTTGAATTTATATTTTATGATATATTTTGAAGATATTCAAGAAAGTGGAAAAGAATTAAAAAGAGTATGGAGAAAAAGATTATTTCGTTCGATTATGTTCTGCATTGAATAAGTCTAAGAAGTTTATGTAATGGGTTCTAAATTACATATATTGATTAAAAACAGAACTTAATCGAATGAAATATATTTTTCTTCATACATAAAATTTGAATAACCCCAATAGTAATTTAACTACAACAATGTTGGGTGCATACACAATTTTGCCTTTTCTCCGCACGGTGCCCCGTCCACAAGCTGTACATAGGGATCTATTTTACTATTAAGTTACACATCTATATTATTACTGATCTATTATTATATTATTTTACTAGTAAAATAAAGTACCGCTTTACAGTCGCAAAACACTATCATAAAGCGTCTGTTCATAATAATGCAATCCTATATAAACTAGTTTTCGTCACACCTACTGCGTAAGTAAACAATTATGACACCTTTTTTTGAAACGTAAGTGACACTTTACATACCGTATTGACAGTTGCTATGGTAGCGGGCTGTAATATTTATTACGACCCTAGGGAAATAATACCAATATTAGATAATTTATGACAAATTTATTTCAAACATGATTAATTAACATAACTAGGAAAAATAGAATCTTGTACAAAAACTTATGATTTTGTAATATTAAATGTAAACGAACAATTAGTACAATTAGCTATCTGAACAATAGAGTCTTCTTTCTTACTAGGCAAGTTTATATTTTCAATAATGTCAACATTATTAATGGTTGGATTCCTAATGGAATCATCAACTTTCTTCTCATTTTTCTGTATCACAGTTGAGCAAACAGCCTCTGTAATATTTTGATTATATAAAATTCGGTCAGCTATCTGTACTTTATTTATCATTGAATCGGAAACATAGCTTTCTGCCACGGTAGAAGATTTATCCGCCGTGTCTTTTCAGACCAAGAACATCAATTCCTGAATCGGCTAATAATGTTGCCGAGGTCCTTCGAAAGAAATGTCCGGTGTAGGTAGTGGGGTTCTCCAACGACAAGTATTTTGCTATTTGGCTAGGAATTTTTGCGAGAGTATTTTTTCCTACAGGCTGATTTCGACATTTACCAAAACTGTACTTTAAGAAAAATCTATCATTGGTAATATTTTCTAATCTCAGACCAATGTATTTTTAAATAATTAGCATAAAATTAATTGGATATTCTTCCTTCGCAATAATTGTAAAAGAACGTTTTAATCCATTTTTAGTATCCGGTATTTTAATTATTATTACATCATTTTTATTTCCCACATCTTGAATTTTCATTTTAACTAGTTCATCTTTCCTACAAGCCCCAGCAATTCCCATAATCATAACAACCTGCAAAAAATTAGTATAGAATGAACACGAATTAAAAGGAATCATTCTGTAAACTTACCTTCATCAACAAATATATATCGTCGGAAGCTTCAATAAGAAATTTATTCATTTCCTCTCTTGTAAAGATACTAGACTTATTAGTCTTAAAACCATCATTTTTACGCTTCAAAAATCCTTTCAATTTAGGATATTTTGAAATATCTTCATTTTCGTTAATAAATATGGTAGCTTTTAACATGGAGTATTCACACCATAAACTGTTTGGTGATTTTAACTTCATAGATCTATCACAAAAATATGCCAGCATTACACTTTCTGAAATACTCTCCACATACCTCTGGTGACACCAATCTTTGAACATTTTATAGGTTCGATTGTATCTGTTTTTAGATTTCTCCGGCAAAATCTCAGTACAAGCTATAATAGCATCCATCTCTATTTGATTCATGTTTATAAATTTTATTTAGAAAGAAAAACTTTTGAAAATCTATTGCATATACTTTGACATTTATCAAAAATATAAATTTATATCGACACAAACATGGTTACCATAGATACGACAAATATTCCTGACTTGATGTTACTAATGTGTATACATATAGTAAAAGTAAAGTGGAAAATCATTCAAATTCGTCTATTTAAAAAAAAACGTAGGTATGACGAAAAATCTCAA
The DNA here is from genome assembly GCA_935421215.2 of Melolontha melolontha. Classification (NCBI taxonomy): domain Eukaryota; kingdom Metazoa; phylum Arthropoda; class Insecta; order Coleoptera; family Scarabaeidae; genus Melolontha; species Melolontha melolontha. The sequence continues at coordinate 43,774,336 of OW285239.1, read as the reverse complement.
ATGCACCACGGTTCGTACAGTACACTTTCATGGTCTCGAATACATGCAAACCTCGACCATAAAACTGTACTTACGAACCTAGGTACATAAATAACTATTATTGCAAAATGGGTCGATGTGACAGAAAAAAGTAAATATACTTTGTCTTTAATGAAATAAGACTAGCGAACAAGAAAGTGACCACCAGACCACCAAAAAGTCTCAAAAAATCTTATATATATTTCTAAAAGAAGGATAAAATATCCTTTTTTTGGTATCATTTATAAGATTCTTTTGGGGACTTTTTTGGGGGTCTGGAATCCATAACTTTTATCAGAATGACACCCTCTTGTTCACATTCTTATTTGCTTAAAGAGTCAAGCATATGAAGTATTTTTAATAGAGCTTTTTTCTGTGCCATTATATATAATTATTCTAGTGATGTAATGAAACAGACAGTTATGAAAGAAATGAGGTTTCAAAACGTCAAAATGCATTTAAAATTTGATTATTTTTTACGTGGAAAAACAATTAAAAAAAAACTATGAAAAATTACGTAAATATTATCATGAATGTACTCCGTCCCATGGAATGACTTGTAAGTGGTTTTCTGCTTTTGAAAGTGGCCATATGAGCACGGATGATGCAGATCGTCCTGAACCATTATTTATTATAACTACTCTAGAAATACCTTGTAAGTAGCGATTGCCGATTGAAAGTACGCGAGATGGCTAATGAAGTAAACATTTCAACCGAATGGATATGAAATGTTTTGCATGAATATTTAACATTATGAAAAAGCTATCCGGGAAATAAGTGTAGCGCTTGCTTAATCCTAATCAAATGCGTGCTCGTATCTAAATATCAGGAGAATATTTGGAATCTTTAAACGTAATTATATGTCACAGCAAATGAAACTTTGATACATCATTATATTCCAGAAACGAAAATACAGCCGAAGCAATGGATTTACTTGGCGAATGTGGCCCCAAGAAAGCAAAGACCGTTTTTTCGGCCGATGGTCATGGTCACAGTATTTTTGTGATTCCAAAGGTGTTATATTTGTTAGTTATTAGAAAAAAGGGGAAAACGATAACTGCCCAATATTATGCTGATTTGCTGACACGTTTTGGTGCATAATTGAAGAAAAAACGACCGCATTTGTAGAAGAAAAGAGTTTTTTTCCATCACGGCAATGCGCCTTCTCATTCGCCTACTGTTGCTACAACAAAATTTCTCTAATTGCGTTACGAATTGCTGCCTCATCCACTATATTCGACAGATCTGACTCCTAGTACTTTTTTAAATACCAAATTTTACAAAATCGCTCGGTAGAACGACATTTCGGACAAATGAAGAGGTGATATCCGAGACAAACGAATAATTTGCAGAGTTGCCAAAAGAATACTTTTTGGATGGTGTGAATAAATTGTAAACTCGCTGGGCTAAATGCACTTGCAACGAAAACTTATATATATTTTTTCCCTAAAATAAGTACAGTATCCCCCAGAATAGACAGTACCGAAAATAAAAATTATTATTATTTATTATCTACTTCTTATTTCTTTTAAATATAAATGTTCACCATTACGACGAAAACAAAGCTTCGTATCGATTTTGTAAGGCACTAAATATATTTATAAAAAGTGATTGACGTAACTGCCGGAAAAATGTTTGTATTCTTTCTCGTAATTCTGCCATAGTTTTCGGCAGATTTTCTAAGTGAAATATTTTGTCTATCAACATACAGCAATTGTATGCATCTAATACCATCAGATCCGGTGAATGGGAAGGATATTCGAAGTTTGTTCTCCAGGAAATTATACTATAATCAAAATGCTGACCGAGTAAGTTTAGGGTGTGCACAGCTGTATGGCTCGTTGCACCATCTTGTTGAAACCATTGTGTGCGCACCAATAGATTTTGTGGACGGCAAAAGTTCTGTAAATCTCTCACAAAAATTATAACAATGTTCTCTTAGTTGGCAGTAAATGGATTCTGATTATCGTCTTCAACAAAATATGGACCAATTATCACATGACCACAAACCGCGCACCAAATGGTAAATCGGACTGGATTCTCTACAATAACTTCAGGACGTTCAAATCCAAGGAATCGAGTTGTTCGTCGATATAGCCGTTAAGATGTATTTCAAGAATTCGGGATCCTCGTAAATTAACTTCAATATGCGACCATAGTAAATTTTCCTCGCACCAATTGATTTGAATAGCCGACGTGTAGATGTTTCATTGATGTTGAGTTTACATGCAGTTCCTACAGAGCTTATTTGCGGTGAATGCACAACTTGGCCAAAAACACGTCCTGCGTTTTCGTTGGTACACACTCTTTTTCGACGACCTGAGGAACCTTTACGTTGACACAATACACTACCAGTGCGACAACATTTCTCAACAACAGCTAATATCACATTTTTACTGTGGGCTACTTTACTAAACTGTTGTCGATATCTTATTGACACCTGCTATAAGCTTGGACCTTCATTGCGACCATTTCTGTATGTGTTCTACCAAGAACACTTTTTCTGCAGTCGTTAGAACCATTTCAATTGAAATTTAACTGCAGCACTGATATGGCAACTAATGACAATTAAGTCAATAAAGACAAATGCATATTATGTAAGCAACTCCACAGCACCCTAAATTTCGGTAGTGTTGTTTCTGGCAGATACCACATTTAATTAAAAGTCACTCTTGCGTCAAACCGCCCTCATAGAGTGCTATATTATAAATTTCAAATTTATACGTTGTGTCCAAAATAATACAATTTAAACTGCTGAATCAGAGAAATTAAGCGCTATCTGTAAAGATATCAGTTTCACTAATTCATACAGAGTAAACTAAATATTCTATAGTTTATTGTTTATAGCAAGTGAATTAAAAAAAAAGTGCCTAGTAATGAAGAAGGAAGGTTACAGTTCGCTTTTTGCAACCAAAATCTGTATCGTATACAGCTAAAGTTGATAAAGTAATCTTCTCCTATTATTTGTCGATGGTAAGGAATAATGCACATTTAAGGTATATGGCCGAATAGCTACGAGCACGAAATAATCTAACCGCTACGAGAATTCAGTTACGGTTGATTCGAATATGAACGACTTTAGATGGTGTTGGGTTCAGGTCGTAAAGGCTAACCTTTATTTATGATAGTTCTGATTGAATTTATACATTAAATGGTAGCTAGCATATTAACATTGTTACACTTTGCACATATTAATAATTTTTTAATTCCATTTCTAAATTATATTATTTAGAAGTATATAGAATTTAAAATATTTAAAAAATCGTTAGACATTTTGTGCCATATATAATTCGTATATGATTGTTTCGGCCTTTACTTGATGAAATTTCATTATAACTATTAAGATAAAATTTGTTTCATTTTATCTTAATAGATATATAATTCGTATTTTCAAGAGAAAACCTTTCTTTTGTATCGCATTTGTCATAAACCACAACTCTATTCTGAGAAACCTGCGACCAAACAGTCAACTAAATATTCAATATTTTGTTTCGAATTGCTATTATATCATTTTAATTTAGTTACTAATTAATTACTCATAACTTCTATTATAATTATTTACTAATTAGTATGTTTTCTACATTTCAAAATTATACCTGTATACTCTTAAAATCTCTTAAAATAGCCACATTTAAATCACTATTCTAAGCTTTATCTAAGCCACATTATGTGAGGTATCATTTTAAACCATTTTTGCAAGGAATATTTTAATGATATTAATTTCGTTGACACCACAACACTTTAGCTCGCGTCATTAATTAATTCTTAGGCATTGCTATTTGCAATATGATGTATTGGTTATCCTTAAGGTAAATCATAGAAATATAATTTCAACGACGAGTTTTCTTTAGACAAAACTCCTTCTTAGTCTTTTGATGAGGTAAATACCTCTCATTACAAGTGCTTCTTCAAGCATACACAATGAAGCGCTGTCCGGCGTTTCTTTCGTTTTCTACCACATCCAAAGTTAACCACTGTATTGTTCGATACAGATATTATTTAATGACATTCATCAAGCAATTAATTTAGGAAATAACTAATTTACTTTCCAGCTTATAAATACGTATTCGTCGTTGCCTTGCTATTTGCCCCTCCGGGCACGAGTCTTGCGCCTACTAATGTACTAGCTTTACTTATGAACTTACCCAATTTACCTCAATACATGATTGCCGGAGATCTTTCAGCTAAACACTAGCTAAGTTTAGAGGCGAGCGGAGGAGGGATCTTATATCTAAAAGGACGCCACCATGTTATCCCTTTAGCCGCAACGGAGAACACAGACTCTGCCGTAGTAAATTGAATAAATTCAGGTAACGTACATGTATCGATGTTAAATCAAATAAAACAACTCAAATGAAAACAATAACAATGAGGACAACAATGTCATTATAGAAAAAACATATTCGAAAGAGTATTTCAATTATCCCACATTTAATTAATTTCCGATAAGAAATCGATCATAAAGGAAGGTTAATAGTCAACTTCCACTTATAAAGTCGCTTAAGCATTAATTAGCTCGTACAAAGCCACAAATAAATACTAATGCCAGGTCGCTGTATATCTATTGAGCATTGGTACAGTTCACCAATAAATAAATAATAGATGACTCTGTAGGCCTACATATCGTATTTTAACAAAATTAAATGCCTAATCAGTTTTAATGAAATTATATCTTCAAAAATTCCGATAAAATACCAAGTTCCTATAAAAGCAATGTAAATGAAAATAAAACCAACTGCCTTATGATATTTAAAAGAGAAACATAAGTTACAATGTAATGCAAAGTATTAAATTCGGAAATGTTCAGCTGAAAAGTAAATGTAATGTACCTGAGAGATTCAATGAATATTTTTGAATTGAATAAGCTAGCCAAATATCCAATAATATATAGGGTGTTCAATAAAAAAAAATCATTTCATCTTTTGTTTTTCAAGTGATAGCACTCTATTTCACAGGATCGGAAAGACGATAAATAATAGTATCGGATACGTTTCTCTAAAATATATTCTCAGCGAAAATATTTTGTGTACAATGAAACATAAACAACTCTGTATGCTGCACGTCTTGAAGCATGTCTTAAATAAAACTTTACTACTTAACGTTCAAAGTTTTGTTGTTGAATTTTCGTATATGCAAATAAAGAATAATAAATAACTTAAGTTTGTTTTATTGACATAAAAGTACAATAAATGTAGAAATTGCCTTTCTGAAAGTTGTAATGTTATCGGATTGTTATTTTCCACCCATTTCAATTCCAATTATTTGTTGTTTTAATAAAATTCAATACTGTCCGGGGAATATGCTGTTTTTTTTTAGGTAAGGCCATTAGAATAAATTACACGATCTTAAATAACATGAGCACGTAGGCTAAGGAATTTCTATATTTCGACTAATTACACGGTCTTCAATAACTTCGACGAAGTATAGGGGAAGTTTCATTTAATTTTGAATTTTCAAGTTACTTTTGTTCTCTTGTAAGCAGATCTTATGGTTTCCTTTCTATGACCCACTTCAATTGCCTTCCATTTTCTAAAAAAGTGAATAACCAACCTCGAGAATAAACGTTTATTCGCGAAGTTCATTACCGATTTCTAATTACTAGCTATTTTTAGCACTATTGTTACACTTATCATATATTAAATTTCTTTTTAAATCACATTTTTAAATTGTACTATTTATAAATATGTAAAATTTAAAATGTTAAAATTCGTATTTTCAAGAGAAAGCCGTTCATTTGTATCGCACTGGCCATGAACGAGAAACCTGCGACTGAACGGTCAGTTCAAGTATTTAATATTAGTTTCGAATTTATATTATTTCGGTTCCATTATTAATTATTTTAAACTTGTGTTATTCTTTTAATTAGCGATTTAATTTATTATTGAGCTATTTTTCTACATGTCGAAGTTATACCGAGCTCATATGAAAATTTACATAATTATAGTCTCATTTAAACCTAGGGTTCGCGACCTAGACTAAACAATAATGAAAAATCATTCAAGGAGTAAAATTATTTATTATAAACATTTTACTTACCACAAATACACATGTAAAGAAAAGAAATTAATGTGATGATTACATTTGTTTTTCATTTAAAAGTTTCTCCACCGGTTGATCTACGTTAGAAACATATAAAAGCAAATTGTTTTCGAGTGATAAGAGACGATTCCTGTATTTAGTTTTTAGCGCAACCATAGACGAAGAACCATTTTCACAGAGATAAGACGTGGCGCGAAGGGGATTAATATTTCCAATGCTTCTGTGAATAAATTTCCATATTCATTTCGACGAGCTAGCCAAAACGTATTTAAATCTTAAGAAGTAAATTGCAGTTCTAGCATTTTGTCAGCAGACATTTCGATGTACTGATCGTGAATCTCAACTGGTAACTTGGCAGCGGCAACAACGTTTTCACTAAACGAATTCAGTACCCATCTTTTTGAAGAAATCATTTTTATCTTCTGGGAAATACTCCGTCAACTGAGTTTTTAGCTCGCGTATATGCATCTTCATGCAATCCAAACTGCGGTGAATAATAGTGTCTTGTTTATTTAAATTTTTCTCAATATAATCCGAAGTGAGTGGGAACATATCAAAATTTTTGCTTTGAAGGCGAATAAACCAGATATCAAGCTTCTTAATGAAAGCATGAACTTTGTCTGTCATTAATAAAATCTTTTTATCGCGTCCTTGTAAATTCACACTCAAGTCGTTTAAATTCGAAAATACATCAGCTAAGTAAGCCAACAACAACATACACTCATTATTCTGTAAAAAAAATGAGAAAGGTTGTTTATCCTGGAAAAATATGAGTAATTCATCTCGCAATTCCAATACCCAGGTTAACACTTTCCCTCGCGATAACCATCTAAGAGATTTTCATTTTCGCATATTTTCATTAATCCCCAGTTCTTTCTTTTTATCGCCTTCGCAAAATCACTACATACTGCAATACATTTCTGATCTAAGTTAGAATAGTTTCTAGTAACTTCATAAAAAACATCAAACCTGTTACATGACCCGGTACTGTATTGCAGAACAACATATATTCTTTGATTAATGTGTCTCTATCACATTCATACCTCACAAAACATAAGAACTGAGACATGTTTGCTACATCTGTTGATTCATCAAATTGAATACTAAAAAATTCACTTGAACTCACTTCCTGAATTATCTGATCGCGAACAATGGCATCCATGTCATCGATTTGCCTTGATATGTGCGTCCTGATAATTTGCACTAGTGCAAACTATCTAAACTAACAGCTAATAAAAATAAATAGATAATTTGCACAAGTGCAAATTATCAATAGTAATATCACAAGAGAGTGAGAATATATTGAAAATAATTCGACAGATTTTCGAAAACTTGTTGCTAGGGAATAGACACGAGAGCCCGTAGGGCTCGAGTGGCTATTCCCGAATGGCAACAAGTTTGAGAAAGACTGAAGAATTATTTTCTAATTATTTCTCACTCTCGAATGGTATTCGAAAGATTATTTTTTAATGTTTAAATAAAAAATACAGAATAAAAATACAACTTTTTAATATTATTTCTGTACATTTACAAAATTAATTAGTGTTAAAAGTTTGTATGTGAAATACACAATTATTGTAAATGTTTTGTCCGTGAGTGGTGGATTTTGCAACATCCTTCTGTTCTGTTGTGTTAAAAGTTATAACTTCTCCCTTGTCTCTTAGGTTATTAATCAAACTTGAATGATATTCATTAGTCAACTGCAGGTACGGTTTCAATGAACTAGATGAGCTGTGGCCCTTAATTTTTATTATTTCCTTCTCGTTAACACCTGCTTTCGCTAGATGAGACACTGCACTTGACCTTGAAGAATGGTTCGTAATTTTTATTTTTTTAGTGTCCAGCCCAATCATGTCCGCCGATTCTTTCATCCACTTCGACATTATGTTCACCCCCAACGGCATATTTTTGTACCATCCTGAAGAAGACGGTTTATCCCAAGCTATGTTTACTGTTAAAAAAAGTCTGTCAGTTTTTATATGTTCGTTCCTCTTGCTTAGCAATTTCTTGAGCAATCGGACAGGACACGCATCAGGCTTTTCAGTATTTGGTATTAACCATTTACTATCAGTCAACTTGTGTGCCCCACCTTGCGCTGTTTTAGAGAAAACCGGATTATACTCTACTCTTCCAGTGGCCAAACCAGCATTGTCTGTTTCTTCTTGAAAATAATGCACTAAACATTGACAACCTTCTCCCCCACGCCATGCTAGCTCATATGAAGCAATGTGATAAAAGCATTTTTGCAAACCGAAGGGTGTCTCCTCGTCGTAGCGTTTTATTATTTCCATGATTTGTTCATTAGTTAGAATTGCAGAACTTTGCTTCCTTTTTTCTGGCACCTGTTGTAATATCTTACGTTTTGTATTTCTGGCTTCTCTCGCAGATTTAAATTCGATATCTTTAAAGGGGTCTAATTTTCTACTAAATTCGTTGTAGTACAACTCTTGCATTAATTTCGCGGTTTTATTCCACATTGTTTAATAACGGCTTCTTTGTAATCTTCTCCATTGCACCTTTTCATATTAAATCCCCAGTCTTTCAAAATGTTTGCCAGTTTTGTGACTGGTGTATTTCCTTCTAATTTTTAACCCCGTTCGTCGCAAAATGATTGGAATTGTTTCCATATTGAATTATTACTAACCATAGTATTTTTGTACGAATTTTCTTTAATCTGTGCGTTTATATCTTCCACTGATGATGAACTAAATCGCTTATGGTTCATTGCTTCCAATTTGCAATAATACTGGTGACAGGTGTTCAAAACTAGAAAATACGTTGTCAACAAACAGAAACAAAATACTAGAAAATATTCTCGGGAGAATAATTTACTAAGATTATTCTCACTATAATAATATTGTGATTGCACAGAATTAAACACGTGTCCGCAAATACTGCTAAACGATTGGTTAATAAAATTATTAAAAAATAATCGATTTAATTTTTATTGTCTGTTCCAATAATAAAGGAAACGTCATCGTATTGATGGGTTTTCAAATTTGACAGATGAATGAAAATTTCTATAAAATTTTATGATGTGGCCTATTCGCGATACGAAGACGTACACGTCATTTATTGAACTGCCCGCATTTCAAATCAATTCCAAATAAAATACCTATGTACACCTGATAAAATTAAACGTTAATATCGCCGTATAAGTTTGTAGGACTGAGAAAGAAGCGTCGATTGTTGACTAATTTGTTCTGTACATTTGACAAATTTGTTGCAATTTATTTTCTTTGTTTGTACATTTTTATAAGTTTTCACTGTTTTTATCTCGTCTTTATTATAAACAGTTATTCTCATAACTAAAGTGGAATTATTTTCTTACGCAATAATGCCGAAATCGTTCTCTCGCCAGAGTAAATCGCTAATTGCAGCTTCAATCGCGTATTTTACGGAAGAACGTTATTGGCGGGCTTATATGGCGGGCTGTTATTACTATTAACGGTAATAGGTGAGGTGATTTATATTTGTTATTCATACAATACTATAAATATAGTGAATTACATTATTTATAGCGTGTATCCGCAGCGTTAGGTGTAAGCCGTACCACTGTTAATATAATATCTACTGATGTTAAAAGGGCAATACACTGGTCAGCCCTAAACGGAAGCATGACAGGAAGAAAGTAGTTGTTCATATTGACAACTTTACTGAGTGTGCTATCAGGAATACTGTGTACAACATGTACAGAAACAGTAAGTTTTCCAAAATATACATACATTAGCATAATATAATTATTGTGTAATTGTAATTACAGAACAACATATTACGCTAAAGTCTTTGAGAACAGTACTTTGTCAAACAGAAATTTTTATGGGTGGCTGAACATTACTGTGGAAAGTTCTACAGAACATAGGACTTCACTACAAAAAAGAAGATCCTAAAAGGGCATTGGTGGAGTTACTACACATCGTATTAAAACGTGTGAAGTTTTTATCAAACTATACACGACTGAAAAAATCTGGTATTTATCAATTTGTATTTGTTGATGAAAGTGGGATCTTCCAAGACGGCACAGTAACACGGTCTTGGCAAGATGATGATTGTAGAAGTGTTCGCAAACGCAAACTTGGTGGAAAAAGGTAACGAATATTAAATTATTTTATTATTGGTGCTTCTTATATTTTGTTCTAGACTTATTGTATTGCATGCCGGTAATACAAATGGGTTTATTGATGGTGCTGAACTTGTATTTCCATCAGCAACCAACACTGGTGATTACCTTGGTGAAATGAATAAAAATAACTTTTTACAATGGTTTGAGCATCAATTACTTTGCAATTTAAAACAACCCCATATGATGGTTATAGACAACGCAAGTTACCATAGCACTGTGTTAAATATACCACCAACAGCAGCCTCTACTAAGGCAGACATTCAAGGATGGCTGAGGAAAATAATATTGTGCATGATGCCAGTTTATTAGAATACAATTATTTGAATTAGTTCGCAAGTAAGTACATTAAAAATTAATATTTGTTTATAAGCAACATTTATGATATTGTGTAGAAATAAATCTGAACCTGTATATGACGTAGATCAAAAGGCACAAGAATATGGCTATTTGGTACTTCGGCTTCCACCTTATCACTGAGTGTTCAATCGTATAGAACTGATCTGGGGTATTGCGAAAATTTACTATACTCGACATGTAGGCGAAACTGGACGTTCCATTGATAATTCAAAAATTATATGGGAAAGGGCACTGAATACAATTTCATCTGAAACTTGGCAAAACAGCATTCATCATATGGTGAAACTAGTATAAGCATGGGGGGATAGGGAAGTGGGTATAGGATCGCGATGAACCTCCTGAATTTTTTATTAATGTAGAAAATGAAAGTGACGATGAAGATAGTTCATCAGACTGATTGAGTGTTTTTAACTTTGTTAATTTGATCATTAATATCCTTCTATACGTTTGTTTACTATTATATTGATGAAATGTAGTCCTTGTATTGTATTATTTGTGTATAAATAAATTGCCTCTGTTTCTATTTAATAAAATCGCTGAAAAAGCAGTTTTCTTTATTAAACACAAAGGTTATATCTGATAACTAAACAATAGTATAAACAGTAAATGTAATATGTATGCACCCACTTCATTTGTAAACTGACGGACAAAAAAACGGTCCTACTCATCTTGACGTTTGACAACATTTTAACAAAATTAACAAGTATGAATCAGTTTTTCAGTTTTGAAGGCTATTGAGATGTCAATGCAGGTATATTATCTGTCATATGGGTCTATTTAAATATTTTATTCATAAGTATTCATAACCTATAACAAATAATACACTATTTTTGGAAGATCGATAATTTTACAATGCAAAAAAATGTGTTGGACAGCTTTTTTCTCCTCCAGTTTACATATTTTATTATGAATTATGACATTTATGGCTTCAACATAACCGAAACATCTTCCATGTCATGTCGATTATTTGATACACATAACCTATATTAAAGTATCATTCTTCATTATATAACAAAGATGCACATCTTGCTACACTGTGCAAACTTAATCAATGATGTGCACGTCTTCGTATCGTGAAAGGCCTATACAACAAATCACATAACGTGTGTTCATTTGAAAAGTCAATCTAGGTTACTTTGAAATTTTGATATAATAAGACGCATATATATTATTATGTGTTTGTTGTTCCGTAAACGTAAATCCAAATGACATTTGATAATGTCAACCACATTTGTTATTTATTTGTATGTCTGAAACTGTCAAAATATACGACTTCGTAGGTTAAGTAGTAAATTTTAATTTACGACATACTTCAAAATGTTCTCAGTAAATCACATTCTAATAGATTGACTTTTCAAATGAACACCCGTTATGTAGTTATATAATATACAGATGTGTAGCTTGATAGGCGATCCGTGTATAATGCCGGGAAAGACATCCGAACAAGGTGAGGGGAAGGAAATTAGTTATGCAACTTAAACACTGCAAGGGTTTTGCATTTAAAAGTTGTTCTGGGGTAAGAATTTCATATGCTAACAAAAAATTTAATGTTGGCTATCTTGGTCAATTAGTATTCGCCGTATTTAAATTTTGTGATCTCGTGCCCGTGTTATGTGTTATAAACTTTCGTTGGACTTATTGTTTGTTTGTGTAAGTAGCATTTAGGACTATGGATAATAGTGTATAGTTTTACCATTTTTTTGATATTATTAGTAGTAGATTTTTTACATTAATATTAACTGAATGGTGTCATATTCTGAAACGTCAAACTATACAAGTTTTGAAGATACTATTGTATTTCTTTAAATTCATCTGGCATAAGAGTTGGTATAGATCCTAAATATATTTTTATACGAATTACATTTGTTTTTAATGCATTGAATATGTCTAAGAAGTTTATGTAATGGGCTTTAAATTACATATATTGATTGCAATACAGATGTTAATCGAATGAAAAATTATTTTTCCTTCATACATAAAATTTGAATAACCCCAATAGTAATTTAACTACAGCTATGTTAGTTGCGCATACACAATTATCCCCTTTCCCCGCACGGATCCCAGTCCACAAGCTATATATAGGGATCTATTTTACTATTAAGTTACACATCTATATTATTATTGATTTGTGGGCCTATACTACCACATTTCGCTCGAGATTGATCTCTCTGTATTCAATGACAAATTAACAATTAATGACAAATAAAAAATAAAATGACATTGCGCTGACAATTTATTTTATTGATAAACTTTCGGCATAATCCATGTAGCAAAATTATTTTTGAAAAATGTCTGCAGCACTAACTGCTACGCCTCAAGTCGAGGCTGACAAACGCCTCATACAATTCGCCACTTATGAAGATTATTTAAACTCGTTAGTAACGAAAAGTGATCATTGCTATTTGCAAAGTACATCGGTATCCAGGACAATTGCAGAGTTAGGATACAGGTAACCGCAAACTATTACTCGGAGAGGTCGGGAATTAAATTGTTATAAAATCTTGAGAAACAACTTAGAATCCATTTTATTTTACAACATGTATTACACTTAAACATTAACGATGGTGTTTCATGCAGGAGTTCTGGAGAAACGCTAACTAGAGAACAATTCGAGAAGCGTTTGGCCGCGGTAATCGAATACCTTTATCCGACTTTTAAGCCCTATGTTCTCGCCAGCGAAGGGGTTCACACTGACGATCCATTCCTTAAGGAGATGGCACTAAGGGAGCGACCGAACCGGTTGGGAATACTAGCAGTAAGTAGGCATTAAAGCAAATTCCCTATTGAACGGATAAATTGTATGATTGGCATGACAAATTTCTTGAATATACAAGCAACCCTCTTTCTTTAATAGATATATTAAAACATAATGTGTTTTTATTAAGAATCGAAACACACAATTTAATATTTTTGACTGTGCAGTAACAAATACAGTATGGTAATAAAATTGTTGAAAATATTTATGATTTTAGTATTAAATAATTTTTTTTTAATCATTGGAAGACAATTCTTTTCGACTTTTATTTTTGAGTCATGGCTTGATTATGTATACTTTTTTTTTAATTGCAACTCCCAATTATTCATTAGGAGAAAGGAGTTTAAATAGAAATGTTTACATAGAATAGTATTTTTTTTGGCAAAGGAAACATTTAAACCAGTGTTCTGAATCTTATGCGAAACTATCACCACATTGTATAATAAATGGACAGTTAAGCTCACAAATCTATACCCTTTCAACTTTAATTTGGGATTAATCAAGTTGAAATTGAGAATAAACACTTTAAAAACAAGAACAAACAATTTCAAATTGAGAATAATTAATTTCAAATCGAGAATAAACACATTCAAAATGAGAATAAGTAATTACAAATTAAAACTGCTTTTATTATATTGTAACATGTAAACTAACCCAATTAATAAATGAATTTTGTAAATTACATGATTAGATCGTTAAATTTAATGAGACCGGTATAAATCGCTGAATATGCGCTACATATCTTGGATAGTTTGCCGGATTTATTGCATTAACATTAGTATGTATTATCTCCTCTAATTGTTGTAGACGAAACTCCGTCTGGTTTAACTTTGCTCTGTCTTCACTAGCTAAAATATGTGGCAAAAGCAGATTTAAATCCCGTTTAACAGCAGCTTTTAAACTGGACCAAGTCGTTTCAATTGGATTTATTATGGGGCTATAAGAACTAAGCCTTAGAAATTTATGGTTGCTGAATTAGTTTTCAGTAAATACAGTTTCTATACCGGCATGGCACGGAGCATTGTCAATTACCAACATCATATGAGTTTCAAAAATGTTATAAGCTGAACGCAAATACTGACGGACAAATTGATTTACGTCTTCCATTGTGAAGGTACCTCTTCTGACCTCGTTGTGAATCATTCCCATATTACTTCTTACATTGTCTTCTTGATATGAATAAATTAAAATTTGTTTCGCCCATGTATATAATTGGTGCACTCCGCTTAATAAATTAAAATTTGCTGAATATATTCACGATGTTTTATCTTATTTTCAGCACTATTTGCTCTTTCAAGTTCTTTTCGTATGTCTTTCAATGTGAACAGCAATTTGACCAAATGTTTTCGAAGTGTTTCTGTAGATATTTCTTCTGTAGATAATGTTGCGCTTCCATTTTTAGTTTAATTTTTTTTAATGTTAATTTTGGGTTTTCTTTAAGTTTGTTCCCAACGTGGCTGTTCCACATTTTCTTGATTTTTTACACATCGGTAGGCAGTCGACTTTTTAATGCCCAATCTAATCGCCAGCCCTCTCCAGTCAACTTGATAGTTCTATACAGCACAAATTTGCTGTTTAACTTTGTCAGTTTCGCGATTTTTAATGTAAGGCATTGTAAATATCAGTAAATGTCTTACCACTGACGCTAATGATACTCAGTAACACAGATGTTTAGTATTGCTTTGTTACATCAACGCGTGCCGCAAATTTATTAATTCTCAATTTGAAGTTGATTATTCTCGATTTGGAGTTGGTTGTTTTCAATTTGAAGTTGATTATTCTGAATTTGAAGTTGGTTATTCTCAATTTGAAGTTGATTATTCTCGATTTGGAGTTGGTTGTTTTCAATTTGAAGTTGATTATTCTCAATTTGAATTTGATTATTCTCAATTTGAAGTTGGTTATTCTCAATTTGAAGTTGATTGTTCTCAATTTTAAGTTGGAAAGGTATATTATAACCTAACTTGTCGAAATTGTCAAAATTTTCTAATATTGATTAGTGTTTATTAAACTTTGTTTGAAAGACAAGTCAAATGTCAAGTAATTTTTTAATACAATTTAGAAAACACAAATAAACTAATACTTAATTGATCCGCCATTCGCATCAATTACTGCCCTTAACCTTTTTTGGGTACAGAATCAATGAGACTTTTTAAAAAATGATTTTCAACAATGTTTTCCCAGGTATTTTCAATAGATTCCCATAATTGTTTCCTATTAGTAAATCTTATACGAGATCTATGAATGTGCTTTGTCGTTTTTTGATTTTCTCTCAAATATTCAAAGATATTGTAATCTGTATCAGTTGATATTTTTGAAGGCCAGTTCCTCGTTTATAACATATATTGCCTTCATTTTCCCATCTTTTTTTTAATTTGTAGTACTATAGATTTGTTCAAATGAAATTCTTCTGCGACTTACTTAATGGTACAACTTTCTAAATTGAATAAAATTTGTACTTTGTCTGCCGGAGTCAGTTTTCTTGCCATTTTGCAGATCAAAAAGTGACAGATGTCATTTTGACGTTACAAGAAAGAATTACAACAAAACAAACATTCAAAAATGGTTTGTACTAGATGTATGTAAGCTTAACTGTAAGTACGGTCACGGTCACATAAAAGCGACCGGCACTTTTTCCTATTGCATACATCATGTCACTTAATAATGAAAAAAGTCAAATATTATTTAATTTGTCATTAGTGTCATTACTTACAAAGCCAAAATTTATGAAAAAAAAAACACAAAATATCAAATTAGTGGTCGCTTTTATGTAACCGTGCGACCGTACATAATACTATAGACGGTATCGTGTAACATCTGACATTAATCAATTTCTTCGAAATTTTTTACGCATAAAGCTTGCTACATCAAGAATATTTGGTCAATTGAACTCATGAACTTGATATTATTCAACTTAATAAATTATATACAGGTCATGAACAAAATGAGTTAGATTCTGTTCACTATATACACACATCAAAATAAAATAGGGGACAAGCCTTTATTTGCTAGTATTTTGCGAGCAATATACCGCGATATCATAAAGTTTCTGGGTCAACGGTGGCCATGGGGTGAAAAACGTCTGTCTTAATTTATATCATCCTTTTGAGAAAAATCTGATAAAATTTTCAGGTTATGTGTCATACTGACATTAAGATTAATATATTGACAAATTTTAACGTCAGCATGACACTTAACCTGAAAATCTTATCAGATTTTTCTCAAAAGGATGATATAAATTAAGACAAACGTTTTTCACCCCATGGCCACCGTTGACCCAGAAACTTTATGATATCGCGGTATAACAAATGATTTGTAATGTCATTTTAAAAGTCAATAGAATTTGCTGCTTGTGTTTCGACGTTTAAGTGACAATTATGTCTTTAATTGAAATATAAGTGGAAATTTTAAAAAATGTTAGATTTGTTGATTTGTCATCCTGAGATTTTTGTGTATATTTTGCGATCAATTTTCTTTCCCAGTTTCCTTAGCATTAATTTAGAATGGAGAGACACCATTTAGACCGTGATACGCAATTAAAAGCTATTGGAATGCTTGAAAGTGGTTTAACTCAAAAGGCCGTTGCAGAAGCTCTGAACACGTCAAAAAGTGTCATCAATCGTTTGTGATTGAAATATCAGCAAACCAATGATATGCGTGAACGTCATACAGGACGCACAAGAGCAACTCGACCCATTCATGACAGATACTTGAGACTTTGTGCATTAGAAACCGCAACATTACGGTGACAGAATTAGTGATTCGACTTTACGACATTCATGATGTGTAAATAAGCGATCAAATAGTGAGGAAAAGACTCCATGCAGATCATCTTAATGCTCGTCGTCCTTTGAGAGTTCCTGCTTTGTCAAGACGAAAGCCCGGAAGAAGATTAGAATGGGCGCAGCAACATTTAAACTGGGACCAACAAAACTGGGCATTTGTTTCGTTTTCTGACGAATCCCGATTTGCTTTGCGGTCAGATACAAGAAGAACGAGAGTGTGAAGACGTCTCCGGAATGCGGAACGATTAGTTACATCGCAAACTGTTCACAGCTTCCAAGGAGGTAGTGTAATGGTATAGGGTGGAATATCTCTTGATGGAAGAACTGACCTCGTTCTCTTGGATCGGTATTTAAACGCCATTGACTATCGTGATATTATCCTTGAAAACGTTGTGCTGCCATATGCTGCAAGAATTGGTGAAAATTTTCAACTCATGCATGACAATGCGCGTCTGCATACTGCAGGTATCATTCGTGCATTTCTTCAAAACCACGAAATTAATGTTTTGCAATCACCTGATTTAAATCACACATAACACGTATGATATTTGCTGCAAAGAAGCATACTGCGTAGAAAGGTAGTCAACACTTGTGGAGGTCCCACAGTGTACTGACATTGTACTCATTGTTACGTGTTGTTTTCTTTTTAAATGAGTTTTGTAAAAGGTTATTAATTTTGAAAATTATTTTTAAGTAAACAAATATTTTTCATTAAGTATTCTTAACTCTTTCTAAAAGTAAACAACTAATGATGGTCGACTTATACCGTTACAAATAATAAACAATTATTCACCAGAAATGCATTTCCTTGGTTGTCCCCTAGATTAATTTGATGTGTGTAAATAGTTTTGCTTAGGAAAGTATTCATTAATTTCACATGCACAATTAAACGTTGCATGCCCCCGCATAAGAAAACCGGGATTTACTTGTAATTACGCCAAATAGAGTCATTGACGATTCCATTCGGCATATATACAAATAAAACCCTGGTTTTCTTACACGGAAACATGCAACGTGTAATTGTCCATGTGAACTTCAATGTGAGAAGTACTCTCTTGTGGTGCCATCTACATTTAAATAATAGTACTGCCATTATTCATATTAAATTATTAGGCCCCTAATTTTCTTTCTACTGGTTAGATCGGCGATTTTAATAATTTTTAACCTTCTCCGGACAACGTGGATCATTTTGGATAAAAACCTCACATAAATTTTTCAAATTGTTTGTTAGTCTGTAACGGGCACACATATGCCTATTGTACATGGTGCGACTCAGGAATAGTCAATTTTTGAATTGTGCAGTACACGGTAAATTTTCCGAGAAAATAATTTATTTATAAAAAAAGAGATAGGTTATGTAATGCTATTAAAGAATATTATGTGTGAAAAATTACGTCTGTAAAGTGACGATAATTTAATGAATACAAATTTGAAGTCTTTTCTTGAACTTGGTATTCATTCGATGTTGTCAGTCTCATGTCGTATTGCAGCCTGAACCAGTACTCTCGTTCGTTATTTTGTCTTGTAAATTGTTCTTACAGTGTACGGTAAAACATTAAATTGTCGTCCAATCTGGACTGGCAAACTACCATCGTTCATTCCTCTGATTATTAAAGCAAGTACTTCGTTCGAGATTTTGTTATTTTGCCTTCTTTCAGCATTCATTTTCATATACATGTAATAATAATATGATATAGTTTTGACAATTAAGGAAATAATTTTGATAAAAGAGGAAATAGTTTGACATACACAGCACCCTCTTTAATTAAGATGTGAATTAGTTTTGATAAATAGTGAAATACATTTGATAAAATAGGAAAACCAAAAGAAAAACGCTGTATGTTTTTATAGCCGAGTTATACCGCTTTCAAAAGTGTAAATTCCGCTGGGACAGCCTATATTAAAATTATTTTATTATGTTTATTATGTAAACTTTTACATTGTTAATTCTTAAGTATATACAGCATGATTATAATTTTAAACGACTATATTCGTTTTCAGAAAAATTCTTAGGTATATTAAAAATGGAAAAAAAAGTTTCACCTGTTTTATTCTTCCTTATTTAATAATGCGAGCTAATTTACAAAATTTTACGGTACAGTAATTTTATTATATATTAGGATAACGCACGTTAAGCAAATATTTGATGCCGGTACGATGTATGTTTTTTTCACATTTTGTTTAACCATAAACCCAAGAGCAAATATTGAAATTATCCAGCGTCTAATTTTAGCTCAACAAAAAATTTTGCAACCCTCAGGATCTCACGATAAGTTACTATATTATTATTATTGAAAAGAGATTTCTATTTTCGTTACATAAGAGCAAATACTCACTGAGGAAAATGTAGTTATACAAAGAACAAAATATTTGTAGTGAATGCATGATATAAATATGTATATTAGGGTGGAGCGATTTTTTTTACTTTAGCAATAGCTTTGGAATACCTGTAAAAAGTTGCTCTTTTATCTCCCAAATATACACAGAAAATTTCATTTCGCACATGATATATTTAGAGGTGCCTCCGACATTATTAAGTTTGGCAAAATTCATGAATTTAGTCGAAAAATCAAAAATATTTAATGAACGCTAAATTACACACTGAGTGTTGCGCAGTTAGTATAAGATAGAAAAATATAATTCGAAGCAAGCGTATTAAGA
Organism: Melolontha melolontha; assembly: GCA_935421215.2. NCBI lineage: Eukaryota > Metazoa > Arthropoda > Insecta > Coleoptera > Scarabaeidae > Melolontha > Melolontha melolontha. Next base: position 43,754,598 of record OW285239.1, on the reverse strand, counting down.
CGCGTGGGTGTTGAAACACGTGGAGACGATTTCGCAACTCTCCTAAAACGTTATTCGAACGCTATAGTGAACTCGCGTGAGTACTATTTCACTTGTGATACCATTTGAATTTTACGTCTGAGATCAAGAAATAAGACTCAGATATTATTGTAATACTTTAGCACATATTATATATCTTTATTACAGTAAAATGTCTCAAGTCAAAACACGACAAATGATGACCTGTGCTGTGTTCGGATTACCAGAGAAGTTACCAGTATCACAATTACCAACTTATAATGACGTTATGAAAAATTACCTATTCATTAAAAATGAATTAAAGCCCAATAAAACAGTAAAAGAGCCAACCGTTCATGACATATCCGAAATATTGGCTCAAGAAGTTTTAGAAATTTGGCAAAAAGCTTCGCTGCCAACTGTTAGTGTTAAGAGAATTCTACAACTTATTCGTTCCTACCATGACAAATATAGAATCTTAATGAAACCTTATAAAGGTCGTCAAACAAACAAGAATTACGAAGAAAAGATCAATGGATTTATAACTGAGTCCCACAGATTATTTGATGTTTGCAGTTGCAAATGTAAACTTTTCTCAAATTGTAATTGTTTAAAAGGCAGTCGTGTTCCCAAGGAAGAAACAAATTTTTTACTCGATTAAAGAACAACAAGAAAAATGGTCATAGGCGGTGTAGATGTGGTTGAAACTATAAAAAATAAGAAAAAAGAAGAAAGAAAACAAAAAAGTTTATCGCGTAACAGAGAGATAACTGATTTTGAGAAACCGTGTTGTTCGCGTTCTTTACCTGAAAACTTGGCAATCGAAAGCGACAGTTCAAGCGATAGCGTAGCTTCTAGTCCTTACCTTGAAGCACCAAAAAAAAACAGTTGATCCGCCACCAAAAAAAAAGGAGATTAAATTTACCATCATTAGCTCTTGCCTGCGATCGTACTGGAGTTTCTGACAGAGCCGCTGCCAATATAGCTTCTTCTGTGTCAAAAGATGTTGGCATTATTTCACCAAAGGATCCAAGTGGTGTTATTGATCGTTCAAAGTTGCGCCGTGAAAGAACTAAAGTCAGAACAGCTTTACAGGATGTAGATCGCAAGAAAACCCTACGCGGTATGTATTTTGATGCGAAAAAGGATAAAACGTTGATTAGTATTCGGAAAAAAAATAAATTTTACAGAAAAAGGGTACTAGAAGACCATTATGTGATTTTATCAGAGCCGGGAAGCGACTATTTCGGGCATGTCACATGTGAGTTGGGAACTGCTAAATGTATTAAAGATACTATATTAACTCACTTGAAATCCAAATCGGTGAAACTCAGTGAAATAGTTGTTGTTGGTTGCGATGGAACAGTAGTAAACACAGGTTTTAAAGCTGGTATTATTCGTTTGATGGAAGAAGAACTGAATAAACCATTACAGTGGTTTATCTGCCAGTTGCATTCGAATGAATTACCATTGCGACATCTGTTGTTACATTTGGACGGAAAAACTACGGGGCCTAAATGCTTTTCAGGTGCCATTGGATATCAGTTACAAAAATGTGAAACAATGCCAATAGTCGAATTCAACGCCATTCCTACAATATTACCTCAAATTTCCAGGGGTGATTTGAGTACCGACCAAAAATATCTGTACGATATTATGATCGCTATCAGCACTGGCGTTTTTTCTTCAGATTTAGCTAACATTGAACCTGGATCTCTCAACCACTCTAGATGGCTTACAACAGCAAATCGAATTCTAAGATTATATGCTACTAAACCGGACCCCGAAGAAAAATTGTTGATATTAGCCACGTACGTGATGAGAGTTGATGGTCCGATGTGGTTTAGAATAAAATGTAATCCCTCATGTATAAACGGAGCTAAGCACCAGTGGCAAACAATTAGTCTGAGTCGCTATTTGAACGCCGATATGAAGAAGGTCATTGACAAGGTAATCCAACGAAATGGATTTTTTGGTCACCCAGAAAATGTTCTTATCTCTATGCTTGGAGATGAAAGGGAAATCATACGAGATCTAGCATATCGACGAATTTTAAAAGCAAGAAGTGAGAAAGCTCCAGGACTTCGAACGTTTAAACTGCCTTCATTTAATTTCGATGCTGAAGATTATACCGACATTATAACGTGGCGAGACTGTGAGATAACTGAGCTACCTCTGACTTTAAATCTATCTAATGACGACTTGAAAACCATTGTCAAAGACGGTCTCGGCACATGTCAAAAAATTAAAGATTTTCCATGCCATACTCAAGCCGTTGAGCGCTGCATCAAAGTGGTGACAGAAGCTTCAAGTGCAGTTTGTGGAAAAAATAAACGAGACGGTTTCATCAGGGCAAGGCTACTATCACGTCAACAAATGCCTACTTTTGATACAAAAAAAATAATTTACATTTAAATTTAAAAATAATTAATAATTATTGTATTTCTGAATAATTATCTAGTTTACCATTATTTCTTGTATCTCGCTTCTTTAAATATGTATAAAAAATATAAGATATTGACCTAACAAATAAAATATATAGTTTGATCACAATATGAAAAATAGGTAATTTTTTTTAAATTTTCAATTGTGTTGGGGCACCTCAAAACGTCATTACAAATAGGTAATATTTCGTACGTTTAATTTACTCATTGAAACGCAACTTTATATCGCTATACCATTTTAAAAAACAAAAATTTTTTTTTATTCATACATTATCGCTCCACCCTAATGTATATACTACAGTTGTAGTCCAGTTAATAAAAACGAGTATTACATCAAAGGATAATAAAACTACTAGAAACTATTCCTTTGTAGTGTGGTATTGTGATAGATTTTGAAATGTTAATAAACTGATACTTTGGAATGTATTATGTTGTAGTAATACTACTTAACATAATTAGTAGTCAACTAGAGAAATGCGAATATAAAATTTGACTATTCTAAAAGTAACATAAAGCATTGTTTATTGTAGAAAAGACAATGTGCACTGGATCCATACCGAAACGGATTATTAGAATCGAACCGATTAGAATAATTTGTCATATAAGTACCGAATACGACCCTATAATAATAAAATTATAAATTTTGGATGATCATATAGTAAAGTCCAATTGTACGTCATACTAGATCCATGACGACACATATACAATTTGCCAGTAAGATGTCAATAAAATTATTCAAACTTTTTTAATACGGTTCGCGACATAAAAAACGGGACACCTTTTTTACCTATTGTGACGGCACTTTGTTGCATCATACTAACTTAATAATGACAGATGCATAACCTTATATTCATGGCTACTAATATTAACAAAAGACTTACAAAACTAAATTGATTTCAAAATCGTTATAAGACATATCCCGTTTTTTTTTGACGCAGACAGTATTTAAAAGAAATGATATACTGATATGCTATGCTGTCATATAATTTTTATTTATTATATGGTTAACATTGTCGAAGCGAGTTCTAAATGTTTCATAACGTAACTATAATAAAATTTAAATACCCCATTAATACTTATAATATTCACATTAGGCTTAACAGATAAAGATAGAAAAAGTACAAAGTTAATAGTGGAAATTAAGTAACGTTAAAGAAAATAATTTATTGATGGTATACATTTGCATTTATTTAACAGGTTAACTGCCAAGCCATTTTTTTAAATTTTGCCTAAAACGCTGAATTTAAAAACATGTTCCTTTGCATGTACATAAAGATGTTTTGCATTCATATTTAAAACCTTCAATTTTTTTCACCAAGATTTAGGAAGAAAAACAAGATCGGTCATAATGACCGCCGCGACGTATCGGGCGTATATAAGCCGCAATCGCCAAGCTGTCACGTGCTACCGGATGTTATAACAAAAAAGTATCTGGACTGATATAAAAAAATCTAGTAAAAAAGTTACGTATTACTGCGACGATTGTACAAATAAACCGTCCTATTGCTTACCCTGCTTTAATAAAATACATAAGAAAAATAAGTAAGTTTTGGAAACAAGTATATTTTTAAGTTTTTTTTATTTGTAATAAATTGTAGTGTTATGTAATTGTTATGACCGCCATAGCAATATTGGATGGTATATCAAGCGGACATTATGACCTCTACGGCAGTTAACCTGTTAAGTAAATACTAAGTGGTAAAATGTCAAAATTTACTCCATTACTTCAGATTTCATTCTTGTAAGCAACATATATTTTTTCAATCTTCCCAGTCACATTTGTCACTGTCAGAATCTTTATTTAGATTTATTATTGTTACTCTTCGCATATATAAGAATGTTTAATTCTATTTTTTAAATTATATTTATTTCTTTAAATATCTCGCATTTTAAACTATTAAACTTAACTTTTCTGTGTACATATTCGTTTGCAAAGAGAAAGCATTGCTTTTGTTCTCGCTTAGACGATAGATCCTTGAAATATACCTGACTTGTCAACAAGCCTATAACGTTCAGTTCGGAATTTATTTAAATTAAATTGTTTTATTTAATTACGTACGTCTTCTTTTATATGTTGTGTCTCATATCATTTGAAAGGTTGACTCACAAGAGATATTTTAATAATATTTATGTCATCGATAGCACAACTCTTCAGGTCGCGCTTTTGATTAATTATTAGTCAAGACATCGACAACATCGACACCCTCTCTTCGACCAGTTTTACTTCGACACAAATCAGTCTTCTCTTTAGAACCTTCGTAAGTTAAACATCTTACACGCCGTGCTGTTCAAGTACCGGTCAATATGCATGTGTCCCTGCATCTCCGCAACTAAATGGTAATCTGTATTGTTCTATATAAATTATTCTTTTAAGCTAATCCACATTAATTCAATTGATTTAATTAATTAATTTCTAATTTGTCCGTCTGCCAAACATCGCCCTAAATATCTGTCCAAGTATATAACGCACTACGTGGCCGACTATGTTCGCAACTCAAAGGTAACTCTGTATTGTTCGATACAGAGGTTATTTTATATTAATCGTAATTAATTCACATTTAATTTACTGCCAAATTTAACGTTCGTTTCAGTTTATTTTTCTGTTAATTTTTTAATAACTTATTTACCGCTTCTTGTATATATTACTCTTATTTAATTACTTTTAAATATATCAAGCTCAATTTCTTTTATGTAAATAATAAATACAACCTTTGAGGACAACGCCCCTGTGCTTTATTTAGTTAGTAAGTTGTAATATATTTATTTAATTTAACCATTATCATACACGCCCTGGACCTTTGATGAGACTTCACCAGCCCGAACAATTGTTTATTATAGAATAATTCCATTATTATTAGCACACACAGCAGCCGGCCAACCAGAGCGCTTGTTTGTAATAGATGTCGCTATAACGAAAAACTCGTGTTTGTAATATTATCAATTCTATTTCATCTCTCTTACTTTTTTGAAGGGTTTGTGAGGAGTTGGTCTGATTTGATGCATTTAGCTATTCCACTGACGGTGGATAAACCAATATTTAATGCAATAGCAACTTGTGTTGTTCCGTACATGGTAAATAATTTAGTCGTTTACCTCATGAACAGCAGCTTTTGGAACTAATAGTTTTCCACATTCGTGTTCTTTCTTAAAAAAAAGGTCAATACTGAAGCAATTAATTGCTTTAAACCTTTCGGCATTATATCCAAAATAATAATAAATAAAATAAACACAACGTAGGTAGTTCTAAAAGGAACTGTTTTTAAACAATCAAAATAAACGGGAAAAATGTACACAAAACTAGACTTATTTGACAAATATGTTATCTGTCAACACCACAAGTAACTATTACCTTTTTAAAAATATATACAAGAAACATTTAGTTTTGAAACTGAAATTATGTGTTTATTTGCCATAAATGTCTATTATTATCAATTTATAACGTTTTGTATTTAACTAATGAAATAAAAGCTTTCAAATATAGTTGACCAAACGAAATTTTTAGTTTCTCTAATACAGTTATGACATCATGTAAACGTCAGCTATGACGTACAATTGTACTTAACGCGTCTCTACTATAGATATACTATTTTATTCTCTAGCGATTCCTACGCTGGTCACTCAAAATCACCAAATATGATCCCTGTACTTCTATCAACGACATTCAAAGAATCATCTCCACATCCAAATAACAAACAGTACCCACTTGTATGAACGAAAGTATGTATTTTGAAACTTCGCCCAGCACAGACATACGGCTCAGGCAATTTATTTGAGTAAGGCAAAGACGGGATTATTACCTACTCCGTGATAAATACGCATATTTAGGCTTAGTAGTCGTCACTCGTTGACATTTGACAGTACATTTTCGTTGATATTTGACCGAATTGTTATATTTTTTTTTAAATACATTTTTTATGAAATTTATTTTTCTTTAACTATAATGGCAGCACATGGCCGAACATTGCATTCACAGTCGCGAGAACTTGTTTCAAATTCTTTGAAATATTTTTAACGAGTGAAAAACCCTGGTGGTGTTTAATACCTTTTACATGTGTACAAGAGGTAGATAATGAATCATTTCACATAATGTAGATTTTAATAAACCTTTTTTTTAGCGAGTGGCAGATGGATTGGGCTTGGAAATAGCTACACTAAAACGCATCAAAGCTCAGTCATTAAACAATCCTGTTCTATCTAGTCCGAGAAAGAAAAGGCCTCGTAAAAAGCCGAAAACTTTAACTAGAGACTAACTAAACTTTATCCTCATTCAGGTTATTCGGTGGGATGATTGATGCGTTAAAGTGTATTATAGAACCGGCCCTTAAATATTTAAAATTGTCTTGAAATGTATTCGATGTAACTAAATTGTTTATTCTTTCTAAAAAACAAAAATTACACCATATTTTTTATAAAATAATGTTTATGAAACTGTCATAACAATGAATATGTAATTATAGTTATAAAAATAGATACTCTGATCTATTGTATGATTTCAATTCCAATAATAATGATTTTACAACTAACTTGAAGCTGTTTGGTTTTGACATTCATTAATTCACTATGATAAATGATTAAAGAATTATATAACCTTATATATTGAATATTTTAAATTCTTGATACTTCATTTTATTTTTCATCTGGTGTTATAGTTTAATTTTATTTTCTGTTCGGGCGAACACTAAATTTAACAAAGCTGGGCAGCTTTGTTAAATTTAGTGTACTTTCAAAGTAATATAACTAACATGTAATTCGATTATATATGTTCACATATCCTACAAATTCGACCGACTATCAACAAACTTATTTGGCCCGGAAACGAAGTCATACTTTTCATATACATTCTGCAATTTACAGTATTAAATATGACGACGAAGTACTGATTTGAATCATACGATATTATATTGATGACGCAGGGATCATCTTTCCTGACAAGTGTTTTTTTTTTGTAATTCCTAAACTAAGGTTTCACCTTAAAACGAAACCTTTATAGACCGACCGTCGTATTTGTTCAAATCATACTTTCTTAAACAAATTGGTGTATTTTCCGAGCTCAGAGTGGGAGATTGATGCCTAATTTCAGAAATTGTTTTTCTTTCGCGTTTTTTACCGTTTCATTGGATTTTATATATGTTCAGGAACTTCATATCTAATTAGATTGTCTTCTTTGCTGTTCTATAATTTCAACTGTTAAGAGGGCAGATTGATATATAAGGTCTTCAGCACACTGGCTGAACTGCGTAGTGAGAATAGAAACACGTTCTAACCTGCAAACGGCAATTTCGAGTATCCTGTCTTAGCATACAATGTTTCATTTTCCTGCACAAATTCTATTTCTGAGATGTGTACCAAGGAACGATCGGTGATATAATTTTTAACGCTGGAAGGTTGCACCCCTATCGAAATTTGCAGGCGTTTGAAAATTTTTATGGCAACGATGCATAGGTGTGAAGAATGTTCGTCAGTGGGTTCGACGTGCAAAATTATGTCATGGAGGCGAAATGAAGGTGTCCGACGAAAAGCAATCAGGTCGACCAGTATCAGTGACGTATGAGAAGAATCAAAGACAATCCTTGAATCCATTGATTCAGGGAAATCACCGGATTACGAAAAACAGAAATTGCTCGACAATTAGGCATTAGCCAAGAAAAAGTTTATCCAGTACATCGTTCATGTTGAATTACAGAAAAATTTACGCCAGATTGGTCCCGTGACAATTAACGGACGTTATGATGGAACAACGTAAAAACATCTGTCATGGACCTCTAAACCTGTAACCGCGTGAAGGGAACGATTTTCTCATGAAAATTACCATCGGAGACGACTCTTGGGTTCATTATTATGACCTCGAAAATCCAAAGCAGTCAATGGACTATCTCGCCCTAATTCTCCACATGCACGACTATTTAAAGAAGTTTCATCAGCGGAGAAAGTTCGCGATTTTTGGAGATGCAAAGAGAGTCATTCATATCGTATATCTGCCAAAGCGATCAACGATTAATTCGATAAGATAGTGCCAAGAGAGATAGTGCCAAACATTACGACCACTAAAGAATCGTATCTGTGGAATAATACCAGAAAGAACTACTTACTTGCACCATGACAACGCCTAATCGCATTACAGCAACAAAACGATGAAGATAATGATGAACCTGAAATTCACGGTTGTTTCGCACTCCTGATTTGGCACCTTCAGATTTGTGGTTAAAGGAAGTATTGGAAGTTTAATATTTTTATCAGACACTAAAAGCTTTTTCGTGAACGGACTGAAGAAATATATTCAGCGCTTGCAGAAATGTGTTGCACTAATTGATAATTATGTAGAAAAATAATTATGTGCATTGGTAGTGCAATAAATTTAATAAAATAATTTGAAACATACATGAGTGGGTAAAAACCACACCAATTTGTATAGTACAAAAGTATTTTTAATAATATAAAATATTATTAAAAATGGGGTGTGAAGAACACAATACAAGTTATATATTTGTGAATGTATCTCCTCTCCAGAGACGCAGATACGTATTTCACCTTTCTACAGGATCGTCGGTACGCCACTGCTGGAGAAGAGATACATTCAACCAAACATAACTACCTTGCTATCAACCAGAAATTATTAAGACAGAGCGTGAAAGAATATTCAGCGCTATCTACATAATAACTGCCGAACTAAGCAACGTGTTTCTATAGACGGTAACAACCATATCTATAAAAAACTGTATTATCGTGTCTTCACTACTTGTCGGGCGAACCGAATGCGTATATAACAAAATAATTTGAAACATACATGAGTGGGTAAAAACCACACCAATTTGTATAATACAAAAGTATTTTTAATAATATAAAATATTATTAAAAATGGGGTGTGAAGAACACAATACAAGTTATATATTTGTGAATGTATCTCCTCTCCAGAGACGCAGATACGTATTTCACCTTTCTACAGGATCGTCGGTACGCCCCTGCTGGAGAAGAGATACATTCCACCAAATATAACTACCTTGCTATCAACCAGAAATTATTAAGACAGAGCATGAAAGAATATTCAGCGCTGTCTACATACACACGTTGCTTTGTTCGGCAGTTATTATGTAGACATACATTCTAATTTAATATTTGTAAATATTTCATATAAAAAAAGCAGAAAAACTCCAATAATTTATCAAATGTTATATTTAATGAACGGCTAAGAAATTATCTAAACACTCATATAGCTATGGAGTAATAATTAGCATTTTCAAACATTCAAATCTGACATCTGCTCTCAAAATACTGACATCTACTTTCGGTAACTCACATCTAATTTCAAAATAGGCATCTGCTTTCTAATCTGACGTTCGCTTTCATAACTGACACCTGCTTTCAAAACAGACATCTGCTTTCAATAACTGACATTTGCTTTCACTAACTGACATCAGCTATCAAAACTGACATGAGCTTTCAAAACTGACTTCTGCTTTCAGCTTGACATCTACAGTCAATAACTGATATCTGATTCATTAACACTGTTACTTTATAATGCATTTCTATATGGCTTGAACCTGGGTCTATTGTGGCCTAGCGGTAAAGGCGACAGCCCGGATAGCCGTAGACTTGGGTTCGAGTCCCAACGTAGACAATATTTTTCAAATAAAAAAATTTCGTATGATTTGCTTTGTAATTTGTAGACAGCAATGTTTACATCCCCACTTACTCTGCAATTACATACATTCTAATTTAATATTTGTAAATATTTCATATAAAAAAAGCCGAAAAACTCGAATAATTTATCAAATGCTCTATATATATATATATATATATATATATATATATATATATATATATATATATATATATATACGGGGTTGGGCAGAAGTAACGCATGAGTCTAATAAATCCGTAAATATATACTTTAGAACAAAATGTTGTCAACAAAAGTTTTTTGACAAGTTATTTTGCATTGGCCTCAATCATTTGAGTTTTTTTTTCATGATGATTACATATGACAGCAAAAAAAAAATTTTTTTTAAATGGAAATAATGTTTTCTTTTAGAAAATTCGGAATCATTATTAATTACTGAATATGAATATGTACTTTTTTCATGGGGTTAGATAATAAAAATATTGAGAAAAAAATAAAATTTAATAAACGTACATTTGGACTAGTGCAGTGTTTTGTAGATTGCTTTGGAAATTGTAGATTTTTTTACTGTCATTGAATTATTGACGTTTCACAATAAAATAGTTTCCATCGTAAAACTTGCTATTTTTAATACGTGTTTTGTGTGAAAATGGTCAAATTAACTACTAAAGAAAGAACAGAAATTCTTATGATGGTCGGATATGGTGACAGGCAACGTTCACATCACGTAGTTAGCACTTTATTCAATAATGTTTATTTGGATCGAGATCCTATAGCTCAATCAACAGTTTCTAGATTGGTTACTAAATTTAAAGAAACGGGCGATGTTAGAGATATACCTAAAGCTGACCGACCAAAAGAAATCACTAATGAAGACCGATCTCTTCATGTTTTACTTGCTGTAACGGAAAATCCCACTACGTCAACCACTCAACTAGGATTAGAAAATGATATGAGTAGCAGATCTATTAGACGAATATTAAAAGCGAGCAAATACAAGCCCTATAAGATACACTTACTGCACGAACTTAACGAAGATGACCCGGACAGAAGATTACAGTTTTGTGAAACAATAATGTAATTGTCCAATAACGATCCAAATTTTTTAAACATCATCGTATTTTCTGACGAAGCTACATTTTGTCTAAATGGATTTGTAAATAGGCATAACTGCCGTTATTGGGTGACTGAGAATCCACATTGGATGCGAGAAAATCATACACAGCATCGCCACAAACTTACTGTGTGGTCTGGCATTGTTGGGCAACGAATCATAGGTCCGTACTTCTTGGAACACAAACTAAATTGTGATGGTTACTTACATTTATCGCGTAACCATATTGTACCAGATCTGTTGATTTTATTTCCTAACGACAATCAACCAAGCATGCCAAACCGTAATCTATGGTTTCAACAAGATGGAGCACCACCACATTATGCTATTAATGTTCGACAGTATTTAGACACAATTTTTCCCGGTCGTTGGATTGGACGTCGGGGTTTTATTGATTGGCCCGCTAGGTCTCCCGATTTAAATCCATTGGATTTCTTTCTTTGGGGACACTTGAAATCAGAAGTATACAAGGAGAAACCTAGAGGATTTGAGAGCAAAAGTTACTCGTGAGATACAAGCCATACCACCTAATAGTTTACAAAATACAATTCGTCATTTTTGGGCACGTTTAGGACACTGTGAGGTCGTAGAAGGACGTCACTTTGAGCATTTAATTTAATTTTGTAGTTTGTTTACTTTTATTAAATTTTATTTTTTTCTCAATATTTTTATTATCTAACCCCATGAAAATAGTACGCATTCATATTCAGAACTTAATAAAGATTCCGAATTGTCTAAAAAATAATATTATTTCCATTTAAAAAAATAAAAAATTTTTTGGCTGTCATATGTAATCATCATGAAAAAAAAACAAATGATTGAAGCCAATACAAAATAACTTGTCAAAAAACTTTTGTTAACAACATTTTGTTCTAAAGTTTATATTTACGGAATTATTCGACTGATGCGTTACTTTTGCCCAACCCCGTGTATATTATTATATCAAACCCATCCTATATCTAACGGCATATCTGTGTTTTCAGTTAGCTTTCTAATTTATATAGGGAATGGGGCAAAAATTGGCTTACTTTAGCTCGGCGGTAAACCAGACCATTGTAAGTGATTTACTCCGGAAATTGGAAATAAAGCGACTGCATTTAAGTTCGTACAGTCTTCTTGTATCAGAAAACCGCATGCGGCTTGTACATGTTGCGCTTGATTCAAGCGCATGTATATATACAAGGAGATACCTAGCGGTGTCTGTGTATATATGTATGGACCGTGTGTAAAGGAAAACAATACAAATTTAAATTAACACGGCAATGCACATAACTATACATTCCAAACACTCCACATTAGCATGTAAATTGCAAAATAAATTTTAATTCAACTTAATTAATAAACAATTAAACGCACTGTTATATTTGTACAATTCTCTATTATGTTACTAAACTACACGTTTAGTTTAAAGTATGTATGAAATTTTAATCAATACAAACACTATCTATCATGGTCTCCATGGACGTTGATAATTTTAGTTCGATGCACGTAATTTGGCCAATATCAAATTAATTAAATTAATGTAAATACCAAGTACAACTGCCGAAGTTTGGAATATTTTCACTCAGTTATTTGTCACTCTAGTTATGTAGCATATCTACAGTTACTCAAGTAAGCAGGCGAAGACCAACTTGAAATAAGAAAAGTCTAAATTTTAATATATGTGATCCGTAATTTTGAACTAGGTATAAACTAATATTACTATGAATATCCATTTAATACTAATAAATAAATGTACAGTGAATTTTTCAATACAAAAGTAAGAATTGTGTATGTTTTATTACTTTACATTTACTATGCTAGTTACTATGCTTTACCTTTACTATGCTAGTTAACTCCAAATTTAGATGTCGTTGATTTGAAAATAAGTTCCAACTTTATATTCATCCAATATTGATGCAATACGTTTTCATAAGTTTCTATTTTTTTCTAAAACATCCCACAAATATTCTATAGTGCTGAGATCTGGGAAGTGTACCTTCTTTCTTACAAATGAAACAGACATGCAGTATACATATCTGTAGCTGTACACATGAACAATACACCTCGTATTTTCAGCATTTACTTCTGCTTAAGACACGTGTTTCTGCCATCTATAGGCGTCATCAGTCAAGCTAGTGCAGCAATGTAATACAAATGATACAAATCTTTTTAAGAACAGATTTGTATCTGTATATACATTTACGCTGAAATCGCCTACAAGATATAGCAAATTTCGTCCTATAAGGTGGCACTATTTAATAAGTGACATCTGACGGACGAAAGAGACTATGCCGAAAAAGGCGACCTTTCGCTTGACCAGCTATGCTGGTACATAAACGAAAAAATACGTATAGGTGTAGTCCATTAACACGAGCCAGATTGCGGTAAATATACAAAAAGTTTTAGTATATCAATACGTTATGCACGTATTACACATTTGTTACAAATGAAACAGACATGCAGTATACATATCTGTAGCTGTACACATGAACAATACACCTCGTATTTTCAGCATTTACTTCTGCTTAAGACACGTGTTTCTGCCATCTATAGGCGTCATCAGTCAAGCTAGTGCAGCAATGTAATACAAATGATACAAATCTTTTTAAGAACAGATTTGTATCTGTATATACATTTACGCTGAAATCGCCTACAAGATATAGCAAATTTTGTCCTATAAGGTGGCACTATTTAATAAGTGACATCTGACGGACGAAAGAGACTATGCCGAAAAAGGCGACCTTTCGCTTGACCAGCTATGCTGGTACATAAACGAAAAAATACGTATAGGTGTAGTCCATTAACACGAGCCAGATTGCGGTAAATATACACAAAGTTTTAGTATATCAATACGTTATGCACGTATTACACATTTGTTACAAATGAAACAGACATGCAGTATACATATCTGTAACTGTACACATGGACAATACACCTCGTATTTTCAGCATTTACTTCTGCTTAAGACACGTGTTTCTTATACATATCTGTAACTGTACACATGGACAATACACCTCGTATTTTCAGCATTTACTTCTGCTTAAGACACGTGTTTCTGCCATCTATAGGCGTCGTCAGTCAAGCTAGTGAAGCATTGTAATACAAATGATACAAATCTTTTTAAGAACAGATTTCTATCTGTATATACATTTACGCTGATGTCACTTATTAAATAGTGCCACCTTATAGGACGAAATTTGCTATATCTTGTAGGCGATTTCAGCGTAAATGTTTATTCACAAATCTGGTCTTAAAAAGATTTGTATCATTTGTATTACATTGCTTCACTAGCTTGACTGATGACGCCTATAGATGGCAAAAACACGTGTCTTAAGCAGACGTAAATGCTGAAAATAGGAGGTGTATTGTCCATGTGTACAGTTACAGATATGTATACTGCATGTCTGTTTGATTCGTAACAAATGCGTAATACGTGCATAACGTATTGATATACTAAACCTTTTTGTATATTTCTTTCTTACAGTTGTATAGTCGTAGTAGATGGGAATTATGTTTCAAGTTGTTGCCTCAATAAAACCGAGTTTACTAGTAAACATTTTTTAACATTTTTATAATAGGTTAATTTAAATAGCATTATAAATTCCAGATATATGGAATAGAATATGGATAATAGAATAATTACAAACTTAGCCTGCTTATCATATTAAATTTTTTTAGAGTTCAATACATAAGAAAAATAAAAACACGTTCCCATGGTGTAAGGAGCTCTGTGTAATAAATAAAATTAAGGCATAATTTGAATTTTTATGATATTTATTACAAAAAATCTTAAATGAACAAAAAAATTTATGCAAATAATGTAGTCTTAATTCCTTAAATTTATTTGAGTACTTTATGGCTTTTAAAATTCTTTTATTTAATAAAAATTACCAAAACCTAAAGAACCTATGGTTATTACTAAAGGCCGAATTATATGAAGTTTGCATAAATTTGCATATTTGAATAGTATATGCATTTTGTATATTATTTGTATATTTTGTAGTAATTCAGTATTTTTGCATATTTTAAGTATCCGAGTTTTATTTATTTACTAAATCAAATTTATTATAGGCGTTACTAAAAATATGTCATGGATGTAACAAACAAACAAAAATTAAACAGCCCTCTTTAAAATACTAAAACTAAATTAAATTAGAAATTTTACTAAGCCTGTTCCCGCTACTTTTCCGATAAACGTCTCCAAGAATTTATTAATGCTCTTCCCATACATCTAGGCCGAGACAAAATTCCAGGAAAAGCTAATACCTTAAAACTTCAAAATAAATACAAAAATACTTTTTACCAGAAAATTAGGAGTATATGTGTTTCTTTGCTATTCGGAGAAATTTATTCCCATATTCGAAAGTAATTTTATTTTAAACGTTATTTTACATTGGCTTTTCGAAGTGTAAAATTGTAAGTTGTGATATACAATAACAAAAAAGCCGAAAATAGCGACTGTGCCTGTATGGATTGCACCTTATTCAGAATTGCGTATGGATGGAGAAAAAGTGTTTTGCGTAGCAAGCTGCAAGATTGTGAGTAAAATTTTAAGTTTATTTCCTCTTATTAATTAATTAATTAAGTTTTCAATTATTCCTTTATCTTTCACTAATATTTATTTTATAAGAAAACAACTGATGTGATATTTTTTTGCAGTTTACAAGTGAGAGAAAGTTCCAAGTCGACCAACATATGAAAATTCCATCTCATGCTGCAAGGCTAACAAAGATTAAATTTGGCGGAGAAGAATCAGCCAACATTACCGGAATGTTTGCCATTAACTTCAAAAAATCGGATCAAGAACAATTTAATGAAGATTTGTGTCAAATGATTGTGTCGGCAGATATTCCACTACATAAATTAAAAACAATTTAAATGTCAAGTTATTTTTGCAAAAGTACATCAGGAAATACAACATTCCCGACGAGAGGACGTTAAGAAAAAATTGTATTCGCTGTATCTATGCAGAAACATTGAATAGCATTAAGAAGGTTGTTGCAAACAATTATCTTTATATATGCATAGATGAAACTATTGATAGTGTGGGCCGATATATAGTTAATTTAATGATTGGTATCCTTAACGTATCGGTCCCAGCAAAATATTATTTAATTTCATCCAAACAGTTGGAAAAGGCAAATAATTTGACAATAACAAGGTTTATACAGGAAGAACTGGCAATTTTCTTCTTACCGGAATCGATTCCAACAGAGAAAATTCTATTGTTTTTGACGGATGCCGCACCATACATGTTGAACGCAGCCTTCAACTTGAAAATCTTTTACCCAAATTTAATTCACACAACTTGCTTGTCGCACGAACTAAATCGTGTTGCAAAGGAAGTCAGAAACCATTTCTCCTTAGTAAATACTTTAATTAGTAGTGTTAAGAAAGTATTTTTAAAGGCCACATTACTAGTTCAGTTTTACAAACATCTACACGGTTTTCCGCTTCCTCCTCAACCAGTAATCACACGATGGGGAACGTGGTTGTAGGCTGCTATTTTTCATGCAAGTCATTATGAAGGAATAAAGACAATTATTATGGATCTTGTTAGGGATGCACAATCTCTGATAGACGCCCAAAAGGTGTATTCGAGTAAAGAAATACCTTAATAGTTGGCGTTTAGTAAAGGTAACTACAGTTTTATTTCCACTTCTATATAGCAGTTGGAAAAACAATTTATGTCGCTAATCGAGAGCGTTGAAATAATAAACAAAGTCATGGAGTGGGACAGTCCGTGTATGAAAAATTTTTATGTGTAATAGGAAAAAATAAGGATTTTAAAAAGCTAAAGGACATTGCTAAAATCTTGTGTTGTGATTCAGTAGAAAATATTGAGTTGACAATAGATGATATTTCTAATTTGAAATATGCTCCTATAACAAGCGTCGACGTAGAACGAACCTTTTCAATATATAAATACATGTTTTCAGACAAGCGTCACAATTTTTCTGTTGAAAACTTTGAGAAATATGTGATTGTAAATTGTTTTCATAGCTAATTATGTCGTAAATGTTCTAAATAAACTTGAAGTAAATATAATAGAATATTTTTTCTAGAGTATTCCAATTTCTAACATTCCTCGAATTTTTTTACCTGCACATTTTTCATAAGGAAGTGCATATTTAGGTTAAAACATCTGCATATCTATGCGCATATTTTTTATTTTTTTTGCATATAATCCGGCTTGTAGTTATTACAAACGAAATTGATTTATTGTTAATATCTGGTATGGCCTCCTCGTGCTATTGTAACAGCTTGAACACGTTGAAGCATGGTCCGAATCAAATTTAGCACAAAGTTCGAGTTGACATTGTTTCACCCTTATTGTAAAGTTAAGAGTAGTTATGTTATGTCTTTTGTTTAGTAGTTTTCTTTTCATCTCATCCCATAGATGCCCTATGGGATTTATGTCTGGATTGCAAGCTGCCCAGTCGAGACGGTTTTTATCAAGATCATTTAAAAATTCAACAACTACAGCAGCTGCGTGGGGTCGGGCATTGTCCAGCATTCGCAGAAAATCTGGACCCCGTATTATAGTAAACGGCACTACATGATCCTGTAGGACTTCTTCGATGTACCTATGAGCATTCAGATCAGGTCTACCAAGAATAACTAGGTCCGTAGAGCCATAAATAGAAACCTTATACCATAAATGAGCCACCATCGAATCGGTTCCTCTCTACAATCGCGCAGTTCCCAAAACGTTCACCTGGCCGTCTTTCGTGTGTAGAAAGAACTCTTTGCCAGTCGTTCACATTCCAGTTGGTATATAAACGACAGAAAGCTAGCCTAGTTCTTCCAAGATGTGGTAATGAAACAGGACATCTAACAGGGCGACGGGCATAAAGATTGGCTTCTTCTAACCTTCTTCGTACAGTCCTCTCACTAACTTGTACTTTTCGAGTTGAACACAACACGCCTCTAAGCTGAACTCTAATAGTGGTGCGAGCACAGAGGCAATTTTAAGTTAAAAATCTATCATCCAGCGCCGAAGTAGCACACATTCCACTTTGCTCGGACCACCTCCTTCCATCACCAGTTTCTCTAAAGCGTCTAGCAAGTCGGGATATGCTAGATCGGTTTATTCCAAGAAAATTTGCTACATACTGCTGGAGCAATGTAGTGGCTCATATGGCATCATCACGAGTTAAAAGCCCAATATTAAATAAAAATGCTTTTAAGTAATAACAAAACGACAAACAAACGCCAAAATGATTGAAACAACTTTAAAAAACAACAATTACGACGTATATACCGCCTTTATCTACTGCACTTCTTTGATTGATTGAATTAAAATAACTGTCTTATTTAACGACAGGCGCCTACTTGGATTTTATTCTACAAGAAACTTGCAAGAAAAAGCGTTTTAATAAATTATGCCTTAATGTTGCCGTTGAGTGTATATTCATAGACACTGAGCCTAAAAATTATCGCAACATTTACTTATTTCTGTTCAATTTGCAAATACTTCATGAGATTTGGACAAAAAACCCTAAATAAGATATTACAAATATTTAAACTAAAAAACTGTCACCACTGTATTACCATGACTGCATTATTCTTTTTTTCAACAATTAACAACAAAATTCTGACAGATTGTGTCATTCTGTTAAATTTTGGGAAGTTTTGTGAAATTTTATTACACTTTTTTCAATTTTCGTTAAAATTACTACTCGTCAATTGAGCACTGAAGAAACGGCTTAAGTAGTCGCTTTAATCAACAGTGGTCATGGTGTGGCCGGAACTCTAAATGTCCATTCTTCAGCCATCAGTAGGTATATTTAGAGGATTAATGAAACGCATAGTCATAAAAGGACACCAGGACAAGGCAGAAAATGGTCAACAAATATCGTGGAAAATCGTTTTTTGAGATTGCAGCGGTTTGTTTCTGCACGGAAACTCCAGATTCAGTTAGCCAACGTACATAACCAATAAATTCACTTTCAGACTGTTAGGAATAGGTTGAAAGAATATCAATTGACACCATAAGTGCCAGCCAAAGGTCCTCTCCTAACCAGGGACCACTGTAGAGCACGTTTAGAATTTGCCGAACAACATGTTCATTGGGGACTTACTGAATGGGGCAATGTTCTTTTTACAGACAAATTCAAATTTTGTTCATCTTTATCTGATAATCGTGTAAAGGTTTACAGCTGACCAGCACAATGTTATGTTCGGTGTAACATTCAATCTAGAGTAAATTTTGGAGGTGTTTGGTTATTGTATGGGGGGGCATAAACTTAGAGGCACGTACAGATCTACGTGTAATTGTTAGACAAGCGATAAATGCGGATAGGTATATAAGAAACATTTTGTAATCTCATGTTGTTACTTTTGCCCCATTTATAGGAAAATATTTTTTATTAATGTATGATAATGCAGAACCACACATAGGTAATGCGGTTAGGAATTACCTTAATGAAGTGAACATTGTAACTTTGAACTAGCCTGCAAGAAATCCCGACCTCAATCCTATTGAACTTGTATAGAACAGGTTGGAACAGCCTGCTCGTTCACTTTTACGGCGTTTTCAGGCTTTATAAGAATTATCAGAAGCTTTGGTAGAAGGTTGGGAACAGTTGTATGATCGTTTATTAAGAAATTTAATTTCAAGCATGCCAAGGCTTTGTCAAGCTATGCAGTCAGAGGAAGCAACACGCATTATTAATTCTTGTTATTTTTCTTTTTTGTTTTTTGTCATTGATTATTTTCGCAATTTTTGTTAAATTTGAAAAAAAAATTAAAGAGATTTTAATTTAAGTAATTTTTGAGGAGGATGTAGTTTTTGTCCGAGTAAAGGTTTTCTTCAGCTTTAAGTGTGAGATATTTACGAAATTTCAAATGTTGCGATAATATTTTGGCGCAGTGTAGTATATGGTGTGTGATTTTGTTAATTACTGTTCCGACATTTCTTTTGAATTAATTAAGGCTGCCGACTATTAATTTATATAACCAGTAGACTATTCATTCATTAAATAACATACTCAAAGGTGTACATATTTGCTAAATTTCAAGTGTTGCGATAATTTTTTGGCGCAGTGTAGTTCCCCTATATGGTGTCTAATTTTGTTAATTACTGTTCCGAGATTTCTTTGAATTAATTAAGGCTGCCGGCTATTAATTTATATAACCAGCAGACTATTCATTCTTTAATAACAAATTCAAAGCTGTACATTAAGTATAAGAAAAAATAATTATCTCTCATTCTATATGGTGGTATTGAACGGAAGAACATTAAGAACATTAATGAAGACATACTATACAAACTATGTATACAGTTATACTCACATGCACACTGTGTATGAGTATTTAAATATACAATAACTAGAAAGGTAGATATAGAAAATAATAAATAAGAAAAACCATTTTAAATATATTAAATTGAAAAAAAACCTCGCTTATTCGTACACAAAGACATAAATAGTTTTTAGTAACATTAAAAAATACAAAGTAATACAAATCTATATGAAAACAAATTTGTATCTGTATATACATGGACACACAGCACGTATTTACCAGCGTTTGCTTCAACCACCAGACGCACGCGTTTCTGTCTAACGACTTTATCAATGACGGATTTACGAAGACAAACGACTGTAGGTACACTTCGCGGTCATGTAGCAAAATTTGTCCTATCAGATGACACCAGATAACCTCATGATATCTGACGGACAAAACCGACCACGCCGGTGCAAAGTGTTTCTTCTCGAATAGCTAAGCTATTACAGGAAAAGAAAAAAATACGCATATTACTGTCCATTAACCCGTCGCCAGGTGGCGTAATATAGCAAAAACAAATTGTATATCGATGCGACAATTGACATCAAGCTTTGATACAAAATAATACAAATCTGTATAAAAACAAATTTGTATCTGTATATACATGGACACACAGCACGTATTTACCAGCGTTTGCTTCAACATTAAAAAATATTAAAAAAGCGCGTGTAGAAAATACCGCGATATCATAAAGTTTCTGGGTCCAAGATGGCATTGAAATAGAAAATATATGTCTGAACTTTATCCATATTATCATACTGGTAACTTAACCTTAATTTTTGAAAATTATTTTGATAGTGTCATCGTGACATCAATAAATATGTCATTTGATTTAATAAAGATACAATAAAACAACAAGCTCAGCTTGTATTCAAAATTTTATTAATAAAAAAAGGCAAAATTAAAGCAAATGTTGAAATTGTTGTCTGTTATTTTTAATTCCCAATGTGACACGCCTTTTCATGCTGTTAAAGGCATTTTGCAGCATTGCGGGCGTATTAATGCACAATCGTCAATAATTCTTTGTTGCATATCTTGCAAATTAGCAACAGGAGTTTTAAATATTCTATTCTTTAGGCGAGGAAACACGAAAAAGTCCATAATTGTCAAACAAGGTGTTCGTGGTGGAAACTCAACTTCCGTATGTAAACTTATGATCCGATCGTCAAAAAACTCACGGAGAAAAGCAATATTTTCTTGTGTTGTGTGTGCCGTTGCACCATCTTGTTGAAAGTATCCATATTGCAATTCATCATCATGCAACTGTTCAATAAATTCATTCAGAATGTTTCTATATCTCTCAACATTAATTGTGAAATAAAAAAAAAAATAGGGCCAACAACTCTGCGGCGAGAAACTGCTAGCCAAACACCAAGTTTCGCATTATGGAGAAACGATTCAATAAAACTATGAGGATTTTCACTACTCCACATTCGAGTATTTTGGGAATTGACATACCCCGAAAGATGAAACCATGCTTCATCAGAGAAAAATGACAAATTTAGCAGGTCATCATCTTCTATTAAGTTATTTGCAAACCACTGGCAGTACGCACGACGTCTAGGGTAGTCTACCGGCAAATTAGCCTGATGTGATTGCATCTTATACGCATGCATGTGTAAGTTTTTCTTTACAATTTTCTGACATGTTCCATAAGTAAGTCCAATCTCTTGAGAAAGGCGTTTCAAAGGTTTTGTGGGTTCATTTACCATACGTTGACGAACATCATTTATAACTTGTTCCGAACGAACAGTTGGTCTACCAGTACGTGATTTATGACTCACAGAACCAGTCTCACGAAACACACCAACAATTGGAAAGGCAATTATAAAAATCTTTGGGAATTACAGCTAACTCTGGAAAGTGCTCTCTAAAATCATCCAAACATGCACGTTGACTGTACACCCAAATTCCATCAATTCGCACTCCACTCCGAAAATAGGCTTCAATCATGTACGCTTTTTGCACTATATTGTAAACCATATTTGAATTTACTCGAATGTGCTATGTTTCAAACTCGACGTTCAAACTTGCTTTCAGCAATTCTAACACATTAATGAATGACAGATAATGTCACTGTCAAAATAATTTACAAAACAGAGTTATAGTTCCTAACTTAAGTTCAGACATACAATTTATATTACAAAGCCACCTTCGTCCTAGAAACTTTATGATATCACGGTACAATACAAGTATAGCAAACGCCAATTAAGTTGACGTGAGGAGGGGTAAGTTCTCACAGGAAGTAGTGTGGAGATTTGTATTTGGTTTTACATCAAATGTCAGATAATTCTAACCTCTGAGCGTGTATCACTTTATGATTCCCTAGAAAAGAAATTATGTTCCGTCAAACGTCAATGACAAATGTATTCTGACAATTACTTGAGTAGTGGGGGTGGACGTTTTTAAAAACGGCTTCTGCGCACCCCCTCCTCGCGCAAACTTATTTGGCGCTTGCTATACATCTTTGTGTGAAAGTTGCCATTCAGTCCTGCAAACGTGTATTTCGTCTATTGGACTCTCCGGTGTGTGATGCTCGAGACAAAATTCACAATTTCACTAACATAAACATAAAACACAACATGGAGGAAAGTTAAGCATCGTCCATTATTAATATTGCTAAGTTCAAATAATGAAGAAGAATTAGAGATATAGAAAATCAAGAAACTACCAAAAGAAAACCAACGTATTAGTTGAAAGTTAGCGGCGCCGTACTTTCCTCCAGACTACTGTATGCCTTGACTGTATGTGGTGGGGAGTGGAATTGCGAATTTGGTCTCCGTCATCACGCACTGGTGAGTCCAATAGTAAGACAAAACACGTGTCTACATGTCAGGTTAGCAATTTATCTTGTTCTCCACACCCGATCCTGAATATTTTTCAAAAAATTTTCGCTTCTATAATCATAAATGTTTTCCTGGCTAAGAAGAAGTATTAGAGATATAGGAAATCAAGAAACTATATCAAAAGAAGAAATCACATATTATTTGAAAGTTCGCGATGCTGAACTTTCCTCCCTGCTGTGTTTTGTGCCTTGACTGTATGGGGTAGACTGGTCGAATTGTGAATTTTGTCTCGGGCATCAAGTACTGACGAGTCCAATAGTAAGACGAAACACATGTCTGCATGTCTGGATGACAATGTTCATACAAATATGTACTAGTATTACGTTCTCCACGCCCGATTTTGCATAATATTATTCAGAAATATTCTTGTTTCAATAATCATAAATACTTTCCTAGCTGTTTACCTGGCTGAGAATAAGAATTAGAGATATAGTAAATCAAGAAACTATATCAAAAGAAAAACCACATATTAGTTGAAAGTTAGCGATGCTGAAGTTTCCTCCCTGCTGTGTTTCATGCCTTGACTGTATGGGGTAGACTGGTCAAATTGTGAATTTTGTCTCCGGCATCAAGTACGAGTCCAATAGTAAGGCGAAACACGTGTCTGCATGTCTGGATGGCAATCTTCATACAAATATGTACTTGTATTATGTTCTCCACACCCGATTTAGCAAAATATTATTCAAAAATATTCTTGTTTCAATAATCATAAATGCTTTCCCAGCTGTACGATAAATAATTGCTGGGTTATTCTAATCATTCCGTTTATTACCTTTTTTCATCTTCATCACGATTGCACATAAAATATTGAAAAACAATCCAATATATAATACAAATTCATGGTTCACATTGCTAAATTGAATTAATAAATTTCTGATGAGAAGAATAATTGGATATTAAGTAAATCTCAAAAGAAAACTAACAAATTAGCTGAGAGTTAAGACACTATTAACGGGGATGGGATAAATTTTCTCTTTTCTTTTTCTGAGTTTTGGTGAACAATTTACATTTGATTTCAATCGAAGATAGGCATAATCATGCCTGGCCAGTTAGATAAAAGAATATCGACTAGTAGAATCAGAAATATGGACTATAAATTAAACTTGTTAATACAAGTCAAGCTTCCGGTATATTTTTCGTATACTATATCTTCCTCAGAAAATAGAGTTTTTTTAATGCCGTCTACCATAATGAGTGTTCAAAAAGTCCTTAGATCTCCGCCTATGGACTAGGAGTTGCATGTCTGTAGTAGATCCATAAATTGGTTTTGCTATGCTGGTTGGTCTATGGCTACCAGTAGCATAAGGACTTTTTTAAAACCCGTTCTTCCAAATACTGTATAAGGGGTGATCTAATTAAAACTTTAGTATTTTGAAATGAAATAAAACGTAAAAATTGCTCTGTGCCACAAAATGTTTTATTTAATTCTAAGGAGCATTTTATTACAATTATGTCTTGAAGATAATGTCTTTTAAATATTCACCATGACTTTGTTGCCAATATGGTATTCGACCAGTCCAACTTCTCATTACGTTTTTACATATTGCGGCCGGTATCTCACAAACAGTTCTGGTGTTGGTTTGTAAATCCTCAATTGTTGTTGAGTAGTTAGCATAGACCTTCGACTTCACATAATCCCATAAGATAGATTCACACGCAGTCAATTCACAAGATTATGGTATATAAATAACAGGACCATTCCTTGAAATAACCTTATTTCCAAATTCACCTTGCAGCAAAGCGAAGGTTTCGGTTTTGGCGGTATGGCATATAGCGTCGTCCTGTTGGAATCAGTAATCGTACAGATTGCAACAACAATTGGGAAAAAAAATATTCGTTTAACATTGCCCGATAACGAACGCCATATACGGTGACACTGTTATTAGGCATTTTTAAAATATGGTTCGATGACACCACCGGGATGACTGGCACATCAAGCTGTAACTTGCTCCAGATGCAAGGGCGTTTCTTCATATTTGTGAGGATTGTATTCGTTCCAAATCCTGCAGTTCTGCTTGCTTACATTGCTATTTAGCCAGAAATTCGCCTCGTCGCTGAACATTACAATACTATGAAAAATGTGATCTGCAACCAGCTGCTCTAACATCCAAGCAGCGAAACTACGACGAAGACGATGATCTGCTTGCTTCAATTCTTGTACCAGTTGGCTTTTGCAAGGATACAAAACCAAATCCTTCTGTAAAATCCTCCAATTTGATCCATACGTAAAGTATAATTGCTTAGCACGACATCTAATAGACATATTGTAATTATCAAAAATACTCTGTCTTATGGCTCAACACTATTTGCATTTCTCACATTTCTGACACGATTTATTCTTAGATTATGCATCGACATAAACTCACGTTCAAATATCTTCACAACATTAAGAATTGTTTATTCACTTGGTCGATGATGTGCACCATAGAGTGCACGTAATCTATGCCCAGTTTTCTTTACAGAGCATTATCTCTCATAATAAATTTTAATAATTTCGCAAAGTTCTTAAGGCGTTAAATTTTCCATGTTGTTTTGTCATAATCTAACATACAAAACTGACAAATACATGAAGGCAGACACTATATATTTCACTTTAAAATCCTAAAGTGGTTAATACTATAAGCGTTATAATCACAGACAAATATTCAACAATGGATGCTTACAATTTCTTATTTAAATACCTGCTTTTATACCCATATGTAAGCAAAGACATATATCTATAGCTAAAAAATTAATATATTCTACAAAACTATTTCGAGTACATTTATTCTGTAAAAGAATGCTTCCTTCAAGAAAAATATTTCAATTAAAAGTATATTTTATTTTTACCATCTTCATCGTTTTAATAAAAAGTTGTACTGATAAAAAGTACGAACTTTTTCATACAAGGCCGTCGCTACCATCTGTGCTCTGTAAAATCACATTCACACGACACACTTCATCGAATGAAACGAGATGCTTAATTGCTTGTCGGATTACAGTGATACATTCAGCCGGATTATAACGACATAATGCAGGAACATGCCTAATTAACACACATGATATTAATCGAGATCGGACAATCCGTTGAAACATCACATTGACGGAATATTTAATTACAATGGGTTATTAAGGTAAGTCCCGACTAATTTTGGCGCGTTTACAGTTAATGTGAGATTAAAAGAGCCGCCACGTAGTAATTAATGATGTACGCGGTGTAACACGGTTTGGTGACCGGACTGACGTTTGATATTAAACCGTCTTTAATTGAATACGAACCCGTCATGTGAAAATCCCTTCGCGGGTGCTTTTCATTTTGGTTATGTCCCGTGTCGTAGGACATGTTCGGTGTCCGGAACAAAATTAGGAACAAAAGTCTCGTAGTTCAGGGAGTTAAGTCATGCAGTAGAGTAAAAGATTCATTTGTAAGACATATCGTTACTTGTAATCGGGTGCTAAGTTTTAGGTGATAATTACTCATAATTGAGTAGATATAATGGAATAATCCTTGTAAGTATTAAAGTAATGTAACTCATTAAACGACGCAAAATTTTTAAATAATCTAATCGTTTTGGATTATAAATGGTATATGAAATGCTTCTGTGTGATTTATTATTGCTTTAATAACTAAAATTTATATCAAGAAAATAACTAAAGCAATTTTAACAGTGATTAGAACTCGGTTTTATGCAAAAAGCACATTTTATTATTAAGAATACAGTGTTATTCTGAATATGTGTGAGAGAATTTATTTTTAGATTAAACATGTTTATTAATCATCAATAATCAATCAAAAAATTATCTAAAAGGTCCGCTGTGTAATTTTATTTTTAATTTTAAATTATTTAATAAAACCGTTTCGGGACCCCACGAAATATTCAGCTGTTGTATCGAGAGTTCGATGAACTTTACTAAATCGTAGATATCGCATATTTATAACTTATTTATCAATTCATTGCAAATAGCCGTATATAAAAAAATACGTCTGCATATCTGTAAGCGACACGGAATATACCAACGACATATATCGGTATAGAAAGTATAAATTATCACTTGTAAATCATGCATCAAATTTGAATCGTAAGTTAAATGTAGTTCAAGACTAATTGACCAAAAACCAGTTTTGCGACGCCATCTCTAAAGTGCGATAGCTCCCTTAAGAAGTATTTCCAGATCCTCGTTGATAGAAACTTTCTTTCTTACTTTTGTATGTACAATCACCCATTTCATTCTTTAGAGATTGTTCTTTGACATGATGTATATGTATATATATACATATATGTATACAGACTGTCCCGTAAAAAACGCCAACATTCATAATTCCGTTATTTATTGTCCGGTTTTATTTAAACAAAAAGTAAATTTAATAGCATCAAAAACACTATAAGATAGCAGTGTTTTATTTGTTTTCAATTGTTTTCATTAATGTCAAACGACAGTCGACGAAACGAAGTTTTTTATTTTAAATGGCAACATATATATTTTTGGCTATATTCGGATTGTATTTTTTTTTCTGAATTCAACGATGTATAACATGTTTATTTTTGATAAACGTTTATTGCAAAAAAAAAAATTTATAAATTTCATCTTTGTCTTCCATTATTTATAAATATTCGAATGTGTTATGAAACATTGGAAATGTAAGTATTATAAATATTATTATAAGAAACAAAACACTTTACAATAAATGTTGAAATTGCCCGCCACCTTGTTCAACACATATCGCACATCTCCTAATTACTCCAAAGGTCGCATTTAAAAGACAAGCGGCAGGTACTTCTTGACAAGTGTTAATAATTCTTTGTCTTAAAACGTCAACATTTTCTGGAGTTGTTAAATAAACTCGATCTTGTAGATAAGCCCACAACCAAAAATCGAGGGGCGTAAGATCCGGTGAACGCGCAGGCAACTCGATAGGACCGGATGTTCCTATCCACCTATTTCCAAATTAGGTGTTCAACAAATCAGTATTTACTCTGGCGTTGTGCGCGGGAGCCCCATCTTGTTGAAAAAAAATTCTATTTAAATTTGCCAAAGGTAATTCATCTAAAAAGTTTTGGAGATTTTCGTGTAATAAAGTGTAGTATTTTTCTTGATTTAAGCAACCATCTATGAAAAATGGCCCAATTAATTGATCACCTAAAATGCCACACCAAACATTTACGTTGAAACGTCTTTGAAAATTATTTTCAATTACAAATCTCGGAATGTCTGCACTCCACTGTCGATGTATGTTTCTATTAAAAATACCGTTGTTGCTAAAAGTGCATTCATCAGACCAAATTATCCTTCTATAAAAATTCGGGTCTTGTTCTAATACATTTAAATAAAAACGACAAAACTGGATTCTTCGGCCAGAATCATTTTGTTCTAATGCATGAACTTTTCGAGCTATGTACGGTTTAAGTTTGTGTTTTCTTAAAATACCATGAACTGTAGTTTTTGATACCCCAATATTATGTGCTATTTCGCGAATCGAAGTTCGTGAATTTTGCTGTACTGCAAGAAGAACATCTAATTCCTTATCTTCGGAGAATTTCCGCTTTTGTGTTTTTGGTTTGGTAAATGATCCATAATTTCTTAAATTCTTTTCAATTCTCTGAAATATTTTCGAACCTGGAACTTCTCTGTCCGGAAAACGAGCACTGTACCGACGAACTGCTTGAAGGCGATTTTTATTACATTCAAAGAACACTTGTAACATGTCCGTTAATTCATTGTTATTCATTTTTAACGAAAATACGCTTTTTGTTGCGGAAAAACGTTCAAACAGGATAATACAGAAAACTTAATAAAGTCAAACTGACACTTAAGGCACATTGACATAATGCTAGTGGACTGGGCCAAGTCTACTATAATGAAAGATGAAATTTATAAAGTTTTTTTTTTATTTTTTATTATTAGGAGATGTGCGATATGTGTTAAACAAGGTGGCGGACAATTTCAACATTTATTGTAAAGTGTTTTGTTTCTTATAATAATATTTATAATACTTACATTTCAAATGTTTCATGACACATTCGAATATTTATAAATAATGGAAGGCAAAGATGAAATTTATAAAGTTTTTTTTGCAATAAACGTTTATCAAAAATAAACATGTTATACATCGTTGAATTCAGAAAAAAAAATAGAATCTGAATATAGCCAAAAATATATATGTTGCCATTTAAAATAAAAAACTTGACTGTCGTTTGACATTAATGAAAACAATTGAAAACAAATAAAACACTGCTATCTTATAGTGTTTTTGATGCTATTAAATTTACTTTTTGTTTAAATAAAACCGGACAATAAATACCGGAATTATGAATGTTGGCGTTTTTTACGAGACAGTCTGTATATAGATAATTATTTCTTGACCTTAGTATGTTATGGTAGATTCAATTAGTTGGCGATTTAAGGTCTGGTTTTACTTCAATATGTATATATTTAAAACAATCTTACATGTTTCGGAATAGGATGCCTTTTTCAAAGAAATTTAAAATATAAATGACAGAATATTGTCATACTATATATATATAGATTATTTTATAGTTATCTTCAGGATAGGTATAACTATGGGCTTTATAATGGCTTTAGGTCAAACCCTTACACTTCCACCTCAGGTGTGACGCAAGACTCTAATTTAGGACCGCTGCTTTTCATTGTGTTCGTTAATAACCTGCGAACTTGTGCAGTTTTGACATATGCGTTCATAAAATTTATCCTACAATCTCTAACGAACTAGATATCACTTGCCTGCAGAATGCATTGAACTTTATAGTTGAAGAGTGCAGAAAGTACAAAACTTAATTTTAATATTAGCAAATGCATGTTCATTTAACCATTGACGACTTTCGTAATTTCCTTTGGTATCTGAAAATACGCATTGAACCAATTCTTCTCGTGAGCGAGTGACATTCTAAAAATCCTTTGGTAATTTAATGCAGCCTGTTGTTTTTCCAATTGTAATTTTCCCATTTCCAAAATCCAATAATTTATCGCAAAATTCGCTGTAGAAGGGTCGTTTCGTAACTTAACACGTATGTTTGTCGTCAATGAAAATTTATTAACATGTCTCCACAAATGTGATGCTTGTAAACACGCATTTAGTTCACCACCTGGTGTTGAACGTGGAAACGTCGAAAATCACCTGCTAACAATGTTAGCACACCACTGAATGACCGGTCGTTTCCACGTAAACCTTGCAATGTTTGATCCAATGCTTACAACGATTTTTGATGCGCCATTGTACATTCATTCCATATAATTATCTTGCATTACCTGAGTACTTTACTGACTCCTGTGTTTTTGAAATGTTGCAAGTAGGTGTTTCACTGTTTTGTACTATGTGAGCCATATTATTTTAGGGTTTTTCTATTTTGTTAATTTTGAATTATCGTTCCCGCTGTGTTCGTTTTCGTTGTGTTTGTTTTCATGCCATTGTTTCGTGTTTTGTTAAGATTAAGTTTTACACATTTGATGTTTCAAACGTTGTATTTAATGTGAGCGTCAATGCACATTGTTTATAAATGTCACGAATGTCATAGTGAAGTAGTTGTCAGATCACCACCAACCTTAACAATAAAATCAATGGTACCAACTATATACTAATAATATAATCAATGGCAATTTAAGTGCTGAATTTCGCTCGACAACCATCCAAAGGGTCGCCGCAATTCAAGATAATTCGATTGCCAATACGATATTATTTTGTGCGTATGGTTGCTAGTACCATAATAAAGACTGTTTTTCCTGTGCCTTCTGGCCCGTCCAAGAAATACATTCCACAACTCTCATAATTTGTGATTCGCATTATCGCATCATAAACGTGTTTTTGTTCTTGAAGTAATTTTTGAATATTTGATTATACAATTATACAAATATATAAACCCTTTTACCCTAAAGGGTGTCGGGTAAGTACCTTTCTAATCTAAATTATGAACAAAATTCTTCCGTAATTTTTGGTTACTGCCAGTGTTTTTGCTTCTTTCCAGCTCTTTAGCCTCTGATGGATGCTATTTCCAATGGCATCTTCTCATACTTGTCGCGGTCTTGCTCTTTTCCTTTTACACTGGATTTTAGCTTCATATATTAGCTTTACTGATCTAGTGTCACCCATTCGTTCTAGACGCCCCCACCTATGACGTTGCCGCTGTTCAATAAAGTCCACTATCGATTGTATCTCCAATTCCTCTCGTATTTGTGAGTTTCTCATTTTGTCCTTTCTAGTTACGCCTCTCACTCTCCTAAGATATCTCGTTTCTGCAGCCTGAATTTTGCTTTTTTATCTATTATTAAGTACCCATGATTCACATCTGTATGTCATAACTGCTCTGTAGACTGCTTTGTATACTTTTATCTTGGTGTTTCGTGATATTTCTTTTTTCATACTGAAGTTCTTATTCATTGCGTAATACAATTTGGTTACCCTTTCAATTCTTTCATTAATTTCTGACCCATTTTTTCCAGTGTTTTCTAACAGGACACCTAAATAATGAAACTCATTTACTTGTTGAATAGTTATTCCTCAATTTGGATATTTAGTTGCTATTTACCTGTTGTCATTACTTTTGTTTTATTTTTATTTCTACTCATTCATTTTTTTCTTAAGTGTTTCGTTTCATATATCTATACTTTCTTGGAGGTTATTTCCATTTTCAGCTATTAGTACTATGTCCTCTGCGAATGCTGCCTCAGCTATTTGTATCATCTCTAGATTCCTGTACCAAATTTGAATTTTTTCGTCTGCATTGAGCATTGTCTTATTATATCGTCCATAAATACAGTGAACAGTACGGGAAATAATCATCCGCCCTGCCTTAACCCATCTTCGACATTAATTAATTAATAACGATGTTATTTTCGCGTTGTAATTCAGTATGAAATATGTCATTAGCTAATCGATTAGGTAATGTCATTGATACAATACTTAAGTACTGTCTCGTGGCGCCATCCACATTTAAATACTGGTACTGCTACTATTGATATTATCTTATTAGGCTGTGCTGTTAAACACTGCTGATTCGCTACCGCTAATATTACCGATCTGCTACCATTTAAGTGCCCATGGTATAAACTACCAACAAGGCAAAGACATTGGCAGCCTGGGACTATCGATCTAGAATAGGGCGAATCTCTCCTTATAAGGATACATATCTCAAGCAAAGAACGTTTCAAGTACGTTATACCGCCATATTACAATATTCCCTAACGACATTTATATTATAGGAAACAATGGACTGTATGTGTGTAGCAACGGTATTGTATAACAGAGGTCATATCTGAGACTCTTAATTGATATTCTAGCAAAATGAATTATAATCCTGCTGTAAATGCAACCGGTTACATAAAAATAAAATGCAAAAACTATTAACGTAGTCTAAATCTACATACAAAACAATATAAATTCATAGAAGCGATTTAACTCGCCATTACGAGCAGGTTCTGCAGTGATTTGTTATCAAGTCAATTCAGAACTCTCCGACAGATAAATACATTCCGCAAGATATATGAACCGAATCACTAACAATAAGATTTTACCGGATACGATATACAAATCGATGCGATTAAATGCGAAAGGAAGCCATAAAACATCAAAAGACGGAACATGAAAAATTATCCGATCTTAACGAGAAGAATATGGAGATAGAGAGGTGCGGCTTGTAATAGAATCATTCTCGTTTACCGGCAATTTCGTGGCAATTTCACATCACACCGCCGCTACCAAGGGATTTTCATCGAGACCGGAAATTTTTAACAACTCGCCGGTGCCTTCTCGCACGTTATCTGTCGAGCACTTGTTGCGAACATGCTGTTATCAACATTCCAAATGCCAATACCACTCACCGCGGAAGTAATATCTTTGAATGTGAAAACGACCGAGGCATAATGCTATCTATCATCGCTCGCCATTCATACAGAATTTTTATATCGGATTTGCGATGGTATAACTGCAATTGGACCATTTTGCCTTTACAAATAACAAACACATAAATTCCGTTGAATGTATTACGATTTTATAATTTGAATAGGGGGTTCATACACAAACGCGTAGATTCTGTTTCAACATCGTAACTTACGATGACGCCTTCACTTATTATAAGTGACGAGTACTTTTACTAAAATTGTAAATTACGAGGGCTGATTTATATATAAGGTCTCCAACTCTATAAAATAAGAACAAGAAAGGACAAAATAATGAAACCAGTATCAAAATGAAGTAAATTTATTGTACTACCACTGTACGTAATTATTTTTCCATACAATTACCATTTAGTGCAACAGATTTCTCCAAACGCTGAAACCATTTATTCATTCCGTTCATGAAAAAACGGACCCGAGTGTTAGATTTTAAGTACCAGGGATGTTTGGTTTCAAAGGTACGTTTGCGCGACACACCGCCTACGTCACTTCAATCAGGAAACTTGCACGCACTTTAGAAGCGCATATTGCTGTGTTCTTTTCTAAGCGAGATAAATTGAACATTAAATAGAACTGAAAACAGCAATGAAAATGGGTAAATTTTGAATACACCTCATACAGGGTGGGGCACAGGAACCAGATGTTCTTAGAATGCATAATATTCGACCATTAGAAAAGGAAAGGGCACTTGACAGGTGGGGATACCTTCCCTGACTCAAAGCATTTTAGTCAGTTACTGTCATGGAGCCGTGGACGCCAGAACTGCGCATACTTGCATATGATTCTTTCGTTAGATGTGGTGAATCAGTGACTACGGTTCAACTTGAATTTCGTCGGAGATTCAATATTAATCGAAATGACTCTGTCCCCACGCGTAACACAATCCTACGTTGTGTTCATAATCTTCGAACACGAGGCTCAATACTCAAAATAAAACCGCTCGGATTCCAACGTACAGTGCGCACTCCAGAGAACGTTGAAAGGGTTAGACAAGCGATACTGCGAAGCCCACGCCGCTCTGCTCGGGCTCATTCGGCCGGACTGCGAATCAGTAATCGTACTGTAAGAAGGATTTTACATGGTGAATTACATTTGCATCCATACAAAATAGCGGTTGTGCAGGAATTGAATGAAAGGGATTACCAGCAACGAGTGAATTTTGCCCAACAAATGCTTACACTTTATGAGCAGCACGAAAACATGTTGGTGGTAATGAGTGATGAAGCCCATTTCCACCTTAATGGGGCTATCAATAGACAAAATTGTCGGTATTGGGCTACCGAAAATCCTCAAGAGCTGCACAGTCCCAAGGTTACAGTTTGGTGCGCAGTGGGGAGGTTTGGCGTTATCGGTTCCTATTTTTTTGAACAAAACGATGTTACCGTTACTGTAACATCGGCGCGTTACATTAATATGGTGAACACTTATTTTATCCCTGAATTGCAAAGAAGAGGTTTGGATCCTCTACAATTATGGTTTCAGCAAGATGGAGCCACGGCACACACCGCCAGAGCGTGTATTGCTGTTCTTCGTACTCTGTTTCCTAATCATCTCATTTCGAGATTTGGTGATGTTTTATGGCCTCCTCTGTCTCCCGACTTGTCCATATGTGATTTCTTTCTATGGGGGTTCCTCAAGTCTCGTGTTTACGAGGGTGGACCTCGTACGTTACAAGAACTGAAGGAAGCGATACGTCAACAAGTTAATCTAATTCCTAGAAACCTGCTGGAAAGAGTGGAAGTCAATTCTCGTGAACGACTACAACATTGCGTAAACGAAAACGGACATCCCATGCCTGAAGTAATTTTCCGCACATTATGAAATGCTAAATTCTTGCGTATGTAATCCTACCAATAAATTTCTTTTAAAGCAAAAACTGACGATTTTATTGTTATTTCAAAAACATCCGATTGCTGTGCCCCACCCTGTGTGAACATCGATATAACAAATCTAATGTTTATTTTATGTAGAGTTTCTGATTATTTTCTGTAAAAAGTTTTAATATACAACAATACAGATCGTGTTAAGAAAAACACATTTGTGGATATTTAGTAAATTTATATTGAATGTCAAATGTCATGGAAATTATTATATCTCTTTACGTTATAGTTTATAAATGTTAATAACTTAAAATTTAAATCATGCTATACCCACCAAGATATAAAAGGACATTTGAAGTACTATAGTAATAGTAAATTTCATAGTCAATACTTGAATTTTGCAAATTTCTTAAATACATAAACGTTGTTTATTGTAACTGTTACGATGTACGTGAAATGTCGAACAGAAACATCCATTAAGGTCTTGATATGTCAAATACACATTATTATTTGATATACGCCACAAATCAGAATAACCTCAAAGACAATAATAATTTTGTAATAAGCTATACATGATGGTTGTGCCTTTTAAAATTGACATTTTGTAATACTTATCTATAAGAACAAACATGCCATTCGTTTTAAAATGAGTATTATTAATCTGTATAGAATATCAGAACCAGTCAAAACAATTCAAAAGATTTCATAGTAAATAGTGTCTAATATGATTTTTGTTCATCCATTAGAAATAAATATATTCGTTTAAATATAGTAAACAATGCAGCTCTAAAATTTAGTTCAGTAACACAGGTTAGATATATTTCAAGCTACGATAAAAGAAAAATACGTCAATCGGAAGATAAGAAAGGACAGTCAATTAATCGATAACAGAAGAAGGATATGACTTGTGCATCTATAATATGGAGGCGTGAATTGTAAAAGACATGGCGTCGGACGTTAGAGAAGAACAGAATAAATGGAAAGAAACCAGATAGCTTGCGACTTTGAGAAAAACGGACACTTGAAAATTAAGACACAAACACATTTAAGACATTAAACACTGTTAGACAGAAATATTAAGAAAACGTAAATCAATATAAGAACAGAAGTTCTTAAATATGGAATATCATCTAGAAGAGTATATTATAACTTACAAATGTATTTGAAAAAGAATCGACGTCACAGGTGGTATAATTAGAAAATTTCCCAAGAAAAGGACACTTACCAAAATATCGTTTAAAAGTGGTGGTTTTATTTTATTATTTATTTCAATTAGTTTTGACATTTACTTGACAACTTTCAAGTCAGCTGCTTATAATTCAAAATGTTTCAATTAGAACATAAAATTTTTATTATCAAATCATACTACAGTAATGGAAATATAGGTGAAAATGGTAATTTCCCAACTTCGCAATAATCGAAAGAGTTTTTTTTCGGAAACTTCAACGAATTGTGGACAAATTTGAAGGAACTGGTAATATCAGCGATAGTGTTCGATCTGGAAGAAGACGGGCTAGAAATGATGATGTTATTGATATGGTTAGGCAACGCATGCAGGACGAACCTACCTTATCCTTGCTTAGATTGAAACAAGAAATCAATTTAAGTTATGGGACGTGTCAAACCATTGTTAATGTGTCAGAAGTTACTGCCACCAGATTATCAGAAGAGAGTATCCTACTGTACCTGGTTTAATGACCATATGAATAACGATATCCTTGATTTAACATTTTTTACAGACGAATCTTATTTTTACCTATCTGGATACGTTAATAAACAAGTTATGCGTATGTGGAGCGAGAATAATCCTAACTTTCATAGTGAGGCTCTTTTACATAGTCCTAAGATTGGTGTTTGGGTTGCAATGTCCCGTAGACGGTAATAGGGCCAACATTTTTTCAAGATACCATAAACGCTGAAAGAAATATAAATCAAATACTTGATCCTTTTATCAATCAGTTGCACGATGATGAACTTCATAATGGATACTTTCAGCAAGATAACGCGATACCGCATGTTGCTCGAGTAACCATGGAATATTTACGTCAATTTTATGATGAAAGGTTAATATCAGACGGACGTTACCCTCCTAGGTCTTGTGATTTGAGTCCTTTAGACTACTTCTTATTCCCATTACTTAAGAATAACATCTTTAAAACTCCAGTTCACACTTTAGATGAATTACAAGAACGTATTATTGAAAACTGTCTCACAGTAACACCTGATCTTTTAATTAAAGTTTTTAATAACATGGGCCGACGTGTTAACCGGTGTATTCAAGAACAGGGAAGACATTTTCAACATCTTTTATAATTTTTTATTGTAAAAGTGTACCTACCTGAATGTTATTGTTTCATTGTGGGAGTTCTTTTCTTAACTGTAATGAGCCTTATTTTTTTTTTATTAGTTATTAAAACTTCGTTTATTTATAAATGCATTATGTAATCTCTAAATGTTATTATATATAACATACATAAAATGTAAATAAATACCATAACCTACAATCTATTTTATTTGTGACTTATGGGCACTTCAAGGTAATGAGTCACAGAAGTAAATAATTTTATAGATAGTTTTACGTTTCATGGCTATCACGATCCAAAGACTTTGTGATCATATGTTACTATACATAATACTGTTAAATGATAACGTTCGTTCCTGCTTTTTTAATTCGCGTTTCTAACAATAGGTGCCCGGCCAATTAAATTTAAATTAAATATAGATATCTTTACCTTCAGTTATCAAACTGCCAATTTATAGTATTGGCGTGTATAGCAAACGCCAATTAAGTTGGCGCGAGCAGGAGTAAGTTCGCGTAGGATTAAAAGTAGTGGGGAGATTTGTATTTGGTTTTACATCAAATGTCAGATAATTCTAACCTCTGAGCGTGTATCACTTTATGATCCCCTAGCAAAGACATTATGTTCCGTCCAACGTCAATGACAAATGTATTCTGACAATTACTTGAGTAGTGGGGGTGGACGTTTTTAAAAACGGCTTCTGCGCACTCCCTCCTCGCGCCAACTTAATTGGCGCTTGCTATATATTTGTTGTATTTTTGTAGGTTATATTTTATTTATTACTTTTATTTCGTTGTATTTCGTTGTTTTACTTGTATTAATGTGTTTTATTTATAATGCCTACCAACGTAATAGAATGTATAAGTAATTGCCAAGCTAACGGTAAGTGATAACCATTTCTTTGAAAAAATATTCATCGTTTACTTATCGTTAAAATGACTTTATTTGACTAAATAGTTCGATTATATTTCATTACAGGAGTTCATCTTCATCGATTTCCAAAGCCAGAAAAGTATTATGATCAGTATAATACCTGGTTGAATTTATTGAACATAAATGAATTGAAACTAATGAATCCTTATATTGTTTATACAAAGAAAGGTGTATAGTATGCTTATTTTCAAGCAAAATATAAGTCTGCAGGCAATCCGTGTTTACATACCAGGTATGATTATTTCTATAGCGTCTTGAACTATCTATTTTTCTTTTTTTTATATTAAAACAACCAGTTACTCAACAAGTAGTATCCAGATTAACAAAACTCTGTTGGAAAAGAATAGAAATTCCAGGTACAAGCCAGGAACAAACACACATTCTTGTGACATCAAACAAAACTGTTATGGAAGAATGTATAACAAACATTTTTTAATTTAATCAGTCAGGTAAATATCTTTTTACTTTTAGTAAATTTTTAATTAATATTTGTCAAGATTGTAAATTTATTTATTTTAATAATGTTATTTATTATTATATTAAAGACATTTTTGTGTCGAGAGGCATATAGGCACTACAGATATTATAATAATGTTATTTGTAATATGGCAAAACGCCGAAATAAAAAGTATTGATTGAAAAATAAAAATTAATAAAAACCATTCTGTTGTTTTCTTTTCGTATCTTTAATTCTTATAAAATGAAATAAATATATTCTAAATTTAAAATTTGTCTTCGTTTCTACCACCAGAGGGCTCTGTAAAACTGATTCACCATGATACATTTCAGTTCTCTATCTATAGTATACCGCCTAACTCTGAGCAAACGCAACGATGCGATGTATGAATATTTCTCCCGCTTCAAATACAAATCCCCTGAACGCGTTTAGCCAATCACAAAACAGTCTGTCGCGCAACGATTTGACAATTAATGTCACAAATTAGTGTCACCACTGTCACCCTATACGGAGTCTCTTAAGCGATTGAATAGTGATAATGCCGCGTTATACACTAGAAGAGAAAGCCGAAATGATGAAGTGGTACCATGCTGATAATTCTTATCAAAGAATATGTGACTCATTTGCCGGAGTTCCTAATGATACGTTCATTTTAGTATGCGCTGCAATAGAACTAAATTCAACTTTGACACATAGCGATATTTCCAACGATTTAGGCATATGCTGCTCTTCCGTTAACCGCATACTAAAATTAAATGGTTTTCGTAATTATAAATATTCCAAACATCATCAATTATTTTACGGTGATGAGTTTAAACGGATGAATTTCCGTTATTATATAATTAATTGCTCATTATGAACAATTTATTTTATTATCTGTAAGAGTAAATTTTTCTTTACATTACTAGAATTTAATTTAGTTTTTATTTATTTCTGAAGTTTATTTAATTTACTATGAATAGTTTTTGTTACCTTTATTATTAAAATTTAATTTATTAAATCTCTTGATGCCTTATTTGCAATTTTCTTAACCGCTTATTAATAATTTTATTACGCTTTGTGTGACCATCGTCAGTATAACGTATTGCAATTTATTTATTATAAAATCATTACAATAACACAGGACTAAACAATTTATAGTCCTTTAATAGTAATTTGGTAATCAGATAATTTTTCTTACGCGGCTCCATAATATGTAAGTATGTATGACATATGACATCGATGTTGACACGCCTACAGCATTCAGGGGAATTCTATTTGGAGCGGGAGAAATATTCATACATTCGCATCGTTGCGTTTGCTCAGAATTAGGCGGTATAGCTAATCTGTGAGTTCAGTACAACGTGTGCAGTGACAGTCGCGCAATGTCAGTTCCGATCGAAACATACTCTAAGTTTGAAGTGCGAACGGTCATTCGTTTTTTCGCATGCAAATAATGAAACACGAAAAAAAATACTGAGGACTTACGGAGAATGCGTTACGAGTCGAAAACACGTTAGTGTTTGGTGTAAACTGTTCAAAAGTGAACGCACAGCTCTGAGCGATGATTCCAAATGTGTGCAAAAAAAAACTATCAGCAACGAAATCGGATAAGAATAAATTAAATGTCGATACGCTGATTCGAGAAGATCGTCGGTTTAAAATAACGGAAATTGCTTTACTGACCGGCATTCCTAAGAGTTCTGTTCATGAAATCGTATCTGAATTACGCTATCGAAAAGTGTCCGCGAGATGGGTACCAAAACTGTTGACAAAATGTACCGAATGGCGGCAGCAATGGAACTTTTAACGCGCTATCGTCAGGAAAACCTATTTCTAGAGTCTACAGTTATAGGAGATGATACGTGGATATAACACCATACCCCCGAATCAAACAAAACTCGTTGACGTGAAAGCATCCGAGTTCATAAACACCGAAAATATTTAAAATTCCACCAATCTGCAAAAAAAGACAATGACAACTGTGTTCTGGGATATGCAAGACATTTTACTCATAGAGTTTTCACCACCGAAAACGGTAATCAGCAGCGATATTTATTGTCAAACTCTCGATAAACTGCACCAAGGCATTCGACAGAAACGAAGAGGAAGGTTGACGAAAGGAATCAGGTTGTTGCATAACAATGCATGACTGCGCATCTCGAATCAGACGAAGGTCTGGCTTCACAAACACAATTGGCAGATTATTGTCCATCCGCCCCATAGTCTAGACCTGACTCCTTTTGATTTTCATTTGTTTGAGCCGTTGAAAGCTCATTTGTCGGGTAAAAGGTTTGAAGACGGCTACGAACTTCAAGATGAACTACGGCAGTATTTTAGAAATATGGACCCCACCTTTTACGAAGAGGGTATACAGAAGCTTGTGCCTCGCTGGAATAAGTGCCTTAACATGTCACCGCTGAACGTCTACTGTCAGACAATCGCATATCAGCTGTACTTGAGAATGCTAACGAAGTAGATACCCGTGTTTCTTTTATTTGTTTGTAATATGTTGCGATGTCTAAACCAAAAGGCAATTTATAATATTCTTAATAAACTTCGTTTATTGTCAAAATAAAAATGAGAGATAAATTCTTTAAAACAAAATAAAATTCATTCTAGGCACTATTTTTTTAATAAAATAAAATTCTCAATTAAATTAAATCCTCAAAGGTTTGTTATCGTTGCAACAAACAAAATCCATTTCTATCGTAAAAAGCACTTCTAACGTGAAATAATAAACACGTTATTTTTGAAGCTCTGGTAAAGTTGTTTGTCTGTTATTATTATAAATTTGTCTTTTAATATGTTCCCAAAGGAAGAAATCAAAAGCTGACAAATCTGACAGTCACTGTCACACTAAACGTCTACTTCAGCATTGGTGTGGTGTAACTCTCTTTCTCCCGTCGCCGCTTTAAATTTCCTACTTCCCGAATCTATCGGTATAACTATATAGTACAGTCGCCTTTGAATGCAAAATGTAAACCGCATGTGGCTTATACGAGGGGGTATTGATATATAGTTATCCTAGACCGGTTCCGTGGATAAAGAAAAATATTGCGATACAATAGCAACGAAAAATAACATATTAGAAGTGTCAGTGTAAAGTATCACGTCAAAAAGTCAAACCGAAGTAGCGCAATAAAATTT
This sequence comes from Melolontha melolontha, assembly GCA_935421215.2. Taxonomy (NCBI): domain Eukaryota; kingdom Metazoa; phylum Arthropoda; class Insecta; order Coleoptera; family Scarabaeidae; genus Melolontha; species Melolontha melolontha. The sequence goes on along the minus strand of OW285239.1, from coordinate 43,712,785 downwards.
GAAAAAAAGGATGTCGATCGAAATTGTGAAAATCGAAAAATTGGAGTATCGAGCCATTATCATGTACCTGTATTTGAAGGGGCTAAGAGGTAATCAGATTTACGAAAAAATTGGATTGCAAGATTCAAAAGGGGTAAATTTTCCATTGAAGATGAACACCGATCGGGAAGGCCAGTCTCTGTGCCCGTCTCCGAAAATGTTGATGCAGATCATGACATGATGTTGTCAAACCATCGAATTGGGCTAAAACGAATATTTGAGTCACTGAATATTTCATATGAATGTGTCCATCATATAGTTTACGTTGATTTGGACATGAGAAGAATTTCTGCAAAATGGATGCCCAAATGTCTGAATGTTGACCAGAAGGGTGCAAGGGTGGAAGCATTGGTTTCAATCTGTGCTCGATTTGAAAGTCATGCAGAGCTTTAACCCATATTGTTACTATAGATGAAACTTGAGTAAATTTCTACGACCCAGAAACAAAGCAACAATCGATGGAATGGAGACATTCTGGTTCTCCAGGGCCTAAGAAGTTTGCCGTTTTTTCTGGATAAGGGTAGACAATAACTGGGAATTATTATTCGACGTTACTGACTACTCTACGAGTAAAAATTATGGAGAGAAGACCCGGAAAGTTATCCAAAGGTGTCTTTTTTTTGCAGGACAATACCTCTGCACACAAATCGCATGTTGCCATGCAAACAATTCGTGAATTAAGTTCTAATTACTCGACCACCCGCCTTATTCACCAGATCTGACTTCGTCCGACTATCATGTCTTTCCTCAACTGAAAAAAGTTTAAAAGGTCGTAAATTTTCTTCCAACGAAGAAGTGATAGAAGCTGTAGAGGCCTGGTTTGCAAAGCAACATAAAAATTTTTTTTGAAAGGTCTAGAGGCGTTGCAGGGTCGCTGTATTAAATGTATTCATTTAGGAGGAGAGTATGTAGAATAATAAAATATTTTTACTTTCAAATTTTGATTGCTTCTATAGTAGACTAAGAATTTTTCAATGCATCCTCGTACAGCGACCAAGATCCTGAACTTATTTATCATATTGAAACATCATGAAATCTGACAATGCGCTTGTTTATATTCCATGCTAAACTCAGTCAGTAAGATTCCTCACTTTTCTCGAAACGGGCATTTCACTCTGAATGAAACTATAAACACGAGTATTGCAAGAAAACCTGACAAGGTGAAACAGTAAAAAATCCTGTGCAGTTTTTTGGTTGCATATCTATGTAATTAATAGTTCGTACATGCACTTTAACTTTTTTCAAAAATATACAAGACCATTATATTTTTTTAATACAAGAAAATAATTAACACAACCTCTTATCAAGAAAGAAAATGAAAATAACTGTACAAGTAAATTATGTATTCATTTTCGCTGGGTATATTTAATTAAATACTAGACGCCAGGATTTATTCTATCAACTTTAACACAACGCAATTATGTAATATTAAATATTTACATCTTGTTAGCATTCTTTTTTGAACATAATGACGCATGTATTTTTAATAGGGATATTCTTTACTTGGAATTCATTGGGCAAGGCATTCTTTGATCTGTTGTATGTTTTAAACGTGGAGAATTAGGAGAACGCCATATTATGTATATTTTATCAAGGCTACGTCTTTAATGAATATCCGTGTGAATAATTGAGTATTATTTAGAACGTTATTATAATTACTTAAATTGTTACACCTCGTAATATTCTACATTGTTTGAAAAAGCAAATTTGTATAAAATTAAAACATTTTTAATAATATAAAGTATTATTAAAATTAGGGTGTGGAGAACACAATGCAAATTCATATATTTGTGAAAGTATCTCTCCAGAGACGTAGACGCATGTTTCATCTTACTACAGAATCATCAGTACGCCACCACTGGAGAGATACTTTCAGAATTTAACAACCTTGCTATATGACTTTGTTTTATATTCGATATATATTAATGCCATAATATACCGAGTGTTCATTTTCAATTGTCATTCTATTACACCATAAATTCGTTTGCGGCTTGAAAGCCACTTTGTTAATAGCTTTTTTTTGTCAATATATGAATTAACTATTTTCGATTCCTTATTTTGAATTTAGGTACCCCTCCTCTAGTTTAGTCCGACGTTTTGTTTCAATTTAGCTTTCTGTAAGCGCATGGACCTACGATCGCGCAACACTTTTTGTAATTTTCAGTCCCAAGCCTCCGTACGTAAACCTAACTGGTGCTACCTAGCATCTGTTTAGTTAATTCACAACCGTCTCCACTAACTAAGGGCATACACAATAAATAGAGGCTCCGTTTTAAATTGTGCATTTCGACTACCGATTTCGACATTTTGCATTTTAGCGTGTGGTCGATCATGGCTTCGATTCCAATGAAAAATTCCATGGTAATTAAATTTTGAAAATCAGATAATAATAATTATTGTGATTATTATTATTTCGTTATATCACTACATTAGATCTTGTAACTCGACTGAACTGAGGTATTATGCTAATAATATTCTACTGGACCGTAATATGAACCGTGGAACATGTTATATGAGCAGTTATCCTTAAAAATAAATACGTACGATACAAATAAAATTAATTAAAACAATTCTGGTTGTAATAGGTAGCTTTTCGCAAAAAGAAATTTTTAGTAGAATTCCAATGAATTCAATAAATTCAATTTATATAACTTTTTCCAGAGGCGGTGAGGTTTATATTATTTATCACAGTTTTATATTACAGACTATTATATTTTTGAGGCATTTTACAAAAACTGGTTTTGAAGTTTCTGGTTATATAGACTATGGAGAACGACTAGTTAATGAAGATTGGAAACCCTTTTTTAAAGGTAATAACGAGCAATATTGAGACTTATAATCAATATTTTATTTTCCAGGTCTGCAACGTCTTTGGCCGAGACCTACGGATTTAGGTTATTACCACTGGAGAGTTGATAAAAGTGCGTGCAATGATTCAAAGAATTACAAGGTAATTAATTAATTAGATCATACGGTCGATAAATAGAACAAAATTGACCCCAACTATTTAATAGAAAAATATTTCTAACTTACTTAATTTGGTATCGGAAATTGTGAGCACAAATTTGATTTGAATCAACATTGAGTTACAACGTTAACGAAATTTATGCGATTATTTAACACGCCTAAGCATTGAATTCATAAATTATTTGTAACTAATTGGTCAATATTTTCCAATGTTCCTTCTTTATGGGTTAAAGATTTGTTTTATTCTTTATTGCATTTGATTGCAAACATATTCAATAGGATACAGATCCAAATTTTGAACGGACCATGTCAAATTCTGAATCTCATTTTCTTGCTTCCATCTAACGATAAATAAAGCCACAAGATGCATCGTCTACTTGTAAAATATTTCCGTCAACATTTAATATATGTGAGAAATACAAAAGTAATCGCTATTTCCCTACGACTCTGACCACTATACCAAATTATTCCAACATCATTAGTCAAAACGATAACACTTTACTATGGGATGCAAGTACAAGTATTCTGGTAGTAAGCATTCTCAGGTTTCCGTTAAACCGATAAGTATTTTTTAAAACTAAATTGTTCGAAATGTAATGTTCGGAAGTCGAACACTGATTTTTAATTAAGCTTTTTCATCAACTCAGATGCTTAAATTTCAATTATTATATTGGAATGGAAGTTATTACTAGAGTTGGCATTGTAAATAATGTCATTCAGTTGCGCGTGCTTCGAAAAAGTGCAAGGGGTTTAGCAGATAATTAATGTAAATAACACATAACAGCATTTTACTACTAGCGTTAACTTCTCAATCACAGACGCATGCGTTTCCGTCTAACGACTTTGTCAATGCGGATTTACGAAGAAAGTAACGACTATAGTTCGCTCTCTGGTCTAGTAATGAATCTTGTCCTATCAAGTGACACCAGATAATCTCGTGACATCCGACGGACAAATCAGACTACGCCAATGAAAGCGATTTCTTCTCGAATAGCTAAGCTATTGCAAAAGAAGAAAAAATACGCATATTACTGTAAGTCCATTAGCTCGTCGCCAGGTGTTATACACAATAAATTACATGTAATCAATATTAATCCTAAATTGAAAATAAATTGGCTGGTCAACCTGACACCATTTTTTGTGCTATGCAGTATTCACGTATTGCTTACATTCAAATCTATTCCGGAACGTGATTGTCACAAACTTCACAAATTATCACAAGTTTACAAATTCCGGTCAACTTTTGGATCAGAGCAGATGAGAACAAATCTTGACGTTATTTGAGGTGCTGAATTAAAATCCGGGTTTCTTTTTTCAAAATTGGTTCTACTTTGTGAGTTCGCGCATGTTGGCAGCACTGCGCTATCATAATGACAGTCAGCTGTTGGCGTCGCTAAAAACAATATTTAATTTGTATTTTTAAAGTTTTTTTTTTGAAACCAAAACGTGTGAAAATGCAAAGACAGAATTGTAAAGTTGATTCAAAGTATTTTTGTTATGTTTGCGAATGTTATATGATCAGAAAAAGTGGCAAAGTTATTACTAATATGATCAGAAATGCAAATTTTTATTATTTTGGTTTCTCTGTATCAAACACATCAACCGAAATTGTTTTGTAACGCGTGTAGCACAATATTATACAAGTGGTCACGCGGTAAAAAAGTATGTTTTTCATTTTCATTGCCAATGTTATGGAGAGAGCCGAAAAATCATGTAGATGATTGTTACTTTTGTCGTCGGTGTAAATGCAAAAAAACTATCAAAATATAAATATCCTGAAGTATCATCAGTGTCTAAGCCAGTTCCCCGTGCGAGCAATGATCCTTTGCCAATTTGTCCAGGTACGAGTGCAAATTACATGGAAACTTGTAGTTCATCACCGACGAACAGTGGAAGCGATTTTAACATGGAGGAAAAACATTTAGTTTCGCAAAGTTAACTCAATGATTTGGTTCGTGATTTGAATTTATCGAAACAAAAATCAGAATTGATCGCATCACGGATGCAGGAGTGGAAATATCTTGACACTCAAACAAAAGTCACTTTATATAGAACCAGAAATGAGGCGCTTTTACCGTTTTTCAAAAAAGAGGAGAATATATGCTTCTGCTATGACATCAACGGTTTGTTTGATGCGATGAATACACCATACGATGTAAATGAATGGCGTTTGTTCATAGATGGTTCAAAATACAGCCTGAAAGCTGCTCTGATACACAATGGAAATATAAAACCATCAATTCCGATTGCTCATGCAGTACAAACGAAGGAATGCTACGATACAATATGTAAAATTTTTACCAAGATAAAATATAAAGAGCATCAATGGAAAATTTGTGGCGATTTGAAGGTTTGAAATAAATTTCAATTCAATTTTAAAGAATAAATGATTTATATACTATTCCTACAGGTTATTGGTCTCTTGATGGGGATGCAATCTGGTTTTACCAAATTTTGCTGTTTTTTGTGTCTGTGGGATAGCCGTGCAACTGACCAACATTATGTGAAAAAAGATTGGCCAAGCCGTACTAATTATGAACCAGAAAAACAAAACGTCTCTTCTATACCACTTGTGAACCCACAGAACATTTTCTTGCCACCTCTCCACATAAAGCTTGGCCTTATCAAAAACTTTGTCAAAGCGCTCGACCGTGAAGGACCGGCTTTTGAGTACTTGACCAAGTTATTTCTCAATTTGTCGTACGCCAAAATCAAAGAGGGAATATTTGTCGGACCTGATATTCGAAAATTAATGGCCGACAGAAACTTTACAAAATGTTTAACGCCCAATGAAGCAGCAGCATGGGTATCATTTCAAGATGTTGTTCACAACTTTCTCGGTAACCGCAAATCTCCGGATTTCAAGCAGATAATTGACAGTTTGTTGCAAAATTATTGCAAGATTGGAGCTCGAATGTCTCTCAAAATACATTTTCTGCATTCCCATCTCAAATTTTTTCCTGAAAACTTGGGTTATACAAGCGACGAGCAAGGAGAGCGACTACACCAAGATTTGGCGAAAATCGAAAAACGATACCAAGGATTTTGGGACGAGGACTTGATGAGCGACTACTGTTGGACTTTAATGCGTGAAACAGATCCCAAACAGTACAAGCGACTCAGTTCGACTGCTCTTCATTTCTAATTTAACACTTTTTAATGAATAAAATGGAGATTAATTGTCAAAAATTGTAAAAATTGTGTTTATTTAATATCTCGAAAACTAGAACCAAAATCAAAAAACGGAGCGCAGATTCGGATTCAGCGCCCCAAATAACCATAGAAACAGCTTTTGGTTGCTTAGATCCAAAACCGTGTATACTTGTGAATTATTTTACTTCCAACATATATTAAATCTGGAAATTCGCCCATGAACTTCTATACTTTGTGAATCGATGTTAGCTTTATTGAAGTTTGCAATTGCGACATTATTAAACTGAATACAACAAAACTCCTACTAAAAACAATCGTACAAACAAGATACATGCTCCGCCCGTAAAACGATGGCTGACATACAGTCCCCCGACTATAATATCTGTTAAACGTCTTCCACTTTTTCGAAGTACAAGCTACTGACCGAAGTCATATAATTCTTGAGCCCTTTAAATTTACAAGCAAAATTTACATATTATCTATGCCTATTCTGTGTTAATAATTTCATATTTAGTACTTTTATGATGCTTAGGAACTTGGAAATTTTGAGCCCATGGCAATTTCTAGACCCTCCCCTCCTTTGCACTTCGTCATGCAATCTACCTGGAATGTCCGGAGGAAGATCGTTAGTTGTTATACATCTAGTATTCTTAGTTCATTCGCATAAATCACATAATATATTTCTAACATTTAGCAACAACAAGCTACTTCTGTGTAAAAGTGCCATATACGAGGTGCTGCCCAGAAATTCCCGGAATTCGAATATGGCGCGGGAAGGGATGGTAGTACATCTCTATAGCGCTAGTTGGTGTGAGCTACGCCTGTACTAAGTTAGTCTGTCAAACAGTACTTTGCTAAGAGAGGACAAATAATTTTTGAGTTTATATTTATTGAGTTGTGTTTGAGTTATTCTGCGACGCTACAATATCTGATGTGAAAAAGCAAAGAACGTGCATCAAATTCTGCTCCGTAAAACTTAGCAAAACGTCAGCGAACTCTGAAAATGCTTAAACAAGCTTTTAGTGAGGATGCTTTAAACCAGACGCAAGCTTATGAATGGTACAACCGTTTGTGTTGGTTGATGATGATCAACGTTCCGGTCGTCCATCTACGGAGAACACGCACAAAATGTAGCAAATGTGCATGATGCTATACTGCAAGATCGTAGGGGTGCAATTCATGACATTTGTAACATTGTCACTTAGCCGTACAGCGTTTGTCAGCGTATTCTGCCCGGCGTCAATCTATACATCACTTGTGCGTTAGTTTCTAGCATCAACGACAAAGGCAGTACTACCCCACGCTCCCTACTCCTCTTGTGACTTCTTCGTATTTCCGAAGTTAAAACTCAAGCTCAAAGAGCGCCGTTTTGAAACTAGTAAGAAGATCCCGACTGGATCACAGGCAATCTTGAACACGTTAACACGCCTTTCAGCACTGCTTCCAATCATGGACAAGTTGCTGGGATCGGTGTATTCTTTCGGTAGGAGAGTACTTTGGAGAAGATGGTAGTGAATAAGTTGTAAGAACAATTTATTGTGTTTAGTAAATACGAAAGTGTTTACTAGTATTCGCAAGCTAACAGTCTGTGATTCAAGGGAACTAATTATCGCTTTAGTTTCTCAAACCTAACTTGATATCCACGGATTTACAACCCATGGATCAATTAGTCACCAAGGATTAAAATCCGATAATACCCCTTCTCGTCATTCGTCAATTATCAATGACTTTTTTATTAAAAATCATTTAATTTTTCTATTCGCATCCCGGTATTCACCCGATTTGACCACGCCATTATTCTTTATTCTCTAAACTGCAATGTAAGACTAAAGGAAACCGTTTTTGCATTAATCGAAAACATTAAATGGTCAGCAACCACCACTATCAACACCAGTGCAATCAGCTACATAGTTATTTGATACACTTCTTCAAATAGCAAATCTATCTTCTGCAGTAGGAGACTATTTCGAATAAGTCAAGATTTATAACTAGAGCTGAGGATGTTTGCGGTATAACCATGGTTATATCATGTAACCATAGTAAATTACTATTGTTATATGATATAACCATGGTTATACCGCAAACATCCTCAGCTCTATTTATAACTAAATAAATTGACTCTCTAAGCCATGCCAGTTATTTTCTAGACAGAGGGTGTACTTCTTTGCCCGTAATCTTCTTGTCTATTTTCCCGACCGTGTGTAAATAACGATAATCACCCTCATCACGTGTTCTAGGCAAGCTGCGCAAATGTATTAAAAGTATTAGCACTCAATATGGACTGTTGTTACAACCCAGCGTATTCCTCTTCAAGTGTTTAGGTAGCTAATTCCGTTAAATTTCTGCTTGTCTATTTCATTTTATCTATCTAGGTGCTATAAATTTCATAATTTTAGTTAAACCATATTCAAATTAAATTATTAAAGAAAAATACTGGAGGTAGATAAAACAATTTTAAACTATTGATTCTCTCTTCGCCGTTTCTTCCGAATTATATATCTATATACTTCCATAGTACCAGAGTTGAATCACAAATTATATCCGAAATCATGACATCTACGCACTTCTAAAATTCAATTTACGAGTCAACGTTTGCGGGCGTTAAATTCACAAAATAATTTGTATTTGAGCTTTATTGTATGAACAGGGGAAATAAGAAGCGTTTCCTAAAATCTAAAATATTTGAATTATTTCGTAGTTGTGGATTAACTATTTCAGTTTCATAGATAAAAATGTTGGTAAATAATTACGAAGATTCCTCTTATGTCTAAGTTGTAGTAAGTAGTAAGTTGTAATAACGACTTTTATGTAAATGTTAACTGCTATGTTTTTGAGAAAATGCAAATTAAAATTACAAGCGTGAAATTTTTCAAGCGCTCTTTAAATTTTGCAACAATTATTTCTTGGTTTTTCGAATTTTCTTTTTAACAGATATTATTGCTTAGAATAATAATAATAATACACTCCGCCACAAAATTAAGGGCTCATATATTTAATAATAAAAAATTTAGAATTTCTATAAATAAGCAGTTTCTGGTCAACGAAATAACTTTTTATCGTGTCTTATTGTTGTATCAGCAAGTAGACGTAATAATGTATTAATTATAATTGAAAGTACGAATTAAGTACTAAAGCTCATTTTTCGAGTTTTTTTTTTAATATGTCAACAAAAAAGCTACAAATGTCAAGTTAAAGTAACAATATGAATCGCCGTCAGTATCTTTAAACATTTATCAAAAACCAACGTTGTTAAATTGGTGACTCTTGTTGAAGAGGGTTATTCCCAAAGAGACGTTGCTGCAAGGCACACACGTTGCTGCACAAGGTGTAGTGAGCAGGACATGTACTAGGTAACAGGAGACAGATTATTTAGATTATTATTTAGATTATATACAAACCCAATGGAAGATCGTTTCATACGTTTAACCGCTAAAAGAAAAAGGTTTTGCAATGCAAGGGAATTAAAAGAAGGCCTTCAGCTAGCTACTGAAGTTTGAAGCCTTATAGACTTGCTACGGGTCCCCATTTGACTGCAGCTCACAAGCGAGATAGACTAGAATTTGCTCGGTAACATGTTAATTGGACTATTGAAGAATGGCGACATGTGTTATTCACTGACTAGTCAAAGTTATGGGCTAAATAACTAATCAACAACTGAAAAAGACAATGTATTTATGCAGTAAACATTAATATACAAGGTGCTGTCCAAAAATTCCCGGAATTATGAATGTGGCGCGCAAAGGGATGGTAGTACAGCTCTAGAGCGCTAGATGGCGAGAGTTACGTCTATACTAAATCAATCTATCAAACTGTTCTTTGTTAGGTGCTGACAAATAGTTTTTGTGTCTAAATTTGTTGCAATGTCTAATGTAAAAGAGCAAAGAACGTGCATTAAATTCTGCTTCAAACTTAGTAAAATGGCAGCGGAAACTCTGAAAATGATTAAGCAAGCATTTAGTGAGGATGGTTTAGGACAGATGCAAACTTATGAGTGACACAACCGTTTTAAAAATGGACGTGCATCAGTTAATGATGATAAGCGTTCAGGTTGTCCATCAAAGGAAAATCTGTCACAAAATGTTTCAAAAGTGCATCATGCTATCCTGTAAAGACCGAAGGAGAACAATACATGACATTTGTAACGTTATCGGCTTGTCAGCCTACTAAGTGGGGCAACAATTCGTGGATCCTAAACCACGACAATGCACCAACCCACATGTCACTTGTTGTGCGTCAGTTTCTAGCCTCAACGAAGATGCTTGCAATCGCTTGCAATCGGAAGACTTACAGCATTGCTTCAAGTCATGGACAAGTCACTGGTATGTATTTATGCAGATGGAAAGTACTTTGAAGAGGATGGTTCTTTCCAGAGCATTTTCCTAATACCGCTTTAATTTTCCGTTATTATAGCATGCCTTAGATACTTTAGCCGCTGTATTTTTACTATGGCAGTAAAGTCAAGATCTCTATATAGATTGCCCAATTCATAATTCCTTCAAGACTCATTCAAGAATGCTGTTGCTTGTATAACCGATTCTTAAATATTTCCTGAAATCCTTTTTACAAAAGTATTTAAAATGCTTTATTCCGCTTTTAAAATAACAAATAAAATAGTATACTGGGAAATGCATGTCCGCTATAGATTCATACTATATTTTCGTAAATGTCGTAAGTTATAATTTATTTGTCATAAGTTAAGCTTAACTTAAACTTATGTCAATTTTCTGTTAAAAAAAAATTCAAGAATATGAATTTCTTCTGATGATGATCCTCCGAAGAAGATAAACACCGTTTTTTCGGCCGATGAGATTATGGTCACGATTTTTTTGGGATTCGAAAAGTTGAATATTTACAAAAAGGAAGTACAATAACTAGTCAATATTATGCTGATTTATAGACATATTTTGATGTCGAACTAAAGAAAAAATTATCGTATTTATTATTTAGAAAAAAGTTTTATTCCACCAGAATAACATGCACTCTGATTCAATTGCTAAATTTTTAGAGTTAGAATACGAATTTCTTCCTCGTCATATTCAGCAGATCTGACTTCGTGTGACTTTTTCTTATTTCAAAACTTGAAAAAATGGCTTGGTGGAAAGAAATTCCAATTTTGACGATCTTCCGAAAGATTACTTTCAAGATGACTTAAAGCAATTGAAAAGACTGTTCTAAATGCATAGAATGTGATGCTAACCAATTACTTTATATTCCTCACTTTACATAGTTTGTGCGTAAAACTATAGCTATTCTGTAAACTGTCAAAAATTGGTAACTAGAAAATCGTAAATTAAAAGAATAGAATAGAAAGCCTGCTTGAGCTATTGGATCTGTTGCAATGGCAGATCTGTGATTGGACGCGTTATCCTGGGCAAGAGAATACTTTTGCGCCAACATTTTTCTTTTATCAAGTCACGTAATTTGGGAATTAAACTGGTATAATATACACCTGTAATTATGGTCCCCTTCGCCCGGAAATCTACTAAAATTACACCTTCAGCATCCGAAGATATGTATAGTGTGACTTTCCCTGCTGAAGGTTGCATCTTGAACTTTTCCGGTGGTGGTGAACATTGATGTGTCCACTCCTTACTCTGTATTATGGTCTCTATATCATAATGTATAATATCCAGGACTCATCTATTGTCACCAATTTTGCAAGAAAATTTTCTTTGGCATGTCTATACTGCGATAAAAGACGACTGCAAATGTCTTTTCGAGTTTACTTGTGTGCATTTGTTAGTATTCGCGGCACCCATTTTGCAGAAAATATTTTCATGTTCAATTCGGCTGTAATTATATTAGATACCACATGGTATGAGAGACCAATATCTTCAACTTTTTGTCTAATGACGTATGAAACATATGTTTTGAGAAAAAAATCGAAGGTAAAAATCGATTAGTAGTAAAAATTTTATTAAAACAAACATTTGGAAATTATTATAAACTATTGCGTCATACAAAAACTAAATTCACAAAACTGATAAAGGTTCATGGTCCTCAATGGCGCGCAATTTTGGTAGAATTCTCCCCATCATTCTCTGGACAACGTTTATATTGACTTGTCGAATCTTCTGTAATATTCTGGCTCGTAACTGTGCTTTATTTTGGGCTTCCCAACCCCTGTCATATCCTGCTCGGTAGTGTACAAAATTCCTCAATGGGGCGCGCCTGGGGTACGTTGGGGGGATTGTCTTCCTTAGGTACCTACATAATTCACGTTATGTTCAGTTAACCAGTTCTGAGTAATTCTAGCATAGTGGCAGGAAACCAGATCGGGTACAACATCATTTGGATGATGAGCATTCATGAAATTTATCAATTTAGATAGACATTTGCGAATATAGACGTTGGCGTCCCCAGCTTCACCTCTAACTATCCCAACGTAAGGTCTTGAAATTCCTGCTTGGGAAATAGCGCACTAGACCATAATCTTGTCGGCAAATTTCGCTTTCGGTTTGAATTTTACGTTGTCAGGACAATTTGACATATTGAACGCGTAAAAACCATCGTTACCCTTTACTTCCGAATTGCATAATGTGAAATATTTCTCATCGTCTAAAACAAAAACTCTGTTGCCAATCAAATGTTGACGCCTTAATGTTCGGCAGCATCTGAGGATTCTCTCTAGGGTTGCGGTGTATTTGGAACACTTCCTTCTTTTCGATATTCTAATCCATTTTTAGTCAATATTCTGCCAACCGTTCCATGCGCAATTCCAAATCTACGGCCTAAAGGGCGCGTAGACGTCCCAACTCTGTCTTGAGCAGATTGGATGAGTCTGTTTTCTTCATGTTGGGCCAAAACTGGAGGTCGTCCACTTTTCGGTAAATTCATGCATGGCATATCTTCTTCACATTCCTTAATTGTGCTGTAAATGGTTGACAGTCCAATATTTTGGTCTCGAAAAATGTTAACAATCTCGCGTTTAGGTACTCGTCCAACTAAATTATTTATAGACTTTCGTATTTCAATCTTGTATGACATCTTTCAAAACTGTTTCTGACAAATCTAACATGTCACCATAGTAACTAACAAACGAGCATCTTTTCCAGCCCAGTCGGTGGTAACTAGTTTGGACTATTTTTGGTAATAACATTAGTCGTCAAAACTTTTTCTCAAAACTTATGTTCCATACGTTAGTCACAGTCGATCTTGTAGCACGAGATCGTGGGCCTTTTTAACAGTTTCTTGGGTAGTGACGGTTGTGGGCTCTCCAACTGCATGTTCGTCTGTACACGACTGTCTACCAAATTTAAACTCACGACACCGCCTTTTTAAATATATCATATGATACTACAGATTCCCCTAATGTAGCCACCAAATCTTGATGAATTTGAGTTGGGGTTATCTCTTTTAAATGTATTTAATCATACTGATACTGATATGTCAGTCGTCTACTCTAAACACGCTTCAACAATATCAGACTTGTAAGTTTCTAACATTAGTCTATACATAATAGGTTACAATGCGACGTGAAGATAGATAATTGTTTTGTTTTATAAATGAGTCAGGGACGGAGCAACCTCATTTCCTTCTTGACACTAGGAGAATACTTCACTCATTTACGAGGGGTGGTAAATGAGTGAAGTATTCTCCTAGTACCAAGAAGGAAAGGATGTTGCTTTACATGTGCAACCCAACAATAAATGTAATTCAAGTGACAGTTTATCTTGTAAAAACGCGAATATTTTATATGAACTTGAAAAAGTTGATGAATAATTTTTCTTCTCTTTTATTTTCACTTAATTTCTGTTTTTCATTAGCTCAGATTAAATAGTATTGAAATAATAGTTTCCTTTATTACGACACACGATACATCTAGCTAAACATTAATTACAATAATTACTGACTTGCATATAAAAGAAACCTAAAGAAATGATCACGATATGAATACTAGATTTTAATGCAGTCGAGTAGTATGAAAGATTTTGATTTCATGCATAATTTTATGCACGTAAATGTGCATATTAACTAATTATATCTGATATTTGCAGAATAAAGTATCTATTACCTAATCTTAATACGAAAGACAAATCAATCTACATCAACTTTATACTAAACTTCCACTACTACTCTTGTGGCCTTAATTCAATTATCGTATAATACACCCATTAGGTCTGACTCCTTAACGAACTTCATTATCCCTTGGATAAGATTCAGTATTTGAGTGTTTGATTAAATAAACATCTCAATAACAATTGTGTACTATTCCGCACTCTTCACTTATAAATTTGGGTCGAAACATTCTCTAATTCTGTCCGAGTCAAAGATCAATTAAAATTATTGAAAACAAGTTGTTTCACTATTATTAATATGCAATATTTGTATTTACAATTCTCGTTGAAGAACAAAATTCAAAGTGAAGTTCAACAACATTACAATTAACATAAAAAATAACCATCGAGTGAAAATTATTAAATTTATGTACCTAATTTTCAATAATAATTAATAATATATATTATAATTTTTCTTTATATTTTTTTTATTTTTAAATGGAAAGAGAATAGAATATTTCTTACCTGACGAAATTACAGATCTTATACTGCAATTCTTTCGTAATTTTTGGTGCTCCGGTGGTTGCTTTGTCAGTCGAGTCGCTGTGAGTTCTTGCTGTTATCAATGGGGGGACAGGTGTATATAAGCCTCGTAGATGCCTTGTTTTTGTTTATTTATAAACGCATTAAAATTTTAAGATACTTAAATTGACAACTATTGCCCTTAACTTTAGTTAGTCCCTAGTGCTGCTTAGGTGTATTGTACGAGAGAAACAGGTAAGTATGATCTTAATTGGTAGTTTATTTAATATATAACATAAGAAAAACATAATGTGATAATGGTGACAATGTAATGATTTTGGTACAAATTATGCACACATTCTTATTTAAAGTAAAACTATATAGCCTTTAACTTTCTTTTTTCCAATTAAATATAACATCAAACTCCTATTTTAATACATAAAACAAAGTTGAGTTAGTTACACCATTTATAACTCAAGAACGGCTGGACCGATTTTAATGATCTCTGATTTGTTGGATTCGTCTCCGCCCCGAATAGCAGAATAACTATTAAAATATCGGCAAAATTCACGGAAAAAAATTATACAGAAAATTAATTTTTAAATAAATATGATTAGTAACTCCGCCATCTCCCGCAATTGACAGCTTAAATCACGCACGCTTATCGTTTATTTGTAATAATTGATGTCCATTGCAAATCAGTGATATGTACATTTTTTTTGTTTCATGTTGTGGTTTGTGGTTTGTTTTGAAAAAAGCATATAAAGGTTATTACCGGTCGATTTGTTTGTTTTGTGCTAGTGTTATTAATAAGTCTTATTATGCGAGTATTATTATTAACGATGCCGCGACCCAAGAGATCTAATCTTTCCCAACAAAGCCGTAATGCAATTAGGCTTCGGAACATTGCTAATCAATCCACTGTAGAAGAACGAGAAATCGCACGAGAAGAACGCCGCATTAGTATGGCCCGACTTCGTGCTTCTCAAACACAAGAGCAAAGAGAGGCAGCCCGTGAAACGGTTCGGTTGGCAATGAAAAATCGTCGAGCTTATCACACAGATCAACAACGAAATAATCTTGGACGCGCAAGAAGAAATGCTTCAGGTGTTAATTTGAATCGAGCAGCGTTTCTATACGATTGCACAATTGATTACAGCTCGCATCCTTTCGTTCGTATTGGTCCAATGGACGTTGTTTGCGAGCATTGTGGCGCATTGGAGTTTGCTGGAGAAACGCCTGGATTGTGCTGTCTTAATGGCAAAGTGAAATTGTCATTATTTACTCCACCACCTGAGCCATTGCACTCATTGCTTCGTGGTGAAACACCTGAATCAGGACATTTTCTAGTGAACACTCAAAAATAAAATGGCTGCTTTTAAATGACTTCATTTGGGACAGACGTTATCGAAGAAAACTGATTTAATCCGACATTCAAGGTAAAATATGTTGAAGAGAGTAAATGTTCATTTTCTTTAAAAGATAAAAAATTGCTCAAATGTAGGTTCAATAATAGGTGAAAACGATTTGTTAGGTCTCTGTATTTGTATCTAAAATAAATAAGGCATGCTAACATTTTAAAAAAGTTATGATTATAAATCATTAGATAACAAAACGAAAAATGTCGTATATCGCAAGATCCTTCACTGAAGAGAATCGGCCCGAGTGCAACCTATGCAGCAAAATACACAGCTTCAATAAAGCAGATGTCTTGCTGACAAGCCATTGAAATACTTGATTTTTGTACTTTTATTGAATTTTTCTTTGTACATATTATCCTAATAAATTAATAAAATCCTAAATTAAGTTTAACTAAAAGTTAACACGACATTTATTGACTGTTAGGCGGTACGAAGTTCGCCGGGTCAGCTAGTATAATATAAATAAATGTCTTCTTTTACTTTTTGTGTCAAACGCAACAACGCTTATTATCGCAAAATGATATTTATATTCTTGGACAATTCTATTTGATTTATTAATACTACTTTTGACAATATAAAAAAAACTTAATAAAAGGTGAGTGCTTCGATACTAGTAATAATGATAATAAGAATTTCTAGGATTGATTTGCCAAATGTTACGTAGGTCAAATGTTTTTATGTACCTGACATATGTTTGCTTAACAGATTCGTTCCCGCGCGGATTTTCCGCCGGTCGATGTTGCCCGTTGATTGGCCGTTGCTCCCTTGTCCGTAGTTGGACAATTTCAAGCCGGGACGCGGTTTGTGAAACAATTGCTTTTCCCGTTGCACTTCTTTTTTTCCACGGGCTTTTCTTTCTGTGGAACTTCGCCGCTCCAATGTCTGTTTGGAACCAAATTTCTGGCTAACTTGCCTGGATTCGTTTCAATCTTATCCCTTGCGTTGTGGGTGGTCTTCTTTGGATAATTTTATACGATTCTTTGATCGATGTATTATTTGTTTTTGGCGACTTATCGTTGCGTTGTGTCACTTTGTGTATAAGTCGCCTTTCACGGTAATATTTTTAATAAAATGTACTTCTAAGATTCGTGTTTTATTTTGTTTTAATTTTACTGTCTTTCTAAGTTAAATGCTTTAATGTTTAACGCTATTTCTCACTGTCTTTATTCGCTACTGGGGATAGTACGTCTACCCTCGATGATACTTCTCGCACGAATCTCGAGCACGGACTATGAACCCTGTTTTCAATTGTTTTTGAGTTTTCGCCTTGACGTTAGCATCTTTAATTATGACTGAAGTTGTTCGTAAACTGCTTTGAAGTTTTGAAAGTATACTGATTTTTTTATTAGATATTATTATTATATTTATTATACATTATTATACATTAATTGTTTACATTTTTTAAATTGATTTTTCATTTTCAATAAAGTATGTTTTAAAATTAAATCTTAATAACTAAATATACATTTTTCTATCTTCTTGTCCCCATACCTTTTGTTTGCTTTTTCTAATAAAAAAATTATTTAGTGAAATAAAAATATAAATTCCACTTTTGTTGCGCTTGTTTGTCGTTTGGTAAATATAAACTTGTGTTTTTCTTACTTACTTGCGCAGTATCACAAAGAATGACCTACAGCATTGCTTCGAACAATGGAAGGCACGTATGCAACGGTGTATAGATAAGGGAGGGGAGTATGTTGAAGGGGATAAAAGTGTATTGTAACTTTGTTTGCAATAAATCACATTTTTCACATCAGTCTCGTTATTTAATTGCCGCACCTCGTATTTGTATCGCTTATTACTCATTTGCACTTGAACATGTAATATCCTAGTAACGAGCCATCGGAAAAATTCATAATTGGAGTAGACTGTGAAATTGGGTTGGTACTTTAGCCACTTCCACATAATGACACATTACTTGATGCTTGACAGTTTCATTTGGTTTCATTGTAAAAAAAAGGTTATGGCATTGAAATGATACTACAACAAAAAAGAAAACAAATAATTTATTTAATATCGAAATCATAATCAAAATTTACATATAGATACAGAGAAGTTGTTGAAAATGTTGTCCATTTACATCTAAACAAATTTAATTTTTTTATAAGAGTTTTGAAAAATTTGACACAAACTTATAGTTTCAATGTCAAATAATAAATGTCATTATGTGGAAGTGGCTAAAGTACCAACCCAATTTCACATTCTACTCCAATTATGAATTTTTTCGATGGCTCGTTATAATATATAACACGATCGCACCATCATCCGACCCAACTGAATACTGTCATAATAACTTTTGAACTCCATCCGAAAGATTAACAGATGAAGATTATAAACACGAAGAAAGAAGAAATATCAAACACGCTCTTTTCGCGAACGGTTATAGCCAAAAGAGAATAAATGAAACCAGGATTTCTGCAAGAAATTTTAAGGTTACCTTCATATTTATTTTATACCTTTCATACGCTTTCTCTTTATTTTAAGGACACACTGTATATTTAGATAATTTTTGATTTAAGTTTATTAGATCAAATTATTATACTATTAGTTAACTTAAATAATATATTCAGTGAAATTTTTTCAAAAGAACACATCTCTTTATGTCATATGCAACAGAAAGTATTTATTTATTGCTAGTAATTTTATGTAAGTAATAAAAAACAAAGACATGAACTTGATTATAATATAGTTCCATTAGCATTTCAACATGAAAAATACGTCATCAGGCCGCTGTTAAACAACGACGTCAATTTTACTGAAGGGTTACTCAAAGACATTCTCAGGGGACAAAATTTTAATTTTTCGCTTCACGTTCTACGATCTCTTTACTCTTTCGTTTTTCTTTTATACACTAATGATATCTTGAAAAAAATTCCAGTTTTAATATCGAATTTATTGAAGTACAATTTTATATGACAAAATAAATTTACTAGTTGCTGTTAAAGATCTGTAACATTCAGAGATAATAGCGGGTATAGAAATAATAAGATCTAATAATCCAATTAGTTTAGGTTAAATCAACACTGTCTTAAACAATGTTATACGGAGCGGTTCCAATATGAATACAATTGAATAGAATCGATTCAACTAGGTTACGGCTATATATGAATGAGTTTTAGTTCATATAAGAAAACTAAAAGCCAGTAATAATTCCGATTAGGAATTGCTTTTATTACCTTTTACTCATAAAGAAAATAGTTACAAAGAGAATACGAATATGAGGTGCATAAGACGCGTTGAAATTAAACTGAACTATTTAATTATTTCATTTATTTAGATGGAGAAAATGGCATGGGAGAAACATATATTCAAGTAATGTAAACAACTAGCAACTAAATTCAGAAGCACGTACTGGATATTATAGCGGCTAACGCTAGAAAATAAATTACACGGATACAAAACTATGCTAAAACAGATTTTGACGTACAGAATGAAGCTATAAGGCGCAGTTACTAATTCAAACTTAGAAATGCTCCAAAAATCTCAAAACAAATTACGTCGAAAACAAACACCGTGGTATGGGATATTCTGTTGGCTTGAATCAGTGTCTAAGTCGCTAATTTACATTATATTTAAAACACTTTTATTTAAATATTAGTAAGTATCTTTGTTGGAAGACTCTCTGCATATTATAAGGTTTCATTTCAACACACAATCATTCATAAAAAATACTTATTATCAGCATTGTGGATAGATTATATGTTAAATGAAAGTTAATAAAAATTTACCTAATTAATTACCCGCTATTGTTAATCACTACAACCTCAAAAATAATAAATTGTGATTTTTTGTGTGTCTTTGTAATTTCCTATGAAATATAGGGTAATCATAAAGTAAGGGGTATACTTTAAAGCCTTATTTAATTTTAAGAAATAAAGCCAGTAGCAAAAAGTAAATGGAATCTAGTTGCTTTTGGATTTGGATTTTACTGTATCTATGTAAAACAAAAGAGTTGTCATTACAATTGTTGACATGAGTGTCATAACGAAATCAGTCAATTCAGAGTTTTATTTTGAAATTAAAACTCAAGTAGACGTAGAGTTCAAACGACTCAAACTGTAATAGCATGGATTTATAAACAAGAATTGGTTTAGTTCTATGAATGCGGCAGAAATTACACCGCTGGATTAGGAAGTTTTCGCACGAGATTGGGTTTGAAAGCGGGTCCCTGTCAAATGAAAGCGTACCGCAATTTGATACAAAAATTTGAAAGAGGGTCTGTAACTGGTCTACCAAGATCAGGAAGACCAAGAATTAGTGATGTCCAAGTCGCAGAGGTTCTTCATAAAAATCAGGACGTAGCCAGAAGTAATCCACTAGGAATCAGCAGTGCAATATAAACCATATAAACTAAAAATGCTGTTTGAATTAAAGATTTGGCTACTAGGTACGATTTCTCTTTGCGAGTAATGGCTCAGATGGAAATTGAACCCGAATAGTTATCCCGTATTTTATGGACAGATGAGGCACATTTTACTCTGAATGGTAGAGTCAATACTCAAAACTGTAGAATCTGGCCTGTATAAAATCCACAAGAAATCGTTCAACAAGATCTTCATGACAAGAAAGTCACCGTTTGGTGCGGTTTTACAGCTGATTTTATGATTGGTCCGTATTTCTACGATGAAATGCAGAATGAAGAAGCCGTATCTGTAACTGTAAACGGTGAACGATACTTGCAAATGGTAAGAGATTATGTTATTCCACAGCTGCAAAACGAGCACCACGGAATTGAAAACATCATTATTATGCAGGGTGGAACATCCTTGCACATTTTCCGACCAGTCAAAGAATTGTTAACCAACGTTTTTCAAGATCGTGTGTTAAGCAAACATTTCGCAAATTCATGGCCAGAAAGATCACCTGATCTTAACCCAGCGGATTACTGGCTGTGGGGTTATTTAGAAAGTTTAGTGTTTAGAAGACGACCAACAACGTCACAAGATTTAAAAGACAATATTATGGAGCAAATTCGTGCAATTCAACCAGAAATGTTACGGAATGCTATGTATAATTTGGGGAAAGGTTGGTATAATCTTACAACAACAAAATAGAGGTCATATTGAGCAATTACCGTAACTGGTTTTGTGCATACTAAATCCCATTTCTTAAGTAATTAAATTTCATTTATTTTTTGTTATTAAGTTAATTTGTTAAAAGTATAATAATTTAAAATATATCCCTTATTTTATGATAACCCGTTATTATAAATATGAATTCGGAGTATAGCATTTTTTTTTCTAATAAGGACTATTTACAAAATTTATAATGCAAGGAAACAATACGCATAGAACTTTATAAAGACAAAATACTTTTAAAGGTCTTCTTAATCAGGAATATTTGTTTTATAAAAATGACTAGCTGAACCCAGTAATCTTTTCTATTGCTAGATTTGAGTATATTTGTATATGTAGATTAAATGAACACAATTGAAAGTTTGATATAAATTATTGTGTTTAGCTAAAATTAGCAATTTCATTTCATTGGATGATTCAGTAGCACGTGACAGTGACATATGTAATCTACTTCCTTAATTTCGTTCTGCTGTTTCTTCTTCTTTTTCATTCTGTCATTCTGCTCGTTTTCTCTTGGCTGCATTGAGGCGACGAGCAATATTTTGTCGTTTTGGCGGCGTTTTTAACAGCAAAATGTAATTCCAACAGCAAAGTCGAACAGTCAGAATGTAAAATCAACATAAAAATACTTATAAAATTTCACTTCATATTACAGCAAAATTGTCAGAATTAGTATTGAAAATTTATCTTTCATTTTATAAAAGTAAGTCCAATTATCAAAACAATGATACTCGAGATTAATTCAACGCATGGGTGACAGTATTTCTTACCTCGTGAACCTCAATGTGAGAAATACTGTTTCGTGGCGCCATCTACATTTACATAAAAGTACTGCTGCTATTGATATTATGTTATTAGATTCCTAACTTTCTTTCTACTGGCCCGATCGAGAATTTCAATACCTCCGATCAATGCGGATCATTAAAAAAAAATCGCACGTAAATCGGTCCAGTAATTTTTCAGTTTATAACGGACACACATATGAACATTGCCTTTTATATATAAGGTGTTAACGCTAAGAAATAAGTAATTAAACTTCTAGTTTCAAAAATTCTTTTATTGTAAATACCACTACAATATTGTTTCGCCATACAATGGCTTCATCAGATGGATTAAATACTGTATTTCCAGTATTTCATCCACCTGATGAAGCCATTGTATGGCGAAACAATATTGTAGTGGTATTTACAATAAAAGAATTTTTGAAACTAGAAGTTTAATTACTTATTTCTTAGCGTTATAATGAAGTTTCAACAAGTATCTCATTCGTCAATTAACTATATAAGGTGTTACTCAGAAATTCCCGGAATTTATATTTGGCGCCCGAAGAAATAGTAGTACAGCTCTATAACGCTAGATTATGTGAGCTACGTCTATACTAAGTCAGTCTGCCAAACGGTACTTTGTAGGTGTTCACAAACAGTTTTCGTGTTTATATTTGTTCAATTGTGCTTGAGTTATTTTGCGATACTACAATGTCGAATGCGAAAGAGCAAAGAACGTGGATCAAATTCTGCTTCAAACTTGGTAAAATGGCAGCGGAAACTTTGAAAATGATTAAACCAGGTTTTCGTGAGGATGCTTTAGGCCAGATGCAAACTTGTAAGTGGTACTATCGTTTTAAAAATGGACGTGTGTCGATTGATGATGATGATGAGCGTTCCGGTCATTCATCTACGGAGAAAACACAAAATTGGACAAATCCATGACATTTGTAACATTGTCGGCTTATCATACGGCGATTGTCAGCTTATTCTGCCCGGTGAATTCACGATGAGGCGTATTGCTGCGAAGTTTGTGTCAAAGTTACTCAGCATTAAACAAAAACATTCATTTAGACACAAAGGTGAAGGAAACTGCCGAAAGGGATGCGAACTGCAGTGCCAGAATCATTACTGGCGACGGATTATTGGATGTGCGGGTATGACCCCGAAACAAAGCAGCAATCATCGCAGTGGAAGATGCAATCGTCACCACGATCGAAGAAAGCACGCCTCGAAGCAACGATAGATCGATGTTAATTTGCTTCCTTGAAGCTGATGGTATCGTTCACAAAGAATTTCTCCCTCCGGCATAATTATTTAGACGATTTAAAATTGTCGCCACAAACATATGCCGGTAGATAGAGTGGTCTTCGTGTCACTGGCTTATACAGCAGTCAAAAGCCTTCAGCCACCATGGAGCGTTGGACTAGGGAGCATCATGCTTTTGCAGTTGATTGTTTTTTTTAATGGTGATTCGGCCACGTTAAGTCGACGTTTTAACCTATGGACCAGATGCCGCCGCAATCTGAGTGTAATTTTCACAGGAATTTCAAACGAGTAGAACATACGGTTGCTGTCATATATTGAGGCTAAGTACCCACATATCTATATATATAAAATATATATATATATAAAATCATTTCTTGACTGTTGCGTTTGTTTATTAAGATATTTATTATTAAGAAAGCTTAGACATCCTTTAATAATTTTATTCAAGCAAGAAACGGCAAATATATACCAATACAAAGTATTACACACATGTATTTCTAATGTTTGTCAAATAACGACTACTCCATAAGATAATATCATTTCGCCCAATTAATATGTTGTTTCGTATGCGTTTTTTTTTCACTAGTTTCTTTAAGATTCTCCAAAGTGATGTTCGTTTTACAGCAGGTAAACTAGCATCTCCTCTAATAGCCTCACATATTTTCGTGCAAGTTGGTAACTCATTTTTTAACAAAAGTCTTCAATCATACCTTTTACGGTTTCTTCCAATTTATTGTAAGCATCTTAGCAACTTCGTTTTCTAAAAGCAAAATGCGAAACTCCAAACATTTTAATTTCTTTGATAATGTCAAACACTGTATCCCTGCTAGTCTCTACTTTCCTTGACTTTTGACGAACAGCAGCTGTTTTAGACATATTAGCTTTGTTTTTAAAAACACATACCATCCGCCTCTGTCCACTTTTTTACATATTTTTAGTTAACATTATTTGATGGACCTGCTGGTAAAGCTTCTTTTACCTATAAAGAACTATTTTTAACGAATATTAATAATAAATAGCACAATAAACAACTAATAGAACACCCAATTCAATAGCACTGACAGAAGTACTAATCAGTACTGACATTAATTGACAATTTTGCCTGCGTAAATTGCCCTCTCTTTTAACCAATCACCAGCTTTTATTTTAGGCCCTATCTTTCTCAACGGTTCATTATTATTTGGAATGGCCCATAGGAAGAAATGGACGAGTACTAACACGCCAAACAATTTTAAATTCGGTAGAAAACTTTAGGTTGACCGCTTCTGCATTACCAAAGGAGAATTCTGGTCGTTCATGAACAGTTCGTACCCCGGACAATGTGGAGAGTGACAACGGCTTTCATATAAAGTCCACAACGTTCTGGTAGATGACATTCCGTGGCACTAAACATATCAAATAGGAGTGTCAGACGGATATTATACAAGGATTTGCATTTTCATCCATTTAAAATGTTGTTCAACAATTACCGCCTGGAGATTTTAATCACCAAATGGACTCCTGCACACAATTGTTATAAACTATTGAAACACTATCCCAATTTTTATCTCATCTTATTATGTCAGATGAGACCCATTTCTACTTAAGTGGTTATGTCAATAAATACAGGAAAATCCTCGTTTAATGCATCAACGTCCTTTGCAAAGTGAGATAGTTTGGTGTGGATTGAGTTCATTTGGGATTTTCGGGCGATACTTTTTCAAAGACGATAACGGAAGAGCTGTAACGGTAACATTTGAGCGTTATGTGGCCATGCTGAACGATTTTCTCTTAACAATGCTTCGACAACAAAACGCTGACTTACACTCGTTATAGTTTCAACAAGATGGAGCAACATTTCACACGGCACGACTCTCAATGCTGATGACACATCAATTTTAGTAATGGACCGTACGAAAGAGACCGAAAATTTCATGTAGTCGAACAACTGGCAACTGAATGATTCCAAGCAAATAATCTCACACTAAATTCCACAAAGACGCAAAAGCTTGCATTCACAACTAAAACAAGGTGAAGGTATAGAGATTATAAAGTTCCTAGGATTACACTTAAACAAGTTGGGATGATTCAGACACATAAATGAACTTGCCGGAAAATTGACTACAGCACTGTACACAATTAGGAGAATTAGGACTCTAGTAAATTACTATTATGAACGTATGACGTACTTTGCAAATTCCCACAGTGTAGCTACTTATGCGTGTACAGGACGCGTGTTTCTGCTTCAGAAGCGCCGAATTCGTATATTCGTATATGAAATCGGACGAAACGTGTAGACAGTCTTTTGTTTCTGAGGAAATACTTACTATACCGTCAGAGTACATCTTAAGTATGGCAGGATACGTGCACAAAAATATAGAAAAATTTTCGCAATGTGGTGATGAGCACAAGTACCAGACTCGAAATAAAGACGTTTTAAAAACACCTTACCATCGCTTAAGGACAATCCAAAGATATGCGGACTACTGGGGTCCCAAAATATACAAGAAACTACGTACATGTGTTCTTAATTTAAAAACTATGTGCATAAGAAGATTTACACCCACTGTTAAAAATTTTCTTATACAAAAGGCCTTTTATTCGATTGACGAACTTCTAAATGAATGACTACTACCCGATATGTGTGCAATGTTTGACTTAGATGTTTATACAGTGGCATTTGTAATATATTATATTTTAGCAATATTAATGTATGTATTTTGAATATTTTAATATTTTTTTTGTTATGTTAATTACTTTTATTGTAATTGTTATTACAGTAAATAAATTACTATCACTATCAATGGAAACTGTATGTCGCTTGTTTTCCGGATAAGTGATCTCTGGCTTTGGCGACATAACATGGCCTTCGCGCGCACCTGATTTAACGCCATGCGACTCTTTCTTATGGGGGTATTTAAAACATAAAGTCTTCCAGAGAGAACTTCACAGCATATATAATTTAAAAGAATCAATCACGACTGAGATTCGACAGATTCCATTACAAATCCTGGCGAATACTATGGATTCTTTCAGGCGACGTGCAGAGATGTGTATTCAGACAAATGGAGCCCATCTTAATGATTTTATTTTTAAACAATAGTCTCATATCAAATGCTTTTTACTAACTTATACCGCACCCTATTCTACTCCACCCTTGCTACTCCCCAAATCTTACCCCTTGTAACTTCTTCCTCTTTCCGAAGTTGAAACCGATGCAAAAGGGCCTTTTGATCCAGACGGAATCGCAGGCAGTGTTGAAGACGTTAATACGCGAAGACTTCCAGTAGTGCTTCCAGTCATGGACAACTTACTAGGATCGGTGTATTCATGCGGAGGAACGGTACTTTGAAGGCAATGGTAGTGAATTAGTTGTAAGAACAGTTGATTGTGTTTTTTTCACACTCCGGAAATTTCTGGGTAGCACCTCGTATATTATCGAGGAAATTGAGCGCACAATTTGAGAAGTACTAATAAAGCAATAAATCGAAGATCAGTGTTTACCTCGTTAACTTACCCGCTTTAACCATCTGTTAATGTCAAAATTCGGAAATGGAAACAGATATTTATAGGGAAATATATAAACAGCACACGTGATCTAATGATCCCACGAATACGAATCTTACCGAAATTTAAATTGCAGAGAGCGAGTTTCAGCAAAGAAAATCTAATAAGGAATCGTTCTGGGCCTATGTAAGTACTTAAGAGGCGCAGCAGAACGATTAACGCTTTAATTGGAGTTTTTTCTTACTGGCGCGTAAAGTTAATCCCGCGAACGCGTCGCGTGGAGGATGAGCAAATTACGTTATCGGTGGTAACTTACATAGATATATCACATTTCGATTTCATTACTCCAGATAATCTTGAGCTATTAAAATGTATGTATGTTAAACGTTAACGTTCAAGATAAAATTTAAATTGAAAAGCACTTCAATCTATTAACAGTTTAAGCAACAGTCGCATATACTTTGAGTATTACTTTAATTTGATACGTATATATGAGCTTTATATAACACTAAGCCTACGTTTGATTGTAGTATTATTCCGAATTGATTATCATATAAACAGAATATAATTCAAGAACTAACGTAGTACGTTAATTGAATTAATTTAACTTAGTTTAATGAACTAAAGGAAGAACTTCTTTTTGCAAATAAATTGTGATAATTATATATCTCAATTGTAGGTACTATACATATACAATTATTCGTTATTCTATACTTCCTAGTTCAATAGTTTCAAACATTTCTTTTAGAAAATAATTAAATTGTATTATTACAAAAGGTGGCGAATTATGCAATATCAGTAAGGGATTTAAAATTTTCTACGTGCTACAGAAAATTAATTAATAAAATTAAAGAATATATCATATGACGATTTCCTTTTGCTGATTTATAATAAATTTAATATAATAGTAATGACAATTGATATACTTACTGTACTGTACATTTGTGGGCGTCTATATATATATATATATATGTATATATATATATATATATATATATATATATATATATATATATATATATATATATATATATATATTGTCGACAGATTGTTTATACCTGTTTTGTCATTCATGGAATTTTTGTTTTTTTTTAATGTGGAGGCTTTCTAATATATTTCTTTCCTTGTTATCTTTTTGATGTAATTACTGTGGTTTTATCGAAATCGTTTTTTTTATCGTTTTGTTTGTGTTATATGTTTTTTGGGGCTGTATTATTGCTTGAAAATGTGTGTCCATTTAAACCTTCTTGTAGATATTGTATTGTTGTGGTGACACTACCTACATTCCGCCCGTCAGAAAAGGTAATAAGCAGACGTCTCAAACACGGTCACCAAAAACTTTAGTTGTATTTTGAAATGAAATACACAATAAGTATAACGTAGTTAGTCATAGTTGAAATGTAACCAGACAGTACAATATAATGTAAGTACATTTAATTTAACATTACATTCACCATTCTAACATTTAAGTAAATATTTTAGTTGTGAAAAAAGCTCTATATATAGAACCGAAACGTAAACAAAAATTAAATATTGTTTTAATTACCCGGCCGCAATTCCCAAGGAACACTTATTTTTGATAAGGTATATATATATACATATATATAACATTTGATAAATTATTGGAGGTTTTCGGCTTTTATATGAAATATTTACAAATATCAAGTTAGTATGCATGTAATTGCAGAGTAAGTGGGGATGTAAACATTGCTGTCTACAAATTACAAAGCAAATCATACGAAATTTTTAATTGAAAAAATGTCTATGTTGGGACTCGAACCCAAGTCTACAGCTTGCCGGGCTGTCGTCATTACCACTAGACCACAACAGACCCGGTTCAAGCTATTCAGAAATGCATTATAAAGTAAAAGTGTTGATGAATCAGATGTAAGTTATTGAATGTAGATGTCAAGTTGAAGGCAGAAGTCAGTTTTGATAGCTCATGTCAGTCTTGATAGCAGTTGTCAGTTAGTGAAAGCAAATGCCAGTTACTGAAAGCAGATGGCTGTTTTGAAAGCAGGTGTCAGTTAGACACGTCAGATTAGAAAGCAGATGCCTATTTTGAAATTAGATGTGAGTTATTGAAAGTAGATGTCAGTGTGACATGAGCTTTCAAAACTGACTTCTGCCTTCAACTTGACATCTACATTCAATAACTGACATCTGATTCATCAACACTGTTACTTTATAATGCATTTCTGAATAGCTTGAACCTGGGTCTATTATGGTCTAGTGGTAATGACGACAGCCCGGCAAGCTGTAGGCTTGGGTTCGAGTCCCAACATAGACATTTTTTCAATTAAAAATTTCGTATGATTTGCTTTGTAATTTGTAGACAGCAATGTTTACATCCCCCCTTACTTTGCTTGCAATTACATACATACTAACTTGATATTTGTAAATATTTCATATAAAAGCCGAAAACCTCCAATAATTTATCAAATGTTATATTTAATGAACGGCTAAGAAATTATCTAATCACTTATACATATATATATATATATATATATATATATATATATATATATATATATATATATAAATTGATAAATTCTTGGAGTTTTTCGGCTTTTATATAAAATATTTACAAATATTATCAAAACATTGCTGTCTACAAATTACAAAGCAAATCATAAAGCAACGGTCCGGCAAACCATACACTTGGGTTCAAGTCCAAACTTAGACAAAATTTTTCAATTAAAATTTCGTATGATTTGCTTTGTAATTTGTAGACAGCAATATTTACATTCACACTTATTTCGCAACTACATGCTAATTGGTACTTAATTGGTAAAACAACAGTCCGGCAAACCATAGACTTGGGTTTAAGTCTCAACGTAGACAAAATTTTTCAATTAAAATTTCGTATGATTTGCTTTGTAATTTGTAGGCAGCAACATTGCTTCTCTTGTAGTATCTCCGGAAGAAGCAACAAAGTTGTTGCGAAATATAGGGATACTTAATAAATGTTTTTTAATTGACAGACCGCTTGCCCGCTTTTAATTTATTTTATTTTATATATATACATATATATATATATATATATATATATATATATATATATTTGTGTGTGTTAATTATAGTGAGTAGGAGACTCTTACAGGTTTCTGATTCGGTTCGTGAGATATATCATATTCGGTAGATAAGATATCTAATGTTCGGAGAGTATTTTAATTAGAAAGAAAAATCAAGCCTTAAATAGAAAAAGAGACCAAGTCAAAGTGACAGACAGGGCGACACAGCTCTATTGGAGATGCGAAAGAGTTGTTGGCAACACCTGCGGACCAAAACCAAGTGTGGTACACTGGTTGTACACAGTAATAGTAAGACCAACGATTACCTATGGGGCAGTGGTCTGGTGTAGGAGGACGGCGCTGACATTCCTTCCGAATCTTCAGCGACAGGTTCCGTTAGGAATCATGATAGCTATGAAGAGCACAAGAACCGCGTCCACGGAGGCCATTTTTCGTCTCCTACCACTGGAATAAATTGTTTCAGCGGAGGCCATGACTGCTACACTGAGGTTGAATGGCTCAGAATAATTGAGGAAGTGCAATTAATTCGTGAGGAGACTTTGGCAAATGTCATTCAAGAATTTGTTGGCAGACTTACATATAGTCAAAAAGTGAACGACCATCACTTCGAAAACTTTCTTAACTGATATTGATTTTATTTATATTTTTTGTGTTTATTTATCTTGTTCTCAATAAAATTTGCGTTATTAGATTTAATTAAATATCTCTGTCGTTGTTAAACAAAAGGGGGAAATTTGTAAAAATACAGGATGTTTTATTTAAAATAAATTTCGAACCTACATTTGCATTAACTTAAATTTGGAAAATTTTATTAAACTCTAAGGTATCAAATATATTCGAATGAATTCATACATTTGCCTAATACTGCAATCATGTACTTATTTAAGATTTTTTTAGGCAAAAGTGCCGTTTGCCAGACCTTATCGCGGGCTTATCTAAGAGTGTTGTGCAGCATTATTTTTCCTTCTAGATCTGTTTATTTAATTTACTACGCTGTGAATTAATTCACAGCGAATTAATTCAATAATACCCCCATGTTAATTTTTAAATACAAATTGGGAATCTGAGATTAGATTTTTTAAACAAAATTGCAAACAATATTTTTATGAATATTTTTTCAAACACCTTAGAAAACACTGGCAACAAACAGATAATCCGGTATAAAGTAATTTCCTCTGCTGGTTTACCAAGTTTTAGAATAATCCATTCATTAGAGAAGTACCTACTTGCAATAATTGCATTACATATCTGCTTTATAGATTTAGTAACTATTAATGGTAATTTCTGTAATACTGTGCCAGTTATTAAATCGAAATCTGGTGCTTCACAATATCTAATAAATTAATTAACGATACTATTTTTATATTTATTATTAATTATAATGCATCCGAATATTATACGACAAAATCCGTAAACGTGCTACATCATCTTGCTTAAAGGGTTGCGTTTCAAATTTGTTCTGCGAACGCTTGAAAACTTTTGAATTAATGAATATTTATTGTTTACAGTCTAAAAAATACAAAAGGAGATGATTTAAAATCTGTTAAATTTTAATTAGACCATAAATCATTTAGATTTATATAATGTCGATTAAATGTTGCTAACATTATAAAATTTATGATAGCCTGCGCCACTTACGTTAAAATTATTCGTTAAATATACGATACTCAGTATTAGATTAAATAATAAAGCGACAAATTAAAAGGAAAATTCAGTTTAACGTAAATTTCGCTCCCGACAACTATACGTGTGGCTACGAACTTATCGAATTAATTCCCAACGAAAAACTGGTATGGTAATTTACAACCCCGGTTTTGAGCTCGGGAAATTGTTCATTTTCGTTGCGGAATGTTCTTCTGTAATAAACTATTATATTGGTTACAAAACATAATACAGTGAAATCAAACTTTCAATTTATTTCAAGTTAAGGTTTATACTGTATGTACATACGATGGGGTGTTGATATATTCTTAGCCTACTACTAAAACAGTTTAAATTTGGGGTTTAGAATATTTTATTATTCAATATAGTCTCCTCTTAAATTAAAATACTTAATACAGCCATCCTGCAACTCCTTTAACCCTTCTAAAAAAATATTCTGTTTGGTCTGCAAATTAGCCCTCCACAGCTTCTATTACCTCTTTGCTATAAAAAAAATGGCGTCCTTATAAACTGTTTTTCAATCAAGGGAACAGATAATAGTCTGAGGGAGCTAAGTCTGGGAAATAGGGTGGTTGTTTCAGTAATTCCAACATTAGACCTGGAATTGTCTTCATGGTAATGCGCGATTTGTATACAGGAGCATTGTCCTGCGAAAACAATACACCTTTCGCTAACATGTCACGTCTTGTTTCCTTAATTTTCTCTCTCAGGATGGTTAATAATTTAGAATAAAAATTTTCAGTGATGGTTTGACCCTTTTTTAGGTAATCGATCATAATTATTCCAAAGATATCCCAAAAAACTGAAGCAAGAACTTTTCCAGCAGATTTTTAAACTCGAAACTTCTTAGGCCTCGGAGAACCATGATGCTTCCACTCCATCGATTGCTGTTTTCTTTCTGGGTCGTAAAAATTGTCCCATAGTCACAAGACTCCTTCAAGCCGGGCACAGATTAAACGTGATGCTTTCACTCTTGCTCGTTCGTGTTTAGCGTTCAGGTATTTAGGAATCCATTTTGCAGAAATTTTTTTCATATCTAAATCGACGTGAACTATATGATGGACGCATTCATATGAAATCTTTAGTACCTCAGCTATAGGTTTATGTCCAATTCGACGGTCTAATAATATCATGTCATGAACTACGTCAATATTTTCGGGGGTAGACACCGAAATCGGTCTTCGTGGTCGCTTCTTATCTTTAACAGAAAATGCTCCTCTTTTAAATCACGCAATCCAATTCTTGACAGTTGCATATATGGGCATTGATCGCCAAATAGCAAATCATCGCTTACAACTTAACCTCTTCAAATACAACTATTTGATGATGCCTCTATACTCCAATTTAACGATTTTCACATTTCTTCACTTCTTGCCGTAAGATTTTACAGTGTCACTTTTAGCATGTCATTATTTCTTGCTGTTATAACAAAATTTTGTTATAACTATATAAAAATTTGTTGAAAATATTCTAGGCTAACTATATATCAATACCCCCTCGTATATGCATCCCTTATATTTTTATACTATACGAATTGTAGATTATTCCACTACAACCTTTTCGTCTATTACATACTCGTATATAAATTTTTGGTGGCGAGAACCTTAGTATATAGAGAACTGTCCCTGTATTAGTCTGTAATTAGAGTATGGTCCCTTTTGTATTTTGACATAAATGATCACCCTGGCGATGTCAATTACCTATTTGTCTCTAATACGTAATAACATTACAGGATAATAATTAACAAATTATGTGTACGATTGTTTTCTATAAAATCGTATATACGAGGGCGAGTCGTAAAGTACAGGGTGGCCCAAAATGACCGAAGGGGTTTTAATTACTTATAACTTTTTTATTATAATTTTTTTTGTTTTTTGTTTTCAGTATTTTGTAAAGAAGACTTGGAGAATTTAAAATGGAACAGTACACAATTGAACAACGTGCCAAAATCGTTGAACTTTATTTCTCAAATCAACGATCCATTGTTTTGACTCAGCGTGCATATCGTCGTTATTTTAATGTGCGGGTTGGACCCTCAGAGTCAACAATAAACCGTCTGGTTGCAAATTTTCGAGAACAAGGGGCAGTAAGGAACCTTCCTGGTGCCGGCAGACGACGGACGGTGCACACGGATAACAATATTGAATGAGTACAGGAGAGTATTCGGGAAGATGGAGAAACATCAACGAGGAGACGTTCGACACAACTTGGCCTCTCAAGAGGGTCGCTGCAGAGAATTTTGCATACAATAAGAATGTTTCCATACAAAATTCAGCTTGTCCAACAATTGAAACCGACAGATTACCAGCAACGACTTGGTTATGCAATTTATTTTCGTCAAAAAGCAGAAGAAAATCATGATTTTATTCATAATTTAATTATGAGCGACGAAGCCCATTTCCAATTAAATGGGTTCGTTAATAGGCAAAACTGCAGGATATGGGCTACGAAAAATCCAAGAGTAGTTCAACAGCGAGAATTACACCCACTTAAGTGTACCGATTGGTGCGGTATTTCGTCAGAAAGGATAATTGGCCCATATTTTTTTGAAAATGAACACGATGTCGCCGTTTCCATCACTGGTGTTAGATATCGGACAATGTTGGAAATTTTTTTAAGGCCAGCCGTGGAAACCATCCGCAAGTATGGTTCCAACAGGATGGAGCCACAGGGCACACTGCGAGGGACACAATTGCTCTTTTACGCGACATCTTTGGTGAACGAATTATTTCCCGTACAAGCGATTTTAATTGGCCTCCGCGTTCACCGGATTTAACCGCTTCAGACTGTTTCCTTTGGGGTTATTTGAAAGGAAAAGTCTATATTAATAAGCCTCGAACCATACAGCAATTAAAAAGTAATATACGCGACGAAATCAACAATATAACACCTGAAGTTTTGCGAAAAGTTATGGAAAATGTTTTGGAAAGAGCACGAATATGCGAAGCAGAAAATGGCCACCACTTGCGAGATATAATTTTTCATAATTAAATTAAAAATATTCTCCATAAATATAGTGTATTTAAAATTAAAAAAATTTAATAATTATGTCTTAAATAAGAAGTTATCATGAACTCAAACCCCTTCGGTCATTTTGGGCCACCCTGTATATCCCGTTCCTGCCTAGTGAGCAGTGGAGTTGGGATACCGGCGCGATCGCAGCGCTGCGGTGTAGTCTGTTTCAGTGTGAGTCTAACAGTGCTAGTGAGAGAATTATTCTGACATTATTTCGTGTTATTTTGGTAATTGAAAATGGCTGCTGCAATTGAAAATCCCGTCGACTGTAAATTGTGTGCTGTTATCCGATGTCTGTGTGCAATGAACATGAAGACTGCTAATAGTCATCGTGAACTTTGTTCTGTTTATGGTGAAAATGTCATATGTGACAGTATGGTTAGAAGATGGTGCCGTATCTTTCGAGAAGGAAGAACTAATGTCCATGATGAAGAATGGAGTAGAAGACCAACTGTTCGGCGATTCACAGAAATGGGTGCCTTTATCTCTCAAATTTTACGTACAGTTTTGTACGAGTTTGTTATCGAACATTTAGATTACCACAAATTTTGTTCACAATGGGTGCCAAAACTTCTTATCGAAAACCATAAAACGAAGAGAATAGGATCGCCAACAACTTTTTTGAAACGTTTCGATGTTGAAGGTGAAGATTTCCTCGGGGATATCGTAACTAGTAATAAAACTTGGGTCGCCTATGTCAATGTTGAGACGAAAAGATAGTCAATGCAGTGAGGTCGCTCTAACTCGCCTACCAGGAAACCATTAAAGTATCGTCAAATTTTTTCTAGCAGAAAAATCATGGTCACCGTCTTTTGAGACCAGAAAAGCGTCCTTCTTGTAGACGTTATGGAACGACGGACCACAATAAACACTGAACACAGTGTTACAGCATGACCAAATTCGAGGGCGGCAAAGTTCGGGGCCTTAAAAGATTTAAGGATTTTAGTCGATGAAGATCAAAGTCAAACCAAGCGAAAACTTGCTGTCAACCATAATGCAGAAGTACGACGTCTTCATGAAATAAATAAAAATAAAAAGTTGTTTATGTTGGTATGCCACGAAGTCAATTAGAGAAACAAGTTTAATTAAATAAATACGCGTTCTTCGCATTCGTTGAGAATGTATTGGATACTAATTTTAAGTAGTTAATAAACATGAA
The DNA here is from genome assembly GCA_935421215.2 of Melolontha melolontha. Lineage (NCBI taxonomy): Eukaryota > Metazoa > Arthropoda > Insecta > Coleoptera > Scarabaeidae > Melolontha > Melolontha melolontha. Next base: position 43,677,221 of record OW285239.1, on the reverse strand, counting down.
AATGTCGAAAATGCCAGTACGTAACACGCCTTGGAACGAAAAACTGGGTACTCGCTGTGAGATAAGAAATGCGATTACAGATCACCAAAATAAAATGTCTAAGGAGATTATTAGAAGTCAGGAGACTGAACAGAAAAATAAATTAAGATATATGTAATATAACCTCAAATTAATACAAATATATTAAAAACATATCTGTGTTTGTACTCATGAACATACATAACGTATTTTCTAATGGTTACTTCAACTACAAACACATGCGTATACAGATACAGATCATGTGAATTTTTAAAAGAAGATGTAAGGTGGGACATACCATGTCCAATTTGGTAACAATCTTCCTTTAATCAAAGACGTAAGTGTAAATTATATCGAACGTACACATGTACTCAAGTACACATGTAACGATCGACAACTGACTGAATCGGAGACGATACTTAAAGCTGACGAACAATAACAAAACTACTTTTTTTGTTATCGTCAGTCAGCTTTAGGATACTCTTTATGATATATTTGGTCGGACAATGGCGTGACAAATATTTTATAAACATCTTGGTCATTTTCTTTTCGCTGATGAGAGGGAATATTGAGAAAATATTTTGAATTTATATTCTATATTATTACATCTTTCCATTTTGCATACGTTGTCTCTTTATTTCTAGAACACGCTGTATAATTAGCTTTATTGATTGATTTACTATTGTTAATCCATAGCTAAGCTTGGTAGTCACAACAAACGCTAATTGTTAATGAAGACAGATTATCGCACTATTGGAATTTAAAAAGAAACCATGTTCTTATACACCCCATTCCAGACACTAATAATAACCTTAACCTTTAATTTATGACTGGTTACTATTATCGGTAGAAATTATTAATTTTATGTTTTCTTCCTTTTTTTTGACACTATCAAAATTGATTTCTTCAACTTCTAGCTTCTCAAGTCTAATTATATATATAATTCAGAGTTGTCGGAAAATAATAAAAGAATCTCATAAGCCAATAATAAATTTTTATTAGATTTTTACGCTTCAAATACATTGTCTTTTCTTTCTTTACTTTTCCCTTTATTCCTTTTTTATACCTCCTGATGTCGCAGGATTAAAAACGTTTGTTACTCTATATTAGTTTAGTCGCCCAAATTAGTGATTTTTCTTTTATTACCAATTACATGCACACATAATTTTTTTTTTTAATTTTACTAATCCATAAAATTTTAGGAAGGCGTGATACATGATTAATGACCGCACAACATTGAGTAAACGATTAAACGATAGGTGAAATGATCTATTAAATTATGCGTGTAACAACCTACAATTGGCAGGCCGATTACGCGCAGTCGAACAGTAGGGTGATTTATGGTAATGTGAATAAAATTGGGAGTTTTTTAAATCTAAAAAGTAATTTCACTTTGACGTATATTTATACGTTACGTAGTAGTTATTCAAGAATATGTATTTTAGCTTGTTTATACAAAGTAGTGACACTGTCAGAAAATTTAATTTGTTTCTTAAAACAACAAAAACATCGAGAAAAATATCTAGAAATAAATAGAATTACTAGGAGAACAATAACAGCAGCAGAAAGAGAAATGTGGGACAAAATGTAAGGAGATAAACAACTACTCAGGACGTAAGAAATATTCAGAAACATGGAAATTTGTCAAACGAGAGAGAATGGAGGGAAGAAATAATGCAAGGATTAAGGTAATATCAGTAGAAAAATCGAAAAATCATTGCGAAAATCTCTTAACGGGAAATTGAGTATGTAGGTATAATATGACAAATAATAAAGTATACCGAAATCAAATGATCTCCAGTCTAGATATCCTTGATAATTTAATGTTACTTTTATGTCAAAGTGACAATAGTTAGTGCTGTGCAAAACGAATATAAAATTCAATAACCATGCCCTTTAGTGAAATAAAAAAAGCGTTTACTGTAGAATGTTATTCCAAGTCATATGGAATAGGGCCACCCAGGTTGCAATTTGTATCTGCTCGCTTCGAGGAACGTTTCAGCAAACGTCCACTAACAAAGCACTCTATATTATTGATGGTACCAAAATTTTGAATCACGGGTTCTGTGTTATCTCAACGGAAAGATAGTTGAGGTAGAAGGAAAAGTTTCAGAAAACGAGAATATGGCTCGGATTTTCGACAATATTTTACAGTCTCGTAAGAAAAGCCAGCACCGAATAGCAAAAGAGCTTAATTTAGGTAGATCATCAGTACAAGGTGCTGTAAAGGAATTAGGTGCCTATTCCTGCCGTATACAAGTCGCTAACAGATTGCGCCAAGCTGACAAAAGAGAGAGTGTAAAATTTTGCGCCAGAACGTTAGCATGGAATACGAAAATGAAAACTTTATTTCAAACATTTGGTTCAGCTATGAATCACATGTATCGTTATCAGGATTTATCAAGAAACATACAATCCGATACCTAGGTTTTGAGAAGCCGCAGCAATTTGTTGCAAGGTCTCATTACCCCCAAAAAGTAACCGTGTGGTGTGCTGTTTTCGCGCATAGAATAATTTACCCATACTTTGTGGAGGATCAACATTGTAGTCGTGTAACAGTTAACCAGCAGAGGTACAGGGAACAATTGTCACCCCTTTTTACGATGACCTAAAGCAGTTTTTCCGTGCTAGAAATTTACGTATTGGATCACAGTTGTTTCAGCAAGACAGTGCTACTGCGCATACTGTTAGGGAAACTTTGCTCCTTCTACAACGGTATTTGCCTGGACGTCTCATCTCCAGAGGATATGATTATCCGTTTCCCTCAAATTCGGCAGATCTCGCAACTCCTGATGCCTTTTTGCGGGCCCTTCCTCAATCAGAATCCATTGCCTCAGAATATTGAGGTATTGAAAAAAGTTTCGGTATACTTTATTCTGCCGTTCTATCAGCTCACAAACAGAAATGTTCATTGAAAATAAAACTATTTACATATAATAACGACAGTAGAGAAAGCCGTAAAAGATCTTAAAAATTGTAGGGCATCAGAACCAGAAAGAATCTGTGGAAAATTAGTAAAAAATCACAAAAAAAACTTTTCGAGAATAGCACATGATGCAAAAATAAATATCTCAATAGAACACCGCTCCCTAGTGAATCAAAGACTACATAATTTCATCCATTCGTAAAAAAAGGAGGTAAAATGGACTCTTCAAACTACAGAGGAATATCGGTAGCTAGTATCTTTAGTCGCCTATAAGTAAAATTTTTTTTCGGAAAAAACTTGCACAGACAATGTATTTTTGTCTGAAACAATAATAAAGAAAGAAACAAGCGCAAATCAAACATAACATCTCATGTTTACTGATCTCTATAAGGCATATGATACTGTCTTCGCAAAAAGTTGTGGAAAGTACTTCAGGAGACCAATATTAGCCATACATTAATAAAGTCACTACAAAACTAAAGAAGACTCAACACCACAAGTTAAATTACGAAGCAGACTATCACAAAAGTTAGAAGTGAATAAAGGATTTCACCGACGCTATTTAAAATCTATGAAACAGGATCATTGAAACGGTGAAAGTGAAAGTGCAGAAGAATATGCATCGAAATCGGTGAGACCTGTCTTTATATCTAACAGCTTGCAGATGAACGAGTCACTATGGCAGATGATGAATATGATGTGGAATCTATGTCACAGAAACTGCAGGAGAAATACTGTAAATGCGATATAAAGAACACCAACTTTCTAAATGAACCTAACCTTCAGACATCCAACTAGAAAACGACGAGAGTGAATGTTGCATCGAATATATACAGTGCATTTGTAAAGTAGCGGATAAATTCAATGAAAATTAAAAGGGAAGTTTTTCAAAAAAATCTTCGGATTTTTTCGGAATCGTCGATTTTTATTTCTAGTTTAGAGATTTCTTACTCGAAACTAAAATATACAGGACATCTCCAAAAGCCGATATGACGTAATTTTTTTTTAATATAAACGACCATTTTTTATTACAACAGAATTAGAAAGGGCAGATTTTTTACATAAGACAAGGTAATTTTCGATGATGTTTACGTAAGGAAATTTTAAAGTAATATTGTCGTAAACATTAAAAATGTCATCATAATCATCTATATTAAATGTTCGAATTGAGCAGTTAACAATCAGACAATAGCCAAGGCGATTTAGAAATTCTTTTTGAACGTTGTCGATGACATCTGCGGTAATGTTTCTAATTTCTTGGCGTATCCGTGCTTCAAAATCTTCTAAATAAATCTTCCCCCTCTACCATTTCCGATTGCATCCGGGCTTGTGGATCATTCATACAGAGAGGCGGTGATCGAATCCAGTTGTCAGTGATAGTAGTGTGTGAATCTTCGTATAAGAGGTAGTTTTTTTCACGATAACTACGACTTTGAGTATTAATCACTTATGTGGATCCTATCGTAGAGCGTAAAATATTTACTAGATTTGCCTTATAGCAACTTCGAAGTTTGAGAAGCTTGCAATGGGAAAACATCCTTTCTGGCAAGTAAAGTTTCTCTTTGGAGGCATTTCTTATACGAACTTCGGCTTAATTATAACTCCTCTGCAAAGACAAGACTTCTAGGCAGCCATCTTTTAGTCTGCAACTATCAACGATTTTGATCCTCCAGTGTCTACTAATGGAAAAGAAAACGTAAAATTTGCATGCGATGACCATATAGCTTCCGTTTCCGACTGAATGAGTTGTGGATACCGATTGTGGACGTGGCGAAGAAACCGATGTATCTCGTATTAATTTTCCGGAATGCTATAATATTTGTTATTTCTAGAATTAATTTAACGTTTTGAAGATTAATTAATCATACTTGTCTTTCTTTTAGTTAATAATAAATTTCCTATTTGATCTAAAATTTAATTACCGTTTCGAATTTAATTAGTCATGTATATTTGAAAGAATTGTGTAACGTAATATATTTTTGTAAGATAAGTAGTTGAAAAGTTTACGTTTTGTAATTCTATTTATAATTAGCTTTGGTGGTTAATGATTTTATTTTTAACGTAATATTACTCTTTTTATTGTATTTGGATTTATTCTAAATTTCTATTCATTTTGGTTCACTCCACTAACTAAGAGCATATACAATAAATAGAAGCTGCAAAAAAGTTTGTGCCATACGACTACCGGTTTCGATCCGACTTCGATCATCTTCAGAACGCCATCGCTGCACCTACATGCCGTAGCTAGGAACACGTAAATACGCGCCGTAATACTACATACGTTTGTCATTTTACGTGAATCACATGCTTTGAATTTGGTCATGTCACTGCAAAGAAACATTTTATAAACTGTATATTAGAGACAGTTTACTGTGAGTGATTCACCACACAAGAATACTAGCACTAGAACAACAAATAATTCAACGTATGAAACTTTTCGACTTTTGATTATTTATTAAATGCCTTCGTTGGTCACATTAGATGAAATTAAATTTTCTTATTAAAACACTAAAGTACGTTTACAGAAAGATATACTATAATGAAATTTCGTACGAATAAATTCCTCTTATCCTTGTACAAAAATGTCCCAGAATGCATAACATGCGTAATTTGCTTTGTGGCATAGATAACATTTTTTTAAAACTTTACAAATTCAAAAATCCCTCGCGTAATTAACAATCAGGCCAATTTACGAAGTATTGAATATCGGTCAAGTGTGGCTGAGTTTGCTTTTAATTGAATTGTCACTTTATCCTTTCAGCTGCTTACAACTGAATAACAGCCCGAATCCATACCCGACAAAGCGGCACTTTCACGAACTTCCAAATCCAACTGGAAACAATTATTTACCCGTTTATTTCCGCGGGAACGGAAACCAATACCGTATATCATCTTACGCGATTAGTACATCTTAAGAAATTTCTGCGAAGATTGTAAAATATCCAGTATCCAATAAGGGGGAAATTAAATTTTGTAATATGAATTTAATAAAGGAAGAATTAAAATTAGATCATTGATACATTGATTTTGATTAAGTAGTTTATTCTATATTTTGTGATTTTATCTATTAAAAATTGGATATATTAGAGCATAACTTTTCCAAAGAAATTGACACAGCAGTCTTAAAACTGATCAGTTATACAAAGAGCAGTGTAAGAGGTAACTTCGAATCCCAACAGTTCTCAAAGGAACAAGACGCCTTCAAATGCGGAAAATTGAAATTAAATAGAACTCCTAGAAACCAAAAAAAAAGCTTAATAAAGTATCTATAGAGAACGTAACTGGAAAATCAAAACATTCAAAATTATTTGGATCAATTGACAACTACAGAAAAAAATAAATTACTTTTTATGAAAATCTCCAAAGAATGTGAAAAACCCATAATCATTCATACCATCTATTAGAAATATAAACTGAACTTAGAGCAAAAGTAATTAGCAAAAAGCACAAACATTTGCTGATCATCTAGTACAGGTGTTCCAACTATTTAACATCGAAATATCCACGGAAATATAAAGCGAACTCAAAAAGAGTTCGCGCTTCATTTGAGTCAGTCTATGAAGAAAATAAAAAAGGAATAAATTAGAATGTCATTGAATAAGAAATTAATCCCAAAAAAGCTCGCGAATTCGACTTTATTATGATTGCGGATATGAGAAAGAACTACCGACAAAAGCAATTAAAGCTCTCATCCATGTATTCAATACGGTATTAGAAGTTTGATATTTCTCAAGAGATTGGGATATTTCTCAAATAATAATTACTCCAAAGCATACTAAATCAATAGATCAAGTTACATCATAGAAAGTACCCATCCGTCGTTGTTAATAATATCAAAGATATTACTAACTACCACTCAAAAAGTTAGAGCCAATCTTGGAACGCGAATAAGTGATTCTCAAGCACCTATTTGGTTTCAGAAACCACCATGCAATAGTAGAATAAGTACAAAGTGTTATCAGCAAAATCAATAGGAGTATGTAAGGGAAGAGATATTGCTATGCGCCTTTCTAGACATCTAGATATAGCACAGGTCTTTAGTAAGTTTTAGCATATATGGTTATGTCACGAACTCTAAAAACGACTTCCTCACCCCATATATAAGATACTTAAGTCATACTTGCATTAAAGATACTTCTTATTTAAACATCAAGACAAATACACAGATCTATACTCTATCTTATCAGACATTCCACAATAAAGTGTGTTTGGACCAATACTATGCTTACTATTCATCTCTGACGTGCCGACTAGACTAATCATGGTCGTGACTTTTGGAGACCATGTCGAATTTAACAACAGCTACCACTAACCTCCAGAAGAATTTGAATAAAATCTAATTGTGACTCAAAACTCGGAAAATTACAACACACGAGATTAAATCAGTTCACATCACCTTCACTAATAGGAAAGAAAATTGTCCGCAAGTTTCATTTACCGGCAACAAACACGAACATGTTTAATGTGTTAAATATCTTGGTTTGTTCGTTGATAGAAGCCTAAATTGGCAAAACCATGTATTTACGAAAAGGATACAACTTGGACTCACTTTTAATAAATTCAACTAGCTGCTAGGCAGGAAGTCATAACTATCAATAAATAAATGAATTTCTCATTATCCAACACTTCGATCATGTTACGGCGCGCTTTAAGTGTGTTGTGGAACCGTGACGCACACCTATCAAATTTATTTATTAAAAATTGTTGTTAACGTCGTTTAAGTCTACAATTATTATTTTGCTATAATTTGTATAATCATAAGTTAAAAGTAGGGACTCTGACAGAGACTCTTGCTACCGCTCAAACGTGTTGGCAGCAAACCCCAGTGGGAACTAGGACGGGTCCTAATTCCGCCCCTGGTCTCAAAAAAAAAGGCCCCTCGAAAAGTCTAGCCGACTAGCTCAGAAAGTTACCAAAGTAAGCGGAGGCGTCGTGGGTCTCACAACGCATCGATGTTAGGGCGGGCACCACTACGTTTCGTCTGGCAAGACTTGGCCAACGTAGAACACCCACGGCCTGAAGGGCGTTACACAATGGGGTGTTCGGCTACACAACAATAAATTAAAACACAAACACTTCTGCCCGTCAGGGTCCAAAGGTAATCAAACAACAAAATATCTGTTAACAAAATCAACAATTTATTGCACAACGAAAACTTGCGATAAACAGGAAATGTGACACTATATCTCGTTCTACAAATCAGTACGGTATCGAAAATCTTTGACTAATTACAAAAGGCAGTATTACATCGGTTAGGAAATGAACAAAGTTATCTCGAATCTAATTAGAATCGAATAAATTTAAAGGAAAAAAAAAAGTTAAACTTAGCACTTTATATACTACCTGTATACAGCGGGAATGTCGTCACCCTGTGAATGGTGTTACAAAAGATTGACTAGAACAGAAGTTGTTACAAGCGACAACATTATTTAGATTTAATACCCCTCAGTGGTTAGGCCACCGGGTATAACAATACAGTAAAAAAAGAAACTTTTCATTTACCTAAGTGGTAAAGGATTGCAAGAGCAACAATTGCTCCTAAAGTAAAGTTACCAATGTAATCATAACACAGGCTCACCTGTTATGAATGACTCCTCCCTGTATACAACACTGAGATATGTATTAAGTGGTGTAAAATTACAAAAATTACGTAAAATTACAATTTAATAAGAAAATAGAACGCTTGTTCAGAATTCTAACGTTGGTTCTGTACATGAACTGTTATAATATTAATTAACCCTATACTAGGCCTTGACGTAACCTCAGATTTTTGTTTAACAGGATTCTTTGCTGAGGGCTCAGAAACCTGTAACTTTGAATTTAAATAGGAGTTTGCTGGTGAAGCCAGACAACCCCAAAAGTGCACAAGATAATTAAAATTAAAAAGCAGTACAAAATAATGTAGATATAATCCTCTCGGAATCAGATGTAGGGTGAAGCCCTTTCACTATTGGTAGTCTCAAAAATTAGTGTAGTCCCACACGGGAGTACTTGAGTGTTTGAAAAGCAAAAGATTGAATAAATTTAACATAGAAAACTGATAACACTTTAGAGTTCGGGTTACTCTACATAGGCCTCATTTTAGAGAAACTTTATATGAGATTTCAACTTAGCTGCATATCCCTAGAGGGATGCAAAGTCCTCCAAAGGATCCTCCTCGTGAGAATCTGATAGCACGTTCTCCCTGGTTACGGCCCTGTCAGTGAGAACTCAACAGCACCAGGATAGCCTCGCCAGAATTGACTTAGGACGGAGAGCACGGGTTAAAAATATTCGCAGTTTAACAATATAAGTCTCATCAACAATTCATAGCCATCTTTCCTTCCCGGTCAATATCGGAAAATTTATCGACTACGTCAAATGCAGGAAATGGGAATTTTTCCCCTTAATTTCAGCAATCCTATGACGAAAAGTCGCAATAAGTATAATTTCAGAAAATCCAAGTAAAACTTACCGCAATAAAGCTCCGTTTCAGAGAAACACACAAGCAAGCGCTATGATGACTGAAGATCGAATAATGGAGTCTCGCGTGCTTAACGAAAATGGCCGTCGAACAAGACACTACCAAACTCGGAACAACAAAAAAAAACTATATAATTTCCAAAACCCAACTCAAAATTTAGAGGGGTGCATACTGAAGTTATCAAACTAGAAATACGGAAGTTATAAGCAATAAAACAGGGAAAATTAAATATTTAGAAATAATAGGAAAAGAAACCTGCTAATCGGAAGTTAACGTAAGAGACGAATAGAGGGCGTCTCCAACATAAGGATAAATTAAACACAAAACGCTCTTAAACAACGTAAAGTCTATTTAATAAAAACCCAAAATTAGAGTACAAAATACGAAGGGTTTTAAGACGGTCAGCAATCATTTAAAGCACCAAAACTAAGTACGTAAAGCATGCCTTAACCGGAGCTACGCATTAGTAAAAATAGATGGCGTAGACTAAATATAGTTAATAAAAATTCAAATGAAGCACAGGCTCGGTCAAAATATATGAACATGGAATAATTAACTGGAGGAATTATTGTTTTGAAAGCTTAAAAGACGTAAAAATTAATAAGCTATTAAGGTAAAATAGAGTGAATCGAACATAATGCAAAATAAATGCTCCAAGTTGTCTTGAAGGACTTAGAAATGAAGTAAATGGATAAATTATAATCTAACAAAACGCAGAATGATTTTCTACATGTAACACTCTACAGAGAAACAGATGAAATTTACACTCCTCCTGAGATAGTAGAGGCAGCGCAAGTACATTATTTGAATTCGTTGCCCGAAAAATCTAGAAAAAAATACGAGCAAGTCTACAAAGCTTTCATGGAATGGCGAATACGGAAAAATGTAAACTCTTTTTCGGAAAATGTTCTCATTGCGTGTTTTGGAAAACTTTCTGGTAAATACCAGTCGTCGTTGTCGACTTCTTTGTTGAGAAGTGCGCTCACGATTAATAATGACATAAACATAGAAACTTATTCCAAACTAAGAGCACTTTTGAAACGGAAATCGGAAGGGTATCAGGCAAAGAAAGCCAGAACATTTACTGCAGATCAAGTGAAAAAATTTATAAATGAAGCGCCCTACGATGTTTATTCTTACAACTGAGGTTGGAAATTTTAAATTTTTAATGTCGAATTGTCGAGACATGCAACTCAACACACATTTTATAAAACGTGTTAGCATCATCTTCAAATGAAATTAATTTTAAAAAGAATTCTAATTCCATTCCTTCAATAAATTTAACAAAAATCAGTTAGGTCTTAGTACCACTTTTTTACAGAAAAATTGTTCTTTCATTTTTACATTTTAAATGAACAAAAATGTAAGATATTACTCAAAAATATGAAACAAAAACCTTTGAAAAGGGCCTTATATATCTACTTTTCACAATGATTTAATCACTTGGGGTGTTAAACAATCTAATATGTAATTAATTGAGTCAATGCTAATGCTTCTTGGTAATTATTAACCCCTTTATATAGTTTTCTCATTCAAACAAAAGCTTAAGATTTACAACAGTCGAGGAAGCTGCCACGATTACACTTTAAATCCAGTTTCTCCAATAGAATTCGACGGCCGCTTTATTCACACTCATCGATTGTTTGAATTTCAACCGTGCATTTTGTACCTAATTAATTTTCAACTCATTATTAACGATGTTACTGAGACTAATTAAGTTGAAATTTACGTCGTTAGTTAGTTAAGTGTTTCGCCCACCAGGTCGCGATACCGCCGCATTCTAACAGGCGCGCATAATTCATATTATTATGAATTGTAACTTGCACTTTGTCACGTTGCTTATCGCCCGGTACTCGGGGATATACACAATCCGAGCGTCTTCCTGAAATGCGATGTGCAACGGAAATTCTTTAGAAAATCTAATTGTCACATTACATGGTCGCGATTTCCATAAGTTATTTGTCTTAATATGCATCACCAGTTTTAGTTTCGGATTCCCTGAATTCAATATTCATAAACGGGAGGAATATTGGGAATCAAGTTGTGATCTTTTCTAATGCCGACATACTCAGCTAAACTGTATTCTACTGAAAGTTTACGCGAATTATGACTCATAAGAAACCACATACTGATAATTATAGTCAATATTCGATTTTTATTGTATAATACAGGGCCCGGCAAAGATGTATGTTGTTTTTAAAACGCGTATAACAAAGTATAAGGGGAATATAATGTTTTCAGAATGGTGATAAATGTGATTCAACGGTCATGAAATTTTTTAGTTTAGTTTGAATGGAGCCATGGTCACTAGAACACCGCCTTTTCGTGTACGACACATTTAATGAAACTGGGCGTTCGGTCGTAACTATGCGACGCAGATTCCGTGCTGAATTTAATGGTGGTAAGCATGGACGAGTTCCCACTTGAAACACTATACTAAAGCCGGCGCTACACGATGCGTCGAACGTTGGCTCAAACATTGGACCAAACTTTTGAGTCAAATGAGTTCGACAGTTGATGAGGCAATTGTTTCTGCTACGGCGTGGCGAATATTTGATCCGATACATTTGGTACAAACGTTCTTTAGTTTAAGTCGTTGTAGTATAGTATGTATATATTATACAAAGTGTCCCGTATCGTTATGTTCCAATTTTAAGAGTGTAAAGTAGACTTCAATTCAAGTAACAAAAACGCAAAATTTGCATATCCATTTTTATTTGTTTCAAAGTTACAGATCTATGAATGTGATTGTCAGATCATAGAAAAAAATTTAATCCTAAAGTCAATAAAAACTGATTTTATTTAAAAAAGTTCAATTAATAATATTTTCGAAATGTCCACCTCCTTGCTGAATGAAGGCTTGTGCCCGTAAGCGAACAGAAGAAGTACTTATCCGAATTTCATACTTGTTTAGTCGGATTTGCTCGGCAGCCAGGTGAATACATCCAACAACTCTTCTCTTGTGTTCGAAACTTGCGCATAGACTAAATCTTTCATGTACCCCCATAAATAAAAGTCAAGAAGATTAAGATCGGTTGATCTGGGAGGCCATGCAACAGGACCACCTCGACCAATCCGTCTTGGATAATTGACGTTAGCCCAATTTCAGACAGCAATTCCGAAATGTGGTGGTGCCCCATTCACGTGAAACCACATGGCTCGTCGAACATTCAGTGAGACATCCTCTAAAAGACCTGGCAGTTCGTCAATAAAAAATTGATGGTAATTGTCCGCATTTAACCTCCCAGGAAGAACAACAGGACCAATCAACAAGTCATCGATTAGGACCGCCCAAACGTTAATAGAAAATTCATGTTGAAATTTAGATGGGCGTCTAGCTTTGGGATTTTCTGGTGACCACCTGAGCAGGTTTCTCAGATTTGTAACACCACTTCTCGTGAACGCAGATTCATATGTCCAGAGGACTGTTCTGCAGAAATTAAAATGAAACCGTGACTGTCTTAATATCCAGATAGAATAAACTAGACGAGCATAGCGGTCTGCCTCAAGCATGCCGTGTCCCCTGCGATAGTGATATGGTGATATCACGTTTTAAAATTCGCCAAACTGTCGTTTGTGGCACTCCTAGTTGTCTAGCGATTCGACGTACCCTGCGAGTTGGATCCCTTGTAACAATAGCTACTACTTCTTCCTCTAAGTCTGCTGTCAAATTTACTCCTCGGTCGAAAAGATAATCACGCAGTCCGCATTCCCGAAATTGTCTGTGTGCTTCCAGAAACGTTCTGTAATAAAGAATGCGCCCTTCGGAAAACCGATGTCAGTATTCAATAACTGCCTGACGTGCACTGCCGTTATAGTAGCCATATACAAAATGCATGTCCGCATACTCTTGAGAAGAAAATCGGTAAGGTATTTTGAATAAAGAAAACGTGTCAACTCACTAATTAGCTGTTGTAGGATCTGAAACGCAATGTAATCCTTTATTAAAAAATGCAACGTTAACAGTCATCTGAACATTTGTTTATTGTATGATATTCATGGTTCAGCACTTACGAAATAAGTAAGAACCTTGTTAATCATAAATCAATTTCCAGTACTCTTTTTTGTAGATCTCCAAGAAATTACTGTATGTACTACAACACGTGTTTATTTATTTTAGGATAACATTTTATTATGCGACGTTAACAATAACAGGCCTGTTATTGAAACGTATAACCTTTTTTTATATAAAATCAGTTTGTATTGACTTTAGGATTACATTTTTGTTCATGATCTGACAATCACATTCATAGATCTGTAAATTTGAAACAAATAAAAATGGATATACAAGTTGCGCTTTTGTTACTTGAAATGAAGTCTACTTTACACTCCTAAAATTTGAACATAGCGATACAGTATATATACTATATGTAGTAAATTCTGTTATTATTAGTAAATAAAAATAAAGAGGGATAATTATAGTAATGCTAATAATAGGTATGTTCGATTGCTGCTTCAACCTGGTAGTTTTTCTAAGACACCCAGAATATCATCTCAGGAGACAAAAGTATTCAAAAGGAGTTTGCAGAATATTCTATAAGCACTCGTACAGATGAATGGCAAAATTATGTTAATTAATTGATAAAATTATTAAATATTGTATTCTATGAAATATAATTTTTTTCATAGAATACAATACCTCTGACTTAATGACGGTATTTTCTTTACTGTGGCTCTGGTGAAACGGCATCATATGCAAACCATGACGGTACATATACACCTTTGATTGCAGTTCCAGTTGTTACATATTCTGTAACTTTTTTGCTAAAGTTCTGTACATGGCTTTGAATGATTCCTACATCGATACTAATTTCCTTTGCAATATTCGACCAAGCATCATTTAAGCTGTTTCTATTTTTACGACCTGGATGCTTGGGTTTGTGTTTTTCACACAACCGGATGAATTCCAAACATAAATCATTACTCCATTCAATTTTAAACTGTAAGAGTTATTTTATTACAATTTTGTATAACTGTTACACTATCGTAAAAATAGAAACTCATATTCAATGTAAACCCATTTCTGAGGAACATTTTATTTTAATTTTTTATTGATTTTGAATTTAATTTCTAACCAATATGTTCCCGTACAGGGGTTAATAATAAAAGGGAAGTATTGTACTATGCTAAACTACTATAAAACTATACAACTATAAAATGCTAAAACTTGTCTGTAAAATTCATAAACTTTAAAGTAATAAACACGAAACAAATTTTTGTAAATAAGTATAGGTTATGGCACTTTTATTTATATCTTAAAAGAATGAAATGAACGAATGATGCATAAATCGTGTGGCCGTACGTCCAATCGACGAATATATTCCTTAGAATATTGGAGACTTCCTTTGATACGGGTTTAGAAAACCGGCAACGACCGGATCATGTTCCAACACGAATGTTCGACCCTTGACATTGGTAGTTCGTAGGTATGGCATTCGGCCACACGATGTGACAAACTATCAAGCGTCCAAAGTTGGAAGGTGTTCGTAGGATCGTGTAGCCCCAGCTTAAAATACGTAAGTAACCTCCGCACAACAGTATCGCCGAGAGCTGGGGTGGTGTAAGAAGTGACAGACCCCCGAAAATATGGAACGAGTTAGAGCAGCTGTGGAAGCCAGTCTCCGCCGATCTGAAGTGCAACTTGCTCACGCTCTACAATTGAGTAACAGGTCAGTGCGGAGAATTTTACATTTAGATCTCCACTATCACCCATAATGATGGTGGTACAGCAGCTGCAATAAAATGATTTAATACGAAGGCTTCAATTTGCTTAAACCATGCTAACAGAGATCGGAGATGACGGCATTGTGAAAATGAGTGATGAGACAATTTAAAAAAAGTACCGATGACGCCATATCTCGAAACAAGTAACAGTTGTAGAAAATCAAAGTTTGTGAATAAAAATACTACAAAAACTTTTATTAAGGTTATTTTTTAATAGAACAGATAATTTTGCCAGAAATCTGGTATTCCCACACATTTGCCTGACCCTGTATAAGCCAGTGCTTTGTATTTGTTGATATTTAAATAAAAGTAATTTCGTTTACATCAATTTTCAAAAGCAACTAAATCACATTTCTATAGTATCCAGTTATCATTAAAATCGTACGAATACGTTCGCTTTGCAATTTAAATTAGTAATAAAATATAACAAAAACATTTATATTAATAAACAACACGAAAACTTAGTAAAACACTGTTATAAAACGTGAACTCTTTTCAGGTAATAATCGATCCGAAAAAGGGCTTGCAATTCCAGAACAGATACGATAGAAAAGTAATCTGTGTCGATCCAGCAGTTCCACCGGGCAGTAATAGTACAAGACTTCGAATCCACACGGACATGTATGAAAACGTGGTTCTTTACGATCACGTTGTAATGCAAAGAATCTAACCCCTTCTTTATTCACACACACATACAGGTATCAATTCAATATGCAAATCTATGAATAAAGAAGATGAACTGATAAAGGGCGTAGAAGAAGTTGGCGAAAATTGTTTGAAGAACACTCTGGCACATCCATAATATCGTCAATCTGCTGATAAATATCTGTTTGCACTGCATTATGTTATACGTTGAGAGTAAATTTGCCGTTAGCAGAACGAAATATATAGATAGATAACATAATAACGTTGATGTGTGTACTTTGTCTTTCTGTCTTAAACGGGAAAATCGTTACAATGTGGTTATACAATACAGTTACATATTAGGTATGTACCTACATACCTGCCGGTCGTGCGTGTTCCTTCGTATTCGAATTGGAAGATTTGTATAACATAAAGATTAAATTGGATGTTCGCTAAATTTAAATATTTGTTTCACATAAGATGGTAGGTTTGTCTCTAAATGTAAGTCTTTTGGAGAGAACTGAAGCAAAGATTTATTAATAATCTGGTTCATATTGCTTTGAACTAAATCGCTCAACTTAAAAACTTAATATGTCTGAATAAATTATATGATAAAATCGGCTTAGCATACATGCATATAAACCTTATTGATTTCATTTGCTTACATAAATTTAATCTTATTTGTATAATACAAAAGTATTTTTAATTATATAAAAAAATATTATTAAAAATGGGGTGTGAAGAACACAATACAAGTTCATTTATGTATTTTTTAATGTATCTTCTCCAAAGACGTAGATACGTATTTCACATTTCTACATGTTCGTCGGTACGCCCCTGTTGGAGAAGAGACACATTCAAAACAAACATAACTACGTTACTATCTAGCCGAAATTATTCAGACAGAGCGTGAAGGAATATTCAGCGCTGTCTGTATAATAACAGCCGAGCTAGACGTGTTTTTTATAGTCGGTAACCACCGTATTTATAATGTCTGAATAATTTCGGCTAGATAGTAACGTAGTTATGTTTGTTTTGAATGTGTCTCTTCTCCAACAGGGGCGTACCGACGAACATGTAGAAATGTGAAATACGTATCTACGTCTTTGGAGAAGATACATTCAAAAATACATAAATGAACTTGTATTGTGTTCTTCACACCCCATTTTTAATAATATTTTTTTATATTATTAAAAATACTTTTGTATTATACAAATTTAGTGAGGTTTTACCCACTCAAGTATGTTTCAAATTATGTTGTCTTAATCTTATTTGTTAAATTTACAACAAGAAGAAACATTCCGCTTTAGTTCAGGAATATACATATTCATTAATTACACTGGTCAACACCGTTTGGTTTTTTTATGCACCAAAACGTGTAGTTTATGTCTTTTGTCATGCTGATTATAAAAAATTTGCTCCATCACATCAGGATTTTGAGATTTTCTTAAATATTTTTTTAAACGCATTAAATCTCACAAAATTACTCTTGTGTAACAAAGATACTACTAAAAATATTGTTCTGTCGAACATTAAGTGAACATGTCTGAACACATCTTTGCATGTTTTCTACATCAGAGCACTTAAACCACGCCCATTTTTCTCTGGAACAAATCAAATTAAAAATTTGTAGGTATCAGGCTATGTAGGTATATAAGGAGCTCCACACGGCTCTTTCGATTTAATGTAAGTCGGTTTGTAATAACTAGAGACCGGACACATCTAGCTGAAATGAAGTCATTACGACGGACGATGTAAATAGTCTACAACATCTGTAAGTACATCACGCAGTTATTGAATAACACTATTCATTCGGTCAACCACACACAAGAAATAGATGTGCAGTTAACCGAATAAATAGTGCTATTCAACAACGCGTGATGTACTTACAGATGTTGTAGACTATTTATATCGTCCGTCGTAATGACGACCTTTCAGTCCGATGTGTCCGGTCTCTGGTAATAACCAGAGAGCAGACTGAAGCGATTGAATCACCAATTCCCCACATAAAATGTTGTGGCGGTATCATGTATAGTATGCATGTTATAATAGCCCCACTATTTGCTTGCTCGATTGCATTCGTCGAGCAGATGTTATTTCCGCCGTTATTGTGTCAATTCATTCATAAAATTATATTTTACAGAGGCGTGTTTCTGGTTTCGTTTCTTTTAGTGTTATTTGGTTACAACTTTTAGTATTTCAAAAAATTTGTTTTATATTGTTATATTTTATTTATTCTATATTTTTTTATAAGTATTAAGTTTAATTTACTACCTTCTTTTCGGAGTAGTTTTCGCTTCTTCTTTTTAGTCCATTTCTTTCTGTTCTTAGTATTTCTCCTTATTTTCATTAACTATGGAGAATTCTCATAGAGCAACCATGGTAGGATGGATTAGAGGCCATACAGATTGGTTGCATATTCGTAATGATAGCGAGATATAACGCAGTGCCTTTTCATTAAGTTTAAGGCGTCCACTCATCGAGCGAAAACTCATGAAGATGACATATGTCCATCTGCACCTGATACTTTTAACGAAGAACTATGTGAAGCTTTCATGGCGGCCAATATTCCATTCAAAAAGCTTAACAATACAGTCCTCAAGAGGTTTCTTATAAAATATACTGATCCCCATATACCAGATGAATACACTTTACGTAAATACCACTTGCCAAAATGTTATTTGAGAACCATTGAAAAAATACTAACTTATCTGGTCATTGTCTTTGGGTAAATGCAGACGAAACAACAGATGTAATGGGACGATATGTGTTAAATGTGGTTGTTGGCATTCTTCATCCGACAACTTCATACCAACCATACTCAATTTCAACTAAAATATTGCCAGTTGTAAATGGTGAAGCAATCGCAGCAGTAATTGATCAATGAATTCATAATATTCGGCCATCGGATAAAGACTATAAAGACAAGATGCTATTATTTTGCTATTTTAACTGATGCTGAAGCTTATATGTTAAAACAGGGAAGTTATTAAAGCAATCTTGTCCCCAATATGCTACACGTTACCTGTGCAGCACATGCACTACACAGAGTATGTGAATACATCAGGGATCATTTTCCAAATGTTGATAAGTTAGTTTCATTATTTAAGAAGATATTCATCAAAGCTAAGACAAAAAGTTGATGCAATATTTAGCAGAAATCCAGATTTGAATATATTATATCAATTCTGCATAGAGCAGATTGAAAAATCTATACATTCAAGTATAGTGCATTTTTGCAATATTTTAATCACGCACCCATCACCAGTTGTGATATGGTACCGATATTTTCTATTTTTAAAGACGCTTTAACATCTAAAAAACTAATTTAATACAGGAACACCTTAATCAAATTTTAGTTGTCCATAGTAATGTTTTACACTTTCAACATTTCACATAAAATACATAGTTTTGAGTTTTGTTCTTTGTAAATTATTTTTCACAAATAAATAAAACACACATAAGATGTTTTAGATTTACACTTTATTAATAAAATAATGACAGCTGTTTCGCTAACACAGTAGCTTCTTCAAATGCAACTTAAGACTAGAGTCTTAAGTTGAATTTGAAGAAGCTACTGTGTTAGCGAAACAGCTGTCATTATTTTATTAATAAAGTGTAAATCTAAAACATCTTATGTGTGTTTTATTTATTTGTGATATGGATTTACATCAAGCAAAGGTCGAAACAATGAAAGAATTTAAATTATTTTTATTCAAAATTCGATACGCAATTCGTTTGTCAGCGTTACTTTCGTTTCAGCAGTAGTTGCTGACGGTTGCCAAACCGTTAATTACATTCGCTCTCTTGTGCATTATCAGATACATTAAGCATATGTAGGTATGTGCCACTTATGACCACACATATCAAATTGTTCGATACTCACGTATCGCTTTCAGAAACAAACCTATTACGAATACAAGGCAGACGCCTATGGCCTATGAATCATCAATCGCTTGAGTTCGCTCTCTGGTAATAACTCAACGTTTCTTATTTCATAATGTCGCGTACGTGTACAAATAATACAAACAGTTTTTGTTATGTATGTGGGGAATTCACTACCCACCAGCATAAGCGGAATGTTACCCCTTTAATAGAAGAGTTATATTTTCACTATTTTGACTTAACCATTGAACATCAAGACAATTTTTCCCAGCATTTACTGGGCACGCTGTGTGGTTATTCTGAGAGGCAGGTCAAACGGTAAGAAAAGCATCATATCATTTGCAGGACCTATGATTTGGCGTGAATAAACGGACCATTAGACTAATTGCTAGTTTTTCTGCACGAAAACTTTCGAGTTCTCCAACAAAAATAAGAAAAATATTAGTTGTACTAGTCTGCTCTTTGCTACTCGTGCAGTACCTCATTCGGAAGCATTGCCAGTACCAAGATCCATAGGTGTTTCGAATGAAGAATATGATGTTATAAAACCACAAGAGGCAAGTGTCAAGTTGTCGACCAGCGATGACGAATATTTGAATTTGTCAAAAACTAAAGCAGAAATACTAGAATCTAGACTCCAAGGATATAAACTGTTTGCTCCAGGCACACACATTTCTGGGTATTGTA
Source organism: Melolontha melolontha (assembly GCA_935421215.2). Taxonomy (NCBI): domain Eukaryota; kingdom Metazoa; phylum Arthropoda; class Insecta; order Coleoptera; family Scarabaeidae; genus Melolontha; species Melolontha melolontha. The sequence continues at coordinate 43,656,894 of OW285239.1, read as the reverse complement.
ATCGTCAGAAAGAATTATCACGGTATTTTTCAACCGACGAGGGTCTTTCATACTGCAAAAATGTCGACGATTTGATGTTGACATTAGGTCACCAACACCATCCCGACGAATCCCCGTTTGCCACGCAATCTACTTAAAAGAGACATTACAAAATGTACAAATAATATATCATCGCAGACCTCAAGATTGTAGTAATACTGCTTGGTTTGCAACTAGGGTATATAAAGAATTGCTGTTTTCTTTGTAATGGGACAGTCCATCGAGAAATTCCCACTACATTGTTAAAGAGACTGTCCAGCCAGGGTTCAGTATATTCCTGGCAAAAGAATATACTTCATAAGTCACTAATTGAACTTGATTAAATACTTCTACCGCAATTATACGTAAAATTAGGTTTGATGAAAAATTTCGTGAAAACAATGGCTAAAAATGGCTATGGATTTCAATACCTTAATCAAAAATTTCCCAAAATCTCAGATGTAAAACTTAAACAGGGAGTTTTTGTAGGACGCCAAATTGAACTTCTACAACAAAATAAAAAATTTGAAAAAATCTGAAGTGACTTGCGCGTGTTGCTTTTAAAATACTTTTACAGATATGACCCGCAATCTTCGAGGAAACAGAAAATCTGATAATTATATAGCACTTGTTAATGAACTTCTTAGATGTTACTATAAATTTAGCTGTAATACGAGTCTCAAAATAGAGTTTTTCCACTCGCATCTGAATTTCTTTCCCCCGAACCTCAGCAACGTAAATGGCGAACACAACGAAATGTTTCATCAAGACGTTTCTGTTATTGAAAAACGCTATCAGGGAAACTGGAACAGTGAAATGCTTGCTGATTATTGTTGGACACTGATATCAGAAAGTGCCGAAGAATAGTACAGAAGAAAAGTAAAAAGAAAACCATTTGAAACTGGACGATACCACACAACTCCATATAATATACGAAGGTACCTAATTAATATTATTTCATTTACTTTTCAATATTTTTTGTTCCAAAACCTGACGTGGCTGAATAATTTTTTTTTTATTACTATTGTTATACATAACTATAAAAGAAATGAAAATTGCACAGTTTCTAAAGAAAAATTTTAAAAATGAAAATTTGTTGACCAGTGTTATATTTTACTTGTACATAGTATAAAAAAACCGTAATTACTTCCAAAATTTTTTGACATTAATGTCCGTGGTGCATGTCGAAAAAGTGTAGTCAATTTATTAATGAAATCTCAATATAATTAAAAGTCGAAACGTATTTAATTTAATAATCAAGTATTTCAAACACATAGAGAGCAATATTGAAATTTAACCTGATAATATATTTTAAGTTTAAATAATAGAACTATTTTCTGGGAAATATACTAGGCCGATTCAAATTTCATTTGCATTTTATTTTCTTCTAGTCGACACAAACAATAAATAATATTATATAGACATCATTTATGTAACTAAAAACCCCCCTTTAAAATACACTTGCCCCTCGCTCCGCTGGCTTCTGTATTTCCATCGGTAAAATTTCCTTCGTTTGACGATGTAGCTAATTTTACACCACATCCTTAACTTCCTCATTAGAGGCAAATAGCTTGCCACCCAAAAACTTTTTGAGTTATTGATTATTATTATTATTATTATTACTATTGTTAGCATGTGATGTGATGATATGATGATGATAATCCAGAACTAATTTCGTAGTTCATTCTCACAGAACATGAAACATTGGTTCTTTATTATTATATTCTGCCCAAAAGACAGTCAATGGAATGGCGACCACTAGATTAACCTCGTCCCATAAAAGCTAAAGTCGTTGAATCGACAAGAAAGATTATGGTCACAATATTTTGGGTTTATAAGAGCATCTTCCTGATTGACTTTAAGGATCGCAATACAAATACAATTGTTAACACAACATATTAAGCTTATTTGTTGCATAGCTGCAATTCCACAGATTGCAATTTGCAAATATGGTTTTCAAGAAATTTAACATCCACCATATAGCTCCTATAGACTATTACCTATCTTCCCCTATCTAGCTGGATTTTTTAGGCATAATTTAGACAAGAAAATTCATGAACGCTCACTTTGAAAACATTTTATTTATTGGCATAGATACGTAGACGATCTGTTAGCTTGTTTTACGGGCACAGACAGACAATTAAACCATTTTTTTATCATATATTAATCTCCAATCTAACATTAAGTTCACGGTTGAAAAAGGAATAAATAAAACCATCAATTTCCTAGATTTAACTACATATTTTAAATAAAAAAATAAGCATGATTTTTCCATATACCATAAACCATCACATACTGATGCAGTAATTCACAATAAATCCACACATCCATACCCCATAAAATAGCTTCGTTCCATTCTTTAATTCATAGACTTATTACTACTCCCCTATCGATAGAAAATTATAGTAAAGAGCTTAACTACATTAAACAAATAGCCTGTGACAATGAATATAAACCAGATATTATTTAACACAATAATTTAAACATACATGAGGGAGTAAAACCTCACCAGTTTTGTATAATACAAAAGTATTTTTAATAATATAAAATATTATTAAAAATCTGGTGTGAAGAACACAAATACAGGTTCACTATTAATATTTTTTTATGAACGTGTCCAAACCTATCCTTCCCTAGAGACGCAGATACGTATTTCATCTTTCTACAGATTCATCAGTACAATATTCTGAAAAAATAAAGTTACAAGAAAGCTATTAAATTAGTATACCTTACAGACAGTCGTGATATGAATAATAAATATAAAACTTTTACTTATACTGGTAATCTTACGCAAGAAATTTTTAAATTCTTAACGAGAAATAATTATAATATAGCTTTCAAAACCAACAACTCTTTATGTTCAATTATTAAAAACGATATACAAAAAATAGATAAAATAATAAATCGGGAGTTGGGAAACTTGAATGTAGTTCATGCCCTAAATTTTATATAGGCCAGTCAGGTAGATTCTTTTCTAAACGAATCAAAGAACATGAACATAGTTATATTATTAACAAGAACGACTCACGTTATGCAATACATCTAAGAAAAGAAGCACATAATTTTAATTATAACTTAAAAATTTTACACAGAAAATAAATCGCAAAAATTAAATTTACTTGAAATTATGGAAATTATGAAATATAAAAATTCAGATCATTTACTCAACAATTATACAGATTTGGCAATTCTCCTTTATTAGGCCAATTTTACAACTGATTCGTAAATTTATTTTGGTTTTCCCGTTTTTATGATTATACTTTGTTGGTAAACTTTGATTTCTTTATGTAATAAAGTTTAGATCTTGAATATAAAGTGCCTATTATTGAACGATCCTTCTAAGTATAATTATTTTTTTCATTATAATAATTTATTTAAGTTTAAATTTGTCAACATCCTTTAGGTTTAGTTTGCAATACAACTTCAGCCGAGGAAGGCACTGTGTGTCGAAACAATTGTAATGGAATTTTACCTCAATAAAGTAGAAATTAATTTTTTATTTTCATTTTCTCTCATTAATTATGAATTTCCATCAAGTAAAGACTATTTCAATTAAAAAAATTCATTTTTCTATTTAAAAAAAGCCTAAAAAATATCACATTATTTTTACAAGTGTATATACAGGCTGAGTTTTTTTTAATGTTTAGCTTTGGGATCTCAGAAACTACTGGAGATAAAAAAACGCTTAAATGGGGAAAGATGCGCAGTTTTACGAGTTTGATTTAAAACTGCTTTTGTTTCTCCGATAACTTTCATGGCTTATTAGATATTCAAAGAAAACTAAATTTTACGATTTTCTTTAAACATGCTTAGCATCGTTAATAGTAATTTTAGAGAAAAAGTGTTCAGACAAAAGTTTTAGATAATTTCACGCCAAATAGAACTATGTAGCTAATATTTTTTTTTTCGTTCACCATTATCGAGTTATGACACAAACTTGTGTTTTTTTAAATAGTAACCATAGTTGGTTTTGACATCATTAAAAAGCTAATTTTTTGCTGATTAAAAGCGTGTAAGGTTTGATATGGTTATTTTAAAAAATAAAGAGGATATAGACATTTTTATGGTTTTTATGGAAAACAATTGAATTTCGAACCGATAAAACACAAACCAAACGAAAACTTATTTTGAAATCTTATATAGTAATAAAATGAAAACTATAAGAACTTTTATTAAGGGCACATAACATTATTAATGTTCAAAGATACCTCCATTATTATTAATACACAAATTGCATCTCTTCACAACAGAATTTGTAGCATTGCGGACTTTACGCCTATCGATGTTATTAAGAGCAACTAAGACAGCTTCTCTTAAATCGTCGATTGTTTCATATGTTCTTTTGTATACTATGTCCTTTAGTACACCCCACAAGAAAAAATCCAAAACTGATAAATCAGGGGATCTAGCCGGCCATTCAATGGGTGCATTTCGTCCTATCCATTGATTAGGGAAGTTCAAATTTAAATAATTTCTAACATTCAGTTGATTGTGCGGAGGCGCTCCGTCATGTTGAAACCATTGCAGAATTGCTCGGGTTCTTAAATTTAAATTATCTAACATTTCCTCGAAATCTTGTTATAAAAAATATAGATAACGATAGTTAGTGATCCATCAAAAATAAAAGGAGGAAGAACAGTTGATCCTATAACACCACACCAAACATTAAACCCAAATTTAATTTATGGTCCCCTATGTTCAACGTGAAGGGGATTTGTTTGAGACAATATGTGCTCATTGTGCCTATTAAACATTCCACAATTTGTGAAACGAGATTCATCAGTCCATAATATTTTCATTGAAAAATGTAGATCGGTTTGACACTTATCGTTAAACCATCTACGAAAAGCTATTCGTCTGATGTTATCACCTTCATGTAAAGTTTGTGATACTGATAATTTGTAGGGACGAAATTTATGCTTCTTCAACACTCTGACAATAGTGCGTTGAGAGGAGCCCATTTCTGTTGAAATTTGTCGGGTCGATGTAGTTGGATTCTGAGCGACACTTGCTAATATGTTTATTTCTCTATCTTCATCCATCCCTTTTTTGTATTTTTGTTTAACGAACGAACCATAAACTGCTAAATTATCCCATAATCTCTTAAAAGTAGGTAGCGACGGCTGACGTCGATCAAAATAATTTTCAAAATAAACTTCAGCAGCTCTAGTAGAATTTTTCTAGCACTGAATGTAACATTCAACCATATCACGCTTTTCTACGTTAGAAAATTCCATAGCCATTGCAAACTTATCATTAACTTATTATTGTAACTCAGATTTTTCGTTTTTTGAATTACAAAACACCAAACATTTTTTTTTTAAGTTTTTATCTTATAAAGTGAACAATCATAGAAATGTCTATATCCTCTTTATTTTTTAAAGTAACCATATCAAACCTTATATCATTGTAATCAGCAGAAAATAAGCTTTTTAATGATGTCAAAACCAACTATGATTTCCACTTAAAAAAACACAAGTTTGTGTCATAACTCGATAATGGTGAACGAAAAAAAATATTAGCTACATAGTTTTATTTGGCGTAAAATTATCTAAAACTTTTGTCTGAAAACTTTTTCTCTAAAATTACTATTAACGATGCTAAGCATGTTTAAAAAAAATCGTAAAATTTAGTTTTCTTTGAATATCTAATAAGCCATGAAAGTTATCGGAGAAACAAAAGCAGTTTTAAATCAAACTCGTAAAACTGCGCATCTTTCCCCATTTAAGCGTTTTTCTATCTCCAGTAGTTTCTGAAATCCCAATGCTAAACATTCAAAAAAACTCAGCCTGTATGTATAGAATTATTAATTAATTGTTGTAATAAATGCACTACAAGATATTGTAAATTATATTTAAAAATAAAAATTATAATATTTTTAGAATATTTCGTTTCCTATATCCGACCGAGAACCGCTTCCTTCGTAACTTAAGGTCTCTTTAGTCGACGAAGTTAAAAACCAAAGCACATTTCAGATGATAAAAATATAAACGTTTCTGCTCTTGAGGGTTCTATAAAACCGCATACTAAAAAAAAAGTTGTATACGTAATACTCAGGCTTATGTAGAATCCGTAGCTTAATTAAATATTCAACGGCAACTACTATTGAACATGTTACAATAGGGAAAAAAAAACATACGGGGAGAAATAACAATTTCCAAAGCTTTTTATTTTAATTGCCCACCAAGCCTTTGACGAGTGTGTAATCCCTTGGGAGGTGTCGCATTTTTTAAATTAGCATACAAATGATGAAAGAATATTAAAGCAATTATACCATACATTCTTCACTTGATAGATTTATTATATACACAAGTGAAATAGAATTCTGATGTAACCTTTTTTAACTGTATACATAAGCTAGATCGCAAATTTAAGAAAATACTTCATAATATCTGTCCTTTATAACAATATCTGCAAAAAGGTCATTACACATAAACTGGTTTTAATAATGGAATCACTAATGGAAACAAATATGCGAGGGTTTCTTTTTATGTATCTGGAATAATAAACAAAAACAAATATTTATCATTGAAAATGGTTTCATTATTTTTGAAAATATTCTCTGCAATTAATGTACTTTAGCATGCGTTTGAACCAACTTTTGCAGAACTTTTCAATTTCTATTGAGATGTCTCTAAACAATTAATACGAGGGGTATTTCCAAAGTCTGTGAGTTTAGCTATAATTTTTTTATTTTGTCAATTTTCTCAATATTGCAATGTAGTTTTTCAACATAATCGCCATTTAATTGAATACATTTATCCCAACAATAAATTAATTTTTTTAAACCGTCCTCAAATAACTTTTTCGGTTTCTCCTCAATGCACCTATTTATGGCACGCTTTACGTCAGTTAAACTCTCAAAACGAACACCCCGTAAAGGTTTTTCAAATCTGGTAACAGATGAAAATCACTCGGAGTAAGAACCGGTGAATAATAAGTGAATAAGGTGGATGCGAAGCAATTTCCCATCGTTTTTCTTGCGGCGTGCGGTCTTGCATTATCCTGTTGCAACAACGGACGCTTATGCAACTTCTCAGCCCGTTTTCTGATAACTGCCTGTTGCAGTGGTCCGATAATAAGTTCGAATAATATTCTGCGTTAATTGTAGTACCTTCCGCCAGATAATCCATAAAAATGGTTCCTTCAAAATCACAAAATACAGTAAGCATTACCTTTGCAACAGACGAAACTGCACGCGCCTTCGGGTTGAAATAAGAAATTCACGTTTCGTCAGTGGTTATAACCCGTTGCCAAAATTCAACACCGTAACAGGCTAACAGCTCTTGAAGTTGACGACAAGTGTCAGACCTAATGAGTTTGTGTTCCGGTCCCACCAGCTTTGGCACCCAGCGGGCTGAAATCTTGCTTACGCGCAAACTATCATGTAAGATCTCATGAATTTGTCATGTAGCTATTCCTAGGCATACACTAATTTGAGAAATAGTTATTCGTCTGTCCTCTTTCAGTAGGTTCTCCACGGCAGTAAGGTTTCTTTCACTTATCGATTTGTTTGGGCGACCACTGCACGGGTCATCTTCTAATGATGTTCTACCACTTTTAAAACAATCGCTCCACCTATATACAGTATTTTTAGATTTTACAGACTCACCAAACAATTCTTGCAGACGTTCTGAAGCTTTCACATCATCATTCCACAAAAAAAAAAATTATTGCTCTTTGAGATTTAGCAGCATCTTCCATGATTACGTAAACAGTGTTACGAAAATGCGTCTATATCGGCCGAACACCTGAATCAGACTAAACGATATTGCACTGGACAGCTACGTAAACATACGAGGGATGTACAGTATTTATTGTCCCTAACATATAAAACAATATTATTTCTCAACATAGTCACCCTGCACTTGAAGACACTTATTCCACCTAAATTCTAACATATTTATATCTTTTTGAAAAAACTCGGCGTCTTAAGCACAGAAGAATTCTTCAACTGCTGTCATAACCTCGTTATCGCTATTAAATTTGGTCCCCCAAAGACTTTTCCTTTAGTTTTTGAAATATATAAAAATCACTAAGAACTAGGTCAGGTGAGAGTGGTGGATGGTCCATCAGCTCGAAACCTGCTTTGCTAATTGCACTTAACGAAACAAAGATATTATGCACTGGAGCATTATCCTAATGAAACAAAATTCCACGCGCCACCTTTCATCTTCATTTTTCTTTGATGCAATCACGAAGTTGATTAATTAGTGTAGCGTAATACTGGCCGGTGATTGTATGTCCTCGTTCCAGGTAATTAATTAATAAAATTCCCTTGGCATCCCATAAAATTGTGGCCATAATCTTACCCGCCGAGGATTGGACCCTAAACTTGCGTGGTAGTGGAGATCCTCTATGTCGCCACTCCTTGCTTTGGACTCTCGACTCGGGGTCGAAGTGGTGAACCCAGGTTTCATCAACGGTAACAAAGCGATCCAGAAATTTTTTTGGATCACAGTTAAAAAATTTTAAATTCGCATCTGAAGTCGTGACTCTCTCTCTCGCTTTTGTTCGGGTGTCAACATTTGGGGCACCCATCTTGCAGACACCTTATGAAGTCTCAAATACTCATTGATTATTGTTCCAATTGTACCGTTTGAAAAGCCTGTTATCTCTGCTAAACGTCTACCAGTTAACCGACGATCTTGTTTAATCAAGTCACAGACACGATCAGCATTTTCCTGAGTGCACACAGTTTGGGGCCGACCGGCACCTTTTACATGTTCGCAAGTTGTTCTTCCACATTGAAATTCTCGAGACCAATTCTTCACCACCTGATATGAAGGCGCATCATCCCCAAGTACGCTAACCATATCTTCATAAATTTGTTGTGGCGCTAAACCTTTCTTTCGAAGATATTTAATGACAGCGTTAAGTTCGTTTTTCTCCATTTTTCAAAATCTTTGAGCAGCTTCTATTTTAATACAAGACAACTTTTTAACTTTTTGACAGCTAAACAACGAGTGAATGGTGATGCTGTGTAATGTTTATTTCCACGCCTACTACTAGGGACTGTAAATACTGCACATTCTTCGTATCAAGACTTGTCTATCGCCAATAACATTGCCTATAAATTCTCCGTAATTTAATTAGAGCACAATTCCCAGAAATTTTGAAAGATCCCTCGTAGTATCATTACTTAATTAGATTAGAAAATAATAACCTGTTTACTTAATGACGCTCAACTCACCTGTCTTTTACCTAATAAAGACGTATTATTTATTCTAATTACCAAGTATTTAACAAATTATGAATGAAAATTTAGTCTATTATCCCAATAGAGTCACTAAATGCATTAACTATTAGTTAGAACTCGATTAAAATAAATTAAACCCTCAATTACTATTTAATAATATTTCGTATCTTGGCATAAACTATTGCTATATTAAGAAGTTTCTTAATCGCATTTTTAAGTTGAATTATTTACAAACACATCAAATTTAAAATACTAAAAATTCTTTCTTTTGTATCGCACTGGTTATAAATGACAGCCTTCCGTGAATATCTTCGAGAACGGTAAACCCAGCCATTTCATATTCTTGAATGTTCGCTTCAAATTTTCAGTATATCATCCTAGTTTGGTTATTAATTAATTACAACTTATATTTTAATTAGTTCTTAACTTGTAATTTTATTTATTGAGCTATACTACTCAAAAAATAAAAGTAATCACTTTTTTGAGCTTCGATATTTTTTTTATATTTTAAGAGATTTGGATCAAACCCTAAATATACATTAAACCGTCATTTATTCACGTTATTACAAAATTGTACTCGAATACTTCTTGTTATAGTCAACTTATAACCTCAAATTTTCGAACAGTACAAAAACTTAAATGAAAAAAAACTAACTTAAGAATAAATGTTTAAGGAGGCTTTGAGCCATTTTAGTGAAAAACAATATTAGATTAGTTTGACAGTTTACTAGCATTTCAAAGAAGCAATGGCTCAGTAATTAACGTTGATAGAAGTTAGTAGAGCTGTAACTTTACTTGAAGAAAAATATTCACAACGTTATGCTGCCTAACAGCTTGGGCAGTATAACGCCGTACAACAAGAAACAGGTACATCACAAGGCAAGCAGATACTGGTCGACAGAGGAAAACTACGGCAGGCGATGACCGTTTTCTGCGAATGTAAGCCTTTCGAAATCGGCCACAAACAGTGCGTGACCTGTAAGAAGATCTAGTGAAGGCAAGAAGAACAAGAATTAGCGACCAAACCGCCACAATAGGCTAAGAGAGCCTGATTTGAGAGCAAGACGTCCTACAAAAGTGCCTAAATTGACCAGAGAACATCGTCGAAGAAGATTTGAATTTGGAAGAGAACACATAAAACGTCAACTTCATCATTGAACTCCTATTATGTTTAGCGATGAGTTCAAGTTTGTTCTGTCAGGTAATGATAGGCGTGTAAGAGTCTGAAGGAGACCTGGAGAAAGTTTCATGCCAAATTCAGTACATGCAACCGTCCCTTTTGATGGTGGATCCATAATGATGCGGTGTGGAATATCAATAAACACTCGCACGGACCTTGTTGTTATTCTCAATGGTGGACTATCAGCTCGAAAGTAAATTGACGAGATTGTAGAGCCTCAAGTGACCCTAGAGCAAATGTTTTGGTCAAAATTTTATTTTTAGATAATGTCAGACCGCACATTGCTCAAATCGTCACTGATTATCTTGATGATCACAATCGAACATATTTGGTATCAATCAGGGAAACAAGTTCGACGACGTCCAAATCCTGCAATTACAAGTGAACAGTTAGCACAGGCCTTAATTGAAGAATGGGACAATTTTCCCCAAGACGCTTTGCGCAGGATTATTTGTAGCATGCCACGATGTAGCACAGCACTTGTGCAGGCAAAAGGAAGCCACACTAGATATAAAATTAAATTAAATTATTTAAATTATTATTTTCGGTTTTTTATTTGTTAAAATTGATTCAATAAATAATGGATCATTACATATTTCAAGTTTCATCCAAGTCTCTTAAAATATTTTTAAAAATATCCAAGTTTAAAAAAGTGATTACTTTTATTTTTTGAGAAGTGTATTTTTTCTACATGTCAAAATTATACCTGTCCCATATTAAAATTGACATAATAATTATAGCCCCATTTAAATTACTAAAAATCATTTAAACCGTATTATGTGAGATATCGTTTTAAAGTGTTTTTCAAAAGGAATATTTTAATGATATTAATTTCATTGCCATCGCAACCCTTTAGCTCGCGTCTTTAATTAATTCTTAATTCTTAGACATCGCTATTTGAAATATGATTGGTTATCTTTAAACTAGATGCTCAAACTACCATTCTACCACAGGGTTTCTTTACACAAACTATCTCTTGCTTTCTAATCTTCAGTAGATAAACAGTGAAGCGCTGTCCAGCACTTCCTTTATTTTCTATCACATGTCCCACCGCGAGACCATTCAAAGGTAACCTCTATATTGTCCGATGTAGATATTATTTTAATCACTTTCACCAAGCTATTAATTTACGAAACAACTAACTTACTTTTCAGCTTGCAAATAGTTATTCATAATAATCTGTATATATAGTTTTCATTTAATTACTTTAATATATTTCAAAGAGTAATTTCTTTCATGTAAATATTAAATAAAAGCTTAAGAACAACGTTGTTGTGTTTTCTTTTATTTAATAAGTTGTATTTAATAGACCTTCATTTCAGCATTCTACACACGTCCCGTGCCTTTGATGCTTCATCGTCATATTATTTATTATACGTTAATTCAGTTTCATTATTGTTGGAATGCTACAGATTGCCCGGAATAAACCGCAAGCGTCTATCTTTTAACAATTCGGCAGTTCCACGTGGTAAAATACACAACCAAATGATATATACAAGTTAACATATGCAGTAGATATTCTTAAAATGTCAACAGCAAGAATTTAATATTTTTGCAGTCATCTTCTGGATCAAATTACACAACTTAGAAGGTCGTATATTTTAAATATTAGATTCTCATGTTCCATATTCGCCTGACATTTATGCAATTTGTTTTATTTGTATTACATTATAATAATGGTAGGCAACTTGTAACAGTGCAACAAATAGATGTGACAGCGAGATCTACAATAAGTCGTAACCAATTATTAGAGACTAAGTTTATTAGCCAGTACAACATTAAGCAATTGCCAATAAACAAAACTTATTACTCGCTAGTATCGTTTTTGTTATATCTAATATGGGATATCACATATAGGGTTTAACCCACATTTTACAATTTGTCTAACTGGACGCTTAGAATACCGTAATCACATCGACTTTAGAATACAGTATTATTTTATTATTTTTGAGTTCTAAATAAATAGCACAATTGTCCTTATAATACACGTTTTGATATAGTGTATTTTACTAGAATTATGTTTTAATATAATTTTCGAAATAATAAAAGTTAAATGTTATTTATAATAACGTTAATAAGGAGTGAGCCACAAAAAAAAGTTTTGAGAGTGTGCGATGGATTGAATCAGTTATGTCTTAGATTGATTAAGTGATGTAACCTACATTTCATACTATTATTAATAGGTTAAATCGTAACTTGTCGATTTGACTTATGATTATTTACAAATAACACTTCGTCAATTCTCTAAACTCAGACGTGACTTATATGTCTATCTCAGTCGTTCATGGCCTACCTAAGATACAAATTTTGTGTCTCGCTTGATATAATTAGATAAGAAAAGCTTTGTACAGGGGGTTATCCATTATAAATTACCGACTCTATCATCGTTATTATTGCAAATGTTTGAAATAAAAATTGTGTGTCTGTCACTGGTTATTTTTACATGCCATCAAAACACAGTGGCATGCAGAATTAATGAGATTCAAAAAAATAATATTTTTAAAAAATGTAATACCCTGTATATTATTAAATTTTTATAATAACCTTTTTCTGATATCAAAAATATATCATATGGTACCCGTATCTTGAACCGTTTTTTAATTATTAAATGTCGGATATCATAGCTGTATTTATGGAAATGTTAAGATTATTAAAGCAAGCTATGAAAATTACAACTATGTATTATATTTAATAAGTGACATTTCCATAATAAAATAGTACATACTGTGAGGATGAAAATGTGCAAATGGCCCGGGAAACGTAGAATTAAGAATTTGAAAGCTAGGAAAAAGAATGTAGAATGAAAAGTGAATCTTATCTCTTTCGGTATTATAAACACGATATTGAATATCTGAGATATACCCAGGAAGAGTTTGCTAGCTAGAACAAATCGACTTATAAATCATTTATTCGTTTTAACTTTATGGTACGGATACGTATATGAGTTCAAAAACTTGTAACTTAACTCCGTTATGTTGCAAGAAACAAATAAATTTATGCACGCTAAATTGATTTTTAGCTAGGGAATACCCGTTATTATTATTACGTAATTTATTTGTCTAACAAAAGCTCGGACATTTAATTAAATATATTTCCCATTGACCATATTAATTAATATACTGTAGAAAATAAATATTCACTAGAACAACACCAAATATTTTCTAAGAACATACTCTCTAATGCCAGGAAATGCTTTCATAATTAGTCATTTCGAATATACATTTACCTATCTTGCTTATCCAAACCACAACCGCAACGAAATTCATTTATTTCTATTACGACCTCTGTTCGAATATTTACATATGGTCTAATTTTTTTAAGTTTTATAATTTTTATTTTTGGTAAACATTTTACTAACCAAAATTATTTAATGTTCAATGACGTCAAGTTATTTGATTTCTCTTTGTCACGTTCATCTTTGTAAATGTAATTAATGTATATTTAATGACCTAGAAATTGCAAAACCCAGAACGAATAAACATTCTGTGGATAATTTTAACATAAATTTTGAACTGTTGAAATACAATAATCGATTAGGATTTCGTGTTTGTTTGCCAAGTAGCAGTGACAATAGTAGTAATAATAAGTATTAATACGAGGTGTGATCAAAAAATACGGTGAATAATGTTATTGCCAATAAAGTAATAAGCTTAGATCAAATTTGATTAACCTTCTACAAAGAACGTGCCTTGGTTAGCAGTGCACTTACACCAACTTTGATTCCATGATTTCAAGCATTTCTGGAAAGCTTATTTTAAGGACACCTGTAAATTTGGTTGTTTCGTTTCTGCTAAGCAGAGGCGAAATTTTAGTGAAGATAGATAACATACTTTTGCCCCCATTACATATAAAATTAGGTATAATGAAGCATTTTTGTAAAAGCATAAAATGAGGATATAAACTGCTTTAAGTACCTTCGTAATGAACTTCCCAGTTTGTCTGACACAAAACTTACGGAGGTATTTTCATTAGTTGCCAATTTAGAAAATTGGTTTTGAACAGTCACTTTAGAACTACTATGACTGCCGTTGAAATGGAAGCCTGGATTGTTTACGAAAGTTTAATGGAAAGTTTTCTATGAAATCATAAATCACAGCATTATGAAAAAGTTGTTCAAAGCAAGCTGCCTAAGCTTCGTAATTTAGGTCGCAATATGAGCAACAAAATTCACTTTTTGTATGCTACCTTGATTTCTATTCCCAAAAATCTTGGACCAATGAGCAAAGAACAATGAGAGAGGTTCCATCAAGACATAAACAAAAGAAGTAGAGGTACCAAGGAAGGTGGAATATAAACATGATGGCCGACTACTGTTGGTATTTAAATATTATATTTATACTTCCTCCGTTCACTGTAAGTGCCGATTTTTTAAACGTAGCTTCCCCTCAACATTGGTGCTGGTTAAGTAACAATTACAGAATAGGTTATGCTTGATGTCACTTAAGTGATATATGGGTTATGTTTTTGTATTGATGAAATTTAAAAGTTATTCAAGTAATTTATAGCTACGTAGATAATATATAAAATATAAATGAGCTAATATTGCTACCCAAATCTTTCTGCACACGAAACAATTTATAATGAATGGTACATAACATCAATTTAATAGGAGAAAAATCGCATTACTTTGCTTAAATGGTTTACTGAATATAACTAAAGTGGATAAGAAACAATACAAATATTATAGGAGTCAGCAATAAATAATGTATGAACATAATTCAATAAATTAAGTAAAAAAAATTTATAAAGGAACTATTTATTTGGATATTGAACTACAAAGTATCTAATTACAACAAATAGAAAATATTTTGATATCAATGCAGTAATTCTATTGCAAACATATGAAACTTATTATACAGGGTGTATCATGAGGTTTCCCCCGGTTTATGGAGGTGATTCTTGGTGTTATGTGGAGCAAGAAATGTAAATACAATAATGGGATGACATTTATAATTGAGGAGTTAAGGCAATATGAAGAAAACAGAAAAAAAACTTTTATTGTGAGATAGCACTAACAAAAATGGAAATTATAGTTAGAATACAAACAATTTTTTTAATTTATACCAGTCTCTTGCATTTAGAGTGAATTTAAAGGAAATGTTCAAAATTTCTTCCCTGCGTCTGAAGGCAAAGATTCGCACGGGTGTGAACGGTGCATATAGCATTTTGTAACTTCACACGTTCGTGACTTATTGTCGCGGCGGCATCGAGAATGCGCTGAATCAACTCTTTACGTATTTGCACCCTAACCTCGTACACGATGTTTTTCATCCACCCCCAGATGCAGTAATTTAGGGGTGTTAAATCTGGGGATCTGGCCGGTCAGTTGATTGAGCTCCCGCGACCAATCCAACGATGGGGGAATTGCTGATTCAGATGAGCTGTTACCTCATGGTAGATGTGTGCAGGCGCCCCATCATGATAGACGTACATTTGGTGTCTTATTTCTAGAAGAACATCTTTAAGAAGCTGCGGTACTCTTCTTGTAAAAAGTAACCGTACATCGCACCAGTTAAATTTTCCGGGAGAATAAACGGCCCTATCAACTGATCACATACAGCACCACACCAGATATTGACATTGAATAAACAAAGTGCTTCTTGATACAGCAATCACTCGCCCCCTCGGTTGTCCTGCGCAAACATGTCTAGCACACCATTCACTATGATGCGTCTCGAAAATTTGTTATAACTCCTTAATTATGGATGACATTATTGTATTTACATTTTTCGCTCCACATAACATCAAGAATCACCTCCATAAACCGGGGGAAAGCCTCATGATACACCCTGAATATACATATTAAACAAAAAAAGTTATTCTTGACGTCTTTACTTAAAATTAATCGGAATCATCATTTTTGATAATTGTATCAAAACAAATAATAAATTCTGCGATTTCATTTTTATAGATCACCACCTCCCTTTTCCATCAGTCTTCTATAATGTTTCTAACACGGTTGATACAATTTTTCCACATTTTTGGTGTTATATGTTCCAGTGCATCTTGCCATAGTCTCAAAACATTCTCTGCCCCGTCTTCTCTCATACATATCCCTATATTATTATTTTTCCCCATACATTTTCAATCACATTGAATGTACAATGATATGGGGGCAATCTAAGAACGTTGCGTCCATATTTGTCAGCCAACTTATGTGCCACATACACTTTTCTTGGGTCTATGCCTCAAATTAAATAATTAAGTAGTGTTAATTATAGAAATAAAAAAAAACTAACTGCTTAACAACAGGAATGGCGGTTGCAAAGAGTTGTCATCATATTGTACTTTATTTTTATTTAACCAACCCTGGATGATATCAATCTTTTTCCAAAATGAAGTTGGGATACTTTTTTCAGTAACATTTTGGTAAGGTGCATTGTCTGATGATCAGATATCTGCCCTAATTGTTTAAGAAGCTGTTATTCAAAGCATAGCAGGAAGTTACTTGAGTTCATTTCCCCATAATAGTCTAGATCATTTTCTTTCAATGGAAATGTAAGTGATGCTCCAGGTATAAATCCTTTTCGATAACCAGCATGAACAATAATATATATACAAAGGATAATATTTTAACTTCTACACATTTGTAATACTAATCGTTCCACTAACCTTCACTTTCGCTCTGCGAGGATCATCTTTTCCTAATAGAAACCAATGTTAAGTAAAATTATTGATAAAAATGTTCTACCACCATTATACAGTGTGTTTCTGAATTGATACGAAAATTTTCAAAGGGTGATTCTTTGGCAAAAATTAACGGGGGTCTTTCTTATAACTTTTTGTTCAACACCCTTTTCCCTCCAAGTTACAGTCCTTTAAAATTAAGTAAAAAAATTTGTTTTTATTTAATATATCCACTTTGGAAAAATTTAGAAGAATGAAATTTGGCAGATAACTGATGCTAATAAAATGGCAGTTTTTGAGTGTTTTTGTTACCCTAAAATATAATCATAAGGGGCTGAAAAAAACAACCCCTATAATATTTTGCATCAGAACTTTTTAATTCGCCTATATTTTCCTATTTCAAGAATTGATTTAAAAAGACAGACTCAATCTGCAACTTTTTTATGTCTTGACTTTTTATCATAAAATTGCTAGTTTGATCACAAAAAAATAAAATACTGCTCAGACTCTTTTCCCATAAATTCACAGAGAGGTTATTATTTTTTTTAAAAAAATCAAGTAAGCTGCTGTCAAATGAAGTCATATGAAAAATAGTTTTATTGTCCTGATTTTCTCTGTGTTATTCTTTAATCTCTGAAGAACTAAAACTAATTAAGTAAATAAAATGGCAAATTACACAAATGCCGAAATGGCAGATATGCATTTTTCATATGGTCGTGCTAATGGAAATGGATTAAGAGCTCGGAGGCTTTACGCTGAGTTATATCCAGAACGAACATTACCCCATCATAGCGTATTCGCCCGTATTCATCAACGTTTACGAGAAGTAGGAAATTTTTTAGAATTTAGAATTTTAAAAGAACAAATGCTGTATCTCTACCATATCCAACGAGTCCAAGCGCTCTTACCTCGAGATTTTCTACCTCGTTTAATTTTTTGTCAATGGATAATTCAAATGATTACACAAGCTCCGCAGTTCTTATCTCGTATTTTGTTTACTGATGAGGCAAGCTTTTCTCGGGAATCTATCAGAAATTTCCATAATAATCACATATGAGCAGATGAAAACTCACACGAAATTGCTGAATCTAAATTTCAACATCAATTTTCATTGAATGTGTGGCTTGGTGTTATTGATGATTATTTAATTCGGCCATATTTTCTCCCAATAAGATTAAATGGAGACTCATACTGCCATTTCCTTGAAGAAGAGTTACCTCAACTTTTTGATGATGTTCCTGTGCAAATTAGGCAAGAACTATGGTTCATGCATGATGGCGCTCCAGCCCACTTTAGTAATAACGCTCGTCGCTACTTAGACGAAGTTTATGCAAATCGCTGGATAGGACGAGGAGGCACCCAGAGAGAGAGATCTGGAGATCGGGCAGGTAAATTCTCCAGATTTGAATCCATTGGACTTTTGCATTTGGGTTTTTCTAAAAACACTGGTTTATTCCACTCCCGTTGAAAATATCGATGATTTAAGGGATCGTATCATCGTAGCACGTGAAACTATTAGAAATACACCAGGATTATTTCAAAGAATACGGAATTCAATCAGACGAAGAGTAGAGTCCTGCACTTTGGTCGAGGGGCGCCATTTTCAACATTTATTATGATTTTTGTAATTGAAATTTTGTCCACGTTATTATTAGTTTTTTTGTAATTTGTTAATTGTTATTAGTAGTACAATTATTGTTCAATCCGTTCTAATTTACAATATTCTTCAACTAAATAAAAAAATGCCATTCTTTCAATAAAGTTTTATTTAGTTGTGAAAAATGTTTGAAGTCCTTATAAAACTGTTAGCAGCTTACTTGATTTTTTTTTAATAAATAATAACCTCTCTGTGAATTTATGGGAAAAGAGTCTGAGCAGTATTTTATTTTTTTGTGATCAAACTAACAATTTTATGATAAAAAGTCAAGACATAAAAAAGTTGCAGATAGAGTCTGTCTTTTTAAATCAATTCTTTAAATAGGAAAATATAGGCGCATTAAAAAGTTCTGATGCAAAATATTATATGGGTTGTCTTTTTCAGCCCCTTGTGATTACATTTTAGGGTAACAAAAACACTCAAAAACTGCCATTTTATTAGTATCAGTTATCTGCCAAATTTCATTCTTCTAAATTTTTCCAAAGTGGATATATTAAATAAAAACAAATTTTTTTACATAATTTTAAAGGACTGTAACTTGGAGGGAAAAGGTTGTTGAACAAAAAGTTATATGAAAGACCCCCCTTAATTTTTGCTAAAGAATCACCCTTTGAAAACTTTCAAATCAATTCAGAAACACCCTGTATATGCTTCTCTCTTGTAGGGTGTCATGCAAGGTGTTAAGTGTAACGTCTTGTTCTGAAGGATATACATCTGATGTGATTATGTTATAATGAGATACAAAAAATGGAACTCACTATTTCAATATATATTCCGAATAGCCATTTGATCAAAGCCATCAGTATTAGTGACTGTTTTTTACGATCCCGTGGTTTTTTTTTTGGCTACTCGAGGGACTACCTTCTTTGATATCTTTAGATATAGCCGAAACAGTACTAGAATGAAGTTGCAAAGCTTCAGCAAATCGCTGTGAATATACAGTCGATTCCGCTTAATTGCGTCCTCGGATAATTGGGACAACCGCTTTTTTGGGACATTTCTAATAAAACGGAATCAAATATAAGTAAAACTTGTGTGGGCTCGTTTATTCAAAATTCCCCGTAAAGACTTAAGGGTTGTTCAAAAAGGAACTGGAACTGTTAAACAAAATAAAAGAGCATCTAAACACAACGAATCGGAGTTTGTCTGTACCGAAAACTATGATTGCATGAATTCGTGCAAATAAAAAGAAACTCCGTGAACAAATTAGCATCGCATGTGCGAAAGGGCGTGGAGTGCAGAAAAAGCGTAAACGAGAAGGAGAAGGTGCTGAAGTTGACGAAGCGCACAGCAAATGGTTTGGCATTGTTACTAAAAAATCTGTTCGTGTGTCCAAGCCTACGTTAAAATGCAAAGCCGAAGAATTTGCAAAGAAGCTGAGTCAGCAGCATAAAAATTATAAGGCGACCAAGGGGCGGCTTTGTCGTTGGAAAAACAGACACGATATAAAGTTCAAAAAAGTTCATGGGGAAAAAGCGAGTGCCGTTATTTTGTTTGCTGATAGGGGGAAACTCGAAAGGCTTCTCGAAATTATAAACGAATTTACACCGGAAAACATTTACAACGCCGATGAGACAGGGCTGTATTATAGAGCAACTCCAGATGGTTCTCTTTGTTTTAAAAAAGACAATTCAGCAGGTTTGAAGAAAGCAATGGAAAGAATAACTGTCTTATGCTGTACGAACATGACGGGGAATGACAAGAAAAAAACTTGATGCTGCTTGTTATTGGAAAAAGCAAAAGACCTCGCTGTTTTACAGAATTGGATATCGAGAGACTGCCCGTCGAATATCATGTTAATTCGAATGCATGGATGACGTCGTTAATTTTTCTAGATTGACTGAAAAGTTGAGATTAAGAATTGGAAAGCCAATCCAGATCCATAATTCTGATTCTAGATAATTTTGCTGCTAACTTTAAAGAACACAACCTTTGAATATCTGCCACCAAACACAACATCATTGACTCAACCCTTGGACATGGGCATTATTAAAAACCTAAAAACTAAGTACATAACTAAACTAATAAATTTCGTTTTAGAAAAAATTACTAAAAACTGAGTACAGAACTAAACTAATAAATTTCGTTTTAGAAAAAATTACTAAAAACTAAGTACAGAACTAAACTAATAAATTTAGTTTTAGAAAAAATTACTAAAAACTAAGTACAGAACTAAACTAATAAATTTCGTTTTAGAAAAAATTAAAGAAAATTTATTGGAATCAAATTCGACAGCTAAAGATGTAAGCAGTAAAGTCAACTTTCTGCAAACCATAAATTTTGTTACGGATATTAATAGCAGAACAATACAAAATTGTTTTGCTTATTCCAATTTTAAAATGAATTCGCAAAGCTTGAGTGAAAGCCCCGAGAAAATGGATCATCGATGATATTGTGTTAAAAGAGTTGGATTCAAAATCAAGAGGAATTAACCGATTTAGACAAAGATTTAAGTTGCTGCGACGAAAAGGAAAATCTTGATGAAGATATCATTGATGAAATAAAAGAACGCCTACGAGAAGCCGAAAATGTTGATTCTGACAGCGAAGAAAAAATCGAGTCGACGCCCGTTTCTTTGCCAGAAGAACGAAATTGCATCGAAAAGTCAAGACAATTTTGTTTTTCAGAAAGGGAATGAAGGAAGTTCTTTTAGACGCCCTTATCACGTGTTCCAATTTTGTTAATGCTGAGTCAATTAAGAAAAGAAAGCAAAGTACTCTTGATTCTTACTTGTTAAATAAGATATAATTAATTTTTGTTACGTTGTTTTCGCTGTTGTTTACATACGTGCCTAATAATGTACAGCACAGCCTTTGTATAATATGTACATATATGTATTGTAATTCACATTTTGTTTTATGTACATATATTGTATTTATTGTTTTTATTTATTGTTTATTATGTATGTATTTAATACTGAAGACCACAATATTAAATGTATAATAATAATAATAATAATTTATTTTCATCCCTTTGACTACAGTAGCATAGGATAAGTCAATTTAAAGTAAAATAAAATCTTAATCGTGGTCACAATTCTTCTTACATATGTAAGCGCGTAATATCTATACAGTGTGGTCATAAAGTTTGGAACCAAGCTTATAACCGCATTATTTTAGGTTTTTGAGTGATGACGTTATCAACACTTTCTTTAAATGGCAACCATATTATTTTTTCTCGCTTTTGGTAGATCTTTATATCCACCAAATAGTGATATAAAACAATTGGTATGTTGCATCACAATTTTTTTGGAAAAATGATATAAATTTTGAAAAAAATACGAAAATTTTATTTTTGTACAAAATTAAAATTAAATAAAAAAAATACATCTGAACTTAAATTTATTGTAACAATTAACGTAAATTTTCAAAATGGACTCCACCAACTGACACTGTCCCAGCCGAGTGTAAATGCGTTGCGATCAATAGTAATCTGCGTTATTCGCTCCAGATCAAAAGAAATTCGCCTTCCCAATCGGCCAATTACTTATTAAAAAATCTTATTTAACATTAAATAGTTTCACAAAAAAGGGCCAAAGAACTTTAATTTATTTAAAAAATTGACATGATGTGGCAGACAATTTCTTAATTAAAATTATCGCCTAAAAATTGAAGATTTCAAAAACTAATTAAGCTTACAAAATTTACTGAAATATGTAAGTAAGTTTTTTTCACACTTCTGTCTTGTGTGAGGACTTAAATATTCTTCTTGAACAAACCGAATAGTCAAAAGCACATGTACTCATGTTACTATGCAAAAAATATACAAAAACAAAAACACGCACTTTTTTGCAAGATATTTCTGTATGACATTCTTGCTTCTTTTTATACAATTTATGTACAAAAATTTTAGTTTGAAATTGTTTCTATGGCGACAACATTGTTGAATTATTTACTTCTATTCTTGACGTTAAATTTTTGAGATATTGCGTAAAAATTGTTCATTTTCGCTAATATAAAAAATGGCACATTTATCTGAGCGAGAAAGAATCGAAATTTTAATTATGGTTGGGTATGGGGACAGACAAAGAACGCATGCAGAAGCATGCGATTTGTTTAACCATGAACACCCTGATAGACCTCCAATTACCAGGTCTACGGTGACAAAACTAGTTGGAAAGTTTACCGAAACTGGATCCGTAAAAGATCGACCACGGCAAGGTAGACCTCAAGTAGGAAAAGATGTGAAATTAAATGTGCTTCTAGAAGCAGAAGAAAGGCATCATGTTTCCACCAGACAACTTGCGTTAGACAATCAGGTGTCTCACTCATTTTTCGTCAACTTATTTAAAAAAGAACACTATCGTCCTTACAAAGTTCAACTTGTACAGGAATTACATGAGGATGACGAAGATCGTCGACTGCAGTTCTGTGAAGACGTAATGTTACGTTGTGACCAAAATCCAAATTTCTTGGAAAACATCGTTTTCTCAGATGAAGTTTCGTCCTGCCTAAATGGATCTGTTCACCGCCATAATTGCAGATATTGGTCGCAGAACAATCCGCATTGGACTCAAGCGTGTCATACTCAGCGCAGAGGAAAAGTTAGCGTATAGGTTGGAATGATTGGACGACGCATTTTAGGACCATATTTTTTTGAAGGAAATTTGACTGCTGTGCAATATTTAGAATTTTTAAGATTTGAACTGGTTCCAGCGCTCGCTGTTATTTTCCCAAATCACGAGGATGGTGATGTACCCCATCCAAATATTTGGTTTCAACAAGATGGGACGCCTCCCCATTATGGTGTAGAGGTTCGCCACTATCTTGACGAAATATTTCCCATGGATTGGACGGAGAGGCGCCATAGAATGGCCACCTCGTTCTCCTGACCTGACTCCGTTAGACTTTTTTTTGTGGGGTTATTTGAAATCGAAAGTGTATTTTAACAAACCGAACAATTTAGAAGATTTAAAAGAACGAATTCGCGTAGAACTTACACAAATATCCCCAGACATAATTGAGGCAAGTATACGAAGTGTTTACACTCGGCTGGGACAGTGTCAGTTGGTTGGTGGGATCCATTTTGAAAATTTACCTTAACTGTTACAATAAATTTAAATTCTGTTTTTTTTTTAATTTAATTTTAATTTTGTACAAAAATAAGATTTTCTTATTTTTTTCTAAATTTATATAATTTTTTCAAAAAAATTGTGATGCAACATACCAATTGTTTTATAACACTATTTGGTGGATATAAAGATCTACCAAGAACGAGAAAAAAATAATATGGTTGCCATTTAAAGAAAGTGTTGATAACGTCATCACTCGAAAACCAACGACGTCATAGAAAAAAATTGTATGTCAAAAGATGGCGTTTTAAAAAAGAAAATTTACCTGTCCGAGCGTTTTTCCTAAAAATGTAAAATAATGCGGTTATAAGCTTGGTTCCAAACTTTATGGCCACACTGTATATAAATAAACATTGATATCTAATACTACATTAAGAAGAGTACAAATGAAAATATACAAGGAACAAAATATTAAAAACCTATGCAATAGCATAGAGTTTCACACTAACCTTAACTACATTACAACAAATATTATACATCACAGTCATGAACAAACTCCTTGACTGAATAATAGACTTTAGAGATTAATAGGTCCCTAATACTGTATTCAAACAAATCAGGTGGTAGCTGTCTATACTTAAGTGGCAACCTATTGTACAAACTGATTACCTGGTATTTAGAATTTTTTTCAGTAAATGCTAATTTATGTATGAGACTTTCCAATACCTGACTATTACGTGTATGATAATGGTGGTTCTCATTTAATTTAGTGAAAATATTAAAATATTGCTTGACATAAATTGATAATTTATAAATATATACACATGGCAATGTCATAATGTTCATTTCCTTGAATAAGTTTTTACAACTTACTCTTACACTGACTTTATTCATTAATCTAATCGCTCTCTTTTGCAGTCTAAAAATTCTTAGTACTTCTATTGAACCGCCCCAAGCAAGTATTCTATATGCGAGTAGGGAATGGAAATGAGCAAAATAGTAAATTCTTACGACACACGTATCTACTCTGTTACGCAATTGATTTATTGCTTAACATACACTAGTCAATTTCTTTGCCAAGCAATCAATGTGCTCATTAAAAGAGAAGTTCTCATCTATATATATATATATATATATATATATATATATATATATTCCAAAAAATGTTGTAGAGTCTACCTGAGCAACAGTACCACCATTTACTCTAATTAACTGTGAACAATTCCTCTCGCGTTTTTTGCACTAAATTTGACTATTTTTGTTTTTATGTTACTTAAGTACAAAGCATTGTTTTGAAAATACCCGTTCAAGATATTCAATAAGGATTCCACTCCATAACTTACAATTTAATATTTATTACACGTTACAAGCAATGACGTGTCATCCGCGTACATCACCATTTTACTGTTTGGTGCATCGTTTCCATAAATTATATAAAGAAGCGGTCCCAATATGCTTCCCTGGGGTACTCCTCTCCCTATTTCACTTAAATTCGATTTAATTCCCTTTACTTCCACATAACTTGAACTGTCCTCCAAATAACTCTGAAACCAATCCAAGACCAAACCTCTGATGTCATATCGAGCTAATTTTTCTAATAAAATTTTGTGACTTACTAAATCAAATGCTTTGCTTAAGTCTATAAATACACCCACACATGTCCGTCATGCCCTATATGTTTGTAAGTAAACCAATCAGTGCACTTTGAGATGTTTTTCTTTAGTTTATTCATGATCTCCGATTTATTGGGACCTCCGGATTATTGGTACGAAATACTTTTCCTATTTGTGTCCCGATTAAGCGAAATCGACTGTATATGGAAATTCAAAACCGAAATATGAATGTATAAAATGTTATTTCTAACGCATATATTTTATCTTTCGTATATCCTTTGGGCCATCAATATCACGTTCTTTCTCAAAATAGCAAATCAAAGAAGCAACAAGCTTCTTTGATTAAGAATTCAAACATGTTAGCATTCCGTGGTTAGCTTTAGAACTTTTCACCAGATAAGTGGAAGATTACCGATTACTATTGCGATGCGAGTTGTTTCAACAATTAAGATTGATATAAAAACACGAAGTTTAAATAAAGGAGCAATTAACTTAAACGAATTCCAATGTAAATTGTCAACAGTGATTTTTATGTTGCAAATGCGCATTTTTTGAGGAATAATATGCGAATACATTTGATTTTTAAAAATGGCATTATCGCATAATATAGATGCTGAAATTCGATATTATGATGCCTTCCTGAATCCCTTTAATTTAATGAATTTCGGAACTTAGAGTGAACAGAGTATACGTTCGCAAAATGTAATCATTTTTTATTTCGTAATTTGTGTTGTATCTGGATTTGATAGGAGAAAATATAAATTATGTTTAAAATCAACAACATATTCAGTCAATATCACCTATTAAAATTCAACCCCCGGCGGCCAAACTTAAATTTATGAACTACTGTTATTAAATATAAGTTACTTAAATGTAGAAAAACGAAATGTTTTATTTATTATTAAATTGGCCATATATATGTCACAGTCCTCTAAAATTGTATTTTTCTTATTAATATTGATCTAAATACTATTATTATTATTACTTAATATAATAAGAAATAGCAAAAAGGCCATAAATTAACTTTGCAAATCAAGCAAAAATTGCGCATTAGCTAAGCATAGGATATTTGGACAAATAATAAAAAACAGAGAAGAAACTTGTCAGTTAAAGAGTAGTTAGACATAATGGAAAACATAGACTAATGAATCGGTGAAATAATTAAAGCTGTGTCCAATATCGACATTGATCTCAAATTACAACATACAGTATTATAAGTATTATAAATGAAGTAGTGTTGCAACATTAAACCGGTGTTTAAAGGAAGCAGGTTAGAAAGGACGCGTAGTAAATAAAAAAACCTGTCTAGGTATTGCTTGCAAATAAAAAACATTAAGGTTAATTGAACTATAGAACGATAAAGGTAAATATTTTATTCCAGCGAGTTCAAATATGCATTCCTTTGTAGTAAATGTATATTCGTTAGTAGCTGTTCTGGAAAGAGAATGTAATAAAGGTTGTTACCAGAACGTGTTTTGACACACGTTTGAGCGCCAAATTATTACGTAGACGTTCCTTGGCTTGTATTTTACCACGTGCAGGGCCAAATTATTAAAAGATGAATGTTTGCCGAATGTATTGATTTTGTCTTGGTTTAAATGTAGCGCCCTAACAATAATAATATTGTAATTCGTTTTAATCCATTTTTTTTATGCCAATTAATAATAATTCCATTCTCTTAGACTCAATAGTTATGAATCGATTAAAATAGATTATATTTATACATTCAAAACGCTATTCAATAAATCGCGTAAATTAAAATAATGAAAATGATTTAAAATAATGTAATAATAATGCCGCAAAAATTCAGGCCGGATATCGTATGCTGAAAGAAAGTTTTTAAATAACAGAAACTACAACAAGGTTGGCGTTAAATTTTGATTTAACATTTACATAAAAGAAATGGAGCTTTGAAAATAATTAAATGTGTACAGGTAACAACGAATAAGTGTTTACAAACTAAAAATAACTTAATGGCTTTGTAAATACAATTAAAATAATATAATTAAGGAGAAAGAAAACGCGTAAAAAAACGCTGGACAGCATGGCTCATTATTAGAGACCGGACACATCGAGCTGAAATGTCGTCATTACAACGGACGATATAAATAATCTACAATATCTGTAAGTATATCACGCAGTTATTTAATAGCACTATTCATTCGGTTAACTGCCCACAAAAAATATATGTGCAGTTAACCGAATGAATAGTCCTATTCAACAACTGCGTGATGTACTTACAGATGTTGTGGACTATTTATATCGTCCGTCGTAATGACGCCCATTTCAGCCCGATGTGTCCGGTCTCTAGTCATTATGTTCATTCGCCGGCCGACGAATACTGTTGGAAGTCTTTACTCAGGAACGGCTGGAAAACATAGACAATTGTCTAGGAATCACGGAAATCGGAAGGGTTGTTTTATGATCTAGTTTAAGGATAACGAATAATATTGCAAATAACGATGTCTAAAGAGCTAATAGTTAATTAAAGGCGCTAACTAAAAGGCTGTGATCAATAAATTAAATTAATATCATTAAAATATTCTTTCAAAGAAATACTTTAAAATGATACGTCACACAATATGGTTTAGATATCTTTTAAACCAGCGAATTAAATGCTAGTGTAAAAAATGGATAATAGTTTAATATACCTAAACAAAAAATCTTCTGCTGCTTCCATTAACAATACAAAAACAATTGTAAGCGGGCGAATGACCCTGATCAGCATAGATTTGATTATAAAAAGCGTTCGAATAAATTTTACCTCGAAGTTGCCCATGGAAATTATATGTATGTCTTAGCTTTTTACTTAAGTTCTTAATACGAATTTTGTTGGTTATAAACTATTTCAATGACATGACAAATGTCAAAATAATAAAACTAAAATTTTTATCTGAATAAGATACGGGTTATTTGCAACAAACCAGTAACATTTTATAAAAATTGTTGAAAGTGGCCACCACCTTGTTCGAGACATTTCTTACATCTTCTTCTAATAAAGGAGAAAACGTTTTGTAGTATCATATCGTCGATTTCGTTAATTCTTTCACCAATTCTGGATTGAAGATCTGCAAGATTAGGTATCTGTACCCGAAAAATTAAGTTCTTCAAAAAAGGTCACAGAAAAAAATTACAGGGGTAAGATCACAAGATCTTGCTGGAAATTCATGTTCGTTGCTTAAACTTATCAACCGATTTTGATAAATTTTCTGTATCATATTAATTGTTTCACCAGCTGTGTGCGCTGTAGCTCCGTCTTGTTAAAAGTAACTCGGATTTATTTCTTCTTCATTAAGCTGTTTAATAAATGGTATAATAATTTCTTGTCGATAACTTTCTATTGTTAAGGTACCTCTAAAGAAATAAGGGCCAATGATTTTCCTTCGGCTAATCGCACACCATACACCAATATTCCATTTTCTTGTCATATCATACACGAGCGTCCTCTATTCAGAAGGAAAAACCGCAGAACCTATTCCATAATTCAATAAAAGAAACCGATTTTTTTTATTGCAAGAGAACCTCTTAAAATTTCCCTTAAAAGAAGATTTTTTTACGAAGACGAGCAATTAAACACGTACAAACCAATTAATAACTTGCCTTGCCGACGATTGTAATGCAAATATCACCGTTGTTCTATTCATCTGACTTTGTCTTGTCGAATTTGCAATTCCGTTCTGTCTCTGTATGATGCGAACTTTATTATAAAAGATTCATCTATTTCCATTCATCTCCGAGACGGAATTTATACCGCAGCTGTTCGCGACCCGCCCGCGCTTATGTTCTGCCTTAAGTTTTCCCATCGAAAATTTTGCTTACTTTGACTACAAGTTTGACACTGATTAGTAATTTGGACCGTGTCGATTATACGGAAAAAAAATCGGGTCAATTCCGAGCACTTAATTGCGTTAATTTGTATTTTGTGGCATACGAAGGCAGAGAAATGAAATCGATATTTTGTTTCTGAACGATTTCTGTTTTCCACCTTTCTTTATTAGTTAAAATTAAATTAAAAAAGTTTATTTTAAATTCAAAACTTAAACTATCAAATATTAAATCAATAAATATTCTATTGTATATATCAGGGTGAACACGTAAGTTCGTACCCTAATATACAGAATTATTCCAAATATATCCGACAAATTTTTTGGACCGATTCCTAGGGTTATTATGATCATAAAAGTCCATATAAATGTATGTCTTAAACGGCTTAGTTTTAAAGTTACAGGATGTTTAATAGTAAATTAAAAGTTCATACAACAAAACGTACTAATACAACAAAATTAACTTGTAAAAATTGGAAATGACGGCCTTCAATTGCAATGCAAGTTTCTATCCTCTGTTGCATTGACTGGTGGGTGCGATCGAGAATACTTGGAGTGTTTCAAATTGTCCTAACAATATGATTCCTCACTTCATCATTTTCAATAGGAGTCGTATAAACTAGTGATTTAACCCATTAAGCACCACGCTATAAACTACCAGTTATTTTATATTAACTTTAGGTAAAACTAGTTTAATAAGTAACAGTTTGGACAAAATTGAATTAAAAAAAAATTTTTTTCTCATAGTTTTTGAAAAAAATAATGTTGCGTTTTCGCATCAACGGCGGAAGTAAATGTAACAAAATAAATTTTTAAGTTTTATGCATTTATTTGCAAATAGATACAAAAATAACTATATTCTTTAATTAACAACTATAAATAACATTAAAATATAGTAATTAAGTAATTACATATTATGAAAAGTTTCAAAACAAGCAGTATGTAAGTGAACGTTACATTTTTGACACATATATACTGTCTGGCTATGACATTTTCTGCACCTTTTTCTTGATTTTTCGGGATAACGAATAATGACGTCACCAACTGTGTCTGTTCTCATCTCGTCTGGAAGCTCTGATATTGATGGTCGGCCTCGTCCTTTGTAAAATGAAACCGATCCTTGCACATCTCCAGTATTTACAGATGCGCTAGCTTGCTCAGTTTTCATCAGTGCCATTGCAAGATACGACCGAAACTCCAACTGCGACATTTTAGTGTCATTTGCTAAATTATAAATTTTCCAAGCGTTGACAATGGTGCTGTCAATGGTATTTATAAATAGGGACCACCACAACTTTTTTCCCCGTACTCTTATCCGATAATTAGCTATGCCATTATCGTGTAGGTCAACACCTCCCATGTTCTTATTATATTCTTTTATTAGAAATGGTTGGGGAACACTTACTTCCTTCCTTAATTTTCTATCGTACCGTTTGACCTGGTGGATTGGATTTACTGGTAGATGATTAGACATCATGGTTACGATATTATTATCGTTCCATCTTACTACGAAAATGTTAGAATTTAAATCACATCTGTAATCAATTGAACCCCTGTCCTTTTTTTTCATGTCTTTTGGTATATCTAAAGGACATCTCTCGGTTCTATTATCTCGAACTGTGCCAGTAGCACATATATTTTCCTCAGTTAGATACTGAAATAATTTGAATGAGGAGAAGAAATTATCAAAGAAAATTCTATGATGATTAGGATTATCTAAAACTTTCAGTAAATTTATAACAACATCTGCTCCAAGACCCATGTCGCTTTTATTCTCACGTGCTTCTGCATATGGGATAAATTGAAATAAATAACCGTCTTCCGAACAAAGGCACAATAGTTTAAAGCCAAAACGCACTGGTTTTCCCTTTATAAACATTTTGCATGAGTGCCTGCCAAAATACGGAACCATCTCTTCATCAACCGAAAGATTATGAGAAAATACACCAAACTGTAGATTCTTTCTGTTAATCACATCAAATAATGGCCGTAATTTGGAAAATTTGTCTTCCTTATCAAGTTTTCCATTGTCAGAAAGATGTAAATTTTTTTTAATATTGCGAAACCTGTTCCGTGTCATGCAGTCTTTTACTAATTGGATTCCTTTATCTTCGTCTCTACTCCAATACACATCTAACTGAGGTAATGTATGGTAACCAGATAATATCATAATACCAATAAACTTTTTTATATCCGAGATTTCCATAGTAAAATCGTGTCGATTGTTATCTTGGGCGTACTTTAGAGAGAATTTTAAAATCATTTCAAACACCTCGTTGTCAAAATAATAAAAGAAAACTTCTAATGGTGATTTATGACGAAGTGTTTCTTTTATAAAATGTGTTAGTATATGTTCTTGGAATATAGGCGAATTATTATAATTAGGATGTGTTTTTCTCCACTTTGCTTTATAAGATATGGATTTCCGTTTTTTTTAAGTACTGGGTGCATTACTGTCCTCTTCAAAATTATTTTTCGCGGACAGTATTTCAAATGTTCCTGCTACGTCTTGGGGCCAAGCATCATCTACAAAAAGTATATTTTGTGTTATAAAAATAATAATATTGAAGATCACAAATAACAATTTACCTTGCAATAAATTTTCATCTATTTCTTCCTCATCCGTTAGTTCATCCACGCCAGGGGGAATAATTACAGCATCAACTTCATCTTCCGACCCAATATCTTCCAACCCCGCTTCCAATTCTTCGATAGTAAGAGCCCTTTTGCCCTCATAATTATCCTTCCACTTCATTTTATTACCACTCATATTCACAATATCACGATAACAATAATATTAGACCGATGTGTAACTAATGATGTTTCAAAACGAAAATGATATTCGTACAGCCACGCCGTGACTAGCAAAGTTACAGCACATGCGCTGTGCTTGCACGCCACGCCCCAACATGAAAAGTTTATATCATGTATTGCGCCGTTGATGCGAAAACGCAACATTAAGTTTAAACAAATGTAACTATTATTTAAATATATATACATATTTTCTTTTTCATGTAGGTGAAAACAACACTTATTATCTATATAATACTTATAAAAAAATACATTTAGTAAAAAAGATTATTATTTTATAAAAAAAAATAAGGTAGCATGTTCGAATCACAAAAATTTGTAAAATCAATAGTGACGAATATTTGTTAATAGAAAAATATAAATTAGCAACTTAAAACCTTCCTTAATAAAAACCATATAAACAAATTTTCAAAATATTATATGAAACCAATAAAAAAAAATCATTTATATAATGTTGCGTTTTCGCATCAACGGCGCCTAATGGGTTAAGGTGACCCTAGAGAAGAAATCTAGAGAACCTTAGTCTGGAGATCGCGGAGACCGTAAACAAAATGCATATTGCATAACTCAGTATTTGTCTAATTCATTTTAGAAAGCTTTGACAATACTTTGACAATACTTTGGCAATACTTTGACACTATAATGTTAAAATGACAAATAAATATTTTCCCTTCAAAACGAATGTTTTTGCAGAGACAAGTGTGGTATTAAATCTTGTTAGTTATACTGTAACAAATGAATTGTATTGTTGCAGTATTTGAGTAAATTCGAAACAGCCCCTGTATCCTTGAACGCATTCACCGATCAACGTAACGGAGGACAGAAACTTGCATTGCAGTTGAAGGCGGTCATTTCCAACAACTTTCAATAGTTACTTTTGTTGTATTAGTATTGTATGAACTTTTAATTTAATATTAAACAACCCGTAATTTTAAAACTAAGTCGTTCAAGACACACATTCATATGAACTTTTATGATCATAATAATCCTAGGAATCGGCCCATAAAATTTGTCGCATATATTTAGAATCAGCCTGTATTTGTCATAATGAAATGTCTGTGTCATCCTGAACCTCAGCAACCAATAAAGCTTCTTTGATACGGCGTTTTTTAAAATAATCCGCACACATAGATGACAACTGAAGTCTGTCAATATTTTTCATGAAAATGCACTGGTGCTCGGTTGGAGCACCTCTCGTGCTATAAGTGGTACTTTGAAATTCCCAAGTCAATCAATTTTGAAGCTAAAGCATCGCGGGTTCTACCAATCGATTCCTTTCGGCGAGATACATTTGGGTATGTCTTGACTATGGATAATTACAAACCCGTAGAAAATATGTTTCAAAAAAGTGCAGAAAAGGACTTTTACCACTGACTTTTCTGAGAAATATTGCTCGATGGCGTGGCGGTATGATTTTCAGAATCTCCACGGCCGATAGCGTTGGACATATTTTTTTCGTATTGAAAAAGCATATGTGTTAACAGATATATTGAAATAACGTATGCCTCAAAAGTTTGGGCTCAAAATACAATTCTATGAAAAAAATTAAAAATATCAAAAATCGGTCAGGCTTTGCAAACAAAATTAATTCAATAATTTGTTATTTTAATGACAGTACGGTTACCAAAATCGATTGCGTTGTAATGACTTATAAATTAGAGCTTAGAAATTTATAATTTATTCGGGCAGATGCCTAAAATTCAAATAGTCCAAATTTTTGAAAATCAAAGAGAGAACCATATATCGTACGATAGCAGAATGTGAGCAAGGTTTGCCATTCCCAAATCTTCCGAAAAGTGGAAGATCGAGGCAGTTAACTGGACATAGAAGCAAACCAGTTAGTAGAAAGTGCCAAGAGTAAAATTGGTGTCATTGAAAAAACTTTTGCGAGATTACAGTGTGTCTAAGCATACAATTTCCAGAGAACTGTGGGCAACAGGTGTAGAATATCGCAAAAGAAAGAAATGTCCTAAATATACACTAAATCAGCTAGCTAGAATACCGAGATGTTTCCGTGCTTTAAGGCGTACTCATTTTGCAAATAACAAAGTCATTGTCATAGATTATGAAAAGTAATTTACTCTAAGTAATTCCGAAATTAAAGGAAACGACGGTTTTATACCGACAATGTGAAGAATGCCCGGACAATATGAAATACAAGCAAAAGTTAAAATTTCCTGATAAAGTTTTAGTTTGGTGCGCGATATCAATTAGTGGGATTTCCAGACCTCATGTTGGATGAGTTAGAGGCGAAGCTATGGGCAGTCGAAGTTATATGAACAATTGCTTAACAATTTTGATTAATTTTATTTACCAGAACCATGCTCAAGATGATATTATATTTTTGCTGGACTTGACTTCCTGCTATTATGCACGCGAAACTCAAAATTGACTGAATGCTCAGAACATATATTTTGTGCCGAAAAAACGACAACCCCTCAAATTTACCGCAGGCCCGGCCAATTGACGTTTTCTGGGCCACTTTGTCTCAAAAAGTGTATGGTAGAGGTTGAGAAGCCGAAAACGAGCAACAATTAAGACGGCAGATTTTTAGAAAAATTCGAGAGATCGATGTTGAAACGGTGCAACGCTTGATGGGAAATGTTCCCGGAAGACTGTGTATTGTTTTAAAAAATTACTGAAAATTTTTGAAAGCACTCTACATTATGTGCTGCAGATAAAAAATCTTTGGAAGACGAGCTTTTAACAATTTTCGGGAACCACCGTTAGAACAAATTTTCAAAGGGTGCATGGTCTAGTGGTCATCATGTTTAGCTATGGACTACATGATCCGAGGTCAGGCCCATTGAGCCGCAAATTTTTTTATATTTTTTGAATCGCAGATTTCTAATTTTAACTTTTTTTTGCTCTCCAAAAATTAATTAATCAATTTTAATTATCAATCTATTTGAAAGCCATAAATTAAACTTAAGAATAGCTTTTAGGCTTACCCTTCCTCAACCATCTGCCTGCATCAACTTAAAATAGCTTTGAAACTAGCAACATTTCTTTGTCGAAGTGCAATTGCATTCTCAAAAAAAATTGTGAACTAGTTTATTGTAAAATGCCCCGATGGAACAGAAAAAAAGTAAATATACTATATGGGTGAGTCTTTAAACAGATAAGAGTGGTAGACAGGAAGGTGTCAAGCTGATAAAAGTTGTGGCTTCCAGACTCCAAAAAGTCCCAAAAAATTCTTATAAATGATGCGAAAAAAGTATATTTTACAGCTGAGCTTCTGTAGTTAATCTAGACTTTTTTAACTTTTTTGTAACGCCCTATATATTATTACCGTTTATGTGGATAACATTTCGTACAATACTACAAACAGTATTTCTTGAAAATATTTAATTCTCAAAATTAAAGATATTTAGAAGTTTTATTATTCACTTCCGTTTCCTTTGCCGAAAAATCTATTTATTTTACATTTTAATTACTTGCTCTAGATGTCGTGTTTAGATTCTAATAAATCAGTTATTTTGTTGACTTCTTTACCTACCATCGTCGGTTTTCTTATCATGTTTTATTGTATTATCTGAATAGTCCGGTATCAGCATTTTATTTTTACTTGATTGAGGTCTCGCTAGGCACTTGGTGAAACATATTAAATGATAAAGGTAAAAGAAAATTCACACTTGGTTATTTGTTTCACTGCAATTTTATTTACAAAATACGGACAAATTTGTTTCGAACTTCACAGTTCATTCTCAACTGAACAAGAAAAGTTTACTTAAAATACGAATAGATAATTTGAGTAAGGTGGGAGTAACACTGTGAAACATATACGTGAGTTATGTATTATGGGGGTTTTCCTAGTAATGAAGGCTGTTTCTCGTTAATTACTAGGAAAACCCCCATAATACATAACTCACGTATATGTTTCACAGTGTTACTCCCACCTTACTCAAATTATCTATTCGTATTTTAAGTAAACTTTTCTTGTTCAGTTGAGAATGAACTGTGAAGTTCGAAACAAATTTGTCCGTATTTTGTAAATAAAATTGCAGTGAAACAAATAACCAAGTGTGAATTTTCTTTTACTTTTATCATTTTATTTTTACATTACATAATATTTATTACATAAAACAACATGGATATATTAAAGTAAAAATTCTAAAAAAATGTTATTTCTTCATCCAATTATCTGAATAGATAATTTTCATAAGATCATGGTAGAAATCTCAAATTATAAAATAATCACAGAAAGCTAATAATGTTTGAAAATATGTCACGAAAAAAACTAGTAGCATTAGTGAAAGAAATTAAGAAAGCTATGGCGGAAATCAATGTAAATGTTTGAACAACATTGGAATATATCCTTTGTTTAAACCTCTTTTCACATAGCATTAAACCGCACAAATGGATTCAAAATGAAACAGGACTAACTTAAAAAGAAAAGTGGAGGGTGTTCGAAAAAAATTCTTTATTTAGTTTTCCGACTTACAATTCAACACTATACCCAATTGGCAGTTTCAATAAAGTCTAAGGAAAGCCTGGCAAAAGTTGTCTGCAAGAAGAGATTTTATTGCGAATTGCATCCTGTGAAACCGCAGCAGTATGAACAGACGGAATCAGGAATCATGCATTAATTGACCACCTTTTGACAATCTTCCTCAACGTTTTTGACGAATATTTTCTCTCAATATATGCAACAAACAAGCATAATATATTCTGTTTTGCAGTTGCATTGCGATCTCTAAAATATTGTAACCATAATCTTTCTCGTTGATTGAACGACTATTGTCTTCATGGGATAACTCCTTTTTGGAGTATCATAATACAGGACCATTAGTTGAAAATCGGTTTTGGATTGTCTCCTCACGTGTTTAAGAACGAGTATACTCATCGATGTTAAGGAGCATAAAATCGTGGTACCCATCTTGCATTAAGTCTACGGTTTGCCGGACCGTTGCTTTAGCACTTAAGCTTAAGTGGTAAAGCAACGGTCCGGCAAACCGTTGACTTGGGTTCAAGTCCCAACGTAGACAATATTTTTCAATTAAAAAAATTTTGTATGATTTGCTTTGCAATTTGTGGACAGCAATGTTTACATCCTCACCTACTTTGCAATTACATACTAATTTGATATTTGTAAATATTTCATATAAAAGCCGAAAAACTCCAAGAATTTATCAATTGATATATTTAATGAATGGCTAAGAAATTATCTAAGCCCTTGTCTTGTAGTAAGAAATATAGCGTTTGATGTGAAGTGGACAAAGCCGGAGTTATATGAATTAATAAAGAAAAATAAAAGTGAAAATCCAAGATATAAACTGGATACACTATTATGGGCCCATAAAGATAATGTACTGAGGTTCCTCCTTATCACCCGGAGTTAAATCCAATCGAAAAGATATGGGCGATTGTAAAGAATTGGGTTGGAACCAGAAATGTCACTTGTAAGTTATCAGATGTCGAAAATTTGGCCAGAGAAGAATTCGCATCTGTAAATGCAGAGGAGTGGGCATCTGTTTGTAGCCACGTAGATAAAGTTGTTGAAAATTATTTACAAACACAGCATTTCTTAGATGATATAACATATAATCTAATTTTATAGTTAATACAGAAGAAACTGATAATGAAGAAGATATTTATACCGATGATGACTCTGACATTGAAGATTATGATCTTCAATGTCAGATCTTTTGTAAAACTTCAAATTTAAAAATAGAACAATTTGTTACTTTTTTATACCACATATATATACTGATATTAACATACATGTATTACACTATTATTGTTTTTATTGCATAGTGCTATAGACTTCTCCCCGCAAATATTTTGAAAAGTTTATTATTTATGAATGCACATTTATCTTGAACTTATATTTATTTTTGACTAGTGTAGTTGAAGCACGCCGTTTTGTATTGCTGTATCCGCAGACGCTAATGTTCTCTGAGTTTAGAAAGACGTGTGTATGAGAAGATAAATTTTTATCTTTGTTAAGTAACTTCGTGATTTGATTTAAATTGTGGATGGTGTTTGATTCA
The DNA here is from genome assembly GCA_935421215.2 of Melolontha melolontha. Classification (NCBI taxonomy): domain Eukaryota; kingdom Metazoa; phylum Arthropoda; class Insecta; order Coleoptera; family Scarabaeidae; genus Melolontha; species Melolontha melolontha. Next base: position 43,618,961 of record OW285239.1, on the reverse strand, counting down.
TTACCGAGATTTATTTACGAGTTTGTTGATCTTGTAATATTATTTAATTTAGTACGCTTTCTAGCTCATTTGTGTCTCGAGAAAATATATATATTTTTTATGCGTAAGTTAATTATTTTATTCTTATTATCATTATTATTATTATTTTGAATGTATTGAATTGTGTATTTTTTCATTGTGTTAATTTTGATATATATTGTATTCTTTATTTGAATTAAATGACAAAGAACGTTTTTTAAAATTTCTGATATAAAAAAATTTTTCTATAACTTTAAAATTTAGTTCGCTTGGGATATCAAGGGCATATTTTTTTCATGTGGTTTGCACATGCGCTAGAGTTTGCTTCGGGCTGTCATATCAGTTTGTTTATTTTGTTTCATGTGGGAGAAATTAAAAAGGTTCTTTGTAATTTATTAGTTTTAATTTTGATCGGAAGTAACTAAGGAAGTTTTTTATCGTGCGCTGCGGTCACTTCCGCACGATATTTTTACCTTTATAATACTGTTTAATGACGCAATATTTATCCTTATACTTCATAAAGATATTTTTTTAAATTTTTGTATTAAAGTTTCATTTAAGTTTTAAGTAAGTTTAAGTTTTAAGTTCATTTAAGCTGTGTGTGTGTTCTTTAATTTTACCTTTCTTCATTTGTGCTTATAAGTAACTCAAATACATTATAATTATAACATTTGTCAATACTCTTTTACTGGCGCATTATAAATTTGTGGAAGAGAAAACCACGTTTTCCGATTGGAACCCTGAGGGAAAGGCAGTCTCATTTTGAAAATATCTAAGCTGGACAGATTAGTTGTGAATAGTGGTATCATCAAATTCAAAACCACCATTCATAGCAATATGTATTGTAATATTACTTGGCAAAAATAAAGTTTTCTAAATAATTTCATCTTACAGATGTTAACTTGTATTAATTATAACAATATACTCTCTAGACAACATTAAATATTTATATGTAGCTTGGAATAAGCCAATATCTATTTAAAATTATAATAATTCTGATTTGATAAATGTAAAATAAACTTTAAAATAAAATTCAAAACAATTGAATTGATTCGGCATTTATTTGATGAAGATCCATAATTTAAAATAGAAATAAAACGAGGGTTCTAATCTTCACTTTTAATCTTTAATTAATTTAGTTTGTAACGTACTCTTTAGATGTAAGCACCTGAGGAAGCCACTTTGCTGACGAAACAATTGTCGTGTTATGATTAAAGATTAAAAGTGAAGATTAGAACCGTAGTTTTATTTCTATTCAAAATAATTCTCTAAAATAAGAAGGTTTCTGAAGCGAAGAATTTATTGAGTTAATTTTATTTAAATTGTACTAGCAGCAATATTCATAACGAGGTAGATTTTAATATTCACATTAGTACTTCTGTAAATAATAATTTAGTTCCCCAATATCAATTAAATTCATTAGAAATATTGTAGTTTTATGAAAAAAACACCATTTTCACAATTATAAAGTTTTTCAAAAATCACCCCTAATACCTCTGCCCTCGAAATCATCGACGCCCCTGGCACTTTTTGTTCGCGCAGCTTTGTAATGACGTATGTGCTATTCTCTAAATGTTTTCACTATACCTCCTGATTTGAGAATACCAATTTTCTTGGGTAGCACGCATAAATACTTTGTTCAAATTATTCTGAGTAATAAAAATAAATGTACTGTAATAACAACTAAACAAGGCCCGTTTCGGTTGAGGTTTCAATAAAATGCATAATGCTGACATTTCCCTTACCGCATATATATACATTTAGCTATATTTTGTGCCTATGTCATGAAAAAGCAATATAATAGCATAAACAGGGAAAAACTGTGTGTAATGGTGTATATCTTATTTATTTGCGCTGGGACTTATAGTCGTCCGATTTGCATAGAAATAACGAGAGCAATCCCATATTGAAAACCAAGACAAGGAAATAATAAAAACAAAATATTTTTCCAGACTAGTTGCTCAAGAACTTATCTTTATTAATATACCTACAGTATCATTTTAAATAGCCTGAATATATACACTCGTGCACCAAAGAATGCCGGACTTCGAAGTAAATGTCTTTTAGTACAAGAAAAATTTATTTTTCCTTTTTTTTTAACAAGACATGAAACATTATCTACAAAGTAAGAATGAATAATCGAAAAGGTACTTAACATTTTATTGAATAAGCAAAAGTCACGAAACAATAAATTGTGCAAAATTAACAAATTCATTGGTCTTATATCGGCTAGGTTTTACGACTATGTTTTCACACAATTTAAGCGATTAATAGTGCGTGCTACCTCCACGAACTCTAATGACTTCTGCCATTCAGCGTGGTCAACTTTGAATGTTTTGGTTTTTGTTTGCATAGGTCGCCGGTGCCGAACACGTCGCCCTAATGAATCTCAGAGATTTTCGATAGGATTCAAGTCCAAGCTCCGAACTTGTGTATTAGAGTAAAGTTCTCACCTACAAATAGAGCAAATGGTACGACGTGATCAGCTAAATACTCGTTGATGTACCTAACAGTCGTCATGGTACCATTTTCAACTAGAACAAGCTCAGTTTTCGCGTACTGTGAAATGCCAGCCCAAACCATTATACCGCCACCTCCTAATGCCATTCTTAGCGATATAAAACACGCTGAAAATCGTTCACCAGGCCTTCTCCACACACGTTCTCGTCCATCTGATGAACGCAGCCAAAAACGAGACTCATCCGTGAACAATACAGGGTTTCATTGATCCATTGTACAATGTATATGTTCGCGGGCAAATCATAGTGGCTGAACACGATGAGCTGGGAGCAAAGAGTGGACAAACAGTAGGTTTCCTTGACACCAATCCGTATTCCCTCAATCTTTGGCGAACGGGCCGTGTAGAAACTCAGTACCATAAACGTCTTCGACTTGGCGAGACACAATTGTTGATGGAAAAACTACGATCGCGTAGTGTAGATAACACCATAAAACGGTCTTCTCACCGGCTTGTGGTGCTAGGTCTGCTTGATCCTGGCCTTATTGTGTATTCCCCAATTTGACGATGTCGCTGTATTGCATCTTGGACGGTACTCCTGTAAATAATCAAGACAACAGTAATGTATCGAATACTGCGTCCATCTCCGTGCAAACCTACTGTTCGGGCTACAGTTTCTGCTTACAATTTGTCAACCAATAAGTGTTAGTACTGACAGTTCAAATGACCTTTCAACGCAACAGATAAAAGCTGAATAAAGAGCACATCAATATTTTTTAGGTTGCGTTGGATTTTTTGGGTTCGTCATTATTTTTGTTTTTCTTTTGGCTGTTTTGATAAATTAAATGTTTTTGTATCTTCTTTAATTTCCAATTCTTATTTCATAGATAATATTTTTTGTGAAAAAAAAACAAAAAAAAAGAAATTTTAATTATGATTTACTTCAGTCTCCTGAATTTTTTGTCGACGAGTGTACTTGGATTGATAAGGCTTTTGTTTGATAAGGATCCATAATTTGAAATGTAAATAAGATTACTAGTTAAAATCTTTTCTTTATTAATATGAAATTTGTAGAAATTCCAACAAGGATTAATTTTTAAAAAAATTAAATGATTTTAATGTTTTTCAAAATATTCAATATTCAATATTCAAAACATTAAAGCAATGATGCCGCTCATCCCGAGACACTTCAAAAACTAGGTTTTTATAATGTTTAATAACTGCTTCAACTGATGACGTAAAAGTGATTCCATGCAATTTATATTTCATTTTTGGAGACAAAAAGAAAAAGACAAGGTGCTAGACTAGGGCTGTATGGTGGAGGGTCCATGGTGCTAAAGTTTAAAGCATCTAGATACTCAATTGTTCGTTTTCTTTATGGGACAATAACTTGTCCTCGTGTGAAATTATTTTTCATTTTGGGCATTGTTCTAGAACTTTCTCAAAAATTTGCGGTCAATAGAGATTTGTATACCCATCGGTAGTAACGGTACGTCTATCTTCTATGTTATAGTAGCAATATAGTTTTAGGAAAAAGTAGCAACCATCATTTTACCAGCACTGCGAATCGTCGGACTTTTGTAGATTTAGGTTCTGTTCGAAAGACCCATTGGGCCAATTAGCTTTTCTTTCATCATAACAATAAATCCATGATTCATCAGCAGTAACAATATTTCAAATCGAATTTGAAGTACCGGCTTGGAATTTTTCCAGAATTTTCCTGCACCATTCAATGTGTTGCTATAGTGATAGTCGATGTGAAATCCATCGATATCAAAGTTTTCTCACGTCTAATTGTTGATGTAATATGTTTCGGATTTAACTCATACCAATGTTCAACGTCAGCCGAATGAATCCATATAATATAGGTCGATCTTTCTCAAGGATTGCTCGAAAAGCGGAAATATTCTCATGAGTAACAGCAGCTCTTGGGCGTCCTTCACGAAATTCATCTTCTAAGAAAAAAACGATCTCTTTTGAATTTATTGTACCAATTATAAATTATGCTCTTAAATAAGGCTTCTTCGTTAAATGCATTTCTAAGCCGATTTTCACATTGTTTAGCCGTTAAGGACGATTTAAAAGCGTAAAAAAACATAGTCCGTGTTCTCTAGTCTCTAGTCAAATTCATTTTTGAATCTTTAAATTATGATAATTAACAAACTATTAGAGCAAATCGAACAAACTACGCGGCAATCAACACACGAAACATTAAAAAGTAGTTGTTGAATAAAAAAAATTTAATTTATTTAGAAACGTGACCATTCTAGATTTTTTCAGTGTTTCTCGCGTATATGTTTGTAAAACGACAATTGTTTCGTCAACACCGTAGCCTCGTCAGGTACGTACTAGTGTAAGTCACAAACTGTTTCTAACTTACCTATGCCACTATAGTGAGCAAATAGTGCAGCAACATAACAGTAACTAACAGGTTGCTTGCTTTTGCACTAAGTGGCAATAACACATTCGTTAATGTTTAATTAAAATTTGTTGGTGTGGCATGAGGAGGTAATACGAGGGACAAGCTGAAATGATTGAGAATAAAAAATATTGTTAATATTTTCTAGAATTTTATTTTAAATATGCTCAAAGTAATTCCCTTCAGTGACCATTAATTATTTCCACTGTTTAAAAGCTCCCAACCTATCGGCTTTCGGAATGCCTTCAGAATAAGCGTGAACTGCGGTATCATCTCTTCTTCAGACGAAAACCTTCTACCACGCATATTGCGTTTAAGCTCAAAAAATATATCCAAAAGTCACACATTCCTAAATCAGATGAGTACGGCGGATGTTCTATTACTTTTATATTTTTTCCAGCCAAAAACTGGAAAGTTAAAACTGTCATTTGTGACGATGCATTATCATGGTGGAGCATAATTCCCTTGTCTGGAACTCTACTGAACAGTTCAGGCAAACATTTTTCAGTGTACCACTTAGCTGTAACTGCTTTTTGTCCATCTAGCTTAATTGCATTTACTAAGCCCATACTTCTGGATAATACCGCATACATAACCTTTTTCATAACTCGCTGCTTCTTAGTCATTGTAGGAGTTTCCTCATCTTTGTGAATCCATACATGATGCTCTTGACAGGTAGGAAGGTCAAAAAGGGGAATATAAGTTTCGTCACCTGTCACTACTTTGGAAAAAGTTTCGTGCCCGCCATTATTTAAGAAATTTAAAGTTTCACGGCAAATTTTTACTCGCTCTGTTTTGGAAAGGTCGTGTTACGCTACGAATATAAAAATATTTTTAATTATTTTTTTAATAATCATATTTCTTTTTTAAATATCTCGTATTAAAATACTAACTTAAGACATTTTTCTGTACATTTTCGTTACAAAGAGAAAGTATCTCTTTTGTTATATCTTAACCGAGACCCTTCGTTTTCTACCTGACCCGGCAACAACGTTACTGTGGAATTTCTTTCTATATACATTTCATTAAATTGTTTTAATTGAATTACATACATCTCCCTTTATATGTTATGTTTCATATCATTCGAAAACTTATGTCACAAGGGTTATTCTAATAATATTTATGCCATCGATAGAACACCTCTTCAGGTCCCGCTTCTTAATTAATTATTACTCAAGATATCGACCCTTCTCTTCGACAGGTCATAAAACAGACCGTTTTCAAAACCAGTGTGCTTTCGATACAAAACTATCAGTGATCTTCTCGTTAGAACCCTCGAAAGTGCAACATCACCCGCCGTACTGGTCAAGTACCGATGGCATGATCCACGTGCCCCTGCATATCACCGCAATTAAAAGGTAATCCTGTATTGTTCTATATATATTATTCTTTTAAGCGAATCCATATTAATTAAACTAATTAATTTCTTGTTCCTCCGGCCAAACATCGCTCTGCATATCTGTCCAGGTATACGACGCACCACGTGGCCGCCTATCACCGCAAATCAAAGGTAACTCTGTATTGTTCGATACAGAGATTATTTTATATTAATCGTATTCAATTAACCCTTAATTTACTGCTCAATTAAACGTTCGTTTCAGAGTATTTTTGTGTTACTTTTCAGTTACTTAATTACCACACCTCGTGTACATATTACTTTTGTTTAATTACTTTTAAATATACGAATTTCAATTTCTTCTTATGTAAATATAAATACAAACTTTAAGGACAACGCTTATGTGTTTTATTTATTTAGTAAGTAAGTTATATATATATTTTAATTAACAATCATCACGCACGTCCTGTACCTTTGAAGAAACTTCACCGGCACTACTAATTATTTTATTTATCTTAGAATAAATTCATTATTATTGGCACGGCACATCCACATCCCGATATCCAGCCCAACCCTCCGTTCGTAATAGTCGGAAAGGTAATGCGGCACAAAATAACTTACCACTTTTTTTAAATGCAGGTAATCATGTATGATTGTTGTAACAGCTGAGGATCCAATCTTGAGTTTATACTCTATTACCGCATAAGTGGCTTTATTGTGCTCTTCAATTGTTTTTTAGCAGCAGCAATGTTTTTGTCGTAACAGCCGCAGTAGGACGCCCTGTTTCTTTTTTATGTTGAATAGAATTCCTTTCACATTCAAATTCCTTATACCAACGGTAAATTGCAGCCAACGAAGGTGCTTGTTCACTAAAAACTGAATCTAAACTCTATTTGCACTCATAAGCTCTTAAACCTTTTTTTAATCCAAATAAATTATGATTCGAAATACTCTCCTGATTTATTCCATTTTCTTTTACTTAAAAAATAAGTAGCTGAGTTATAGCAAACGTAAATTCAACAACAAAACGTCAATGACATAAAGAGTCGCTATAAATAAACACTGTATGATTGTTTTTCACAGTCTACTAGATTTTCTTATTCTAAATAAATTCAACTTATCCTTCGGAATATCCATGTTTATCTGCAATGCTTTGCAGTGGAATATATTTGAAAATATTTTTAAGTCACCGACGTATATGAGATCTTTGCTAGCAATTGAGGTTATGATATCATTAACATAGATAATAAATAATGGAGGCTTTAAATTGGATCCCCGCAAAATTCCAGAATATACACTGAATATATTGGAACTGTCTCCTTTGTGAAATCAATTGCCGAAATTCTACGGAAATTTCAAAAAGCACACGTAATAATGTGTTTAGTGAATTACCACAATTTAGATTTTCTTAGAGAGAGTTAACTAGGTCGACATCATTCCATAGTCCCTCTTTGTAATAGCGAATCATGAAGAACTATCTTCTCTAACACCGCATTCTTGTGTCATTTACAGGAATACAAAAATAATATAACTTTTACATAAAATTATCTGCTTAGACACATTTCATGTTCTTGAAATTTTATTTCAATTAGAAACTTCATTACCTGTTCTTCTGTCGTGAAATATGAATTAGAATGATTCTAGTGAGAACTCTCAATATTGTTTAATTTAATGCGGTGTTTGACCTTCATTTATTTAATGTATTACACTGGCCTACAACCATTTTGGTGCTGGAGATTTTAGACCCGATTTTAAGTATGTCTTACATGGCGATATCAAAAATGTTACCCGTTTTCTTCTGTCAGCTCTAGTTCCTGAGAAAAAAAAAACACAATTCACGAAAAAATATATATTTTATTGACATTAAACATCAAGAAATTGTCTTTTGAGTGATTTTCTAGAATGAAACTGACTCGGGCAATCTCGCATGATTCCCCAGCAATAGTCAGCCATCATATGACTGTCCCACCTTCCTTGGTATCTATTCTCCATTGTTTTTAGGTCTTGGTGGAAACGTTCCCCTTGTTCTTCGCTTAGATCTCCTAAATTGTGTTGGAAATGATGTAGATGACTATTGAGATTGTAATTTTATACTTATATTACAGCCTAAATCTTTGAATCGCACCAGAATTTCCTCTACTAGTTCTACATAGTTGTCAGCCTTATGATTTCCGAGGAAATTTTGTGCAACTGCTACAAAAGATTGCCAGGCAAGCCTCTCCACATAATTCATGCAAGTCTCAAAATTAGTAGTGTCTTTCATCAATTTACGTATTTGAGGTCCATCAAAGATACCTGCTTTTAGTTTTTCAGTACTTAAACCAGGAAATTTGTGAGAAATAAATTGGAAACATTGACCATTTCTATCGAGAGCCTTAACAAATTGAGAGACGCCATTCATTGGGCTGATAGATCGTTAAACCTATGAAAGCCAGCAAACCACTCACATTACAGCAATACACAAAATTTTCATCAGATGAAAAAAACTTCAATAACTTTCCCTCTCTCGTGCGATATGTAGACACTCGAACATCTGAGGAAAGACAATTTTTTTCTTTTAATCTTGACGCTAGTAACTCAGCACGTTTCTTCGAAAGATCTAAGTCTCTGATGAGGTCACTAAGCTCATTCTGCGAAAATGTCTTAGGATCTGATGTTATTCCGCAGTATTGAAAGTCATCATCTACTTGGGAAGAAATAGGTATTTCAGCTTCATCCTCCTGAGATTGCTGCACTACCTGGTTAAAAGTTAGTATTGGAACATTTTCTGAATGAGGAACAGGTCTTTGTACTGAAGAAATATTGGGGCATTTCCATTTATGGCGATTGTTTTTGTTGATGCCCACTATATTAATCATACAAAAGTAACAGTCGTCATAATAATTTTTTTGTTCTCGCCATATCATAGGCACTCCAAACTTCAAAGACTTACGTTTCCCTCTCTCCCATTGTCGCAAATGTTCAACGCATATTTTACAAACACTATGAGGCACCCACACTTTATCTTGGTGTAGAATTTGAATACCGAAGTAAGCAAAACACAAACGACGCACTGTGTTTGTAATCGATTTACGCTGATTTTTCAGTATGTATTCACCACAAACATAACAAAATATATCAGGATCGTTAACACAACGTCTGGACGTACTAGCCATAATGAAATAGTAACACAAACTTTATCGATGATATTGTAATAATGACTAGTTACGAACAAGACCATAACAAGACCGACAACAATTCACAATGAGGGTAGTAGGTAAACTAGAGCTGATGAGTTAAAATGACGTATGTCAATATACTGTACATTACCTACTTTATTGACTATTCAAACAAACAGAGATGCACCAAAAAAAAATTTTTTTTTGGAGGCCTGTGTTATAATGGTACAACACTCTATTTTAAGTACCTGTGCAACTAGTATAAATAATAGCCGTTCTAGTGTTATTTCTATATTATAGTTATTTATGTATTAAGGGCATAATTAGGAGATTATGGCACGAGCGAAAGTTTAAAGCCCGACGAAGGAAGGCTTTTAATTTCCCGAGGGCCATAATCGGCAATTATGCCCGTGGTACATACAGTGTCTTATTCGATTTTAGTTTTCAAAACATTAATAAAATATTTACTATGTTTGCCAACAAATGCAACTGAATTGCATCGATCCGTTGATCGATGTCAATTTTAGAGTGTGTAGATCGTGTAGATAGTTGTTTGTCTTGATGTTGTTAGGGATACTATGTTTCATATTGTTTGGTTATTAAACAGTTCGTTTTGAAAATGATAATTAACGCAGCGGAAAACGTTTATTCACAAGAAATTTTGCACGAATTTGAAGCAGTTCAGGAAAAAGTAATACCACAGAAGTCTAAGGAATTATATATCAAAAAATATGATAAGTTCTGTGAGTGGCGGCATGAGAAAAATGTCATTAGCAATAATTGTGATAAAAAAATCGTAATGGCGTACTTGTCTCAAATAGTAAGAAAATGTATTTAAAATGATTATATTTAATAAATTGTGATTCATTTTCTGTAGTCAAAATTTTACAAAGCTTCATCTGTTTGGTGCGTCTACTCTAAACTCAAAAAATATTAAAAATTAAGAAAAACGTTGATATCTCTAAATTCCTTATGGTCACAGAATATATGAAGAGTAACTCCATGGGTGATGAACCTAAGATGTCGTGGGTACTTCAGCGAAATGAAATTGAACAATTTATGGTAAAAGCATCAGATCTCACGTATTTGTTAGTCAAGGTAAAACCTGTTTTCAGTTCTTATACAAATTTAATAAATAGCGTATTCCGGGTTGTTACAGCATTCGGCATATTTAGAGCCTGCCGGCGCGTAAAGTTGCATAATTTATGTATTCGGTATGTGACGACTGAAGGTTCGGTTTTGTTAGTGAAAATTCGTAGGACCACTACTTATACTTCCAGACAGTTTATGATTGTTCAAAACGTGGAGTCGTGGAATATATTGCCTTGTACAACAAATATGTTGCTTTACGTCCTAAATATGTCAAAATTGACAGTTTGTTTCTCTCATATCATAATGGCAAGTGTAATTCGCAGCCGGTGGGGAAAATACTTTCGGAAATATGCCAAGAATTATTACCGACCGAGTTTCTAAAATTAACCAACGCAAATCAATATACGAGACATTGTTTCCGCAGAAGTGCTGCAACTATACTACCGGAAAGCGGCAGTGACACAAGAACGTTGAAGCAATTGGGTGGTTGGCGATCGGATAAGGTAGCCGAATCTTACGCTGAAAATAATATCAGAGGCTAATGAAGGACCTACTAGTTTAGGCGATAGCTTGCGCCAAGTTACTATGACTAATCCAAACAATTGTAGTTTTAATTTTCACAAATAATGTTGCAGAAAATAATGTATTATTTTCTTTGATGTTAATAAATGTTATATATTGACGTTTGCTTGAATTATTAATTCAATTGTTGCCTAGCAATTTTTGATTGATCTGTGCCATAAAGACCTCTTTATGCCCGCATTTGGGGGCCTATAAAGGAGATTATGATTCTAAAATCGAATAATAGATATTTTATGTATTAAGGAATAAACGACAGTTTTAATCTCGAGACAGTAAGTAATGCCTAAGCGACCGAAGGGAGCGAGGGCATTTTCTGTTGAGGGATTATAGACGTTTATTCCCGAATTACATACAAAACTTTTCTCCCGACCTTAAATGTAATAATTTATTTCATTATTATTTTGACAGTTGATTGATAGATTGATCTGATGTCATTCAATTAAGTTGGTTTGTCATGAAAATGTGCATAGTTTCTGGTTACTAAGGTAAAACGAGTTTGTTTGTGTCTTATTTTTTACTGATATTCTTACTGATAAAAGACATGGTGGCTGGAAGTCAAGTAGTTATCATGTTTGCATTCGTTGGGCAACTAATATAAAAGAAACTGTTCACAGGTACTATCGCGGTGGGCTACATAGAAACGTCCGAGGAGAATAAACTTCATATCGCAAGAAAAATTTTACAAGTAAATGAGAACGAACCTTGCACAAGCACTACTGTAAGCAACCGCCAAGTTAAGATATCAGATGATTGTCCATGTATAAATATTGTAAACTCATCTAGTGTTACTATTACGATTACAAGATAAAATTGATTGATATATTTAAATGCTTCGTCAATCTGACAGTTAAATTAATTTTGACTTAAATAAATGAACCAAAAGTCATTCACTACAGTATTCACTTTATTCCCTAGGGAAAATCGAATATTTTATTCCCTAGAGAATAAAGTAGTCTAATATATGTCAATTGTCAGATGTATAAGATGACACTTTATTCTCGGTCGGGAGAAATAGTACATTATATACCGCGGGACTGAAGTAGTACATTTAATCCTGAAGGTAAAGTTTATGGCCCGACCGCAGGGAGGGCCATAATTTACCTGAAGGATTAAATGTACTTCAGTCGCAAGGTATATACGATACTTTTCGTACTTCCGGTATGATTTTATTAATTATTTCAATAATTTCAATCAGTTTTTTCTCTCTTCAACTCATTTAATAAACTGTCTTTGAAATAAGTTACCATAGTAACATTGCGTTGTGACAATTATAATTTAGAAACATTGTCATTACTAGTGTCATTGTAAAGAAACATTGTTATTGATAATTATTGGTATCATGAGTGAAGAAGATGTATCTGATATTGATAAAAGAGCAGCCGAAGTAGGTGAAGAATTGTTACCACCGAAATCTAGAAAACTATACGAGCAGCAGTACGATGCTTTTAAAAAGTGGTGCCGCTTAAAAAATGTGAGACAACCTACTGAAAATGCGCTGTTAGTCTACTTCAATGATAAATCAAAAGCGGTTTGTGCCTCAACTCTCTGGGCACATTACTCAATGCTGAAATCGGTTATTAACATTAGAGAAGATATTGATATAAGTAAATTTCCAAAATTATTAGCTTTTTTGAAGAGAAGAAATGAGGGATTTAAGCCAAAGAAGTCAAGAATTCTCACGTCTGAGCAGGTAGATCAGTTCTTACGGGAGGCTCCGGATGATAAATATTTAATGCTTAAGGTAAATTTGGAAATTTGTTTATATTCAGAAATTTTAAGAAATCAATTTTTTTGTAGGTTGCACTTATTTTGGGCGTTGCGGGAGCTTGTCGTGGAAAAGAGTTGGTTGATTTAGAAATCGACGATGTGAGAGATTTGGGCGATTCCTTCCTAATTGCGATTAGAAACACCAAAAATAAAATTGACCGAAATTTTGTGATCAAAAATTCAGAAAACAGTGCCATCAGTTTTGTGGCGATATTTCGGAAATATGTGGCATTGCGAAAGACAGGGACACCTCATTCAAAATTTTTTGTTCAATACATCAACAAAGAATGTACTACGAGAGTAGTAGGAAAAAACATGTTTGGTACATTTCCACGGCAAATAGCAGCTTTCTTGAAATTAGAAAATGCGACGTCTTATACGGGACATTGTTTTAGACGCACATCTGCGTCTTTGTTAGCTGATTCGGGAGCAACAATAGACCTGCTGAAGAGACATGGAGGATGGAAATCCTCCAACGTGGCCGAGGGATATATTGAATCGTCTATTAAAAATAAACAAAAAATTTCAGATAAAATATTTGGTCAAGTCGCCGATTCGTCCACTATAGTTATGCCACAGTCCTCATTCTCGCTTCCTGTTTCCGCAGGATCTTCGAAACAAACACCAGTTCAATATGAAAAGGACCTATCTGTTACTCGTCAGTTACCTGCTGCATTAACCCAGGAAAGACTGGTCAATATGACGAACTGTCACAATATTAATTTGAATATTAACGTTAATTACCATTCTAATTAATTATATTTTTCAATAAAATATCCCTTAAATTCGTTTGTTTTTGATTTAATCGTTCCGGGAGTTTCGTCAATATTTAATCCCGGAGGGATTAAATGTGACACTATAGTACCTGTCACAAGGGAGTGAAGTTGTCACTTTAGGCCCGGAAGTACGAAAACAATATTACATAATATTGGCAAGATAACACACTATTTTAGAACAGCAATGTAGTACTTGAAAATAGGTAATAAGAATAATTACATAATTTTGATTTGAACCGATTTATTTAAATAACAATGCTACTAATGCTACTAATTGTTCCTTACCATACAAATATAATAAATTAAAAGTAAAACTAATAGTTAAAATCTTCCCTTTATTAATATTTGTTCGTTAAACGACAATTATTTCGCCAGCACAGTAATTCATTAGATACTCTAGTAATTCAGGTGCTCTAGTAAGAACCTCTAGTAAGAAATTGAAAACATTAAATTATTGACCATACGTCTTTAAGATGCTACAGACCCAATAAGCAGGCAAGATAAACGAGGGTGTCATAATTTGTGGATACGGCAAACACAAGCTTGTATTCAAGCAGGTAGCGGTAATTTCGAACCTTTGCTCAATCGTCAATACAGAAAAACACATTAAATCAAATATAAATCATTTTATCAGACAATAGTTATCCATCAACACTATAGAATAGAATAACAAAACAAACAGTGTATCAAATGTATAATCACCAACAATACACAGTAAATGAACAAACAAACATACCGAAAAAATATTTATTAATACCGTATGTTGCTCATCTATCTAAGAAACTAAACAAGTTTTTTTAAAAATATTTGATATACACATAGCTCACAAAAATCGTAATAACTTAAATTCCACCAAAATAAAATCAAAAACAGCCATTCCAACACAAAGAAATCACTCGTACTTTATAGCATACCATGTAATGATTGCAGTGGCGTTCATATAGGTCAAATAGAACAACATTTAAAAGATAGAATCAATGGTCATAAATATGCAAAAAACAACACAGCCTTAAAAAACACGAAAACAAAAATAGTCACACCTACTATTACAAAGATGTTATAATACTTCAAACGGAGAATTAATTCACATTAAAAAACAAGAAAGAAAACGCCGTAAACGATCGTAATGAAATTGCAAATTTGTCAAAATTATATTTTTCTATATTATAAATAAAGATCATTTTAATTTCAATATCAACACTTAATTATTTTAAAGCAACTCGATTGATGTTAAAAATATGAGATCACATGCTAGGGTTAATGGAAAAATATAAAATAAACACATGTAGCAAGCAGGTAATGTTAAAATTTAGTTGAACTCCTTAGTATGTATAGTATACTCGTAAGTAAATAAGTGTAAAAGTCAGTGTACATTTTATAATTACTAAAACAGTAGAAAATGCATTCAAATTATAAGTACCATACAATATACATAATTACCATATTTTAAATTTTTATTTTTGTTTATAACCTAGTATCCAAATCACTGTGTTTCCGAAGAAGACAATAAATGTTGAAACGTTAAAATAAGTTTTCTATTTAAAGAATAATTTATAATAAGCCGAATTCCAAGAAAAATCAACTTTATATATATATATATATACTATTATCTTAGAAGGTAGAACCCTTCTATTTGATTTGATGTTTTTGATTGAACTAAATCCGAAAATAAATGAAATCTTAAAAGTAATAATAAGAAGTTATTTGTGTTACGCTGGTATTTGCATTTTATATCTAGGTTTTTTTACACTTCTAGTATATAATACAGGCATTTGCAACTATAAGGGTTTGAATCGAATTCAAATATATTGAATACTGGAAAACGAAATCTATTGTTACCTAGAATACAAGAAGTATATTCATAATCATAAAACTAAAATATTTAAAATTGTTTCCGAATACATATTAAATATAAAATAATTTAAACATATAAAGGTATACTTAATGAGTCTCTAAAAGTTTCTAATCAAGACGGAAATTGTGGAATGCGGTTCTATTATAATAGTTTGTGTTCTCGCAAATAAACGACATTTAATAGAATCTTGGATAGAGGTGCCCTACCTAAATTCTATTGAGAATCTTACATTAAATAAACCATATCATGTGCTAAATATTATGAGTAGAAAATTATATTAATTACACTAGTCTAAAAACTTAACTTTTTTTGATTATCAAAAATAAAATATAATTTTTTTAATTCGTGAGAGTATATTGAACAAAAATATGTCAAAAATATTTTAGTTTCTGTTGGGATAACTTCGGTTTTCGTTGACACAAATGTTGCTTCACCCTGCACAGGTTGTTAAAATCTTTGGTGATTGTTATTAAATGAATAAATGAGCTTTCATATAAATATATTTATTTACACTAATAATACATTTATTTTTGGACCTACAACGACTTATACTGGCATAAAACTGCTGTTGAGACTGGTGTCTTTTGTTATTAGTGTGTGACTCTGGTTATGAATTATCTTCTTGATGTTGAGAATAAGACTGTTGTGTTAAGGCTGTATAGCAAGTAGGTACAAATCCACCACTACCCCAATAAACTATTACATAATTAAATACAGACCGAATTGGTTGTACATTGCAGTAGTTGACGTCATCATTGGGAAAATTTCCATGTGATTAATTCTTAGTAATCGTACCTACTGGCAACAATACCAGGGTTTACAATAGGGTCTTAAAAATCTAATATTATTATTAATTAAGTATTGGTTGTATATCTAAGTATACAGTTGAGTATAAGTTCCATTGTTTAGTAATGGAATTTATTCATACCTATTTAGGAAACGTGGTCTTAAGAATGGATGACCAGATTAAACATTTTACTCACTAATAAGTTACTTAAACCTAATTAATAAACGAGCGGTCTAATATATAGAGTAATAAATAAATTTGCAAATATAAAAGATGCCGCTTCTTAGAATCCAAACAAAGTTTTACAGTTTGAATGTGAAATTCGAAAATGAACGTTGAATTTTTATAAAATTGGAAATATGATATTTGAATTCTATATCCTAGATTCACTTAATAATAATAAGAATAATTTATTTCCTGACAATTACATGGAATGTCAAAATGAAAAAGAAAACTATAAATATATTAATGAATATAGCTTAAATACTATTATTTATATTAAATAGTTGTTACATATTACAAGTAAAGAAAGATCCAGTTTTATTTGCATTTTTAATTTATTTGATGGTAATTAATTAGTTTTTTGTTGTAAACGATTATAAAATTTTATGGCTTAGTATTTAGCAGATTGTTGAGTTAAAGTTAACTTATGATATGGAATTCGGAAAGACGACTTGTTCCTAGTTGTGTATCAATGGATATCAGATTGTGATTCGAACTTGATTATGTTTGCTTCAGCAAAAAGCAAACAGCTGTATAGAAATAGAGATGGAATTGTTAATATGTTCTGTCTTATGAAGTATGGTTTGCAATGTTCTCTATTGGATGACTAATCATTCAAAATTATCTCTGTATGTCCTGTGGCCCCAGAATATAATACTGTTATTAATGAGTGAGTTAAAGTTTGAGAAATATATTAATTTTGCTGCATCTGTTTGTTATTTCTACGATTCCTCGTATTTGATAAACAGTTGCACTTAGTTTTTCCCATAGACAGCTTGCATATGCATTCCAATTTAAGCATGAGTCAATGTAGACACCCAGCATTTTGACATTGTTTCGATTACATGGTTTAGTTTCAAATTTGAATTTTTGCAGTTTATCCATACTCAATATAAGTTGTTGGCTTCCAACCATTCTTCCGCTGCAGATATTGCAAATGACTCCACTATTGTCAATTCCTCAGTTGTAGGTGCATTAAACACTAGGGTGGTATCATCCGCAAACATGATTGTTTTACACATGTGAAGACTTGCGCATAAATCCTTGACATATATCAGAAACAATATTGGTCCTAACTTGGAACCTTGTAGAACTCCACAGTTGACTAATGGCTCTCTGGAGGAATTGCTTTGTATCATTACTACTTGCTTTCTTTCTGAAATATATGATTGGAATAATTTAAAGGCCGCCCCCTGATACCGTAGTATTGTTACCGCTTACCCCGTTTACCGCTCTACATACATTTGGAGTAAGGAACAATTTATTCCAATTTCATTAAGAGTTATTGCAGTTATAGAATAAGAATATATAAACTAAATACCAAATGAGTTGCTTATTGTTTCAGTCACGTTCAGATCGGATTTTGATCGTATGGGAACCATACTTGATGTGTATGGTTACCTTACCAAAAAAAGCAAAACTGAATCCATCCGGCGAGAAGGCTATGGCTATATCTATCTATATCTATATCTATCGATTATTTTGAAAAGAGTGAAACGGTCAGAGGATAGTATCACGTTATTTACATTTCGGACATTTCGGATAGCTGTATCATCCCTCGTAACAGTTTGATCTGCCCCCTGCAATTTTTTTTTAGTTCTTTGCCTGAAGAAATGATTCATCGGGCAAATTCGCACCGAACTGGCACGTCATCCTGAAACGGAGTCCTATCTTGCAGAGTTTAAATGATTCTACTCTTTATAAGGCATCAAATAGTTGGAATATTGCTGGTCTAAATGTATAAAGTTGAAATGCGACTATATATAAAAGTGAAAGTTTTTTAAATTTACTTAAAAGTCACGTTCTTGTCAAATATCCCTGGTATATGTACATAAATAAATTTCATACAGCTTTATTCGTAAAATTTTTCTGCTAAACATTTTTTGGTTATTGTTAAAATGCTTACAAACTCCTATAACTTGAAAAAAAATTTAGAATCATTAAGGGGCCTCAGAGGAACTAATTTGCCTTATAAACTAATGGGGGGAAACGTACTCCTTGCAAAAAAAAATTAACTAACTTTAAAGCATAAATACTTTAAAGCGATGTTTAAGTTGAACATTGACACATATAAATAACATGATTATCCGAAATTTGGCGTGTTTTGGATTGAAAATATAAAAAATTCAAGCTTACGTTAATTTTTTTTTTGGCTAAGAGTACATTTCACATCATTAGTTTATAAGGCAAATTACTTCCTTTGAGGTCCTTTATTGATTCCAAGAGTTTTTCTCAAGATACGGAAGTTTGTAAGGGTCGTAACAGTAGCCCCCTAAATCTTTTTTTTTCAAAAATGTCTTGCTTAGCAGTACTATTAGGGAAATTTTAACTTCATTGAAATGTTTTTTTAATAATAGAGATCTTAAACGAGAAATCTATTTTTAGTATTGTTATGGCTTTTTGAAATAATTTTTTTGAATAATTAACAGTATAAACTAATGGGGGGAAACGTCTCCTTGCAAAAAAAAATTAACTAACTTTAAAGCATAAATACTTTAAAGCGATGTTTAAGTTAAACATTGACACATATAAATAACATGATTATCCGAAATTTGGCGTGTTTTGGATTGAAAATATAAAAAATTCAAGCTTACGTTAATTTTTTTTTTGGCTAAGAGTACATTTCACATCATTAGTTTATAAGGCAAATTACTTCCTTTGAGGTCCTTTATTGATTCCCAGAGTTTTTCTCAAGATACGGAAGTTTGCAAGGGTCGTAACAGTAGCCCCCTAAATCCTTTTTTTTCAAAAATATCTTGTTTAGCAGTACTATTAAGGAAATTTTAACTTCATTGAAATGTTTTTTTTAATAATAGAGATGTAAAACGAGAAATCTATTTTTAGTATTGTTATGGCTTTTTGAAATAATTTTTTTGAATAATTAACAGAACAACAATAATAATTTATGTGAATACTAATGATATTATCTTATATTTATATTACGTAAATTCCAAAAGCCAAGAACATAATTACTTAGAAAACTTTCCAATGATAGCAATATAATCAAAATATTAATTATATGTCTTTTTTATAAGATAAACTACATTTTATCTGCCCTACCTCCTTATTTTTCTGGTACACCAAATTGTCATATACATCCTTGTCACTATTTCTCCAATTTCTCAGGCACACTGGTTTATTATTGTTTTTATTATTAAACATAATGATGGCACTTAACAATCTATTCAACAAAACAATAGCAAAATACAATAAAAATATTGACAGTTTACTAAGTAATTATTTAATAAACAATACTTCGTTCACGAAAAAAACGAAACACTCGAGTGCGCTATAATAACTACCGCAAATAATATTTGAATACGATTGAAAATCAACTGAAGTCACGTTTTAAGTATCTGAAATGTTTTATATATGTATGTATAAGTACATAATACGGCACACTAACGGCCGGGTATTACACAGTACTTTAGTCACAGAAGTAACTACGTGAGATCTTCAGAGTGTAAGCATAAGAATGAATCACGTTTCAATTTTTTTTTATTTACGGGAATATTAGTTATGGTGAAAGGAACGGGAAAATACAATACTGACGCTAGAACCGGTAATTTGTTTTTTTTTTTCAAATAGGGAGCCAGTAATATAAATACTCGCAGTAAATATGTACTAACCTCAAGCCTTCGAAACATATTAATTAATATAATTTTGATTATAAACAGATGCTCTTAACAAAACCTATAAAATTTGACATTTTTACAGTTAGGGTATTCCTTTAGTAACGCTGGTCAACACTATTTATACACTAATACGTAGAATTTAGGTCTTTTGTTATACTGATTCTGAATCTAATTTAAAATTTATTCAATAGCGTCAGGATTTTTTGATATTTTCTTAAATAGGTTTTTCAAACAACGTATTAAATTTTACGAAATTTTAAAGTTGCTTTTATATGAGAAAGATGCCACTCTGGAACCAATAAAATTAAGAATTGGTAGATATCTGACTATGTGGCATCGTCGCCAACTCTTTAAAATGCGTAGGCACTAGAACTTGGACAAAAAAAGCACTACAAACCAGTTCTTTTTTGTGATACATACAGTATGTCCACAGATTCATTCTCAACATGGGGATCTCGCTTATTATGAGAGATAGAGATTTGGTTAAATGGATCAAATACTCCAGAGGTAAAGTTGTACCAAACCCTATACACTAGCTTTGAATATTTAACGTACTTCGGTCGCCATTGCAAAAAAAGTGAATTTTTGTTTTTTCGATTTTCTTTAATAACTCATTTATTTTTAAAGTAAGACAAATTTAATTTGCACTTCCTTAAGGCCCTTTGCTTCTGTCAAATTTAGTTTCTGGAATATACCAGGTGTTCTTGAAATAAAGAGAGAACGCATGGAAAATGGAAAGATTAAATTATATAAAAAATATATCGAAAATATTTTCCCAAAATTCTCTCTCATAAGCGAGAAAAAGAATGGCAAAATATTTGAAAGAAATTTTGTTACGCCACTACGCGACTGAATATATCATAAATACTATCGGAGACGATATCATAAAACTGACCCACAATATAGTTTTGTTATCGTCTATCTCGCTTTAAGTATCGTTCTGTTGTTGATCGTTACGTACGTTCAATACAATTTTTCGATTAAAGGTAACTTAAATGCCAGTAAAACACGCATATTACATGTTATTTTAATATATGATCTTTAAAGATTCACTTGACTTTCGTACCATGTTATTAAACCCTTACCATAATAAAACTTAGACACAATGTTATCGATTTTATAAATATAAATATTGCCGCTTCTAAATGCAATAGTGGCATTCTGAATGCGATATTCATATTTTATATTTCATACTTCTAACAAAAAAAAAACATTCTTATAATACATATGAAATTTTATTATGATTTTTAAAATGGGTTTGTAAATGAATATAACACACATCTTAATTTTTAATTATTTACTTGAATGTATAAAAAGCTTAGCATACAAGACATTATAGCTTTTATAACATCGACAGCTGTTTCGTATGTAAACATACAGTATGCAACTTCAATAGAGGTACATATTTACATTCTAAATATTTTGAACTCATAGGCGTAACATGATACAATTTCCAGGAGGTTTTTAATTTTGGGGCTGCGTCGTAATTGACTCAGAATATTTAGGATTTATATTCTATATAGTTGTCTTTTTATTTCATGGAAAGCCTGTATTTCATTGTTCTTATAGTTTGTGATCGCCTGTTGTATTAGCTGATTTATATCTGTACCAGTTCCTTATCTAAAATTCATTCATTTCTTTATCATTTATTTTCTGCTGCTCCTCCATAACTTTTATTCCTGTTTTAGTTACTCTACAATGCCGTTTGTGTATAGCGCCAAAGAAAAAAAAGGGTGAAAGATATATGTGAGTAATGCCGGTTCCAATGTTCACGTAGTAATGAAGAAATGACTTTTCTTTATATGGACGGCAATAAGGGCTTCCACCTCTAATTCATCAGTAATTCTCTTTACTGACAAACTATATTGTTCTATCGATATTTGTCAGTACCACACAAATTTAAAGACAATAAATTGCGTGTAAATAATTCCATACAAATAATTAAAAACTTGGTACCTTATCCGATTGGAAGCGTTACATAAAGCTTTTTGTTTTATGCCGATTTTTGTTTTATTATAAATATCAAGCTATTTAATATGAATCACATTTTAATTAATGGAGCATAGGTTTGTCGACATAATCGACGTAAAGTCTATTATTGATATCCACAAAAAAAAAACATCGTTATAAAAGCACCTTATAAATTATATTTTACAACCCTCGTTACGGCTTTTTAAAAAGGTTTATTTTCTTTATTATTAAGGCGAATTAAAACATTAACGTAGATTTAAAATATTGTTTATTTAAAATTAAAACGTGAAGCGAACAATAGATTAAGAACAGTACTGGATACCTCGTGAAACGATATAATGAATAATATTATCTCTCACATTTGGTTTTTAATACCTCTTCTCTTTATCGTACTTCTAAGAATGACCCGCGTGATGAAAGTTGCATTTCTCACATTAACTTTAGTACACAAGGACGGTTCTATAACATATATGTGGTCATAAATATTTTGATATGAAAATAGCAACATTTTCTACTTTTATTAATAGAAATTTATATTAAACGTATCGTCTAACCAATATTTAGGAATTTCATCGATTTTTTTCCAGGTCAATGAACTTGAATTACAGCTACATTTTGGTAAATATAGCATAAACAAAGATATGGACCGACTTTAACTACATTTTGGCCCTAAAAATATGGAAATTTTTTATGAATTATAAAGAAATTTCTTTTTTTGATTTTCAGTTTGACATTTATACGTATTCTTCAGATTCGTATAGCTTTGGCACTATTCAGCGGTATCCTTGTATCTTTAATAGATAACGTAATTCTTGGTAATGGTTCTGTATTTTGTATGAACGTGCATACAAGCCAACTCAAAAATTAATTAATCGATTATGGTATGAATTAATTGCTAATTCGCACACACGATATACTCAGCTATCGTTAACAAGAACTAACACAATAGTATTGCCTTGACTTGATTATTGATTAGTACTAATCCATCATTTAACTGTATATATTGACCAAATTATCATCTGTTTGCTGGTAATAAAGCAAACAGTCGTATCGAGACCAAATTTCATTATTGTTCTTTGCTTTAGAAATTCTTTATTTCAACATTAACAATCGTTTCGAAACCAGATTTCGTTATTATTCTTTGCTTTAGAAATACTTTATTTTAACATCAATTGATATCGAGTGTAATTTTCTTTTATTCTTTAAAGATCTAGATATATGCACGTTTGTCGATGATCTAAAGATTGCAACAAACTTCAGGCTGAAATTGCCAAAATTAAATTAGGATACCATAAAAATAATCTTACAATTAATATAGGAAAATTCAAAGTTATTTCATACACCAAAAAAACAATAATCCCACAGAACATTGCTTCGCTTCTTATTAGTTTTAACACGTTGATCTTCGTCAAGGATATTAATCAAGTTATAGCTTCAGCTCTGAGAATATTAGGTTTTATTATTGCGAAATGTTCAGTTACTATGAAAACATCGTATTTTGCTTATATGCGATATAAAATTGAAATTAGTTCTATAATATGATTGCCCTTATCAAAACATATAAAGACACTATAGAGAGGTTTGGAAGCCAATGGCTAAGTATTTATATTTAAAAATGGTATTTATCAGAGTATATTCAGAGGTATTCAATCTCCCCGAGGTTATGACTAGAGCAGGGAAATTGCGCTACGCGCCATTGGTTCGCGCTCGACATGAATTAGTAAGGTGCCGCAACTGCTACAGCTTTCAATGCAGCTTCTACCGAGTACTTTACTGCTGTACGTTTACTCTAAAAATGCCGCAGTTACGTAGTTCGCGAAAACGACCAATATCAGACACAGCTTTAACTTGATTGCAGATATGCCGGATTTAATTTATGATTGGCAAAAATTCAATGTGTAGTTTGTAATTTGCTTCTAATGCTTGCGAAAGAGTCGAAATTTGTACGGCTGATGACATTTTAAAGGTGATGTTGAACTCATTAAATAAATTTGAACTTTCAACAAGGCACCCTTTATTGTTCATCATTGATGGTGCCGGAAACATGCTTTCCTTAGACCAACCTCCTAAAGAATACAACAGTAATTTCTTTCAAAATTCATATTTTAAATTTTGTGGCACTAACGATTAGTAGATGTATATAACAAGTGTTGATTTGAAAAGTCAATCTAGTAGCATGTGATTTACTGAGAACATTTTGAAGTATGTCGTAAATTAAAATTTACTACTTAACCTACGAAGTCGTATATTTTGACAGTTTCATACATACAAATAAATAACAAATAATAGGTATTTATTGAAAACTATAACAAATGTTGAAAATGTTGTCCTTCAAGATCAATGCACTTTAAAATCCTCCGTTCAAAATTTCTGATGATAATCTGCAACATTTCTGGACTGTTATTAATTTCCATGCATTTCTGTTCGATTCTCTGTAGCATATCATTCAAATTCGATATAGGTGTTCGAAATATGTTATTTTTTAGATAAGGCCACAAAAAGAAATCGCAAGGTGTTAAATCGCATGCACGTGCAGGCCAGGCAATTTCAGTATTTCGACTAATTATACGGTTATCAAAAAATTCTCTTAAATAATCCAAAGATTCTGCAGTACAGTGACAAGGTGCTCCGTTTTGTTGGAAATATGCATTTTGAAGTTCATCATCATGCAACTGATTGACAAATGGTTGTAAAATTTCCGTACGGCACCTTTGAGCATTTAACGTTCCCTGAAAAAATATTGGTCCAATGATTCGCCTTTGGCTTATCGCTGCCCAAACACCAATTTTCTCTGGATGTAGCGATTCTTCATTAATTACATGTGGATTTTCACTACTCCAAAGTCTTGTATTTTGTGAATTTAGGTATCCCGTTTTATAAAACCATGCTTCATCAGTAAAGATGACTCTTTGCGAAAGTTCTCCATTATTGTTCATATTTACAAACCAATTACAGAACTGTAGTCTACGTGGGTAATCAATTTCTAACAATTATTGTACTGCTGTGACACGGTATGGATAAAGTTGCATATCTTTTTTTAATAACTTGTGAGTTGTACCAACAGAAAGGTTTATTTGTTGACTCAAATGTCGAACAGATGTTTGTGGTTCATTTTCCACTATTTCTTCAACACGATTGACAACTTTAGGTGTACGTTTCTTAACTGCTCCGCTGCCTGATTTTCTTAAGAGACTACCAGTTTCAGAAAAAAAGTTTTAAAGTTCTATCCAAAGTATTCTTAAATTGTATATAATCTATTACAAAATGTGGAAACTCAACTTGAAATTCTACCATGCAATCTTGAACTGAATAAACCCATAAACCATCAATTTTATTACCACTTCGAAAGTAAGCCTAGACAAAAAGAATTTTATGTTCTAAAGTGAAAGCCATTTTAAAACTGAGAAGCAATTTATTTAAACCAGAATCGACGCACGATTATTTTATGCACTAACTGATATTTGTGATTGACATTATCAAATGTCATTTGGATTTACGTTTACGGAACAACAAACACATACTAATATAAATGTGGTCTTATTCTATCAAAATTTCAAAGTAACCTAGATTGACTTTTCAAATGAACACACGTTATGTACCTATAAATGCATTAATTGCTAGTGCAAAAGCAGTGTTTCTAAAGTCCGCGAAACGCACCATAGAATTTCGCAAATATCTCTAAACACCTGCACAATGTTTTTTTAATACAATAGGTATTTAGATTATGTAAAGAAGGTACTTTTAAAATTCGATACGAAAGAAACTGCAGCTATCAAAAAAAAGCCAGGCAAACAAGATAGTCAGGTCAAAGCACATATACAAACTCTTCAGAACAATTACTTCGTAATTATGGAGAGAATAGAAAAGTTCCAAAATGTTTCGGTGTCATTAGTGGATACTATTGAAATTGTGAATGATGTTCACGCACAGCTATGCTCTGTAGAAGGCGAAAAAAATTAGTGTCTAATAGAAAAATTTGAAAAATTTGGAAATGTTTTAAGTATGCAAATATAATATGACTAGACGTAAACTTTAACAACGAAAATACAAATGTCACAAAATGTCTTCTTCGTTTTGGAATTCATGTTAAATTCTTCTCTAGAGCAGAAATTAATCATTCAGTGGTAGTTTTCTGACTACCTCTACTTCTCTGTGGAACTACTTATCGATTTCAATATGTGGTTCTTTGCCTAGCCCCATATCAAGACTACCAACATCTTCACTTTTGCTCGTATCTGCAAATTCTACTGTCTCACCGAAAAAATATCATGAAAATTAATTTTAAGTAAGACAGTGTCACTATAAGTTTACAAATTTAAATTTATTTTTAGTGCAAGATGTAAAATCAACTGTATTTAATGTATTTTATGATACTTAATTCAAATCTGCCGCTAAAAAATTCCAGCACGTCTACATAGTCTTATAAGTATAGCAAGGTGGCGCCACTGAGGTTTAGTTATGATTCAGCGTTTACCATTATTGTTTATATGTGAAAGTAACGTGCAGACGTGTTGATTTCATTCATAATAACGCAAAAGAATGTCGAGCCGAGTGTGTAAAATTCGTCCGGACAATTTTTGTAATGTATGTGGGAAACATATCTTTGAAAAAAATGGATACGTAATTACAGAATCTCTTCTATTCGCTAATTTACATTATTTTGTTTTACCGGCCGGTAACTAGGATAAACAATGGGCACCGCAAGTGAATAAAATGTTTATTTGCCTTATAGTATACCAATGCTTTGGAGGGAGCCGGCAAACCACGATGACGATTCCTATTTTTACGTGACAAAGGTCAATAGAATTAATGTAAAACATAAACGTTTCATAAAATACGTCGATGTATCGATAACAAAAGCAATTATTCGACGAGATGATGAACAATTGCCAACTTGTCGTGGTTAGGTGGGTAGTACTTCTGAATCGAAAATATCGACCGGCGAGCAATCTGAGACCTGTGAAAGTGAATACATGGGCGATATAAATGGACATTTAATAACCCAGAGAGAGTTAAATGATTCAATCTGAAATTTGAATTTATCAAAACTATATGCAGAGCTTTTAGCTTCACACCTACAGCAGTGTAACCTAAGTGACTGTTATGGAAACAGAAGTAAGACATTTGCTAGGTATTTTGAAAAAAAGGAATATATTTGTTTTTGACATTGACATTTCGGGTTTATTTGGTGAAATGAAGCTACCATATGATGCAAATGAGTGGCGCTTGTTCATTGATACTAGCAAATATAGTTTGAAGGCCGTTCTCCTACATATTGGAAATGAAAAGCCATCGACTTCAATTGGTCATGCTGTCAACCTAAAACAAAAATATATTTCGATGAGTGCATTGTTTAAACTATCAAGTATGAACAGTACAAGTAGAAGGTGTGCGATCATCTGAAGCGATTAGTTTATTGACTGGTTTAGAAGGTGGTTTCATCAAATATTGTTGTTTTTTGTGTCTATGGGATAGTCGTGCGATTGCACATCACGTGACCTGCTGGACAGATGTATTTACCGGGTATAGAAAACATTAAAGATCAAGCGTTAGAAGTGTGTTCCTTCCACCACTTCATATCAAGCTTAACCTTACGAAAAATTTTGTAAAAGCCTTGGATGTAAACAGTTCTGCATATAAACGTTTGACGATCACATCACAACAATTTTCGTATGCCAAAATTAAATAAGGCATATTGTGGGCCCTTAAATTAGAAAACAACCTAATGACAGAGTTTGACAAGTTGCTATTATCAATAGAAGCTGCATGGTCATCATTTAGGCATGCTGTTGACACTTTTCTAGATAAAAGAAGTTGCTATTTTAAGGAAATTGCTGCGGAATTGTTGAATACTTATAAAACACTGGGTGCAAATTTGTCCTTAAAAATCCACTTCTTACATTCCCGTCACTTAACATCGCAAACACATACACAGAAATTAGACTCGTTGGAATCTGACAATTTTAACGAAGAACTCTGTGAAACTATAATGGCGGCAAATATTCCATTAACTAAATATATCCCATCTTCAAAACATTTCTCAAAAAATATACTGGTCGAAATGTTTCTCATGAATCCATCTTACGCAAATATTATGTTTCAAGTGCTACAGAAAAGCAATAGAACGCTTTAGAAGCCATTTTCAAATCAGTACCTATGGATAAGTGCCGACGAAACTGTCGATATATTACGACGCTGTGTGGTAAATGTTTTAGCTGGTGTACTACATCCAGCTATTCCATATAACGCATATATAATAGCCACAAAAGTTATAAATACAGTTGATGCGGAAACACTTACGAGAATATGCACCAAATGCTCCATTGGGACGACAGGTTCAAAGAAAAAATACTTTTATTTGTAAGACTATTAAAGAAAACATATCCTAATATGCTACATATTACTTGTGTGGCACATGCTCTCCACATAATCTGTGAATATATCAGCGACACGTTTCCGGAAGTTGATAGTCTAGTACCCGCTTTTAAAAAATTTTCAGAAAAGCACCATTGGGAGTAGCTCTTCACAGGGAAAAACTTCCATCTTTGTCGCTACCTCCCTGTTTGGAAGATACTAGTTTTTATACAGAGAATTTCGATAGTTTATAAAATTTCGTTACATGTTTAAATGACGATGCTCGAAATATTTCTGAGTTTTAAACTAATACAAATTCCGAATTTAAAAAATCAGTTTCACTTTCTTCAGGAACACTTTGGAAATTCTCGAAGACTAATCACTTATTTTTAAAATCAAAATCTCAAATTAAATGATGGGTTAGATGTGGCTACTAATAATTTGAAAAATATTCCAAGTGACTTCGGAAAAGTTATACGTAGTTTTTAATGAAATCCAGATTTAATAACATTGCGGCAATTGTGTATGGTGACAATGCCTCAAAATCTAACTGCTAAATACGCTAAAATAAAAAATAGTATGCACCTATAACCAGTTGATAGGTTTTCTATCTACGAGCGTGTATTTCATTCAAAGAGAACAAATTTTACAGAAGAGAACTTTGAGAAAGTATTGCTAATTAATATTTCCTTTACTAAAGTTGAACTACAAAATGAACAAATAAAAATGTATTTCGTATTTTATAGAACAACACCAGTTTGTTTTCCAATTATATAAATCAAATTAAAAATCTTTAAGAATACAAATTTTCAATAGTACGCTCCTGGGCGATGAGTCATCGGCCTCTCGTGTCCGGTCCCTAACAATAATACATATAACTAAAGCATTAAGTAAAATAAATAATTAGTTAACGATAATGAGTCGAAAATTTAGGACATAAGGTAATGGCCCCTATCGCTGACACTGTATATAATTCAGACACCTTCTATTTAAGCGAAAAAATAAGGAAATACATTATAAGATTATGAATTTAATACTTACGGAGCCATCTTTGGTTACAAATTCCAAATTTAAAAAATCAGTTGTACTTTCCTCAGGAACACTTTGCAAATTTCCCAAGACTAATCACTTATTTTTAAAATCAAAATCTCAAATTAAATGATGGGTTAGATGTGCCTATTAATAATTTGAAAAATATTCCAAGTGACTTCGGATGTGACCTTCGGCAAAAGTTGTACGTAGTTTTTAATAGAAATCCAGATTTAATAACAATTCTCTGTTACTCTTGTTAAAAAACTAAATGTTACCAACGATTACAAAATTGTTATTGTCCAGTTATGGGACGGCGTGTCTCGGGGACTGTATTTGTGTGTTCCTTCTAGTAAGAATTTGGACATCAGTGTGTTGAAACAGGTAAGGTTTTGACTTCTATATAACTTGCAATATGTTTATTTCTGGATGACATCCGTTTGTGAGTATACTTTAGAACCTAATTTAGTTTGTATTTGTTTGCATTTGTTTATGCTTGGTTAAACAAACAAGGTGTCATAATTAAATACCGGAAAACTCTTATATGCTTAAATATTACACCGGGTGTTACATTTAAAGACACTTAACAAAACAAAAATATACTTGTTATCCTTGCCATATTCATTATTTAATTCGGTTGTAGCGGATTCCATAATTGAAGAACCCGCTAAATATGTTTTTCTAATTCTGACAGTGAGTGTTACATTTAAGATCAACTATGTCAGATTTCGGCACTATAATATAGGTTCCGGATTTTTCAGAATGCCAGCAAAAAAAATTGCAAATACAATAGGGAGGCATTGCATTCTGCGATTCGGACGATAAATAATGGAACACCTATTAAGACAGCCAGCCGCTAATTTAATATTCTTAAGACAACATTGCATTATAAAGTACATGGCAAGTATCCTGAGGAATACACCGCAGGAACGTCTACTGTTCTTACAAATGCTGAAGAAGACATTTTAATAAAGTGGGTTGTTTAGGTAGCTCAATTATGATTTCCAGTTTCTACGGAACAGCTGGCAAATGGCGTAATGGACTACCAAAGAGAAAAAAACGGACACATCCATTTAAAGAGGGCAAACCTGGGCGACGTTGGTTCGAAGGCTTCCTTCGTCGGCATCCAGAATAATTCAAATGAAAAAACTGACAAAGAGAACATTGCTAACAAAGAGCATGAGAGTGTGACCACTAAAATTTTCGATACAAACACACCAGAAAAGGCACCACCTAAAAACAATAGATTATTAAAAGAAAATAATGGCGTAACCTCTCGTGTACCATTTCAAGTTCCAATGCCTTTTAAGAAAATATTATTTTGGTCTGAGCCCATAAATTTCGAAAAGAAAAAGAAAGTGACTGTAAAAATTCCAAGTGTTCTGAACAGTGAAAAACTTACTATAAAAACAAACAGGACGAAAAGGAGAAAAACGAACAGGAAGAGACCAAGAGAAAACCGAAAAAAGCAAAGCACTAAAAGAATCAAAACGGATGAAACAACTAAGAAAAAAGTACCAAACGAAAAATTTTCAGTTCCACTGCAAATTCAAGGGATGATATGCCAAATAAACACAGTAAAATCTACATAATAACTTCATTGTTGGAGAATATGTGACTGTAGAATATGGCAATTTGCAGTATCCTGGAATTATACAAGATCTAAGAAAGAATAAAGCATTTGTCAATGTAATGGCTCAAAGTGCAAATATTTGGAAATGGCTAAAACCATGAGATGTTTTATGGTATCGTTTCCAAGATATTGTTCAGAAAATTGAAGCACCTATCCAAATAAATAATAGAGGAGTGTATAATTTTCGTGAATTAGCACCGTTTTAGGATTATACGTTGTAGTTAAATATAATTATTTAAACATTTTCAATAAATGTGTCTTCACATATTTTGCTTCCGCTACAGATGCCTTACATACCTACACCTTTCCAAATTAAAAAAAAAAACACGTTTTTTGTTACTGTCGCTAAAAGTTCCGAAAATGAGATATATATTTTGTTGTTCAGAAATAGGTTGGTTGAAGTGTCATAAAAATGACATGTGTCATAATAGAGTACTTCAGAATTATGTATAATGTTTCCTTTCTTGTGTCACATTTACGTTCAGTGACAGGATTTTGCAGAAAAAGTCAAAACATATAAAATCATAAAAATATTCTCTTATTTTTTAGATTCTAGAAGTGAGAATTTGATCATACAGATATTTAAAAAAATTGCAAATAAATTTTTAAAAAACTAATAAAATTGCGTGCTGGCAATCAAACACGATTTCTTAAAGTGTCAGAATTCGGACCTTTTACCTTATGAGAACCCTTTTCATCACAATTTCCTCTGTTGTTGTCTCAACAATTCTCCAATCTTCAGCTTCAAATTTATATAAGTCGTATCACACAGCCTTCAACCGATCCTATAACTTCTTGACTCTCTTTTCCGCGATCACTTTTTAATAATTTGGCCGGCCAGGAGCGCGGTGGTAAGTCACTGGCTTATCGTAACCGAGCTACCGGAATCGTGCCCGAAGCTTGCTGTCCGAGATAATTTTCATGGTTTTCCGTCTCGATTAAGGTTAACACCGACAGCCAGATATTTTAAATTCCTCCGCAGGCGACGGCGTAGTAATAACTCCTGGCTTACCAATGCCCCCTACAATATTATGATCGTAAGTGGCGATTAGTGTTCCAATATTTATATCGTATTTATTTTGATTCTTTGAAAAGATATATTTAATTATTTAACTCTTAACAAACCGCTTTAATGAACAAAACTTTCATTATTACAAAGCAATTTTATTAATAGTCTGTTGTTCTATTTACATTTATCATGATTTAATAGTAATACTATATAGAGAATAAAATTATTGTTTATAGCGAAACTCGCGTTTTCATAGTGATAGTAACACCATTCAAATTACTAATGTAGAGCGAACATGGCCACAAGCAATGTTATGTCCATTGCAACTCTTACAAGTCAATGTCGAAGGCCGTTTTGCATTCTACACTATCCAGACTTATTTATATTAACAGTAAAATAGGAACTCTAATATTTTACTGTATTTTTTTTTGTTTTATCTGCTTCTCACAATAAAATATATTGTTATTATTATTATTTCCTTCGCTCAGGACGTAATCTCTGCTACCTTCATAAGTAGAATAGACCACTTTCATCTGCACTCCAGGACAGTACTACGCTTTATTAAGGGCCTTTCAATTGAAACGAGCCACCTAAAATAACACATTACCTGCTGTAATTTATATAAAATTATGAAACCTGCCAATTTTCATATCAAGGGGGACAACTTTTAATATCGAGCCTGACGATTTAAAATCATTCGTGGGAGGGCAGCGGCCCCCACCATAAAAATTTAAATAAGGAAGATGGCTCTTGTGACTACTCAATTCAAAAGTTCTTTTAATTCTTTTTATGGCAACATGTATCAAAGAGTATTTATTTTTATCAGTAAGTAAAAAGTGAATTATTTGCAGCCTGTGTAATAATTAATAAAACACGACTAGAGTAATAATATAATCTAGCTTCAAATGCTCTCGTGATATTTCGCAATAACCAGAGTAATTCATACTTGTTTTTGTCATATTGGCGTTTTTAATGTCGTTTTTCTCCACATTTTTTGCTTTTGTTTTCAGCTTTAGAAACTTATTTTGTACGATATTAGTTTACGTTTGCATTGTTTAGTGGAAGATTCTTTAGCGGGGTTTGTTTTTACTTTAATCATGAATTCACAATTAATAAATAATAGTCTATTTTATGGAATTATGACTTTGTATTATGAGAATGGGAGATGTGCAAGATCTACAACTCGCTCTTTCAACGAAAATCATGCAGGCCAAAATATGCGACACAAGAACGTACTGGAATTAATCCAAAAATTTATGAAAACGAGTTTTGTACATAACAAAAAATATTTTCATCGGGTAGTAAATAATGAATCAACGTGAAAGTCTTAGGTCATGGAAATGCGACATCAATACAACAGCTATCTTAAACATTAGGAGTAAGCTGTTCATCAGTTTGTAGAATACTTAAGAAGTTCAAATTGCATCCCTATAAAATTACTCTTGTTCACGAATTGAATGAGAATTATTTCGACAGGAGGTTGGAATTTTGTGATGTAATAACCGAGCGCATCAACAATAATCGAAACATATTGTATAATATCTGCTTTTAGGACGGATCATCTTTTTCATTGAATGGCGAAGTAAATCGTCACAACTGCAGATATTGGAGTGACACCAACCCCTATTTGACGCTGAAAACATATACACAAATGGCCACAGAAACTTAATGCATGGGCTGGTATCTTTGGCGATCATCTCATAAGACCCCTATTCATTGACGGGACTTTAAACGGCCAAATATATTTGAACATGCTGGACCATATAATCAATCCTTTACTTACAGAAAAATTGGAGCAAGATCCAGATTTGTTGGAGAATGAGGTACTATTTCAAGAAGATGGAGCGCCTCTACATTACGCTGCCGGAGTACGACAATTTCTGGATCATCACTTTCGCGATCGTTGGATTGGTTGAAGGGGGCCTATAGAATGGCCTGCCAAATCGCGGGATCTTACACCCTTTTTTTCTCGGGGCGGCATCTTAAGTCTAAGGTGTATGCCACGCGTTCAACTTCGTTACAAGAGCTATCACTTCTGTTGTCAATTAACAACAGAAGTGATATAAAAATCTAAGCAGTATATATTATAACTAGAGAACGGACGCAATTTCCATAAAACGCAATCGGCAATTGGAATTGTGTATAACGTCGCTGAGTACATCCCGGCGTAATTCAATGAAGTATTTGTTTGACTTACTCAGACACCTGGGCTCGAAGCGATAACAATGGACAAGCCAGCTATTGTATTAGGAAAATATAGTGCTTTTTATAGTGTTTTCATGAGCGTAGATAGAAGCGGGGTTTTTATAATATATTTTATTTATTAGTTTATATTTCGTGCTGTGAGTGAGTTTCTTGTTTTCGTAGTTCTAACTGTTATTTACATCGTAATTTTTGTGATAGATCCTGTTAAATATCGTTTGATTGAATCTACTTCTCCCATATTATTTCGACGTAAGAGTGTGCATTGAATTTCGTTCAGTTTCAATAACTTACGCACACATTTTTAGTTTTCATTTATTTAGATCTAGAGCATTGTTTAAGTTACTTTTTCAGACATGATATGGAAGAATGTCGAGAACGGCATTGTAAAACAATGGCGAGTTGGATTGACGGTCATACTGATTGTATGTCCATTGTCAGTGATTCCGAAATTTATTACAAAATCCGTAAAATATCGTCAAAAATTCGTCACTTAGGATCGCAAACACATCTGAACTCTGTAAAACTTTTATGGCGGCTAATATTCCATTAAATAAACTTAGCAATCCCACTTTAAAAATATTTCTGAAAAAACATACTGGTCGAAATGTTCCTGATGAATCAACTTTACGCA
This sequence comes from Melolontha melolontha, assembly GCA_935421215.2. Lineage (NCBI taxonomy): Eukaryota > Metazoa > Arthropoda > Insecta > Coleoptera > Scarabaeidae > Melolontha > Melolontha melolontha. The sequence continues at coordinate 43,584,024 of OW285239.1, read as the reverse complement.
AATATTATGGTTCTAGGTGCTATACGAGAACAGTAGAACGCATTAGAAGCCATCTTTTAAATCAATACATATGGATAAGCGCCGACGAAACGGTGGATATGTTAGGACGCTGTGTGGTTAATGTTGTAGCTGGTGTACTACATCTAACTATTCCCTATAACTCATATGTAATAGCAACAAGTGTTATAAATAGAGTTGATGCGGAAACAGTTGCTGAAACCATTAAGGAGAATATGCAAAAAATGCTTCATTCGGACGCCACGTACAAAGAAAAAATACTTTTATTTGTCAGTGATAGTGCCGCGTATATGTTAAAAACAGGCAGACTATTGAAGAAAACATATCCTAATATGCTGCATATTACTTGTGTAGCACATGCTCTCCACAGAATCTGTGAATGTATCAGAGACACTTTTCCGGAAGTTGATAGACTTGTATCAGCTTTTAAAAAAGTTTTCAGAAAAGCACCATTGAGCTCTTTTCAGGGAAAAATTTCCAACTCTGTCACTGCCTCCCACTCCAGTAATAACTAGATGGGGAACATGGCTGGAAGCTACTAGTTATTATGCTGAGAATTTCGATAGTCTAAAACATTTCGTAACAGTGCTAAAGGAGGATGCTAGAAGTATTGGTGAGTGCAAGGAGCTCACACAAATCCCAAATTTAAAAAATCAGTTGTACTTTCTTCACGAACACTTTGGAAAATTGACAAAACTAATCACTTATTTTGAAAATCGAAATCTCAAATTAAATGACGGATTAACCACATTAGATGTGGCTGTTAATAATTTGAAAAGTATTCCAAGTGACTTCGGATGTGGCCTTCGGCAAAAGTTTGAAGCAATTCTTAATAGAAATCCAGATTTAATTACATTGCAGCAATTATGTATGGAGACAATTCCACAAAATCTAACGGCTAAATATGAAGAAATAAAAGAATATTTCCAGTATGCACCTATAACCAGTTGCGATGTAGAAAGGACGTTTTCTATTTATAAGGATGTACTTAATTCAAAGAGAACAAAATTGACAGAAGAAAACCTTGAGAAACTATTGCTAGTCAATATTAATACTCCTTTACTCTACTTGAACGACAAAATGAACAAACAAAAATGTTACTATTATAGAAATAAAATTAAAAACTTTAAAAATACAACTTTTTAACAAATACATATGTATTTCGTAATTTTATAGATCACCACCCGTTCGTTTTCCAATTATATAAATAAAATTAAATATTTTAGAAATACAGCCTTTCGCCAGTACTGCACTGAGTGGTAAGCGTGTCCGTTCTCTAATTATAGCCTAATTATGTAACGATCTGAAATTTACCATCATAATATATGTTGCTGTTATATAAATATATGTCATGGCAGTTCCGTATCTAGATCCCTGACTGGCTGCCCGAGTAGGTTTTCGTGGTGTTCCTTCTCGTTTAAGGCGAATGCCGACAGCTTAACATCTTAAGCCGCTCCACGGGCACAGACATAATAATAACTCATGGCTTGCCATTCCCTCGTTTTTGTTGTCTAACTGTTCAGAGAATGCCAATGCATGATTTATTATTATTGAACTTGAATGAATCGTTGAATGATTTTATCCATGACAACTACAGATATATTGTATGACATTAATATACTGTCATTTATACTTCAAATTTCTTTGAAAAAGGCATCATATGCCGAAATATCTGTAAATTTGCTTATCATGCTGACAGTTCCGTGTTTAGATCCCTGACAGGCTGTCCGAGTAAGTTTTCGTGGTTTCCTTCTCGTTTAAGGCGGAAGCCGACAGCTTAACATCTTAAGCCGCTCCACGGGCGCATACATAATAATAACTCATGCCTTGCCATTCCCCGGTTTTGCTGTCTAATATTTTTTGAATACTAAGACATGATTTATTGTTATTAAACAAGAATGTATATTTGAATAATTTTATCCATGACAACTACAAATGTATAAGTATGAAATTAATATACTGTCATTTATATTTTAAATTCTTTGAGAAAGGCATCATTTGCCGAAACAAGTAAGATTGTTTTAAATATATATATTTTCAAGTAAAACCAGACCTTAAATCGCCAACTAATTGAATTTACCATAATATACAAAGGTCACGAAATAATTATCTTTATAGTTTGCTTATAAAAGATAGACCTTGTATTGGTATGTATATTACTAACTTTACTTTTTCTTGTACGACACGTTTCTTCAAACCATTTAGTAAGGAGATTTGGGAGGGGGGGGCAGATTTATCATATATGGATTATATATTTAATATCGCCATCACTGTAACAGTAGCAGTTATTTTCTTGGGGTCTGTGGTACTTAAACATGCAAGTCTTTGTAAGTCACTTAGCCTCCTACTAATTCCTGCTTCCTTAATTTTTAATCACCAGCGACTGCTCGATAGTTTACCATTGTTCCAATTATTCTTTTGTATTGCCATTCTGTCATCTTGGGCAATTTAATATAACAAGCGTTGGCAATAAAATCTACATTCATTAATATTCTCATTTTACCCCATTAAATTATCCCATCAATAGAAATAAATGTATTATTTTTAAGTAACATTTGAACTCTTTGAAGTTGAAAAATATGCGATTGTAAGTCTTATTTTATATTACATTCAACACATTCTAAGAATTAAAACTATGACTAGCAGTCAAATAATCACACTTTCATTATCCATGAAAATGAGATCTGTCCACCGAATGCCTAAATAATTGTTCATTGTGTTACGCTCCGCATATAAAAATATTTTAATTTATTTTTAAATAATATATTTCTTCTTTAAATATCTCGATTTAAAATATTTAACTTAAGACATTTTTTTCTGTACATATTCGTTTGTAAAGAGAAAGCATTTCTTTTGTTATATCCTTAACCGATACCCTTGGTTTTCTACCTGACCCTGTGGAATTTCTATATACATTTCATTTTAAATTGTTTTAATTTAATTACATACATCCCCTATGGTGTTTCATATCATTAGAAAGTTTATTTCATAAGGGATATTTTAATAATATTTATGCTATCGATAGAACACCTCTTCAGGTCGCGCTTCTTATTAATTACTATTCAAGATATCGGCCCTCTCTTCGGCTTAGGTCATAAAACAGATCTTTTCTAGACCAGTGTTCTATCGACACAAACTATCAGAGATCTTCTCTTTAGAACCTTCGAAAGTAAAACAACTCATCGTACGTTCAAGTACACGACACGATGCCGCCCGGCGTCTTTCGCTTCTAAGAATCGCTCTACATATACTTGACCAGGTATATCTTCGAAGGCCACGTGACCATCTCCGCTAATCAAAGGTAACTCTGTATTGTTCGATACAGAGATTATTTTATATTAATCGTAATTAATTAACATCCATTTACTACTCAATTTAACGTTCGTTTTCAGGGTATTTTGTGTTAATTTTCAATTACTTATTTACCGCTCCTCGTGTATATATTACTTTTGTTTAATTACTTTTAAATATATCAATTTCAATTTCTTTCTTATGTAAATATAAATACAAACTTTAAGGACAACGCTCCTGTGTTTTATTTAGTAAGTAAGTTGTTGTATATTTATTTAAATTAACCAATATCACACACGTCCTGGCACTTTGATGAAACGTCACCATGACAATCGCGTCGTAATCGTCATCAAAATTCTAATACAAATTTTAATACAAATATTTAAGATTTTATAGTTGCTATCAAACCTTGATTTATAAGTAGAGCTGAGGATGTTTGCGGTATAACCATGGTTATATCATGTAACCATAGTAATTTACTATTGTTACATGATATAACCATGGTTATACCGCAAACATCCTCAGCTCTATTTATAAGTATACATGTATGTATCGTATTCACTGCTAGATACTTTTTCCACAGAAACATACATTCATCAGAATTTACCATGAATAGTTTCGATAAAACAATAATATTTGTTGTCTATTAATAATATAATAAATATTAACTAACGCGGTGAATTACAGCTTAACATTTGATTAAAGATATTCTGAAAACCACAATAAAAGATTTCATGAGTAAACGCATGATAACAACGACAACATACTATATCACTACATATGTTTTTATACATGTCAATATTGAAGTAGATAAATGATTTTGTAACTTGTGAATTCCCTGCAATTTTCAATTTTCATAGAAAGTATATTAACTAGTAATAATAGAGATAGAAATACGTAGTACTTGGATGTCTGACTCATATGCCATTTACAACAGAATTTAGAAAATCGAAAACTTATAAAATTAAATACGAAACAATTAGAAGAAATTTTATCTTTATATGTTGGTTTATGCGGAACTACATCTCTAACCTTGAATATTAATTTTGCCGATGATGTCAACATGTGACGAAAGCTCGGATTTATTTATAGTAAATTGATTTGATTAAAGGCCTAACAATGGAAATTTCGTATTTAATTGAAGAAATATGCCATTCCGAATTGCAACGACAACTTAATGGAAATCGTTTAATAATTATATATTGAAGAATACCAAATTAAGCTCATTTTTCTTTCAAAATGCATGAAAATAGAAAAAAAAAATGGATTTTATTTTTATTAATAGTGAAAATTATATATATATATATATATATATATATATTGTAGTGGTACAACCAGCTCAGGTATTCCAGCACCTACAATGGAAAGTACAGGTACACAATCAATATAAACACCTGTATAAACAATAAATTGGTGGACGGAATTTGTGAAACTAACATCGAAATGTAAATAAATTAATACGACGATAACTTTAAAATTCATCATTATCTTATTTTGATTTTAACTAACTTTTTATATTTTAATTTCATTTTTTCATTATTCAAATTATACGCGCGAAACAACAGGTATTTAATTTATCAACATCAGGTTTATATCGACGCTAGATAACCACGCCCACCAATTCAAAATTATATGAACCCCGCTAAAGCAAACTTTACGGTAGAAAACATTACTAAATTTATATTCAAATCATATTTTAGGTTAATGTAAAATATTAAATTAATTTTCCCTTTATGTTAAAATCAAAACATTGTATAAACTCACATTTTAAATTGATGTAATTAAACTAAAATTACGAGATTATTTCGATATAGAAATAAGGCTTTGGAATAAAAAATAAAACGCGATCGGCGTCATCTGATATAAAACTTTCAACATAAATGGCCGTTTTTGAGTGTACTTCCTTAAAATAAATTTTTAAAACATCTTTAAAGTGAAAATCTCCTACCTAGTGTTGAATCATTCGATAACCAAATTAAAGGCCCACCTTTTGAAGAAAAAATCTCAAGAATACCTCAACGCAAACGTGAGATATCGTCCTAAGCATCATTTGAAGCAGAGAGCAGGGCAAGCCAACGATTTACACCACTCAACTCGACGAACTCCGCCAAAGACGGTGAACGAGGCCGTGCTTCCTGGTCTGCCGCATATCCACATATTGAGTAGTATATCAGATCTAGGAGATCAACATCAGGTTCACCTACAACGTTTATTCCAAATTATTTAATTTTAAAAGTTATAATTGCTCAAATTAATCGCTACAAATTATTATTTCATGTATCAAATTCAATTTTAAAGTAAGCATCAATTTAAAGCGTTGAATTTTACAGATATTTAGCTACAAATAAGCTTATACTCACCAAAATAATATAAGATATAAAAACTATTAAATATTTGTTTATTTTATCTCGTACACATAACCTCATCACCATTTCCCACATGTGCACTTATTAATTTCAATTTTTGTCACATCTTGTATAATTTATATAATATTAAATACAGTTTCCTATTTTTATCTCTCAATTTTGTTGTTACAGTTTTCTTATTTTTGTGATATTAAATTTTTATTTATTTATCTAATTCAATCTTTTATTTGTGAAGTGTGATTGTTGTGTTTGAGTGGAGAATACACTGATTGGTTTGTAGCTGCAAATAATACACCTGACCGACCGTGAACCCTGAGATTATTAAAAATTAACTTTTACACTCAAGCTCTACCGCAATTAGCTAGTTATATTAAAAAGGGTCAGATAGCGTTGATTCGACTAAGGATATTTGTATATTGGCGCCCACATTTTAAATTTAAAATCATTAACCTTTCATTCTTTTAGATTTTCAATTTTTATAATTAATTCATATACTATATTCTTAGTTAAATCCTACTCAGCGCATCGATTGGCACTTTACAATATATATATATATATATATATATATATATATATATATATATATAGAATGATGAACAGCATTTTACAAAATTAAAGTGGTAATAGAATAAATAAATAATATTATTCACGCTAATATAAGTAATTTCCCAATTTCGTTTGTATAAACATTAAAAAAGACAATGTTTAAAAAAATTAATTGATGCAATCCAAAGCTTTATTAAATATATAAAGGAAAGTGTTAGAAATAATTTTTGTTGACTGTTATATCGAAAAATTGTCAATGAACTTACACACTGTGGGCATAGGTTCGTAAAGAGTAAATCTGCTTAAGTAATCTAATATTTATGACGCAGAATGTATCGAATGTCCTGGACAAACGCCTTATGATATATATTATTATGGACCGGATACGAGAGGCCCATGACTCATCGCACACGAGCGTACAATTGAAAATTTGTATTTTTAAAGAGTTTTTGATTTTATTTATGTAATTGGAAAACAAACGGTTGGTGATCTTTGAAATACGAAAGACATTTTTATTTGTTCATTTTGTAGTTCAAGTTGAGTAAAGGAGTATTAATATTAACTGGCAATACTTTTCTTCTGTAAAATTTGTTCTCTTTGAATGAAATTCATCCTCGTAGACATAAAACGACCTTTCTGCATCGCAACTGGTTATTGGTGCATACTGGAAATATTCTTTTATTTCAGCGTATTTAGCTGTTAGATTTTGAGGAATTGTCCCCATACACAATTGCCACAATGTTATTAAATCTGAATTTCTATTAAAAACTGCGTGTAACTTTTGCCGAAGGCCACATCCGAAGTCACTTGGAATATTTTTCAAATTATTAATAGCCACATCTAATGTGGTTAATCCTCGGGGTGGGTTGGATTGGGTTTGCTAAGTTGGGATGGGTTGGATTTTGAGTGTTTTGGCTGTTCCGACTGTTAATCATTTAATTTGAGATTTTGATTTTCAAAATAAGTGATTAGTTTTGGCAAATATCCAAAGTGTTCCTGAAGAAAGTACAACTGATTTTTTAAATTTAGAATTTATATTAATTCCTTGCACTCGGAAATACTACAAACATCGTCATTTAAACATGTAAAGAAATTTTGTAAACTATCGAAATTCTCTGCATAAAAACTAGTGGCTGATATATTGACAGGTTCTGTAGAGAGCATGTGCTACACAAGTAATATGCAGTATATTAGAATAAGTTTTCTTTAATAGTCTGCCTGTTTTTAACACTGTCACTGACAATAAAAGTATTTTTTCTTTGGGCCGCATCAACTGTATTTCTAACTTTTGTTGCTATTACATATGCCTTATATGAAATAGTTGGATGTAGTACACCAGCTACAACATTTACCACACAGCGTCCTAATATATCGACAGTTTCGTTGATCTATAGGTACTGATTTAAGAGATTGCTTCTAATGCGTTCTACTGCTTTCGTGTAGCACTTAGAAACATAATATTTGCGTAAGGTGGATTCATCAGGAACATTTCGACCAGTATATTTTTGGAGAAATCTTTTGAAGGTGGGATTGTTAAGTTTATTTAATGGAATATTTGAGGCCATTAAAGTTTCACAAAGTTCTTCGTTAATATTGTCAGATTTCGACGAGTCTAATTTCTATGTATGTGCTTGCGATACTAAGTGACGTTTTACGTGTGATTTCTTGGAATTTTTTAACGATATTTTACAGACTTTTGAATCACTGGCAATGGACATACAATCAGTTTGACTCTTAATTCAACTCGCCATTGTTTCAGGATGTCATTCTCGACGTTGTTTCATATCTAGTTCTAGATCTAAATAAATAAAACTTAAAAATGTATGAGTAAGTTATTGAAACTTAACAAAATTCACTGGAAACTTATCTATATATGTAACTAACAGTTCAAGCAATGAGGAAGAGAAACTAACTCGCCGTTATTTATTTATCTTACGAAATATAAACTAATAAATAAATAAAATTATAGACACTGCTCCCGCTTCTATCTACGCCCATGAAGAAAGGAATATAAAATTGAAGTAATTGCCTCAAAATTCACTGACAAAAAACAGATGTGCCGTTAACCGAATGAATAATGCTATTCAATAACTGCGTGTTGTACTTAGCGATGCTATAGACTATTTATAATGTCCATCGTAATGTCGGCCTCTAGTGTTTGGTCCCTAATTATTATACTGATTTGTCTAACGCTTTCGACAAAGTGCCCCTTCATTTGTTATTAGATATATTAAGTAACTTTAACATGAGCTCAAGGTATTTCGATATTATGGGAAAGTTATCTGATAAACCGTACAAATTTGATTAAATGCGAAAGTACTAGATCTTGTTTTCATAAAATAAGAGTTCCACAAGATACCGTTGGGGGACTACTACTACTACTAATTTACCATCTCTACTGAAATAAAAACGTTTACATGCAAATAATTTAAAATTTTACACTGAAGTTGAACGTTTTAAGATGGTGAGTGAGTTATATACTAGAAGTAACTGGTATGAAAGAAATAGCTTGCAATTAATTATTTTCTAGAAAAGAAGTTACTATCCGTTTTGATTATAATATAAGGTGAAGACCACTGGAAACAGTGAAATTATTTGAAGATCTTTGTGTCTGGTTAGTAGCTTATTGATTCCCGGAACATATCCGTGAGTACTGTAACAAAAATATTTGGGGTCCTTGATTTGATAGATAGTTAGTCACATCGACCGAACCATTTAAACTGTTTTATCAGAGTTATGTTCCGTGGAGTATGTCTTGAAGTATGTGCGTTTAGTGTCTAGTAACTGTATTATTATAATGTTATAAATTAAACTGAAATAGTTCAACGCAAGCTTTTCAAAATTATGTGTTTTGGTAAGCGCGATATGTATCCTAAGAGTGGTTACTTGTATCCACTCCTACTACAAGAATTTAATTTAGTAAGCTTACAAAATAGATACGCTATTACACAGCTATTGTTGCGTTTTAAGTTTATTGGTGGTATAGTTCATTACTCAAAACTCTTCTTCTTTATTAAATTTGTCACTTTCTCAATTTCCTACTAGGTACTACAACCTCGTTTGTGCAAATAAATCCCATTCTTCGTATCATTAATAGCATAATTTTAACATTTAACGACGTGGTCAAATGCCGAGATATTGGTATATTTAAGTTTCAATAACGTTTTGGAAATAATTAGTAAGAGTTTTGAGCCGTTATAGGTAATACATATTGCTGTGTATTTTTCTCAATGAGATAAATTGAAAATAAGATAGAGCTAAAACAGCAGTGAAAAATTTGAAACGGGTCAATTTTGAATACACCCTGTATGAGCATCGATACAACTACGTTAATGTTTACTATATATAGAGGTTGTTTATTATTTTTTTGTAATAGGTTGAAAATATAACAAAACGGATCATGTGAGAAAAACCCCTCTATGTCAACTTATTAAATTCATATTCAATGTTAAATACCATATAGATTATTACTTTTTTACGTTTTAGTTTATAAATATTAAAATTTAGAATTGTCTAGAATGTCTAAAAATAAAGGAAAACCAGAATTAAATAAAGACAAAAGATGAGATAAACTGGCGTTTTTCAAAAAAGTTCACAAAGTTTATATGAGGGAGTAAAATGGCATAAAAGTGAATTTTTACGCGAGCTACGATTTGAATAGGCATAAAATTTATTTAGAAAGGTTTTTATTTTATATATCTACAATTATGATTTTGTAGTAGCAATTTTAATTCTGATTATTAGTATAGCATTTCATTATAGCTTCTTTTGTGTAATTTCTTTTTAATTTCAATAAAGATATTTTGATTAATTTAATTTAAACATGTATCACGAAGTATTCAAGACCATGCCTGAGAAGCAAAGATTGGCGTAAGTAAAACGGCTCACAATAGCTTGAAGTCTATAAAATTCAAATCAAACTTTGAATGCATAAATGGATAATTAATTTAGATTAATTAATCATTAAAATTTAACGTTTATGTATGACAACTTAGTAACTGCGTAGGAACTTGACTTCTACAAATGACCTCAGTGAATGTACATAATGAGATTGAATGGTCAAAAAATCATAGCATAGGGATCAAATAAGACTATACATAGTTTGGAGATAAACGTCTTGTAGCGTAAGTACTAGGCTTCCGCAAAACAGGCGTTCAGATAACACACTTTTTTTAAAATAATATATATATATATATATATATATATATATATATATATATATATATATATATGGTAAACCTAATCAGTAGGCGATTAAAGGTCTGTATATTACTTCAAAATATATGTATTTAAAAAACTCTACATGTTTCGGCAGTACGCCTTTATCAAGAGAATACAAAATATAAAATTTATATTTTGTATTCTCTTGATAAAGGCGTACTGCCGAAACATGTAGAGTTTTTTAAATACATATATTTTTAAGTAATATACAGACCTTTAATCGCCTACTGATTAGGTTTACCATATCATACCAAGGTCACGAAGTTATTATATTTATATATATATATATATATATATATATATATACAGGGTGTCCAGAAACTCTCCTGACAAACGAAGACCGGAGTTTCCTCTGATAATTTTAAGACAATTAAACCCAAATTCACCTAGTCCGAAAATGCTTCCTAAGGGAGCTAGAGTTCTTTGAAGATGGCGCCTTGTATTTATTTTTTTTTAAATTCCTCCAGAACGCTTCTATTTAGAAAAACAAAAACTGGTATGCTTATTTATCCTCCAGAGATGAATCGATTCCATCAATTGCGAATTTCTAGTACCGGTCATAGGCGTCCGTTTTGGGTAGGTCAACGGTTATTTTAAGGCATAACTTTTTTGTCTTTAACTTTTAAGCATTTGTGAAACTAGATTATTAAATTTTCAGGTATTCCAGTACTAAAAGGTACTCTTACTTTAAGTCGGTAGGATACACCGTTTTCTAGAAAAATCGATTTGTAAATTTTTCGTTTTTTCTTCATTAAAGTTCAATTTATTATGTACCTACTTATTTTTAGCGACGAAGTTGGCTTGGACTATCAAGGCATGGATGAAAATTAATTTAATAAATTAAAAACAAATTATTTATTACAATGGAACGAAACTAACAAAAAAAGAACAAGTATCATAGGTAGATTGTTACAAAAGTTGCTCGATGTGATGACCATTAGTCTCTATTCATAAGTTTACCCTTTTGCTTAGAGAACGCCGAATTCTTGCAAAAATTCCAAAGTTATTTCTAAATTCGTTGCAAGCATCTTGTATCCTTAGCCAGAGTTGTGCGCGATTTTGTATCGGAACGGAATAAACAAATGCTTTTATGTATCCCCAAACACAATAATCGCAAGGATTCAAATCCGGCGACCTTGCTGGCCAGGCCAAAACATCGTATTAACTTAATGTTTAAAATTTGATTGATTTTAACATGTTTAGTGGCGTCTTTCATAGATTTTAACTATCAATTGCACTCCTGAGGAAGTAACATATTCGTTATGAAAATTACTTTATTTCCCTCATATTTTAATACTTAAAAAAACAGAAACATATCAAAGAATCGTTGACTAAAATAATATACTTACTGAGTTTCTACATGTATACGTACATACATATAAGCCTTTTAAAGTACTGCCAAACATTTTCGTAAATTAAAACTTCTCCACAATAACGACACAGATGGCGTTCACCTGCTATTGCTACAAACTAAGAAAACCCTAATTAGCGAAGGCGTAATTATGCAAATAATGAAGATACAGAATCACTTATGTGAAGAACTATTAAACAAACAAAGAAAAAAATCCAACGTGTATTGTATTATAACAATTTATAACCACAGCTTAAATATATACTACAGCGCGGACAACAATTATTTTTAAAAGTCAATACGAATTCTAAATTACTTGAAAAACATGTCAATTTTGAATATTAAATAGTTTTAGATAAATATTCTGATTTAACTGTGCCTCTTCTGTGAAGAAAGATCCAGTAATGCCAAAGCGATAATAAACGGCACACCATTCATTTACTTTTTGGTAATACTGCTTTCTACAATTGATCCGAAAGTTTTGATTTCCTTTAGACTAGTTGCGACAATTTTGAGAGGAAACAACATAATTTATAGTAAAAGTGGCTTCGTCTGAAAATACAATGTTTTTATAAAAATGTCGTCCTTCAATACATTTTTACCCGATTGTAAGACGTAGATTGTAGATAAATAATAATCCACGGTCTCTATCACCTTCTTCTATTAGGTGCACAAATTTTGATTGCTTGTTAGATTTATAAATTCTTTGCAATGCTAATTTTCTAATATTAAGACTTCTTGTTTTAATGCTTGCAAGTTTTTTACTTGTCCCTGTTCTAAAATTTTCTCCAAAACCAAAGTTCTTCTCTTCCATTTGTTTTAGAATCTGTTCCATGTGTTCCAGACTTTTCTCAAAGGTTCCAGAATTTTCCAGTTGTTTTTCAAGATTTTTCCCTAAAATTCTAGAAGTTTCCAGTGGTGCTTTCTCCAGATTTTTCTCAGAGATTTTAGAAGATTCCAGGCTCCTCTGTTCCATTTGTTCCGTTTGAGTTTGCGAATTTATTAGTCGCTCTTTCAAAGCTTTCTCTAAAATTCTAGAATTCCTTCATTCCATTTGAATTTATGAATCTATTAGTCGTTGTTCGAAAGTTTTCACACAATGCAGATTCTTCTGCTGCATTTGTTCCATTTTAGTTTCGCCCCGGCAAGAAACTGCTTCCCGTTCACGGGTAGCAATTTCTTGTCAGGTTGGCGAATTCTCTGTTGGTCGCTGTTCCAAAGTTTTCGAATTCTCTATTAGTCATTTCGTTTTTATTAACAGCGAATTCATATTAGCGTCCTTGGAATTTAGAAGAAATAATTCTCTGGATCTTCGCCCTCATTGGTCAACAGACCTCGAAGTCGCCACTGCACCATCGCTTTCTTACCGAATGTACCTTGATGTAACTCTCGATATTCCACTTGATCTATTACGTATTAGCCCAAACACCTGACACCAATGTGTTTGAGTTCGATTAATAAAACACACGCTAATTAAGAAGTAACTACCTATATAAATAAAAGTAAGTAATATTAACATTATTTGTATTTTTATTAATGAATTACATGTTTATATCTGCGATGTGTGTTTCAGGACGTTCACTGGTCGAATGAATCATCATTCATTTGAGTTTTCCTATACTCGTCGAGTGTTTCTAGATTAATCCGTGTCTAGAATATTCCTGTAAGCTTCATGACGTGCACATCATGTGACGTACATCACAATAATTTAATGCGAACTTTTTCTCATTACCTTATGCTATTACGATTAAATTTCTTGGTGTCTAATTCTTCTTCCGACAAAATGCCACGTTTCACCGATCCTTTCTTAAAATTAGCATTTCGCACTGTTCGAATTTTCATTTAAAAATGCTTAATAAATTAAAACCAATTCTGGAAGAACCTTATGATAGATATGGTCTGTAATTTACTTTTCTTGTATGTATTAGTATTTAATTAGTTTTGTTCATGTTTTGTTATGATTTAGTTAATTTTCAAAAATTTTGTGTGCTCTAAACGAAAATGCTCTGTTGGGCAAATAAATTATTATTATTTCAGTAAAATGTTGGTCGATACATTTAATAGCAATTGATTCTTCCTTAACACAATAATCTGATTTATTTCCTATTTAGTCTTGTAAATAGAATTTCTATAATTATTAGAAACAAGAAATATAAACGCATTAACTTCACAAATTTATAAAGTTTGAAATATGAAATGTAATGTAAAGTACATACTAAAACACTCACGTACCAATGTGGTTCATAAAGAAAGAATTATAAGAAACGGTGATGAAGTAATAAGCTTTCCTAAAAATTGAACTGCGAAATTTTCGGAGATCAGAATTTCTAATACATTTTTTCATTACCTTGCATAGCTACTAGAACCGCGTTTAGGCTTGGTTTTTTTGCGGTTTAACATAATAAAACTTATGCAAATTATAATTTTTTTATGACACACGTCTACAAAATCTGTTTAAATATGGTTTTCACTAAAAATATATAGTACCGGTATTTATTCTATTTAAAAATCCATTACACAAGCTTATAAATATTGTAGTATAAACGCTGTGATATTACATTTTTCACAAGCCAGTACCAGCTGTTAAACTGTTAACGGGTATCGAGTAAATTTTAAATGTTCTTTGTTTTATAGGTTTTCGCAATAGTTCACATTCTAATACAACGATAAAAAATTAACATTAATTCTCAGTCACATGATGTTTTCTTTATATCAGAATAATTGAAACATACATGAGTAGGTAAACCCCACCGGTTTTGTATAATACAAAGGTATTTTTAATAATATAAAATATTACTAAAAATCTGGTGTGAAGAACACGAATGCAGGTTCACTATTAATATTTTCTGTGAACGTGTCCGAATATATCCTATCCCCAGAGACGTAGATACGTATTTCGCTTTTCTACAAGCTCATCGGTACGCCCCTGCTGGAGAAAGGATATTTCCAGACACATTCACAGAAAAGAACCACCTCGCCCTATCACCGTAATTATCCAGACCGAGCGCAGAAGTAAATTCGGCGCTACCTGTTGTCAGACAGCCGAAGTACCTCGCATACCGTCCACATAATTAATGTGAAGTAACGATGCCCTTCCAAAGGTTAGCACAGCCAACTCTCTAGAAAACTGCATTTTGTTTGTGCCTTCACTCATACTACGGCTTAACCGCATGTGTAATGTATCAGAATAATTGAAACATACATGAGTAGGTAAACCCCACCAGTTTTGTATAATACAAAGGTATTTTTAATAATATAAAATATTACTAAAAATCTGGTGTGAAATCTTGTGTTCTTCACACCAGATTTTTAGTAATATTTTATATTATTAAAAATACCTTTGTATTTTCTTTATATACTTTTTATATTCTCGTAATGAAGAAAATTTACATTTAGAAATATCCAACAATAATAATTGAGTATCTGCCTCGTTTCACCCAATTCATTTCTGAGGTTGTTGATGATATAGAGTAGGTTAATGTTATATTGGTCGAGTCAGGAGGAACGGAACAAGCTCCAGGAATGTGAAAATAATGTAAAAAAAACTTTACTAAAGAAAACACTTGGTATATTTGTTTCACAAAATATATTTATTAAATCTCTAACACGTGTTTCGACTTTACAGTCATTGTCAAAGAGTTTGTAAACTGAACTAAAAATACACTTTTACCACTATTTATTTAAAAGCTCATAAATAGTGGTAGAAGTGTATTTTTAGTTCAGTTTACAAACTCCTTGACAATGACTGTAAAGTCGAAACACGTGTTAGAGATTTAATAAATATATTTTGTGAAACAAATATACCGAGTGTTTTCTTTAGTAAATTTATTCATTATGTTTCACCAAGAACCAACCCTGAATTCTATACATTATATAAAAAAAAACTCAAATGATATCCGATTTTTATTTGTTTTCAAGTTATTGTACGATTAAAAATTAAAAGTACGTCGGTGTATTGTGATAATGATTTGATGTTTATTTTTGAGATTGTATAATTACAGTTTTACAAAATGCAACAAGTTTCCGTAACCGTGTGGTGTGGTATAGTCGATGGTTGTTTAATTAGCCCTTTTATTATGGAGAATCGCCACACAGGAGATAACTACTTAATTTTTTACAAAAGAATTTAAACGAAACGTTAAGATAAGAAATTTTGTTTATTTTTGGATCAGATTAATGTTTACGTGATCTTCCGTATTTGATGGATAAAAAGTTCCACGTTGGGAATCATAACCGTATTTCCCGACCGTCACCATCAGGAGTACCTTACGGTTCCAACTTGGGGCCTCGATTGATTTTAGTTTTCATCAATGACAGTAACAAGATATCTCACAGGTTCGAAATGGACTGAGTATTTAAATATTTAAGTATCAAGATGTGCAGTTGCCACATATAGAAGAAATGTACATGTAGTCTTTCAGTATTAAATTTCCGGATACGTTTTCAAAATTGCCAAATTAATTACAGACCAAGTATTACATTTGAGACAAAGCTTTTTTTTAATAATCGCATTTGCTAAATTCTTCTTCTTTGTCGCGTTCTCATAACTAAGAAATCGTCATCACATCTATAGCTACACTTGTTCACCTTTTCTTTCCACGATCGTTTCACGACGTTTCACGATCTTTTTCTAACAGGTCTTGCATTGTTGTACCTGTTATCTCTTTCACTTGATCAATTCACCTTATTGGCTTCCTGCCCCTTGGTCTTTTACCCTCAATCTTGCCTTGGACAATCAGTTTTTCTAAGTTATCTGCCTCTCGTCTAGTTGTGTGTCCAAAGAACTGCAGGATTCTTCTGGAGCATATCGTAAATAATCTATCTTTAACCTTAAGTTTATATAGTATAGACAGTATAGATGCGTTAGTGCGTTTTTCGGTCCAAGATATACATAGCGTACCACCACATCTCAAATGCATCTATCTTTTTCCTGCCCACGACTCAAAAATCGAGAATGTCAGGAATTTATTTAAAGTTTTAGAATTTCTCGTAATTTGCCGGTCTTTCCATATCTTGTTCAGGCTCGCCATTGCACCTCTCGCCATTGAGATATGTCTATTAATTTCTTTTTCACATCATCCTTGATTGCTTATAGGTAATCCAAGGTATATGAAATCGACTTCTTACACATTTAATCGATTGTGTTGTGGAAGTATGTTTCCTCTGTCAATGATCATAAGTTTGGTCTTGCTCTAGTTAATCTCCAGACCTAATTTCGTGCTTTCGTTGTTAAATAGCCAGCACTGTTTTCAAAATGTATCGATTTCTTTACTCCAATTGTCGAGATTTTCAGAACACCGTTTGATTACTAACTTTATTTAATTCGCCATTTCGACCTAGGTTTAAATATGCTATTGTCATATGGTTTCCCATTTACAATTCCTACATTAATTTAATTGAATCAAATCAAAGGAACCTTTCAAAATTTTTGTTCTTTCTCACAGACGGACCATTATACAGAAAGGGTGTAGAGCCTTAGTTCAAATTTTAATTATTTCTAGACAGTGTTAACATTACAGCAGAGAATTTTTATTGTTCAGTGTTATGGGCTCGGAGGAATTGTAATACGAAATGTTATGTGGGAGTTTAACGAGAGATTTCCCAACAACAATCTTAACGTATGACTGTCATGCGGATAGTTGAGAAATTTCTTACAGCTAGCAGCGTTCTTAACGTTAAGAAAGAATAAAATAAATATGACAAAAATAATGCTGCCGACTATTGACTCGGTGGAAGAACATTCCAGACTATCATTGTAACCTTAACATTAGTAAATCAGAATTGCAAAGAATTTATAAATCCAACAAGGTAACGCAATGCAAATCAAAATTTATGCCCAGAATAGAAGAAGGTGATACAAACCGAAGAACATTATTTATCTACAATCACGTCTTACAATCGGGCAAAAATTTATTGAAGAACGAAATTTTTATAAAAACATTGTATTTTCAGAAGAAGCCATTTTTATTATAAATTATGTTATTTCTTCTCAAAATTTTTGCCACTAGTCTAAAAGAAACCTAAACTTTCGGATCAATTGTAGAAAGCAATATTACCAAAAAGGAAATGAATGGTGTGCCGTTTATTACTGTTTTGGCATTACTGGACCTTTCTTCATAGAAGTGGCACAGTTAAATCAAAAAGATTCAAAGAACAGTATTTACATGACTTGCCGCTGACATAAAGACAAGCGATTTATTTTCAGCAATACAGATGCCCCGCACATTCGACGTAGCAGTAAATGGATAAATTTAGTGTTTGAAGAAAAGTGGATACCTGGAAACGGTCCGATTACGTGGCCTCCAAGATCGGTCAACCTGACAATATTATATTTTTTTATGGAATCGCCTGAAACAACATATTTACTCTTTGACAGAACAGAAAAATTTGAGGGCTTTGGAGAAAATTCTAGAACAGCGACTAGTAGAAAACTCAGAAGCATTAATAGAAGAAGTTTTTATTGCTGTGGAGAAGAAAATCGGAGAAAATTCTAAACTTTTAAAAGAAAAGTCTAAATTTTTAGAAGAACATTCTAGACTTTTAAAGGAGCTAATGACTCAGATGAAATTACCTGTGACCATGAGTCATTCTGATCTCAAGCAGATCAACGAAGAAGCTATGCTGCGGCCTATTGAAATAAAAGACGAAGCTGTGACTATCTCAAACACCAGAATCAAGCCACCAACCGATCGTGGAAAAACGTCATGAGCGACTTACCTGATGCAATTCGAAGCAGTCGCACAAGCAAACACATGGTCATTTGTCTAGAAGTCTGCTTCTTTAATCATAGCGTTAAGGGATGATGCTAGTGACATTTTGCAAACATCACTTCCTGAAGAACGTAAAAATTATTCTCAACTTATTAAGCGATTGGAGATGAGATATGGCCATGCGCATTTGAAACATATATACTCAACTGAAGAATCGGTCACGGGAAGCTTCAGGAACTTGAGGCAGATATTGTCTGTCCAGTTCGACTTGCATATCCAATAGCGCCAAATAATTTTATGGAACATCTGACTGTTCGGACGTTTATAGATTGTCTCCGGGATAGTAATACGCAGCAGACATTAATGTTGGTACGACCAAAGACTTTGATCGATATCTTAGCGCACGCACTTGAATTCTAAATTGCAAAATAAGAATCATGCTCGAGTCTGTACTCTCGACAACCAGGAAAACGAGGAATTCCTGGAGCAAGTAGTTAGTCGGCTTCTAAATCATATCAAGGCGAATATCGGAAATCAGTCACGTTCGAAGGAAATGTAGTAAGATGGCAAAGAAAACATCGGCTGGGAAACAGGAAAACTAGAACGGGTCGATGAGCGGAGGCAATCATCAATCCAGCATCAGGAAGCCCCAAGGACACTTGTGCAAGTCGTATCCTTGCAACATCAAACCAACGGCCTCTAAGTGCCCTACAGTATTTATATACTAAGGCAAAGGATAAGAAACGCTATACACTAAATACACGTCGAGGAAATTCGGAACAGTTTCAGACAATTCAGATATCGCATAGAAAGTTGTGCAGAAAATGGCGGCAGTTATGTTGAATAAATAATTTATTGTAAACCAATGTTAATATTACGTTCCGTAATTTAAATTTGTTGTGAATTTGCTTCGTTAAATTTTCTACAAAGAAAACCTTTAATAAATAAAATTTATTGGTTTAGTCTTTAAAAATGGCGATTTAATCAAACTAGGTCTTCCTGACATTTAGGGCCACAATTTCTCATTCTAGTACAATTTTGCAACAAAAAGGGTACTTTGCCTCAAAAGAAAACAGTTTTTTCTTCTCTCTCAAGGTCGAATTGTTCTTCAAAAACTTATAATATTTCTTAAATTCTCTTAAAATCAAGCAGGTCTTAATTCAAAAATCTTAAAATAAAATTTAAAAATTTTTAGCGCATCGCACATGTAACATCATTCTTGGGACACACTATATATATATATATATATATATATATATATATATATCGTGTTCAATTCTTTCTCAGAAATAAATAAATTCGGTTCTAGTATGTAAATTAAAAATTCATCAAAAATGCAAAGCTATAATTACTATGTATACTGTATGCCTTAACAATAAAACTATTCAACTTTAGTTAATCTCAAGTATGACATTACGGGTTAAAAAGTTCAGAATTTCAAAGTAACTGGCTATATACATATAATGCATACTTCGTATTCAGAATACATGACAATATTACTTGTAATTTGTAGTTCAACATCCTAGATGAAATGCAAGATCTAAACGCCGAATTTATACGTATTACCAGCTATTGTAAAGCCGAGCAATCGTAAATGTTATCCAAGCAGTCATTGTGGAAAGGATTGGATTTTACATACTCGTATAATTTTATATTCATTGATCGTAGCAAATACTATGTTATGAGTTCATAACAATTCTCTGTAAATTTTGACATCATTTATAGGAAAAGACTGATAATAAGGATTGTATTCTACGAGTACGCTGTGCTCTTCTGAAACTCGTAAAAGCTTTTGAAGTTCTTTCTAAATGGCAAATCTAAATATTGGCTATATAAATAACAGTGGAATTATTAAGTTATTCATGGTATAGGCGTGTATATTAATTAGTATAAAATTGCCAGTTTACTAATAATACACCGTCAACAAAATCAACTCAGGGGTCTATATGTTAACATGTGAATCCAATAAAGTCTATAGTGGTCGAACAGGACGTACCTTTGAACAAATGATTAAGGAACATGAAAAAATCTGCAACACTCCAACGATAAAAAAAATGGACGCAACATTCGCTAATCATTGCCTAGAACTAAACCACAAATTTAACAAATACGAAGGATGTCCAGTTACTAAGATACATTTGTGAATTACAGACAGACTACTTTATTTATAGAAATCAAACAAACACTAAGTAAGCTACTTTTCAACATAATCGCCGCCAATGTTAAGGCATGTATCCCAGCGACGCACAAACTTCTGTATACCTTCTTCGTAAAAGGTGCTAAAATACTGTCGTACTACATCTTGAAGTTGGTCGTTGTCTTCGAACCTTTTATCCGACAAACGAGCTTTCAACGGCCCAAGCAAATAAAAATCAGAAAGAGCCAGGTCTGGAATATGGGGCGGATGGACAATAACTTTCCAATTATATTTCTGAAGCCAGACCTTCGTCTGATTTGAGGTGTGCGGTCTCGCATTCTCATGCAACAACCTGATTCCTTTCGTCAACCTTCCTCTTCGTTTCTGTCGAATGGCTTGGTGTAGCTTTTCGAAAGTTTGACAATAAATATCGCTATTGATTGTCGTTTTCGGTAGTAAGAACTCTATGAGCAAAATGTCTTACATATCCCAGAACACAGTTGCCATTGTCTTTTTTGCAGACTGTTGAACATTGAATTCTTTCGGTGTTGGTGAACTCGGATGCTTCCACGTCATTGTGTCTTTTTTTGATTCGGGGTATGGTGGTATATCCACGTTTCTTCTCCTGTAACTATAGACTCTAGAAATCAGTTGTCCTGACGATAGCGTGTTAAAAGTACCATTCCCGCTGCCATTTATTGTGTTTGTGTTGATCAGTTAACAGTTTTGGTACTCATCTCGCGGACACTTGTCGATAGCGTAATTCAGATACGATTTCATGACCAAAGCTTTTAGAAATGCCTGTCAGTAAAGTAATTTCCCGTATTTTCAACCGACGATCTTCTCAAATCAGCGTATCGGCCTTTAACTGATTCTCATCCGTTTTCGTTGTTAATGCTTTTTTTGCGCATACCTTTGAGATGATCGTTCAGAGCTGCACGTCCACTTTTGAACTGTTTACACCAAACACTAACTTGTTTTCGACTCATAACGCCTTTTCCGTAAGTTTTCAGTATTCTTTTTATGAGTTTCGGTAGGTGTTTCATTATTTGTAAAAAACGAATGACCGCTCGCACTTTAAATTTGGTGTATGTTTCGATCGGAACTGACATTGTGCGGTTGAAACTACACACATCCTGAACCTAAGGCAGTGACAGTAGCCACCTATACAGGCTGATTCATTTTCGGCCCTCACCACGGGGATCTCTCTTATTATTGGAGATAGAGTATAGGTTTAAATTTGGCAAAGTTGTTAAATTTTGTGTTTGTTATAAATCCGTAAAGAAAATAGACCTGTGACAAATGACCTTCGTTATTTTAAAAAAAAACGCGAAAACCCCATTTTCTTCTTTTACCTGTAGCACCGACATTTGGCCTTGTAGAGAAAAAATAAAAACACATCCTTGTGGCCATTTCTAAACCTCTATCCAGTGGTGTACTCTAAATTTTTATGCGACGTTTCGTTTCTTTCTGGCCATCATCAACTATCTAATTTCTTATAGGCGCCATATTGGATTTAGACATCTTTAGAAAGAGTTTTTCTTTCTGATTTCAAACATGTACCACATGCTGACTATAGTTTTTGACATTAGGTTTTATTTGAAAGAATAAATTATAAGATTAAGTAAGGTAGCCTTTGGAATTTCAATCTGTCAAACAGTTCATTTATTGTTCATTATGTCATACACTAACGAAGAGAAACGAGATATGATAAGTATTTTTTATTATTCGAAACGAAATTCAACAGTAGCGAGTACAAGATAACAAAAACATTAATAAAAATACATAGAAAAGTAAACAATAAACAATTACAGTAAATGTTCAATTATCTGGCCATCTTCGGTAATGCACAATTGAGCACGCCTTCTGGCATTTTGTACTGCCCTTTGTATAGTTCTTCTAGGAACTGCATCGAAGACATTCTGAAGTCTGCCTCGTAATTCTTCAATGTTTTGTGGCGCATCTACTTTATAAATATTATTTTTAACATATCCCCATAAAAAAAAAATCTAGCGGACTTAAATCAGGTGATCTCGCAGGCCATTCAACAACTACCCTATTTCCAATCCAATGGTTTGCAAACTCTTAATTTAAGAAATTTCTAACAACAGCTGCATTGTGTGCTGGTGCGCCATTTTGTTGCCACCATAAATATTGTAATTGATTTAATGGGATATTGTCGTCAAGATAGTCAGATACGTATGTACGTAAAATGTTTAAATATCTTTCTCCATTTAAATGTTCTTCATACATAACTGGTCCTAAGAGACGATTTGCCAAAATACCCATCGAAACGTTCATTCCAAAACGATGTTGTGGTCTTCTAGCCCTGTTTTGTCGGGGATTTTGTACTGCCCAATAGTGCTCCGTATTTCTGTTGAACATTCCAGAATTTGTAAATTTTGTTTCATCTGACTAGATGATTTTGCTTAAAAAAATTTCATCATTTTCTATCCTTCCCATTAACCAATTACAATATTCTAGCCTTCTCAAATTATCTCCAGGCAGTAAAGAGTGACTAACATGGATCCTGTATGGTTTAAACCTACTTTTATGTAAAGTTCTCCAAACTCTGGACTGGCACAAATTTAATTCTGACGCTACTTCGCGTGTAGAAATTGATGGATTATTATTTATCTATAAAAATACAAGATTAACATGAAATTTGAAAACACGCTTTTAATTTACCATTTGTAAAGTATCTTGTCGATTTTCATTTAAATTCCTGTTGTCTTGACCATTACGCGGCTTAGTAAACGATCCATTCTCGACCAAATTTCTGTCGAGATCTAGAAAAATGGTACGATGAGGCTGTTGTCGTTCTGGATATAATTGTAGATATCTTGTACTCGCTACTGTTGAATTTCGGTTCGAAGAATAAAAAATACTCATCATATCTCGTTTCTCTTCGTTAGTGTATGACATTTTTGTATTATTAATGAACAATAAATGAAATGTTTGACAGATTGAAATTCCATGGCTACCTTATTTAATCTTATAATTTATTCTTTCAAATAAAACCTAATGTCAAAAACTATAGTCAGCATGTGGTACATGGTTGAAATCAGAAAAAAAAAACTCTTTCTGGGGATGTCTAAATCCAATATGGCGCCTAGAAGAAATTAGATAGTTGATGATGGCCAGAAAGAAACAACACGTCGGATAAAAATTTAGAGTACACCACTGGATAGAGGTTTATAAATGGCCACAAGGATGTGTTTTTATATTTTCTCTACAGGGCCAAATGTCGGTGCTACAGGTAAAAGAAGAGAATGGGGTTTTCGCGTTTTTTTTATTAAATAACGAAGATCATTTGTCACAGGTCTATTTTCTTTACGAATTTATAACAAACACAAAATTTAACAACTTTGCCAAATTTAAACCTATACTCTATCTCCAATAATAAGCGAGATTCCCATGGTGGGGGCCGAAAATGAATCAGCCTGTATAGTACATATGCCCATCTAAGATGCGTGCAAGTTTCAACCTGATTGGAGCGACGTAGGCGCTGTGCCGCAAAAACGTACCTTTGCAATCGGGCATCTCTCGTATAATCCCTAGAATTCACTAGAAATACACATGAATGATCATGAAAAATAGGACAGGATTTATTTCGTCAAAATTTTACATGTAGAAATACGTGTAGCTATCTGACGTAAAATTTGCTA
Organism: Melolontha melolontha; assembly: GCA_935421215.2. Lineage (NCBI taxonomy): Eukaryota > Metazoa > Arthropoda > Insecta > Coleoptera > Scarabaeidae > Melolontha > Melolontha melolontha. The sequence continues at coordinate 43,559,716 of OW285239.1, read as the reverse complement.
TAGTACACGTTCAAGGGACATTATTCAATAAATACATATAGAAATACATATAATTTATGATCGTGTATAGGAGCCTTAAACTCTTTGATAATAGTCAAATAGACCGACAAAATTGTTAGAGTAAAAATCTAATAAACAAGTGAAGCTGAACAAATGTTTTTAATTTACCCTAAGTCAACTATTTAAACAATGTTTCACCAAGAACCGATTGCTACATCCATTAACAAGATTATTTTTTTGTTACTAAAATTTTTCAATCCTTGTGTTAAAGTTGTTGTGTTGAATGGAGACTGTATTAGATAAATTTACAATCGGAAAAAGGTGAAAGATTAAACGCGCTTTAAAAGATTTATTATAAATTGATATAGTACCTAGCAAATGAATTAGTCTAATTTCTAATTTAGAAGAAGTGAATACTGCAATTCATTACAATCAGTTTATTCTCGAATATAAGTACCATTTTCCTAAGTTTTTCAGAATGCACTTATTCCTAGAAAATAATTATATTTCGATTCTCTAAAAGATCTTTTGTTATTATAAAGAGTATTCAAAATACATTCTGGTATCTGCCAATTCTTTCTATCGGAGAGGTTAACAACAGCGATAAGTTCTTCATATTTAATATAAATTTACACTGAACGTTACGAAGTAACTGATTTATGTGTATAGTAAAATTCAAAATATTTTAAAATGACTGAAATTAACACAAAACGGATTATAAGGGTACCTGCCGTGAGTTTACCTGTGGGGCATGAAACATTTAGAAATGGCGTTTGTCTATCAAGACTGTATTCCGGAAAATTGTAAGGTGGCAACAGGTGCTGTTTTAAATAATCAATATTGAAAAAATATATCTTCGAAGTTTATGATATACAGGTTGATCCGCGATTCGACAGACAAATTTATATCATATACTCTGGCGGTCATTACTAGAGCTGAGGATGTTTGCGGTATAACCATGGTTATATCATGTAACCATAGTAAATTACTATGGTTACATGATATAACCATGGTTATTACGATCATTACGATCAAAAAATGTTATATGACCTATAGGTGAATTCCTCTAATTTAGTAAGCCTTGACGTATTAACGTATGATTGACAAATTAATGACATTTGTGCTGTAATATTAAATTAAGTCATTATGCTGCGTTTTACTAATGCAGAATATGCTGATATGGTTTTCTTATATGGTTTCTGCAATGGAAGTGGACGTGCTACAGCTGCGGAGTATATCGGGCGATACCCAGATCGCATTGTTCCTCACCACACAACATTTACAAACGTTTTTCGCTGTTTAAGTGAGACAGAATCTTTCCCAAATCGTAGTGTAGAAAAAGATGAATTTGGAAACGCTGAAGTAGTTTTAAATGAAGTTGAACGAAGTCCTTCTACTATTATTCGTAGAATATCTCATACAACAGGAATTCCTCAAATCAACGTATGGAAAATTCTGCACCTTAAAGGGCTATATCCCTATCGTTTACAAAAGTACAGCATTTACTTCCTGGAGATTTAGAAAATCGAGTACGGTTTTGCCAGTGGTTACAAAATAATTTGTAGGTTATTCCACACATACTCTTTACGGATGAGGCCCGATTTACTTGGAATGGTATAAACAACACACGTAATTCTCATATCTGAGCGGATCAAAACCCACACAAAACAATCGTACTTAACCATCAACATCGTTTTTCCGTCAACGTGTCTGCGGCTTGTTAAATAACACAGGTCTATAAAATTAAACTTTTGACAGATGTTTTTATTTTGAAAACTGATTTTATATAATTTTGGTAGGCTGATTTCAAAAATTCTATGCATCCATTTGTATCACGTAAGGTTTTTTTGCAAATATTAAATGAAAAAAAACGATATTTCTAAAAAAAATTATTTGTTTATTGAGTAAAAAGATGAAATACAAGTTAAAAAAGTGTAAAAAAATACTTTACTCAGTCTTTTTAAGTGAAATCTTTGTCTTTTTGCCAGAAAGCTCCGTTGTCCGGACATTCGGTTGTATGTTTTTAAGGGCATATCCCGTTTTAACATCCAGCAGTAGTCCGCCATCATCGTTATGCTCCATCTGCCTTGGCATCGCCGTTCCATTTCCTTAATGTCTTGGTGAAACCTCTCTCCCTGTTCTTCGCTAACTGCTCCAAGATTTTCAGGAAAATAGTTCAAGTGTGAAAACAGGAAATACACTTTCAAACTCATAGTACAACCTAGACAATGAAAGTGTTGTAACATATTTTGAACAATATTTTCGTAGTTTTCGTCCTTAGAGTTCCCAAGAAACTTATCAATTACTTCTTTAAATGAAACCCAGGCGTTTTTCTCGACATTGGTCATTGTGTTTTGAAAATCCTTGTCTTTGCATAATGTTCTTATCTGCGGCCCAACAAAAATACCTTCTTTTAACTTGGCATCGGATAAGGCTGGAAATGTCTCGCACAAATATTTAAAACACTGTTCATTTTTGTCTAGGGCTTTAACAAACTGCTTCATCAAGCCAAAAGTTTGATATGGAGAGGAGGCAGTAAAACTTTTTTGGGGTCAACCAAGCTATCTCTTAATACAATTTTGCTACCAGGTGTAAGGCTTGTTCTAGAGGGCCATTCTATTTGAGTCCAATGTCTATCCCTTGCTCGACTATCCCACTCACAAATAAAGCATGGAAATTTTGCATAACCTCCTTGTTGTCCTAGTAGCATGCACAGCACTTTAAGGTCGCCACAAAGCATCCACTGATGTTCTTGGTAGTTTATTTTCTTTAAAAGAAGTTCAAAATTTTCATACGTTTCCATTAAATGTACCGAATGGGCAACGGAAACCGAGGCCAGCTCGTTACCATTGTGCAATAAAACGCCTTTTTAACTACGCTTACTTGAGTCAGTAAACAGGTGCCATTCTTCTTTTACATACGGCACATTTCCTAATTTTGAAATTAAGTCAGGAATATTGTTGCAATACACTAGCGGTCCGTCTTGAGTAAAATATTGACATAACTCTTTTTCGCGATCCCGGTAAAAGCTTGATGTGACGCCAGGTGCCAGTAAATATTTCTCACGAAGTCGGGAGGCTAACAATTCGGATGCATCCTTTGGAAGGTGCAAATCTCTAATTAAATCATTTAGTTCGCTCTGGTTAAACACTTCGGGCTCTCTGAAATCTGGTGTGAAATCTGAGTCATCTGGGTCGCAATTAGATTCCTCTGATTCTGACGATATGACGTTTTCTAGTGCTTTGGGAGCGGTAGGTATCGGTACATCTGGTCCATGAGGAACTGGTCGAATAGCAGAGTCAAGTTTGGGATACACAATTTGTTTCTTATTTTTTCTGTTGAATCCTTGAACATTACACGAACAAAAATAACAATCATCACGGTGATTTCTAGGCTCTCGCCATACCATAGGAACACCAAAGCTTAAACATTTCTTCCTACCTTTTTGCCAGTTTCTTAATGCTTCAACGCAAACGGAACAAACAGTATAAGGAGCCCAGGACTTGTCTTGGTCGCCAATTTTTACACCAAAATAAGCGTGGTATACATTTTTCACAAACGAAGTTATAGTTTGCCTCTGCTTTACTACGACATAACTACCACAGATATAACAAAAGTTATTCGGATTGTTCACACAATGTCTTCATTCCATATTTATACGTTCTAGAACACTTAAAATAAGCAACAACGAAGACAACAAGCGCGCGGACACAGTAGCTCGACGACTAACACAACCAAACTGCACATAAGCAGGTTTCAACGTTGTATTGACGCTTCTGCGCCGACTCTGTTGCTCTGCTGAGAAATCTAATATTAACCAGTGTTGCCAAATCACATTTAATTTCATAAAAATAAATTCATTTAAAAATCATGCCTAACATGGAACAAACATATTCTTGTCATAGGTATGTATATTAATAAATTAACATTTTGAAGATATAGAGCGCTATAAAAAAAATTTACGTGATAGAGCAAAAATATGGCGTTTTTTGGAATAACGGCCCCCAAACATATACAAATTAGCAAACAGCTTTCAAACATCAAAATCACTGTAGACCTATGTAATCATCTAATTTAGCCTCATTTTATTGAAGAACGTCTTAATGCAGAAACTTCACTTTTGGGAGAAGAATTGCCGAATTCCTTGGAAGATATTCCTTTGGAAACTCGTCATAGCATATGGTTTCAGCAAGATGGGGCACCTCCACATTTTGGGAGACAAGTGACAGTGTTTCTTAATGAAAACTTTCCGGAAAGGTGGATAGGATGAAGTGTTTCTGTACATTGACCAGCTCGGTCGCCTGATTTGTCGCATTTAGATTTTTTTTTGTGGGGTTGCCTCAAAACTCGTGGGTATAGTAATGGTAAACCAGATACACACCAAGAGTTGACTGACTTGAGTTGAAGCTACTAATTTTCTAAATGATCTCGGAGTCTTATTTGAGTCTAATCTTACGTTCAGATCCAATATAATCCATATGTGTTTCAATGTCTACAAAAGTCTGGGATTTACTATGCGTATATCAAAATAATTTAAAGACATCACTTGCCTTAAATCACTGTACCATGCTTATGTTTTGAGCAAAATGGAATACGCCTCATTAATTTGTTGTTAATTTTGTGTTAATTATCTATCAATTTATGAATAAAATTTCTTTTCCTATCTTTTTAAATTTAAATTCCATCGATATCTACGAAAGAAAGAGGAATTCACCTGTAGGGCATATAAGATTTTTTGATAGTAATGACCGCCAGAGTATATATTACAAATTGTACTATTGTACAATATTGTAAAATCGGGCTTAAGAGTATTCAACATTACTGCGATCCTGCTGTATTTGCTACTGCTATTTACAGATTCCATTCGGATAATCTTTAAAAGCACAATCCCTTTATACAAGTCATTTTAAATTATCTTGTTGAGAACTTTAAAGATTGGTAAATTTGTAAATTATGCTTTGTAGTGAGTATGAACGCTTAAAAATATACTGGAAACGTTATTAAAAATAGGATTATATTCTCTTGAGAATATGGCTGAAATTTAATATTCCCCGCGGAATAATAAACAAAACGGCTAAATAACCACAACATCAAGTGGTCATCAAAAAATCAATCCACCGACAAGGACGACAGAAATATTTTAGAAATCGCTTTACGAAACAGACAAGCTTCCACCAAAGAACTTTGGAATAAGCTAGTATCTTATCACAGAAAATATTTCGATAATAGTTATATGCTGGAAGGATCAGATTAAAAAGCACTACTAAAACTGAAAATGACAAAACCACGACTTCATTGAGCAAGAACACATTTTAATCAGCCTGTATCATAAAGGATTTATAGTGATGAATTGTAACTTGACGCGATTGCAAAAAGTGTACTTTTTGTAAAAAGACCCCGCAACAAACGGAAAGTGTAGATTTTCAGAAAAAATTATGCAGGCTTGGTTTGAAAACCTATCTGGTTTACATCATATTCCAAATATACAAATTTTTAAAGAAGGTATCAATAGAAATCGGACAGAAAATCTGAAGTTGCAAGAAACTGTATAAACTTGTCTTAACAACGTAACAGATTGAACTTATTGCATGTGAGAATTAATGATTATTCAAATCTCATCTCACACGCAATTGTCGCTTAATTTTTAATTTTTAACGCGACAGATTGAATTAAAGTGAAAGTTAGATTCAAAATGTTAATACTGTAAACCTTAACTTTGAAATATTCCATGATAGAACTAAATAAAAGGCGTATTACCTTCTATATCACCACATCGATATAAAATGTATGGCTGCAGTTACGACCAACTTTGCCATTACCGAAAACTGAGTTACAAAAGAAACACAAAATACACTATTTATCTACTCACTCATTACAATTAATACATTATTAAATAGATGACTAGGTGTTACAGAAATCGTTAAAAATAAGCCCAAATCGTCCGTAAAAAACTAATATAAACAAATACGACTTCCTTTTTAAACGATTTCTGTTATAAATTATCATAGTAACGTCGTTAGCAAGGCCTAGCAAGATTAGACGGTTTACCGACTAACTGGAATATACGACATATAATTGCCCATGAGAGAAGCAATCGTTTTCTAAACTTAAACCGCAAACTTGTAAAGATTGCCCTTACGCTTTATTGATAGTCATAGCGAACGCAAGACGTATTGGAAATTGAAGTCGTTTGAAATCGAACGCCATGCCGGTAGGGATGACTGGTATTCGTGGAAGTAGTACGTGAGGTCCAATCAGAATTGTTGCTTTAATTAGATTATTCATCAATTTTTTAATTACTAATCATCTGCTTTGTACTTTGTCCATTTTTTAGGTTTGAACGAAATTACATGAGGTATTGTATGAAAAAGCAATTCGGTGATTTTAAGCTCGATTATTCAAATATTGCAATTACATACGTCTTCGCAGTTAATTTAATTGTTCTTAGCGTTGTTGGGACGATTGTGCTGCTTGTAAAACTTCAAGTCTTTCTTCCTGTTAATCTGCCGATTCTTCTGCTCGATTTTAAGAAGTTTTGACTCTAACACGTTCATTTTTTTTGCCTGACCCTGTATGTGAGGAGTACAATTAAAATTTCGGTATAGAAGAAGGCAAAAATATTTAAATAAAAACAAACTTTATTGCCTTACAAAATATTCTAAATTATAATATATTATTTTTTTCATACTAAGAAACCAATTTTGATAGCAGATGATGATACATTCAAAATTTTATTTCGAAACGCTTCTACTGCACCTTCCGGTGTTAAAAATGCATGACGATATACGAATAATTTTAGATTTTTCGAGGTCGTTAAGACTTAAGTCTTTTTAAGAACTGTATGACTAGTCTAATAATTCATTATTTATTGCGCTGTCTGTCAGCTTGTATTGCGTTGGCAAACAATTTTTCTTTTATTTCCGAAGTGAGAAAATTCAGAGAAAATTGTTGGTAAACGAATGATAACATACCACTTCAACATTCACAGTTCTACCATCTTCTAAAAGAATAGTAGACACATGCCCAATTTATGACACAAAACAAGCAATACTTCTCTCTGAAACACTACGAAGAGTACCTTTTGTTGGTTTTACTTTATCTAGAAACACCCAAACAGTCGATTGTTGTTTAGTTTTAGGTTCATATGAATAAATACAACAAAACGAATTTTATTATTCAAATGCAATGAAAGAAATAAAAATATTTATGTATATGTTAACTGAGATAAATACAAAGAAGTTTATGAATAGTTTCCTTTTCAATTTCTTTTGTATTACATGAAGATGACTGTCTTCACATTAAAAGTGTTTACGTATTTGACATCGTATGTGAGGTTCCACCCTAAAGGATAGGCTTGATATTTAACCGTGTCTAGGGACATTTATTTGTAAACAAACACATACATTGTAGATCTTCCAGTGGATTTTTCCCCGAAGAAACTGGGTAATGGACAATAAGAAAATTAAGTACATTTATTTAACATGCATATTTGTTTTATATCTAGGTATATTCACATGTTTATATTTTTGAGCTATTTATTAAGACAGTGACTGTACATTATTTGAAACTTTACAGGAAGGAGTCCGTCTTGCGGTCCTATTCTGTAGCTTTTTCGCTTGATGCCGGATCATGCATCCGATTAAAATTTAGAGATATCAACTCCGTTGCTTTACATAGTCGAGTGTAAAAAACATCATTTTTTACATTCAGCTTTTTGGATTTAAAGTCGGTTTTTTTTATTTTATTGTGTTTTGATGTGTATTTAATTTCATTTACGAATTTTACGAGAGGCGATGATCTCGTTTGTTTTAAATTTAAAAATATTTGGTATCTCTCGCCCTAGTTTTTGTGTAAAGGTGTTTATATCGATGTAAGTACTTCACACATTTGATTTATATAAATTTCTATTTTGAGATAATTCTTTAATATCTGTGCTTATATCTTAAATTTTCATTATTGTTGATAGTAGAGTATTATATGGATATTTAAGAAAATTATCATGTTTTTGTGAGGGAGTTTTTTTATGTCAAGATTTTCTAGAACTATTTTAGTTAGGATTTTGGAGGGAATATTTTATCATGTTTATGTTGCGCATGATCTGATCATTGACACGCGTGGTTAACAGTTGGTCTCTGTTGACGTTTGAAGTTTGGAGATAAAGTAAATATTTGAATTTGACAATTTTCTTAATTATTTATTAGTTTTATTATTGCTCGCGAGTCATAGGAGTTTTTCTCTATGTGCGTGTAATTTATCACACAGACTGTTTCCTCCTAGCTTTAGTTATTCAAGCTTTAGCTCTCTTTACATTCGGTAAAGGGTTTTTTTTTTTTAATAAATCTTGTTAAGGAAAATAGTGATTTCTATTAATGGTACTTTGAATTTTATTTTCCACGTTCTTGCTTGTGCGAGAGCAAGACCTGAGGTGCGAAGATCCCAGCTAGAAGAATCGACGATTGAGCTAATCTGGACATTTGTGGTGAGCTGCATTTATAAGCAAAGGCACAGTTCACTGCAATATGTGTATATATCATACACATATTGCTATGAATTGTGATATTAGATATTGCTTATTCACAATTCACAACCAATGTGTCCAGCTTAAATATTCAATCGGTTAATTTTCAAAAATGAGACTGCTCTTCCCCAAAGGTTCCAATAAACGTGTTTTTTCTCTTCTACAAATTTATATAGCGCCAGTACAAGAGTATAAACAAAGGTAAAAAGAAAATCACAATAAATTTAAATGAAACTTTAATACAAGAATTAAAAAAAAAATATCTTTATGAAGTATAAAGATCAATATTGCGTCATTAAACAATATCATTAAGGTAAAATTATTATATGAAAATGACCGTAGCATATAATTAAACTTCCTTAGTGACAACCGAGCAAAATTAGATATAATAAATTGCAAAGAAGTATTTTAATTTCTCCCACAATAAACAAAGTAAACAACCAGATATGACAGCCCGAAACAAACCTTTAACGCATGTGCAATCCACATAAAAAAAATATGCCATTGAATCCAAGCGAACAAAATTTATCGTTACAGAAATTTTTTATATAGAAATTTTAAAAAACGTTCTTTGTCATTTAATTCATATAACTAAGCATAAAATATAAATCAATACATACAAGATAATAATATTAATGATAATACAAATAAATCTTTTAAATAATTTACTTACGTAAATAAAAAATTATTTTTTTCATGAGACACCATGAGTTAGAAAGCCTAAAATTTAACAATAACGAGTTCAACACACTCGTCAATAAATCGGTATGAAATCAAGCACCAAAACTAAAAAATTAAGATCACGAAGCTACTAATAAAAGATAAAGATTTATCTTTAATATGTTTGCGAGGAAAAGTCCATAGCAATATGTACTATGTTCTATCAATAAATAATTGACCCTAATTGTACTGTTGACGATATACATAACATGGTACGATACATTCTAACCTTTACATTAACATAAATATCCGATAGAGTGTGCATATTCAAGATATAAATAAAATTCGCGTGACAATATTCGATTACATATTTTACGATTTCAGCAAAATAACTACTTAGATATAGAAATTTTAGTGTCTACATAAAGAAAATACACTGAAATATTATTAACCAAAAACACTAATACGAAATTTAATTTAGTAAAAACTGAGGTGTTTAAATTATAGAGAGTAAAAGGAATCCAGAATCTTGAGCATTTTTAACATTCCATCTATAATTAGCTTGTATTTCGAACTGTACTAAAAGAATTAAAATTACATACAAAAATTGCAATTTTCTATTACTGATTATATTCACATGAAAGATACTAACGTTCCACGGCATCTGTCGTGACTCATTCTATAAATGGGAACTGATTTGCGAATGCGGAGAATCTCGCCAGACTATTCACCATGTTACATATGAGTGCCCCCTTACAGCATATAGAGTTGAGATGAGTGACTTCTTTGAAGCTACTGACTCATCAACTGTATCAATGGCCTTGATTTCAAAATTTAACGGTTCTGTGTAGATTGTATATGTAACTTTAAATTTCAATCCATGTAAGCCATATGCTAAATAAATAATCCACATTTTGTTGTTTAACAAGGTAAGGTTCTCTATTTTGTGTGAATATTCCAAGCTAAGTCAGCCACAGAATTAGTTTGTTCTTGGAAAAGCATTTCAACGGAAGTAGAAAAATATTAGAGTTGCAATGAAAGCATCGTCTTACCTCTTTCTTCTTTTCGTGTCAAAGGCCTTTTCTAAAGCTATAAAGCACATATTGCTGTGAACTTTGCTTCTGAATTTTTATTATTTAAATTGATATTTGTGTGTGAAGTTACAAAAGCATAATTTTGTATATTATTTGGGTACCTCAGGGCTATCTTTTTGGGTTCTACACAACTAGGCCTAGCGTCCAAAGTAAATGCCAAGAAATAATACAACAAGAGGTTATCGTTTAAAAATATTTTATTGTTCGTTAGTATTTTCACATGTCATTTTTGTTGTAACTTAAAATATTTCATTCTTAACCTATATCTTAACCTATCAATCCAACTTTAATATACAAATATTCTTTAGTGAGTCATACACGGATAGTATTAGAGTTTTAATTCTGATTCAAAATGAATCTCGCAAACAAAGACTTTTGAGGATTTTACTCGCAAAATGGGGCATTTGCCCTCGAAATGCTGAGATTAGTACTCAAAGTCTATCTCTGACTGAAATGTAAATCTCTGGTCTCTACTGATAACTTTCTACAAAGCGAGTGTGCTATTCAGCGCCTATTTAAGTGGAAAACGAGTCCCTACAGAATAGGATGCTTATATTCACACTGTATAAGTATTTTCTCATTTTCGTGCCTATCGCTGAACGTTCTGAATTTAAAATTTAAAACTGCACAGACATTTCGATAATATTCAGGGAAAACTACTTCCCCTTCGTCAAACTCGGATACATGGCTTAAGATACACTTTAATTGTGTATTTATGACTAATTAATATTTAGAATAATGATCCACATTCACTTTTATAATTTAACTAGTTCTAGATGCTATAATTTTTATCGTGTATAAAATTTTACTTACTCAAAGTTAAATTGTGTACACAAAATTTTTGAACTCCTCCTAGTATATTATTAAACTTTTATAATAATAATGAGAATAGTAAAGATAAAACTTTTATTTATTCTTACTTAAATTTAATGCCAATAGGCTTAAATTTTTAGATTATATACTATATTCTAATTAAGATTTTTGAAATCAATAAGCGTCAAAGTTAAACTGATCAATTCGAAAATATATCGGTGAATCCCTATTTTGCGGTGCTTTTCCGCTTTTATACGCAGCTTCCTTTTGTCTAAGAATTCGGTTCCTACTCCAAATAATTTATTTCTGTTTTCTCTAATTTTCATAGTTATTTAATATTCCCCCCCCCCCCTGTGTATTTTTATTTATCATGGGTAATTTTAGTTTTCCCATCCTTATGCGTTATCTCCCAGTCTACATATTTTTCCTGTTTGTTGTAATCTTGATATTTGTAAATTTTTATTGTGGATTATTGAACTTTTTATCTCGGCTTCCAAGAACAGCGTCTATTTCGCATCCAGTCTTGCTAGCTTTACTTGGAAAATTTTCTACGTAGTAGGTACTCTTTTTCCCGCAGTATTTTCTTTCACTTTCTTCCCTTGCTTGTGCACATGGTGTCGTCTTGTCCTTTTCTTTCACTCGTATGCCTGTCATACATCCACATTATCGTCATAGAGCATGCGTCTCTGATATGCTTTTGTTGTTTTGTTTACATCGTAATACTACTGCATTAATTGCTTTATCTGCATTTTATAATGTTTGTTTACTTCTTATTGCTGATATTCTTGCTGTTTTAGATTTTACTGGTCCAGATTTCCCGCTCGTCTGGCTTATATAATTAATCTCTCTTATTTTAAAATAACATTGGACGTCTTATGTCAATGCATCCATTTTGAATATATTTACAAAATATAGTGAATTAAAATTAAATACGGTTACTAACGTAATAACGTTAGTAACTGTACAAAGAAGAGATTATTTAATATACTTTTATAATCTTACTGGTGTGTATAGCATGTTTTATTAACTTACTTACATTCTAAGCATTTAATAATTAAATTAACCTAAAATTTATTGCCATAACGTTGTTTGCTTACCTATTAATTCTTGGAAATATACATCTAAAATTTTAATACTACATTAATATATGATGTACAGGGTGCATTTAAAATACACAACCTCAGTTGATTTCTTTTTAATTTACTTTTTCTTATCCAGCTATGTTTACTTAATTTTTACGTTATTTATTCTATTTTTAATTTTCATCCAAAGTTAATTTTATAGCAATATGTAGATTTCTTCGTTTCTTCAATATCTTTTCCGATACCTGTTTTATAATAACAAAAACAATTTGAAACATATTTGAATGATTAAACCTCACCATTTGTATAAATCAAAAAGATTTTTAATAATATAATATTATTTAAAATCAAATATGGACAATACAATGCAAGTTCATATTTATTTGAAAATTGCTAACCAAACATGCAGACACGTGTTGTTTCCTGCTGTACATTCGTCAGTACATGATGCAGGGATAGACAAAATTCACAACAACTCCTCTACAGCATACAGACAATAAGGAAGGAAACTCAGCGCCGCTTATTGACATCATGTCAGCATCACGAACGGCTAAGTAAATGCTTAAAAATAGTAAAAACCTACCGTGCTACTATTTATACACGAGACACCTACGTATTTAACAACAGGAACTAATCAAAGTGTTGAATATGGGCTCACAGAAAATCTAGTAAACTGTTTCAGAGAATTTTATGTGGTAGTGTTACTATAAGCTCATGTTCAGCCCTTTGGATACTTCCTGTGGAAGATGACAACTTAGTTGTCGAAATTAGTATCCACGATATAAATACTAGTGTGATAAGGAGGTAAAGGTTTTTACCTTTTTTAGCTATTTATGTTATTGATAACTACCACGAGGGATATTTGAAATGTTTCCGGCCTTACTAGCATAAAGTAATTGTAGAAAAAAAAAATTTCGCCGTCCGATAGATGGCCTCGACATATGTAAATGGTCAAAACTGCAAGTCATACTGATCATTAGTTTGTCTATGGTACGCTTCTAAAGTTGTCAGTTAACATTGTCGTTCAACAATGGAGAAACTTGAATATCGCACAGTGATATTCATTCAGGAATTAAAATAGGAGTTAGGCTATTTATGCGGTGAAACCTCCGCTTCAATTACAACGATAAAACATTGGGTAGCCGAGTACAAAGGTGGTCGTATGTGAATTTTAGACGAGAAACGTTGCGGTCGTCCGAAAACTGCTATAACTGACGAAATGATCGATTTAATGCATCAAACTGTTATGGAAGATTATGAATATAATTAATGCTTATGGGATATCATCTGAGTGGGTGCACAAGATTTAGATATGACAAAATTGTCCGCGTGATGGGTGCCGCGTTTGTTGACTATCGTCCAAAAGCGCATGCAGACGGACATGTCGGGCGAGTATCTTAGCCTGTATCAAAAAAATCCTGCGAACGTTTTGCGACGATTTATAACCGTCGATGAATCTTGGGTAAATCACCATACGCCCGAGAACAAACAACAGTCAATGGCGGAAGAACCAACTCCGAAGAAGGCAAAGGTCGTTCTCTTTGCAGGGATAGTGACGGCGACAGTTTTTTTAGGATAGCCGAGAATTAATTCTTGTCGACTACCTTGCAAAGGGTTTAACAACCAACGGACAGTACTACGCTGCATTGCTAGTTAAAACCACAATTATGAAAAAACTTCTACATATGGCATAAAAGAAAATCCTGTTTCACCAGGACAACGCTTGGTTTCACATGTGCATGATTGTAATGTCAAAATTGAACGAATTGAAATTTGAATTACTCCCGCATCCACCCTATTCGCCAGATCTAGCTCCTAACAACTCTTTCCTAATCCTTAATTTCAGCAAATATCTTGGCGGAAAAAACATAGGTCAAATGCTAACGCTGAAGACTCTGTAAATCAGTATTTTTCAGATTTGGACAATCATTTTTTTTCTGACGATTTGAAGGGATGAGGAAATGGTCGACCAATTGTATCGAGTTACAGAGAGAAACATTAATTTAAACAATTATGAAAATAGAGATTCTGCTATAATCACTTATTAAAAAATAGGATTATCGTTGATATTTGTTATTATCATAGACAACAAATTATTATGCACATAATCAAAACATAAGTTACAAAATTCGTGCAAAGTCTGTGAGCATGATAGATTAACTATCAATCGAATTTTTTTTAATGCTTAACCAACTCTCACAGATCCATTCGTAATAAAGTCACCTCCTATATCACCTTTACTCGTTTATATTTCATAGGTTTTCGTGTCCTTAGTTTGGGCCATACCGTATATTTACAAATAAAATAGAGAAATTAATAAATATAAGAAAAAAATTATTATGCCAATATTTCGACGAGAGTGGACACACATACTGTTATTATAATAAATAGACTATTATGTTTAATACAAGGGTGGCCGTCCAGAAGACGGTTAAAAACAAATTGATGACGCTAGTTAAATTCAATTTGTGGTGACCCTTAATAATTATATGTCTAGACTCTGTTAACGAAGAACCATTTGCGTGACACCATTTACAATAATTAATACGAATTTTATAAATATCACACATTGATGAGGTGTCATATGTAAAGATAAATAACTTTTTAGTCACATATATTATGTTACAATGTTTATCATATCCTGGACATTTCAAAAAAAATTAAGGAAAAACGCAAGAATTGAGATTTTCTTATATTCCAAATATTGTGCGAGATGGCATTGTGACTAAAAAAATGAATAATAAATGAGTGGGACAACAATGTATATTTTAATTTTAGAATGTTAAAATCGATATAAAGGATTATCATAAAATAAGGGATATATTTTAAATTATTATAACTTTTTAACAAGTTAAGTTAATAACAACAAATAAGAGAAATCTAATTACTTAAGAAATGGGACAAAACCAGTTACGACAATTGCTCAATATGACCTCCATTTTGTTGTTGTAAGATTACCAACCTTTCCTCCAAATTGTACACAGCATTCCGTAACATTTCTAGTTGAATTGCACGAATTTGCTCAATAATATTGTCTTTTAAATCTTGTAGCGTTGTTGGTCGTCTTCTAAACACTAAACTTTTTAAATAACCCCACAGCCAGTAATCCGCTGGGTTAAGATCAGGTGATCTTGGTGGCCATGAACTTGCGAAATGTCTGCTTAACACACTATCTTGAAAAACGTTAGTTAACAATTATTTGACAGGTCGGAAAATGTGTGGAGGCGCTCCATCCTGCATAAAAATGATGTTTTCAATTCCGTGGTGCTCGTTTTGCTGCTGCGGAATAACATAATCTCTTAACATTTGCAAGTATCATTCACCGTTTACAGTTACAGATACGGCTTCTCTATTCTGCATTTCCTCGTAGAAATACGGACCAATGATAAAATCAGCTGTAAAACCGCTTAACCGCGCGTAACCGCACCAAACGATGACTTTATTGTCATGTTCACCTTGTTGAACGACTTCTTGTGGATTTTCTACAGACCAGATTCCACAGTTTTGAGTATTGACTCCACCATTCAGAGTAGAATGTGTTTCATCTGTCCATAAAATACGGGATAACCATTCGGGTTCAATTTCCATTACTCGCAAAGAGAAATCCTACCTAGTAGCCAAATCTGCCTCCTTTAATTCAAACAGCATTTTCAGTTTATATGAATACATTTTTAGAATTTTGCGTAAAATTTACCAAACCATGGTATATGGCACTTGCAATCGCTTAGATATCGCATTTGCACTGCTGATTGCTAGTGGATTACCTCTGGCTATGTCCTGATTTTCATGAAGAACCTCTGCAACTTGGACATCACTAATTCTTGGTCTTTCTGATCTTGGTAGGTCAGTTACAGACCCTGTTCTTTCAAATTTTTGTATCAAATTGCGGTAGGCTTTCATGTGACAGGGCCCCGCTCTCAAACCCATTCTCGTGCGAAATCTTCGTAATCCAGCGGTGTAATTTCTGCCGCATTCATAATAACACTGAACTAAACCAATTCTTGTTTGTAAATCCATGCTATTACAGTTTGAGTCGTTTGAACTCTACGTCTACTTGAGTTTTAATTTCAAAATAAAACTCCAAATTGAATGATTTCGTTTTGACACTTATGTCAACAATTGTAATGACAACTCTTTTGTTTTTCATAGATACAGTAAAAGCCAAATTCTAAAGCAGCTAGATTCCATTTACTTTTTGTTACTGGCTTGATTACTTAAAATTATATAAAACATTTTAATGTACACCCCTTAGTTTATGATTACCCTATACAAGATCATATTCTTTAAATATTAGTAGATATAAAAATTTTTAACAATTCTTTTGGCTTGAAAAGAAAAACCACCTTTGTAATGTATAATTGAAAGTTTGTATTTAGAAGCAATACTATTAAAATAAAAAAAAGTTATAGTACAGTAAAATAAAAGCAATTTTGATTTACATCTCATTTTCAGCATTCACCGATATTTTCGATATCTCAACATACTTTTAATCGTCAGTTTCTCCAATATTCGTGTTTCTATTTCGTCATTTTGGTCTGTTCCAGAGTTATTTTAATTTCGATTGTAGATTTTCATGGCCCCAGAAAGGACGAACTTTATTCATTATTGCTTTAGTCTGTTCTTTGTTGGCGGAAATTTTTCTGCGATATTTCGGAGACATGATACTTCATAGATACTATGTTTTATTTACTCCAGTGAATTTTAAACAAGTCGTAACTAATTTAATTTTTTACTGCATAATTTATTTATTTACTTCGTAGGAGAAACGCTGTAAATATAAGAAAGAACTAACACATATGTCCGAGGTAAATTCAAAAATTGAATACAACCAAACGAGATCAAAAATAATGCAAAGGGTTTCCCAATAAGGACGATATGTCTTTAAACTTAAATAAAATACAAAATATTGAATATAAAAGCAAAACTTTCTTTATTTGATAGTGCAACTTATCCATGACATTATGTTTTGAATAACAAATTATTAAAATGTTCACCTCGGCTTCGTTTGCAGCTCGAATTTGATGAACTCTATTTTTGATGACTTTCTGCAATAAATGAGATGTAATTTCATTAATTTCGATGATCAATTTCAAAGCATCTCTAGTTCGAGGTTTGTTGGCATAGACCAAAGACTTCAAATGTCCCCAAAATTTTTTTATATGAATTTAAAGGTGTTAAATCACTATTTCCTCGAGGCCAATTAAAAGTCCCATTTCTGGAGATACGGACTCACCAAACTTTTCTTCCAATAGCTCCATAGTGACATTGGCAAAATATGGTGTTGTACCATCTTGCTGGAAGCACATGTCTTGCAAATCAATTTCATCCAATTTTGGCCACAAAAAATCTAACATTGATTGATAACGCTCACCATTCACTGTTACTGCATCTCAATTTGCATTTAAAAAAATATAAGGTCCAATGATGCCACCATGCCACAAACCACACCAAATAGTAACTTTTCTGGATGCAAATCTCATGAATCTGTTGTGGACTAATTTCACACCAACAATGACAATTTTGTTTGCTAACAAGCCCGTTTAACCAGAAATGAGCTTCATCTGAAAAGATTATTTTGAAAAAAAAAATCGGGATCAATTTCAAGTTGCTCTAGAGCCCCATCAGCAAACACAACGCCTATGATGATCAAGAAGTTTCGGTTCATAAGTCAATACACTCTTATACGGATGTAAACCCAAATATTTTCTCAAAATACGTTGTCATTCTTGAAAGGCAAGTTCTTGACAACGATTTGCATCTTCTGTGACTTACAGCGTCAATATTCTCTTGGTTTCTTGCGTTTCGTTGTCTTATTAGTGTATTGGTATCGTGTAAAATTAAATTTGTTTAAAATTTGTCAACGATTCCACAAATAGCAAACACAGAAGGACGATTATGTGGACCACAATCTTCCAGAAGATCATCCATCACATTGAGTTTAAACTAAAGAACGATTATTTTTATAAAAGAACTAATAACCAACCATTGTCGAAAGGTATATTTTATTATTATTATTATTATTATTAAACCCATTATTCCCTTTCGGGACGTAGGGTAATTATACATTACATACTCGTATAGCAAGTATGTGCACTTATAATGTCTCTATGTATTTTTTCCATTTTATTCGGTCCTGGGCAATGCTCCTCAGTTGTGGGATGGACTTGTTAGTCTCTTCCATAACTGTTCTCCTCCAGGTGGTGCGTGGTCTGCCTCTCGCTCTCTTTCCTTGTGGCTTCCAAAGTAGGACTGTGAAAGGTATATTTTACCATAACGAATTGCCAAACAATACTAAACACAGTGACAGCTAGTGACATTTTTACCATTTTAACTATGGCTGCCATGATGTTTTACAAACATATTGTCCCTGTTGGGAAACTTGTTACATAGACAATCAGAAAATAGAAAAGTCATAAAAATTTATACAGTAATATCCAAATTTTTCGACAAGTCAAGTGCTGAAGGAATTGCCCTGCTCGGCTCGTGGATGCCACCAGGGAAACTTTTTCTGGGACAGTCATTTACTATACGGACCATAGTTTATTCCACATTTCCGCAGTCTCAGAAGCTAGTATCTGCTGGTTCGCATTTATACAGTTGAGTTGCGACTTCCATGGCCTGTACGGAATCTATTTAATTGAGACCATTGCCTAAGTGGGAGGGTTACCTCCGGGAGAGGTTCTGAAGAATTAGAAATTTAATCTCTGTTCCTCAATTCAGGGTGTTGTTCAAGAAGAGCTGCCCAGCAATCATTCAGATTGATGAGCTGCTGAACTTCCGTATCCAGCCAAATCGGTCTCCTAGATTTCAGTCGGATACTGGAGACGCTATCCAAATCATCATGTATGGGAAGATCAATGCTGTTGATAATCTTAGTCCGATGGAGCAATGTTAGGCGAATCGGTAACCAGAGACTAGGAGTAGATCTAACAGTACCGGTGGTGATCTTCATTGCATCGCTAAGTTGAAAATATTTTATCTTGGTTTGAGAACTTTGATACCAGACAGCAGCACAGTATTCAGCAGGAGAGTAAGCTAATGCAATGGCTGCCGCTCTCGAGGTCTCGCATTCGTTCTCCCATGAACTGCTGGCAAGTTTATGTAATATATTATTGTGGATCTTCACCTTTTGACTAGTTTTATAGAGGTGCTGCTTGAATATCAGAGACCAGTGTAAAGCTAATAATACACAATCATAAATTACATGTATTTCTGCATGTATTTATTGAACAATGTCATTTGAACGTACAACAAATTTTACGGAATAAATTTCTGTCCTATTTTTCAAGGTCATTCTAGGCATTATAGCTTTTAAAATTAGTTAAACACGTGGTTGTTGGTATAATGATATTAGCATATATCACATCGCTATGGTTTTTGTTTTTATTTATTCTAGTAATAGCAGCTATTACATTCATTCATTGATTAATTCATTTTTTCAATACAAGTCATTCGGAAACACACAATAAATTAAAAAAGAAAACACAAGAAAAATTATGTCAAGTTACTCCAGCCAGTGTCAATATTTTTTACTATCTACCACCAACAAAATATCATTGTCATTGTCTTTGTCATCTTAGATTCTAAATATTATCGTGTATTGTGTCAAGCGCTTCAATTTTTACTTGTATTTCTACCTTAATGTTACGCCCAGATATTTAAGGTAGCGGTTATGGTTGGTCTGACTGCCACCAAATTCAACATTCAACTCTCCGTGTACATAATACTCAGTTTTGTTGGTACTTCGAAACAGACCATACTTAAAAAAATTCATTGATTAAATAAAAATATTTTTTCGCTAATAAATAAATATATTTTTCTTTAATTCTTGGATTATATTAATGTACCTACATATTGATACGGTTGAACAGAAATTGATGGTGCCAAAAATGATGGAAGCCACACGTTTATGGTACCAAAAATGACAATTATAAAGTTGTACTACGTAGTGGCGTCAAAAATGTCATAAATGCTAGTTGCACCACATTAGAAAAACCTATAAAATATAACAAATAATTTATTTAAAAATTTAATTTGTCCCAGAGTGTGTTGTTCTACTCTCGAAAATTGAATGTCTTAACATACGAAAAAAAGATCTAAACTTCTTTTAAATAATACTAATTTTATTAATTATAAAATTTTGAAATGAACTGGCTGTATATTAATTATTATATATTAATTAGTTCCTGTTCTAGTTTTATACGTCACCTATTCAAGTAATTTTATTTTCACTTTAAAATTCAATATATACCTTTTCCTTTCCTGTTTTCTTGACCTTTAATTGTATACTAATTGTCATATTGCATTTTCTTTAATTATTTTGTTTAAACTTGACCCATCTTAAAAACTCAAGAAACTTTACAGTTATTTTTTTCCTCCACAATTATTCTCCTTGATTCTTATACATTTCATTTTTACCATGCACTTAAATTTATATTCTTCTACCAAACTCTTCTATTACCAATTTATTAAGTTTTGCCATAACAAATTATATTAACTAACGTAATTAACAGAAACAGAACCATGGCAATGAATACATAGTATTATTTATGATGAGATTTTACTCCTTTCCTTCTTCTTCTTCTTCTCTGTTTTGGGTTGGACGCCACCACGTCCAGGCACTTGAACATACTGCTCTTTGTACTATCCCCAATAGATCTCTCAATTCCACTCTGTTAGTCTTGTGTCCTCGATAAAAGCCACTATCCTCCTCAGGTGAAGTTTGAGTACACTCGAAGGATCCAATACATCCCTCCCGAAATATTTCTGTCTGAGTTTTTTCAGTTCCTCACACGTGCATATTACATGAAGGCTAATTTCCTCCTGTTTTTCACATCTCCTACACCAGGGCTCGCTAACCAAGCCCATGGTGTACAAATGCTTCTTTAAAGGACAATGTCTGGTTATTAACCCAGTAATTATTTTAATTTCTTTTTTGCTACTACGAATTAGGTTGGCTGAAAACTTTCCGTCCAGCCCCCTTAGTAGTGTTTTGGTATGGAGTTGACCTTCCGTTAACCTCCATTTATTTTTATGATCTTTTTCTAGCCATAACCAGATCTCCCTTTTAGCGGAATCCTTAGTGATTTCACATACAGGTTCTGGTCCTATAAAGTTCCTATTAGTACCTTCTTTGGCCAGTTTGTCGGCTATCTTATTGTCTTTAATTCCCTCATGTCCTGACACCCATTTCAGCGACATTGTATTGTCTTGTGCCAGGTTATTGAGGACCTGTTTACAATATTTCACCAGCTTAAACCTGGTAGATGGGTTCATAATGGCTTTAATAGCCGCCTGACTATCAGACATTATGTTAATTTTTTTGCTTGCGCAGCCAGCTTCCCGAATTTCATCGGCGCAGGCTGCGACTGCTAACAATTCGGCCTGGAAAACCGTAGAATGTTTCCCCAGACATATCGATATCTTCCTTCTAGGGCACATTCCGCATATGCCTGTACCTGCCCCCTGACTAGATTGTGATCCGTCAGTGTACCAGGTGCCGGCACCACAATCGATCGAGCGACATTTTGCCTGTTCTCTGGTCGGTATAAGTATGTTCGGCTTAGCTGTAAACATAATTTCAGGTGCCATACTGTCGACCGGCATTTGAAATATCGGCTCTTCCAGTATAGTTCCTGTGATATCTGTATGGCTCCCTACAACCTTGTTAGGACACCATACGTCATTAGCTTTCAGCCTCAGTATCGCAGCCATTGCCTCCGCCCTTATAAATAGTTCCAGCGGAGGGAGACCCACGATGGCCTCCATGGAAGCGGTTCCCGTGCTGTTCACAGCTCCAGTGATTCCCAACAGGGCCTGTCGATGGAGAGTCGTGAGGAGCCCCACCGACGATGTCCGCTCCGTCCTCCTCCACCAGACAACTTCTCCATAGGTAATCGTTGGTCTTATTACTGCTGTGTACAACCAGTGTACCACATTTGGTTTTAGTCCCCAGGTCTTGCCAACAGCTCTTCTGCATCTCCAGAAGAGCTGCGCCGCCCTGTCTGCCATTTTGGCTAGGTGTCTGCTCCAATTCAGTTTCGCATCAAGTGCTATGCCTAGATACTTCACTTCATTGGTTAGTTCTAACTCTTGTCCAAACAGCTTCCTCCTACTCCTTTCCTTATTTTATACTTTAAATCTATAAAAGTAATGACTTAATAATCCTTTTTACTCAATTTTATATCTGTCTGCTTAATTTGCACGTTGCTATCCATAATCAATCAAAAAATTATCCCTCTTTTTTCTTTAAAATACCCTTGCTTTATTTTTTAATACAAACCTCATTATAATAGTATTTTTCACATTCCTAATACAATGATAATCTTATGTCATATTTTTTCTCTTTCTAGCAGTTATATTTAGCATATAGGAGGAATCTGTTTTTAGTGTTGCGTATAGCCTCATAGAGGGCGCCAGTAATAAAACGTCAAGTGTCAAAATTAATCTCAATCTTTGGTTAACCTAAATCTAAAGTTCGGTAAGTGATTTAGGCATAGTATTTTTAAAGTTTATAAATTAGTCGAAAAATGGAATTGAGTCAAGAAAATTTTCGCACAATGATTGTTTACAACTTTCGGAGAAAATTAAATCAACAGCAATGTCTTGCTGAATTGGTTTCCGTTTTTGAAGATGAAGTGTCACATCAATCATCAATTTTACGTTGATACTGTGAATGTCAACGTGGACGCACCAATATCAGCAATGATCCCAGGACAGGTTCGCCAAGAAGAGCAGTCACCCAGAAAAACATCGATGCTATGCGCCGCCTAATTTAAAAAGATAGACATGTAACATATCGTGAACTTGAGACATCTATGGGTATTCCAAATACCTTAATCCAAACGATTCTACATGATGAACTAGGAGAAAATTAGCCACTTGTTGGATTCCGCTTCTTTGAACCGGAAAGCAAAAGTCGACTCGGAAAATGTCTATAGCATCGTGAGTGGCGATGAATCAAGAATTTATTCCTATGAATTCGAAAATAAACATCAGTCCGCTGGGTGTTTCAAGAGGAATACGAGTAAAGTATCCGTTCGCGAGGTGTGTCGAAAAGATGGGCGCAACGTTTGTCTCAAAATCAGGTCGTGTAGCTATAATTGCTTTGCAAGATCGAAGAACGATTATGCGATTGGTATACAACTGTTCGCTTGCCATATATAATCGCCGTGCTCCGAGAAGCCAATCCACAACGGCGAATCAGCCTGCATCCTGACAATGCAAATTCGCATACAGCTCGAAAGACATTTGAGTTTTTGGAGCAGCAAAATATCGAATTATTTAGATCATCCTCCTTACAGTCCCGATCTAAGTCCCAACGATTTTTTTATGTTCCCTACGACCAAGAATGGAATGTGTGGTCGACGATTTCAGTCGCCGAAAGATGCTTTGTAAACCCGAATTTTCTGTTCTAACTGAAGACTGAAATAATTGCTTTAACTATTTATTTGGGGGAATGCAGACGTATATCAATTTTTGTGGAAATTATTTTGAAAAGCAGTAAGGCACTTTGAGTCGATTCACTGTTTGAATATATGAGTATATGTTACACTAGAAAGATATCCCTCGTACACAGGATTTATAATTCACACCAAAAACAGTTCATTTAAATTGAAACAAACTTAACTTCCTTCTCAAAATTTAGATTTTATACAAATATATAAAAAATACACATATTACTTAGTTATGGGAAGAACCTAGTTTTATAATTAAAAAAAAATAAACTGCTAGTTTAATTACTTTAACTAAAAATATTTTTTTCAATAGTGTTTGCCTTTTGAACTAATTACGTGCACAGAATATAAGTTTTAAGTTCTTAAACTTCGTCTATAAAAATCTGAAAGCATACGCTGCGTGTTTGCGATAAAAAGTTAATACTGGCACAATTAATACTTTAACAGCTTTATTCCAATCCACTTGACTAACACCATAAATCTAGAAATTACGAAAGCCCTCCGAAATTATCTTTTCTTTTCCGGTCCATTAGTGAATATAATGCCAACTTAATTAATCGTGTTACAAAATGGCGAAAAGTGATTGAATTGCTTTATACAATAAAGATACTTCAAGCAGAAATAAATGCTTTGATAAGTGGTCGCATATTAATTCATGTGTACATGAAATTTATACTGATAATTGTGGAATGTATAAAACTGTTATGCCGTATCTCTTACACCATATTTTATTTAAAAATGTCCTATAAGAAATCAATTCTACGTATTTAATTGCATTATATTCTCTTCGATACTCTTGCTACATTTTATTTATAATTTATGCTGTCACGCTGTTATTACACACACCTTTGTTATTCAGAGCTTTTAGTCTTATTACATATTATTTGGCACTATAAAACTGATATATTTGATGTGTTTAGTATTACCATCGAAAATGGAACTCAACTCAACGTTTATGTTTTTAGCATCAATTTAGAAGATTAAGATGCATTACCAAATATCAAATTGATTCTCCAAATATTGCTGAATTTGATCAAAAACAGCACTCTCATAAACGAAAAAGATCATTTTTACCGCTCTACAAGATAAATCGAAACAGTATGGCTAAAATGGGCTACAAAAGCGTTCCCACACCAATACGAAAAATCAATTGAGATTTCAGGTTGTCCGTCACCGATCCTATTCGCAAGATCTAGTCCATAGTGACTTCCACTTCCCCAAACTCAAACTGTTCCTTACTGAAAAGAAGTTTGGGTGGAACGAAGAACTTATTGTAGCAACGAGACAATATTTTGAAGATTTTGAGAAAAGTCATAACAAGAATGGCATAAGGGCATTACAGCGTCGTTGGTGCGTTACATTTGTAGAATAATATACTGAAATATAATAAAAAACTCAATACTGTAGTTAATTTGGTTCATTTCCACTCTCACTTCCTGTGAAATCATCTTCTTACCATACTTTCGAATGTGTATTTTCCCGAACTTCTTCTATGAAGCAATGTATAATTTGTAAAGAAATATATTGAGAAACACGAACATGTTTCTCGAATATAGAAATTTTGTACGCACGTAGGTTACGAAGTTACTTACGACAGCTTCCTTATAACTTCAAGCCGATAAGTAGTTAAAAAATAAAGTTTTTCAAGAAATATGTTCTCAGGCTAGTAGATATTTATATGTACGCATAGATTCGCAGTATCGAACTATCGCATTTTGTGTTCGAATTATCGAACTCAAAAAATATATAATATATATATATATATATATATATATATATATATATATATATATATATAAATATAAATAAATACTGCTATTATCAATAATAAGTGTTATGTAGTGTATTTTGTTTTATTATTAATATAGCTTGTTTTAATTACCGTTAATTTTAATTTAACGAACCAAAAAACAAATATCTTTACAATGGCGTCAGGTTTGGGGTGACCATCGAGAAGCACCAAGATTTGTTCAGTATGCCGACAAACAACGCGTTCGCTCATTGCGTAGCCCGAGATATGCGTATGTCTAAAGGAATTTCCCATGAATTGAAAGAGAGATATGGCAGAATCGGACAATTAAGGCAGCAGGGACCGGCAATTGGGAAGAGTCTCCAAATAATAAATAAAGAACAGTACATCTTTTATTTGGTAACGAAAGAACTGTCAAGCCTGAAGCCAACCTAGCGCGCCTGGAGACCCTGGTTCATTATCGTGAACAAATGTTACAACAAGACATGTCGAAATTAGCAGGACCAAAATTGGGTTGTAATTTGGACTGCTTGGACTGGAGAATAATGAAAACCTAGAGGTGTTAATTCAACATACCCGCATGGAAATTCTGGTTTGCAATTATCGGCCTGTATATTCCCTTCCGCCCAGACAAGATAAGACCGTGGACTGCTACTTCATATGACTTAATGGAACTAAGGAATGGCATTTTTCGGAACGAAATTTTTCTTTAAGAAGGAGGCAATGTGGTATATGTCATCCAACGATAGGTTAGGCGAGCGATGACATCACTCAGGGAACACATCGTTAAGTCTCCCGGGCCTCCGAGAAAAAGTTCGGAATTATTTTAGAATGCTTATAGGCCTCTATAAGCCCTTGAATATGGAGGAAGAAAACCAGACGACCAGCAAAAAGCCATACGCTTTATTATTAAATTAATTCGACAAAAACTGATGCAAACAGCAATAATTTGCATATTATGTCATTGTAACTTTAACTCTTAACCGAATTATATTAACTAAATATTGTTATTGCAAGTATTATCGCAAATATTAATCAAAGCACGTTTTGGTAATAAATATTTAAAAAGAAATACATATATGGTTTCTCATTTGAAAATTTAAAATTATTCAAGAAATATAATAAGCGAATAAACAATTTATTTGAATTTTTGTTTAAGGTTACAATGCATAAATCATTCATATGGCGAAAAAATAAGCCTAGCTATTTATAAATAAGATTCTGTCAAAAAACAAACGAAATAATATAGGAAGTTCACAAATAAAATTAACAAACTGCAAGATTGTCTTGTTCAAAAAATGAGTGCTTAGGTTTAACAAATCTTAAATTAGTTGTAATAATTAATTTTTTTTTCAGTAATTTTTTCAATTACAATTTGGAATGTAAGTCCAATTAAACGCTTTCAAGCTTTTAATTAGAATATTTCTTTGAGATTTTGTAAATCATTTTTAGGTTAGGCTCAAATGACAGCTTACACATTTAATTCTCTTTATTAATGATAATGTTGGCGCTTGACGTTTTAGGTTAGTAGCGTAAATATCTGTCAGAATAAATTTACGATACATACCAGGGAGAATACATAGAGGGAGACACTCTTCCATGTTATTTAAACGTTTTCTTTTCAGCTCCGTCGTACAATTATAACGACAAAACTGCCGCCGGATGAAAATGAACTCTTTTCAATATAAGGTTGTGAATAGTCAAGGTGGTCCATAAAGATATTAACTTTTTGAATAGAATTAAAAACAATACAAATTGATCTACTTGAACAAATTTATTTTCAAGGCTTACAAAAATTACGGGAAATTAATTTTTTAAAAATTACGTTATCTAAATGTGCCCCATTTGTGTCCAGGCACTCTTGAAGACGACCTCTCCAATTTTCCATAACGCGGCGGCAAGTGTCTGCAGTTATGCCTTCGATTTCTTGTCGAATATTGTTCTTTAGTTCCTCCAGGCAGCGCGGTTGCTGTACACTCTACTTTTGAGATAACCCCATAAAAAAAAATCACAGGAACTCAAGTCAGGGCTTCGGGGGGGGCCACTCAATATCCCCTCTTTGAGAAATCAGTCTTCCCGGAAAAAGCCCCTGAACGACAGGCAAAGAAAGATTGGAAGTGTGGCAGGTGGCTCCGTCCTGTTGGAACCAGATGTCCTGAGTGTATCCTTCAAATTCTTGAAGAGCAGGAGTGAGGAAAGTTTGAATCATGTCTACATAACGCCGAGAATTTACAGTGACTGTGCGAACTTGTTGGTCTTCGAATGAAAAAGGGCCAATTATTCCGGATGCCGACATTGCAGCCCATACTGTGACCTTCGGACTATGCAAAGGCCTTTCATGTTTCCGTTTAGGGTTTTCACTACTCCAATAGCGACAATTTTGAGTATTGACGTTGCCATTTAGGTGGAAATGGGACTCATCGGAGAATAAGATGTCGACTGCTGCTGGAATTCGGTTCCTTATTTCGTTAGCGAATAAAACTCTATTAGCGGGATCTGTAGCCTTCAGTTCTTGCACTATTTGAACCTTATACGGATGCATGCCTTAATCTTTGTGAAGAATGCGAAGCACCGAGGTTCTCGTCACTTTTAAAGCAGCTGCGCGCTTTCGAGTTGATACGGTTGGTTGGTCGCGCACAGACTGACTCACTCTCTCGATGTTCTAAGCGGTTCTCGCCGACCTTGGACATCCTAAAACGCGCTTATTTAACGTTGAACCAGTTTCCTCAAACTTATTAACCCATTGCTTAATCAGCTGAATGCTTGTACATTGCTGAATATCGTGCAAATTGAAGTGTTGTCGATTTCTACGGCGCGCAATGGTGGCAGAATTGTTGTTACGGTAATATTCGCGCACACAAAACGAGCGCTCCTCTCCTGTGTAGCGCTGCATGATGACTAAGTTTTCCAGAGCCGAGCTATCGTTTAAGACCGACCCCACCTCTCTACCTTGCGTATAAAATTTTCTACATCACAAGCAAATATAAACAACTTTTTGGACCACCTTGTATAATATCAAAATTATTATTCGCTTGAAAAAAGAATATTTAACGTTCGACCAAGCTACTACTGTAGAGTATTTTTTCATATTTTAGTGTAACAGAGATATTGTCTACAAACGCTGTTCGGAACACCCAGATATATGCATACATATTTCAGTTTCAAATATCAAAGATAAGTACCAGATACATATATTTTCAATTAAATCAGTGCATAATCGCAAGAATTAGAAAAGTTAATTAAAATATTAGATTAGTAAGATCCATAAATTCGAAAGGAAATGCAAATGTATCGGATTTATTAATTAGCTACGGAAAAGATGAATGAATATGCAACAGCATAAAGTTACCCGTTTAAATCGACGAAGCCGATCGAAGTTCAGGAAAGCTTTCAAATGATTAAGTGCTGGAGTTCCGTACATTCCTCCATTATTTCAAGTTCTGACTTGTTCCTTGGACCCTAACAAAAGTGTAGGTTGCTTTATACAAGGGTCGTTGCATTGTATCCACGTCGTAGTTAGGTATAAAATTTTGTGTTTCCTTTTTCACTTAATAGAAATGTTGTGAATCAAAAGATTATAAATATATATCTGAATATTTTTCGACATGTTATTCATATACTGATGATGCTAATGATAAAATATAAGATGACAGTAATCCAAAATGGCGATTGTTGCTTAATTGAAGATTGACCGTGTTATATTACAAAAATCAAACTATATAATATACACCAGGAAACAAATACAAGCAATGAACAAATTAAAATATCACGAAAATAATTTAAAATTTAACCGAAAGTAAAATGTTATGTATCGATTGTTGTTTCTTTGTGGAACATTTTAACTTTCAGAGGATAAGATTACATACAGTGTGGCCGCCATCGATAGCGCGATGCATGTATTAGTAACTACTGGTCGACTATAATGGGCGTGCCAACTTGAATTGCCACACCGACAGCGGGTGTATTATAAGTTATACGTATAAATGTATTCGTAGGCAAATCAAGTGAAAAGCAGTGTAGGAGGTATTGTGTTCCCGATAGAAGTAAATATTTGCAGTTGTTTGATGCATCAGATAATCACTGATAACATCTCAGTGAAGTAACTCATCACAGCTTCATAAACAACAACAAAAAACAAACATACATAAACAGAACTACTAGACTTTAACATAAAAAAACTTCTTAACGAAAATAATATTTAGTATTATAGTAGTATTACACTCTAAAAACTTAACAATAATAAAATACTTAAAAATAAAATATTTACTTCTTAAAACAGAATTGTAATTCAACATTGCAATAAACCTGCAATTAGCTAAAAGAAAATGTTATTCTTAAGCAATAATTAAATTCTAAATAAATTAATTAGTTAAGTGTTCAAATAAACCTCCTTCTTGACACGAACAGTAACCCAACCGATTATAAAAATTCCGACCCACATTTGTTAACATATCTGCTGTGACAGTATTAGTGACTTCGGTAATTCTCGCGGGAAGTTCCTCTAGATTTGATGGACGTTCATCACCGTATCCGTAGATCGAATTATGTAAAAAGGGCCATAAAAAGAAATCGTTAGGAGCTAGATCAGGAGATCGCGCTGGCCATTTAATAGGACCCGAGTTACCGATCCATCTGTTTCCAAAAACCATGTTTAAAAAGTTTGTTACATAACGGGTATTGTGCGCTGGGCAACCATCTTGCTGGAACCAAACTTCATTAATATTGAACCGCTCCCGTACTGCGGGGATAATACTATTTTCAAGTAACTGTAGATATCTATTTCCGTTTAAATTACCGTCAGTAAAAAAAAAGGCCCAATTATATGATCCCCAATTATACCTGCCCATACGTTTAGCTTCTCTGGATACTGCGTTCGCGTTGGTATATTCAAATGTAGATTTTTACGCGACCAGTAACGACAAACTGCGCGGTTATGATGTCCGTGTAGCCGAAATGTTTTTTCATCTGTGAGCAATACGTTATTAAGAAAGAATTCATTTTCGTGATATTTATTTATCATTCTTTCGCAAAATTGCATACGGCGATAATAATCATCGGGAAAAAGTACTTGTGAACTTGTAAATTTGTATGAGCGATATTTATTAGTACGTAAAATCTTTTGAGCCGTTGTTTTACAGATACCTAATTCGCGGGCAATTTGTCGAGACGATTTACTTCGACTAAAGCACATACTCGAATTTCTATATCACTTATATTCTTATCCGGAACAACTTTATTTTTATTAGTTACTAAAGAAAATGTAGTTTCGAATCGATTAACTGTCCTACGAATGGTGCTTGCATTGGGAATTTGACTTTCAGGGTAATTAGCTGCAAATAAAGCTCGAGTGACTTCCGCGGAATTACCACCGTAAAATTGTTTAATCATAAAGAGTTTTTGCTCCGGTGTATAATACTCCATTTTTTAAATGACTGTTACGTACACCAACAACGCGGTTTATTAAATATTGTGAGCGAGTAGTTCCCCCGACGATATAAACATTGCAACTAACACCCGTATGCGGGAGCGACAGCTAATGCGCTTGCGCGCCTACACCGTCTAAATGTGAATTTATTGGACAAATACGACTGCATCATAGGGATATGCGAAATACTAGGCTCTCTTGTAATCCATTGGAACATTGCGTCTACTTCTTTACCGTTCTAACACACGGACACCTCTGTGTGTTTTGCTTACACTACAGGTTTCGCTATAGTGCAGACGCACGCGGCCACACGGTATACTCTTATAATACAAAAGTATTTTTAATAATATAAAATTCCATGTATTATCGGGTCTTGGCTACTCTATACGGATCAACAGCATGCTTATATAACAGAATAATTCGAAACATACTTGAGTAGGCAAAAACCTCACCAAATTTGAATAATACAAAACTATTTTTAATAATATAAAATATTATTAGAAATGTGGTGTGAGGAACACAATATAAGTTTATAATTAATATTTTTGTGAAGGTATCCCTCTCCAGAGACGCAGATACGTATTTCATCTTACTATAGATTCGTCAGTACGCTCCTACAGCAGGGGCATAGACAAATCTGTAGAAAGATGAAATATATGTAAAAATAGCTAAATATCCATGTTTTTTACAAAAATATGCACAAAATACATACAACTATGTTATAATAGAGAAATATATGCACAAATATACTAAATTTATTATTACATTCAACAAAAACCAAATCTGTTTCTATGAAACAAAACTGTATTTTAAATTTACAATCTGTTACATTCCATAATATTTGTGTAGCATTATTAACAATATCTTTACGAAGACTTAAAATATCATTAAACATTATAAATGCTATTCACTTACGTCTGCTTACTTATGACAGATGTATGATATATCTAGTTATTACAATTAGGCACTATTAAAAAAATTGACAATCTTTCAAAGTTATTATTTCGTATGAGAATCGAAATCCAAATTTAGATATTATGATATGTTCATCGAACAGATAGAATGATCATGACAGAGGCACGTGCCAAAATACTCGCTGATTTCATAGGCGATAGATGTCGCTGAGCCTGTGTTATTTTTTGACAGTTGAGAAAGCAAATTATTAATAGTTATTTACGAACCAAGCGCGTGAAATCATATTTCGCGAATGAGTGACCAGTTTAAAGAAATTTAGTTTTCTTTGAATATCTAATAAGCCATGAAAGTTATCGGAGAAACAAAAGCAGTTTTAAATCAAACTCGTAAAACTGCGTATCTTTCCCCATTTAAGCGTTTTTCTATCTCCAGTAATTTCTGAGATCCCAATGCTAAACATTCAAAAAAACTCATCCCGTATACTGAGTGATCTTAATACACTGAGTGTGTAATATTTTTGGGATTATTTCAATTCCTTTTATTTTTATTTGTTGATTCAGATTATTAATATGCCTTGTGGCTAAATAACTAATTGTCAACCTTTTTTTAACTTTGTTTTCTTTCATTATGAAACAGACATGTAAATAAATTTACATATCTGTAACTGTATACTTGGACAATACCTCGTATTTTCGGCATCTACTTCTGCTTAAGACATATGTTTCTGCCATTTATAGGCGTCGTCAGCTAAGCTAATGAAGCAATGTATACAAATGATACAAATCTTTATAAATCTGTATCTGTATATGACACTAAGCCGAACCGCTCATTAGATATAGCAAGTTTCATTCTATAAGGTGGCACTTATTTACGAGTGACATCTTACGGACGAAAGAGACTATACCAAAGAAAGCGATCTTTCGATTGACAAGCTATGCTCATACGAACCGAAAGGAATACGGGTAGTCCTTCTAAAACGAGCCTTATTAATATTCGAGCCATTTTTTATTTTCTCTTTAGTTTGCAGGTAACCTATAGATTATTTGGCCGTATTGGATTTCTTTTTCTTAGTAGTCTTTAGGCGCATGCGCCTGCGATCGCACGAACCCTTTTCTCAGTTTTCAGACTTGAGCCTCCGTACACAAAACTCAGTGGTGCTACCTACCATCTCTTTTTTAGTCAATCCACGACCGTCTGCATTGACTAAGGGCATACATGTAGATGCTGCCATAATATTGTACGATTCGACTACCCATTTTGTTCCGATTTCGACCGATCTTCAGATCGCTAACGCTGCACGCGCAAGGTAGCAACATTAAAAGGAACAAGACTTCAGACTAT
The DNA here is from genome assembly GCA_935421215.2 of Melolontha melolontha. Classification (NCBI taxonomy): domain Eukaryota; kingdom Metazoa; phylum Arthropoda; class Insecta; order Coleoptera; family Scarabaeidae; genus Melolontha; species Melolontha melolontha. Next base: position 43,526,662 of record OW285239.1, on the reverse strand, counting down.
TGTAGCTATGGGAAAAAGGCAGTACGTGTCATGAACGAGCTCACAGAAGAAGACAACAGAAGAATTCAAATAGGCCAGGGTACAGATAGAGGGTATATTGAAAAGGATAGGTATTAAATAAATATAATTTTTTACAGTATTAGTCCCGTTATTTTATAGCAACACCTCGTACGTACTAAAATATCTTGATTAAAGGCTTCAAAGAAGTCAGTATATATGGATACCACTTAAACGCGAACATCTAGACACTTTTGCACATAATTAATGACTGTTCACAAATTTAAAACAGATATACCCTTAATGAAAGACGTACTTGAGTAAATAACCGAATTCCATGACTTTAGGAACGTTTAATGTAATTGAAATTAGGCAATAACTTATCATATTGTTTCTATTGCCAGAATTAAACAGATGAATAAGACATATACATCACCTAAAGTAGTTTACTAGACTCTTTTACTCGACATTAATCTCGAGTGAATAATTATTTCTTAGACATCTACTATTTACAGCTTTCTTGTGTATAAATCAAATCATCTATATCCTATTATTATAATAACAAAAGCGGACCAGTTTTATAATGATTTATGTAGCAAAAAATAGTTTACGAGATATGAAATACGCAAATTCAATCAAATAACCCTTCACGACATATTAAATATATTAACTACATATATTCTTAGGAATATTTTTGTATAACGATAGTGAATTACCACTTATTGTATTGTTGCTGGCGGTCGAGATTCTCATCTAACATCCGATCACCCCTTTATATGCTAAATCTAAGAATAAAATTCAAATTTTAAATAAATTTGGCATATAATTTCTTCAAATTTTGCGGGATTCACTAACTTTAAGATCAGAAAACTCCTACCTCATAACTATTTCCATTTCTTCAAATATTATCTTGAAGATACCATTTATGCCCATGTTGGAGTATTAACAATATTTAATAAGAGGCTTGTCATATATTGGTATATGAATTCCAATAACTTTTCTTCGTCACCTCTTTCTTGATGTCTTTTATATTTTTTACTCGTTTGACTGCTTCTTTGATAATTATCAAACCAGTTCAAGGCATTATATTGCTGTGAACTGGTTTGTACATTCTTTGGTATCTGACGTAACTTCTTCAATTCGTAAAGTTCCAATTTCACTAGGTGGGATCTTTTTTCTCCCGCCAATTGAATAGTGCAATATCCTTCTTGGGTGTTCCAAGAAATATTTTGTGAGATTGAATATATATTTTATTGTGATGTCGTAGATTCCTCTAATTCGGTGTGAACTTAGTTTGATATGCAATCCAGAAATACAGGAACATCTACAGTAGCCGCCGCTCCAAGAGCAGTCATGGACAATGTGGGCATGGTCTTCGTGACACACCTAGAGTTCAGCTTTAAATTTTTATTGTATACATCGAGTAAAATATCTTTCATTTTCGTCGGAAGTAATGTCTGGCAATACATCGTGAATAAATTTTTCCTTCAAGAGCTGCACAAACTTAACGAATGAAATTTCGGGTTGCCCGTTCACTTTGACATCTTTCATCTCTTTCGAAATCTTTCGTAGTGACATCAAGAATTTCTTGCAGATCCTCTTGCCAGTCAGATACTGGTCCTTCATCTAATAAGATATTGTCATCTCTAACCACATGATCAACATCGAAATCTGTAACGGTTCCTGCCAATTCAATTCTATCAAATTCAGAAGACATTCCCGTTAACGTTCTTCGACAACTTCCTTCCCTCTTCCACTTGAATTGGTAATGGAACAATTTTCTCGTGAGACATGATCAGAGTACTAAAATTAGAAACTTAATGACTGGCCAGCTTATATACATATCCGAACGTTTTCCCCAATCCTCAAGCATCATAGTTCGACAACGACTATGAGCTTTTAAGAGGATATGTGGAAAATCTATTTAAATATCGGAAATAGAATTTACAATACACTTGCCAGCAGACATTTCAATAGGCAGCAGACACCATGTGCATGAAACCAGTGTGAATGAAACATTGAATGTTTGTGAATGTTGCAATAGGAAATATAACAACTACGTGTTATTGTTTTGAATTTTTCTAAGCAGTTTGAATATGAAAAAGCGGCCCTCTTTCAATTGTATCATACATGTAAATGAATTGATTACAATTTAAGTCCTAATTATAGTGACTAGAAAAACATCATATATTTTCTCAAAATTCCATTGAGGAAATGTGTCACGAATCTTACCGTTAAAGAAAAAATTACTAACGTTTTGACTACCAATTTGTGATTTTTTTTTATAAACAATAATTTCATTTTGATTATTTTAAAGATAACTTACGTTAAGTTTAAAAAAATTATCACTGTCTTTGCACAAACCGTCAGGATCTAAATGAAATAATTCAGTAATACCTTCCGATATATTCAACGGATTAACTTGAACAGCTTTTAATACAGGAGCTTCATCAAGAATAACTCCCATATGATCGCAATTTATATGATAATCTACATTAAACATAGTGTCTAGTATTTGGAACACATGTGATTGTCTCGGATGGTATTTCTCTTTTATATGAAATGTTGACATTTGAAAGCGGACAATTAGCTGCTGGAAAAGCCATGGGGTGGCGGAGAAGGGGGAGGGCGTCCGGCATGTCCCTTGATCATGATTGCCCCCCTACCCCGCTCTTCACAGTAAACACTCCTTTTAATAAACGCTGGATTTCCACAAGGTAGAGTGCTAGGAAAGCTTCTGTATCTTTTGTATGTGTGTGACTTACTCTGTTCTCAAAATGCTTGGATCGCTGCGTTTGCGGATGATATAACTGTATTAACACAACTATTACAAGAAAGTCTTAATAGGTTAAACGTATAGTTGAAAACGTAGTGAATTAAAGCCAATGAAACAAAATCTGCAAAGATGACCTTTGCGAATCAGCTAGAAAACTACCCACCAATCACTCTCTGCAATTATAAAATATAATAGAGAGCATGTCAAATACCTTTGACCGTATTTTTATCGTAGATTAACGTGGAAGAAACACGTCTTTACAAAAAGAAAGCAACTTAGTCTCAAACTCCATACCTTATATTGCAACTTTCAACAATCACTTGAGAATAAAGTGGTAATACATAAATCTATTCTCAAACCTATTTGGTCTTTCGGAATTCAACTATGGGGCTCAGCATCTATTACGAACATCGAGATCATGGAAAGATTTCAATGTAGTACCTTAGGATGACAGTTGATGCTTCATGGTTTGTACCTAATAGTGTAATTGCACGCAATCTACAGATACCAACAGTCAAAAGTGAAACTAAACAATTTAATGAATGTTGCACGCACAGATTTGAAACTCACCCGAACAGGCATGCCAAAAGTCGAGTATCTCAATCTATTGCGAGACGTAAACTAGGCGAAGGATCTGGCCAGTAGGTTTTAACATGTATTGTGGGATTCAGTAAGTTGTGGAACGATTCTTACAGCGAATTTTCCCAATCTTTAAGTATTGTAAAGCGGGGACTATTCAAAAATATCGTAAGGGAGATTATTTACAGAACGATTTTTCTTTCTTAAGGTGACTGACTATCTTCTTGAATTTTTGGAATTAGGTTGTATGTCTATTTTTTATATTAAAAAGGATTTGTACAGTTTATGGTAATTCGTCCATTTCTTTTTATTAACTATGTTTATTTTCAAATTATAAATAATCATCAACATATCGAATAATCAACTATTTAGAACAAAGCAAACAAAAAAACTAATAATAATTCAATATTCTGTCATGTCCCCGGTTACATCGATAACTCTCTGTAGCCTGCAGGACATTGATTTCTTCGTTTCTAACGTGCTCCCATATGGATGAAATTTCTTCCCAGAAATGTTTCGCACTTTCTGGCAAAAATCTTATAGGTTATTTAGAATTATACCCCAGACGTTTTCTATAAGGTTCATGTCTGGGTTATAACTGGCCCTAAGAACTGTTTCAACATTGTTTTTCTGAATCCATCTCGTAATAACGCTTGCAGTATGGACTGGACAGTTGTCTTGTTGGAAGGCAAAATCATTTTCTGGAAAAACCTGTTCGACATTTGGTAGGATGACATTTTCCAAGATCTCGAGATAAGTTTGACCGACAAATCTTCTGTCGATTCTCCATACGACCCCAGTTCCTCTTGACGAAATCCACCTCCACACATTGACGCTTAAATGACCAGCTGCTAGGTAGTGATTCACATACCGTGGATTGAATATGACATTGTTGAAGGTAATACCACAAGAGCTTGTATTTATCTGGACAAACTTTAGTTTAGAACGAAAACTTTATTGCTTGGTAACTGACGAGAACAAATAACATGGTAAAACCGCGACACCGTAGGTGGAGCGGTTTTACCTTTTATTATTTGTTCGAGTCGTGTTACATTTAAGCAACAATGTTTGAGTTTTGGCAAAAGGAAAGTGTGTTCCAGAAATAAGCACAAGTTCGAATGGTATTTGGTAAGATAATTTAATCAATCATTTAATTAAAATTAATAATTAAAAATATTTTTATTCAAGCAACGCCAAAACACAACATTTCCTTGAGTACATAGGTAAAAATTGTTACTAAGTTGTTACTAAAACTAAAGTTAGAAAATGTACAGTTACCTATTATAAATTATTTGATTCGTGGCCAACTGAACACTATTTAGGATATTATTATTGTTAAAATTGCATGAATTGCTTCCATATTGAGGCTTTTGTTTTATTGTATTGTTATGCACGGTATTCGATACCGTTTCTTTTATATTTTCTGTACTAGCACTGCCGAAACGAACCATTTTGGAAGCAAAAAATTCAAAAGTTCATATTGAACGTCACTGTCTGAATTCTCTTTACCATGGGAAAAACTACATGCAGTTTATCCACTTGCAAACATACCTACTACGGTTCATCCGATATAAAAAAAACCAACATAACGTGTATTCAAACGTAATGTTTTTGACAGATGAATTAAATTGTCGATAAATATCTCACGATTCCAAAAATCTTGAGCTCTGTAGACAAGATTTAGTGCAAAAAGCAAACCTGATTGTTTTTGTTGTGGAGTGAGTTCTGTTTTAGTAGCTGCAACCCGGCACTTTAAACGAGACCTTTGTATTCTTTTAAGGCGGTTGTCTTACTCCCTGAAGTCAAAATTCTTGCTTGCTTTGCTGTTTGAAATGGGTGCTCTTCCAGTCTTTCTATAACAGTCGCATCTTTTTCCTGAGTGGAAACTCTGAGTCTGACTGATCCTCCTCTCCTCTCTAGCGTTTTTCTTCCCTCTATCGTTTGTTGAATAAGAATACAGTATTACGGGCAATATAAAAATGATCTGCCACTGCCGCAAGTATTCTTCAATCAGTTCTTCAGCTACGTCGCAATCCGTGCTCTCATCTCTTTGGTAGTATGTGGGGCCATTTTCGAAATTTACTAACATAAATTTGAAACTTTTGACTGACACTAGGATTCTGACATTGAAGGCGGTGACATGTTTTTGGCAACGACATTTTTTCTTTGGAAAGATCGGTTTACATATGAACAGTTTAGCGTAACTAAATTTAATTAACCCAGCAGTACATTAATTAATTATTAAATTCCTAAGTATTTAATAACTACACTTTAACTAATCATTTATGGGAATAATAATATGAAGAATTGGTAAATAACTTTTCATCTTAACATAACTTTTACTTAATTTTATTATACGAACGGATAGTATATTAATGGAGATAATAAAAAAAAAGAATGCGAATATTTGAAAGCTAATGATATTCTGATTTTTCTTTTGGTTCCCAAGTTTTGACAAATAAAAATGAAGACTGCGTGAAACGTAATTTTAGTTCACAATGGTGCCTTTTCTTAAGCAAAATATGTCACATGTACTTGCAGGTTTATGTATAGTACAGTCCAGAGGATGTAAATCTACATCCATACGAAACTTTTACACTAACAACAGCGAAATCAAAATGCGCAGAACAAACTTGGTAGAATAATTACATTATCTTTAAATTAAGCTAACTCATTGAGTTTTGTGATCTAGACTTGTAATTATTTATTGTATATTAGCTCTGCTTGTTGTCACTTTCACAGTACAATATAATAATATAATAATTAATCTACTAAGGCAAAGAAAATCGCTGTTATGCCTACCTTATTAATTATTATTATTATAAATTAATTCAGCAAATACCATTTATAAGATAAACTGGTCTATAAATTTTCATTTTTTTGTTTTCCTTTAAAAATTATATACAATCTTCATTATTTTTATAGTTCTAACAATAGTATCAACAACAAATTTATTCTGGCACGTTAGGTTTTCGAAAAAAATATTGAAAAGTAAATGAAATAGTATTAATTAGGTATGTATAGCAAGCGTCAAATAAGATGGCGAGCAGAGGGGGTGCGCAGTAGTCGTTTTTTAAAACGTGCACGCCCACTTACCCAAGTAATTGTCAGAATATATTTGTCAGTGACAGAACATAATGTCTTTGCTAGGGGATCATAAAGTGATACACGCTTAAACGCGAGAAATAGTTTTTAATGTTTACAATTACTTTTATAAACATAAAAGTACATTATTGCTATTAAGTGAAATGAATATGTAGAATCAGAAATATTAGTTGATGAAACGGCGGAAAGTTTAATTATTAATGTATATAATGATAGTGACAGTGATGACGACAACTTCAGTTCAGAAGAAGATTAATTTGTTTAATCAATTGTACTATTAGTAATAAAGGAATAAACCATTTATAAATTAAATATTCTTTATACGTATTCAAGCAAATGGATTTGTGTTTTGCGATATTCTTAACTATCTGTTTGTACATTTAAATCTCATTTCATATGTAAATTGTTTAATTAATTATAACATCAAATTGCTTCCTCTGTAAATTTATATTGTTTTAAAATACTCTTAAAACTTGTTTATACATTACAATCTCATTATTACTGTCAACACAAAAAAATGGGAAATCTAAAATTTGATCTTGTGCTATTAATTGTCAGCTTATGTCAGTTTTATTCGTGTCAAACGGTTGTCAAACGTTACTATTGGTTTTAGTTTTTAGTTTTAAGTATGCCAAAAGCCCGAATCTTAATCCAATTGAAAATTTGTGGGGCACATGGAAAAAACAATGCGTGGTAATAATTTTAGACATACAGGAATTGATTAATGGCATAAACGAGTGTAGGCAAAATTTCACTACACAATATTGTGAATCTCTAATTAGAACTACGCCTAGAAGGATTAATTTGGTGATCGAAAGTAATGGCAATGCAACAAAATACTAAAGTATTATATTTCTGTTAATAACTACATAAAAATTATGACATTTATTTTCTTACCGCATATTATTTTACAAAGTCTAATTAAATTATTTTGATTAATCATTCGGATGGCAATGTCAGATAGTTCTAACCTCTTTGAAAAATCTGTAATTACTATTAAACAAATTAAAGAAACATAAAACACACATTTTTGTGTACGTCAATTTCCCATTTTTTTGGTTGAAAGCGTAATATCATATCGTTTGATTGAATATATGGCATTATACATATTGCTATGGATTTTTAATTAAAAATAATTTAATTTGAAAATGTACATATTTTGTGAGATAAATTGTATATTCAAAATGTATTTACATTTAATAAGATAGAAAAACTGCTCTTTTTGCCGGCGTGCATTGAAATGTGTTGTAGAGGCCGAGGTAAATTATTGGGGAGACCAAAATGATAGCTTGAACTAGGAGATTGCTTTGTGAGATAGAATTAAATATATTTAATTAATTCGGTTAATTGATTGATAAGTGATTTATAGATGTATTAGAGGGTTGTAGAGTTAAATGCTCGTAAGATATTTGATGTTTAATTTGAATAAGCCTTCTTCATCTCCATTAACCTTGTAAGTAGATATAAAATTTTTATGATATCATAAATCATAAATTAAAATTATAAGTATATTTCTTTTGTATCCAAGTTTGTAATTAAGAGATTTAATAATTAGAAATATAGATAATAAAGCTTACTATTAACATTTCTTTGTAATTATTATAATTGAAAAGTTTGTTCGACGGGAATCAGGGTTTTTTGTGCGTGTCTATTTGCACATGCGTAATTTTGAACGTGTATCAGAATTTCATTATACAGTGGGGTTCTCTGGGGAGAAATTAATAGTAAATTTGATTATTTTTAGATAAGTTTGTTCGGATTCATAAAGAGGATGTTTTCCATTCATTTAGCTGTCAATTTACAATGAATGTTTTTACCTCATGTATTTTTGTATAATACAGCATCTTTATACTTTGTAAAGATAGATTTTTTTGGATTTTTTTTTATTTTGTATTAAATATTCATTTTAATTTTATCCAGCGTTTGATTTTTTGTACACATGCCTATATTGCTGTTTAAACTTAACTTATATAAGTAAATAAATTTTTGTGAACATTTCACTGACGCTCGACTTACTTTGTAGAAACACTTTTCCTAAGTGGAACCCGAGAAGTTAGAAGTCTCATATTTGAAAATTCACCGGCTGAGAAACCTAGTTGGGAAAACTAGTTGTGGATGGTGGTGTAACAAATCTTCAACCCACTATTCATAGCAATATGTTTAATTGTTTCTGTATCGTCTAATTGATTTCACAATAAATCTATACTGTTAAAAAAATAAGTTTGCATATATTTTACTCTAATAAATTATTAATTTATTAAGTGATAGATGTGTAGTTTACACCGCCTATGGTATCTGGCAATTTTATGTAAAGCCAAATGCCAATCTCCCCACTACTTCTAATGCTGCGCAAACTTACTCCCACCGCTGGCCATCTTATTTGGCGCTTGCTATACATTATATAGGGCTGTATGGTATCGCCCTGTTTAAAATATGTTTCTTTTTACTTTTCTTTTATACTATTCTTCGGCACCTTCTGATATCAATGTCCAACAATAATCAGCAAGCATTTTACTGTTTCACTGTAATATCATGTTCATCACTCGAAACGCCTATAGGCCTTGGTACTAACAAAGCTTTAGAATGAGGTACTGAACCAGTAGCAAAGGGCAGACTAGCATAACTACTAGTTCTTCTTTATTTTTGTTGAAAAACTCGAAAGTTTTCGTGCAGAAAAAGTAGCAATCAGTCTATTCACGCCAAATCATAGGTCTTGCAAATGGCATAACTCTTTTCTTACCGTTTGACTAGCCCCTCAGAGTAACAGCACAGCGTGCGCAACAAATGCTGGGAGCCCATGGCTTGTCTTAATGTTCAATGGTTAAGCCAAAATAGTGAAAATATAAATATTCTCTTAAAGGCGTAATATTCCACTTCTTCTGGTGAGTAGTAAATCCTCAACATACATAACAAAAACTGTTTTAATTTTATTACATTATGAAATAAAAAGATGTGTAGTTCTTTATATACCTACATAGCCAGATATCTACCAATTAATAATTTTATTGGTTCCAGAGTGGTATTTTTCTTATATAAAAGTACCTTTAAAATTTTGTAAATTTATAATTTAAAAAAGTAAAAAAGACTAACTTTGTATTAGAATATTATTAGAACTGTTTTACAGAATACAGGATCTGCAAATAACTTTATTGAAATTACCATAAAATATATGGACGGATGTCTACACAGCCTTCACTAAGTTAATATTATCTTCTCGTAAAATCAAGAAAATATTCCAAGAATATTAAATGTTCATATAATGTTCCCCGTTTTCACTGTTAATTACGCCACCCAACATAGTAATATCCACACATTTATTAAAGTTCCATGCTCAATGTAAACACGCGCCTATGAAAATGATTTTCATGTATTAAGTTATGTAAGCTATTAAATCGAGATCGATATATGTATACATAGGTGCATATATATATTTCATGTTCTTCTATTATATTTAGCAGACATTATGTATACATGTACATATATATATACGAGATAAAAGTAATATTTTTGGAAGTAGCGGATAATTAAAGCAATACTTAATTTGACGTTTTGGTGCTATACATAATACCTTTTTCAGAACTAAAAATTTATTTAAATGTTAAAAATGGTTAAATAAGGGTATTATAATAAATCTACTTACATTCAATTTTTGTGGTGTTAATATATTGTGATGTATTTGTTACGCATTTCTAACTAAAACTGAAGATTTGCATTATCAAATAGACCGTTTTCGGACATGTATCTACTTTGACGAGTGGAAGGAATGTAATACAGGTAAATTGCAGACAAATTATTTAAATCTGTTCTGTCATTCAATAAATGACAGAAAAATATTACTTTTGTCTCGTATTATAATTACGGCCAAGAAAATAATAAATTATTGCTAATACATATATATACGAGGGCGTATTTTTATGTTATCTACCTAGCCATGAAACAAAAGAGTGACGATGTCAAACAAATTATTGAAAAATTGCTGTCACTGTTAGAAGTACATGTGCTAAGTTGTGTTTAGTTTGTGCTGTTTATAGAGATTTGAGACGGTCTATTTCTCGATAAAATGAGTGAAACTAAGGTTGAACATCGCAGCGTAATAAAGTTCCCGGCAAAAGGAGGCAATGGTCCAAAAGCAATTCATGAAAGAATGGTTGCTGTGTATGGGGAAGATACACCCATCTTATTTCCAAGTAAAATATTTGTCTAAACTCTTTCGATAGGGCCGAGAGTCAATCAATGATGACCCAAAGTCCGGACGGCCCGTTGAAGCTCGAACTGAAGACATTGTGCGAAAAGTCGAAAATTTGGTACTGAAGGATCGGCGTGTAAAGATCTCTGTCATTACCAATGAAGTCCGTATATCCGAAACAAGTGTCCTCAAAATTTTTCATGACGATTTGGGTATGAAGAAAGTGTCTGCACGGTGGATACCCAGATTGCTTACACCTGAACAAAAAGTGTACAGAAAAGAAGTTTCTCAAGAAAATTTGGTCAAGTTGGAGAGGGACAAAACATTTTTATCTCGAATTATCACCGGGGATGAGACCTGGGTATATTACTGGGACCCTCCTACTAAACAAGAATCCATGCAGTGGGTTCATAAGGACTCTCCACCACCAAGAAAGGCCAAGACACAATTTTCTGGAAGAAACTGATGGCAACTGTTCTGTTCTGTTCTGGAAGGCTAAAGGAGTCTTGCTTATTGAATATACGCCGAGAGGGTCTACCATAAATGGAGAGGCCTACGGAAACACAATTAAAAATTTAAAAACTGCTCTGGAGGAAAAACGCCCGCATTCTTATCCACAAAAACACTTGTTGCTGCACGACAATTGTCGGGTTCATAAGGCAAACAAAGTTCAGCAGATAATCAATGACTGTGGGTTTATAGAGTTAAGGCATCCACCTTATAGCCCCGACCTAGCTCCGTCAAAAAGCATCTCAGGGGAAAGCGTTTTGCTTCTGATGAAGAACTCAAAGAAGCTGTTGAATATATATATATATATATATATATATATATATATATATATATATATATATAGATACAATAACTTCGTGACCTTGGTATGATATGGTAAACCTAATCAGTAGGCGATTAAAGGTCTGTATATTACTTCAAAATATATGTATTTAAAAAACTCTACATGTTTCGGCTGTATACGCCTTTTTCAAGAGAATACAAAATATTAGCCACTAAGAGTGTTCCCTTAGTTGCGATGAGCAACCCCGTACAGGGTGCGCTTCGCCTGTCTGCGCCTTGCCTCGTTGGGGCGGGGGTCAGACCGTCGAAGTACTGCACGGAATTGTAAAGAAGTTGTCGGGAAAGGGTTGGCGGCCCTACGCAACGGCTGGTTTTCCGACCTCTCTAAATTCATGCGACCGATCACTAAACACACGCACGAACGCACCGACATACAAAACCCTACACTTACGCTCTCACACAAAACCACACACCCATAGAGAGACGCAAGCTGCCAGCAACAACCAACACACAAGTTCATACCCAGAAGGAGACACAAATTGCTAGCAGCGAACAACACATATTTTCACACCTTGTCATCTATTTTTTGGAATACTAAGGCATGATTTATTATTATTACTAGAATGTATCTTTGAATAATTTAAACCATAGCAACTTAATTACTTGACATTTATATCCTGTCATTCATATTTTGTATTCTCTTGAAAAAGGCGTATACAGCCGAAACATGTAGAGTTTTTTAAATACATATATTTTGAAGTAATATACAGACCTTTAATCGCCTACTGATTAGGTTTACTATATATATATATATATATATATATATATATTAAAAATAATAGATTTTTATTGGTTTTAGCGACCTTTTATTGAATTTAGATGTTTGTTTGCGACGTTTCGACTTTTATCAATTCAGTCTTTTTCAAGCATCTGGAAACAAGAATCATTACAATGAACATGAGAACTGTGTTTGTTTTGTGTGATATAACAATTGATTTGACTTTTCTTTGTTCCCTTTACGTATTGTATTGTAATTCAACTTTCCTGTTCATTTTAGCCATTCTTATTTTTATTTTATGTAAGTTTCAACGTTAAATGTTAACTCAATTTGTAATCATCTTTAATCTAATTTTAAACTTAAAAATTGTTAATATTTGTTAAGTCTCCAATTAATTCATACAGATATTAATCACATAAATGTCCCCCTACCATTCTAAGCTATTTTAATTTAATGTTATTTAATTTTCAACGTAAAACACTAACCTAATCCGTAATTCATTTCTTAATATAATGTTAAATTTAAAATGGTTAATTCAATTGTTATATCACACAAAACAAACACAGTTCTCATGTTCATTGTAATGATTCTTGTTTCCAGATGCTTGAAAAAGACTGAATTGATAAAAGTCGAAACGTCGCAAACAAACATCTAAATTCAATAAAAGGTCGCTAAAACCAATAAAAATCTATTATTTTTAATATTAAAACACGGCCAATAAAATAAAAAAGAAAAACAAAATTCTTTAAACACTAAATATATATATATATATATATATATATATATATATATAAGGTAAACTTAATAAGTCGGCGATTAAAGGTCTGGTTTATTACTTCAAAGTATATATATTTAAAACAACCCTACATGTTTCGGCAATCATGCCTTTGTCAAGGATATAAGAAATATAAAATATTTAAAAATAAAAAATATAAAAATTTTATATTTTTTATATCCTTGACACAGGCATCATTGCCGAAACATGTAGGGTTGTTTTAAATATATATACTTTGAAGTAATAGACCAGACCATTAATCGCCGAATTATTAAGTTTACCTTATCATACCAAGGTCACGAAAATATTATATATATATATATATATATATATATATATATATACATTATTTTTTGTAAATGCGCAGGAAATTAAAAATTTAATAAATAATAGAAATGAAAATGAAAGTATAGTTTTTATATTTTAAAATTTTCTGTATCCATAACTTTCCTTTATGTATTTGTGTTCGTTTTCTAAAACACGCTCCATCTAAATCCTGATATACTACGTCATGAATAGAGCTTGGAAAATATATACTAAGAAAGTTAAAGAAAATGCTATTAAAACTATTAAATTATGCCCTTAAACATACGTTTATATTTTGAAAGACGAAATTATTGTACTAATCTTTATAGGTAATAAAGTAATCATTAAATTAATAATAACAATCTCTAATATAATAAGAAAAAATCACGTATAAATGTTCAAGTTACATAGAGTATTTAAGGTTATAAAAAGTTATAAAACAACTGTTTTGTTTATGAAATTATTTATTTTAGATAGTGTAAGAACAATAACAATGATATACACAAAATATGGTACTTTTCTATTAACAATATGTATATTTAAATTTTAACCAACATTACAATTTTTCTATTTATAATGAATTAATTATTACTTGAATAATCACAGTAAGTAATCAAATGCTTTCCTAGATTGTCCATTGTAAAACTCTGTCGTCGTTCACTTAGAATTAACTTGTAACTGAAAAATGACCGTTCAACTTCACAGGAAGTTATTGGAGCATACTTCAATTTGCACATTATATTTGGACTGAAATCGATACTTTCTTCTAAATTTCCTTGAAAGATATCATTAATTTGCATGAGCTTTTTAAATCCTAGGTTTTTGTCTAAGTTTTTTACCGAAGTTTCGAAACGACTTTTTACAAAATTTACTAGAGAAATACTTTCGTGCAATGAAAATCCTCTACCTTCTAGTTTTGTGATTACGGTAGCAATGCACAAATAAATACTTTCAATATAACACAATTGACTAGTAATTAAAAGGTTCTCAAATAAACTAATTCATTTTCTAATTGCTACCGAGCAATCTGGACCGAAATCGCAAATAATTTTCCACCGAATAACAACAGGTTCTGGGGGTAGTGACAATTCTGGATATTTTTCTTTATATATCTCAATTCGAAGTGGAGCTTTAACAAAAACTTTGTTCACGTTACTTACTAAACTATTTTTAATAATATAAAATATTAAAAATCTGGTGTGAAGAACACAATACAAGTTCAATATTACTATTTTTGTTAACGTTTCCTTCTCCAGAGACACAAATACGTATTTCACTTTTGTACAGATTCCTCAGTATGCCCCTGCTGGAGAAAGATACATTCACAACAAAAAACGACTTCGCTATTATTAAGACCGAGCGTAGAAGTACATTCAGCGCTGCATATTAGCAAACGACTGAAGCACTTGCTCTGCCTACATAACAAATGCAGAACTAACGAAGTGTTTCATCAGACGGCACTGCCGTATCTTGAGAAACTGTATTATCGTGTCTTCACGGTTCCTTACGGGATAACCGCATGCGTAATGCAACAGAATAATTTGAAACATACATGAGTGTGTAAAAACCTCACCAATTTTGTATAATACAAAAGTGTTTTTAATAATATAAAATACTATTAAAAATCTGATGTGAAGGACATAATACAAGTTCAATATTACTATTTTTGAGAACGTATGCTTCTCCAGAGACGCAGATACGTATTTCATGTTTCTACAGATTCCTCAGTACGCCTCTGCTGGAGAAGGATACATTCACAAAAAGCAGGAAAATGAGGAGTTCATGGAGCAGGTGGTTAGTAGAGTTCTAAACCAGATCAAATCAAATAAAAGAGTACTGCGATGCTGGAATTGTGGAGAGATTGGTCACGTTCGGAGTAAGGTGGCCAAGAAAGCTTCGTCTGAGCAGCAGGAAAACTAAAGCGGGTCGACGAGCGGGTGCAATCATCGAACCAGCATCAGGAACCCCAAGGGACGCCTGGCCAAGTCGCATCCTTTCAACATCAAACCAATATGTGGACGCTGTTATGGAAAGAAAGACCTATGCTTGTGTGCTAGATACTGGATCAACGAAAACCATCGTGCGACCCGATTTAATTCCCAGAAATAAAAAGCTATTTTCTAGCAAATGAAGACTTAGGACAGCAACAGTAGAAGCAGCTTCTGTGGCAGGTGAAGTAGATGACAACTTTATCATAGGTCCAACATCAATCCGACATCGTGTTCTCGTAGCCGACACAGAAGAGCAAATAATCTTGGGATTAGACTTCATGAACACCTACGGCTTCCAGTTAAACATGAAAGAAGGCACTTTAAAAATAAATAATGACGAATTGTTTCTTCATGGGAAAAATTGTGGGAGTGTACAAGAAATTAGTGCAGAGAATGTTGTTCTGGATGCAAGAAGTGAGATATTTTTGACGGCGTGTATGGAAGGTGATTATTTGGACGGATATGTTACAATGTTGGAACCAAAGGCTGATGATGACGAGGTGGGCCGAGGAATAGTAGTTGCTAAAATGCTGGTAAACACTCAAAAGACTGTACAGATAAGGGTAATGAATGTTACCCTGTTTCATTGAAGAAGGGTAATATTCTGGGGTGGCGTTCGCCAGTGTCGGCCGTCGTTCATTGTATAGAGGCGAAGTAGAATGAATTCGTGCAGATTCCTGAGAAATTGTCCAAGATAATCGACTCCGCCTGTCAAGGCTTGAGCAAGAAGGAACAAAGCCAAGTTAAGGACCTAATCAAACATTATGAAGAAGTCTTTGAAACTTAAACCGGTACGAAAGGAAGAACCAATATTGTAATACACAAAATAAATACCGGCGATGCAAGTCCAATTCGACAAGAACCAAGAAGGTTACCACTGGCAAAACGTGAGGAAGCCAAGCAAATTATACAAGATATAGAAGGCCAAGGAGTAATTGAACCATCGAATAGTCCATGGGCTTCACCAGTGGTCCTTGTCAGGAAGAAGGATGGATCTACCAGATTCTGTGTAGACTATCGTCGTTTGAATAGTGTGACCAAAAAGGACACCTATCCTCTCCCAATAATAGACGATACGCTAGACACCTTGGCAGGATCAAAATGGTTCTCCACTCTCGACTTAAAGAGCGGTTATTGGCAAGTGGGAATGCGTCCCAATGACATAGAGAAGACTGCCTTCAGTTTAGGTACAGGACTCTGGCAATTTACAGTCATGCCATTTGGACTGTGTAACGCGTCAGC
Source organism: Melolontha melolontha (assembly GCA_935421215.2). Classification (NCBI taxonomy): domain Eukaryota; kingdom Metazoa; phylum Arthropoda; class Insecta; order Coleoptera; family Scarabaeidae; genus Melolontha; species Melolontha melolontha. The sequence continues at coordinate 43,510,135 of OW285239.1, read as the reverse complement.
TACTTTTGAGCGACTCATGGACACTGTACTGAGGGGACTGTCTTGGAATAACTGCCTGGTATATCTCGATGATGTGATTGTGGTAGGAAGACCTTTGAAGATCACATGAAAAATTTGGAAGTAGTATTCCAGAGGTTGCGAGATGCCAACCTGAGATTAAGTCCAAAGAAGTGTCACCTTTTCCGTAAAGAGGTAAATTACCTTGGACATGTGGTTTCCGGAAAAGGAGTTGCTGTGGATCCAGAAAAAGTAAGAGCTGTGGAAAAATGGCCGGTACCCAAAGACAAACATCAGCTAAGAAGCTTTTTGGGATTATGCACATATTGTCGACGCTACGTTCCTGGATTCTCCAACATTGCAAAACCACTTACTCGCCTAACAGAAAATCGAGCATTCATTTGGAACAACGAATGCGAAGCGGCCTTTGAGTTGTTAAAAGGTACGTTGATCAGTGCACCTGTTTTAAACTATCCACTGCCATCTGGGAGGTTTGTGCTGTATACGGATGCCAGTAACGTCGGGATTGGTGGCGTGCTCTCTCAAATCCAAGATGAACAAGAAAAGGTCATTGGATACTTCAGCAAGACCCTGTCCAAACCGGAGGAACTACTGCGTAACCAGGAGAGAACTATTGACAGTAGTTAAGACCATTGTGCACTTTTACAAGTACCTGTATGGGCAGAAGTTCCTGATCCGCACTGATCATGCCGCCTTAAAGTGGCTCTTGCAATTTAAGAATCCCGAGGGTCAAGTAGCTAGATGAATTGAGAGGCTACAGGAGTATGACTTCGACATTGAACACAGAGCAGGTCTCAAACATCAAAATGCAGATGCCCTTTCCAGAAGGCCCTGTCCAGAAGACTGTTGACATTGCAACCGAATCGAAGACATATCGGCCAACGCTTTTCGAACCGCCGTGGTTGATGACCAATGGCAACCTGAAAATTTTCGCGCAGATCAAGAAGCTGATCCGGATCTTGCAGTCTTCAGGGCTTGGAAGAGAAATGGGCAAAGACCAACCTGGCAAGAAATTGCTTCACGGGAATTGAAGTCATACTGGGCACAATGGGATTCCTTAACCATGGAAGACGATCTCCTGAGACGTGAGGTCGAAAATAACGATGGAAGTGAACGGAAGATGCAAATGGTGGTTCCCAAGAAAAGAATACCAAAGGTATTGCGAGAACTCCATAATGGTACTTCTGGGGGACATTTTGGAGTCCATAAAACACTACTGGAGAAGGTGGGCCAGAGATTTTACTGGGTGAATTGTTCACGAGATGTGAAAGAATGGTGCCGAAAGTGTGCAAATTGCGCCGGAGGCAATGGTCCCCAGAGGCGTCGACGTGCACCCATGCGCCAATACAATGTAGGAAGCCCATTTGAAAGGATCGCCATAGATGCCACCGGCCCTTTTCCAGAAAGCGACAAAGGAAATAAATACATAATAGTGGTCATGGATTACTTTACCAAATGGGTTGAAGCATATGCTCTACCAAATCAAGAAGCTGGAACTGTAGCAGACGTGATTGCGAAGGAGTTCGTCAGCCGTTTTGGTGTACCCTTGGAACCTCATTCCGATCAAGGGCGAAATTTTTTGAGTCCAGTCTATTCGAAAAGATGTGTGTACTTTTGGGCATACGGAAGACTAGAACAACTCCCTTGCTTCCACAATCAGATGGGATGGTAGAGCGAATGAACAAGACCATGATCAGACACTTATCCAAAGTGGTCACCGAACGCCAGAGAGATTGGGACGAACATTTACCATTATTTCTAATGGCGTATCGGGCCTCCGTTCAAGAGACAACTGGCCAATCACCAGCAAACGTGCTATTCGGGAGGGAACTCCGATTGCCCTGTGATTTAAAGTTTGAGAGCAACCCTGGTGAAGATCTTGCCGGAGAAGATTATGTCAGCACGCTCAGACAACGACTAGATAATATCCATGAACAAATCAGATATAATATCCAAGATGCTAGTGACAGAATGAAGGAGGGCTATGACATCAACGCCGAGAAGAGTGGTTACCATGAAGGCGATCGGTTTTGGTTATATAATCCACAACGCCGACGGGGGCGAGGGGCCATACGAGGTGTTGAAGCGGATCAACGATGTAATATACCGCATCAGGCGAACACCTCACACTACGCCAAGAGTCATACATTTTAATCGATTAGCCCCATACTCTGGAGACAATAATGACGAAACCGCTGACTTGCGCCGATTGGATAGCCAATACCATGAACTAACCTTCGAAGACTTTATGGAAGACTATTCTGGTTCAAGAAATGCTCGATTTGGGGTAACCATCGAGAAACAGCAAGATTTGTTTACGGTGCCGCCAGACTACGCGCTTGCTCATTGCGTAACCCGAGATCTGCGAATGGCCAAAGGAATTACCAGGAAATTTAAAGCAAGATTTGGCAAAATCGAAAAATTAGGGCAGCAGGGACCAGCAATTGGGAAGAGTCTCCAAATAATAAATGAAGGACAGCCAATATTTTATTTGGTCACGAAAGAACTGTCAAGCCTGAAGCCAACCTATCGTGCCTTATGGGAGGCCCTGGCCCACTTACGCGAACAAATGTTACAACAAGACATTCTGAAATTAGCAGTTCCAAAATTGGGTTGTGGATTGGACCGCCTGGACTGGAGAATGGTAAGGAGCATGTTGGAAGTAATCTTCCAATATACTTGTATGGAAATTCTGGTATGCAGTTACCGGCTTCAATATTCCTGTCCATCCAGGCAAGATAAGACCGTGGACTGTTATTTCGATATGACGTCACAATGTAACAAAGGCCCTACCTGTCGATTTCGCCATCGGTTGAGGTAACCAAAGCATAACATGTTTCGGGACGAAACTTCATTCTTAAGAAGGGGGCAATGTGATTACTCATCCAACAACGCGTAGCGCGTCGTACTAATTTGGTAGTCTCTGGAGCGTTCCACATGCGTCGAGAAAATATAAGCCACGATATAAAAGCCGTCGAAGAAGGGATGGCGACATTCAATACCGAAGCTTCGCGGATTGAACATAAATACAGATACATAAATGTGCTTATTTAGTAATTAGTTTTTATATTGTTATTCATTTTATATTAATATAGTGTGTGTCTAAAGTTATTGTTAGTTTTATTTAAGAAACCGAAAAGACAAACTTTTACAATATTTGTTTTAATTTTATTTTGGACGGCTTCTATCACGTTTTCAAGGTTACGGTCGACATACTTCTTTCTCAAAATAGATGATGAAGACACATTGATATTTTTTAGAGTAGTGTATCTTTAAGAAATCTTTGAACAATTTCTTGTCCAGATTCTGAAGCGGAATATTACACTCAATAAAAAGATTACAGATATCTCTTTTGATAAATATCTTGCTCACTGTTGTCTCCCGGTTAAATGTACTAGCGATGAAATTTTAAAAGTGGCGTTGAGCGCATTGAAGAAATTTCAAGTTTCAACAAACCAACTTTTAATGTTTGTGAGTGACGGTGCCGCTAACATGCTAATGAATAACGACCTGCTAATCTGGTTATTTCCAACATGACGTTGCAGTAGCACATACGACACCAGAAACTATAGCCTTTCTCCGTGAGTTTTTTGATGATCGACTTATAAGTTTGCATACGCAAGTTGAGTTTCCTCCGAGGTCACCTGGTTTGTCTATTATGGACTATTTTGTGTTCCCTTACTGCAAAAATAGAATTTTCAGAACTTCTGTACATAATTTGCAAGAACTGCAACAAAAGATTATTGAAGTATGTGCAAATATAACACCACAAATGTTGCAAAATGTTTTTGAAAGCATTAAAGGCGCGTAAACGTATCGAACAAGGCGGGGGTCATTTCGAACATTTATTGTAATTTGTTTATTAATTTTTAATAAAATGTTTTTCAAACATGTAAATAATTTTAGATAAACATATATTTACAAATTTTGTCAGCAAATGTCAGTATGACAGTTAACCTGATAATTTAATCAGAATTATCTCAAAAGAATGATATAAATTTAAACGGATGTTTTACATTCCATGGCTATGCTTTATCAATATAATTTTTGATCTCGCGGCATAATGATAGAGAGAACGCGTTATATCCAATTATACGTCATACTAGATACCTGACGACACGTGCTATATAAGTTGCCGTCAAGATGTCAATTATAAGATTATAAGATGGCAACTATAAAAAGAAAAGTATAAAAAGGTCAATAATGAAGCAATTAATTGCTTCGACTATTTACAGAAATGTTTCGGCATTATATCCAAATGATGCAACGAGATAATAAACACAATATAATCCTAAAATGAACTGTTTTTAAACAATCAACATAAACGGGAAAAATGTACACAAAACTAGGCTTATTTGACAAATTGAATTGATTCGGCATATACTTGATGAAGATCCATAACTTAAAATATAAATAAAACTACGGTTCTATTTTTATTTGACATATATGTTATCTTTTAACACCGCAAGTAACTATTACCCTGTTAAAAATGTATACAAGAAACATTTATTATTTGAAACGGAAATTATATGTTTATTTGCAATGAATGTGAAATAATACATATTATCATAAATTTATAACATTTTGTTTTTAAATTAATGAAATAAAAGCTTTCAAATATAGTTCAACAGACTATTTTTTTTAATTTTTCTAATACAGTTATGACAACATGTAAACGTCATCAATGAGGTACAATTGGACTTTCTTTTATATATATTTTTGTTTTATTGCGAAAAATATTAAATTTAGAAAAAAATAAATTTCGGTTTTTAGGGAACGGCATCTTTTGCTTAATACCCCGTCACCAACATACCTTGGAGCGGCACTGTTTAAACACATGCAACAAGTAATGTATAAATAATATATAAATTAAACTAGTATATGTATGACAATATTCAACGGATTTAGGTACACCAGTAATAAAACAATAAAAACGTAAATGCATAAATCACAGTTCTGCTATTTATAGACATTCTGAACATACCAATTGCAGTCCGTATATCTAACCAATGATGACATTATGCAAAAACAACAGAGTGGACATATTTGAAATATTCAACGATTAGAACACATACGAATATCGATTAGTCTGGTCATACAGGTCGGATGACAATATAATATAATTTAACATAATATAGTTTATCCATTAAACCACATCAGTAGTATTGAATATTACAAACAAACAAACATATATATGCTCTGTAACTAATACTACAGTACTAGAGAGGCACGACACAAAAAGAAAAAAAACTTTTAAAATCACTTAATACCCTTGTGAGTTATATACAGGGTGATAAAAAAAATAGAGCTTTATTTTTAACTGAAAATAGTACATACAAAATAATGACAAATGAAAAAAAATTGTGTTTAAAATTTTAAAGTAACAGAGATATTCACACATATGCGAGCGACACAGAAACACCTCTTAGAGCAAATGTTCGAAGTTACCGCCGCCTCGTGCCTGCTTGAATACAATCGGATATCTATGTCTGCAGCATCTCGAAGACGTGTGATCAATAATTGAATGTTTTCAATTTCATTATCGTTATTGTACACCAAATTTATCATATGTCCCCATACATAAAAGTGCATCGTGTTCAAGTCGGGTGATCTAGGTTGCCATGCAATAAGCCCACCTCTACCTATCCATCGGTCATCAATTAAATGCTTACGCACTTCGTACTGTTATGAGGTGGAGCACCATCATGCAAAAGCCACATGAGTTCACGGACGTTTAAAGGCATCTCTTCTAAAAGTTCTGGTAAACTGTTTCGTAAAAACATTAAATAAACTGTATGGAATTCACGGTTGGCACTTGGTAAAACATTGTGAATAATACAACTAAAAAATTAAAAAGCACTTAGTATAATTGTTTCACTTTAATCGGAATTAACTCGACACGTGTTTCCACCTCTCGATCATTATCTAAGACTTTACAAATTCAAACTAAAATCTAAAGCTACCAATGTCTATTTATAAGTCTGTGCTAGTGATTTAATTATAGTGGATGATGGGGATGTTTCCGAAGTCTAATTGTGTGTTCGTGACGTTCCTATTGGCTGTCTTGGCTTTCTTGATTTCTAAAATTTCCAACATGTCTAGTTTTTTCCCTTTAAAACTCTTGTGTAATCATTTGTAATTGCTAGTATTGAAATACATGTATACAATCTATGCAATGTTTAGCAAAACCTGTATTTCTGTTATTATTTAAAACCGCTTTTTTATGTTCGTTAATACGCTCCTGTATGGATCTGCCTGATTGACCAGTATAGATAGCGCCACAATCACTGCAACTCACCTCGTAAACACCTAACTTGTCACACAATTTTGTTATTTTCTTTATTATTGACTAACGTTTTTCCTAAATTTACTTTGTTTACTTGCATAATATTCAAACCTAACTTATCTAATTGGCTGGTAATCTTGTTGCTAACACCCGCTATGTAATTGATAGAAATATATCGTTTGTTATTTTGAAGTGTTGGTACACTGTAAAAATTTTTCATGAGACTTTTATTGTTTCTTTCTAACCATTTTATCTATGAGTTGTATATTCTAATCGTTATTTTTAGCTATTGTCTTATATTCAGTTCGTTTTCATAGTCATCTGTGTTGAACGGGAAGTTAAGTAATATATGTATTAGACTATGAAAAATAGACATTTTTATATTCAGGATTCGTTAGGTTTGTCGGGAATTATAGTATCTGTGGTAGACGTTTTCCATATATGTCAAATTCTAGTTTTTTTATTCGTTTTCGTAATTTTTATATTTAAAAACTTTAGAGTTTTTCTACCACTTTCTCTATTGTAAATTGTATGTGATTGTTTACTGAATTTAAATAAAGTAAAAGTTGATCTAATTGTCTTGAAGTGTCTGACCACTAAATAGAGGAAAGTGACCAAACCCGGACCCTACCCCCTAAAGCGGACCCCTTTCGTTTTGCCTCTGTATTAATCTACTTTCCAATCGAAACAGACGCAACTGATAGTTTCGAAAGCGGCCGCATGCGTGTCGAGCGGTAGTATCACCGGCTTCACCTGTTGCTGGTCAGTCGGCCATTATATGTTGTTGTGAGCATAAAAGTTATTTTAAACCAGCGAATTAGTCAATCGTTACCGATTAGTTCACAGGTAAGTCATTCAAGTTATATATATTCTGAAATGGTATTGTTGCTGCTTCTAATTTATCATATTGCAGTTTAGTTAAGTCATCTACTTAAAAAGTTGTCGGCTTTCAAACAATTTGGTTATGGTTGCGTAAACCGGACCCTCTGCAGTTTCCTAAAGTGGACCCTCTATTTTGTCTTGTTAGAAGTTCTCATTTTCTAAATTCTTATTCTATTGGGATTCTGTTGCAGCTTCCATAAGAATGGCGATGACGAAATTAAGAATCTGGAATGCTGCCGACATGGCAAAAGCGATTGATGCAGTTCTAAAAAAGAAATTCGGCTGGAAAAAAGCAAGTGAAACATTTAAAAGTGCCAAAAACGACACTTATGAGGTTGGCGAAAGAAAAGTATGGAACACCAGAGGAAGCAGTCCAAACAAAAGTAGGTAGACCTACAGTTTTGGGTAAACAACTCGAAGAGGAACTAGTTCATTATTGTGTTGCAATGGAAGCTGCTTTTTTGGACTTACCCGTTCGGACTTACGAAGAATGGCTGTACAGCTAGCTGAAAGAAATAATATCAGGCATACTTTTAATGAGGAAATGGCTGGCAAGAAGTGGGTTAGTCTCTTTCTCAAGCGTCACAAAAATAAATTGTCTGAGAAGAAACCTACTGGCACATCCTATTCTAGGGCATTAGGGTTTAGCAAAGAAAATACTGAAAAATTATTTAGTCTACTCGAAGGCCTTTACGAAAAGGAAAAATACACTCCTGACAGAATCTATAATGTTGATGAGTGTGGGATCACGATTGTTCAATCAAAAGTGGCAAAAGTAATTGGTCTTCGTGGCAAAAAACAAGTAGCTGCATTGACATCTGGGGAACGTGGAGCACTGATTACCATCGTTGTAAGCATGAATGCTGCTGGTTCATTCGTGCCCCCTTTGGTCATATTTCCCAGGAAAAATATAAGTGAACAGCTGAAAAAAGGAGCACCACCTGGAACAATTTTTGCAGTTCATCCCTTAGGTTGGATCCAAACCAATATTTTTACACAGTGGTTTGAACACTTCATCCAGTTTGTTAAGCCTACAGAGGACAAACCTGTTCTACTGCTCTTAGATGGCCATTACAGCCATACTCAAATTATTGATTTAATCGACTTAGCTCGTGACAATCACATTACAATTGTTTCTCTGCCTCCTCACTCATCTCATAAACTGCAGTCATTGGACAAAACTTTCATGGGTCCCCTTAAGTCCTACTACAGTGAGGAAATCAGGCAGTGGTTAAGGTGTAATGATAGTCCCGTCAGTGCCTTTGACGTAATGGAGCTGTTCGGAAAAGCCTACATCAGGTGTCAGACTGCTCAAATTGCAATCAACGGCTTCAGGGTGACAGGAATCTATCCTTTAGATAAAAACCGATTCACAGATGCAGAATATATTGAAGAGGACACCAAAATGCAGATGCCCTCTTTTCATGAAACTGTCTTTAAAAAAAAGTCCTCGGGAAATGAAGCGAGCCCCCCAAAGAATAATAAAGATTCTGATGTAAATGAACAAGCTGTTGGCCTAGAAGTTGATCCAAATAAACCATCCACTTCTAAAACGTTTCAGTCTGCTGTACCACCTACAGTCTCTGATGAACAACGCCAGGTTTCTGCAGGAGCAGTTAATTCAAGAACCCTGCAAAACAAGCTTTCAACTTCTGGCGTATCTGAATTGCAAGATTCACCAAGAAATGAGAAGTCTTTTCATACTAGGCCATTTCAAATCATCCCTATTCCACAAGTTAAAAAGAGGACTTCCACTAGAGGACGAAAGGCTTGCAGCTCTGCGATCATTACGTCTTCACCGTACAAAACCGATTTGGTGGAAGCAAAAAATGCTAAAGAAGTTAGAGAGCAGCTGAGTGGACGTAGTCGGGGCCGTGGCCGAGGGTCAACATCTATTCCAACACTTACAAATCTTAAATCAAACAAGGAAACAGTTCCTAACAATTCCAAAACAAAAAAGGAGGCAGTTAAGAAACGTCTCAACTTTACATTCTCAGCAGTGATGAGTCAAGTGTTGAAATATCCTCTAGTTCTTCCGAACTAGAATGTCCTCCCGGAATATCTCCTAGGAATGATGACGATGCTGAATGTATGTTTTGCAATATGAAATTTTTAGAAGACACTGCAGGCGAACTTTGGATCATGTGCTTAATGTGTTCTTTGTGGGCACACGTTGAATGTGCTGGTGCCGAAACAGATTCCTACATCTGTGACTTTTGTAAATAATTGCAAAAAAAAAACTGTTTTTTGTGTTATGTACCAAACTTTCTTTGTTTTGAATTCATTTTCTGCATTTAAGTCAACATTATTTTGGTTGTTTATGAGGGGTCCGCTTTAGGAAACCTTCTGTCCACGTTAACAACATTTACGGTTTGTGAAAAAACAGGTTTTCACCGACAAATATTTTATTTTTGTACCTAAATAGAATGCATATAATAGATAACTCAATAAAGCATACACTACACGTATTTCCACCCGGACCCCACCAAAGTGGGGTCCGGGTTTGGTCACTTTCCTCTAAGTATTGGTAGCTTTAGATTTTAGTTTGAATTTGTAAACTCTTAGATAATTACCGAGAGCTCGAAACACGTGTCGAGTTAATTCTGATTAAAGTGAAACAATTATACCAAGTGTTTTTTTAATTTTTTAATCTTATTAAAAGATTAAATAATTTCTGGCATATAAACGATGCGTTAAAATAAATGGTCCGATTAGAGTACCATTAACAATTCCTACAGAGTCGCTTAAACTGTAAGTGTCAATATCTCTTACTTGACAACTTTTATCACAATTTTTTTCATTTGTCATTATTGTGATAACCTAATTAAGCAATGCAGTGTACCGTTTATCTAAGTCAAGGCGCGGGCTCGTGTGTAATGCATGTTATATCCAAACATGACCTCGCCCGAGATAAAGTACATACACAAGCATTCGCAAGGTACGTTAAACACTTTCAACACTTGTTTATTTAGAGTAAGGACATATAGTCGAAAAGTAGATCACTCTATCGATATATAAGATATCCCATCCGGAGTCTTATCAGAGTCAGTAGAGAGTCAGTACAGAGTCAATAGAGACACAGTTAGAGTCTCTTTTCGACTATCGTCTACATTGTTAATTATGTAATTACCATCTTGTTAAATAGTTATAAGTATTGGTTTATTAAACTATGTTAAACCTAACATACTTGTGTATTATTTAACGCTACAACGATGTCTGCGTGAAGACTCTCACCGATGTGGCCCTCAGGACCAGGCTCACATCACATGGCGCCCTGCCACGAACTTGCACAAACGGCCCACACATCACATTATTTTGTGTGTACTATTTTCAGTTAAAAATAAAGCTCGAATTTTTTTATCACCCTGTATGTATTCATTCCGCGAGTAGAAATATCTACGCAGCAACGATCTTCTATTTTTTTTGTCAAAACTATTTTCGTTATACATTATAAACTTTCCGGGAGATTATTATACTTTACTATAGCCTGACAATGTTGAATTATCAAGTAAAAGTCAAATTGTACCTCGGTATTTCCAAAAATGAGCCACACCTTTTGTTGTTGCTGTGGTATTTACCAAAATTATTAAGACTATGGATATTGTTTCTAGCATATAACAACTAGAATATATAAACACAAGACAATGGCATAATACCCATAGTGGCAAAAAACGACCTACAACTTGTAGTGACAGTCAAATGATTGATTATGCCTTCTTTTGCATCCTAAATACTCTCTCACTTTCAGGCGAAATACCCCAAGCTAATGTACCGTAAAGTAAAACCGAGTAAAAATTAGAAAAATAATACATTCTCAAAGTATTTATATTTACTTTGTAGCGTAAAACGTCTCAGCACAAAACACAAAACTTTTATCACAATTTTTTTCATTTGTCATTATTTTGTGTGTACTATTTTCAGCTAAAAATAAAGCTCCAATTTTTTTATCACCCTGTATGTATTCATTCCGCGAGTAGAAATATCTACGCAGCAACGATCTTCTATTTTTTTGTCAAAACTATTTTCGTTATACATTATAAACTTTCCGGGAGATTATTATACTTTACGATAGCCTGACAATGTTGAATTATCAAGTAAAAGTCAAATTGTGCCTCGGTATTTCCAAAAATGAGCCACACCTTTTGTTGTTGCTGTGGTATTTACCAAAATTATTAAGACTATGGATAGTGTTTCTAGCATATAACAACTAGAATATATAAACACAAGACAATGGCATAATACCCATAGTGGCAAAAAATGACCTACAACTTGTAGTGACAGACAAATGATTGATTATGCCTTCTTTTGCATCCTAAATACTCTCTCACTTTCAGGCGAAATACCCCAAGCTAATGTACCGTAAAGTAAAACCGAGTAAGAATTAGAAAAATAATACATTCTCAAAGTATTTATATTTACTTTGTAGCGTAAAACGTCTCAGCACAAAACACAAAACTTTTATCACAATTTTTTTCATTTGTCATTATTTTGTGTGTACTATTTTCAGTTAAAGATAAAGCTCCAATTTTTTTATCACCCTGTATGTATTCATTCCGCGAGTAGAAATATCTACGCAGCAACGATCTTCTATTTTTTTGTCAAAACTATTTTCGTTATACATTATAAACTTTCCGGGAGATTATTATACTTTACGATAGCCTGACAATGTTGAATTATCAAGTAAAAGTCAAATTGTGCTTCGGTATTTCCAAAAATGAGCCACACCTTTTGTTGTTGCTGTGGTATTTACCAAAATTATTAAGACTATGGATAGTGTTTCTAGCATATAACAACTAGAATATATAAACACAAGACAATGGCATAATACCCATAGTGACAAAAAATGACCTACAACTTGTAGTGACAGACAAATGATTGATTATGCCTTCTTTTGCATCCTAAATACTCTCTCACTTTCAGGCGAAATACCCCAAGCTAATGTACCGTAAAGTAAAACCGAGTAAAAATTAGAAAAATAATACATTCTCAAAGTATTTATATTTACTTTGTAGCGTAAAACGTCTCAGCACAAAACACAAAACTTTTATCACAATTTTTTTCATTTGTCATTATTTTGTGTGTACTATTTTCAGTTAAAAATAAAGCTCCAATTTTTTTATCACCCTGTATGTATTCATTCCGCGAGTAGAAATATCTACGCAGCAACGATCTTCTATTTTTTTGTCAAAACTATTTTCGTTATACATTATAAACTTTCCGGGAGATTATTATACTTTACGATAGCCTGACAATGTTGAATTATCAAGTAAAAGTCAAATTGTGCCTCGGTATTTCCAAAAATGAGCCACACCTTTTGTTGTTGCTGTGGTATTTACCAAAATTATTAAGACTATGGATAGTGTTTCTAGCATATAACAACTAGATTATGTAAACACAAGACAATGACATAATACCCATAGTGGCAAAAAATGACCTACAACTTGTAGTGACAGTCAAATGATTGATTATGCCTTCTTTTGCATCCTAAATATTCTCTCACTTTCAGGCGAAATACCCCAAGCTAATGTACCGTAAAGTAAAACCGAGTAAAAATTAGAAAAATAATACATTCTCAAAGTATTTATATTTACTTTGTAGCGTAAAACGTCTCAGCACAAAACACACGTCAGAAAGCAGTTTGCAGATGTAGTTTATATGGCTCATTCAATTATACCTTCCATCAGGTGTTATGCCCAAAAATCTCACAGCATCTGCCTGTGACCTATTGCTACTGATCCAACATTAAATTCTATAAATTTTGTCTTACTATTGTTAAAAACTATTTTATAAGTTACCATATATTTATATATTCCTACTTGTGTCAATCTATTGCTGGCCTCATTTTGTATACTTAATGCAACATTTAAATTCACCACTAATAATATGTTATTGGCATAAATAAATTACGTACAGAAGAGGCTCCAGGACACTTCCCTGCAAAACACCTTCATCCACAAACAGTTAATCAGAGCATAATCTATGTATTTCAACATACGATTTGCTATCTAAAACAACTGCCGAACCAATCTGAAAGACTCTCCCTATGCAAACAATTTACTGAGGAATATATATGGCCAACCTAATCGAATACACTCAAGAGCTCGTTCCACGCAGCAATTCTCTCATAGACTAATCTTACAAATTCAGCTATAGTTGATTAAGTTGATCTTCCCTTATAAAACCCAAATGGATTACACAGGCCTGCATAAAATTTGTGATGACGTGATTTGTTTGTTAAGCTCAGTTTTTATATAGCAATAACTAATTAAAATACAGTTGGTCTCTACCACCCACAGATTTTTTTTTTTGCACAAAAGAAATAGAAAAAAATATAAAAAATATCTTATAATAGGCGTTTTAATACATTTTAAAATGAATGTACTACTTCAAATTCTAGGTATTAACCCAAAAATTATTTTCTGTTGTGGTTTTAAAGAAATTTGTTAAATAGGCTCTCATTACCTGATGTAAATCTTTTATTATATGTAATAATTTTGGACAAGATTTCCGGGAATTTCTACCTGCTAAATCCTATTTATTATGCTTTCACGTTATTAGTACTGCGAAGAAGGATTTCAAGTTTATCACTCCAAACAAAATGTATATTTTAATGTCATTTACTTCATTATAGCTCTGAGTGTCGATCAGTAAACAAGTAAAATTAATTTGTCTTTAGTGTTGTGCGTGGTATTTGATAAATAAACATTGCTTAAAAATATGTCTAGCCGGTGTTGCAAAAACAAACCAGATGATTTCTGTTATATTTGCGGATATTTCGTCTTGAAAAAGTTTAAGAGACCAATTGGTGAATTTGTGAAAAATGCATATTATGCTTATTTCAAAATTATTCAAATTAGGAGATCAAGATAAAGATTGGGCACCGCACGTTGTTTGTAAGGTATGTGAAGAAGGTTTAAGACATTGGACCAAAGGGAATAGAAAGAGCCTTCCTTTTGGAATACCGATGGTTTGGAGAGAACCGCAAAATCATCATGAAGATTGCTACTTTTGTCTTTGTGATATTAAGGGGCATAATAGAAAAACTTTGAAACATATTTTGTACCCAAACAATATTAAATCAGCTATCAGACCAGTTCCTCACAGTGATCATGTACCTATACCTATACGCCCCAAAGTACTACAAGAAGATATTGAAACCTCTTCAACTTCCGGCTCCGTACAGATGGATAGTGATTTTTAACCATCAACCTCAGGTCAAAACCAACCTCAGCTATTTTCACAAGCCGAACTGAATGATTTAGTAAGAGATTTGGGACTTTCAAAAGATCTTTCTGAAGTACTGGGGTCTAGGTTGAAACAAAAAAAGTTGCTTGCCCCAGAAACTACCTCCAGATCTTCCTTTAGCTGAATATGACAGAAAAACAACCAAACGAAGCTTTTCTGAAAAACGAAAACGTTTTTTTAAGAAGCATAAAAAATAAATAACTATTTCTAATAGCTTCTATGTGTATATTTTTGTATTTTTTTTAATATAATATAAAACTAGCTTATAAATGAAATAAATCGTGTTTTTTCTATATTTTTTGATTTTACTGGTTTGAAAAATAACCTTACGTGATACAAAAAAAAATAGAAGCAGATTTGAAATCAGCGCTACCCAATTACTAGAAAACAGTTAAAATTTTTAAATCAACATTCAAAGAGTTGAAAAATGCAGGGTGTTATTAACCAACATATGGTATTTATCAAAAAAAAAAATCTATTTTCTATTCTTTTCAAAAATTTTTGAAAAACAACTTAATAAAGAAAAGGGCATATGGGTACTTCCCCATACGTGAGTTGTGCCGATGCCTTCATGTCAATGACAAATTATTTTCAAATTATACACGTTAATGTCATTATAACTCGACAAATAAGTTGTTCTCGGTACCTACAACCTCCTCCTCAGTCACATGTGTAAAATAAAGGATGTTGTAAACCATAGCAATTTGTTTGTTCATCATGTCATAATATTCAGATGCAAGAGCCTTTAGCACGTCATCAAAATAAACATTGATAGAAGAAGCCACAGGTATCGACGTACATGTAAAATAACTATTACCACTAAGCCGAACCTATTAAGTGATGCTGCAGTTAAAAATTTCTGTAGAACGAATATTGAATTTAACTATAATTCAATCCAGAACTCTGGAATACATGGTTGCGCGTCGTCTGTACAACATAAATTCGAAATCGTGTGAATTAAAATGATATATGAAATATTTTGCTATTTAAAAATGTCGAAGTAAATCTGATACAGTGAAGTAAGCAGAATCTTGCTCATTTTCGATCGGAACTTTTTAAACAATCAAAAAATCCGGTTATACTTGTAATTCATACAAATTGAAAACATAGCGACATTTGCATCCAGACGATTGCAAACGAGTTGGCGTCTGTAATAAAAATAGCCAACAAGGACAGTAATTTTATACTTTTTAAACTTTATGTGACTGGAAGGGTACCCGGGTGCCTTTTTCAGATTTAAATATTAATATTTTTTGTGTTTGAACTTGCTGAGCTTGGAAATTCTGTGACATCTCTAAACTTGTTTTATATTACATTTTATTATATATACTCGCACTTCGTTATTTAGATTTAATTTTTAACCAAAAAATGGCATCCGAAATTATTACAACCTCTAAGACCGGTATGGGTACCCGGGTACCTCCATTTAAAATTACATATGGATGGATGTGAAAGAACAAAAGTAGCATTTTTACATTTTTTTATTTATATATGTTATAAAAAAGATGTATAAAGAACGAAAATAAATAATAATAGGATTAAACTGCCTGTTGGTTACAGGTATCGCATACGGCCTTAGTAACAGAATGCTCATTAAAAACTGGTTTTGAACAAGAATTACATGCTTTTCGCGTTTTTCTTTGTCTGTGATTCAATTCCCGGCAAATGTAACATTTTCCCAAAATACGCCCAGAAGTATCTCGAGATGATTTGTCTCTGACTGCTGTAACGACTGGTTGTGTAATTTGGCGTCCTAGAACCATTTCTAGTAATGTACATGTAAAATGATTGCCCAAAACATAACATGCATAACTCGTTTGCAAGATCTTTCAAAAATCTCCGTCGTCGGTCGGTTGATGTAAGCCTAGGATTGTGCTCCGTGTAAATTATATATGCACTCAGTGCAGCAAGGTCGACAATATTGTAAAAAAATGCTAGGGGCCAACGATTTGTTCTACGCTTTACTGTATACTCTGATAACATTTTATCCATCGTGTCGACGCCGCCTTTGGTTTTATTATAATATTTAATAATTTCGGGCTTTACAGTACCAGTATGTTCTACTTTGCCTGTTGTATGCATTGATGATAATAGGATGACAGATTTGTTCTTTTTGGGAACATACGAACATATAGTTGCTCTTTTAGTAAATGCAAAATTAGTGGAATTTATAACTCTACTTTTATTGGATTGCATATTGGAAGGAAGAAAAGTTTTATTTTTTCGAACGGTTCCTACTAAAGCTAAGTTCCAAGAATTTAGGTTATGAGCCAACTGTAAACTTGTGAAAAAGTTGTCTGTCGTTATATTTCTTCCAGAACCTTTATATTTAGTAACTAAATCTAGAACTGTACGCTCTACAATATTCACTTGCCGTTCACCGTCTGGTGGTTTTCCAGTATAAATTTTCCCTTGTAAAGGATAAGCATTTGCTGCATCACAAGCCCAAAAAATTTTTATCCCATACTTTGCCGGTTTTGAAGGATTATTGGGTAAATTTTGTATGTCCTCTATAAGGAAATAATTGCTCATCGACCGTTATGCATTCAGACGGCTTATAGTTGTTTTCTAAATTACTATTTAGCATTATCCATATATCACGAATTGAAACAGCTTTGTCACTTTTAGATCGTTCAGCACGTGTATTCTGATTATCAAAACGAATAAATCGTGAAAACATTTTGAAGCGATCACGAGACATAGCCGCACAAATTAGAGGTAAGGATTCAAGTTTCCGCATTTCAGATATATGTTCCTTATTAGATTTATGTACACCAGCTGCAATTAGGATTCCTAAAAATGCATCGAATTCCTCTTCAGTAAATGCCTTGAAAACCTTTCGTGGTGGTGGTTGCCGCTTAGAATCTTTGTACTTTTGAGCTTGTTTTTCATTATAATCTCCAGTTACTTGCGTGCCTTTTCTGTTAGTTTCCCTTAAAATTATGGTACAAATTTCATTGGACATGATAGATTTAAAAGTTTCTTTAGCAGTATATAATGCACTAAAACTTGGTGCGCCACATTTTTCGCGAAAGATATTTCGGCTAATTGTCTGCGCTTGTGGTAATGGAGTATTAGTCCAATGAGTTCCATCTTTAGCAACTAAAACAGTAGGCTGTGCAGGCGTTTCTTCTTCATCACTAATTTCATTTGAATAAGGTTCCTCTGGTTCGATTACAGGTTCTGTTTCTGCATCAGATTCTTCAGATTCGATTTCCGGAATGTATTCGTCTTCATCCGAAGCAGTAAATGGCTCTTCTTGTAATGCTTCTTCCGCTGCTGCTAGTAATTCTACTGATGTCAGTCTGAAAACCATAAAATATCACATTACGTTCTTATTATTACTATTACTTTTACTCTTACAGGATTTGTAATTATATTAACTTCTACATCATACCTGGTTCTCCTCCATCTTGGTTTTGTAAATGAACCCGAACTAGGACCAGGCGTATTATCACACATTCCGATAAAAATAATAAAATTTGCACTTGTTATTATCAAAAACACTAAAAATATTTAGTATGTACTGTAGCGAACAAATTATATACGAGCACTTCGAAAAATGGACGGTTACTGATTTTCAGACAGGTCTAATCTTGTTCATAACAGCGCAGTTTATGTCTCCCCACCACTGTCTCCCGTATATGTATAGCTGCAACGTATATACAACGTGGGGTACCCGGGCACCTACGTCGTCATTGGAAGGTGTTATTTTTCCCAGTCACATAAAGGTTAAAAACGAATCGTCATTTTCACTATACTATCAACGTAATTCATTCTTTACTGGATAATTGACCAGAGAAAATAAACAGGAAGTACACAATATATTCAGAAATTAAGCATTTGTGTTAGAATGTTGGGCGACAACATAATAGCACCCTTTTTTCATAGACAGATACTGAAATTCACAGGAATATTTAAATCTGTCCATATATAGAACAGTTTTAAATACACAATAAATAAAAACTGTGCAGCCCAAAAAGTAAATAAATAACTTACAATATATTCAATTAAGCTACAAAAACATATCTGCATAGAGTTTATCGGTTGGATTCAACACTATTAGAATTCGCTCCTTCATTTTCATTGGTTAAAAACAGTGTTGTAGAATTTAAGTCGTATAGCACAAATGATGAACCCCGCAGTGAATGTCCAGAAACAGTTACTGTTCCGGATATGACTGAAAAACTCCACCGTATCGTCTTGAATGACCCTCGAGTAAAAGTGTGCTAGATAGCAATCATTGTACGTATCTCAAATGACAGTGTGCATAGAATTTTAATTAAAGAATTGGAAATGAAAAAATATTCGGCGCGTTGGGTGCGTTGGGTTACTCACACCGGAGCAAAACTGAATCGTTTGAGTGTTTCTCGCGACCTTTTGACACGTTTTCGCCGCAATCAGAAGAACTTTGTACATTACACACCCGAAACAAAAAAAAACAATCCAAATAATGGACAAAATATGGTTCTCCGCCACCAACGAAGGTAAAAACGGTTTTGTCAGCAGGAAAAGTTATGGCAACTATTTTTTTTTTTGGGGGGGGGGGGGATTATCATGGGATTACCCTGGTCTACTACTTAGAAAAGGGTAAACCAATAAATTGGGGGTATTATGCCATTTTTACCGTCACTTCTATCGAACATGACCGAACTTGTTACGTTTAACGTAATTTCTGGCAAAAATAACCTTTGTTTGGGACAATGGGCGTTTTAAGCTGGAAATACCATTGGACTATGGTCGTTTTTGTAGGAACCCCTACATTTCATATTGCTTTTTCTCCGGACTATTGCTGTTTTTAAGGATACCGAATCATCAAGTGTTCGGGTCTCCCGGAATTAGACAATACTGTATAAACTTCAAAACTGGCATTTTGGGACTAAGGCTGTTTTTACACCCTTGAACTAAATCCAGCAAACATCAAATAAATTTTGGTTAGTAAACGTCAGTAATCAAAATATACAACTCTTAGAGGCGGCATAATGTTTATGCTTTAACAAAAAGCATTTATGGTGGAAAGTTATTTTCGTGTGGAAGATTGATGGTATATGGCAATATTCTTCCGTAATATGCATGCAAAAATTTAGATTGCAGAACAGTTTGGAATTTTTGAGAAACCGAATGCGCTGACAGAAAATGTATAGGTGGAAAACCACACATTCGCTCTGAAAATAATATAAATAGAGTAAGAAATGTAATTCTAGAGCGACCTCCTTATCTATTTGAAGGCTTTCTCAACAATTTAATTTAAGTATTTCAACAGTGCACAACATTTTAAAGAATGATATAAGTATGCATCCATAATAGATACAAATGTATTAAGAACTCCTATCTCTGGATTATAATAAAAGAATACTACATTGTCAGTGGTTCAATAAGAACATAAGTGATAATGATGTGCTTGATAAAACTTTTTTTTCTGATGAGGCCTGGTTCCATTTGAATTGTTACATTAATGAGCAAAACATTCGAATGTGGACAACAGATAATCCATATTTCTTTAGGAAAACTACAATGCATTCTGAGAAAATAGGTATGTGGTTAGCAATTAGTCGAAGGAGAATAATTTGAGCTATTTTTTTCGACCAAACTATAAATGCTCAAAGATATCGAAACATTATGTTGGAACCTTTCATTAATCAGCTTCTTCAAATGTTTGCTCTAGCTAACATTACAAGTGATGACAGATTGATAAGTAAGAATCGTTTTCCAACACGCTCATGTGGCCTTATGCATTTAGATTTCTTTGTATTTCCTTATCTAAAAACTAAAGTTATACTTTAGACGATCTCCAAAACAATATTATTCACCTATGCTCTGATATGTTAGAAAATATATTCAATAACATGAAGCGGAGAATAAATTTATATATTGAACATAATAGACCACATATTCAACCATATTTATAATTTCAATTTTAAATTAAATATTTATAATTTCAATTTTAAATTAAATATTAGTAATTTCAATTCTAAATAATTATTTGTAATTTCAATTTTAAATTAAATATTTGTAATTTCATTTTTAAATTCAATATTAGTAATTTCAATTCTAAATTAATTATTTGTAATTTCAATTTTAAATTAATTATTTGTAATTTCAATTTTAAATTAAATATTTATAATTTCCATTTTAAATATTATTTGTAATTTGAATTTTAAATTAATTATTTGTAATTTCAATTTTAAATTAAATATTTATGATTTCAATTTTAAATTAAATATTAGTAATTTCAATTCTAAATAATTATTTGTAATTTCAATTTTAAATTAAATATTTGTAATTTCAATTTTAAATTAATTATTTGTAATTTCAATTTTAAATTAAATATTTATAATTTCAATTTTAAATTAAATATTAGTAATTTCAATTCTAAATTAATTATTTGTAATTTAAATTTTAAATTAAATATTTGTAATTTTAATTTTAAATTAAACACATAAGCAAAATTTTGGCAGCTTTTGACAAATAAATTTATGTCTTTCAAATTATGAAGTTTCTAATTTTGGTTGAATATTGAATAGAGATACGTTAGTATTATATGTTGAGCACTTGTGAAATATTGAAATATCGAAATAAAACAAAACACTTTTTTCGCAAAAATATACGTTTTTTTTTTAAATAAGCTACTGGCAGGCCACTGCGACGTCGGGTGTTTATAGACAGACACCCGTTAAATATTCTATTCTCAACTGCGGACACTTGATATTGTTCACTCAGTACATATTTAGTAACTCAATACTACAGTATCTACTAACTAAAATTCAATTACAAGAACGTATTTCACTGATGATATAATGGGAAAACTAGTCAGCATTCTTTATAACATGTGGAAAACAAACGCGCAACGATTGTTTATAACTTGTTAGACGACATGCGCTTATTTTATTTATACTCACAATTTTTTTTAATATGGGACATTTAGATACTTAAATACAAAGAAAAAGTCACATATGCCACAAATTCAACAACAGTTTACTGCGATTCTCTGCACGTTTTTATCATAAAGATTTATTAAATTCCCTGGTATTTAATATTGTGTGCGCTTTCTACGAATTACGCCGCCCATTAATCTGTTTGCAAAATGGACGATGAGGGCTTTTTTCATAATTTATACACGCATTTATAAATTTCTTTTGAGTACGGTGACCACCTATTGCATCCTATATTTTTAAATATTCATAGGGTTTTCCTATAAAAAATATTTAATAATAAGAAAATTAATTTGAAATGCGTTACTGTTATTTCATTACAATATTTTGCTGGATATTACTCCTATATAAAAATATGGAATAAGAAGAACAAACACAAGTATGACGATTTATAAGGAATAAATTATAGGAAATAAAGAAATTGATTTATTTATTTTTATATTACAGAAAAATATCTTCAAATAGTATGTATAATTCATATAATATAATTCAAGTAATTGTGAGAATAGTAACTAGTAGATAAGCAGTTGGGTTTCTGGGCCAAAATCCCATGTATTTTCTTGTGGTGGTTCATTTTCGTCTTTCAAGATCACTTGAGCTGTAAAATCACAGCTGAGTCACGCAAAACAAAGGTGTAGCTTTCCGCGGTCGTTTTCTAAATGTAGATCTCGATTTCGGAATTGGAACCGCGTCAAGTTAGGCGTAATTTCCAATGTTTCGTCCACTGTTACAATGGACATATTCAGGGCTGTATGTATATTTTCGTCAATTCGTAGTAGCTTGAAGAATGCTAGAACAGAGACCGGCACAACTTATATAGTGGGGACCAGGTTAGATGGTGGCCTGCTATTGGCTGGAGGCAATGAACCAATCGCGTGCGTCGTATGGGCGTTAGATTTCGTAGTTGAATTCAATAGAGCTTGCCACGTTGGATGTAACGTATAGCCATTAAGTCTCTATTAAGAGTGCGGGAATGTTTGTGAATTTCAATTGTTTCACGGAAATAATGCGATTCGCGGAACAGAAGCTTGACATCTTTGAATAGAATTTGATGACCGGAGTTGAGTTTGTGTTCTGACGCTGAACCGGCTATATTAAACAGTCTAGTATAACGTTCATGTTCGATCATACGCACATGAAGATGTCCCTTATAACAGTGGACGTGTTGGCAATTACGCCTAACAACCCGAAAACCGAGATCTCCAAGTATGAACGGGTTAGTCTGTTTATACATCTTCAGACCTGTCGCATATCTGGTTTGAATGGAAAATAAACAGATATAAAAAGGTGTGAATAGGTAATGAACAGTTATAAAACAGGTACAAATAAGTATAAACAGAATAACTCGTTCATACCTTTTTTGCGTTACTCAGCTATAACGCCACAGCTCAAATGATCTTGAAATGCGAAATTGAATCTCCATCAGAAAGTACAAGTGATTTTGACCCCGAAACTACATTGCTACCTATTGTCACTAAAACAAAATATTAAAGAAGAAGAAAGAATTCCTAAGTAGAAATTCGACGGTGGTTCGGAAACTACGTGACTTAACAACGAAGTTTCTTTGGCAAAAACATTTTATTTTTCAATAGAGTCTCCTGCTCGTTTAACACACTTATTTCAATGATATTTCAAATTAGTAATGCCTGCATTGCAGGTCGATGAATCCAAGTCCTCGAAATAGCTATTTACAGCAGCGATTGGCTCGGAATTAAACGAAAATTTCTTACCGCCGAGACATTTTTTCAGGTTTGAAAAGATCTTATACGCTGAGAGCTATATCTTGCAAATAGGGTGAATGAGGCACTAATTCAAATTCCAATTCATTAATTTTTGCCTTTGCAATCGCTGACTTGTGGGCAGGTGCCTTTTACTGATGGAAAAGCACTTTCTTCTTTGCCAAATTCGGCCGTTTTTCATTGATTTTCTCACTTAATTGTTGCAACAAATTGGCATAATACTCCCCATTTATTGGTTTCCCCTATTCTAAGTAGTTGACCAAGATAATTCCATCAGAATTCCAAAAAACAATTTCCATAACATTTCCTGCTGACAAAACCGTTTTTGCCTTCTTTGGTAACAGAAAACTTTTTTGTCCATGGTTTGGATTGTTCTTTGGTTTCGGGAATGTAATGGCGGACCCAGGAATCATTGACGTTTTAATGAAACGGCGTACAAAGTCCTTCTGATTAAACGTGCCATAAGGTCGTGAGAAACACTCAAACGATTCAGTTTTTGCTCCGGTGTGAGCAATCGCGGCACCCAACGCGCCTAATATTTATTCGTTTCCAATTCTACAGTTAAAATTCTATGCACACTGCCATTTGAGATGCCTACAATGTCTGCTATCCCGCGCACTTTTACTCGACGGTCATCCAAGACGATATGGTGGACTTTTTCAATCATATCCGGAACAGTAACAGTTTTTGGATGTTCACTACGGGGTTAGTCATTAGTGCTCATACGACCACGCTTAAATTCGGCAACCCAGTTCTTAGCCATTGATGACGAAGGAGCGGATACTAATAGTGTTGAATCTAGCTCTACTTTGATTTCGGTTGGTATTAAGCCTTTAAAATGAAAGTACCATATGATCATATATTTCTACCTTCTAGAAGGCAATGACATTTTTCTTTTTTAAACTTAAGTTGGTACCATAATTTAAGTTAACTTATTTTGCAGCGTGTGTGTGATATAGGTTATTTTATACTGATGACAGATTAGGTTTTGTCATTTTGACAAATAATTACATCCAAACGTTTCAGTTGAAAAAATAAAAAGTTTAATAATAAAAACGGCTACAATAAATGTTCAAAGTGAGCTCCTTCATTTTCTATGCATAGCGCAACTCTTCGTCTCATATTATTTAAGGCATTCCTTAAATTATGTGGTGTAATTTCCTCACAGACATTTCGGATAGCATTAGTAAGTTCTTCAATTGTATGTGGACGATTCGTAAATACTCTATTTTTTAGATGTGGATAAATGAAATAGTCCATAATTGTTAAATCCGGAGATCGTGGTGGAAAGTCTACTATTCGATTATCAAAGAATTCATGCAATAATTCCATCGTTTCTCTTGTCTTATGGGCTGTTGCATTATCTTGCTGGAAATATCCCTCGCGGAGCTCATCATCATGTAATTGATTTACAAATGCTAGCAATAAATTATTACGATATCGTTCTGCATTTATCGTATTATTAAAGAATATTGGACCAATATTCCGCCTACGAGAAACAGCAAGCCAAACGCCTATTTTTTGTGAATGCATGGGTGTTTCAAGAATTTCATGAGGATTTTCACTAGACCAGATGCGCATTGTTTGTTTATTTATATATCCTGATAAATGAAACCATGCTTCATCGGACCAGAAGGATTTGTCAAGAACGTCATCGTTATTAATCGTACCTAAGAACCACTGACAGTAATTAACTCTGGTTACATGATCGATTGGCAAAAGCTCTTGCACGCAATGAAATTTGTATGGAAATTTTTGTAAGTCTTTTTTAAGGATTCTCTGGCAGGTCCCATATGACAGTTGTGTTTGTTGTGAAAGCTTACGAATCGATTTCTTAGGTGATTGATTTATTCGTCCCTCAACATCTGCTATATTTTCAATTGTCCGCTTTAGTGGTCTACCAGCACCTAGTTTTCGAGACAAAGACCCTGTTTCACGGAATTTAACCACTGACTTTTGAATTAATTGCCGCAAACTGTCATATGTTGTTGGAGAATTTGGAAATTCTGCCCGAAATTCTTCTATAAAAGGCTGCAAGGAGAACGACCATTCTCCATTTTCTAATTTTACACCATTCCTAAAGTATGATTCGATCAGAAAATCTTTATGATTTATTGTAAACATTTTTAAGTGTCAATTAATAAATACATTAATGACAGATGAGTTTTATTTATCAGAACATACACATAATGACAGATGTATTTTATTTGTCACTACCAACACGATATTTTCAAGAAATAATTTCATGGCTTGCTAAAGGGTAAATATAAATGATCATATTGTACTATTATGTATGAGGTTAGAGAACTCTTACTTTACTCTTATGTTTATATCTTATATGTCTTACTTTTACTATATACTATATAATTTTATAATAAAATAATAAATTATTTTCCTACAAATGTTTTTATTCTACAGAAATAATAAATACTATATCATATATATTCGAAAATAATAATAGATGGACGTAACCTTCGTTAATTCGCTTCCTTTCTCAGCTAGCTCTTATAGTCTTGGGCACATGGACTTATATTTTCTTATCTCAGATGTTTATTCATTCATTTTAAAAGTTTATTTTTAAACTGTTATTTTCTTTTTACAAATTTGGTTCGTGGATTCTCGAGAAACAAAAACAAAGAACAGCTAATGTATTTAAAATTCTATGAAGCCTTTGTGATATGATTTCTTAATTTTGAATTATATTCCTTATTTTAATATTTATAATTTGACATTTATAAAAATAGGTGTTTTTTAAATTGGCATTTATCTGACCTTAGGTTATTGGATGATAGATGCCTCTTTCTCTTCTGGAAATTTTCTTTCTTTCTAATATTCCTGTTTATTATTTATTTAGGCAGTACCTATCTTCTTTGATTGCTATCTTTCTTTACTTCACTTCTTCCACACCTGATTGACACTATTTTAATATAACACGAAGTATGAGTTATTTCTCTTGAACAACACGAAGTACATGTTTACTATTTGGTGTCGAAACAATCAATTCTCAATTTTTTTCGGTCTCTACAAAAGCTATGCGTTTGTTCAGGTACCTCTTCTTCTTAGTTCTTAAATCCCTTTTTGGAATTTGTTGAAATTAGTATTTAAAATTAGCTCAATTTTTCCTATAACTTTCCAGGTAATTATTTTAATTAATATTTTTATTTTAAACAATTTAATTAATCTATCAAAATTTATTTTTAATAATATAAAATATTATTAAAAATCTGGTGTGAAGAACACAAATACAGGTTCAATATTAATATTTTTTGAGAACGTATCCGAACATATTCTTCCCCAGAGACGCAGATATGTATTTCCTTTTTTATGAATGTGTCTGAAGATATCCTTTCTCCAGCAGGGGCGTACCGACGAGCCTGTAGAAAGGCGAAATACGTATCTATGTCTCTGGGGAGGGATATGTTCGGACACGTTCACAAAAAATATTAATAGTGAACCTGTATTTGTGTCCTTCACACCAGATTTTTAATAATATTTTATATTATTAAAAATACCTTTGTATTATACAAAACTGGTGGGGTTTTACCCACGCATCTATGTTTCAATTATTCTATCGAAATTTCTATATTTTTCCAAAATTTCTGTTAATTGTTGAATTAATCCTGTTTTTGATGTTATAATATTGTTACTAATGATATGCTATTTCAATTAAATTCCTATTATGTTTAGTTATTCTACTAGTTTTTTTTTTGTAAATTGAGCCCTTTTTGAGTAATTTAAGTCTATTGTTGTTTTATTTTATTTGTTTTTTAGGTGAAAATCTTCCTTCAGTTAGTGTGTAGAATCCTGATGTCTATGAATTCTGTTCGGACGTTAATTTTGTTAATGGGTATTTTGGTTCCTTCTTTGACTTTTAACTGTTAGTTCTTCTTGCAGTGGTAGATATGGATATTATTCTGTCTAATGAAGTTGGATTTATTATATTACAAGGGTTTTTTAATAAAAATGTATTTTTCTTCTATAATATATCCTTTTTAGTAGTAGTCTTTTTTAGTTTTAGTATTAAGCAAAGAGGATTTTTCTAATTAAAATCCTGAAATGTCCTATCTTAAGGTAGCCTCTGGCCAATTTTTCTTTTATCTCGAAGAATTTTCTTTCAGTTTCACGGCTTCTGGTTTTAAAAATTTTATAATAATCTCATTTACTATCCATAACATGTAAGTACTTTGTCACTGCTCCCAACTCCACTTTCTCCATTATTACAAAATCACACGAGATGTTTACTTTGGCCTACTGTCAAAAACAGACTAATTGACAGATCGCTCTGTAACCTATTAAAGGATGATTTCACAGAATGGTAAAGAAGATTCGTGCAAATTCGCGCCATCTCTGTATTAGGCCACGTAGTTTCCAAACGATCCTCGTATGTAGGAATTTCTTAATTTTCTTGCCCGTATTATAATACACGTGGGGCATACAGGGTGGGGCACGGCAATCGGAGGTTTTTGAAATAACAATAAAATCGGCAGTTTTTGCTTTAAAAGAAATTTATTGGTAGGATTACATACGCAAGAATTTAGCATTTCATAATTTGCGGAAAATTACTTAAGGCATGTGATGTCCGTTTTAGTTTACGCATTGTTGTAGTCGTTCACGAAAATTGACTTCCACTCTTTCCAGCAGGTTTCTAGGAATTAGATTAACTTGTTGACATATCGCTTCCTTCAGTTCTTGTAACGTACGAGGTCTACCCTCGTAAACACGAGACTTGAGGGACCCCCATAGAAAGAAATCACATGTGGAAAAGTCGGGAGACCGAGGAGGCCATAAAACATCACCAAATCTCGAAATGAGATGATTAGGAAACAGAGTACGAAGAACAGCAATACACGCTCTGGCGGTGTGTGCCGTGGCTCCATCTTGCTGAAACCATAATTGTAGAGGATCCAAACCTCTTCTTTGCAATTCAGGGATAAAATAGGTGTTCAGCATATTAATGTAACGCGCCGATGTAACAGTAACGGTAACATCGTTTTGTTAAAAAAAATAGGGACCGAAACGCCAAACCTCCCCACTTTTGCACCAAACTGTAACCTTAGGATTGTGCAGCGGTTTTTGATGCAGCTCTTGAGGATTTTCGGCAACCCAATACCGACAATTTTGTCTATTGACAGCCCCATTAAGGTGGAAATGGGCTTCATCACTCATTACCACCGACATGTTTTCGTTCTGCTCATAAAGTGTAAGCATTTGTTGGGCAAAATTGACTCGTTGCTGGTAATCCCTTTCATTTAATTCCTGCACAACCACTATTTTGTATGGATGCAAATGTAATTCACCATGAAAAATCCTTCTTACAGTACGATTACTGATTCGCAGTCCGGCTGCATGAGCCCGAGCAGAGCGGCGTGGGCTTCGCAGTATCGCTTGTCTAACCCTTTCAACGTTCTCTGGAGTGCGCACTGTACGTTGGGATCCGAGCGGTTTTATTTTGAGTATTGAGCCTCGTATTCGAAGATTATGAACCCAACGTAGGATTGTGTTACGCGTGTGGACAGAGTCATTTCGATTAATATTGAATCTCCGACGAAATTCACGTTGAACCGTAGTCACTGATTCACCACTTCTAACGAAAGAATCATATGCAAATATGCGCTGTTCTAGCGTCCACGGCTTCATGACAGTAACTGACAGTAAAATGCTTTGAGTCAGGGAAGGTATCCCCACCTGTCAAATGCCCTTTCCTTTTCTAATGGTCAAATATTATGCATTCTAAAAACATCCGGTTCCTGTGCCCCACCCTGTATAAAATAAAAACGAAACGACGTAAAAAGTTCCCTTGCACGTAGTGGGCTGGAAATTAAAACAAAATGTATGCGACATTTACGTTTCGGCTGCGTCGATCAAAATTAAATATTAGGAATATTATGTTACACTGTATCTTTCATATTAAAATTAAGATTTGAATTTACATATTCAAATAAATAGCTACATGCAATTATGTTTTAGAGTTTTAGAACGGACTGACAACATGCACTATCGCAAATACCTAATTATATTAATACGGAATGTAGCTACGATTTTTAGGATTGCATGGGCGTAAGCTTCCTTGATTAATTAAAAAAGTAAAAAACGATAACTGGGCAATATTATGCTGATTGCTAACACGTTTTGATTCAGAACTGACGAAAAAACGCATTTGTTAGAGAAACGAATGATATCACGAAAATACGCCTTCTTATTCGTCAACCCTTGCTACAAAAAAAATTTGTCGAATTGTGCTACGAATTGCGGCCACATCCATCATATTCGCCAGATCTGGCTCCCAGTGATTTTTTTTATTTTCAAATTTAAAAAATGGCTCGGTGGGAAGACATGTCGCACAAAAGATGAAGCGCAATCCAAGACAAATGCATATTCTGCAGAGTTTGTTTCCGAAAGATTACTATTTCGGTGGTTTGAAAAAATTGTGTGGACTTGCAAGGGGATTATGTTGAAAAATAAAATATATTTCATTGCGAAGTCACTCTCCCGTCAAACTGCCCTCATATACATACAATTATCAACAAATATGATTAGAATTCTTCAAAAAATTTAAACACTAATTGAATAAGTAACGAATATTGCAATAGAACTATCATATATAACTAAGATATTTCTCGCCATTTGACTTTAATATCTGTTTAAACGCGAAATCTTCAAAGGAATACGCACAAATTTACTTTTACCTTCAGTGAATTAAATATTTAATGAATATTTCCTTTATCGTTTTCACCATCGTCGACTACTGTATAATTATTTCAAACATTTTATAGGAAGATACGTACCCGGATATCTCAGATTTTAATCTTTCACTTGAACCTTTGATACGATTTCATTTCAAACCGTTTAATATTAACTAAGTCTTTAATTTCTCGAGCGTACAGTGTTTACATAGCAAATGTAAAAGAACACAATAAATCAAACCCGAGAGGTTTGAGAAAATTTCTTGTGAAAACAATAAACGTAAATCCACTAGAATTTCTTGTATGTAGTCTCTTTAATAATGACACTAAATTTTTCGAACCTTTAGACATAGTTAATGCATTCGCCCACTAACGTATTGTCGATCTGTCACCTTTCCTGCGATTACTGTATGTTATGTCACATATTTTCTAAGTTTACTGCGGTCACCAAGCTTTTTAGTATGTGACTGCAGGTTTGTATTTCTCTTGTCATTAGTTATGATTATGAATCTTTCCATAAAAACAGAAACCTTTCCTGATCTATGGAAGCGAACAGTTGCTTGTCCCGTTCATAAAAAAGGAGATAAGTTATTGTTGTCAAACTATCGTCCTATTTCCATTCTGTCAAATTTTGCGAAGGCCTTTGAACAAGTTATATATTCCAGAATTTATGGAAATATTAGTCAGTTCTTATACCAAAACCGGCATGGCTTTCTTTCCTGAGCGTTCCATACTGACTAATTTGTGTAGTGTCTCTCAAGTCTTGAGTGAGGTTCTGGATAGGCCTTACTTTCTAAACTATGCTCCTATGGCTTTGCGCAATTTTCTTTAAATTTCATGAATTCGTATTTAAAAATTTCTTACGTGTCTTACAATAGGTTTCGCTCATTTCAATTCACTTCATTATTATTATTATTATTATTATTATCTAGTGTGTTTCATGGCTCCAACTTGGAACCAATTCTTTTCGTGTTGTTTATCAACGACCTGCTGGCTACTCTCACCTGTCTAGTTTTAGCATATTCGGATGATTTAAAGATATACTCCGAAATAAATAACATCGACGATACTTCTCTTCTGCAAGATAATTTGAATATTATCTCGAACTGGTGTAATAGTTTTAAATTCTAATTAAATACTAACAAATGCTGTTCTGTGAGTTACATCAGCTCCAAATTTCCTATAGTGTCGCAGTATATAATTAATAATACTTATTTGCGGTAGGAAAACTGTTATTAAAGACCTATGTATAATTGTATACTAGTTGCTTTAGAATTGTCTTTTAAGCAACAATTGCAAATTGTGTGTACATCCTCCTGCAAACGTCTGGATTATTATGCGTGTTTCTACACCTTTTAATAACATTGAATTGCTTAAGGTGCTGTATTTCGCTTTTGTTGTTAACAAAATGGATTATTCAGCTATTGTTCCTTTCTATACCTCCCATTGATTACTTTTGGATAGAATACACAAGCGATTTCTAAAATTTCTGCTTTCAAAATTGATGGAGCATATCCACCGACTGGAATATGTCAGGGAGGTTTGCTGTAGCGACACAACCTGCCTTCACTCTCGGACAGAAGGGATCATCAGTGTGCTACATTCTTGTTAAAACTAGTAAATAATAAGATTGATAGCTCGTTCCTTTTGTCAAGAATTTCCTTACACGTGCCGAGGCTTCACTCACGTTTTAACTGCGTCGCCTACGACGAGAACCAATGTGTTGCAGCGTTCTCCTTTTAACATTATGAGCACTACTGCCAACAAATTTTTTGATGATTTTTTCGTTTTTAATTAGGCTAGTTAACCTTTTATTAGTTTATTTTTTGTATTAATTATAATGTTAATCACCTGTTAGATATTAAAGACTATTATTCTTATTATTATCATTAAAAAAACATAACAAAAAAAACAGAAAACGAGTCAGCGGATAAGCATTTCGGAAAATATTAAACGTATCCTTAATATTAAAATATAGGTGTCATGAAAGATAACTACAGTAGGAAGAACGGTATCACATAATCTTTAGTAATGAGTAACGATTATCTTTATAGATACAGATTTCGTGAAAAAAAACGCGAAAAAGAGAGAGCATGAAACTTATAAACTTGGATGTATATTACCAAGATATACATTTGAATCGAAATCACTTCTAATGTTGATTCGTTATATCCAAGATGACGTAAAATACATAAATAATCTACAATGTCCCGCTACACTTGTTTATGTCTTGAATAATCAGCTATAGCATCCATAAATAGTAGAAACTAAACGGAAATTCCAAAAGGTACGCGCGAAATGCTGTTTAGTTAGTTGAATGACTACCTATAGTAACAAAAAAATCCATAAAAATCGATAGTATTATCTGATTAGGTCAATGGTGCACTTCTCCCTTTGTCAATGTCGTGGAGGTCGAAGCAGGGTGTTGTGTATTCTTTACATCTAAGGGAGGAATTAAAAATTTCGCCAAACAACTACAAGAAACTATCCAACATAGCGCATTATATTTTTGTTCCTAGTTATTCTATTTTCTAGTATTATTCTATTTTTTATTATATTATTAATTGCGAGGGCGTGTTGGTAATTAAATGTTTCGGTCGCACTGACTCTACTCTACAATATATTAGATAATTGTATTGAGCAATATGTTCCGAAGTATTTCATTAATACAGGAAATTTTCCCCCGTGGTTTTCGACTGAAACTAAACGACTTATTAAAAGAAGAAATAGTGCCTTCAAGAGATATCGGAGAATTGCGGTTAACATAAATACATACATATAATAGATTCAAATTTTTAAGAAAAGCTTCTAAAACCAGTATTTCAACTGACTATAAGCGATTTATATCTTACATTAAGAATAACTTAAATTCTAACTCGTCGTTATTTTGGCATTACACTAACTCCAAAAGGCAAACAAGAGGTCTCCCTAGGAATATAACATTTGGTGAGGCAGCGTCTGATAATTCTAGTATTATTGGCAATTGGTTTGCCGAGATTTATCAGATGGTCGATGCTAATTATCAGCAGGTCGATACTAAATTGGATTTAACTCACTACGATAATTCTATCACAGTCAAAGAGATAGTTATAGATTCGGACCTTGTTTTTGAAAAGTTGAGTTCTCTTACTCCTCGGTATCTTTAAGCCATGATTGTGTACTAGTATAATTTCTAAAATACTGTACCCTTTTCATGGCCATGGCCTTTGTCTATTTTATACAATTTATCAATAGGTTGTGGAGTTTTTCCCGCAAAATGGAAGGCTTCACTTATTGTTCCAACTTATAAATCTGGTGCTAGCTCGGACATACGTAATTATCGTCCTATCACTAACTTGCCTGTTATTGGCAAGGTACTTGAATTGCTGGTGGCTGATAGAATACTTGCATCTTATTCTGAAGTAATTGCCTCTAAACAACATGGATTCGTCCGCGGTCGTAGTACTGAGACAAACTTATTAACATATTGTAACTAAATTTTGTAGCAGTCGATAATGTGGTTTTGCTGTTCACTCCACATCATAGAAATGCCAAAATAAAATTAGAGTTTATTACTCTTAAGCCACAAAGGAAGAACTTCCTCGCAACTTCTGCACACCTTATGAGGAGCCCAGGCTTTGTCTTGATCCCAAAATTTCAACTTGAAATAGCAAGTTGAAACGCATTTGTTGACTTTGGATCGCAAACGCGATTAATAACGTATTTCAGCCCCCAATTTAACGAAGTTAAGATATGTTCCGAAGGACTTTCGATTCCGATTAATAACGGTTAATTAAACCTAGATGCACTGTTGCACATCCGTAATGAAGCAACAACCGAAACAATGAATTGAGACTGGTACAAATACTCCAGAGATGCCAAAGACCGTATACTCAGGCGGAAAAGTTACTCTTTTTTGGAACTGCAGCAGAATTCTTCTCACCAATTATCTTCAGACAAGTAAAACGATAACAAGCGATTACTATGCATTTAAAAAGCCCCACTTGAAGAAGAAATGAGTGCTATTTCTCCAGAATAACTTACTTGTCTACACTTTGACTGTTTCAATAAAAAAAATCTTGAACTGTATTCGAACTGCTAATCCACCTTATTCATCAGATGTGGCTCCTTCAGACTTTTTCCTTTTTCCAAACCTAAAGCTCCGTGGCAAGATTTGGGTCGAATGAGAAGGCAACGCATTTTTCGAACAGTTTAATTAATCTAACTTTTCTGAAGGTTAAAAAGACTGGGATGACACTTATTTCAGGTGTAGTACATATGCTGCATTTAAGTATGGAATTCGATGTCGATTATGACCACCGCCAGCATGTTTACAACAATCAATTCTTTGGAGTTAATTTTCAACCACTCTTCCACACATGTCTGCCGAAACGTTGGAAATTTCGCGTTCGATATTGTTCCTAGCTCCTCTAATGTTGTTGTCTTGTTGGCATAAACCAACGACTTAACGTGACTCCATACAAATAAATCCAACGGCGTTATATCGCACGAGCGCATTTCCCTTTCAATAGATCAATTGTTTGACCAGCTGTGTGGCATGTAGCACCATCTTGTTGGAACCATATATCACCGATTTTAAGTCCATCCAATTCTGGCCAAACATAGTCTTCCGATATGACACTATAGCGAACTCCATTATTTTCATCGACGAAAGAATACGGCCAATCACACCTCCGCTCCGGCATGAAATCCACACCGCGCGGTCACTTTTTGTGGATGTAATGGAGTCTCTTGAAACACATGTGGATTTGTTGCAGTCCAATAACGCATATTTTGCTTATTGACAAAAGCCATTAAGCCAAAAATGAGCTTCATCGCTAAAGATGATTTTTCAATGAAATTCAGGATTTTCTTCAAACTTTTGCAGAGCCCAATCGTAGAAGTTTTGGCGCTTCAAATGATCAAGAGGCTTCACTTCTTGAGTTAGTTTGACCTTATAAAGGTGTAAGGCAAGATCTTTACGCAAAATTAGCCACAATGTGGACTGAGATTCTCAAATTCCTATGAACGGCGTGGAAACGACTGATTTGGCTCATTTTGAACTGAATTACTTAAGGCTGCGATATCTTCGATACTTCGACCGGTGCATTATCTCATTGGCACAAGAACATTGAATAGTAAATATGTTGACTCGAATTTTTTAATTATCGCACGCACAGCCTGTCTGGTGGGACGATTAATACGATCGAAAATTGGAGTAAGCGACCACCGACTCAGAATTTCGGTAGTGATTTTTAATCATTTCCAAACGTTACTCGTTCGTAAACTCCACCATCGTAAAATGTAAACCTTGAGTGACGTTTTGACTTTGACATATCATTAAAAAAATTTAAGGGTGCGTTTGTATTTATATACAAAATAGTTATGTCCCTATTGAAAAACCCAATATTTACTTTTTTGGTTATAATTTAGTTGCGGCATTTTTTACTTTAATTTACGTACAGTTCGCTTTTGTCTTTTCTTCTATACAATTATATCACCCTTTAAATTGATTCCGTCTCCTGAGCAATAAAGATACGTTATCATTATCTTGTGCTTCCGGAGATTATATAGGTATAAGATAATTTAAAAAATTCTATCTTATATTTAAACGTTCATTTAAAATTAAACGATCATAGATTCTAAGCCCATCCTTATCAAAGTTTCCATACTATTTTTTGGACACATACATTAATTAAACACGAAATTAATTTTGTTGTCAAATTGATGAAATTGATGAAGGTTAATACAAATTACATTTAACTTATAGCCTATTAAATATATTCCGATGTTCTCTATCCCATCTACTATGGATAATACATATTCAATTATAAATTACTAAACAATTCAATTTAAGGATCTAAAATTTATGCAATAACGAATTAGAAATTAGATAGCTAACGATACCACAAGACCAATACAGAGCAAACGAATACATTTTCCTAAATAAATGAAACGTTTTAAGACCTGTCTACTGATAAATACATAGCACTAATTTAAAATTTAAAATACAGAGCTCGATAAGTTAATGGAAATTTAGTGCACTTCCAAATACATTATACAAAAGATGCAAAAAATATTCGATGTTTAAAGGACGTGGTTGTTCGTTAATGTTAGCTACGCCAGATGGCAATACCGTGTCCGGTTCATAAAATGTTCTTAACCCTGGCGCTGTCTTGCAGCTCAAGTATTTTAATTATTAAATATGTTGACGTTTCTGTTAGGTACGTTTTGCATATTTGAGGAATTTTTTATCACGTTTTCAAATTGCTTTTATACATCCGAATTCGTGAAGATTGTTACTTAAATTTTAAACAGACAGAAACAAGGAAAATCCCTAACCACAATATAAATTAATAAACTCGAAATACGTATTTCGGCAACTAAGTTGCCATTTTCAGTAGAGCAATATTAAAAGGAAACATAATGTTAAACGTAGCATCTTTAGCTGAGGTTCCACCGCGGACAAAAAAATGGAAGCACCTACGTTGATCTAGAGGTTACTTTTTATTAATTTTAGCCATTGCAATTATGATTTTCACGTCTTGATAACTTCAAAGAATGTCATAAAGTTAGTAGCGTTTCATTAAAGAAGAACCTTGCAAATGTAAGTTTTAAAAGTCTTTCTTTGGAGACTGTGTTTTAGTAAAAACTTAAAAAAGGTACATAACCCCTTACCACAATTATTCGTATCCTAAATACGTATTTCGACAACTAAGTTGTCATCATCAGTAGGTAAAACCACTAATCAAGGTGTCGCCCATGGGGCACAGTAAAGCTAGCACATCTGATCACGCAACAACTTTACACGGCGTCCACTATACACTGACTTAACAATACAAATATATCGACTGAAAATTACGACAAAATTACCTCTCTTAAGGAAACGGCACCCGCATGTGTTTGTACTCTTTTTGAACCGTCTACGACCTTTTTACCTCCTTTTCTAAGAATGAAAAGAGATGAAGAGAGAAAAGAGATATGAATGCTTTCGTATGCGTGAAGATCGCGGGGATTATTGATGGCCTTGACAAGTTTTAACCCTTTAATCGACATATTGTGTGGTGTATTTAAAGCATGGTTGGCAACGTTAGATTTTTCTTGTCTATTGTATTTAATATATGATATAATGGCTTTGACATAGAAATAATCAGTAAATAATTAGAAAAAGAAAATTAAAAAATACAATCCGCGAATCCACATGTTTGGTATCTCAAAGTAACCAGAAGAAAAAGTACATGTATTTACCATACCACCCTATCACGAAAAACATTAATAAATTTGTGAAAGAACGAGGTCTCCAAGTTGCCTTTCGGTCCGAAAATACTATCAAAAGTCTCCTAGGGAATACCAACGATAAAGTTAATTTTAATTCGAAATCAGGTAAATACGAAATTAATTGCGATGATTGTAATTTGAAATATATAGGCCAAACAAAACGATCAATAATAACCCGGTTTAAAGAACACCTATCACATATTAAATACAATAGACCAGAAAAATCTAACGTTGAAAACCATGCTTTAAATACACTACACAATATGTCGATTAAAGGGTTAAAACTTGTCAAGGCCATCAATAATCCCAGAGATCTTGACGCATACGAAAGCATTTATATCGCTAAAAACAAACAGAACTCGATGAACGGAGATAAGGGACCGATCGCTTACAGCTGTCTCTTTTCATTCTTAGAAAAGGAGGTAAAGAGGTCGTAGACGGTTCAAAAAGAGTATAAACACATGCGGGTGCCGTTTCCTTAAGAGAGGTAATTTTTTCGTAATTTTCAGTCGATATATTTTTATTTTTAAGTCAGTGTAGCCACTTTATCTACACCATTGATCAGCCAATTGAAGATTGCGTAACAATTCTTTGCAATCGTTCAACAATCAAACACTAGAAAAGATTTTAAAAACGTATACTAGCACGTGACAATCAGATCATTAATAAAAATATAAAATATAAGGGTCCTAGAGTAGATCCTTGAGGAACGTCTAGCGATGCAGTATACAGCCTGAATTGAGAGCCATTGAAATAGATTTATAAAATGAGATTAGTTGAAGTAAGCCATTCAAGAAACCGCAAGTATTCAACTTGGTTAATAGTATGGAACGATTATTGTAATTGAATGCTTTGATAAAATCGGTATAAATTACATCTACTTGTACTTGAGCATCTAAATCTTCACTAATATATTCGGTTATTTTGGCCAAATTAGTAATGGTGGACCTAGCTACAATGCTATAGATTAACATTTAAAAATAATTTGTTTCAAAAACTAATAATAAGTTTTACTTTAATTTAAATTCTAACCCACATAACTGAAGTTCAACCAAATAATAGAAATTTACTTATTGCTATATGTAATCAGATTTCACAGTTAACAAATTGTGGTTTTGAGATTCTGCTATCTAAAACTCTCATTATTCATAGTTAACTTTGTAATATATTCCAGAATGATCACTGTTTATTCAATAAATGCAATTATCATAACTTCACATAATACTATCATCGAAACAATCCATGCTTCTAATGCGAGCACATGTAAAACTCAGATTCCTACTAGTAGCAATATCCAATTATCCAAATTACAATACCAATGGTATAAAATGGCATACTGACCCTAATGAATAATTAATTCATTACGTAAAACTATGCATGTAAAATGTTTAAATGCACACCATTGATTATTCTATTGAGAATCACATACAAAGTTGTAATATAAACAGAAATGGTTATGTATATAACGCCACTAACTAAAAGGGGTATATAGACTAAATTAACTTTAGATTATTTACTATTAATTAACTAAACTAATTTAAATATAGTAATAATAATAATAATGACAATAATGATTTTTCCATTTTGGGTTCGTAATAATGCACTCATTATGAAACCCAAAATAATTTTCAATGTTAGCGTTGTTCGAACACAGAAATAAATATCATTGCTGTCATTTGATTTTAAGAATTTAAGTACATTTGACAGATATGATATATGTACGTAGGCTACACAAACAACGTGTATTGTATACAATTGACAATAAGATATATAGCTTCTATGTCACTCATGTTTATATTTTTAAATAAAATATCAAGTAATGTTAACGAAAATTCATAAATAATATGTAACATAATACGAGGGATACGCTACAATTACTGAGAATAAAAGAATCTAGTTACCTATGAAAAATAAATTGTTGTTTATTAAATAGTGCATTATTTTATCTGTCAAATGCAGTTTAGTTTGTGCAATTTAGTTGAATAGTGTCTGAGAAGTAAAATGGAATTATCACAAGCAACTTTCGGATAATAATTTACTATTATTTCATGAGAGGCTTTAGCACGTATGAGCGTGAAGAAAGTTTAAAATCGGCATTTGGAGATCTCGCACCATCATTGGCTACTGTTTATATATATACTGTTTATACTATAGATGGTATAAAGAATGTGAACGTGGTTGTAACTCGGTTGCACACAGAAAAGGAGCTTGCCCTCCTTCAACTGTTGTTAATCCCAAAAATATTGCTGCAGTGAAGAAGATGGTGGAATAGGACAACCGCATTATCTATGCAATGATAGAGCCCAAACTGAAGATTGGATCCTCGCAAGTGAGATCAATATTGCAGGAACATTTACATTTGAAAAAGGTTGTAGCTCGGTTTGTACCCCATATCTGACAGATTTATAAAAAGCAGAACGTGTTAGAATTTGTCAACAAATTTTAGATATGTTGAATGCTGGAGGCCATCAAATTATTTCTAAAATTGTAACTGTAACTGAAAAAGTAATGTACGCAGTATTTTTTAGAAGTACGGGTTTGGTGTCCGCAATTAAATTAGAAAATCAGAAGACAGTTACCGCTAAATGCTATGTTGAAAATTGTTTGCCTAGTGTCTTCAGTAAAGTGCCAAAAAAGGGAATTATATTACATCATGAAAACAAAATCAAAGTTATAGAACATCTTCCTTATTTTTTAAGCTCAAAAAACATATGAGAGAGAAAAGGTTCCAGTCAGAAGAGGAGATTTATATCGCCGTTAAGTGTTTTTTGATAGTACCCCTAAAAACAGCTGACTGAACGCTTTTGAACTATGGAAGGAAAGAATGGTTAAGTTTATTATTGTTGATGGCAATTACTTTGATCAAATTAAAATAAAAATTCTGTACACTTTTGAAGCAAAAGTATTTTTAATAATATAAAATATTATTAAAAATGGGGTGTGAAGAACACAATACCAGTTATATATTTGTGAATGTATCTCCTCTCCAGAGACGCAGATACGTATTTCACCTTTCTACAGGATCGTCGGTACGCCCCTGCTGGAGAAGAAATACATTCAACCAAACATAACTACCTTGCTATCAAACAGAAATTATTAAGACAGAGCGTGAATACAGAGCGTGAAATACGTATCTGCGTCTCTGGAGAGGAGATACATTCACAAATATATAACTGGCATTGTGTTCTTCACACCCCATTTTTAATAATATTTTATATTATTAAAAATACTTTTGTATTATACAAATTTGTGTGGTTTTACCCACTCATGTATGTTTCAAATTATTTTGTTATATACGCATTCGGTTCGCCCGACAAGTAGTGAAGACACGATAATACAGTTTTTATAGATATGGTTGTTACCGTCTATAGAAACACGTTGCTTAGTTCGGCAGTTATTATGTAGACAGCGCTGAATATTCTTTCACGCTCTGTCTTAATAATTTCTGTTTGATAGCAAGGTAGTTAACTTTATGAAGCTTTCTATTCTCAATTATTGTAGCATTCTTCTCATATACTTCGCGGATAGCAATATTTAAATTTGAAAATGTCAAGTATCAATGTGACCGACCAACTGCTTACTTTATATAAAAATTAAACTCTGAACTTTCAAATTAAATAATAAAAAACACGTTTCATAAGGCCTTTTGCCGCACTCGTTCTTTAGAAAACTCGTACAGCAAAATGATGCCTTATGATACTTGTGTCCTAATATACTATATTAAGTGTCAAACAGTAGAACAAAATATAGGCACAAAAAATGCATTAACAACAAATCAAATAAAATTATAAAGAAATTAACAAAACAAGAAAATTAACTTAATCAAATTTAATATTCATGTATGAATAAAAATATTTTACATAAAAAAATGCTTTTTTTCTCTCCATGGCAAAACTAATTTAAGAATTAAGCTATAGATAAATCCTTCACTGGTGTATAACTGGTTGCCTACTAAGCCGCTAATGCATTGACAATTTTCTTTTTAAAGTTACACATAGAAAAAATGTATTTGTAATATGTAATAAAAAAGAAGACGGTATACCGTTTATTTTTGATTTAAAAAAAAATACCAAAGCATTTAAATTTTATACTTGATTTCTAATGACCAAATCTGTAATTAGAATTTCAATACCACTTATCTATGTTCCAAAAATTTTGTTTTAATTTTTTTCATCGCATTTCTTATTTTATTTTTTGTGGTTGAAGGCTTTGACTTGAAAACGTCAAACACTAATTTATCTGTCAAAAATAACTTAGAACTGTAATTCTGTAATTTTTTTGTGAAAATGTTAACGTTATCACAAAAAATATATTTTGGTATTTGGGAAAAGAGCTACCGTCGCGTTGCAGAAGAATTTAATGAAAAATTTCCCGGAGTAACTGTTTCCCGTATGGGTACAAGGAAGATGGTAAAAAATTTTTTGGAAACTGGTTCTGTTCTTAATTTAAAGAAAACGAAAATAGTACGTGATGAAGATGATGCTTCTACAGTTTTAATTTTGGATTCTGTGGAAGATAATCCTAACGTTTCATTACGGAGACGGGCGCTTCGACTAAATATGAGCAAATCTCATATTCAAAGAGTTTTGATGGAACGTAAATTATACCCCTATAAACCTAGTTTTAATCATACATTAGAACCGAGAGATGTTGAAAAGCGTCTTTATTTTTGCATGTGGATGGGAGATAAAACAATGGAAAACCAAAATTTTCACAAAAGCATTGTATTTTCCGATGAAGCAACTTTTTCTAGCAATGGTACAGTTTCGTCACAATATGTTCGTAATTGGAGTGATACTAATCCTCACTTTAGAATTGCATCAAAACGTCAATATTTTGTTAAGGTAAACGTATGGTGTGCTGTTTCTTACCATGGAATAATAGGATCATATCCTTTTGATGCTAATGTAAATCAGCACAATTATTTGGAAATGTTGAGCAACTTTTTCTGTGATGGTTTAAGTGAACTCTCACTTGCTTATCGGCCGAGGATGTACTTTTAACATGATAGTTGTCCGGCCCACCGTTCGCGCATTGTTGCTGCCTGACTCTATCAAAAATTCGAAAATAGTTGGATTGGCAGTAATAGTCCTGTTTTGTGGCCTCCAAGAAGCCGTGACCTAACTATTTTAGATTTTTATTTATGGTAACGAGTAGTTATACTATGCCGGTTCTGGCCCAAAATCCCATGTATTTTCTTATGGAGGTTCATTTTGCCCTTTTTCAATTTGGACATATTAATCCGGGACACCTCTATATACAGTCGTAGATCTGTAAACAGATCTATGAATGTATATAGAGGGTGTCCCACTGAATGTTCGCGGGGGGTGAGTTTTACATAGGGGTGAGAAGCTTGCAAGGCGGTTATTATTATAATTTATGCGGGGGGGTGAGTTTTACATAGGGGTGAGAAGCTTGCAAGGCGGTTATCGGCGCTAGCGCGTATGATTTCAGAGGTGATTTCATCTTTATTAGTTCGTTTGCTCCTTTTCTTCGGACCAGTTCATTCCTGTTTCATATTCGTTCAGAGATATTTAGAAGAGAG
This sequence comes from Melolontha melolontha, assembly GCA_935421215.2. Classification (NCBI taxonomy): domain Eukaryota; kingdom Metazoa; phylum Arthropoda; class Insecta; order Coleoptera; family Scarabaeidae; genus Melolontha; species Melolontha melolontha. The sequence continues at coordinate 43,467,548 of OW285239.1, read as the reverse complement.
ATGACGTCACATATTTAGAATTATTTGATTTTTTTTATTTTTAAAAATATCACATTTAAAATTTTTTTATATTTTTAATGTCGGGACGTCGAAGAATCGAACTCGGGTCCTTCTAGGTGTAAGACAGACACCTTAACCGTTCGGCCACACCCGAGATGTAAATTGGATATTGTAAAACGCATAAGTAGTCTATTACAAAATGTGGAAACTCAACTTTAAATAACTTAGAGATATTATTCATTAAATTCGCGTCTAATTTACATATAATTAGTATTAATTATCCCCGTTTAATACTCGATATATTTTACATTTTTCAGTAGATATCAACCGTAATTTTGTGTGTAATATTAGAATTAGAGGTAAATATATCGACACAGGTCATTGAGTAGATATGTGGATTGTTCGATAAACTGCTTTTCATGAAAGATAGTATCTTCCCTCATTTTAAGAGAGGCGATGATGAATTGATTGTAATTATTCGATTTTTTCTATTTTTAAAAATATCACATTTATATTTTTAATGTCGGGACGTCGGGGAATCGAACTCGGATTCTTTAGAGTGAGACGCCGGGATTCTATCACGAGACCACGCTGGGTAATATGAATAGAATATTTTATAAGTTATATATATTATCTAACCTATTACTATAAATTATTTTTCCAAGTTAAATTAGAATTACTATCATAGGTAGATATATCGATCGAGTCTTAATAATCATTAAATTTACGTTTAATTTGCATATAATACTCAATATATTTGACGACCATAGTTTTGTGTGCAGGATATCGGTTGTAGTTCAACATATTTAAAATTTTTTATATTTTTAATGTCAGAGTGTCGGGAATCGAACGTGGGCCATGCTTCGCATAAGCCTGCTTCTTAGACGCTAGACCATACGCCCCCCCAGAATTTAATTTTTTATAACTTACCTATATTGTCTGACTTATCCCAAATTATTATAAATTATTTTTCCAAGTTAAATTAGAATTACTATTATAGGCGGATATATCGATCGGGTCTTAATAATCGATAAATTTACGTTTAATTTACATATAATTAGTATTAATTACTCCGTTTAATACTCGATATATTTGACAACCATAATTTTGTGAGTAATAATGCTTAGCTAAAAATAAAACATAGTTTCATATAGGATAAAATTTTATTTAGGCAGCATCTATTTTTAGCATAATATACAGTAATATACAGAGCATCTAGGGGTTACAATGCAAGTACATAGATCAAAACAAGTCTATACATGTCTTAACAGATATAGACTCGTAGTTTTGTAGGCAGGAGATCAGTATGGAAGGGACAAAGATATATAAATAATATTTCTACTGTAAAATATATACATAGTGGTTTCGGTGTTTATCCCAATCTGTGCCTTTCGTATCGCGTAATATAATCAAGTATAATGGATCTGAAATTAGATCCGATGGAAAAATATAACCAATTTATACAAGTAATCGGAGAAGATTTACCCAACGAAATTCGCAGGTGGTTATTCTCATCGCAGTTGACATTGACGGATTGTGGATTTATAGCGGCATTCGGTTATCAGAATAGACGATATTTTAACATCGATGATTTAATGAACGTGATAGAATATTGCAATCCTAATATAGATTGTGAGAAACAGACAGCGATTTACGAGGAATATTATTTAATACTTGAACCAGAAGCTGATTACCTCGAGAATATATATGTTTTCGACATAGAAGCTTCACGAGTGTTAAGTTTACGTGGACAATATCCGAAGACACATATAATCCAGTATCCTATACATAGGTACCCTGAATTCGATTATAATAAAGATATTATATGTGATGGAGGAGGCTACGTTGTATACGGATATGATAAATAGTTCGCCACCTCAGTCGTATTTTCGAGTTCGTCTTGAACGTATGCTGATAAATATTATACATCGATACATATAAAGCGTGAAATGGCAAAACAAGAAGAAAAAGTGTTTCAAGTTATACAAAATTTAGAAAATAATTTCGGTATGCTAGATGATATATCTAAAACGACAATCCAACACATACCGCTTCATATTCTTCAAACAAAGGTGAAGACAGGATCCCTAAGACGAAACTGACACAAGATTCCTATAGAGAAAAGAGCTGATCTAGAAGATTATTTACCTTGTGATAGACATTACAATCAAGTGGACCAGGGCGATCATATAGATGGATTTCCGCCAGCAAAAATTAAGTGTTGATTCTGTTTAATATCACATTAAGATGTATATAAATATGTAAATTTAAAATAAAAAAGATGTAAAGTCATTTATGTTTTATTTATAAAGTATAATGTAGGGTATAGTTTCCCACCTCAGTCATATTTTCGCGTTCGTCTTCAATGGATGATAATAAATAGTGTACATCGATATATAAATATATAAATTGTAAAATGGTAATTCAAGAAGATAAAGTGTATCAAGTTATACAAAAGTTAGAAGATAAGTTCGGTATGTTAGATGATATATCTAAAACAACAATCCAACACATACCGCTTCATATTCTCCAAACAAAGGTGAAGACAGGATCCTTAAGACGAAACTGGCACAAGATTCCTATAGAGAAAAGAGCTGATCTAGAGGATTATTTACCCTGTGATAGACATTACAATCAACTGGACCAGGGCGATCATATAGATGGATTTCCGCCAGCAAAAATTAAGTGTAGGTTCTGTTTATTAGCATATTAAAATATATATAACTATGTAAATTAGAAATAAAAAAATATATCAATTCATCTATGTTTTATTTATAAGGTATAATATATAAGTAATGTTAATAAAATCGTAATATATTTTTATTGACTACCCATGAATTGTGCGAGTTGTTCAACCTACACCACTTTACGTAAGGGGTGTCTTTTGATAAGATGTGAACGTTTGAATATCTTTCCCCCAATTCATTATTAAAACTAGCAATAAGAAAATAATTAATATGAGGTAAAAATCTAATACTCTTATAAAAAAATATTGGCAATAAGTAAGATACTGGAAACTTAATTTCAAAATCTTGTAAAACATCTTTCGGAAAATATGTATATTCAAGTACGATTAAAAATAATATGAGACCCGTTTCCAAAAAAATACTGATATATAAGATATATATATAATAGATTACAAAGCAGAGTTAACGCAGGCGCTTTAAACATTATATTATATCGTAGGTATATATCTGATAAAAAGAGGGTCAAGATATAGGAAAAAGAGATACCTGCAACTGCATATTCATTGCTATCGAGACTGTATTTAGAAATAGATATAAATGTATCTATTATCTACAATATAATAAAGAAAAAATACTTAGTAAATAAAACAGAATAAATTTCTATATCAATATATGTCTATAGGAAATTGAGCTTTCCGATACTCTTTAACGCATATCCGACTATAATTTCTATATACATTATATCAGATGTATCTGTTTCAATAGCCGTTCAGACATGTTTCATATCTGGTAGCAGATGTCGGGTTTAAACAAGTCTGAATAGTTATAAAACATATATTAAGCAGATATGTAAAATGTCTGGAAGGATATCGAAACAGAGGGGAACTTATCATCATAAGCTCCTACATCAAGTATAAAGACTTTACTATAATTGAAAATAATTCGACAGTCTTTCTCAAACTTGATGCCATTTATATATATATATATATATATATATATATATATATATATTATATCACATTTACGATATCAAGTATAAAGACTTTATTGTAATCGAAAATAGTTCTAAAATCTTTCTCAGACTCTCAGTCTCCTACATCGAGTATAAAGACTTTATTGAACGGATATTTATACAGATAAGATGTTTTCAGACTTAATCATTATCCGGTTAGATATGCTTCATATCTGATACCATATGTAGAGCCTGAACAGGTCTAAATAACGATAAAACAGATATTAGACAACTCTTAAACAGATCTGAACGGATAATGATCGAGTATATATCGAAACAGGTCTGGTCATGTTTCAACAGACTCGCAGTTTTACATGTAACATGACCTAATCAAAAAGAGTTAAGTCGCGGATTCACGGTTTTATTCGCGGATTCGCGGTTTTAAATATGATACGTATATGTACTCCCATTTAGAATAACAGCACAGATAACACTGCACATATAAAACTTAAATTGAGATCATGTTCAGAAATACATAGAAAATATATTTATTGTATTTACAATATAACAGGGAAACAATTCTTCATAAATAAAAAACAGAACAATTGATATATATATATATATATATATATATATATATATATATATTTTATTTGCTTAACTTCGTAATGTGTGTACATATTTTGTAAGTATCTTAACATTGTTTTGCGAGCATGCAGAATCAGAATTACTATGATAAAAGCAGGCGTTAGATTGTATATACAAATTAGGGGCATTTGTAGCATATTCTAAATTTATAATTTCTATGTCAACATATTTCTTTAGGAATTCAGCTTTCTGATACCCTTTAAGATATATCCGGCTATAATTCCTACATACATTATCTAAAATTGATGATATATATTTTAATTCTATAAATCCAGAAGCATAAGGGATATGAAAAAAGTTATGCGTCAACCACCTTGCCTCCTTCTGGTTCTTTGAAGATAATTTATGAAATGGCTTCGTAGATTTAAATAGCAGATGTATCGAACGATCTCCATCGGTAATCGACATCCCCTTGGGGGGTGAAGTCGGGTGTATTAAAACCCTGGATATCGATAATTAGAGCTGGGATAAAACGTTGTTTATATATTCGATCTCGATGAACGTGTGATAAGACATGTCTGATGATATTGTCCACTTTCCTAATTCTATTTTCAAACCGGCATCGGTTGGCAGCTACAGACACCCAGTCAGATTTTCTGTCTTCGCTATCGAGCCATAAATATTGTATCGGAAGACTATCGAAGGTAACTTTCATGCTATCGTTTTAGATATATGATTTATTGGTAATAATTATAATATTTTTTCTACTATTCCAGTAGACGGAGCAATTCTCGGAAAATAATATAATTCGCGGTTAATTTGCATGTAATTACTATGAATTATCCCCGTTTAATATATAATTTTTTCGATTGATAAAATCACAAGCAGCCTCGAAAGCGATCGAGCGAATACTAGAGTTATATTAGAATTACTATCATACGAGCGGTCGTTAATATATATATATATATATATATATATATATATATATATATATATATATATATATATTAGAGATAGACAGCTAAATATAATAGATTACAAAGCGGAGTTAACGCAGGCGCTTTAAACATTATATTGTATCGTAGGTATATATCTGATAAAAAGAAGATCAAGATATAGGAAAAAGAGATACCTGCAACTGCATATTCATTGCTATCGAGACTGTATTTAGAAATAGATATAAATGTATCTATTATCTACAATATAATAAAGAAAAAATACTTAGTAAATAAAACAGAATAAATTTCTATATCAATATATGTCTATAGGAAATTGGGCTTTCCGATACTCTTTAACGCATATCCGACTATAATTTCTATATACATTATATCAGATGTATCTGTTTCAATAGCCGTTCAGACATGTTTCATATCGGGTAGCAGATGTTGGGTTTAATCAAGTCTGAATAGTTATAAAACATATATTAAGCAGATATGTAAAATATCTGTAAGGATATCGAAACAGAGGGGAACTATTCATCATAACCGTATACAACATAAGCTCCTACATCAAGTATAAAGACTTTACTGTAATTGAAAATAATTCGACAGTCTTTCTCAAACTTGCTGCCATTTATATATTTTATTTCGACAGTCTTTCTCAAACTTGCTGCCATTTATATATTTTATATCACTTTTACAGCATCAAGTATAAAGACTTTATTGTAATCGAAAATAGTTCTAAAGTCTTTCTCAGACTCCCAGTCTCCTACATCAAGTATAAAGACTTTATTGAATGGATATTTATACAGATAAGATGTTTTCAGACTTAATCATTAACCGTTTAGATATGCTCCATATCTGCATATTAAGCAGATATGTAAAATGTCTGTAAGGATATCGAAACAGAGGGGAACTATTCATCATAACCGTATACAACATAAGCTCCTACATCAAGTATAAAGACTTTACTATAATTGAAAATAATTCTACAGTCTTTCTCAAACTTGCTGCCATTTATATATTTTATATCACATTTACGACATCAAGTATAAAGACTTTATTGTAATCGAAAATAGTTCTAAAGTCTTTCTCAGACTCCCAGTCTCCTACATCAAGTATAAAGACTTTATTGAACGGATATTTATACAGATAAGATGTTTTCAGACTTAATCATTATCCGGTTAGATATGCTTCATATCTGATACCATATGTAGAGCCTGAACAGGTCTAAATAACGATAAAACAGATATTAGACAACTCTTAAACAGGTCTGAACGGATATTGAAACAGGTAAGCTGTTTTCAGACTTGATCATTATCCGTTCAGATATTAGATGGCTCTGAAACAGATCTGAACGGCTATTGAAACAGGTAAGCTGTTTTCAGACTTGATCGTTATCCGTTCAGATATTAGACGTCGCTAACCTGAATAGTTATAAAACATATATTAAGCAGATATGTAAAATGCCATGTAAAATGTCAAGGATATCGAAACAGAGGGGAACTATTCATCATAACCGTATACAACATAAGCTCCTACATCAAGTATAAAGACTTTACTGTAATTGAAAATAATTCGACAGTCTTTCTCAAACTTGCTGCTATTTATATATTTTATATCACATTTACGGCATCAAGTATAAAGACTTTATTGTAATCGAAAATAGTTCTAAAGTCTTTCTCAGACTCCCAGTCTCCTATATCAAGTATAAAGACTTTATTGAACGGATATTTATACAGATAAGATGTTTTCAAACTTAATCATTATCCGTTTAGATATGCTCCATATCTGCTAACATATGTTGAGTCTGAACATTCGTTGATATCGAGACTGTATTTAGAAATGTATCTATTATCTATAATATAATAAAGAAAAAATACTTAGTAAATAAAACAGAATAAATTTCTATATCAATATATGTCTGTAGGAAATTGAGCTTTCCGATGCTGTATAAAGACTTTATTGTAATCGAAAATAATTCGATAGTCTTTCTCAAACTTGAAGCCTGAACGGATATTGATACAGATAAGCTGTTTTCAGGCTTGATCATTATTCATTATCCGTTCAGATATTAGATGGCTCTGAAACAGGTCTGAACGGCTATTGAAACAGGTAAGCTGTTTTCATAGCCGTTCAGATATTAGATGGCTCTGAAACAGGTCTGAACGGCTATTGAAACAGGTAAGCTGTTTTCAGGCTTGATCATTGTCCGTTCAGATATTAGATGGCTCTGAAACAGGTCTGAACGGTTATTGAAACAGGTAAGCTGTTTTCAGGCTTGATCATTATCCGTTCAGATATTAGATGACTCTGAAACAAGTCTGAACGGTTATTGAAACAGATATTAAACATCTATGTATAATGTCTGTAAGGATATCGAAACAGAGGAGAACTATTCATCATAGGATCCTACATCAAGTATAAAGACTTTACTGTAATTGAAAATAATTCGACAGTCTTTCTCATACTGAATACCATTTATATATTTTATATCGCATTTACGATTCGATGGAACATTATTAATTTTAGCAATAGCTGCACAGATATTGAAACAGGGGGAAAACTCGGCAGTCTTTCTCAAACCGACTGCGATTCGGGAATAGATACGAGAACCCGTAGGGCTCTCGTGTCTATTCCCTAGCAGATAGTTTGAGAAAGACTCCCGAGTTTTCCCCCTGTTTCAATATCTGTGCAGCTATTGCTAAAATTAATAATGTTCCATCGAATCGTAAATGCGATATAAAATATATAAATGGTATTCAGTATGAGAAAGACTGTCGAATTATTTTCAATTACAGTAAAGTCTTTATACTTGATGTAGGATCCTATGATGAATAGTTCTCCTCTGTTTCGATATCCTTACAGACATTATACATAGATGTTTAATATCTGTTTCAATAACCGTTCAGACTTGTTTCAGAGTCATCTAATATCTGAACGGATAATGATCAAGCCTGAAAACAGCTTACCTGTTTCAATAACCGTTCAGACCTGTTTCAGAGCCATCTAATATCTGAACGGACAATGATCAAGCCTGAAAACAGCTTACCTGTTTCAATAGCCGTTCAGACCTGTTTCAGAGCCATCTAATATCTGAACGGCTATGAAAACAGCTTACCTGTTTCAATAGCCGTTCAGACCTGTTTCAGAGCCATCTAATATCTGAACGGATAATGAATAATGATCAAGCCTGAAAACAGCTTATCTGTATCAATATCCGTTCAGGCTTCAAGTTTGAGAAAGACTATCGAATTATTTTCGATTACAATAAAGTCTTTATACAGCATCGGAAAGCTCAATTTCCTACAGACATATATTGATATAGAAATTTATTCTGTTTTATTTACTAAGTATTTTTTCTTTATTATATTATAGATAATAGATACATTTCTAAATACAGTCTCGATATCAACGAATGTTCAGACTCAACATATGTTAGCAGATATGGAGCATATCTAAACGGATAATGATTAAGTTTGAAAACATCTTATCTGTATAAATATCCGTTCAATAAAGTCTTTATACTTGATATAGGAGACTGGGAGTCTGAGAAAGACTTTAGAACTATTTTCGATTACAATAAAGTCTTTATACTTGATGCCGTAAATGTGATATAAAATATATAAATAGCAGCAAGTTTGAGAAAGACTGTCGAATTATTTTCAATTACAGTAAAGTCTTTATACTTGATGTAGGAGCTTATGTTGTATACGGTTATGATGAATAGTTCCCCTCTGTTTCGATATCCTTGACATTTTACATGGCATTTTACATATCTGCTTAATATATGTTTTATAACTATTCAGGTTAGCGACGTCTAATATCTGAACGGATAACGATCAAGTCTGAAAACAGCTTACCTGTTTCAATAGCCGTTCAGATCTGTTTCAGAGCCATCTAATATCTGAACGGATAATGATCAAGTCTGAAAACAGCTTACCTGTTTCAATATCCGTTCAGACCTGTTTAAGAGTTGTCTAATATCTGTTTTATCGTTATTTAGACCTGTTCAGGCTCTACATATGGTATCAGATATGAAGCATATCTAACCGGATAATGATTAAGTCTGAAAACATCTTATCTGTATAAATATCCGTTCAATAAAGTCTTTATACTTGATGTAGGAGACTGGGAGTCTGAGAAAGACTTTAGAACTATTTTCGATTACAATAAAGTCTTTATACTTGATGTCGTAAATGTGATATAAAATATATAAATGGCAGCAAGTTTGAGAAAGACTGTAGAATTATTTTCAATTATAGTAAAGTCTTTATACTTGATGTAGGAGCTTATGTTGTATACGGTTATGATGAATAGTTCCCCTCTGTTTCGATATCCTTACAGACATTTTACATATCTGCTTAATATGCAGATATGGAGCATATCTAAACGGTTAATGATTAAGTCTGAAAACATCTTATCTGTATAAATATCCATTCAATAAAGTCTTTATACTTGATGTAGGAGACTGGGAGTCTGAGAAAGACTTTAGAACTATTTTCGATTACAATAAAGTCTTTATACTTGATGCTGTAAAAGTGATATAAAATATATAAATGGCAGCAAGTTTGAGAAAGACTGTCGAAATAAAATATATAAATGGCAGCAAGTTTGAGAAAGACTGTCGAATTATTTTCAATTACAGTAAAGTCTTTATACTTGATGTAGGAGCTTATGTTGTATACGGTTATGATGAATAGTTCCCCTCTGTTTCGATATCCTTACAGATATTTTACATATCTGCTTAATATATGTTTTATAACTATTCAGACTTGATTAAACCCAACATCTGCTACCCGATATGAAACATGTCTGAACGGCTATTGAAACAGATACATCTGATATAATGTATATAGAAATTATAGTCGGATATGCGTTAAAGAGTATCGGAAAGCCCAATTTCCTATAGACATATATTGATATAGAAATTTATTCTGTTTTATTTACTAAGTATTTTTTCTTTATTATATTGTAGATAATAGATACATTTATATCTATTTCTAAATACAGTCTCGATAGCAATGAATATGCAGTTGCAGGTATCTCTTTTTCCTATATCTTGATCTTCTTTTTATCAGATATATACCTACGATACAATATAATGTTTAAAGCGCCTGCGTTAACTCCGCTTTGTAATCTATTATATTTAGCTGTCTATCTCTAATATATATATATATATATATATATATATATATATATATATATATATATATATATATATATATATATATATATATATATATTAACGACCGCTCGTATGATAGTAATTCTAATATAACTCTAGTATTCGCTCGATCGCTTTCGAGGCTGCTTGTGATTTTATCAATCGAAAAAATTATATATTAAACGGGGATAATTCATAGTAATTACATGCAAATTAACCGCGAATTATATTATTTTCCGAGAATTGCTCCGTCTACTGGAATAGTAGAAAAAATATTATAATTATTACCAATAAATCATATATCTAAAACGATAGCATGAAAGTTACCTTCGATAGTCTTCCGATACAATATTTATGGCTCGATAGCGAAGACAGAAAATCTGACTGGGTGTCTGTAGCTGCCAACCGATGCCGGTTTGAAAATAGAATTAGGAAAGTGGACAATATCATCAGACATGTCTTATCACACGTTCATCGAGATCGAATATATAAACAACGTTTTATCCCAGCTCTAATTATCGATATCCAGGGTTTTAATACACCCGACTTCACCCCCCAAGGGGATGTCGATTACCGATGGAGATCGTTCGATACATCTGCTATTTAAATCTACGAAGCCATTTCATAAATTATCTTCAAAGAACCAGAAGGAGGCAAGGTGGTTGACGCATAACTTTTTTCATATCCCTTATGCTTCTGGATTTATAGAATTAAAATATATATCATCAATTTTAGATAATGTATGTAGGAATTATAGCCGGATATATCTTAAAGGGTATCAGAAAGCTGAATTCCTAAAGAAATATGTTGACATAGAAATTATAAATTTAGAATATGCTACAAATGCCCCTAATTTGTATATACAATCTAACGCCTGCTTTTATCATAGTAATTCTGATTCTGCATGCTCGCAAAACAATGTTAAGATACTTACAAAATATGTACACACATTACGAAGTTAAGCAAATAAAATATATATATATATATATATATATATATATATATATATATCAATTGTTCTGTTTTTTATTTATGAAGAATTGTTTCCCTGTTATATTGTAAATACAATAAATATATTTTCTATGTATTTCTGAACATGATCTCAATTTAAGTTTTATATGTGCAGTGTTATCTGTGCTGTTATTCTAAATGGGAGTACATATACGTATCATATTTAAAACCGCGAATCCGCGAATAAAACCGTGAATCCGCGACTTAACTCTTTTTGATTAGGTCATGTTACATGTAAAACTGCGAGTCTGTTGAAACATGACCAGACCTGTTTCGATATATACTCGATCATTATCCGTTCAGATCTGTTTAAGAGTTGTCTAATATCTGTTTTATCGTTATTTAGACCTGTTCAGGCTCTACATATGGTATCAGATATGAAGCATATCTAACCGGATAATGATTAAGTCTGAAAACATCTTATCTGTATAAATATCCGTTCAATAAAGTCTTTATACTCGATGTAGGAGACTGAGAGTCTGAGAAAGATTTTAGAACTATTTTCGATTACAATAAAGTCTTTATACTTGATATCGTAAATGTGATATAATATATATATATATATATATATATATATATATATATATATATATATATATATATATATATAAATGGCATCAAGTTTGAGAAAGACTGTCGAATTATTTTCAATTATAGTAAAGTCTTTATACTTGATGTAGGAGCTTATGATGATAAGTTCCCCTCTGTTTCGATATCCTTCCAGACATTTTACATATCTGCTTAATATATGTTTTATAACTATTCAGACTTGTTTAAACCCGACATCTGCTACCAGATATGAAACATGTCTGAACGGCTATTGAAACAGATACATCTGATATAATGTATATAGAAATTATAGTCGGATATGCGTTAAAGAGTATCGGAAAGCTCAATTTCCTATAGACATATATTGATATAGAAATTTATTCTGTTTTATTTACTAAGTATTTTTTCTTTATTATATTGTAGATAATAGATACATTTATATCTATTTCTAAATACAGTCTCGATAGCAATGAATATGCAGTTGCAGGTATCTCTTTTTCCTATATCTTGACCCTCTTTTTATCAGATATATACCTACGATATAATATAATGTTTAAAGCGCCTGCGTTAACTCTGCTTTGTAATCTATTATATATATATCTTATATATCAGTATTTTTTTGGAAACGGGTCTCATATTATTTTTAATCGTACTTGAATATACATATTTTCCGAAAGATGTTTTACAAGATTTTGAAATTAAGTTTCCAGTATCTTACTTATTGCCAATATTTTTTTATAAGAGTATTAGATTTTTACCTCATATTAATTATTTTCTTATTGCTAGTTTTAATAATGAATTGGGGGAAAGATATTCAAACGTTCACATCTTATCAAAAGACACCCCTTACGTAAAGTGGTGTAGGTTGAACAACTCGCACAATTCATGGGTAGTCAATAAAAATATATTACGATTTTATTAACATTACTTATATATTATACCTTATAAATAAAACATAGATGAATTGATATATTTTTTTATTTCTAATTTACATAGTTATATATATTTTAATATGCTAATAAACAGAACCTACACTTAATTTTTGCTGGCGGAAATCCATCTATATGATCGTCCTGGTCCAGTTGATTGTAATGTCTATCACAGGGTAAATAATCCTCTAGATCAGCTCTTTTCTCTATAGGAATCTTGTGCCAGTTTCGTCTTAAGGATCCTGTCTTCACCTTTGTTTGGAGAATATGAAGCGGTATGTGTTGGATTGTTGTTTTAGATATATCATCTAACATACCGAACTTATCTTCTAACTTTTGTATAACTTGATACACTTTATCTTCTTGAATTACCATTTTACAATTTATATATTTATATATCGATGTACACTATTTATTATCATCCATTGAAGACGAACGCGAAAATATGACTGAGGTGGGAAACTATACCCTACATTATACTTTATAAATAAAACATAAATGACTTTACATCTTTTTTATTTTAAATTTACATATTTATATACATCTTAATGTGATATTAAACAGAATCAACACTTAATTTTTGCTGGCGGAAATCCATCTATATGATCGCCCTGGTCCACTTGATTGTAATGTCTATCACAAGGTAAATAATCTTCTAGATCAGCTCTTTTCTCTATAGGAATCTTGTGTCAGTTTCGTCTTAGGGATCCTGTCTTCACCTTTGTTTGAAGAATATGAAGCGGTATGTGTTGGATTGTCGTTTTAGATATATCATCTAGCATACCGAAATTATTTTCTAAATTTTGTATAACTTGAAACACTTTTTCTTCTTGTTTTGCCATTTCACGCTTTATATGTATCGATGTATAATATTTATCAGCATACGTTCAAGACGAACTCGAAAATACGACTGAGGTGGCGAACTATTTATCATATCCGTATACAACGTAGCCTCCTCCATCACATATAATATCTTTATTATAATCGAATTCAGGGTACCTATGTATAGGATACTGGATTATATGTGTCTTCGGATATTGTCCACGTAAACTTAACACTCGTGAAGCTTCTATGTCGAAAACATATATATTCTCGAGGTAATCAGCTTCTGGTTCAAGTATTAAATAATATTCCTCGTAAATCGCTGTCTGTTTCTCACAATCTATATTAGGATTGCAATATTCTATCACGTTCATTAAATCATCGATGTTAAAATATCGTCTATTCTGATAACCGAATGCCGCTATAAATCCACAATCCGTCAATGTCAACTGCGATGAGAATAACCACCTGCGAATTTCGTTGGGTAAATCTTCTCCGATTACTTGTATAAATTGGTTATATTTTTCCATCGGATCTAATTTCAGATCCATTATACTTGATTATATTACGCGATACGAAAGGCACAGATTGGGATAAACACCGAAACCACTATGTATATATTTTACAGTAGAAATATTATTTATATATCTTTGTCCCTTCCATACTGATCTCCTGCCTACAAAACTACGAGTCTATATCTGTTAAGACATGTATAGACTTGTTTTGATCTATGTACTTGCATTGTAACCCCTAGATGCTCTGTATATTACTGTATATTATGCTAAAAATAGATGCTGCCTAAATAAAATTTTATCCTATATGAAACTATGTTTTATTTTTAGCTAAGCATTATTACTCACAAAATTATGGTTGTCAAATATATCGAGTATTAAACGGAGTAATTAATACTAATTATATGTAAATTAAACGTAAATTTATCGATTATTAAGACCCGATCGATATATCCGCCTATAATAGTAATTCTAATTTAACTTGGAAAAATAATTTATAATAATTTGGGATAAGTCAGACAATATAGGTAAGTTATAAAAAATTAAATTCTGGGGGGGCGTATGGTCTAGCGTCTAAGAAGCAGGCTTATGCGAAGCATGGCCCACGTTCGATTCCCGACACTCTGACATTAAAAATATAAAAAATTTTAAATATGTTGAACTACAACCGATATCCTGCACACAAAACTATGGTCGTCAAATATATTGAGTATTATATGCAAATTAAACGTAAATTTAATGATTATTAAGACTCGATCGATATATCTACCTATGATAGTAATTCTAATTTAACTTGGAAAAATAATTTATAGTAATAGGTTAGATAATATATATAACTTATAAAATATTCTATTCATATTACCCAGCGTGGTCTCGTGATAGAATCCCGGCGTCTCACTCTAAAGAATCCGAGTTCGATTCCCCGACGTCCCGACATTAAAAATATAAATGTGATATTTTTAAAAATAGAAAAAATCGAATAATTACAATCAATTCATCATCGCCTCTCTTAAAATGAGGGAAGATACTATCTTTCATGAAAAGCAGTTTATCGAACAATCCACATATCTACTCAATGACCTGTGTCGATATATTTACCTCTAATTCTAATATTACACACAAAATTACGGTTGATATCTACTGAAAAATGTAAAATATATCGAGTATTAAACGGGGATAATTAATACTAATTATATGTAAATTAGACGCGAATTTAATGAATAATATCTCTAAGTTATTTAAAGTTGAGTTTCCACATTTTGTAATAGACTACTTATGCGTTTTACAATATCCAATTTACATCTCGGGTGTGGCCGAACGGTTAAGGTGTCTGTCTTACACCTAGAAGGACCCGAGTTCGATTCTTCGACGTCCCGACATTAAAAATATAAAAAAATTTTAAATGTGATATTTTTAAAAATAAAAAAAATCAAATAATTCTAAATATGTGACGTCATCTCTCTTCTAAATATCTCTGAACTAATAATGATTAAGTCTGAATAGATATGAAACAGGAATGAACTGGTCCGAAGAAAAGGAGCAAACGAACTAATAAAGATGAAATCACCTCTGAAATCATACGCGCTAGCGCCGATAACCGCCTTGCAAGCTTCTCACCCCTATGTAAAACTCACCCCCCCGCATAAATTATAATAATAACCGCCTTGCAAGCTTCTCACCCCTATGTAAAACTCACCCCCCGCGAACATTCAGTGGGACACCCTCTATATACATTCATAGATCTGTTTACAGATCTACGACTGTATATAGAGGTGTCCCGGATTAATATGTCCAAATTGAAAAAGGGCAAAATGAACCTCCATAAGAAAATACATGGGATTTTGGGCCAGAACCGGCATAGTATAACTACTGTAACGGTTAAAGCAACTATTCTACATGAGAAACTTGTCTAACAATGTGGAAGTATTAAAAAATCGTATAAGAGATACTATTGCGTCCTTGATACTTGAAGAAATTCGCAACAGTTACAAGGAACTGCGGCTTAGAGTCGAATTGTGTGCTAAAAGGGGTGGCGAATTAATAGATAGTTTTAAACATTATTGTTTTTAGCCTAATTATTTTTCTATTGTTGTGATTAAAAATAAAAAATAAAAAATTTGTAATTCTAAATAGGGGTTTGACAGTTTCGTAATTCTAATTACAGATTTGGTCAATTGAAATCAAGCATAAAATTTAATTCCTTTAGCATTTTTTTGTAAAATCAAAAAATTTTCTTTTCCTCTTGCAAACTCAATCCGGGGGCATACGGTATATAACAATAGAATCATTTAAGATTAGAGGACGATCACATCTTAAAAAGTTTGTGTATAACTTAGTACATTTCAACGTTGATTCGCTTGGTTTATTATCTCAACTCCAGTTTTATGTTCATCGACCTTCTGTTAGACAGTATTCTACTTTATATACTTTATACGCTCGCCGGAATTTATCTTTAAATTCCCAATCATGTTAAGTACCTTTAATCCTTTAAGTCCTAATATCGTCACATGTGTGACGATATTAAGTCTTTATTTGTCTTGCTAGAATACTTACAGTTTGTTTCGAGTTTATTTATGCTTTTGTTGACCTTGAAATTTACTTTATTTCATTTTTCTTACTTTTTGTTGGTTAATTGACGTATTTTAAAAATATATATAATGCTTTATTTATGATTTAATTTAAGTTCACTTAATTTAAATAGTATTGTATACATTTTTTAAGTTTTGAAATCAATGATCAATGAGCAATTTAGTTTTAACTTAAATTACTGCTAAAATATTAGAATTACGGTTTTACTCAGAAGGCAGTCTTAGGCTAATAACAAAACTACACTAATTTTGTCGTGTAAATACCGCACAGCACTTTTGCTTTTCACAAACTTCACTAACTAAGAGCTTCGTTCTTCTCAATCTGGTTATTGCTATCTAGGAGCTGAATGACCTCACTTTTAACATGGTCTAAGAGTTGTTTTTCATAGCTCTTGGCGAATTTGCCGATTGTCTGGCTATCACTATCTATTTCCAGGTCCTTATGGAGGTCTCTCTTGCTGAAGTATCTTGGAATATTTACAATGTTCGCCTGTACTTTGTTTTAAAGGCGCTGAAGTACCTGAATGTTGTTTTCTTTGGTACAGCCCAGTGGCAGCTCGTGGCGATTTGCATCGGGTGGGCAATCACCTCAAAATAAAAATTAGGACGAGGGCGCTTTAACTTCCTATAAAAGGAGGTTTTGTCCTCTGACCGAAATTTTAATCCAGCATTGCTGTTACTATAATTGATTAACTTGGATACATTAATCTTAGCCAGTTTACAGGAAAAATAGTTTTTATATATTTCGGTGCTCTATGTTAGTCAATATGTTATACTATTTACCAATTTTGTGAAATTGAAAATGTACAATCTATTGTTCAACAAGAACTGACTAGAAGGTCTAGAGCAGGGATGCACGGACTTATAGGGAACAGGGGCCACTCGGGAAAATTATAAGCCAAGGACGGGCCACTACAAAGAATACTTATTAACACTAATATTTTAATTTTTAAATAGTATGAATTACTACAAATGATAAAAATAAAAAAACATTCAAAAATGTTTGTTATAATTATGTAATCGTAATGTAATCTAATCATTACAATGTAATATTTCATGTTTTATTATTTTGATGAATGACATTGCATTGACCTAACAATTTTGTTAATGTTTGGCTCCACATTACTTTTCGC
Source organism: Melolontha melolontha (assembly GCA_935421215.2). Taxonomy (NCBI): domain Eukaryota; kingdom Metazoa; phylum Arthropoda; class Insecta; order Coleoptera; family Scarabaeidae; genus Melolontha; species Melolontha melolontha. Next base: position 43,449,672 of record OW285239.1, on the reverse strand, counting down.
CACACATAAAATTGCTTCCAGATTTTCATTTGCCAGACGGTTTCGATTTTTTTTTTATCAAGTTTCATCACTGAAAACGTTTGCTCACAAATATACGTCGATCCAAATAAGCTTGCGCATTTCAATGCATTTATTCGCAACTCTTTATAAGCGGTTTTGTCAACGCAACGGTAAAAGATGAGTAAATTACCTTCATTAAACTTGTTTCGTAAATTATCATCATTTTGCATGTCTATCAATTCCAGATGTATTGATTCCGGTGTATTTTCGGATAAAATGTTGAAAGGATTGCTGAAAATATCTAATAGAGGTTTAACTTTTTTGAAATCTAGAAAACGATCATGAAAAGCTTGTATCAAAATATCAATTTTTTCAACATAAGCGAAATTGACATCAGTTTTATTAAATTTCTCCATTATTTTTTTGTAGTTCGGAAAATGGCTGTAATTGGCTGAATTGATTTGTGTCCTGAAAAGATTCAATTTGCATTGAAAGGACGAAACATGAAAGTATAACTGCGAAATCAATTGATCTTTGCCTTGGAGTCGCGTATTTAAGACATTCAAGTGATTTGTGATGTCTACAAGAAACGCTAAGTCACACAGCCAATCAGGGTTGTCGAGTTCGGGGACGTCCTTTTTCTTTTCCGCCAGAAATATTTTGATTTCTTCAATCAAGTTAAGAAACCGCTCTAGTGACAACCCACGACTTAGCCACCTTACTTCAGTATAAAACAGGAGATCACCATATTCGCTTTCAATATCCTCGAGAAATTGTGTGAATTGGCGGTGATTGAGACTTCGTGATTTTATAAATTTTACAGTAGGTACTACAACTTTCATCACATTTTCAAATCTCAATAATTTTGAACAGAGGGCCCCTTGATGTATAATGCAATGAAACTGCATTAATTCCTTGGTATCCATGTTTTTAGTTTGTAAATACTCTTTTAACATAATTATTATCCCAGATTTACTTCCAACCATTGAAGGTGCTCCGTCAGTCGTAATTCCAGATAATTTCGTTAAATTCAAATCCATTTTAGAACATTTTTCCAGAAGAGCTTTGAGCATGTCACTCCCCTTGGTTTGACTTGTCAAAGAACTCATAACAATCAGTTCTTCACTCACTTCAAAATTTTGCGTTACACCTCGTAAAAATATTAAGAGTTGAGCAGTGAAACTTATATCTGTAGATTCATCGAGTGCTATAGGAAATACTCAAAACATTTCTATTTCGTAGGTAATTGCTCTTCTATATTAGCTGCTAATGTGGCAAGTCTTCTTTGAACAGTCATCCGATTTAGTTGAATTTTCTCAAACCTCTTTGCATCTTTCGCATACATTTTTTTTGCGGCGATATCTAAACACTGCTTAACAAACTCACCATCTTTAAAAGGCCGACAAGTTTTCGCTATTATTCGAGATATTTCAAAGCTAACTTCAGTAGCTGTTTCAGCATCTTGAATTGGTTTTGTAAACATAGCTTGCTGGCCTATTAGTTCCCTTTGTAAGGTGGAAATTTTTTGCGTTCGATTTACGCCGGTTAATTTGGTAAAAGTATGATGCTGGGTTTCATAATGCCTTTTCACATTATATTCCTTCGGAATAGAAACACTACTCTTGCATATTAAACAGACACTTTTGTTATGCGATGAAATATAAAAGTATTTTTCGGTCCAAATATCTTGAAACTGTCGATTTTCATCTTCAACCTTACGACTACCTGTTTTACTGGGGCCTGGTTTATCCATATCAAAATTGATATTATATTGTTACGACGTAGTTCCATCGACGAAATATTTATTCTTCACAGATTACAATTCAAACAATATAACGTTCGCTCGTCCGTAGTTAAAACTTAACAGCTCCGATAGCGGGCGATGCGCTGTATTTATACGAGTTACCTAACATCGAGAACCTACCACATTGTTCGGGGATAATACCGACGTGTTTCGCGAATCTTCTAGTAATCTAGTTGGTTCGACAGATTTCTCGTAACAATATGCTTGGAACGACGAGGAGCATACCTGTGCTACATAGTAAACCTGAACAAGAAAGTAGTAGGTACTTAAAGATACATATCTTATTAACAATAACAAAAGTTAGAATAAAATAAAAAGTTAAGAAATATTAATTTGAATGGATTTTTACCTACTTTTGTAGTTTTTCGAACAATTTTTAATATTCGTTGGCGGACCGCATAAATATCGACAGTGGGCCGCATGCGGGCCGCGGTATGTGCATTGCTGGTCTAGAGTAACTCTTGCTAAGAAAGAAGCACCCAAAGTCTCAGTCGGGTACGTCCACCCTGGGTTACAAATATCGCATTAACAGTTCATTTGTAATTTCAAATTTGCTATATTGTTTAATGTTACAAACAGCATACAGTGCACCTCTAAAAAGCAAGTAGTTTTTGGCAAAAAATACATACGAATATCTCATTTGCAAAACAAAGTAATATTCGTCGTTTGTTTTCATTTAATACCGTCCTTATCACAGTTGCAAAAGTATAAACATTTATAAATAAATGATAAAGTAATATTAAATATTTAAGTGAAATCTAAAATGGCAAAGTTACAAATAATATTCTAAATAGCATGTCGAAAATACGGAACAAATTCATTTAAAAATTAAAATAATATCGGGAATTGTCATTTAAAAAATTAAATGACAATTGTTCCCAAATTTGTTTTATTTACCCAGCTTATTTTGATATCTAATCCTTTTACTATTCTGTTTATTTTATTAGTGAGTTGGGATATGTATGTAATTTTGTGCCATCTTTGTATATTTTCTGTTATTTTCGGGTATAGGTATTTGTTCTTATTATTTTGTATTTCTTTACGTTTTAACAGTTTATCTACGATTTTAGGGTCATATCCATTATTTCTTGCGATTAATTTAATTGTGTTTATTTCTGTATTAAAATCTGTCTTGTTTAATGGTGTGTTTGTGGCTCTATGTATACAACTCTGGAATGTTGACATTTTTATTTTCATCGATTGTTTAGCGTTTGCGTGTAATATGTTGTCTGTAAAAGTGGGTTTTCTGTAGATTTCAAATGTAAGCTTATTATTATTTCTGTTTATTGTAATGTCTAGAAAGTTTATTTTCTTGTCTTTTTCTGTTTCTTTTGTAAATTGTATCTTGTGGTTTATAGAATTTATTACTTTTAGGAACTCTGTTAATTGCCTATCTGTACCCTTCCATATGCAAATTACGTCGTCTAGAAATCAAAATAAGCTGGGTAAATAAAACAAATTTGGGAACAATGATTAGAAAACAACAAAGATAAAAGACATAAAATGGACCAATCATATGTTTACAAATTAAAATGTAAAGACTGTGAAGCTATCTATATCGGCCAAAGTGGACGAGCCATTAAAAACAGAGTTAAAGAACACAAAAAGTCAATTTTATATAGTGAGAAAAACACAGGCTTTGCCGAACACTGTATAGAACTCAACCACTTCCCCGATATAGATAACTGCGACTTAATACACAATATCACAAAAAGCAAGAGATTGGACCTCCTAGAAATATTAGAAATAAAATTAGCGAAAAAACAAAATCTATCAATCACCAACACACAGATAGAATATGCCAATACACCCTTTATAGACACCGTAATACACAATCTAGTACCACCCCCACTACACACAAGAACAGACAACATATAAGAACAAGTGCGATAGTCTTTAAGTTAGATTTATAGATCTCTTTGAGAATGGCATAACAGCCGAAACAGATGTTAGAGAATTTAAATAAATCTCATAGTGAAACAAGCCAAGTGTTTTAATTTATTCTTTATTATTTACTGTATGAAATTTAAGAAATTAGGTTTAACTCTAAATGAACAAACATAATTCAATAACTCCCCTCTACTACTTATATAAAATATATAACACACTCCCACTTAGAATATACCCATACATTTCTGTAAAATAAATATATGTAAAATTGTTCAGTTTATCATCACCTGATGAAGCCAAAGTTCGGCGAAACAGTATTGTATTGAACAATAAAAAAACTTTGAAACTACTCTGGTTAATTTTATTATTCAACAAGTATCAGCCCGTTCAGTTAATTATTTAAAATGGAGTCGTTAAGTCTGTAGGTTATGTCATTTTAATTTTGCACACTTCACTGCTTCACCTACTAAATAGCTCACTTGCTAACACATTAAGACGTCCACCAATCCTGTCTTATATTGATTCGGCTTTGCTTGATGAAGATCCACAATTTAAAAACAAAATACATAAAACTAATAATTTAGTAAAAGTTTTAGTTTACTAAAACTAATGGAATAGGATTCCTATTCCAGCGTAGGTATTATAAATAAATGTAACTATTGGTTTTATTTTTATTTTAAATCTGTGTTTATATTTTGCATCAAATTATTGGATTTCTTCCTTAATTGCAGAGACTTTTAGATCTTACTGAATTACTGAGTTTGGTTCGTACCTGAAACCGCCTAGTAATATCTTTAAAGCTTTACTATGTCATTGTGGAATTTCTAGATTGGAATTATTGTCCGAGTTTCGTAAGTGAACTTCATAAATCCATATAAAGTTTTAAAGTAATTCTATAACAACTATAACTAGAAATTTATTTTCAGCTCATAGTTTAGATTGTCTGTCAGTACAATTACCGCAGTTTGACACCAAGCTATTCTCACTTAATAAAAATATGTCTGTGGCGTGTTAATCGCCTGTCTAAGCGCATGCCTATACACTTGTATTTTGTTGAATCTTTTTGTACCAGTTGGTTACGAGGGACAAGCCGAAATTATTGAGAATAAAAAATACTTAACATTTGGAATTTACTGCAAGTGAGAATTAATGAATATTAAATCACATTCTTACATGTAAATGTCGACTTATTTAATGCGTTAAATAAGTCGACATTTACATGTAAGAATGTGATTTAATATTAATTAATTCTCACTTGCAGTAAATTCCAAATGTTAACTATATATACAGAAAGTATAGAAATGAAAAAGCAATGTCCGTCATCGAGGGAATACCGTACATTGAAAAGTTCCAACTAGAACGAAACGTCGTCTGTGCGTTTCCTCCAGTTGATAGACTTGTTTTTTCAGTATTTCTTAATTAATAAAAAATACGTTACTATTTTCTAGGATTTTATTTTAAATATCCTCAAAGTAATTCCCTTCAGCAATGATACACTTGACCATTTTTTCTTTCCACTGTTTAAAAGCTCCAAACCAATCTTCTTTCGGAATAGCTCCAAAATAAGCGTGAACTACGGTATCAATATCTTCTTCAGGCGAAAACCTTCTACTCCAAAAGTTGCGTTCAACACCTTAAAAATAGCCAAAAGTCACACATTGCTAAATCAGGTGAGTACGGCGGATGTTCTATTACTTTTATATTTTTCCAGCCAAAAACTGAAGAATTAAAACTGCCGTATGGAATGATTGGCATTATCACGGTGGAGTATAATTCCCTTGTCTGAAACATTACTAAACACTTCAGACAAACATTTTTCAGTGTATCACTTTGCCTTAACCGTCTTTTGTCCATCTAACTTTATTTTATTTTCTAAGCCCGTACTTCTGAAGAATACCGCATACATAATCTTTTTCATAGCTTGCTGCTTCAGTCATTGTAGGAGTTTTCTCGTCTTCGTGAATCCATACACGACTCTCTTGGCGGGTAGGAGGTCGAAAAAGGGAATATAAGCTTCGTCATCTGCCACTATTTTGGATAAGATTTGGTGGCCGTCGCTATTTAAGAAATTTAAAGTTTCATGACAAATTCTTACACGCTCTGCTTTTTTGAAGTCAGAAAGGCTGCATAAAACGACTTACCACTTTTTTTTTAATGCAGGTCATCGTGTATGTTTGTTTCCAATCTTGAGTTGATGCTCTATCACCGCATAAGTGATTTTATTGTCCTCTTCAATTATTTTTTTAACAGCAGCAATGTTTTGTCGGTAACAGCCATAGGAAGACGCCCTGCTCCTTTTTGATGCTAAGCAGAATTCCTTTCGCGTTCAAATTCCTTATACCATCGGTAAATTGTAGCAAAGGAAGGTGCTTGTTCACTAAAAACTAAATCTACACTCACTGCACTCTCATAAGCACTTAAACCTCTTTTAAAATCATAATAAATTATAATTCGAAAGTGCTCTCTTGTTAATTCCATTTTTTTTTACTTTTAAAAATAAACAGCTGAGTTATAACATACGTAACTTCAACAACAAAACGTCAAATGATAGATAAAGAGTTGCTCTAAATAAACACTTGTGTTTCACAGTCTACTAGATTCTTATTCTTATTCTCAATAAATTCGACTTATCCCTCGTATTATTTAAATAGCCCAGTGAACATGTTTAACGTCGCATATGGTCGATTTTGTTTCATTAGCTTTGATCAACTTTTTGAATAATTTTTGTACTTTATTTAAATAAGCTTATAAATTCAAACGTGCTTTTTGTGGGTTTGTATGAGAATTCGTTCAAGTTAAAAATTACTTTTTAATGTGTAAATTTAGTCCAACTAAAGTAGTCGATTAAATTTACATCAATTAGATTTTCCATTTTAGTTCAGGTATTAATGATATTTTTTTATTGATTTGTAAATTAAACATTATATTTAATGTGTAAATTAAGCCTAAGGAAAGTTGCCGATTAAGTTTGCATTAATTAAAATTCCTATTCCAGTGTTGGTATTAGACATAAATATAAAAAAATATATATTTATTATACCAGGACTAAAATGAAAATATTTTGGCGTATCTAGAGGAATTCGTTTATTGAAATATTTACTTTCTTGATAATAGTTATTTTCCATGTTATTTACATAAGCTGTTTGGGACCCTATTAGAGCTCAACGCGAGTCATCTGTTCTCCTACGAAAACTAATATTTAATATTTTGCCAAGAAATGAGATGGCTCTAGTAAATGTGCCCTGTTTCTCTAGAAATAATAGAAAGGATTCTCATGTAATATGTTAACCTAGAATTAAATTTATATAAATATATTATGTTTAGTATATATTTTTACTTACGGTTGTAATATATTGTATACATATATATATATATATATATATATATATATATATAAATACATATATAGATAATAATTTCTTGAACTTAGTATGTTATGGTAGATTCAATTAGTTGGCGATTTAAGGTCTGGTTTTACTTCAAGATGTATATATTTAAAACAATCTTACATGTTTCGGCATATGATGCCTTTTTCAAAGAAATTTGAAATATAAATGACAGTATATTAATGTCATACAATATATCTGTATACAGATATATATATATATATATATATATATATATATATATATATATATTATAGTAAATTCAATTTGTTGGCGATTTAAGGTCTGGTTTTACTTCAAAATGTACATATTTAAAACAATCCTACATGTTTCGGCAAATGATGCCTTTTTCAGGGAATATAAAATATAAATGCATTTATATTTTGACCTTTGTATGGGTCACGAAATAATTATATATATATATATATATATATATATATATATATATACGAAATAATTATATATATATATATATATATATATATATGTAATTATTTCGTGACCCATACAAAGGTCAAAATATAAATGCATTTATATTTTATATTCCCTGAAAAAGGCATCATTTGCCGAAACATGTAGGATTGTTTTAAATATGTACATTTTGAAGTAAAACCAGACCTTAAATCGCCAACAAATTGAATTTACTATAATATATATATATATATATATATATATATATATATATGAAAAATTTTGTGAAAAACTTATCTGCGCGGAATGTGCATATATCGATATTTCACTGTTTTTTACAGATCATCAGTGCACCTTACCGAAGACAGACATGATATTCACTTCTATACTACGTGTATATATACGAACTGTAATGAACTTCATGTGTATGAGAATTAATAATTATTAAATCTCATTTCACATGCGATTGTCGCTATAATTTGTTGCATTTAATTCTACAATTCGGCAAATCACTTTTGCCCTAGATTGTAGACGCAACAAGCCGCGACATCAACTGTACAAGTTGTCAGTACAAATGAAAAATTTTGTGAAAAACTTATCTGCGCGGAATGTGCATATATCGATATTTCACTGTTTTTTACAGATCATCAGTGCACCTTACCGAAGACAGACATGATATTCACTTCTATACTACGTGTATATATACGAACTGTAATGAACTGCATGTGTATGAGAATTAATAATTATTAAATCTCATTTCACATGCGATTGTCGCTATAATTTGTTGCATTTAATTCTACAATTCGGCAAATCACTTTTGCCCTAGATTGTAGACGCAACAAGCCGCGACATCAACTGTACAGTTGATGTCGCGGCTTGTTGCGTCTACAATCTAGGGCAAAAGTGATTTGCCGAATTGTAGAATTAAATGCAACAAATTATAGCGACAATCGCATGTGAAATGAGATTTAATAATTATTAATTCTCATACACATGAAGTTCATATATATATATATATATATATATATATATATATATATATATATATATCGACAAATCTATTTCTTTGCCGTTCATTTGATAAATCTTGGAATTTTGACTTAAATATTTAAATTAGAATGTTATTTCACGAAGTAATTCGTAGCTCAAAGATTAGAGCTGTAGTCCGTAGAACCAATGGACGTGGGTTCGAGTCTCACCTAAGGATGAAATTTTTTCAATAAAAATTTCGAATAATTAGCGCCATAATTGTATATAGCAATATATACAATTCACATTACTTCACGAAATAACATTCTAATTTAAATATTTAATCTAAGCCGAAATTTCAAGAATTATCAAATTAAATTATTATATTAAATTAACGGCTAAGAAATGGATTTCTCTATATTATTAAATAGCTGAGGATGAAAATTTAGCAATTCCAACCAACAACAGAATGTTACTATCTGTTCCTTAAAAAATAACTTAAGGCATTTCTAACAAGCTCGAAACCATGTCCTTCGTAGCTCAGACGTTAGAGCCGTGGTCCGGAGAACCAATGGATGTGGGTTCGAGGCTCACCCAAGGACGAAATTTTTTCAATAAAAATTCGAATAATTAGCATCATAATTGTAGATAGCAATATTTACAATTCACATTACTTCTCGAAATAACATTTTAATTTAAGTATTTAATGTAAGCCAAAATTCCAAGATTTATCAAATGCAACCTTTTGTAATTATTTATTTACTTATGTAGAAAAATATGTATATTAAAATTGTAATCTGAAATTATCAATAATTATATAATATGATATATGTAAAAATGCATCAACATGAATACTTATTTACGAATAACATATATTGTTTTCTATGTAAATTTTTTTTCTAAAATAATGAATTTATATAGGTAGCTTTTATATATTTTAATTATCATTTTTATTAAAACTATTTCAAATATTATATAATCATTCGCAACACTGTTCATGGCAGACAGGAACATTTTAAAGAACAAAAGAGGATCGCGATGAGAATTCTTGCATCCGGGGGTTGCACGAAAAATAAAATAAAATATTCTTTGTGCGATACCAAAAGTAGTGTAGAAAGGTAGCTTAAATCTCTCTACACGTTTAAACAGTTATTGTATGGCTGTATCTTATATTTTAGCAGAGATATTTTATTTTACATAAAATCTACAACCGACGCCGAGCTGATATACCGATCAAAAAACTATATTGCTTCATAAAGTCAACGAAATCGGTGCAAAGGTGCCCAAATAGCGAAGAAGTATTGTCCAGTGATAAAATACGTCCAAGAGACTCATTCCGCAATTCCTGTTGAAAATTTGGCCGTACACAATTTTGGAAGAAAAACTCGAAGCATCAACGAAATCCCACCAATTTAGAGCTGTTACGACGCTTGTTTCGAAAGAACCAACCACAAGGTTTCTTCTAAAACCAATAGGATTGTAGCTTGAAAAGAAAAAGCGCCAATCAGAACACAGCGAATTTATTATCAGGTATTTTGAAAAAGAAATAGAAAATTTAAATTAAATTATCTTTGAAAGTATTTATAAATTTACCTCTTAATAAAATATCCTTAATTTATTCTAAATTGATGAGTACCAATTTCATGATAATACTTATATGTGCCCATATTTATGCATTTATCCAACAAATAATACCTAGAAAGATACTGTGTAGTAATTCATTGCATTTGACTGTATTTATTTACATATTACTTGTTGATATATTTGATTTTATTTCGATTCATTTACTGTAAAATACTTATATGTGTGTCCATTTATTTATTGGTCTTTTTTTGGAGACTGTGGTTAAGTAAAAACTTTAAAAAAGGTATATAACCCCATACCCCAATTACTAATCGTATCCTAAATACGTATTTCGACAACTAAGTTGTCACCATCAGTAGGTAAAAACCACTAAACAAAGTGTCGCACACGGGGCACAGTAAAGATAACATATCTGATCACGCAACAACTTTACACGGCGTCCATGTATACACTTTCAATGGTAAGGGGTTATACACCTTTCTTAAGTTTTTATTGGTAATGTTGAACGTTACTTATATTAAAGCATAATTTAAAGCTTACCTGCATTTTTATTTCTTCTTGAACGACATTTTGTCTCAAGCAAACCGAATAAAATAAATAAACTATTCATTACATCTGGAACGATATTAAAATCTGGTAAGTTATACGAAAGATTAGAACTGTATTTGACATAACGACGAAAGAAGATAACAGAGCAGCGTACTAGTTCGTCTGGAGTATCAAATAGAATAATAGTTTATGCACGAACCCAGCGTCATTTGAGTTATAAAGAATTCTAGAAACAAATATCTTCTTAACACATTATAGTGAACTCCGTTTAGTTAGTCTTTCACTTAAAACAACATTTAACCGTACATGCAATACATTCATTAACTGCATTCTAATAGTAGGTAAAATATAACAAGGCTTTTAAATCCAATAATTTTCGGCTAAATCTATTTAGCCATATTGATTTTGTTTAATGTAAATTAATTTTTAATAGAATGATAATTAGAAAGTCAACAAAATCAAAAACAAACACTTCAAGGGACATTCTCCTAAAATTTACTTCTTCTTCTTCTTGTTCTTTCGGTAGGCGTATCGCCTGTTTAGTTCCGGTTTCTTTGTAGCGGCAGTTCTTGTGAATTTGATTGCCAGCTGCCTCGCCAGCGTTTTGGTGGTCGCCCTATGGGTCTTCTTCCGTGAGGTATGTTGTTTCGTACTATTCTGGCCATTCTGTCGGGAGTCATTTGGCTGACATGGTGGTTCAATTCTCTTCTTCTTTTCCGTATCCATCTGACTACGTCATCCGTTTGACACTTCTCCCTTATATCTGTATTTCTTTGCCTATCATGTAATGTGTATCCTGTTATCGTTCTTAGAGTCTTCATTTCGGTTGTTCTTAGTATCCTCTTTGTTATCGTCGTTTCCGCTCTCGTCTCCGCACCATATGTCATCACCGGTCGTACGCATGTTTTGTATATCCTTGATTTGCATTCCGTACTTAGGTGTTTGTTTCTCCAGATTGGATACCTAAGATGTCCCGATATTGCTGCTGCTTTGTTTACTTGTTTCCTCACCTCATCACCCAAAAATCCCGCGCTTGTAATTTTGCACCCAAGGTATTCGATTGACATGGTTTGGTCGACGGTCTTATTTTCTATTACCAATTTGCAGCGTACAGGTTCTTTTGCTATGGTCATGCATTTGGTCTTGTCTATGGAAATTTCCATGTTGTGTTTTCCTGCCTGTTTGTTGAAAGCATGTAACATTCTTTGTAGGTCGTCCTCTGATTCCGCAATAAGTACTGCGTCATCAGCATAGCATAGTATATTTATGTTGTGTATGCCCATCCGATATCCTAATCCGGTGTTCTTTACAGCTTTCACCAGCTCATCCATGATTGCATTGAATAATAAAGAACTGAGACTATCGCCTTGACGGATGCCTGTTGTGGTTCGTAGGTGTTGCGTTAGGGTGAGGTTTGTGCGTATTTGCGTTCGTGTTTAGGTCCTTAATAAGTTCTACGTATTCTTTCTTCGTATTATTGTTTTCCAGTATCGTGATGACGTCTTTTAGTTGAACTCTGTCGAAGGCCTTAGTTAGATCTACAAAGCAAAGATAGGCAGGGGTGTTGTACTCTAATGATTTTTCTATCAGTTGTCTGAGTATGAATAGAGCGTCAGTGGTGGATCGACTTCTTCGAAATCCTTGTTGTTCTTCGTTTATTGGCATTGTTGGGGTTATTTTGTCCGCAATGATCTTAGTTATGAGTTTTAGCGAGGTGCTCAACAATGTTATCCCACGGTAGTTTGCTGGATCGGTTTTGTCTCCTTTTTTGAAGATGGGTATTGTTACGCTGTTCATTCATTCTTCAGGTATTCTTCTATGTTGTAGTATGATATTAAACAGTTTTGTGTATTCTTTTATGGTGGCAGTTCCTCCATTTTTTATTAGCTCATTTGGTATTTTGTCTTGGTTTGGAGTTTTCCTGTTCTTAAGTTACCTCGTTGTCTCTCTTACTTGCTCTTCGGTGATTTGCGTGCACTCTTCTGGTGGGTCGTTTGGTATGTCTTCTTCTTGTGTTTCTACAGGGTTCTCTATGTCTGCGTATAGATTTCTGAAATATTTCTCCCAAGTTTCTTCGGTAATTGTTCTGAGCTGTATTGTTTCATTCGTTTCCCGTTTCATGCCTCTTAGTAGTTTCCAAATTCGTTTTTGTGCTCCATACATATCTGCTTCCATTTCGTTACTGAATTCCTGCCAGTATTCTTCCTTGATCTCTCTAACCCTATTATTGACCTTGTTCCTAGTTTCAATATACTTATTTCGGTTTTCTTGAGTTGGAGATTCCCTGTATTGCAAATATTTTTTCTTCTTTTCCCTTGTGATATCCTTGACTTCCGTTGTAAACCAAGGTTTATTGTTCGGTCTACTGTTCTGCGATACCGTGCGTGTGCCTAGAGTTTCTTCGGCGGTTTTATAGATGTTTTGTTTCAGTTTATCCCATGCTGTTTGGGGAGTGTCGGGTTGTATTATTGGGTTAAGAGTAATGTATTGTTTGCATCGGTCTGCGTATAGTTGTTTCGTATTTTCCTGGTTGAGCGATTCTATGTTGAATTTTTCAGCTCTTGTTGTTGGCTTTTGTTTCCTCAGTGACATTGCTATTCGTAGTTTTCCTAGCACTAATTTGTGGTCTGTTCCAATGTTGGCTGAGGACAGGAGTCTTATATCTACTATTTATTGGGGCATGAACATTCTGTTTGTGATGATGTAATCGATTGTGGATTTGTTTTGTCTATTGTCGTAAAAGGTGTATTTGTGTTGGTCTTTATGAGGAAAGTATGTGTTGTTTATTCATAATTCAGTCTGTGCACAAAATTCTGTCAACATTTCGCCATTTCTGTTAGATACTTCTTCGTTGTATTTTTGTTTTACTCCATCTACTGCTTCATTTCCTATTCTAGCATTTAGGTCTCCTAATAGGATTATCTTTTCGTTTTTTGGGATTTTGTCCAGTTCTGATTGTAGTATTTCGTAGAAATCTATTGACATTTCTTCGGGTTACTTACAAAAGTAATAATTATATGATTTTTAAATTATTATCCGTTGATATAAATGTAAATGGATCTATTCATATATCTTTAATATGGATCCTTAGATTTTAATAAGACTTTCAGCAGTCAATTAAATGCAAATCAGGGACTCGATTAGTATATTTATATCCGAATCAGACTTCCGGTTTAGCCGAAAGCGATGTCAACTTTCTCAATATAACTTAAACACCCTGTATATTCTTTCGAATTTCAACAGAGCTGTACTCTGGGAGTTTCTCAATAATAAGGTTTTGGCACACTTTTGTTCAACAACAACAGAGATATTTAATTAAATCTAATAATGTATATGTTATTGAGAACATGAAATTGTTTCTAGGTGGAGAGACTCAATTCTAGAGAAATTCTTGGCTGAAGAAACAGACAATAAATCTTATTATTTAGCAGTTTTAACAAGAATGTAGCACACTGGCGATCCCTTCTGTACAAGAGCGAAGGCATGTTGTACCGCTGCAGCAAATCTCCTCAACATATTCCAATCGGTGGATATACTCCATCAATTTTGAAGGAGAGAAATTTTAAAAATCGCCAGTGTATTCTATCCAAAAGTATCTATGGGGCATAGAAACCATACAAAGCAATAGCTGCATAATCAATTTTGCTGACAACAAAATCGAAATAGAACACTTTAAGCTATTCAATAGTCTTAAAATGTGTAGAAACACGCCCACTATAACCCAAAGCTTTGCAGAAGGATGTACACACAGTTTGCAATTGGTGCTTGAAAGACAATTCTGTATCAAATAGTACACCCAGGTCCTTAATGATAGTTTTCCTTTCCAAATAAGTATTATTAAATTATCTTGCAGAAGAGAAGTATCGTCGATGTTATTTATTTCAAAGTATGTCTTTAAATCATTCGCATATACTAAAACTGGGCATATAAGAGTAGCCAGCAATCCGTTGATAAACAATGCGAAAAGAAGTGGTCCCAAGTTACAACCTTGAGACACACCAGATGTTGCAATGAATTCAAATGAGCGAAACCCATTGTAAGATAATTCGATTTATTCGAATTCATGAACTTTAAAGAAAATGGTGCAAAGCCATAGGAGCTAAATTTAGAAAGTAAGGCTTTATGGCTCATAGTGTCAAATGCGTGTGAAAAGTCAGTATAAATAGCATCTACCTGACCGTGCCTATCCAGAACCTCACTCAATTGAGACACTACACAAATTAGTCAGTATGGAACGCCCAGGAAGAAAGCCATGCTGGTTTTGGGATAAAAACTAATTAATATTTTCATAAATTCTGAAAAATATAACTTGTTCAAAGACCTTCACAAAATTTTACAGAATGGAATTAAAACGATAGTTTGACGACAATGACTTATCTCCTTTTTTATGAACGGGATAAACAACTGCTCGCTTCCACAGTTCAGGAAAAGTGTCTGTTTTTTATGGAAAGATTCATAATCATAACTAATGAGGAGGCAAATACAAATCTGTAGTCACATACTAAAAAGCTTGGTAAAAGGTCATCACCAGCAGAAAACTTATTTTTAAGATTGTACATACATTTGACCAACTCATCCACAGTAATTGAAGGAAAGGTGACAGATGGTCAATACGTAAAGGATTCAGAATAGATTGGACTGTTATTTTGTAAATATACGTTAGAATATGTATAGGAGAATGCATTAACTAAAGGTTCGAAAAATTTAATGTCATTATCAATGAGAGTACCAGGAATTCTAGTGGATTTACGTTTATTGTTAAGGAATTTCCACAAATCTCTAGTGTTTAATTTAATTTCTTCTTCTACATTTTCTTTGTAAACACTGTACGCTCGAGAAATTAAGACTTAGTAAGAGACCTTAAGCGCTTATACTCATTAAGAAATGCAATATTCTTTGTAGAAATCCATTTACGGCGAAAATTTTCCTATCTTTCAAATTGATTTTAATCTCTCGTATAAACCACGCAGGATAATAGGATCCGGATTTAGTCTTTTTAGGAACATATTTATCTATGATGGAATACAACACGTCATAAAATTTCATGATTGTAGTGTTATAAAACAGAGTACAAAAATATTAAGAAGCATATAATGTCTAAATAAAAATAAATGTCAAAAACAGATATTTTCAAAAAATTGTATTTTTAAGCATATACTAATGTGTATACAAATACAAAAGTAATATATCCCACCTTTCGCTTCTGTGCAAATAGCACACCACTTAATTAATAGTTCTATAAAAGTAATCAGGAGTCTCATTTTCACTGCTGACTATACTTCGTTGTTCTCCTGAAAACGTTTCTCGTAGAGCTCTTTTTTTACTTTAGATTACTGAACGGAAAGTATTCATTGGGAGCCAAGTTTAGGCTGTAAGGAGGATGGTCTAGTTGTTGCAAACTCACACACTGACAGAAGTGATGTGAACAGATACGATAGTGGAATGTCTTTCATGGGCTTTCCCCAACGTTTCTTAGGCATACAATTCGCCAACATGTACATATGACAAAGTATAGTATAGCTTAATAATACTCGTACTTTTTCCTTAAAATCCACATTCAAAATTTTACGAAAATACTAAATAATAATAACTTTATTATCTATCAAACTTTCGTTGTAATCTGGAAAAGCAAAGTACGCAATTTAAAGGATGGAGAGACTTTCTACCATTTTATAATTTATTTGTTTTAATATCGGATCGTAATAAAGTACCATGATTTGAAATCACGTTACAGTACTCTCTACCCTATATTTTTTTACTATTTAACCCAATTCCACGCAATGTTCCTTGTGTACAACTTACAGAAAATTTTAGGCCTAGTTTTTCACGCACCGATCTAAAAGATTACTCTAAGCTGTTAATTTATTTGTTTTTGGCCATTAATAATGGCTCAAATCCTTAACAAACAACATAAATTCTAACGTGACTGTGGTAAGAAATTCTAAGTAAGTTAAGGTGAATGCATTATTACTGCATAGAGTAAGTCGTTTGTTAATTTTCATTTTAAACACTTTCTTATAACAATGTGATATCCGTATTTATGATAGCAAGTACCGAAAGGTGAACATTGGGAGAACGTACGTTTCATCACTCTCGACATCAAACTCAACGAGACCATGAGAATAATTAGTGGCTGTTTAAGAAGGACATCTCTAAGCAATATCAGACCATCCGGAGACTGAAAAGCCTGGTTAGAAAATGTGTTGTACCAATGTTATGGTTGATGTTGGCTCGTGGACCAAATGTTTGCAATGACTCTGGTTTCTGGCGGTAATGCTTCAACGTCAGTTACTAGAATGACAACCTATGTGTTGCTTCACCGTGCTCAGATTGTGAGGCTGTATACACTTTACTTTTTAAGTCTTCGGTAACTGTTGGTTAAATGAATAAATATACTTTCATCTAAATATATTTATTTTCACTACCCATTTATTTTTGATCTACAATGACTTATAGTAACATAAACTGCTGTTGAGACAGGGGTCTCTTGTTAGAAAATCATTTTTATGTCGATTTTTAAAGTAAGACTGTATGTCTTGTTGTTGATGTTGAACTGTGTTTTATTTCATACTAATCTATTATGTTCTGTTTTTCAGGTAGGTAAAAATATACCACTACCTCTAACTATTACACATTAAAATTGTATTGGTTGAATAGTATATTGTTTGACGTCATAACGGGGAATTTTTCTTGTTTTATTTCGTAGAAATTATACCTACGGCAACCATACAGGTTTACGATAGAGTCTTAAATTCTAATCTTAACTAATAAATACATAATAAAATATCATTAATAATTATGTATTAGTAGGTGTCATAAATCTAAGTCTGTAGTACCGGATCGCCTCTTGTTAAAATAATAAAAATTATTGTACACATTTAAGAAACGAGATCTTAACAATGAATATCCAAATTAAACTTTGTTCAGTAATGTATTTTTATGGTACATATATATTTAGTAATCGTGAGCCTATTATACATATTTAGTTAGCAATGGGGGTGATATTAAGGGTCTATTGAAATCGTTAATTAGTAACCCTAGGCAATAAACAAACGGTTTGAATATAAAAGAATAAATAAATTTGGCAAAAGATGCCGATTATTAATATAACCCTAGGTAATAAATAGATTTACAAATGTAAAGGATATCGCTTTCTTAGAATTTAAAGAACGTGTTTATAATGTGATAATAAAAGTATGATATACAGTGGTTTATGCTTTGAAATGAGCTTTAAATATTTTATAAGATTGGAAATGTTTATGTTTAAATTCTATATCCTAGATTAACTTATATTTAACAATAAAAAATGTTTGAAATTAAAATATTACAAAATGATATTAAATGGATCCTCAACAAAGAATATAACCAAATAATATCAATTCCCCGCCTCTCGGTACACAGTGGCGTGCGTGCCTGATGCTGGCCTGTCGAGCCTAAAGTCTAGCTAGTAGTGGAGAAGCTACTGCTACCAGAACAATTTATAGCATAAAATTTCAAATCAAATGATAGGTGAAGAGAGTATTAGGAAGCTTTGAAATCCGCATATCACCAATCCTTCCTTACCCTTACCAGGAATACCTTGCCATGAGCCAAAGCTATTCAATAGAATAAGAACTTCGTACTGCATGTGTCGTGACTCATTCTATAAATGGGTACTCACTGAGACACCCACTTGCGAATGCGAAAACCCTCGCCAAACTTTTCACCATATTACAGCTGAGTGCTCCCCTACAGCATATGGAAGTGAGATGAGTGACTTCTGACAGTGATTTCGAGTAAGACTGGATCAATGGCCTTGATTTTAAAATTTAACTCTGTTCTCTATAGATCTATAGTTACTTTAAATTTCAATCTATTTTAGCCATACGCTATAATCTATATATATATATATATATATATATATATATATATTTGAAGCGTGAGTATTTCGCCGCTTTGGATGACTTCGTCCTGAGAAGGACAACTTTGTTCCTGACGTTTCAGTGACATTACTTTCATTTTCTAGAGGACGTTCTCGTTGCGATGGTAACTTTAAGAGTGCGTTGATTTCCTGTGCCGCTCGTATTATATGGTTCCGTAGTAGTGGGGACGCGTGTCTGGCTCTTGGTGATTGGTCCGTCGGTTGTACTGTCGCTTTCGGCTATTGGTCGATCGGTCCGTGCAAACAACAAACTCGTTGTGAAATATAGAGATAATAAGTAAATGAGTTTTAATTGACAGGCCGCTTGTCCGTTTTTAATTTATTTTAACCTATATATATATATGTATATATATATATATATATATATATATATATATATATATATATATTTATATCGTCACAATATATATATATATATATATATATATATTGTGACGATACTGTCGCTATAAAAATGCCCCACACTAGGGTAAAGCCAAATGTAACGATACTGACGAGCTGTTGAAAATGAATATAAATTTAATATTCCAAGTAGAAGTGGTTTCCAATATTAAATATATTTTAAATATATTATCGGTCAGTTGGTTGTAAGAATAATCTCAGGAATAATATAGATGGCGTCATTCGGTCGGTAGAGCATATATAAGTAAATTGAATAATATGGAGACTCAGATTTACAGGATCATCGTGGATATCCCTCACTTATAGTAAAACAAAGCAATTTAAATAAATTAATATCATAGACTGAGCATCACATCTACAAATAAAACACAAATTTCAATTCAATAGATATTCAATAATTCAATAATTCAATAATTCAATAATTATTAAAGTTAGAACTCTGTACACGGTAAATACTTATAACTTCTATTACTGTGAAATACTGAATTAATATTTATGGTTAAATTACATGTGTACAAAATAGGTTATGATATGAAATGCATTTTATCAAAATTAGTTATTATAAAATTAGTTATTATAATAGAATAAGTGACACGAAAATTATCAAAATGGTAAGTACTACTAAATATAAATGATATTAAGCTTGAAATTAGAGTGCTGTTATAGCTATTTATATTCTATATTAAATGTGCATGAATGATTGTAAAATATAATATTCGCGTCTATAAATGTTTAACTAAAAACCTCTAATTCGTAGATTGGGCGGCTGGATAAGGAAATTGGATTCAATAGACGGCAAAGGCTGGATTTCATGTGTAGAAATGGTTAATTGAAGCTCTAAAAGTTCTCTATATAGCTTCGTTCAGGAGTCCGTAGATCGGATAAGGTTAACGGGATCTTGGCAGGTATGATCGGTTTGAATATTTTCACGGGGTTGGTGCTATAAAACTACCTTCGCAAAAGATGCTATTGCGTTTTCCAGGTAGTTAATCGATTTTCTTTATTTAAAAACTATTTCAGATCGTAGTTTGGCACTTTATATAACTTTTCTGCATATTTTTATATTTGGAACTCCAGTATTACCGCAGATTTTAAAATTTAAAATAGAATAAAAATATTTTAATACATCATTTCATGATATTATCGGGTGACGCTCTCTTAAATTATTATAAATGTCTTAATTTGTGCTTACTAATTAATTAATACAAAAGGAATTTACATGTTTTTGAAATTTTAAATAAAAGATTAAATTAATTTATAATTTTACACATTAATAAAAGTTCATTTTAAATGCTAGGTTATGTGTGATATCCCTAGCAAATACTGCGCTTTCGCGGGTTAATAAATTTTAAACGATGAGCGTGGCTAAATAATACCGAAACACTGTTTGAATGTGAATAAATTAAATATCTTTTTAATTTCGCGTAATTGAATTTAAAAATGAAATTGACAATGAAAATTAGAAAAAGCAAAATTTAAAAAAATGTAAATTAATTTGAAATAAGCAAAGTCATTTATTGACATCTTGATATTTCACAATATGCGTCCATCTTATCTGTTTATATTATAAGAGGTTGTTTGAATAATTCCTGCTTTGTCAGTTTCAGAAGAAAGAATACAAGCCCTTGATTGAACTACAACAACATATGTGTATATATATAGGATAAAATAAATTAAAAGCGGGCAAGCGGTCTGTCAATTAAAAACTCATTTATTAGTTATCTCTATATTTCGCAACAACTTTGTTGCTTCTTCCGGAGATAAAAATTTATTAGATTTAAATCATTAATCAATTTTATTGTCCGTCACTTTTTTTTAACTCTACATTTTTATCTCCGGAAGAAAGAACAAAGTTGTTGCGAAATATAGAGACAACTAATAAATGAGTTTTTAATTGACAGACTGCTTGCCCGCTTTTAATTTATTTTATCCAATATAGTACGGTCGATAATTTCTTTTAAATTATATATATTGTTGTGGGGCAAAATTACACCATCATTCCAGCAAACTGCAAAGGGAAAGACAGAAATAACATATAATAGAATGGTTTAAATTGGCGAACATAATTTGTAAAATTAGTATCGAAATGTAAATAAATTAATATGCCGATAACTTCATATATTTCAAATTAATTTACATTTATTTCAAAATTTACTTTTTTATATTTTATTCAAATTGTTATTTTCATAATTTAAATTATTAGGGCGAAATTACAGATAGCTAATTTATTTACATTAAAAATTTGTATCGATACTAGTTAGACACGCCCACTTTTAAAATTGTAAACAACCCGCGAAAAGGTTATTTTCTTTCCATTCACAAAACATAACCCTACATTCAGAAACACATAACTATTATTTGAAAAATATTAATTTAATTTTGTTTATATGTTAAAACCAAAACATTATTTATATTAAAATATTATCATAAGTAATTTAAAGTAAAATTCGAGGATATTTCAAAAATGCAAAATAGGCTTTGAATGAAATAATTGCCATCAAGGCGTCGGTTAAAAATTTTGATTAGAAATGCTAGAAAAAAGTGTGACTCCAAGTTTAAAATTAAATTAAAGCAGAAATACCTGAGCTAAAAATTTAAAAGTGTCCACAAAATTAACATAATAATTTGGGGCTACTTTTGAAACATATTCGAAGGCGATACCAGAGAAGTACGGTCAGAAATCGATCTTAGCATCTTTCGATCGAACACGCCGACGAAGCACGCTCATAGCCGGCAAAGAAAACTTGAAAACTCCGCACTTGGAACTCACGACGAATCTGCCTGATCTACTCCATTACATCCAAGGTTCCAGCCTTGTACCACGAAAACAGGTTTTATTAATCAAAATTATTCCAAAATAAAGACTTATTAAAAACAATTTACAATTAAAATATTTTTTAAAAACTAAACATCAACCTCATAATTTTACTTAGAAAATTACATCGCTATATTACTGATAATTGCGAAAGAACGTTAATTTTATAAAACTGTAGTACTTACCTAGATCTATTTGTTAATTCATTTATGTCATAACACAGATAAAAATATCATAACCATTGAAACATAACCTTTTATTTTCTTAATTCACACGTGCACTTAATTTAACTCTATAATTTGTCGATAGACACGTTGTATGTTATTATTTACAGAAACCTTATTTTAATAAACTTTTATACACATTTCTTTAACCAACTCTTTTATTTATCAGTGCTTAGCTGGAGAAAACTAAGTTATTTTCTTTAACAATTCACTATCATACACCAAGGGATAAGCAGACCGACGAAGATCCTAGGCAGTCAACTTTCTTATAAATTTAGTGCTCTCCGACAACCTATCCGCTAATACTGAAATCATATGAGGCGCGCTGCTGGTGAACGTGTGTAATAGGTTTTTAATTAAACCAAGGCGCCCAATCTATAGTATAATTCCTATACTTTACAATTTTAATATTATCATAAATCACAGAATATCTATTATTATTATATATTATTATTATCATCGTCACCAACAGCATCTTTTCAATATATATATATATATATATATATATATATATATATATATATATATATACAAGGTGTGTATAAATTGGCGGACCCACTACACGTGGCGACATTCTTGGTCAAATTTTGAGTTAAAAGTCCTAATCCTAAAACGATGTATCAGGCTAGATTACATAAGTGTCAAAATTTGACAGTAGTAATGTATTCGACTAGAACAACATTAGGCTGCCTACTTATTGTTTTACAACGTTGTCAGATGTGTTTTTCGTCAAAATAAGTTAATAAACAAATATTAAAAACAAACTTTAAAATCAAAAAGGAAACTTTAACGAAAGAATAATAACAGCAATTCTTCTTTCTTCTAAATTGTAGTTTAACGAAGAACATCGCCGCGTGTAGTGGGTCCGCCAATTTATACACACCTTGTATATATATATATAAATCAAAACATTTAATTTGTTATTTATACTCACAAACTACATAATCGATTTTGATAAAATTTTGTGTGTGTGGTTAAGTGTCGTGTTATGGTTAGCACATTCTTATGTCGTACATTTATATCGTCTATATATATATGGAATTGTATTTCAAGAGTTCTTGATTTTCTACTTTGCGGTTCCAAACATCATCCTATTAAACTTTATGCCTTTTTCAAATAATTATTTTATGTACAGTATTACTGTCGCAAACACCATGACTTATCATCGTTCACTTATCATTTTTGTGGTGCTTTAGATTATGCTTTCCCGTATAAACACCCATTTTCAAAACATTACTAATGCCAAATGAAACAGACATGCAATATACATATATGTAACTGTACACATGGACAACACACATGGACAATACACCTTATAGGACGAGATTTGCTATATCTTGTAGGCGATTTCAGCGTAAATGTATATACAGATACAAATCTGTTTTTTTAAAAGATTTGTATTAATTTGTATTACATTGCTTCACTAGCTTGACTGATGACGCCTATAGATGGTAGAAACACGTGTCTTAAGCAGAAGTAAATGCTGAAAATACGATGTGTATTATCCATGTGTGCAGTTACAGATATGTATATTGCATGTCTGTTTCATTTGTAACAAAAGCGTTATACGTGCATAACGTATTGATATACTTAAAACCTTTTTGTATATTACTAATGCCACTTAGCAACTCTTTTCGAAGCTTGGGTAATATAAGCATATAGAGCTCCTTGCTTTCTGGTTTTCAGTGCCAAACATTGTCCTGATTAGTATTTATTAATGATGATCTTTTTCATAATCATTCTAGCTTTATAAACATTACTTATTTTCGCCGACTTTTGAAATAATTATTTTGTATGCGGGATTACTGTCGTTGACATCATGACTTATTAATATTCCCTTATCATCTTATGTTGTGCAGCTCTCGTTTGCTTTAAATAACACTTTTCCCGTATGCACATTAACTTTCAGAATATCAATAATGCCACTTCGCTCCTCCTTCGAACGCACTTCATGTGCATAGGCATACAATTAGTAAAATTTTGACTGTTTGATATAATGAATGTACATATAAATGCATAAAGTAATAAACTAAAAAAATTACACTATGGTCATTTTAATGTATTTTAAGATTTACGACAATTTTAAATAAATATTTTAATAAAATCTTTTCGAGCAAAAATTTAAATTGATTTTATATTCAGCACCGTTCCTCAATTTAAATTGACTTCTCTGAAAGGAAAAAGTAAATACAAATTTAATTTGAACGACACGCGAAAATGTATATAATATAAACTGTTTTTCCTCTATAAGACTGCGTGTAACAACACGTTAAAGAAAAGGGCAATTTTCATCTCTAGTAAAGCCCTTTGCGCAACCTAAAAAAATAGCTAAACAAAAGAAAACGAAAAGGGGAAAATTTTCCCACAGGAATTTACGTACATATATTTTAAGAGAGCCTTCTATATAAGCACGCAGATTGAAGGTAAAAGAACAAAAAACTTAAACCACTTCAAAACAAGATAAAAGTTCCTATTTTAAAACCATAGGTTCGAATTCTTTATTATGAATATCTAATAAGATAATTAAAAGAACGAACTAACGTACCCCTTATTGTTTTTTATATACAAGGCCCGGCAAAATGTATTACCCAATTTAAACAACTTCTAAAAAATTATTCATTTTAATAATTAAACGAATTAATACATATTCTTTTACTAGAAATCTCTTCAATTTCTGGGTTTATTCACAAAAACTCTAAGTTTGAAATAACGCCAAAGAAAATAATCGAGACAGATCTGGGGATCTTGCTGGCCATGAAATCGTACCATTTCTTGAAATGAGTCTGTTTTGAAAGGATTCACTTAAAATGCCTATGCTTATTCTGCCGTATGACTTGTTGTCCCGTCTTGGTGAAACCAGTAAAGTCGTATTTCTTCTTCAATTTGAGATAAAAAGAATGTGTGCAGTATTTGAAGACTATTATCATCTTACCATTGTCGTCAAAAAAATAAGGTCCAATTATTCTAGACGATAAAATGGCACACCATACAGTTACTTTAGGGCAATGTAAATGTCGCCGAAGAATTTCACGAGGGTTCTCTTGAGCCCACTAATGGGAATTTTGCTTATTTACATCGCCGTTGATGTAAAAATGTGCTTCGTCACTCATGAAAAGGATAATCACCTTGGTGATTATCATGAATCAGACGACAAAATTCAAACGTGTTAATTTTATTTTAATCACTTATTTTCTATTGCGGTCTCGTATGAATTAAAATTCATGCGTTTCAACATTCCTCTCGTGCTTCGATCACTCAAACGAAGCATGGAAGCATGTTTAACAGCGGACCTTTTGGGACTAGCAATAATTGCATTTCTTGCCCTTTCTTCGTTACGTTCATTGCAGGCAGTTCTTGCTCTTCCAGTCGATTTTTGTCTACAATAGATCCCAGTTGCCTCCATTTATTGCGCCAAGTCAAAATAGTCTTACGCTGAGGACAGCGACGGATATTAAAATTACGTCGAAAACAGCTTTGAACAGCGAGTACTGAATTAAATTGAGTAAATTTCTCGAGACAAAAGACACGATGTTGTGTAGACCAACGTTCCATTATGACAACTGTCGACAATTCTAACAAGATTTCCAAAGCATACTCTTCCAATTAACACTATATTCATTCGAAATAACCAATTCGTATTTGTGTTATTAGTGAAATACAATAGACTATTCCACTCATTCTAAAATTCTCACTTATTCTGACCAATCACCATCCAAAGATAGCTTGTATTATCGCGAAAACACCAGCTGTTTTTGAAATGTGATTGGAGTATCAGCTTTGGTGTTTTCAACGATTTAACAATAGCAACGTACAATTTGACAATTAGGGGCGGTCTTTCAATATCCAGATAAAGTCTCAGTTAGCTATCCGTTAGAAAAACTTATCTGTCAGTTAAATCTGTCAGATAACTTTCATACATCGTTCCAAGCGCTTTATTCCAATAGCTATCCGACAGTTTCTAACGTTTTCGGTAATTCTGCATTGCAGCGTTAAACGGCTATATTCAAACGAGTTTAGAGGGCGAGAAGTAGCTAACGCACATACAGTAGTTAAAAAAAGATGAACTGTTCATAAGTTGTCCTACCAATTTAAATTTGGTGACATTGATTTAAGTATTTTTGATAGGTATTGTCAAGTTGTAACACAGGTCTACAAAATTAAACTTTTTGACAGATGTTTTTATTTTGAAAACTGTTTTTATATAATTTTGGTAGACTGATTTCAAAAATTCTATGCATTTATTTGTATCACGTAATGTTTTTTTGCAAATATTAAATGAAAAAAAAAACGATATTTCTAAAAAAAATTATTTGTTTATTGAGTAAAAAGGTGGAATACAAGTTAAAAAAGTGGAAAAAAAATACTTTACTCAGTCTTTTTTAAGTGAAATCTTTGTCTTTTTGCCAGAAAGCTACGTTGTCCGGACATTCGGTTGTATGGTTTTAAGGGCATATCCCGTTTTAACATCCAGCAGTAGTCCGCCATCATCGTTATGCTCCATCTACCTTGGTATCGCCGTTCCATTTCCTTAATGTCTTGGTGAAACCTCTCTCCCTGTTCTTCGGTAACTGCTCCAAGATTTTCAGAAAAATAGTTCAAGTGTGAAAACAGGAAATGCACTTTCAAACTCATATTACAACCTAGACGATGAAAGTGTTGTAACATATTTTGAACAATATTTTCGTAGCTTTCGTCCTTAGAGTTCCCAAGAAACTTATCAATTACTTCTTTAAATGAAAGCCAGGCGTATTTTTCGACATTGGTCATTGTGTTTTGAAAATCCTTGTCTCTGCATAATGTTCTTATCTGCGGCCCAACAAAAATACCTTCTGTTAACTTGGCATCGGATAAGGCTGGAAATGTCTCGCACAAATATTTAAAACACTGTCCATTTTTGTCTAGGGCTTTAACAAACTGCTTCATCAAGCCAAGTTTGATATGGAGAGGAGGCAGTAAAACATTTTTGGGGTCAACTAAGTTACTAAGTACTCTTAATACATTTTCGCTACCAGGTGTAAGGCTTGTTCTAGAGGGCCATTCTATTTGAGTTCAATGTCTATCCCTTGCTCGACTATCCCACTCACAAATAAAGCATGGAAATTTTGTATAACCTCCTTGTTTTCCTAGTAGCATGCACAGCACTTTAAGGTCACCACAAAGCATCCACTGATGTTCTTGGTAGTTTATTTTCTTTAAAAGAAGTTCAAAATTTTCATACGTTTCCATTAAATGTACCGAATGGGCAACGGGAACCGAAGCCAGCTCGTTACCATTGTGCAATAAAACGCATTTAAACTACGCTTACTTGAGTCAATAAACAGGCGCCATTCTTCTTTTACATACGGCACATTTCCTAATTTTGAAATTAAGTCAGGAATATTGTTGCAATACACTAGCGGTCCGTCTTGAGTAAAATATTGACATAACTCTTTTTCGCGATCCCGGTAAAAGCTTGATGTGACGCCAGGTGCCAGTAAATGTTTCTCACGAAGTCGGGAGGCTAACAATTCGGATGCATCCTTTGGAAGGTGCAAATCTCTAATTAAATCATTTAGTTCGCTCTGGTTAAACACTTCGGGCTCTCTGAAATCTGGTGTGAAATCTGAGTCATCTGGGTCGCAATTAGATTCCTCTGATTCTGACGATATGACGTTTTCTAGTGCTTTTGGGGCGGTAGGTATCGGTACATCTGGTCCATGAGGAACTGGTCGAATAGCAGAGTCAAGATTGGGATACACAATTTGTTTCTTATTTTTTCTGTTGAACGCAAACGGAACAAACAGTATGAGGAGCCCAGGACTTGTCTTGGTCGCCAATTTTTACACCAAAATAAGCGTGGTATACATTTTTCACAAACGAAGTTATAGTTTGCCTCTGCTTTACTACGACATAACTACCACAGATATAACAAAAGTTATTCGGATTGTTCACACAATGTCTTCTTTTCATATTCATACGTTCTAGAACACTTAAAATACGCAACAACGAAGACAACAAGCGCGCGGACATAGTAGCACGACAACTAACACAACCAAACTGCACATAAGCAGGTTTCAACGTTATATTGACGCTTCTGCGCCGACTCTGTTGCTTTGCTGAGAAATCTAATATTAACCAGTGTTGCCAAATGCCTTACATGGAACAAAAATATTCTTGTCATAGGTATGTATATTAATAAATTAACATTTTTAAGATATAGAGCGCTATGAAAAAAATTTACGTGATAGAGCAAAAATATGGCGTTTTTCGGAATAAGGGCCCCCAAACATATACAAATTAGCAAACAGCTTTCAAACATCAAAATCACTGTAGACCTGTGTAATTAACAAATAGGACCGAATTTAAAATAGGTACAATTTCACTTGCCTTTTTTTGATTTCAGCTGTACGTTTAATATTGTTATTTGTTAAGTTCCTTATAATTTGGTTGTTTGTTGTTATTTCGTTGTATTGTTTTTTGGCCTATATGTCTGAAAAAAAAGATTAAACGGCCGCGTCATCCCAATTACTCTGACGAAAGTCGAAAGTAGAATATTATTGAAAGCAAAGTTTCCGATGCTTTCACGTGGAAAGAGAAAAATGAAGATTAGGAGACAGTAGCCTTGCCCTTTAATGCTAGGAATTCCACATTTGTGTAACGGGACTGCACAAATTTAAAGGCAAAGTATGAGTCGATAAAAAAGCCCTAAAGAAGAATGTCGCCAATGTGGCTTTACGTTAATGGCTGTGGCTCCAAAGTTGATGTTGTGTATAAAGATTGTGAGGAAACCTTCGAAAAAATGCCAGATCATCCCATATTTCGAAATGATCAATTCGTTCACCAACAGTATACGACCAGCGGTTCGGGTTTATCTCGTTCATAATTTCTATTTGTTCTACTTCCAACGCATCGTCAATAAAACATACATAATTAATTAAAAAATACGTAAAACCAGAGGGTAACAGTTTGACGTTATGATTTGACAGCAATTAACCAAAAGATACGGCGTTATCGGTAACGTCGCCTAGCAACTAAGTTTATCCCTCAGATAAGGGCGTAAACTGTTGGATTAGATGTTACTGACGATAAAAAGACGGAAAATCCGCAAGATCTATCTAAAAGTTAACTAACGGAGACCTTATCTGGACATTGAAAGACCGGCCCAAAGATTGAATTTGTATACGTCAAAATGAATCGCTTCGGTGTAAATTTAAATGAAATTATCAACCAGAAAATTAACGAGAATGTACTATCGAATGCAAAAAAGTGGTACAGTAATATTTTAATCGGTTTAAATTAGGCTGCGTAAATGTAGATATATATTAAATGTAGACGTCAAATTTAAATATTCAAATAACCCATAAGTGTCAAATAACGTATACGTTGATATAACGTGCGTTCATTTGAAAAGTCAATCTAGGTTACTTTGAAATTTTGATAGAATAAGACGCAAATATATTAGTATGTGTTTGTTGTTCCGTAAACGTAAATCCAAATGACATTTGATAATGTCAATCACAAATATCAGTTAGTGCATAAAATAATCGTGCGTCGATTCTGAACTTTAGACTTTAGAACTTTTTCGAAGTGGTAATAAAATTGATGGTTTATGGGTTTATTCAGTTCAAGATTGCATGGTTGAATTTCAAGTTGAGTTTCCACATTTTGTAATAGATTATATACAATTTAAGAATACTTTGGATAGAACTTTAAAACTTTTTTCTAATACTGGTAGTCTCTTAAGAAAATCAGGCAGCGGAGCAGTTAAGAAACGTACACCTCAAGTTGTCAATCGTGTTGAAGAAATAATGGAAAATGAACCACAAACATCTATTCGACATTTGAGTCAACAAATAAACCTTTCTGTTGGTACAACTCACAAGTTATTAAAAAAAGATATACAACTTTATCCATACCGTGTCACAGCAGTACAAGAATTGTTAGAAATTGATTACCCACATAGACTACAGTTTTGTAATTGGTTTGTAAATATGAACAATAATGGAGAACTTTCGCAAAGAGTCATCTTTACTGATGATGCATGGTTTTATAAAACGGGATACCTAAATTCACAAAATACAAGAATTTGGAGTAGTGAAAATCCACATGTAATTAATGAAGAATCGCTACATCCAGAAAAAATTGGTGTTTGGGCAGCGATAAGGCAAAGGCGAATCATTGGACCAATATTTTTTCAGGAAGCGTTAACTGCTCAAAGGTACCGTACGGGAATTTTACAACCATTTGTCAATCAGTTGCATGATGATGAACTTCAAAATGCATATTTCCAACAAGACGGAGCACCTTGTCACTGTACTGCAGAATCTTTGGATTATTTAAGAGAATTTTTTGATGAGCGTATAATTAGTCGAAATACTGAAATTGCCTGGCCCGCACGTTCATGCGATTTAACACCTTGCGACTTCTTTTTGTGGCCTTATCTAAAAAATAACATATTTCAAACACCTATATTGAATTTGAATGATATGCTACAGAGAATCGAACAGAAATGCATGGAAATTAATAACAATCCAGTAATGTTGCAGAATATCATCAGAAATTTTGAACAGAGGATTTTAAAGTGCATTGATCTTGAAGGACAACATTTTCAAAATTTGTTATAGTTTTCAATAAATACCTATTATTTGTTATTTATTTGTATGTATGAAACTGTCAAAATATTCGACTTCGTAGGTTAAGTAGTAAATTTTAATTTACAACATACTTCAAAATGTTCTCAGTAAATCGCATGCTACTAGATTGACTTTTCAAATGAACACCCGTTACAGATAGGTATAAGTGTCAAAAATGACTTTTGCACGTTACTACGATCTTAAGTACCTTAGCAATGTCACAATACTAAAATGTTAAAAATTGACTTTACATATAACTTCACTACTGTACCACTTTTTTTGCATAGTACCATTTTTTTTCGATAGTACCAATAAATATAAAAGAATCGTAATCTTATATGTGACGGCAATTTATGATGTTTTATGTAGAACGCAACTACAAATTATACAAAGAAAATAGTACTGAAAGACTGGCATTCATTTGAAAAGACTTGGCGTTCAATATGCAATAAATTGATGGAACTGATTATAAGGAAAGTGTTGTTAAAACTGTGGAACACCACTGCTATTGTTAAATTTTGTTTCTTAATAAATTGTTCATCGTTACTTATAATAAATGTTTAATACTTCCAAAAAATACTTACTAGTTATAATAAATGCTTATTATTCGTGGAATAGTCTAGCAAAATTCAACTCGTGATTGATATTTTACGAGACAAGTCTATCTCTAATTTCTAAACTCAACCTAGTTACTTAAAGGAAACACCAGTCGACAGACTTATCGCGAAAATTCAATCACTTGTGGTATTACTATTGATAATACATTTTTCCGGACCCTGTATAAGTTAAAATATAAAACCATAACAGATATTAAAAATTTAATTTATTTCAGGCATAAATCTAATAATACTTAATACGTATAAACAATTTATCTGCTACGATAATTGAATATACCCTTTAGCTGCTTTATATTCTATAGTACGTCAAAGAACGTGTTTTCCTTGAAATATTCCACAAATATCAATTCAAGCGTACAACCGTTAAGCTATTATACCAACTTTGTCGTGTTCCAAAAGTTTTAATTGCTTATAGTTAACAAAAACAATAAACGATTACAAATAATGCATTAGAAAAATAAAACTTACAAATCACATTAATAGTCTTTAAATCTGTCTCTAAATCTGCCTCAAAATCTCTGTACTTTATAATTTACACCAGCACGTATTTCAGTGATTTAGTAACTTTGAAATCTTTACATTACGTAGCAATCTACCTCAGTACTTTCATATCGCATATAAATTACTTGATTTACATCAAGGTTGAAACTACATCTACAATTTACATACAATTACAAAAACAACAGAATAAGATCTTAAAGCGAATACATATAATACACAAAAGAACGCCAATATCTGAATTACATCAAATAACTCAAGCATAGGCACACAACTGATAAAATTAAACAACCTCCAGTTTACCCACAAAATTAATAAAAACATTATTAAAACTAATATAGAATTCATAATAGGCAAAGACATTCACCAATTAGACACAAATAAGAACAAAGAAACGTAAAATTAATAAATTCATTTAACACATTCAAAAGTTTATTTTGAATGTGATAAAAGACCGTGTCACGCTATTAGAATGTATCAGGAACGTTTTCCTGATAGGAAATCACCGCATCATGAGAAATTTTCGCAATTGGAAGCTAATTTGAGTATGTTTGGACCTTTCAAAAAACCAAAGAAAGGAGTACGGACCGTAGATGAGCATTGAAGTTTAACCGTTTCGTTGAGCATACAAGAAAATTCCAGGACGTCCGTTATAGAAATTGCTAGCAATATTCTTCCAGTACAACCCCACATTCTATTAACACAAACTAAGACCGTAGATACCTCAAATGATCCATCATTTACTGGAAGACGATTATTCGCGTAGTATACAATTTCTATTTAAGTAAATTATATGAAGAACCACTATTTTATTCTAAAATTCTGTAGTCGAACGAATGCACATTTAACAATAACACCGTGTTTAATATTAACAACCATAAGTATTGGAGCGTCGAAAATCATAAATTTGTTGTTGAAAATCATATCTAGGGAAGATTTACTTCAAATGTTTGGTGTTGAATTTTAGACAATAGAGTAAGTGGACCATACTTTATTGATGGTAACCTAATTCAACAAAAATATTATACGTTGCTTGAAGATGTAGTGGAGAATTTAGAAGAATTACCTTTTAATCAATATGCACAACTACACTTCCAGCAAGATGGATTTGCTCCACATAATATTGTAATAAACACAGAATTCTTAAATAGACAGTTTGATCGAAGATGAACAGGCAGATCATTCCCCTTTCGACTTCTTTCTATGGAACCAAATTAGAGAAATCGTTTATGTAACACAACCTGAAAACGTAGATGATCTACGAAATTACGAATTATTAATACTTGCCGACAAATACCGCCCAATAACATATTAAATGCAATTGTTTCTGTAGAAAAAAAGATGCACACTATGCATTGGTCAAAATGGTGCCCAGTTTGAGCAATATTTTTAGGATAGTGTTTATATTTTTTTCCCCAATTGTCAAAAAAGTGACGTTTTTTTTCATTAATCTCAGTATGCAGAGTGTGTCATTTTTTTACCGTTAAAAAAATATTTTTTTTCACTGAAATTTTAATGTGTAATTTACACTCGTAGCTAAGGCAACTCAGCGCAATTGCCGTAGCCGCCGTAATTATGTAGGAGACATTTTATTTTATTTATATTAATCTACAATTTTAAATTACTATAATTGGAGAAAAAACGTTGCTTATTACGTGTGAAAAGCAGTTTTTGAGTTTCCGAATGTGTATTTTGTCTCGACCTTCAGTCTCGACAAAAAACTCAACATTCTCAAACTCAAAAAACCTAGCTTTGCACACTTATAAAAATAACTATTTATTTGCTTTTTTCAAATAACACAATATGTTTATTTTTGTATTTATTTTTCATATTTAGTAAATTTGTCTTTCTTTCTTCCTTATTAAAGATTGTATTTTTTATTATTGAGAATTACAGCAAATAAATATGTATCTATTTAGTCAATTTAACGTTGTCAGTGTGCAACTACCTACACTGTCTCGTGGCCTATTGTGGGTGACAAAAGTTTGCAAAAGAACTCTGGTTTTCGTGCATTTTTCTTTATCCAGTATGTGTTTTTATTACTTTGAATATTCTAGTAATTGTTACTGAAATCGGTAGAAAATTTTCTTTTATAAAAATTTTAAAAAAATTCAATTTTAAAGGTAAAAATTGACTCACGTTCCTGGTAAATTATATGTAACAAAAAGATAATTCGCATTGATGTATGTAGTCTTTCGAAAACCGTTTAATTTGATGTATAGATCATTAAAACCAGATAATAAATATAGACGTTTAGAGTCTTCAGAAATTTTTGTGAAATACCCGGTATATATAGATAACATATTGAATATTCCTTTTCATCCATGCTCTAAACTATACATACATTCCTTTGATATTTGTTCATACCTATAGGTAAATATTGTAATGTTTGTCTATTCTGTCTGTAAAATGTATGCGGGATTCTTAAATAAAACCAACGGTAATTTAAAAACACACTATATTAACAATAAAAAACGAATAACAATTTAAAAACTAATTACTGACAATAAGAACATTTATGTATTTATATTTATGTAAGATCACTCGGCTATGATTTGGTACGGAATGAATCACTTCCTCGACGGCTTATATATGGGCCGTCGTATATTCTAGATTCACCCGTACTTCTCTTGTGTTTTCTTATTCTCGATCTTTCCGCTTCGATATCTTTCGAGAAGGTACCAGGCCGTGTGAGATTTGACGCATCGTCGGATGACTCATCGCAATATTTAACACAAAATGAAACCAAAACTATATTAAATTATTTTACAAGATGCTGTTGAAAACAATATTTCGATATTTTCATATAATAAGACGCTAAAATCACCGAATCAACGATAACGAGTGAATCTCAAGTAGCGACTTGAATCACTAATACTCTTAAAATATCCTTATCACTAATATTTTCAAATATTAGTTGCTGAATCACTACTACCAAAAATATTTCTCATTTCTAATAAGATTTTATTGTCCCTTTGAGTTTTTTCAATATTTGTTAATTAT
This sequence comes from Melolontha melolontha, assembly GCA_935421215.2. Lineage (NCBI taxonomy): Eukaryota > Metazoa > Arthropoda > Insecta > Coleoptera > Scarabaeidae > Melolontha > Melolontha melolontha. Next base: position 43,414,987 of record OW285239.1, on the reverse strand, counting down.
CCTATAATTAGTACATACCCCGTTTACTGTTGGATAATAAAGGATTATTGTTATTACAAACGAGGAAGGATTCACATACAAGGTCTGCAGCTCCATAAAGTAAAAATAAGAAAAGACAAAATGAAGCCAGTCTCGAAATCAAGTAAATTTATTGTACTATCAATGTATATAACTATTTTACCATATAATCACCAATTAGTGCAACACATTTCTTGAAACATTGAATCCATTTCTTCATTCCGTCCATGAAAAAACTTTCTTGTTTACTGTTGATTCGATCGCAAACATCAATCTTGACCTTTCAATACCTCCTTCAACTTTGTGAAAAACTAGAAATCTGAAGGTGCCAAATCGAGACTGTGAAATAACCGTGAATTCCAGACTCCTCACTATCTTAATCGTCTCGTTGATGTAATGCGTCTAATATTGTCATGGTACAAGAAAACATTCGTTCTTAGCGACCATACTCTACGGCATCGTTTATCGCGGTGATATTAAAGGGGGGTCGCGAAATTGCCTAAACAATAATGAAATAGTTATTTAAGTAATAAGGGAGGTAAGTAACATTTACTAGTCGAGGACTAGTTTGCGTCCGAGGGCTTGCCCGAGGACTTGCAATAGAGTTCGAGACTGATAAATGTTACCTCCCGAATTGCTTATAACATTTTTCCCACTCCCCAGACAATAAAATCCTCAAAAATTAAATATAATCATGATAAACAGTAACGGTGAACAACCTCGGAATTTAATAAATTAGACATTAAGTGTTGCTGATAAAGTAGGTGATAATAACATTGAATTATCAAGAAATATAAATAAATATCCCAATTTTGTTAATAATGTTACTAATTGTACAAACTGTAATATTACCATAAATATAAATTAATAGAGCACGTGTTTTGATGCACTTTTTTTCCCTAAAGGACGTAAGTAAATTACCTACGCCCCGTTGTCATAACAATCACAGTCATTTCAGTAAAACCAACTTACGTCTATAGAAAGAATGTATTAATGGTATGCTTACTATAAGGGGAGTGGGAAAAATCATTTTATGAGAAAAAAATCATTTATTAAAAACATTTTACTTACAATAAGTGCACATGTAAAGAAAAGAAATTAATATGATGATCGTGTTTATTTTTAATTTAAAAGTTTCTCCATACGTGGAACTACCTTAGAAACACACAAAAGCAAATTGTTTTCGAGTAATAAGAGACGATTCCTGTATTTAGTTTTTAGCGCAACCAGAGACGAAAAACCCTTTTCACGAGACAAGATGTGGCGAATGGGATTAATACTTTCAATGTTTCTGTGACTAAATTTCCAGATTCATTTCGACGAGCAAGCTAAAACGTATTTAAATCTTGAGATGTAAATTGCAGTTGTAGCGTTTTGTCGACAGACATTTCGATGAGCTGATCGTGAATCTCAACTGGTAACTTATCAGTGGCAACAACGTTTTCACTAAACGAATAATTCAGTACCCATCTCTTCGAGAAACCATTTTTATCTTGCGGGAAATACTCCGTCAACTAAGTTTTCAGCTCACGCGAATGTAACTTCATGCAATCCAAACTGTGGTGAATAATAGTGTCTTGTTCTTTCAAATTTTTTTCAGTATAATCCGAAGTGAAATACGGCCCTGTAGTGATATTAAAAGGCCACGTGTGAATAGTTTCTGTTAATAAAGTTAATTTTTGCGACAAAAACAAATAAATAAAAATATTTGTAAAAATCAGTGCCTAAAGTGATTAATATTAACAACAGATATAGAAATTTTGGCAGTAAAAAACCCAGTCGGTAAGTGCAAATTTAAGTTTTTTAAGTAAATCTCACGTCATAATATGAAATAAAAGAAGTTAAAAACAAACAAAAAAGCAACAGCTGGTGATAAAAGAAGATTCAATGTAAAGGTGTATGATATGAGACAGGACAGAACTAAGGCGTCGGTCTATGAATAGTATTTGATTTATGAATATAATGTATTTTATTACCGAAACTGAGTGAAATTAAGTAAAGAATCAGAATATATAATTACTAAATTAATCGTATTATTCAAAAATAAGAAAGGAATTTAGATTAATTTAGAGAAAATTAAGATACATAAAATTGAAGGAAGAGATAAACTGTTAGAGCATTAAAGAGGTGTGTACTGCCAGATTACTATTCTAGAGCTCGAAAAGAGAGACTATCCTTCCAACGGGACGACTGGGGGAAAATTCTCTATCGTTTTGAGCAAAAGTTTTCATTAGTTTATAAAGCATGACCTCTGTTAATACTAACATGGAAAAACTGGGAAGGATGTTGCAAGATATAAGGGACAAATTGCAAACGATGGAAGAAAGAGACAAAAGAGTCGAGGACAAACTGGATGGGACGGCTAAGAAGATAAAGAGCATTAAGGCAGAAAATCAATATCTCAAGCAGGAATGTATATACATATTTGAAAAAGGAACTCAAAATCCAAGAAGAGAAAATTGAAGATCTGGAAAGAGAGACCAAATTATAGAAAAATGCTATGAACAAAACATCGAACTTTTAATATTATTCATTGATTTTAAGCAAGCATTTGACAGAGTGAGACGTGATGCGATCTTCAAAGATGCCGAACATTTAGGAATACCGAGAAAGATGATAAGACTAATGAAAATGACGATGAAACGATCCAGAGCAGCAGTTTTGCTGCAGGAAGATGTATCAAAAGAATTTGAATTTAATTCGGGGGTACGGCAGGGAGATGGATTATCTGCGTCAATATTCAATATAGCTGTAGAAGGAATTATAAGAGATGGTGATTTAAAAAGGACGATTATTGAAAAATCAATGCAAATAATAGCGTATGCAGATGATATAGCATTAATATTAAGAAATCCAAATAGTCTAAGAGAAGCCTTGCTGAGAGTCGACTTGGAAGCAGAGAAGAGAGGACTTGAGATAAATCAAGTCAAAACAAAATATATGAGAATCGCAAGACAAGAAAACATAGGAGAAAGCAAAGATGTAGCGATGGGAAATTCCAATTTTGAGAAAGTGGATTCATTTAAGTACCTAGGATCCATGATAAGTAGTAAGAAAACAGACAGGTGAAACATCGAATTCAAGCAGGGAACAGAGCATACTATAGATACAAGAAATATATGAAAAATAAGGAAATCAGCATTTACAGAAAAATAAGAATATATAAAACTGCCATTAGACCGGTAGTGACATATGCTGGAGAAACAGCGAGATTAACACAGAAAGATGAAGAAGCTCTAAGAACATTTGAAAGAAAAATAATCAGAAGAATTTATGGACCAAAGAAAGGAGATGGTGGTTATAGAATCCTTATGAATCATGAAATAGAGGAGTTATTGGAGAGAGAAAACATAGTAAGAGTTATTAAATCGATGACAATAAGGTCGTATGGGCATGTCAACAGAAGAGAAGAAGGGTCAACGTTGAGACGAATTACAAGATGGAAGCCATATGGAGCACGAACAAGAGGTAGACCAAAAATAGGGAAGAATGGCGAAAAGTTGTGAAGAGGGCAAGAACACATCTATAGACCACAGAAAATGGAGTGGCTCACCACAAAACGAGTCTTACGAGCTCAAAGAGCGGTTGCAATTCCAGACTGGAATGTATAGTCTTATATATATATAAACCGTAGTGGGAACATATTCAGATTTTTGCTTTGAAGATGAATAATCCAGATATCAAGCTTCTTAATAAAAGCATGAATTTTGTCATTAATAAAACGTTTTTATCACGTCCTTGTAAATTCACTCTCAAGTAATTTAAATGAGAAAATACATCAGCTAAATATCCAAACATTCAAACTGTCGTGAATAATAGTGTCTTGGTTATTCAAATTTTTCTTAATATAATCTGAAGTGAGTGGAAACATATCCAGATTTTTTGCTTTAAAGGTGAATAATCTAGATATCAAGCTTCTTAATGAAAGCATGAACTTTGTCTCTCATTAATAAAATGTTTTTACTACGTCCTAAATCCACATTCAAGTCGTTTAAATTCGAAAAGACATCAACTAACTAAGCCAACAACATACACTCATTATTCTGTGAAAACAATAAGAATGGCGTTTGTTTATCCTGGCAAAATATTGTTAATTCATCTCGTAATTCCAATACCCGGGTTACTACTTTCCCTCGCGATAACCATTTTGCTTCTGCATGGAAAAGAAAAGATTTTTTATTTTCACCCATTTCATCGCATAGTTTAGCAAACAGCTTCTAACTGTCGGTTTTTAATAAAATTCACGATTTTTACAGCTTAACAAAGAATTTGAGTGAGATTTTCCTGCATGTTTTTTGCGACAAGAGCATATCTGTGAAGGAAACAGTGCGTCCATTCCGCCCTTGGTATAATACGATCTTTTAATATTTTCACTAATCTACTGTTCTTGACTGTTATCGCCTTTTTACAACCACAACATACTGGAATACATTTTATCCAATCTATATTTGTATAGTGTAAATATATTCCTCATTTATATTGTCTACCTAAAATACATAAACCAGGTAATTCTTACCGTCCTATAGTTTCAAACATAAACTCTCCCTCTTACGAAATCGCCAAATGGTTAGTCAATAAATTTAGTAAGTTTAAATTTGATCAGGACCTTTCTATTTTAAATACGGGTGATCTCATTTCCAAATTAAGCAATATTGATATTAAGCCATGTGATAGACTCATTTCTTTTGACGTAGTTTCATTATTTCCAAGTATACCCATAGATTCCACCCTAAACATGCTCAGAGAATTTTTAGAGTTTAATGCAGTTTCTACAAATCTAATAGAGGAGTACATAAAATTAACTACTCTCTGTATGCATCAAAACATTTTTTCTTTTAATAATAATTTTTATAAACAAACATTCGGCACAGCCATGGGTAACCCTTTATCACCATTCCTAGCGAATTTATTTATGAACAACTTTGAAAACAAAGTCAAAACCATGTGCAATTTTTTTCCCAAATTTTGGGCAAGATACGTGGATGATGTTCTGGCAGTGATACCCGATTCTTTCGATACAGCTTCGTTTTTAAATATATTAAATACCCAATATCCATAAATCAAGTTTACGTATGAGTTGGATAAAGACAAACCTTTACCCTTCTTAGATTTAAAAATTACTATTTTAGACAGGAAGTTTGAATTTGACATTTACAGAAAAGAAACACACACTGAAAATTACATACATAAACAATCAGACACTTTTAACAAATATAAAGAAAGTAGTTTTTATTTTTTAATTAATAGATTATTATCAATACCTCTATCACCATTGAATTTTAAGAAAGAACTAGACCACATAACAAAAGTAGCAGAATCTAACGGATACGATAAAAAATTGGTGGATAAAATCAAAAACAAACTAGAAAATAAGAAGCTAAAAACTTTTAAAATCAGATTAACTCCAAATACAAAGAGTAATACCAAAAAATATTGCAAAATTACTTTTCACAAAAGTTGGCAGAATAACGTAACTAAATTGTTTAAAAAATATAATCTAACTCCTGCATTTTCTAACACTCACAAGTTACAACAATACTTTCAAACAAAGTTAGTTAGCACAGACCCACTGAAAGAATCAGGTATTTACAGAATTAACTGTAATTCCTGCCCAAAATTATATATCGGCCAAACAAGAAGAAATATTCAAACCCGTTTCAAAGAACATTTAGCTCATGTAAAACTTCACAATGTAGATAAATCATCATTAGCTCTACATCATTTAGATACCGGACATAATTTCAGCTTAAATAATGTAAAATTAATTAAAAAATGTAACAGCAGAAATTTAGACATGTGGGAAGCCATACATATGAAAAAATACAAAATTACCTCCTTAACAATGACATGTCACCTATTAATAATAAACTTTTAAATTGTATACCAACAGTATCTAATAATTAATAGATCCTTTTCACGTTACTATATTGTTATTTAATATAACTCAACACAGTCAGATGTCTTGTTTTTCATATGTAACGGTCCTTCCCAAATTTGTCCTTCTTAGAATTTCAATAGAGTTTAGGTTTTACAATATACGACCATACTTTCCGATTATTTACATGTTTTTTAACCATTTGTAATTAAAAAATTTTTTACACCCCTACCCAAAATAGAAATTTTTACTATACATGTACTCGAAAATAATACGTTTAAATAGTAACTACTGATGATGTGTGCAGTGCACATGAAATGTACATATAGTTAAATATACTATTGTTTTGTGAAAATATAAGGTGTATTATTTAAGTTTAATAGTGTAAATATTCTTTCTACACTTTAAGACGCTATTTTATTCGAATTTTTCATAGAAAAAATAGCGTCGTAAAGTGTAGAAAGAATATCTACAATTACATTACTTCGCGAAAACGCAATTAATATATTTGTATAGTTTCTAGTAGTTCATAAAAAACATCAAAAAGACATTGTCCTGTTGCATGACGCAGTAGTATTTTGCAAGACAACATATTTTTTTGAATGATGTGTCCCTATCACATTCATATCTTACAACATAGGAACTGAGATATGTTTTCTACATCTGTTAATTCGTGAAATTGAATACTAAAAAATTCACTTGAACTCACTTGCTGAAGTCGCCTTGAAACTGCGTCGCTAGAAAACGATTTTTTTACTTCTCTCACACCTACTAAAACACTGACAATATTAATTCCGGCAGGCAATATGTGGTTTTCGGCAATTGTATGGGGTTTTGACATATTGCCTACTCTTAATGCTACGCGATAAGATAATTCAAATACGCTTTATCAGTATGGCTTGACTTAGAAATAAAAGTTTGTTGATTTCTCAAGGTATGTAAGTTTCTTTCGAAAAATTCCAAGAGTTTATTTTTATGAGCCGGGTGTTTAGTTTCCAAGTGTCGAACTAATTGTGATGGCTTCATACTTTCATCGGAGAGAACTTAAAAGCAAACAACGCACTGTGGCTTTTACCATCCGATGAGGTAAAACCATAACCAAAATAACTGTCATTGTACGACCTTGTCTTTTTACCAACCGATTTACTGGCTCACTTAGTTTTATCATAAATTTATCCATTTCGCATAAGAAATTAAAAAAAAACAATTCAGTTTCACGGTTGACTGCACACTAAAATAAAAGTACGCACCCTTCTAATACGAAACTTAACTGAAGTTGTGCAATCGCAAACGCCTTTTTCATACTGGTGGCAGCACGACTTGTTCAAAGGCATCCATATGCATGTTCAATCATGTTTTCACAGCGAGTATTATAGAAGAAGACCAAAATACAAACAGCACGTACACATCAAGTTGGAACTTGTAAATTACTCATGTATGTACACATCGTACATGATATTTATACCCGTCGCTATACCGTGTGTCCCAATTTCGATGCTCACCATTGGTATCTCGGTTATTAGAAGATATAGAACAACGGTTAAATGGGGAATGTTTTGCAGAATTCAATACTCGCGGCAAATCTCATTTCAAATTTGACCTAACTTTTTAAATTTTTTAAATATTTTGAAAAATCAAAAATTTGCCGATTTCGTTATTCCTCAATAACTCGATAACGCTTAGTCTGACCTCTTTTAAAGTTTTACATTGTTCAGACACTTTTTTAAAACAAATTATTTGATACAAACAGAAACCCCCGATTGTCATTTGTTTTTAAGTTATTACCACTATCTTTTGTTTTTCGTATGGCGGCCATATTGGATTTTGGGTTTGTTAGGTAGTCCTCAAAATGTGCTTTTCAACGATGTATAACATGCCTGAAAAATTTTTATTTATAAGGAAAATATTAATAAAAACGTAAATTAATCTTTAATATGAAATTAGTACTGTAAACAAACGAAACGATAAAAAAATTATAGAAATAAAAAGTAAAGATACAGAACTTAAAGTTCACATTCACTTAAAGAAATTGTTCAATATGACGACCATTCTGTTCCACACAATTTTGACACCTTGTTCGAGTAGAGTTACAAAGTCTACGTAGCGTGTTTGCGTTTACTGATCGTAGCACATCTAGTACTCTTTGTTCTAAAATTTCCCGAGTTTCTGGTGGTTCAAAATCAAATACTTCGTTTTTAGTGGTACCCCATAAATAAAAGTCAAGCGGGGTAAGGTCGGGTGATCTCGCAGGCCATTGCACGGGTCCATTATTTGAAATCACTCTCTCATTAAAGTTTTCTCTCAAAAAATGTTGCACGTAACGAGTGTTATGGGCCGGGCAACCATCTTGCTGGAACCAGATGTTTTGCATGTTCTCGGGATTAATAATTAGCCTCAAAGCAGGCATTATCTCGTTTGTTAGAAGCTCCAAATATCTGTTACCAGTTAAATTGTAATCAAAGATGAAAGAACCTATTAACTGATTATCTAAAACGAAAAAAAGAGTTTAAAAAACAAAAAAAAATGTAAACAAAATGTCATACCAATTAAACCGCACCAGACATTAAAACCAAATCGAACTTGAAATCTTCTTTGATTTACCAAATGTGGATTTTCAGTAGACCAATGATGATAGTTATTCCTATTGAACACTCCACAATTGGTAAATCGTGTTTCATCTGTCCATAGTGTTTTCCTAGGAAAATTAGCGTCATATTCACATTTTTGAAGGTACCACCTGCTAAACTGTAATCGTCGGAGATTGTCATTATCACTTAAACCTTGTACAATTGTTGGTTTGTAAGGGTGATACTTGTTTTTCGTCAAGGTTCTGTGAACAGTAGATTTTGAAATCCCTGTTTCTCGTGTCACACGACGAACTGATGTGCTGGGATTGTTCCTAACGTTCTGCAAAATATTATTTAGACGTGTATCAGCATCATTAACTTCATAGTTAGCTCGTTTTTGTTCGAAGCTTCCAAAGTTTTTTAATTTGCTAACTAGTCTTCTAAAAATTGTCCTGTGTGGCTGCTGTCTTTCTGGAAAACGCTCTGCATAACTCGTGCACGCATTTTTAGTGTTTCTATTTGCTTTGAAATACACTTCCAACATATCAACTTTTTCTTCGTTTGAATATGTATGTGCCATTATCAATACTTATAAAATCTTAATACTGGACAATAATTACTTATCACTAACTACAAGTAGTTTTAATTAACTGATCTCTGCAGCACTAATTGTACTTTGACAGGTTATCGTTTTGTTTCATTGTCAGAATACATTTGTCATTGACGTTTGACGGAACATAATGTCTTTGCTAGTGATACACGCTCAGAGGTTAGAATTATCTTACATTTGATGTAAAACCAAATACAAATCTCCCCACTACTTTTAATCCTGCGCGAACTTACCCCTCCTCGCGCCAACTTAATTGGCGTTTGCTATACTTAGAATATCTTTTCACTTTCATTTGACATTGGTGTTTAATTTTTCAGCCTACTAATTTCATATTAAAGATTAATTTACGTTTTTATTAATATTTTCCTTATAAATAAAATTTTTTCAGGCATGTTATACATCGTTGAAAAGCACATTTTGAGGACTACCTAACAAACCCAAAATCCAATATGGCCGCCATATGAAAAACAAAAGATAGTGGTAATAACTTCAAAACAAATGACAATCGGGGGTTTCTGTTTGTATCAAATAACTTGTTTTAAAAAAGTGTCTGAACAATGTAAAACTTTAAAAGAGGTCAGACTAGGCGTTATCGAGTTATTGAAGAATAACGAAATCGGCAAATTTTTGATTTTTCAAAATATTTTAAAAATTTAAAAAGTTAGGTCAAATTTGAAATGAGATTTGCCGCGAGTATTGAATTCTGCAAAACATTCCCCATTTAACCGTTATTGTATATCTTCTAATAACCGAGATACCAATGGTGAGCATCGAAATTGGGACACACGGTATACGGAGCGACATAAAATAATAGGAATAGTCGTATTACCTTTTGTATACTGTGGGCATTTTCTTAAAGTATAAAATTAGTGTAATCTGATTATATAATTTAAATTAAAATTAAAATTACAGTCAAAATTAAATTAATAATAGTAAAGCTTGTTGTTATTATTCCTTTTGGAGGGTCACGGAGCTAAGAAAGTTGAGAATCGCTACGCTACAGATACAATTCTACATATATTGATTCTAAAGTTTTGCAGTTAAATTAATTGTTGATTCCTTCGGCAGATATTCAGTATGAAGGACGCCCTTCGTATCCCAGAAAATGTTCACAATTTTCTAGGACACGATGTGGGAAGAAAATGTTCACCATTTTCTGTGACACGAAGTGGGAACAAAATGTTCACCATTTTCTGTGACTCGAAGTGGGAACAAAATGATGAACGTGACTTTCTGAACTAATGAACTCTTTTTGAATTTTCGTACACGTAAAGAATCAGGACGACGATATTCCATTGACTCCAGCTTGTTTCGAAGTCATAACGATAAAGCCAAGATTCGTTCCCAGCGATGATGTTCATGAGAAAATAATCGATACTGATTTGATAGTTCCTAACAAATGTTTCTTCTTTGTTTTTTAATACCAGTTGGCGCAAATCTTTGTGTAATTCAACGTTTGAACAAAGTATAACAACCTTCGTTAAAGCGTTAAAAAATCACAGGTCGTTGCTTGGTACAAATCTCAGACATCATACTCATTATTAAAGGCCGTATTATATTCAGTTTGCATAAATTTGCATATTTTGTAGTAATTCACCATTTTTGCATATTTTAAGTATCCGAGGTTTATTTATTTACTAAATCAAATTTGTTACAAGCATTACTAAAAATATGTCGTGGATGTAACAAACAAACAAAAATTAAACAGCCCTCTTTAAATTAAAAATAGCATTTTATTAAGGTTCTTCCCGTTACTTTTCCGATAAGCGTCTCCAAGAATTTATTAATGCTCTTCCCATACATCCAGGCCGAGACAAAATTCCAGGAGAAGCTAATAGGTACCTTAAAACTTCTAAATAAATACAAAAATACATTTTACCAGAAAAGTAGGAGTATATGTGTTTCTTTGCTATTCGGAGAAATTTATTCCCATATTCCAAAGTAATTTTATTTTAAACGTCATGTTACGTTGGCTTTTCGAAGTGTAAACTTGTGAGTTGTGACATATAATAGCAAAAATTCCGAAAATAGCGACTGTGTCTGGATGGATTGCACCTTATTCAGAATTGCGTATGGATGGAGAAAAAGTGTTTTATGTAGCAAGCTGCAAGATTTTGAGCAAAATTTTAAGTTTATTTCCTCTTATTAATTAATTGATTAAGTTTTTAATTATTCGTTTATCTTTTACTAACATTTATTTTATAAGAAAATAACCGATAATGTGATAATTTTTTTTGCAGATTACAAGTGAGAGAAAGTTACAAGTCGACCAACAAAAGAAAACTCCATCTCATGCCACAAAACTAACAAAGATAAAAATTGCCGAAGAAGAGTCAGCAAACATTATCGCAATGTTTGCCATCAACTTCTAAAAAATCGGAACACGAACAATTTCATCCAAACAGTTGGAAAAGGCAAATAATTTGACAATAACAAGGTTTATACAGGAAGAACTGGCAACTTTATTCTTACCGGAATCGATTCCAACAGAGCAAATTCTATTGTTTTTGACGGATACTGCACCATACATGGTGAAGGCAGCTTTTAACTTGAAAATCTTTTACCCAAATTTAATTCACATAACTTGCTTGGAGCACGGACTAAATCGTGTTGCAGAAGAAGTCATAAACCATTTATTTTCCCTTAGTAAATACTATAATTAGTAGTGTTAAGAAAGTATTTTTAAAGGCCCCATTACGAGTTCAGTTTTACAAACAACATCCACCCGGTGTTCCGCTTCCTCCTCAACCAGTAATCACACGATTGGGAACGTTGTTGGAGGCTGCTATTGTTCATGCAAATCATTATGAAGGAATAAAGACAAGTATTATGGATCTTGATAGGAATGCACAATCTGTGATAGACGCCCAAAAGGTGTATTCGAGCAAAGAAATGCCTCAACAGTTGGCGTTTATTAAAGCCAATTACAGTTTTATTTCCTCTACTATACTGCAGTTGGAAAAACAATGTATGTCGCTAATAACAATAAACAAATTTGAAAAGTCATGTTTTGATGTTAAAGGAGGAGTGGGACAGTCCGTGTATGAAAAATTTTTAAGTGTAATAGGAAAAAATTGAGAGTTTTAAGAAACTAAAGGACTATTAAAATCTTGTGTAGTGATTCAGTAGAAAATATTGAGTTGAATAGATGATATTTCTAATTTGAAATATGCTCTTATAACAAGCGTCGACGTAGAACGAACCTTTTCAATGTATAAATACATGTTTTCAGACAAGCATCACAATTTTTCTGTTGAAAACTTTGAGAAATAGCTGATTGTAAATTGTTTCCATAGTTAATTATGTTGTAAAATTTTCTAAATAAATTTGTAGTAAACATAATAGAATCTTTTTTTCTACAGTATTCCATTTTGTAACATTCCTCGTATTTTTTTACCTGCATATCTTTCATAAGAAAGTGCATATTTAGGCTAAAACATCTGCATATTTATGCGCATATTTTCGGTTCTTTTTTACATTTAATCCGGCCTTTACTCATTACAAATGACACAGGAAATGGAACTTTGAATGCTAATACGAGATACTTAAAATTACCGTTCTCAGGTTAGAACTTATTTCTACCCCCACAATGTCGTTGTTGGAGACCTTATCTACCAATCCGCCCTCGTATAAATTACCATTACGGTTTAAAATAATAATAACAATAACTATTACTACACAATCAAAGTAATCTTACTTTCTTAAACTTGTTTTATTTTTACTGACAGTAAGATATCTAAATTAAGATGATAGAACAACAGAGTAAACAGATTTAAACAAAATACTCTGAGAAATTAGTTAACTTAAAGCATTTGTTTAATTTATCCTAATTATTAAATTGCTTTATGAAGTAATTTATGATATCGCTACCACAAGAAAATGAGAGAAAAAATATTTTTAACAATTCTTTTTTTCAATTCAGATAATATGTAAATTTAACACCAGTTACAAATCCTAATAATGCAAAATTCGAATTAACAGATATTCGAGTCAGCGCAAACGTAGACAAATGCAATAAAAAGAAAGCAAATTTACATAAATTAAAAGAGAATAAAATTCATTAAACAGCAAAATTACATTATTTAAGTACAAGCAATTTTTCTGCTTCTTATCTCTAATTGCACTTTTATAAATATAAATGGAAATGCAACGTAACACAAGGAGTTTGTTTTCATTACATTTTCGCATTTAATATTAATTTTTACTCAAAAAGATCATAACAATACATCAAAATTACATTTTAAATTTGTGAAAAACTTACATGATTGGGCTTCATATGCAAAGCATCAAAGGCCTCTGCTTTCGTTGCAACGTTTTTCAGTCGGATGGGCTTCTTGTGTACCCCTATCCCTGGTGAATTATGAACGGAGGGACTAGACCCATCATCAACGGTGGATATGGCCGATATGTGATTACTATTAAGCATTGACATTTTAACAAATCGTCTTCAAAAATGTAGTAACACTTTAAACAATAAATTGACAACAGTTACTAGAAAACACATTTACAGTCAATTCAGCATAAAACAATAATAATCTTTGCAGATTCATCTAACTTTTTATGCAAAGTTTCTTATCCCTACGCTAATCTCAAGTTTCAGTTAACTTCGAAATTCTTTTTTTAAGTAAAAATAAACACACAAACAAAAATAAAAGTTTTCGGAAAAGTTTTGTTTTTCCGAAGTTTACGCGTAACCCGACAATGCTTTTTTATTCTTAAGAGGGTTGTATATTGGTCTTCCGCGTCCGCTGTTCCCTATGTCGCAGTACACCACGAACTACGAGAATCGGCTAGTTTACCTCACTCTGGATCCTCTTATCAGTCCAGGCGAACCCCCCACCAGCGTTGGCACCTGTTGACAATTCCATATACCTACCCTTATTTAGACGTTTTCCCCAAGTTTCTTGTACACATTGGGGGGGTGCTGAAATTCCGTGAATGAAATCAGATGTAAATAGATAAGTACGACCATAATGACGGCTGGAATATATCGATATAATTCGTAATAATATTTTGCATAAAAAAGTCATCTTCAAAGATTTGCTTTAAATTGTTTTCCGTTTTGAATAAATAACAACAAAAATTCTCGTTCGAATGATTTTTTTTGTACCTTCTCTTAACTACATTAACAGAGTTCAAGGAGGCGAAAAAATTAAAATTCAGAGGCGGACGTTTCGGCATTATACATACTCACTTCAGTTATAAATAAATCACAGATGAGGAAGTAAATTGGCGTACTATTAAATTCAATACCATTAAATCTAACCGCAATATTATATACTGGGTGAGTCGGGAGGAACGGACCAAAATCCAGAAGTTTGTGTACACGTGAAAATAATGTATAAAAACTCAAATGTTGTTATCCGATTTATCCGAAGTATATTAGAGACAGAAAACATTTGATAACTTTGTTGTTCTGATAATATGTCGGTGTTTATTATGCTAGCGTTGACATACATAATTCACCGTCTTCGGATAGATCCTCGCTCAATTCCTTTTCTTTGTCTCGCATAGTAGATGTCTACGTTTCAAGTGTTTTAGATGTGCACATCTCTGACATATCAAACTTTTCGTATTCTGTCGCCGTACGTATGCGCATTTTGATGCATTTAACCTTACTTAGTTATACGATTTTGACATTAGCTTTGTTTACATTCATGTAACTAGTGTTCATTTGAAAAGTCAATCTAGTTGCATGTGATTTACTGAGAACATTTTGAAGTATGTCGTAAATTAAAATTTGCTACTTAACCTACGAAGCCGTATATTTTGACAGTTTCATACATACAAATAAATAACAAATAATAGGTATTTATTGAAAACTATAACAAATGTTGAAAATGTTGGCCTTCAAGATCAATGCACTTTAAAATCCTCCGTTCAAAATTTCTTTATTTAAACCAGAATCGACGCACGATTATTTTATGCACTAACTGATATTTGTGATTGACATTAACAAATTTCATTTGGATTTACGTTTACGGAACAACAAACACATACTAATATATGTAGATATCGGTTTCCGGGTTGGAACCGCGTCGAGTTAGGCGTAATTGCCAACGTTTCGTCCACTGTTTCAAGGGACATCTTCAGGGATGTACGTAGATGTTCGTCGTTTCGCAGTAGCTTGAAGAATTCTTCAAGCTACTGCGAAACAACGTGTCTGAAATATTTGTTATTTATACACATTCAGAATATTTTGAATTCAGAATATTTTGCTTCAAGGCAACATTTGGCTCGATGCAAAAGTTCACCAGAGATAACACTTCTTAATAACTCACCATTAAGAGCTGCGCATTCATTCCTAATTATATTCTTGAAATCTTCTAAATCTGAAAAAGGTGTGTGGTATACCCTAACCTTCAAATATCCCCATAAAAAGTAATCTAACGGCGGTAGATCGGGTAATCTTGTGGCCTTATTGATCCTTGTATGCCTAACCACTTATTATGGAAAATCTGATTAACATAATCAGTCGCAGCTCTAGAATTGTGAGCGGGTGCCCCATCTTGCTGAAAACACATGTTGGCACGTATATTCAGCGCACCATTTTCAAGAAAACCTGGAAATTGACCCTGAGGGAATTCTAAATATGCCTCAACAGTTAAGGTTCCTTCACAAAACTTTGGTCCAATAATGAACCCATCGATCATACGGCACCATACGGCATACGGCATTAATTTCCCAAATTCTCTGAAAGTTGATCTCGCTCATCCAATGAGGATTTTCTACAGACCAATAATGGCAATTGTGTCGATTTACGGTTCCATTATTTTGAAAGCGGCTCTCATTTGTCCATAATATTGAGCTAATAATGCCATCTTCTTCTGTCATAATCTCCTGATTCTAATCCTGGATGCAGGTGAATTTCGAAGGGCCTGAATTTAACAGATTTTAGGACGTGTTGAATAGAAGACCGATAGATATCGCATTCTGCTTCAATTTCTCGAATTTAAATAAGCGGATTATTAAGCACACTACCCAAAACACCAAGACAGTGCTCTTCTTTTCATCAATAGCAAGCAGTCTTTCTTTTAAAAATGTTTTTTTTTCTTTGAAAAGGCACCACATGTCTCTAAATTTGAAGCCAGACGAGTAAAATACAGAGCGCTTGACATAACTCTGTCAGGATATCGCTCTCCGTAAACACGGAAAGCATAACGCCTGTCTTTTCTACATTCACCATAAATGAGGATCATATTCAATTTTTCTTCATTTGTAAAATCATCGTTATTCACTTTAAATCCAACTTTGTTCGAAGCAACTTTGATATAAATTTTACTAACACTTTATGAACTGTCAAATTTAGCAAACAAATAATGTCTAATTTTGTTTTAGTTTCCATAGATCACTTTGGTTTCTTCGATCCCAATTTTTTAATATTTAAAATGCAATTTCACCTCTGTTTTGAAGTCTAAATGCAAAGTATAATACTTCATTGTAAAGAGAATTTTCCGTAGAATTCAAATTTTGAGGAAAATATACAGGGTGATGTTTAAAATAAAAAATTTAGGATCGTTTTCGGCTAAACCGGAAGTAAAACAATATCAATATTAGGCTCAATTTAAAGAACATTAGGTGTATATTCTGACGCCGTCCGGCAACCCAAATTACATCGCTTGAGCAAGACAGTTATCAGTAACAGCACGTCAATAGAAGAGTCGCTCATAAGAAATAAATACTAGGATGAGGAACCAATGAAAACAAGTAAAAGAAACGAAGAAAAATGAGATCTTCTAATAGAAATGGTTAAGGAAATGAAAGCAGAACAAACACAAATAAAAGATGATCAAGGAAAAATTAAAGAAGAAATAAGAAAAATACGAGAGGAAAACAAGGTACCAAAAAGGGAAAACCAAGAAATTAAAGCAGAAAATTAAGAAATTAAACGAAAGTTTAAAGAAGTATGCGATAAAATAGAATGGCTGGAAAGAGAGAAACGGAGGAATAATATAGTGGTGACTGGATTAAAAATAAAGAGAGAGGACCCAATATTACTAAAAGACCAAATGAAGAGAGTGATTCAGGAAGAATTAGAAGTACAGGTGGAGATCAGAGGAGCCCATAAACTAGGTGGAATAACTTGCTTAGTAGAACTGGAGAAAGAAGAGGATAAAGCAAAAATAATGAGAAATAAATACAAATTAAAAAACAAGAAAGATACGATTTATATTAACGATGACTTAACAAAAGAAGAAAGAGAAAAAGGAAAGCAAATAAGAAATATGGCAAAAAAAGGAGAGAAGTGAAGGCAGAACAGTTAAAATTGGGTACAACAAATTGGTCATAGAAGGAAAGGAATGGAGATGGAATAATAATGTAGAAAGGCTTGAAATAGTGACGCCAGAAAACTAACAATGAATGACGATGGAGCAATAGAGATAACGGACATGGCAACGGACACGGTAAAGAGAACAGTTAGAGAAATGGAAGATAACGGAATGGTAAACAAAAAGAAAACAGTTAAAAATACAAAACTTAGAGTTAGCACGTGGAACGTAAAAACAATGTTAGTGGTAGGAAAAATGTAGGAAGTAGCAAAGGAATTGGAAAGATATAGAATAGGCATAGCAATACAAGAGATTCGATGGGAAGGGCAAGGAAGACTAGATAGAGAGGGTTTTTCCATACTATATTCAGGCGATGAAATGCAAGGTCACAAGGGAGTAGCATTCATGATTCTAGGAAAACTAAGAAAAAAGGTAATGGAATTTAGACCAATAAATTAAAACTTAGCTTACATTATACTCGATACAAAACCACTTAAATTGTCGTTATTAAATATATGTATACGCACCGACGGAAATGGCAGACGAAGAAGTAAAGGTAAAGTTTTACGAAAGGGTGGAACAGGTGATTGAAAAAATACCGAGGGAGGATACTGTTATTGTCTTGGGCGATTTCAACGCACAGATAGGAAAGGAAGAATATAACAAGCAAGTAGCAGGAAAATATACAATACATAGTAAAACAAATGACAACGGACATCGATTGTTCAATCTAGCAGAAAGAACTAACATGATCATTAGTAGTACTAAACACGAACACCCGAAATGGCATAAAGTAACATGGAATTCAGCAGACCAGAAAACACAAACGCAAATCGATCACGTATTGGTCAATAAACGGAAACAGTCGTCAATATTGGATAGAACATATAGAGGAGCTTGTGCGGACTCGGACCAAAGCGGGAATGACAATGAAAAAGAAGGAAAATAATTGGAACATAGAAGAATGAAGTAACGGGAGAACGAGGGAAGAATACAGAGAAGAAATAGAGAAGCAGTTAAGAAAGGAGAGTAGTAATGGGGACGATTTAGAAGCAAGATGGGATACTATTAAGCAATGTATCAATGGAGCAGCAGAAAAATGCATCGGAAGAAAAGGAAAGAGCAAATGGAACGAA
Organism: Melolontha melolontha; assembly: GCA_935421215.2. Classification (NCBI taxonomy): domain Eukaryota; kingdom Metazoa; phylum Arthropoda; class Insecta; order Coleoptera; family Scarabaeidae; genus Melolontha; species Melolontha melolontha. The sequence goes on along the minus strand of OW285239.1, from coordinate 43,396,511 downwards.
TGGTATAATGATCTCTGTCAGAAAAGGTTAGTAGCGAAAGTGGAAACAAGAAACAAATGGTTAAGATCAGGAAGAAATGAAGATAGAGAAGAATATGAACAAATAAGGAAAGATTGCAAAAAAGCTTTACGAAAATGTAAAAGGGAGTGGATGGAGAATGAGATGAAAACCATTGAGGAAGAAAATAAGAAAAATAATACCAAGCGATATTACCAAAAAATCAACGAGCATAACAGAACATATAAACATAAAGTAAGTGGCATAAGGGACAGAGAAGGCAAAGTAGTTGAAAGCGAGGAACAATATAAAGAAGTATGGGTAAATTATTTCAATGACCTACTTAACGACAACCAATACAATGGGAGAACACTTGGGGATCATGACAATGAAATTGCAGTGCAAGAACCAACATTAGAAGAAGTGAAAGAAGCAGGCGGCTCGTGATGACGTATTTGGGGGTGCAAGTACAATGATGTGAGTGCTTCATGTATTCTCGTGTACTAACTGTAACGTTTTCTCAGTGAACACCGAAAACACACGAGGCACTCGCATCATTGTACTTGCACTCCCAAATACGTCATCACGAGCCGCGCCTGGAAAGAAGTCATAAAAGCTAGTAGAAATGGAAAATCACCCGGAAAAGACGGTATAAATAATGAATTATTGAAATACGGGGGAGATGATATGCAGGAGTACATTACGCACTGATACGAAAAATATGGACTGAAAAAAAGATGCCAAAGGACTGGGAATCAGGACAAATAGTGACCCTGCACAAGAAGAGAGACCAGCAAAACTGCATAAACTGTAGAGGAATCACGCTTTTAAGCACTACGTACAAGATTCTATCATCCATAATACAGAGAAGATTAGCAAATACAACGGAAAAACGCATTGGACAGTATCGGTATGGTTTCAGAAGCGGAAAATCGACTATAGTCAGTTCAGACAGAAATCAGTTTTGAAAGCTCATGTCAGTTTTGATAGCAGACGTCAGTTAGTGAAAGCAAATGTCAGTTATTGAAAGCAGACGTCTGTTTTGAAAGCAGGTGTCAGTTATGAAAGCAAACGTCAGATTAGAAAGCAGATGCCTATTTTGAAATTAGATGTGAGTTACTGAAAGTAGATGTCAGTATTATTATCTAAACACTCATATAGCTATGGAGTAATAATTAGCATTTTCAAACATTCAAATCTGACATCTGCTCTCAAAATACTGACATCTACTTTCAGTAACTCACATCTAATTTCAAAATAGGCATCTGCTTTCTAATCTGACGTTTGCTTTCATAACTGACACCTGCTTTCAAAACAGACATCTGCTTTCAATAACTGACATTTGCTTTCACTAACTGACGTCTGCTATCAAAACTGACATGAGCTTTCAAAACTGACTTCTGCTTTCAGCTTGACATCTACATTCAATAACTGACATCTGATTCATTAACACTGTTACTTTATAATGCATTTCTATATGACTTGAACCTGGGTCTATTGTGGCCTAGTGGTAAAGGCGACAGCCCGGATAGCTGTAGACTTGGCTTCGAGTCCCAACGTAGACCATATTTTTCAAATAAAAAATTTCGTATGATTTGCTTTGTAATTTGTAGACAGCAATGTTTACATCCCCACTTACTCTGCAATTACATACATTCTAATTTAATATTTGTAAATATTTCATATAAAAAAAAGCCGAAAAACTCCATTAATTTATCAAATGTTATATATATATATATACGATATATAGGTGTATATTAGATGTCCCAAAATTTCAAATTTTTAATTTATTGGATAACAGAGGCACGTCGTTAGAACAACATAATTGAGACACCTGGTATATCAAAGAGAAGAAGAAAAGTACATTTCATGAAGAAATCATTTGTTTAATTAGAAGATATATTGTGTAGTTCATTATAATTAAATGGTGTTTTTTTTTCAATAGTGTTACGCTTTTTTTATGCAAACGCCTTGCTTTTTGCAAAGAAAAAAATCGTATGTGATGGAGGGAAATCATTTTTGGATTCAGCAGACCAAAAACAATATATTTATCAAAAACATCCGATACAGTTGAAATTTATTTTTTGCTGACCCATGTAATACTCTTTTAATTAAATTATGTTAAATATACTTACATATTTAATACAAGCAATGTTTGCATATTATTTCCGGAATGTACACATACGCAAACAAAATAGACACAAGAAAATCCCTAAATTCCTATCGTTCGACAGAATACATGAAATATAAACGACATGAAAGGAAATCGATTTTATTATTTTTTTTTATTTTGTCGTAGCAATGTATATTTGTTTTGCTGGATGTTCTTTTGACTACGACAGTGCAGTTAATCTCGTTCTATTGTGGTTCTAATAAAAGTGAACTGGTGCAACTGTCTGTTTACTTTTCTCGTTGAATTACACAGAAGGTCTATGTATAATAGAGATGATTATTCTTATTCCCATGCCGTCTTCATATTACTACAGCCTTGACATTATATAATAATCTAATACGTAAATTCATTTCTCATTGTTATTCTTGAATGTTAATAACAAAATTATGTAATTAATTTCTGGCTATTGCCGCAAAAGTTTCTAAAATTTTGCAAAGGACGTATGTACTTACTATCTCTTCTACCGGCGGTATAGAGGTAAAAGACATATAAATAAAAATATAACACTTTGAAAAGTCGATCTATTTTATTCAAGATAAAATTAAATCAACGCAGCGATTTGAATGTTTAATTGGTGCTTTGAATGTAATCTTTTGAGGCAGAATAATATTTCAACGCCCTTCTTTTAACACCAAACGAAGAAAATAATCGTATCCAGTCGATACAGGCGAATATGATAAATTACATCAAAGCCTTACACTAAGGACGACCGATTTAAATTACTATTTCATTTTAAAACAGTTTAAATTAGTTCATTAAAAACTAGTTCGTTATTGTGAACTAGCTCTCGGAACTAGTTGACTGAATGAAACTAGGACGGTTTCCATTTCTGGAAGAAGACTTCAAACTTTTCCGAAATATTGTTCAACGATTATTTTACATTCTGTTAGATATCAGTTATAGTAGAAGAACACCGCCCTTTCAGGGTATTTTTAATTATTGTAAGTGTTTGAGTAAAAAGTCTTTGAATTGCGATAGCCATGAAGTGTAAAAACCATCTATAGAATTATTTGCTTGTGTACTTCTTTACTTTGAAGTACACATAAGTCGCAAATAAAATAGATTTTTAGGTTATAGTAATTAGTTGCATTTTATGTATATTTTATAACATTCATAAAGAATACAAAATGCATGTATTAACCCTACACTGCGCAATTTTTTTTTCTTCGCCGAAAAAAAATTTTTTCAATGTAATTTTCTGTGTAAAATTATGGAAAAATAATTAAAAAAATCCATGTGTAAACATTAAGTTTTTATTTAAATAAATGTAGGTATATGTATCAAATTTGCTACATTGTGCAGAAGTAGTATGTAAGAATATAAGTCACTATTTCGTATGAAATTGCAAGAAACAATTATTGTGCTTATTAAGACATAAGTGTAAAGAACATTTGGAACACTTTATGAAAGAAAAAGATTTACATCCTGGATTTTTGCAGCGTTGTCTCGTTTCATCGTGAGTAGGCCAGTGGCTATAGGAGTCCTGACGCACTTCTTTTGGAGGTACGTAGACAGTCGTAGCAGAGCGTGTCTTTTTGGCTTGAACACTTTTTTCAATGTCACTAGGCCTTCCTCTTTTAAGTGTAGATGTACTTCCTGGTTGCATAAACAATATGCTATTTCAGCGCGGAATTGTGCTAAAGGCAAATATTTCTCATTCCGAGTCGTACTGACTTTCCTATACAACAGCCATGAATTTATTATAGTCATGTCTAACAATTTTTTAGTTCGCATTGCTACCTTGTAACGACCAATCAATCCATCTAGCAGGTCGACAGCCCCCATATGTCTATTGTACTCTTTTACTAGATTGGGGCATGAGATTTCTACGCTTTTCTTCTATTTTCTGTCAAACCGTTTTACTTGTGATAGGGGTAATTGTCCAGTGAAAGAAGATTAAAGTAATACTGTTTTATTATCTTTCAATAAAACGGAAGAAATGTCCACTCCTTCGATATTCGCCACATATTCTTGGCAAGTGCCGCGCCTTTCCTTCGCCATTTCTTTGTCACTAATCATTTTGCAATTAGGAATTCTTGATCTTCTTACTGTTCCAAGAGAATGTATACCTCATTTAGCCAAGTGAACAATTAGAGGAATTGACGTATAGAAATTGTCAAAACATACTCTGTAGTTCTCATTATGTGGTACGCTCCTGCATAAACGTATGACAATATTTGCACTGGATCCTAAATCTGGCTCTTCTGGTTTTCTATACTTCGAATTATTTTCGTCACCAGTGTAAATTTCAAATTTGTACGAAAATCCGTCTGTCCCACAAAGCACATACAATTTGTATCCCTATTTGTGTGGTTTCATCGGTAGATACTGTTTTATCTAGTGTCTGCTTTTTGTTGCACATAGTTGTTCGTCGACACAAAGATATTGTTGTAGTGGGACAGATTGAAATTTATCATTCAATTTGTTTATTGCCGGCCGTAATTTATGCAGTCGATCGTGATCCGGATCATCCCTTGGCTTCATTTTTGTGTTGTCATTAAAGTGCAGATATTGTCGGATTTTAACAAAGTTGTTATAGCTCATGATTTCTCTGATTTTGTCAAAACCAAGTGTGGAGGACCAGTAACTTCTTACATCAGGCATTCGCACTAACGACATATATGTACAAATTCCAATATATTTGTTTAAATCTTCCTCAGTTATTTTGGCAGGTTTACTGGGATCTTTTTGTATGGAGAATAGATTACTTTGCTCTACTATTGTCAAAATGAGTTCTTTATCAAAAAATATTTAAAGAATGACAAAGGACTGCTCAGATTATCTATATCTGGTGGATAATTTGCTATGCCTCGGAAAGTTAAATCGTTGTCATCTATAATCAAATTTTTTTTTCGCCATAAAATATTTTTATATCTTTCTTTTAGCTCTTTTGCTTCTTTCTTAGGATCCCTCTGCATATGTTGCAAATTATCGCTAGCTTCAGCAAGCTCACTTCCTTCGTTTTCTACTTCCTCTTCATTTCTTTGATCTTCTTCTTCTTCCGAGTATTCGTCGTTATTCTCGATATTATTATCTTCAATCACTAACCCGTCTTCAAACTCAATAGGCATAGCTAATATAGATTTTCTAATTTCTTGATATATTTCTGATTCTTCGTCGCTCTCCTTTATGCTATCATAATCATCTTCACTTTCAGAGAGATGTGCGATTATATCTTCCAGTTCTTCCTGTTGTAGATACTTCGCAACCCATTTATTTTTTTTATCCGACATTATTTCACTCACATATAAACAAATAACACTCTCTAACACAATGTATCAGATATGATACATCTCATTTAATGACGATATTTCTTAGAAAATTTATTGTTTCCACTTAATATGACACTTAATATATTATATGAACCTTAGGTGTCCTAATTTTATAATTGTTTGTTATCGATATGTAATTATACGATAGTTTTATAATACTTTCTTGCACGTGGTTATCAACACACAATACACCGCCATACATTCACCTGTTCCATAAGTAAATAATATGCGCAGATGCGTTGGTACAAAAATCAACCGTAGTTATAGCGTATATAGGAATGTATTAGATTATCTACAAAAGTCACAGTGTGAATTTCATGCTCTCTATATTACATTTATAGGTTTAAAGGTAGTTGTATCAGATCTGGAACACTGCGCAGTGTAGGGTTAATAAAAAACGCTTTAATAACTAATACAAAAATCAGGTTCATTACAAGTAAGAAACGAACTCTAACAATGAAACAATAACATTCAGGCAGGTACACTTTTGCAATAAAAAATTATAAAAAAAGTTGAAAATATCTTCCTTGTTTTTGAATACACAAGTTGACACGTCGGTCCATGTTATTAAAAACTTTAATTAAAAGATCAAGTGTTACTAGGCGACAGCTTTCTACAACACGTTCTTGTAATTTGTCTAAAGTGTAAACCAGAATTTTAAAAATGGTATTCTTAAGCAGTGGGAAAAGAAATAGTCTAAAGGGCTCAAATCACAAGACCTATGTGAGTAATGACCGTCTTATATTAACCTTTCGTCATAAAATTGACGTAAATATTCCAGGGTTACTCGAGCAACATGCGGTCTCGCATTATCTTGCTGAAAGTATCCATTATGTAGCTCATCATCGTGCAATTGATTGATGAAAGGCTGAAGTATTTGATTTATATATCTTTCAGAGGTTATGGTTTGTTGAAAAAATATCAGCCCTATTATCATTGCAACCCAAACACCGATCTTAGGACTATGTAAAGGAGCCTCACGATGAAAATTAGGATTATTGTCGCTCCACATACGCATAACGTATCCAGATAGGTAAAAATGCGATTCGTCTGTAAGAAATGTTAAGTCAAGTATATCATTATCCATATGGTCATTAAACCAGGTACAGTACGATACTCTCTTCTGATAATCTGTTGGCAATAACTCCTGATACATCTGCAACATGTTCAAGTCATGTTTAGCAATGGTTTGACACGTCTCATAACTTAAATTGTTTCAATCTACGATAATCTAGGATAAGGTAGGTTCTTCCTGCATGCGTTCCCAAACTTGAACATTAACATCATCATTTCTAACCCGTCTTCTTTGAGATCGAACACTGTCACTTATATTACTAGTTTCTTCAAATTTGTCCACTGTTCGTTGATGTTGCTGAAAAAATCTCGTTCGATTATGGCGAAGTTGTGAAATCTCACGGAACTCATTCAAACATAAACGAGGCGAATAAACCCAATTACCATTTTCACCAAGATTTCCATTAATGTAGTATGATTTAATAATAAAAAGTTTATGTTCTGTTTGACACATTTTGAATTATAACCAGCTAACTTGAAAGTTGTGAAGTAAATGTCAAAACTAATTGAAATAAATAATAGAATTTGCTATCCAAAGACATTTTGATAATAACGATAGATATAAATCACTATCCCATGCGAATAGTAACGATAATCTAGTTAGGTAATCGGTTTCATTGATCAGAAGGGCTTTTAATAAATTTTAAAACTAAAACCTAGCTTATTGCCATAATGTACGAATTGTTTATCAACCCACAATTCGAATTATTTTGTTCGTTCATAATTTCATAATCTGTTCAATACTTCTATATATAAAGTATTTATCCCTCTTCAATAAATTTTTGTTGACTATTCCCCATAGATTGAAAAAGACACCAAAAACTATCCGTTTAAATTGCGGCATAACTGAAAGTTTCATTACCAATAATTACTCTTGAAAACGGGTATGTATTACAAGAAAGGTGCGTAACATGAATCTGACACTACTCCTATTTATCCGCCAATATTATAGGCACAAATTCTTATACAAGGAATTCCAATATACATTACGGTTTTTAATATGAAATAAATTTTTTATTGCTTAAACATTAAAAAATTACAATGACAACATCTTAATCTTTAACTCAAGCAGTTTTTTATATATAAAAATTGAATGGCCTACATGGCCTCCTTTTTCTGCTACACATTCTTCTAACACTCCCACGAAATCATCTATCGCTCTGCCTAGCATCTCCAGTGAAAACGCTTCAATTTCTTTTAAAGTGTTTTGTTTAAGACCTTCAAGTTTACGGGGTCTATTATTATACACACGACTTTTTAGATATCCCCACAGACAAAAGTCTGGCGCTGTTAAGCCAGATTATTTTCCCGTTGCGAGAAGTTAAACGGCCGGGACACATATCACGCATATTAATATTGATACGCGCGGTGTGGCTCGTTGTCACATACTGCTGAAACCAGTTATTACCATCAAATTGTTCATACCTTGACCGGAAAAAGGTATCAATCGTGTGACAATATTTTCCTGATGTTACTGTTATGGCTGTTCTCTTCAAAAAAATATGGGCCAATAATTCCTGTGACTGATAGCGCACACCAAACAGTTAATTTCACTGCCTAAAATGTTCGTTCATGAAGTTGACGTGAGTTTATTGTTACCCAATATTTAAAATTTTATTTATAAACTCAGCTATTTAGAAAAAAATGAGCCTTGCCGCTCATAAACAGTCAACGTGCAATATTGGGTTCACCGGCAAACAGATCTAAAAATTGTCTGCAAAACTCTTGAACAAGTGCCAATTTATAGGAGTGGAATTACACCTAAGTATTCTATGAATGCTGGTTTTCTTTTAATTTAAGACACGTGCATGTTGTACAGTTGAGAGTTGTGACTCCTCCTAAAGGAAACTCTTACATGTTGAATATTTTCAGCAGTCATCGAACTTATGTGTCTCCTAGTAGGTTTTTTGTTCGCAATATTACCTCCATAAAATCAATTCTGATGCCATGCCTAAATGGTATTGCGGAGTGGTGCTACAAGACGATTACGTTGAGAACGGAACGAAAGCTTGGTCTCAACAACCGATTTTGAACGCAAATATTGTGTAACACTAGAAACGCCCTGCTAAACCGTGTAATTGTTCATGACAACTAATTACACTTAATGTCAAACAAACTGCCATTATGTCTTGATTAGAATCCGCAAACAAAATCAAAATCCGACCAAAAATTAAAAAAATATTTCATACCAAAATCCATCAGTGCATTATAGTATCCACTGTATTATAGCTAGCTTAAGGACTTCATTAACAATTCTCAGTAGTAAATTCCACACTTAATTGTCTGTTGAACTATATTGCATCATACGTTCTGTTGAAATTAACATCTGCCATTTTAGTTTGTAACTGTACGCTTCTAAGATCATCTGTCATAGCTCTTTCCTCATCTGGTGACCTCTTATGAAATTCATGTTCGGTAAGAAGTAAAGTGGCTTCGTGTAAAATAACTTTTAAAATGAATGAAATAAAAATACATTTGTAAATAGTAATGGAAAATACAAATTTCTTCCGAATTATGGAAGAAGTATAATAGAGAAGGAAGTAAAATAGTCTAAAGTAAATAGACTTATAAATGAAATTCTAGAGCATTTTATTATCTCAATAAGAAAAGATGACGATTCAAGAGAAAGTGATTTTAGTAACAGCAGTCATAGCGTGATGTTTAATTAAATTACCTTATCCATTAGTAATAAACACAGTCATGTTTCATATTGTTTTTATGTTTCAATTATTGTACACTACATGTCAATTATTTCACCACACAGTAGCTTCTTCGGATATTTGAAATAAACTAATGCGCTAATTGTACTTAAACTAACTTACTTTCGTCGTAGGTAAAGGTGGTAAGGTGTAAAACTCGTTACCACAATAATATTCATATCCTAAATACGTTTTTCGACAACTAAATTGTCATATTCAGTAGGTATAAATAATAATTTTGTACAGGCACAGTAAAACCACCATCCAAAAATCGCGAAACACTTTACTAGATGTCTACGTATACAATGATTATATATGGATATATATTAGCATTTTTAAAGCTATATCTGATACTATTGTTTGACGGAAATGGGCAAGTACGAGATGCGAACCTATGCCACACATTGAACCATAATGCAGAACGATGTTTGCCCTCAACAACAAGAGAGAATCATGTCCAACAGTCTATGTTTGACAGTCAATCAAGTAGAACAGTCGATCATTTGCATTGGTAATATCGTTGAATTGAATTAGATTTAGAGATGGCATGAATGAAAGCAGAAGCTACGAATTTACATCAGATTTCCCACCAGGTCCGACAAAATTTGAATATTTTTCCAAGGGATAATGACTTCTAGCATGTCGAAGAAAAGTTTAATGCGTTCAAAATGTCATTAATAAATTCGAGAAATAGTAGTGGTCCTAAGTTAAATCCTTGAGGGACACTAGATGGGCCAAAGTATTTATATGATTCGAAGAAATTATATTGAACATAATTTAGTCTGTTATACCAGTATGAGCAGAATAGTACAAGTAAACTAGCACTAATAAAGCTTATCAATTTTTTCTACTATCTGTTAGCAACCCATAAGAGAAATACGTACATAACAAATTTCGTTCTTCGTTAACCACCACCATATTTGTTCTGTAGAACATTTATTTCTTTTTAAAAATATTTATGCATATTTATTCAAAAACAATTCACAAAATTGCGAATACATTTCTGTTTTAACACATAAATATTTTTGATTTTCAAATATAAATAAATTCCACGAATTAAGTTTAGCGACTGGAAATATCCAAACCATAATATTATTATTTCATCCATATCTCATGATGTACGCATCGTCCGAAAGCAGAATCTGATAAGTGCAAAAGTAAATAGTGTGGCAGAGATTTGACTATCGATGAAGTCTATGTGCCAGAATAACTGTATGTATGTATATGCACAGAAATACGTATACTTTTTTCTTCCCATGAGAATATTAAGGAACACGTCAGCACATATGGACATGTTCATATTCTATATTGCGAAATGTACAGCAAAATGTAACGCTCAATATTATAATACGAAATATTCTATTTCATGTATTTTGTAATTCAAGTTTTCTACTTCACATGTTACTTCACAGCTTAATACAATATAATAACTTGTATTATTTTTTTTCACAAAAGATGAGGTTGGCAAAATATAATTAAAAATTAAAATTAACATTGAATTTAAAACTTTAATTGTAGAATAGTTTTATACAGTGTAATGTTTAATGTAAAAAATATATCTGTATCTTTATGTATGGACATACACAACTCATTTAAGCAATGGCAACTTCAACTTTCAGACCATATGTGTTTCGATCTAGCAAACTCATCAGCGCAGTTATAAAGTGAACTATGCAAATTCGCTGCACAAGTAATGCAAGAATCTTATACGTCAGATTACCAAAAATATCTTGTGACATCTCAAGGACGAGAAAGGAACACCGGCAAAATCGTCCTCTCACGAACAGCTAAGCTGCTTCTTAAAGAGAAAGAAATACGTTAACTATGAAGTCCATTAACTGATAGCCAGATGGCTCCAATATACCATGAAAAGATAGCATATCAATGCAAATCACATCAAGTATTTGTAAATACATGAATACAGAATGTAAAAAAATGTATCTGTATCTGTATACATACTGCCACAGTGCTTTAAAAATAATGGTAATTGAATTTCGCGTTTCATTAAACTCACCTAAATATCGTAAAAAAAGAAAACAGTAGTTCTGATTAGAACAGTTTTTGATATAAAATCGAAATAAATAGTGAAAATAAACTTCCGAAAAAAATAGGAGAATTCAACAACAACCACGCAATGGAAATTAACGAACAATTAACGAATATTTAACATAATATAACCGAATAATTGAAACATACATGAGTGGGTAAAACCTCACCAGTTTTGTATGATATAAAAGTATTTTTAATAATATAAAATATTATTAAAAATTTGGTGTGAAGAACAAAAATACAAGTTCAATATTAATATTTTTTGTGAACGTGTCCAAACATATCCCTCTCCAGAGACGCGCATACATATTTTATCTTTCTACAGATTCATCAGTACGCCCCTACTAGAGAAAGGATATTTTCAGACACATTCACAAAAAAAGAACGACTTCGCTATCTCACAGAAATTATTCTTGAACTGTCTATCATTATCAAAGAGACCTCCACTTAAGTAGGCAAGCAGCGTCACCGCGTTGCTTTTATTGAAATAAAAGGACGAATTATTTATAAAAATGCTTTCCGTTCAAATTACACCTATGCGTATGAGTAAATATGTCTATACATCTATAAAGAACTTCACACTATGATAGCTGTTCACGTATTCATATACTACATACACATAGCACGCGAAGTGGTGGAAAAATGTGCCTCCCATACCTCTCGCTTGTTCATGCCCATCCTTACGTGAATATGCATAAACGAGGGCGATTCTTAAAAGAAGTTCCATTTCCGCCTAGTGAGTACAGAATCAGAGATATCGGCGCGATCGCAGCGCTGCGATGTAGTCTGGTTTAGCGCGAATCTGGCAATGCTAGTGAGAGAATCGTTCGGACACTCTTTCGCGCTTTTTGGTCGTTTAAAATAGCTGCTGCAATTGAAAATACCGCCAAATATGAATAGTGTGCTGTTATCTGATATCTGTGTGCAAAGGACATGAAGGCTTCATCATGAGCTTTGTTCCGTTTATGGCGAAAATGTCATGAGTATTAGTATGGTTAGAAGATGATTCCGTATCTTTAGATAAGGACGAACAAATGTCCATGATGAAGAACGAAGTGGAAGGCCAACATGGGTAATGTCGAAGAATAAATTCTTGAAAATCGACAATTCATAATCACAGCACTGAGAGCCTTTTCCACCCGAAATTTAATTTCACGAACAGTTTCCTACGAGCGGCTGTTACTGAACATTTAGATTGCCGTAAATGTTGTTTACGGTGGTTGGCAAAACACCATACCGAAGACCATAAAACAAAGAGAATGGGATCAGTACTAACTTTTCTGACATGTTACGATGTTGAAGGTGAAGATTTCCTCATGCAAAACGTAACAGGTGATGAGACTTGGGTCGCCTATTTCACTGTTGAGATGAAAAGATAGTCAATGCAGTGGCGTCGATCTAACTCACCTACAAGGAAACCTTAAAGTGTCATCAAACCTTTTTTGCAAGAAAAGTTATGGTCACTATCTTTTGGAACAAGAAAGACGTCCTTCTTGTAGACTTTATAGAACGAGAAGGCATAATAAATACTGAAGTCTACTGTGAAACTTTGAAGAAGTCAGAAGAGCTATTCAGAACAAGCGTCGTATTTAGTTCAGGTATCGTTTTTCATCATGACAACGCCCGCCCCCAATCGCCGCTCGCACGGCTGACTGGACAGTTTTAAGTGGGAGGTGTTTGATCATCCTCCCTACAGCCCTGGTTTGGCTCCAAGCAACTACCATCTCTTCCTGAACATGAAGAAAGAACATGGCTTAATGTACAGGTGGCAGGGTTCTATGAAGACGACATTAAAAAGTTGATTCATCGCTATGAAAATGTCTCAATTTTAATGGCAAATGTAGATAAATAACTGAAAGTAGCCAAATGGAACTTACTTTGCGAATCTCCCTGCAACTTAATCTACGGCATTTGTTTAAATATGTTTTTATTCTGCCGTATTTATCATATAAAGATAATCTCTATTTATAACGTATATAACGTCTAAGTAGCTGTTTAGCATTATATTTTTTACTTCCCATGTTTGAATTAGTTCGAAATCGTAAACAAGACGCCTAGTCTGATTCTGTTTAAATTTTGCAATTCTAAAAAGTTGTATACCCAGGGTTTTTCATGTAACCCGTTCGTTAGAAGTTTTCTATGTTAACGCCTTAGGATACTTTTGAAAATTTATAACACGTAATCTGGATACATGATGTATTAAAATAAAATATTTACACTCATGAACCACTTTCGGTTATACCGGAAATCATAGCCAACTGTTGTTCAAAGAAGATTTAAAGCTCTTCAAATCCTCGATCTGACTAGTAGAAAGAAAGTTAGGAGCCTAATAATATAATACAAGGCTTAGCTTTACTTTTTATTGCTTTTTCAGATTCCTTGTAAAGTACTATAATACTTTATATTAAGGTTTCTTTTACAAAAAAATAACTGTTTTTGAATTATTTTGATTCTTGTGAAATTTTTTGTTTGTTTCAATGTACTTAAAACCACATATCTCAGGCATATTTGATCTGAACTACGTCATATTTCTACTGGAGACAGCGAAAGGTATAAGATACCGAGTATCTCCTAAACATTTAATAAATCTCTTACTGGGTGTTCGAAATTTATTGATTACACAGGCCTGCGTTTTTTAACTTTCTAAAAATTGTTTTAAATTTGATAGCTGATTCTTATGTGTTTTTGGGCGCTGAATCCAAATATGAACTCTATTTTTCTCCATCACGTAAGGATTTTTCACAAAAAGGCTTCAAATTTTATTTTTTTTTTATTAAAAATAATTTTTAGTTACATTTTGAATTTATTTACAAAGGATATAAAAACCAAAATTACTTACAAATATCATTAAATCTAATGAAAAGAAACAGTAAAATACTATTTATGTCTTTACAAGTCCTTATAATATCTTTTTCTTTGTCTTTCCATACTCCTTTTTGTGCTTTTTCTTCTGTAATCTCGTAGTGGACCATCCCTTTTTAACATCCAACAATAATCAGCTATTATGCTTATATTCCATCTTCCTTGGTATCGTCTCTCCATCTCTTTTAGGTCTTGGTGGAACCTTTCCTCCTGCTCCTCACTTACTGCACCAAGATTTTCAGGGAAGTAGTCGAGATGCGAATCTAGAAAATGCACCTTCAAACTCATGTTACAGCCTAAGGTTTTAAATTTTTCTAACATATTTTCCACAATATTTTTATAATCTTTATGTTTTTTGTTGCCAAGAAAATTTGTAACCACATTTTTGAAGGCTATCCATGCTTGTTTTTCTGCTTCCTCCATCTTAGATTCAAAATTTTCGTCTTTCATAGGCTTTCTTATATCCGGCCCAACAAAAACACCCTCCTTTATCTTTGCTTCTGACAAGCGAGGAAACTGGCTGCAAAGATACTTGAAGCACTCTCCATCTTTTTTTAATGTCTTCACAAATTGTTTAATTAACCCCAGTTTTATATGTAATGGAGGAAGCAAAACTTTGCTCTGGTCTACTAAACTTTTTCTTTCAATGTTTTTCATTCCAGGTTGTAAGGTTTGTCTTGGTGGCCACATCTTTTTACAATAGTGCTGCTTTCTATCACGACTATCCCACTCACACAAAAAACAAGGATATTTAGTATAACCGCTTTGTTGTCCAAGTAACAAACAAAGAACTTTCAAATCACCACAAATTGTCCAGCCTTGAGTAGCTCAAAACTTTCATAACACTCTTTTAAATGAACTGAATGTCCCACTGGTACAGATGCATATTTACTTCCATTGTGTAGAAGAACGGCCTTAAGGCTCCTTTTTGAAGAGTCAATAAAGAGTCTCCATTCAGAAACATTATATTCTACGTGGAATTGTTCCATGAGCCCGGGTACATCATTACAGAAAACTAGTGCATCTTCTTCGGAATAATATCGATCAAACTCTTTTTCTCTTTTCTAAACCAGTAAAATGTTGTGCTAGGTGCTAACAAATTTTTTTCTTTCAACCTTGAGCCTAAAAGCTCAGCTGAGTCCTTAGGAAGGTTTAAGTCCCTCACCAAATCATTTAATTCAGATTTGTCAAACAGTTTTGGCTCATCACTTCCAGTATCATAGTAATCACTTCCCTCATCCAGTTCACTTGCGCATGTACGTGAAACCATTTCGTCATCAGATACATCATCTAATGTATCTGGTAGTGAAGGAACAGGTACTTCTGGTCCATGAGGTATAGGACGTGTTGCGGATCGAA
The DNA here is from genome assembly GCA_935421215.2 of Melolontha melolontha. Taxonomy (NCBI): domain Eukaryota; kingdom Metazoa; phylum Arthropoda; class Insecta; order Coleoptera; family Scarabaeidae; genus Melolontha; species Melolontha melolontha. The sequence goes on along the minus strand of OW285239.1, from coordinate 43,381,026 downwards.
GGTTTAGGTAAACGATGTCCTTTTTGTTTTTTAAATTGAATCGGTGTACTACACACGAACAAAAATAACAATCATCGCTATGATTGATCGATTCTCTCCAAACCATAGGCACTCCAAACCGAAAAGACTGTTTTTTTCCTTGTGACCACTGGCGAAGCTCTTCAACACACACTAAACAAACCTTATGAGGAGCCCAAAGTTTGTCTTGGTCTCCTAATTTCACACCAAAATATGCAAAATATTCTTTTTTTACAAAATCTGTAATGTTTCTTTGTTGTTTTTTTACTGTAAACTTTCCACAAATATAGCAGAAGGAGTTGGGTACATTGACACAGCCTCTTGATGCCATTGGAATTTAATTTTAAAAAACTCGTAATATAAAAATTAAATTAACTCAGCAACTAATCACAAATGTCAACTAATTACACAAATTCACACCACAGTTGTAAAGAAGATATTGAATGAACTAACTTTTGTCTAGAATAGCAATATGTTTGTAGTGGAGGTGGGGAGGTAGACATGCAGTAACATGAAGATGATGAGTCATGTCTTGCGACATGCTCAATTATTTCTATTTGTAACTTCTTTATCATAAATCTAGTGTATGTTTATTCAGAATATCAACTTCTTGCATCATCATAAGTAAAAAAATTATAATAGTTTATTTAAACAACGGTTTAACAAAATTGTCCTTTTCAAAAAGACTAATACATGCAGATAGGTCAAAAAACACCAGATTGTGAAAAAACCTTACGTGATGGAATTTTTTAAATAATTTTCCCATTTTCAGCACCAAAAAATCTATTGAAATCACTGTATAAAATCCAGACAATTTTACCATCGCAGGCATGTGTTATTTAAGTTATCTTTAATTAAAGAAAAATTGATTTTTTTAAATGGAACAGGCTATAGATGAGCACGCCTTTGTAAATAAATAAACATTTTGCATCGTATAGTTATAGGTTTCACTATGTCTATCTCTCATAGTTTTAGAGTTATTAATGATTATTTTCTAAATTGATCATTATCAAGAAAAATTGTAGAAGTAAATATGATCTGAAAATTGTCACAAAATTTATTTCGTGTCTAACTAGTTTTATGTTGTTCACAAATATCCAAGACGAATTAAATATTTATTCTAATAGAGATAGTTTGAGTTTATTCTACATTCATGGTGAATCTCTTCAAATTGTTGAAAGAACATGTCGACTTTTTAATGAAAGATACCCACATTTACCAGCAATGAATAAAACTAAATTCTAAATTATTAATTAAAATTATTATTAACAAAACCATTTTTCTTCTCTAAAACTATGAGAGATAGACATAGAAAGACCTATACCTGTACGATGCAAAATAGTTATCTACTTACTATGGCGTGCTCATCTACAGGATCTTCTATTTAAAAAAATCGATTTTTCTTTAATTAAAGGTTACTTAAAGAATCAATAAATTTCGAACACCCTGTAAGAGATTTCTTAAATGTTTAAACATTATTCGGAATCTTATACCTTTCGCTGTCTCGAGTAGGAATATGATATAGTTTAAATCAAATACGCCTAAGATATATGGTTTTAAAAAGTTCATTTAAAAAACAAAAAATTTGACAAAAATCAAAATAATTCAAAAACGGTTAATTTTTGGCATAAGAAACCTTAACATAAAGTTTTATAGTACTTTACAAGGAATCTAAAAAAGCAATAAAAAGTTAAAACATTCCATTTAAAATATCAAAGTTGGCGGACTTCCGGTATAACCAAAAGTGGTTCATGGTTGTAAATATTTTATTTTAACACATCAAATATCAAGATTACGTGCCACAAATTTACAAAAATGCCCTAAGGCATTAATAGAAAACTTCTAACGATCGGCTTACGTGAAAAACCCTGTATATACACGTTTTTCTCAATAAGCACTCTAATAAAATTTTACAATTTCCACAATATTTTTTTGAGTATTTCAAGATAAAACACATAAACAAGCCCGCGATAAAAATTACATTATATTTATTGTAAATTAATTCCAAAATTGTAAAATATGTGGCAACTGTCAGAGAAAAAACGAAGAACACGCATATCACGTTTTAGGGTCTGCTGAAACAACAGATGAGATATCGTCCACAAAAAAAAATCAAGGAAAGGTCATTAACGTAAATGAATATTTAAAAAACTGGGAGATATATTACCGTGCGTAATTTCGTAATCTTTAATTTAGTTAAAAAAAATATTTTGCCGCTTCACGCATTGGTTTTGTAAATTTGCGTAAAGCTGAAGGCTTCTTGTACTTTTTACTTGAATATTTCATTTATCAGTACCTCATGTACCTTCTCATATTAAAAATTTTCCAATGCACTATTATACTAGAAAATGAGGATTACTTTCGTTATTGAAAGTATTGAGTTATTGATTCATATTGAAATATATATTTTGTAATATCTAGAAAAGAACCGTTTCGTGTGTTATACTAGGGTTACCTTCTCTATTTTTCCAAAATCTGGGAACAAGACAAAATTTTTGGGAATAACCTATTTTATCGTTTTTCAAAATATTCGCTTTTATGGTCTATGCATTTTTACATACGTAAGAACCAGTTCTCAAAACATTTCTTCCACTCTGATGGTTGTATCTCAAAAACATGGTTTTCAAAGGCTTCGACTGCTTCTTGAGATATTGAAAATTGCTGTCCACGCATTTTTTGTTTCACAGTTGGAACAAAAGGAGATCATTCAGCAACAAGTCAGGTGAATATGGACAATTAAACATTACTTCAACACTTTTCTCCTTCAAATAGTCAACTGTTAGACGTGCTGCATGGGAACTCGCATTGTCGTGATGACGAATAATTCGACATTTTCGGTTGTTCTTCCTGATTTCGTCTATAACTTTTAGCAAACAAATTACTGTATACCATTCAGCGTTAACAGTTTTTCTATCCTCTAAAGGAATTGTTGCGATGTGTCCTGTACAGCCGAAGAAACAAGCGATCATTTTCTTGAAAGTGCTCCTTGCACGAACAACCTTTGTGGCGTTCAGTTCGTCTTGGAACACACATACAGTAGATTGTTACTTGGTTTCAAGCTCATACGCATATATCCATGTTTCGTCACCTATGACGATGTTGTATACGGATTTTGCGGTTCCTACGTCGAATTTTTTGTGCATCTCTTTACACCAGTTGACACGAATTGCTTTCTGTGCTTCGGTCAAGTCATGCGGAATCCATCTGGAACATATTTTTTTTACAAATAAATGTTCATGTAAAATCGAATGAATTGCAGTCTGCCTCACTGTAAGTCACATGTCGATCGTGTTCTATCATTTTCCGCACAGCGTCGATGTTTTTTGGAAGCAAAACAGCTTTTGGTCGACCTTTACGTGATTCATTACTCACTGAGGCACGCCCTAACGAAATTCTGCGAAGCATTGTAAACTGTCTTCTCTGATGGTGCTTCATTGCCAAAAGTTGACCGAAGCGAAATAATGCATGCTTGTGAAGTTAGGCCTTTTTTATAATTATAATCATTCAACGAAAACCTTCACGAGTAATCTCCATTATTTTGCAAACTCACTGTCTTAAAACTGTCACTGTGTACAAACTACTGACTCAATTTCTAAGCCATCGCGGATTTCTCATTGACAAATGTCAAACTTTAAGAATATAGAGATTACATATGTCAAAAGCAAAAAAGTGGTCGATTGTAAAAATATAAAAGATGTCCCTGGTATACAGTCCGATAATTAAATAATGAGACTGAGTTTGTAGTACAAAGTATAGTATATTAAGATACAAGTTTCATAAGACATGATTTTTACGCACGAGTTCAAGGTTTAGAAAACGAGCTGTAGGCGAGTTTTCTAATGAACGAGTGAGGAAAAATGTCTTCTGAAACGTGTATTTTATACTTTCTATTCCGCCTTTTAAATATTAAAAAATGTTTAAAATAATCAGTCATGTTCAATACGAATATTTTAGATATTTTATTTTTTTGACGTTGGTTACACTGACTTATAATTTGAACATTTCGAATATTTGAAATATTGTTATCTGTTTTGAAATTTAAATCTTAGACTAATTTATGTAACTATCTAACATCAAAATGGACAAAATAAGTAATTGCACGCCGCCAGAGCTTCGGAAAAATTGCAGAAGACAATTTGGAAAATTTTCTGCCAGAAAAATCTCGACACATTTATAAAAAGGAATATAACCAATTTATGACTTGGTGTAAAGAAAATAACATCGTGACTGTTACAGAAAATATTATGATTGCCTATTTTGACAAAGAAAGTAAAATAAAACAGGCATCTTCCTTGTGGTCCAAATATTCGATATTAAACTGTTGTTTGAATATTTATAAAAAAAACATATATCTCAAAATTTTCTAAACAAATAGCATATTTAAAAAGATTGTCCGAAGGCTATGAGACTAAGAAATCGAAGATTTTAGTAATAGAGCATATTAACCTATTTATAATAGAAGCCGACGATAAAACATATTTAGCAATGAAAGTAAGTAATGAAATAGTTGTTTACGAACCAAGTGCGTGAAATCATATTTAGCGAATGAGTGACCAGTTTAAAGGGCGAGCCGTAGGCGAGCGCTTTATGGACACGAATTCGCGAAATGTTTCACGCACGAAGTTTGTACAATATTTTTTGTACGAGAACTTTAATATATAAATATTTATATAAAATATAAACATAGTTTCAAAATTTTTATATTTATAAGTATTTTTAACAATATTACTAGTATCTGTCAGGATGGCCGAGCGGTCTAAAGCGCCAGATTCAAGGTTTACCTTGCCCGTTATACGGGTTCTCGAGCGTTCTGGTCCTCTCTGAGGGAGTGGGTTCGAATCCCACTTCTGACAATTTTTTTTTGTTTTCTATAAATTTAAAAAATAATATTTGTTGCTGTTCTGACATTGAATTACATACCTTCCAAATATAACAATTTCTATTTCATTTCCTTTTATTTTCATAGAAAAACAACGAACTGGGTAGCATATTATTAAGATAAGGGATTTATGATTTTAAAATGTCACTAAATTAATCAAGTTCCAGGAAGTACCAACTTTACTTTTACGCACTCGTGTTTAAAGTGACTTTTTATGCAAGCAAATCGAATCGTGAAATGACAGGTTTTGATAAGCGAGTACAAAAATAATTATAGTAGTATTTTACAAGTTTTGTAGATTATTTTGTTATAATAGTCATATTAAAGTATGTTGTAATTCTTATAATGGACTTTAATGGAGCCGTCGTTAAGAAATAACAAATATGATTATATATGATATACAGTTTAAAAATGATGGCGATCAATAGTTGACGTGCTAAATACTAAAACTTATCTTCCTAGACAACTTATTATAACTCAAAGGTTATGGATTGATTTGGTGAAAAAGTATTATCATCTTCGTCCCAATCATGTTACACATAGGCGTTTTTTTCTGCAATATAGAAATGGCTTGTGTGTAAATATTCCAATAGGTATTAATACAATAGGAAAAGTACCAAAAAGTATTGCTACTTACATGAAATTATCTAATCCTGAACTCTTCACTGGACATAGCTTTAGACCGTTGATTCTCAAAGTGGTCCAGGTGGACCCCCAGGGGTCCACGGGAGACTCGACGGGGGTCTACGTTGGCGTGACAAAAAATTGGGGTTCACAATTCGTAAGCGGGGGTCCACGAAAATTTATCTGGTTTCGATAGTGAAAAACTAAAATGTTGGCTTGAGTTCACCTATCAATGTAGGCAGATAAAATTTTAAGAAGCTCAGCGACTGTTACTTGTAAAAACTTGCATATTCCATATTCAGTACAACGTGTCGAGACTTGCAAAGCGCTGCCGCTGCCGCCGTCCGCAATGCTTGTTCAGACGTGCAAAGGGACGAAGTACGACTTGTGGTGTGTGTGCTTGCAATCTTGCATGAACTTGTTTGATCCTTCACCAATATAAATACGAATGCCACGGATAAACGTTACTCATTTGTTTCCCGAATTTCGAAAAGAAAAGTAAAGTAAAGTGAATCGATGTTAGTGTTTGCCACTGTCGGAAAAGTAAGTACTTACCTGCTTATTTGTTATACATACTTTTATTTTATTTATTATTTATCTATTTATTTTACAATTTATTGTAGACTTAAGTAAACAAAAAATGGACAAATTACAAAAAAATACGTAGGTACAAAAGGTGAGGCTTATTCCTAAAAGAAATCACTTCCAATCCACCTGCTGCGATAGGAGATATATTTATGTTGTAATAAGTATATTTGTAATGTTTGCGTGTAGTAGGTACGTATCAAAAATTAAATACTGAACAGAGCCATTATTAGATACTTCCATAAAAGAACAGAAAGACGAAAAAGGTTGAACTTCTTGTCCCTACTTTATTAGTCATTTTTTTATTACCCGACGTGTGGTGGTTCACTAATAATTAAATATATTTTCATAAATTGTACGTGTCTTTATATACTACATACTCGTAACGTGCATCAAAGTAATAAATAATTGAAATCGCGAAGTTTTGATATCAAAATATTATTTACAAGTATTTTCTATCGAATTTACAGAAATATATCAAAATATAATTAATGAAAAAATGTTTTACATTACATTAACATCGGTTCGGCCGTTTTCATAAAACTCAATTATTGATCTTAGCGATTTATTGCTTTTAATATTTAGAATCAGTTTGCCGCCGATACTTTGTTTATTTCATTGCAATAATCAATTAATCCTGTTAAAATAGCCATATCCTGTTAAGTAAGACCGCCTTAAGATTACTACAACAAAGTTTTTTTTTATTTACAGGTAGGTAACTGATACGAAACATGGCTGAATCTAAGAAGAAATGTCGACAGTACAGTGTTGATTATTTCAAATTTGGTTTTCTTCCATCAAAGGCAGACAAGCGATTGCCCATATGCCTTTTATGCAACAAAGTTTTGAGCAATGACTCTATGAAACCATCGAAGCTCGAAGATCATCTAAGAAGGTGTCATCCTGATAAACTAGGTAAAGATTTGAAATATTTTCAAACATTGAAGGAAAAATATCAAGAGACCCACCGTGCACAGTATGTTCGCTTCAATGTCGGAAAGTAACGATGATGGGTTGCGGGAATCTTACAATATCTCATTACTTATAGCGAAATCTGGAAAATCGCACACCATTGGAGAACAGTTAATTTTACCCGCTGTTGAAGAGGTTTTAAAAACTGTTCTGCAAAAATCTCCATTTGACATACTCAAAAGAATTCCTTTGAGTAACAACACTGTACAAACACGTATTGACGAAATGAGCTCTGATATTGAAAATTTCTTGTGTAATTATCTGCAAACAACTCATTTTTCTATTCAACTGGACGAGTCAACTTTACCTTGTAATGAAGCATTATTATTGGCATATGTTCGATTTATTATGGACGAAGAAATTCATGAAGAGCTACTATTCGCGAAAACTTTGGAGACGGACACTAAAGGTGAATCAATATTTAATGTCCGGAGTGACTTTTTTAAGGAAAAATCGATTCCATTCACAAACGTTATTTCGGTGGCAACAGATGGAGCTCCTACCATGGCCGGGCGATGTCGTGGGTTTATAAGCCATCTTAAAAGAATTATACCAGAAGTAACTGCAATTCACTGTGTCATCCACCGACAACCTAGTAGCGAAAAATTTGAGTGCTAAATTGCACCAATCGCTTCAATTTGTGATTAATGCAGTTAACAAAATAAGAAGCAATGCATTGAATACGCATTTATTTGCACAATTGTACGATGAAAATGATGAAGACTTACAACGATTGCTCTTTCATACTGAAGTACGCTGGTTATCGAAAGGTGCATGTTTAACAAGATTTTTCTCACTTTCTGAATCAGTTTTAGAGTTTCTGGAAAGTAAAGATCCAGATTTAAAAGAAAACCTGATCAATTTGAAAGCAGACATCGCGTATTTGATAGATTTGTTCAAAAAATTTAATTACATTAACTTACAATTACAAGGGGACAGCCTCAATTTAATAAAAACAAAGGGTGTAATTTCAGCTGTTCTTAGAAAATTGAAATTTATGAAGCAAAATATTAGTCGGCGCGAATTTCAAACTTGTCACAGGTAGAATGCCTTGATGAGGATATTCACACATACGTTCAACATTTAATTGCCCTGCATGATGACTTTAAAATCAGATTTGAAGATATTCTGACGATGGAAATACCACCATGAATCATAAATCCACTTGATGAAACGGAAGTGGAGAATGTGATATTACAAGAGGAGCTACTTGAGCTTAGCACTAATGAGGAACTGAAGGTGAAATTTAAAAGAGGGTATCAAACATTTTGGCTGCAGGCAGAAATACCCGAAAAATATCCTGGACTGTTGGGAATTGCGAGAAAGCTTTTGATAGCGTTTCCCTCGTCATATCTTGTCGAGAAAAGTTTTAGTGTCGTTACAAACCTTTTAACAAAAAAAAGGAGCAGATTGAATATCACAGAACGGGGAGATTTGCGGTTATTCCTAACAAAACTGAAGCCAAATATTGATAATTTGCTGTCAATCCATCAAGTACATCCCTCCCACTAAAATTATGACAATTTTGTGATTGTTATTGTAGAAGTTACGTTACGTTATTAATATTTAATTTTAATTATATTACGACTGTTATCATATTACAATGTAATATGATAACAATAATAATTAATAGTGTAATAATTACATATTTGAATAAATACAACACAAGGAAATATACTATTTTTCTTTTTATTTTTACCACTCCGAATGGGGAGTTTTCTAAATAAAATATGTGAGAATTGATTGGTTTCTTGTGCTGTGAGTAGATGTCAAAGGAGTAAAGTTGGATGGAATCACTTTTTTGATTGGCTAACTTTACTTTTTTGACATCCACTCACAACACAATCAATTAATTAATTAACCAATAACTCAGCCGCAACGCAAATTTCCATAGTTCTAAGATCCAATCTTCACATTTTTTGTCGAGTTTTGGGAATATGGTAGAAATGTAGCTGCAGGGGGCCCACCGGAACCAGCAAAACTTTCAAACTGGTCTATGAGAAAAAAAAGTTTGGGAGCCTCTGCTTTAGACGAACCAGTGTAACACATTTGGCTAATAGTGGAGGAGATTTAATTACAATTAAGCGCCATGGAGGATGGAAATCTTCCGCTGTGGCTGAAGGTTACATTGATAATTCCATCAAGAAAAAATTAGACGTTGCTGAAATACTATCTAACATTGCACCTAATACGTCTACTAAAATCACAGAGAATCCATCAACTTCTAATTCAATGGACAGTGATTTACGTATTAGTTAATGTGAATCAGCAGGGATTCAAACAAAATATAGTGTATTCCCAGAATCTGCCTGGAATATCTATTAATGCCCACGAATCTTCTAGTATTACAGTAAAAGTATATAACAATCGCAGTATTCACAATGATAAGTAATCTCAATAGAAGTATTTATAGCGTCTAGCTTTGTTAACGAATTTATAGATACACTACTTTAGCAAGAGTCTATCGAACGCCATTTATTATGTATAATTAGTAATAATAAAGTTTTAGCAAATGTCTCTACTATTCTCTCTATAATTTTTATTTACATTTTTATCACTGTCAAATGTTCATATCTAACCATATCTAACTTTTAAAACGATTAGTTCTATGATTTAATTTGCTATTACACTTGTGACCGACTTAGAAAAAAAATAATTAGAGTGCGGTAAAGCAATACATTACGATACTGTGTAACCAAGCAACGGGGTATCGTAATTAACACTTTACGACACCGGAATAGAAAAAATATTTTTTGCATTTTCGAAAAGATAAATTCTTTTTAATCTCCTCGCTGTGCAAATTTTAAAAAAATGCTTAACTTCGGTCTTACGAAACGTACTTATACACACCAAGTATTTGCTGAAGATTATGCGTAATGACATTTTCTAGCATAAGACTACATAATTTTTCGTTAATTTTATAGAAATGTCTCCTTGTCTCCTTACTTTTCGGCTCTATAATTTTCATAGGTTTCATCAATAATTACATCCCCAAACAACTAATTTCTGATACATATTTAAAACTACTCCGTAAAAAACTTGATACTTAACAAATACTTTGTTTAATTAGAAAAACAGGAGTATAGCCCAGAGATACAGTTGAAAAAATAACGTAACAGTGTTAAACTTCTAATAAGTGATTTAATGTCTAACATGTCTGAACATGTCCTTGCACGTTTCCAACGTGTAGCGTACGTGAATAAATAATCCAAACAGTTTGTGTTATGTATGTGGAGAATTCGCTACCCACCAGCATAAGAGGAATATTACACCTTTAATAGAATAGATATATTTGCACTATTTTGGCGTAACTATTGAACATCAAGACCAGCCATGGGCTCCCAGCATTTATTGCGCACGCTATGCTGATACTCTGAAGGGCTGGTCAAACGCTAAGAATAGCATTACGCCATTTAAAAGTCTTACGATTTGGCGTTAACAAACGGATCATTCGACTGATTGCTACTTTTGCTGCAAGAAAGATTTCATGTAGCAAAAGGGCAGACTACCAAAAATATTAATTTTGCCTAATCTACCCTCCGCTACTCATCCAGTACCTCATTCGAAAGCCGCGCCAGTATCAAGACCCATAGGTGTTTCGAGTGAAAAATATTATATTACATAACTAGAACAATCGAGTGTCAAGTTATCAACCAGCGACGATGAATATTTGCCATCCGAAGCAGACGGCCCTCACCTAATAAATCAGTTAGAATTAAATGATCTTATTCGAGATCTGAATTTGTCAAAAACTAAGGCAGAAATACTAGGATCTAGACTCCAAGGATGGAAACAGTTAGCTCCAGGCATAAATAGTTATCTTCAGAAAGAACTATCAACCGACCAGGGTCATTCATACTGCAATAGTGCCGACGATTTGATGTTAGGTCACTAACACCATTATGGGGAATGACGTGTTTTTATTGATGCTTAGAAATTGAGTTTGAAAGCTGTCCTTCTTCACATAGGAAACGTTTATCCATTCATCCCCGTCGGCAACGCAATCCTCTTAAAAGAAACGTATGAAAATATTACTTTTCTTCTTGATAAAATTAATTACTGTTAAAAAACCACGCTCTGGTTCGGTTGTGGCGTGCTAACAATAAAGTAAATTAGTTAAAATAAATAATTGGTGGCAATAATGAGTATCGAAGATAGGACGTGTGTAATGTGCGCTGACATAAATATATTAAAACTTATTAACTAAATAAAATACAACAATGTTGTCCTTAAAATGTTTATTTAATATTTACATTAGCAACTGAGCGATTTAAAATGCGTTAGAGTAATTAAATAAAAGTTGCAATATATACAAGCACGATGAATAAGTAATTAAAAATTAACATACAAAAATTACGCGCTGGAAAAAAGTTACTTAATTAAATTAATGTGAACGAGTAAATAAAATAATCTCTACAGTACAGAGTTACCTTGAGTTGCGAGCATGCCGCAATCGGACATGTGGAAAGCAAAGCCGAAGGGGGCTTGGGTGCTTGAACAGCACGTCCCAAGTTTAAGCGATATGTCACTTACAAGAATTGAAAACAGAAGAAGGAATTTGTGTAGAAGAAAGCACTGGTTTGGAAGCGGGTTGGTTCTTGGTTTATGGCCCAGTTTGGAGAGGGGGTAAAGCTGATGATGTTTTGAATAATAAACTAATCAAAATCGCGACCTAAGAGTTGCGATATCGATGAAACAAATATCATTAAAATATCCCCTGCGAAAAAAGCTTTAAAACGATATATGGCATGTTATAATTATAAAGAAGGGTACGTAATTAAATTAAATAACGAAGTTTTAAAAACGAAGTGGAAGATATTTGTAAACAAACGCTAGATATCAGTTAACCGTTCACGTCCAGGTAGATCTCCAAGGATCGGTTGTAGTTCGATAACAACAGAAAGACTTTCTATTTGCAAAAACGAATATACGTAGAAAATATCTAAGTGTATGAATTACTATTTTAAATTCGAAATATATTTGAAGAAATATAATTTAAAATTAAATTAAACATTCTTATATATACGAAGCATAAAATTACAAAATGTACAAATGGTATATCAGCGTAGACCCCAAAGTTGTAGCAATTCTACTCGGTTTACAACTAGGATATACAAAGATTTGCTGTTTTCTTTGTGAGTGGGACAGTCGATCAAAAAATTTTCACTACATTGTTAAAGACTGGCCAGTCAGAGCTCAGTATATTTCTGGACAAAAGAATATACGTCATAAGTCACTAGTTGAATCTGATCAAATACTTCATACACCATTACACATAAAATTAGGTTTGATGAAAAATTTCGTGAAAGCAATGAATAAAGGCCGTGAATTCCAATATCTTGAACGGAAATTTCCCAAAATCTCAGATGCAAAATTTAAAGAGGGAATTTTTGTAGGACCCCAAATTAAACATCTACAACAAGATAAAAAATTTGAATAAACCTTAAGTGACTTGGAGCGTGTTGCTTGGAATACTTTTAAAAATGTGACACACAATTTTCTGGAAAACAGAAAAATTCTGACAATTATGTAGCACTTGTTAATGAACTTCATAAATTGAGCTGTAACATGAGCCTTAAAATTCATTGTTTCATATGGATTTCTTTCCCCCAAATCTGGACGCGTAAGTGATGAACAATGGCGAAAGCTTTCATCAAGACATTTCTGTTATTGAAAAGCGTTATCAGGGCAAGTGGAACAGTGAAATGCTTGCTGATTGCAAAAAGAAGAAATTTTAAACAAGACGATTCCATAATGTACATGCCTAATTAATATTATTTCATTTCCTTTTCAATATTTTTTTCCAAAACCTGATGTGCCAGAAGAAATTTGTTATGCATATTGTTAGAACTATAAAAGAAACGAAAATTGCACATCGTTTCTAAAGAAAAAAAACAAAATGTTTGTTGACCACTGTTATTAATAATGTGACTCACTGTCTCGTACGCTATGCTTTTTTCAAATTCTGTTTCAAATAAACTTATAATGTGTCTGATTGACTGACCAAGATGATCACAATTAATAACAAATTGGTTTGATGGAAGTAAAAAAATTTCTATATCTAGACATAAAATCAGTATCAACGGATATAATAATAAAAATAGAAAAAAACAAGCAACCGTATACAAAAGAAAATACTAAATAACTGCAAACAATAAATAGAATTACGACAAAATGTGAGTATAGGACAGATTCATTTCACTCAACAGCCAGCGTTGGTAGCATTGAAGTAGCACATATGTTTGATAGCCAACAGTAAGTGCGACCTCCCACACACCACTATATTTCCGAATATTGCCCACTATAGGTGACTATAGTAGGCTTCAAAAACTTTCCTCATCAAAGACGGACATGCTTTTTTAATAGTTGGTGACAATGTACGTAATTTGTCACAAACGTACAATTTTGATAGTTTGGTTATTGTTTTGGGCGAATGTGGCTGGGTTTGACACTTCTGCGTAATCACGGGTCGTAAATCCGTAATAACTAAATTTCGTTGAATCGTCGTTAATTCAACTTTTGAATAGAAGTTCTTCCCTTGCTCAGTGGTTCGCAGAATTAAAAAAAAACACTTGTTGAAGGCACAACACTCTTTAATTATTAAGTAATAAACAAAAACTAAATTTACATAAGCGACAGCAAATATATAATTACAAAAACTCGGTTACATATCTAATTTCAGTAACGCTTGAAGTTGCTTGGAATAGTGCGTGTATTCCCCTTGATGGATCTTAGCAAACTTAACTATATTCTCAAAATGTATTAGGCAAGTAAAGGTAAATGCCAATCATAAGACACTTACGATTGGTCGAAACAAGCTAGTTACATGGTTTTACCCAGACGTGACTTGAGATAAATCGTGTCTCCGAGATGGTATTGTTTAATACCAAAGGCCCTTAATAATGTGACCGTAATAAAACTTTGCAAAGGGTTCGTCTGGTTTAACGGACAACGGCGTGTTTATTACAATAGGCGAGAAACTTTTGATTTGAACATTAGAAGGCCTAACTGATGTGCCTATACATGCGATGACCTTAGCGGCTATACCTTAAGTAGGACTAATACAAAATAGTAAAAGGCCTAAATAAATAACCATCAACTAAGTTGATGAATTTGTGTTAAATACATTTCTAAAAGGGATGTTATAATATTGGGGTTAACGCTGTCATAAACGTTAATAACGGGGAATGCCTGGTCCCTCTGAATGAAGTGATAAAATTCAAAATTAAAAATAAATCTTAGAATACATAGAATTACATGCATAGAATTAAATTGAATAATTAAAAAACTTATTAATTAAAAACGTTGTCCAGGTTTCTGGACAGTTATGTCATGTTAATATGTGTAGTAATTAGTAATTTAGTTTTCGAAAAAATATTTATTACAGTAGTCAAAATTAAAAGATAATACTAAAGCAGTTTAAAATAGAAATAAAGCTACGGTTCTAATCTTCACTTTTAGTCTCACTACCGACAATACTTGTGTAAATTTTAAAAACACTGTAAAATAATACCATCCTTCTTGATTATATATATATATATATATATATATATATATATTTTATTTTCTATTTAGTTTGCAACGTACTCTTTAAAAATGACGATTAGAACCGTAGTTTTATTTCTATTTTAAATTATGGATCTTCATCAAGTAAATGCCGAATCAATTCAATTATACTGAAGCAGTTATTGGAAATATTAACCATTATTTTGAAGACAAAATTGAACTCTACGCCTCATGCTTTCCAAGCCATGCTCTGCCAAGCTAATGCTTTCCAAGCCATTTATTAGGATTTCTTGGGTTATGTCAGCACAAGAATTCACAAAAGCATTACGAAGCTCTTCGATTGTGTGATGTCTGGTCTTGAAAATGGAATTCCTTAAATATGGAAAAATAAAACAGTCTAAAATTGTCAAATCTGGAGATCTTGGAGGTAAATTAATAATTCTTGTATCGAAAAATTCTTGCAAAAAAGCTATTGTTTCTCGAGATCTGTGCGCTTGTACATTATCTTGCTGGAAATATCCTTACGTAAGTTCATCATAATGTGTTTATTAATAAACGGCTCTAATAATCAATTTCGATATATTTCAGCAGTTATGGTTTGATTAAAAAATATATGCCCAATAATTCGTCTACATGAAACTGCTAGCCAGACGTAGTTTCCACAAATTCATTAGGGTTTTCTGCACACCAAATTCTCATATTTTGCTTGTTTAAATGTTCTGAAAGATGGAACCAAGCCTCATCCGAAAAGAAGCATTTGTCGAAAATGTCATTATTATTTATGTTAATTACCTTATTATCGGTCTTCTTATGTATATAAGACAGCATGTTGGTGAAGAATATTTATCAGCTAGATTTCTAAATTCATTTGGTTAAGATTTTTAAAGTTTTCCAACATGAATCCCAGTATTATTTTTAGTGAAATGGGAAAACAGTTATTACTTTTAAACAAGTATAAATATGGTTTCCAAAAATGTTTAAAAAGTGGTGAAAAACGGTGGACTTGTACAAAGAAAACGTGCAAATCTTTCCTTCTTACCCTGGGCGAAGTCGACAATAATATAGTTGTTACAAAACATATTCACAATTGCTAACACGTGCTATAAAAGGAAGGCTATCGAAGATATGTCTGAAAAACCTGCGAAAATTATACGACGCGTACTACAAGAAAATCTTCCATCAACGGTTACCACGGTTGATGTAGCTTGTATTAGAAGAAATCTTTACAACGCTCGTCGGAAAGAGCAGCCTGCATTGCCGAAGAGCATTGAAGATTGTTTCAGAATTCTGGAGGAGATCACAATTGAAACATGTAAAGGTGAACCTTTTATGCTTACTAATAGTAAAATTGACAAAATAGTTGTTTTTGTTGTAAATCAAATATTCAGTGTTTTGAAAAGGTGACACGAATTTATTTGGACGGTACCTTTAATTATTGCGCCCAGTTCTTTTGTCAATTGTTCACTATTCATGGGTATTACAATGGACATTATATTCCATTAATATTTTCGTTGTTGCCTGATAAACAAACAGAGACATATTTAAAATTATTTCATTTAATTACGGATAGCTTTAAAAATAATCATTTAAAAGTAGACATTTTGGAGGTTGTAATTGATTTTGAAAAAGGTATCCACAAGGCTGTTCAACAAACTTGGCCGTTAGCAAAGATAATTGGTTGCCGATTTCATCTTTCACAATCTTGGTATCGCAAAATCTAAGAATACGGCTTGACTTCTTCATATAAAGATGAAAGCTCTGAAATCGGAAAATGGTTACGAATCAGGCGCGGCTCGTGATGACGTATTTTGGTTTGCAGTACAATGATACGAGTGCCTCGTGTGTTTTCGGTGTTTACTAAGCAAACGTCACAGTTAGTACACGAGAATACACGAAGCACTCGGATCATTGTACTGCAAACCAAAATACGTCATCACGAGCCGTGCCTGTTACGAATGACATTCGCCCTTACTTTTTTAAAACCTGATGAAGTTAGCGATTGTTTTGTATTTGATTTACTATCTATTGCACTGGATTTGGAAAATATTCGAAAATATTCTGATTATTTAATAGACAATTATGTATCAGAGAACTCTTTATTTCCTCCACATCTTTGGGCTGTAGATTCAGCGGAGCTCACTCGCACTACCAATGCTTGTGAATCGTTCCATAAACATTTTAGCGATTCCTTCTACAAAGCTCATCCAAATATTTTTGTATTTATAGAAAAGCTTAAAGAACTCCAAATAGAAACTTACGTTAACTTACAGAGTGTGCATTTAACTGCTAAAATTCATAACGCGAAGGTAAAAAATCGCAAAAGATTCATTGCAAAAATGATAAAGTCTTATAAAAAAACGAGATAAGCAGAATACACTTTATTAAATGTATTTCTTTCCATTGTGTATTTTAATTAACTGTTTTTAGAGATTGAACATTTTTTGTTTATTTAAGTATAATCTTAATATTTAAGTAATTGTAGATTTAAGGTTTATGTTACATCTTATAATTTATGTATTATATATTTTTGTTTAGTTTGTATTCTACATTTTTTCCAATAAATTCAAAATTTTAATTAAATATTTTTGTTTTATTATTTATCGACCTGGACCCAATTTACACATATATCTCAGGTACCTAAAAGTTGCGGGAGGCAGTTTAACTATTATTAATAGTTGCTCATTATCTCGGGAGGCAATTTACATGTACCCGACAATACTGTGCTCTCGTGACAAAATGTACCTGTTTGGGTTCCATTCGACGTCGATCATATTCTCTATGCAATATTTTGTTCGTTTTCTAGGTGCTCCACCGCCAGGTTTATCGGTTATTGCCCCTGTTTCACCAAATTTAATAACACAAGTTTGAATATGTTTTTGCAGGTATGCGTAAGTTATTTGAAGATTAGGATACTGTTGCCGGAAATCCTGTAAACACTAAGTAGTGGAATGAACCCAATCTCAATTTTCTAATTTTTGGCGCGTTCTATAGTAACTTTGAATAATAAATATTTTATGTTGTAACTCTAACATTATAATAAAATAATTTAAAAAATATAGCGTTTATAATTTGAATTTATGTATGACAACTGTCAGAATTAGAAGTTTTCTAAAGCTTCGCATGTGCACCAATTTTTGATTAACTAATTATGAGTAATTACTTAAAAGCAGCCTTATATAATGAGGAAAGCTTTTGTAGGCACGTTATGGTGGTATATTAACTTCTTGCCAATCTTCAATGATGCTTCAATCTCACGGTATTCAACATGCCGATCTCGTTCAATCAGTTCAAGCACAGCATCAATATTAGTGACAACAATAAGGATCGATGGACGACCTTCACGAATTTTGTGCCTGAGAGTGGTTTCACGCTAGAATTCTTGGTCTTTCGTTCCCAAAGCCAAATAAAATTGAACAAATTCTTTTTTCGGCGTTAAATCACAAATAATAAAAAAAGATTATGACCGAATTATTGAATAAAAATGTCAAATATACGGATATGTTACAACTATATGAAGTAGAAGAATACTAGATCTACTTAAACTACTAAATTCCAGAAATTTTCTCGCCGTCATACAATTTAGATATGAAGATCTCCCATAACCTTGCCGGAATTCAGTTGAACCAAATATCGCGAAATGAAATATAAACATACCTTTAATATCTTTAAAAATACGTAGTAAGCCCGTATCCATCAATCTTATTTGAATATGATCGTTTTGCTATTAGAAAGATACATATCATTTTAAGACAAAGTAAATGAAATGCATGATTTACTATGACTATCCGGCCGCGAAATTATTAATTGAAATATACAGAACTCAGAACCTATTTTTTGTGTACTCTTCTTCCAAAATAATTACTTAACAAGGAATTGCTTTACATTTAAATTACTTTCTCGATTTATGAATTCTAGCTATATGAATTAAACCGTGCCTGAGGAAAATTTGCATTTCCTTATTGTTAATCAAATGTATAGCGTAATGTATTGTAGCATCGTTTATCTCAAAAACAGAAGAAAATTTTCTCCGTCATTTCAGCTGGCATGTTGATTAACAAACTGTTTTTTTCTTCCACCTTTTTATTGTTCTGTAATTGTTACGTCGTCATTTTTGTACTCTTGGAATTAATTTTTCACCTTTATGCTTCCTGGTCACTGAGTTATATGCAACTCCAGTTCAATATTTTTTTCAGTTGTACAGTTTAAAAATAAAAAATCATTTAGGTTAAATGGTGAGTTTTTATTTATTATATTGCAAAAAGACTGGGCTTAGAATCCACGTTGTGATTTTTTTCTTACAAATAGACATACTAAACATGTAAGTAAATATAAAGTTATCAAATTCAGGAATGCAATTTGCTGATTTAGATGAAACTCCACACTCGTTTTCAATATGGCTTATGTGGTGTGTTATAACTAGAGAACGGATGCAATTTCCATAAAACGCAATCGGCAATTGGAATTGTGTATAACGTCGCTCAGTACATCCCGGCGTAATTCAATGAAGTATTTGTTTGACTTACTCGGCCACCTGGTCTCGCAGCGATAACAATGGACAACCCAGCTATTGTATTCGGAGAATATAGTGTTTTCAGTGGTGTCTAGTACGTAGATAAAATAAATAAGTTTATCGTATTTCGTCAGAGAAATAGCACGTACATTCCTTTTCTTTTCATTTAAGCAACATCTTCCAATTATTTTCACGTAGGTGTGCATAAAATTTCGTTATTTAATTTCGTTTATTTGTGTGTGAGAAACGTTATTGAAAAATTGCAATAAATCAACAGTAAAACGTCACGTAGGATCGTTCAACCACGAAAAAAAATTGAACCTCTTGGAATCTGACAATTTAAACGAAGAACTCTGTGAAACTTTTATGGCAGCTAATATTCCATTATTTAAATTGAACAATCCAATTTTGAAGACATTTCTGAAAAAATATACTGGTCGAAATGTTCCTGATGAATCAACTTTACGCAAATATTATGTTTCTAGGTGCTATACGAGAACAGTAGAACGTATTAGAAGCCATCTTTTAAATCAATACATATGGATAAGCGCCGACGAAACGGTGGATATGTTAGGACGCTGTGTGGTAAATGTTGTAGCTGGTGTACTACATCCAACTATTCCCTATAACTCATATGTAATAGCAACAAACCATTAAGAAGAATATGCAAAAAATGCTTCATTCGGACGCCACGTACAAAGAAAAAATACTTTTATTTGTCAGTGATAGTGCTGCGTATATGTTAAAAACAGGCAGACTGTTGAAGAAAACATATCCTAATATGCTGCATATTACTTGTGTAGCACATGCTCTCCACAGAATCTGTGAATATATCAGAGACACTTTTCCGGAAGTTGATAGACTTGTATCAGCTTTTAAAAATGTTTTCAGAAAAGCACCATTGAGAGTAGCTCTTTTCAGGGAAAAATTTCCATCTCTGTCACTGCCTCCCACTCCAGTAATAACTAGATGGGGAACATGGCTGGAAGCTACTAGTTATTATGCTGAGAATTTCGATTGTCTAAAACATTTCGTAACACTGCTAAAGGAGGATGCTAGAAGTATTGGTGAGTGCAAGGAGCTCACACAAATCCCAAATTTCAAAAATCAGTTGTACTTTCTTCACGAACACTTTGGAAAATTGCCAAAACTAATCACTTATTTTGAAAATCGAAATCTCAAATTAAATGGCGGATTAACCACATTAGATGTGGTTGTTAATAATTTGAAAAGTATTCCAAGTGACTTCGGATGTGGCCTTCGGCAAAAGTTTGAAGCAATTCTTAATAGAAATCCAGATTTAATTACATTGCAGCAATTATGTATGGAGACAATTCCACAAAATCTAACGGCTAAATATGAAGAAATAAAAGAATATTTCCAGTATGCACCTATAACCAGTTGCGATGTAGAAAGGACGTTTTCTATTTATAAGGATGTACTTAATTCAAAGAGAACAAAATTGACAGAAGAAAACCTTGAGAAACTATTGCTAGTCAATATTAATACTCTTTTACTCAACTTGAACGACAAAATGAACAAATAAAAATGTTTCAATTATAGAAATAAAATTAAAAACTTTAAAAATACAACTTTTCAACAAATACATATGTATTTCGTAATTTTATAGATCACCACCCGTTTGTTTTCCAATTATATAAATAAAATTAATTAATAAATATGTATTTCGTAATTTTAGATAGATAGATCACCACCCGTATGTTTTCCAATTATATAAATAAAATTAAAAACTTTATAAATACAACTTTTCAAAAAATAAATATGTATTTCGTAATTTTATAGATCACCACCCGTTCGTTTTCCAATTATATAAATAAAATTAAATATTTTATAAATACAGCTTTTCGCCAGTACTGCACTGGGCTTTGCGTTATGTGGTAAGCGTGTCCGTTCTCTAATTATAAGTATAGGTTTGAACAAAGTAACTATTTTCAAACCTGTCTAGTGGCTGTTCAACGTGTTCTGCTGCACGGATACAGTCGCATCCGTGCATCGAACAATTTCGGACAATTTCGATTACAGCTTCTCTGTATATATGAAAGCTTAAACGAAGTAATCCATTCGTGCAGCAGCACACGTCGTACGTCATCTAAAACCGCCACTGCTCTCTTGTATGCATTAATCAAAGAGGTGAAAACCTAGCGCCTCAAATCAAACAACAGATTTGGATGAAATTTTGCAAGAGGCTTTCAAAACATGGCTGAAGTCTTTTAGTCAACTTTTAAAAGGTCACGCTCCCGTCAAAACACCTACTTGTAATACTTCTGGTTTTAAATAGCAAAGAGAAAAGTCTTTTTCGATATGCTACCAGCTAAAATAACTCAATGCTCCTTCCAGACAAAATTATTCTGCAAATTCACTATTAGTAAGTTTGTGGAATAAATTGCAAATGCACATCTCTTTCCCTGATATGAAAGATGCTACATTTGGTTTTCTCAAATGTCAGTGATAACTTGTTACGAAAGTATACTGATAATACAACCGTTAGCCTTGTCAGTAAAATTTAAAAAAATGGATTCGAATCTTAAATACAAAGGAATTTAAGGACTGAAATTCGGTTGCTAATTAAAGATAATGAAACTAGAAAATCTTATTAGATTTAATTGGTGTAACGACACGAAGGAAATAAAAAAATACGGTGCGTTTATTTAGATCACCAATAAAATTCAATTAACTCAAAATATAGGAGGCCAATCAAACAAACAAAACGAAAATAGAAATAGTTTGTAATCATTAATGATGTATTCGCGTGTGAGAAACTTATATAGCACAAAACAAGTAAAATACATTACTAGCTACCTGTAATTTTACATGTTTACATAAAACACAAACCCTTTGTAACTATTATCATTTAAGAAAATAGTATTTATTTTTAAAGAAGCTTTACATTTAGAAACTTGAAACAACTACTATGGAATTACATTATTTCTTCTTAAAAAATAATTCGTAACAGTTCTTTTTCTATCATATACAAAATTTATGTGATTTTATATTTCGAGTTAGAGCGGTGTTGAAGTATTAATAAATAAAATAGCATAGAGGATTTTATTAGAACACATGCCTATCTATCCAATAATTCAAGAAATTAACGATTATGCTTTTCCATTTATCTTTATAATACTCTATAAGGATAATGTAATCCCACTGGAACTATTTTATATTAGGAAAGCTATTCTTCGATGAAACCATGCACTATTTCATACATTATAAACTTTTAGAACACTAGGATAATATATGCATATTCGAAACTATAAATAAGTTCTCTAAAATGCAATAACAGTATTTTATAGTTTTGCATGTTCTGATAGCTCACGTTATGTATTTTACAGTAGAATAAAAGTAATAAAACGTAAGAATATTTATTATATTTAGAAACATAATATGCGACTATTTCATCTTTACTATGTTTTTAAATTTTCTGTCCTAAAAAGCTAAATATTACCAAAAAATTCAAAAATAAAGTATTTTAAATGAGCTTTGACTAAAATACACCAGTATTTTGCCGAAATTTAAATTTCAAAAAAATAATTGTAATCTTAACATAAATACATAACAAGTGTTCATTGTGGTGTTCAATGTGGAACCCGACTCGACCAAGCATGCCACCTATGCAGACATCTGGGGCCCTGTTTGTTTTTGTGTATCGTTCCTAAAACCATCGTTTTCGAGAGAAAATGCCTCGAAAAAGGAGATCTAAGGGACGTGGGCGGGGTGGACGATCTAGTCCTCGCTGGCTTCGTTTTAATGACTATGTTGGTGGTGTTATAGGCCCTGGTGTCGCGGCGTTGTGGAAGCGTTCCAGTTTCGCCATTCCTAAGGATCGTACTTTTCGTATAGAAGGTGTCCATCTTCAGTGTATTGCCGAAGCTGCTAGTGCTACACAGGGGTATTGTGGAGGAGCCTGTTTGCAAATAGAGATAAACAATCCTATCTCTGCCACAGTGTCGTCGCCTTTTTGGAACACCGGCCCGTTAATAGTAGGTAACGTACCGTATATAAGATACTTTAAAATCCGATCATTAGTGTTTACTGATGCTACAATTGAAGCACTCACCTTGCTTACAATTTCAAACATCTGTCAGCGAAAAGCCGATACCGGATCTATTAGGTACGTCTTACGTCTCGAGGCCAGCATGAGCCCCGAGGAATTCGGCCGTGAGTGCCCCGCAAACCTCTCCGGCCCGGTATATCCCCCCCCCCCCTCCCCCCCCCCCCTCTCCGGCATGTCCTCTTTATCTCTCCTTGACTCAACTGAACCGGCCCCTACTCATTTGTCTGACAATGACGACCAGTTTTAGTGACCAGTGGGAACGGGACATGGGTTATAACAGTGAACTCTCCGTACGTACAGCTCAGTAGATGCTGGATATTTGTGCTGTGCGGTTCTTATTAGCGTGTGTTTTTGACTTGGCTTTAGGCCCCTCGGTCCAAGGACCGTTGACCCCCTCTGGCTCTTAGGCCTTGACGTGGCGAGGGGGCTCAAGCCAGCATCACTGGTAGCTAACTAAGAGCGAAGATGTAACTAGAAGTTTGCCCGATTTGTGACTTTGTTGCAGATTTTCACATTGGGTATCAGGAGAGCAGAAGTGTAAAGAGATTAATTCAGTGCTATAGTGCGTAAAAAATGTGGAACGCTAATAGGTATTTATTGGAAACTATAACAAATGTTAAAAATGTTGTCCTTCAAGATCAATGCACTTTAAAATCCTCCGTTCAAAATTTCTGATGATATTCTGCAACATTAATGGATTGTTATTCATTTCCATGCATTTCTGTTCAATTCTCTGTAGCATATCATTCAAATTCAATATAGGTGTTCGAAATATGTTATTTTTTAGATAAGGCCACAAAAAGAAGTCGCAAGGTGTTAAATCGCATGAACGTGCAGGCCAGGCAATTTCAGTATTTTGACTAATTATACGCTAATCAAAAAATTCTCTTAAATAATCCAAAGATTCTGCAGTACAGTGACAAGGTGCTCCGTCTTGTTGGAAATATGCATTTTGAAGTTCATCATCATGCAACTGATTGACAAATGGTTGTAAAATTTCCGTACGGTACCTTTGAGCAGTTAACGTTCCCTGAAAAAATATTGTTCCAATGATTCGCCTTTGGCTTATCGCTGTCCAAACACCAATTTTCTCTGAATGTAGCGATTCTTCATTAATTATATGTGGATTTTCACTACTCCAAATTCTTGTATTTTGTGAATTTAGGTATCCCGTTTTATAAAACCATGCTTCATCAGTAAAGATGACTCTTTGCGAAAGTTCTCCATTATTGTTCATATTTACAAACCAATTACAAAACTGTAGTCTACGTGGGAAATCAATTTCTAACAATTCTTGTACTGCTGTGCCACGGTATGGATAAAGTTGCATATCTTTTTTTAATAACTTATGAGTTGTACCAACAGAAAGGTTTATTTGTTGACTCAAATATCGAACAGATGTTTGTGGTTCATTTTCCATTATTTCTTCAACACGATTGACAACTTGAGGTGTACGTTTCTTAACTGCTCCGCTGCCTGATTTTCTTAAGAGACTACCAGTTTCAGAAAAAAGTTTTAAAGTTCTATCCAAAGTATTCTTAAATTGTATATAATCTATTACAAAATGTGGAAACTCAACTTGAAATTCTACCATGCAATCTTGAACTGAATAAACCCATAAACCA
Organism: Melolontha melolontha; assembly: GCA_935421215.2. NCBI lineage: Eukaryota > Metazoa > Arthropoda > Insecta > Coleoptera > Scarabaeidae > Melolontha > Melolontha melolontha. The sequence goes on along the minus strand of OW285239.1, from coordinate 43,356,235 downwards.
TCAATTTTATTGCCACTTCGAAAATAAGCCTAGACTAAAAAAAATTTATGTTCTAAAGTGAAAGCCATTTTAAAACTGAGAAACAATTTATTTAAACCAGAATCGACGCACGATTATTTTATGCACTAACTGATATTTGTGATTGACATTATCAAATGTCATTTGGATTTTCGTTTACGGAACAACAAACACATACTAATATATTTGCGTCTTATTCTATGAAAATTTCAAAGTAACCTAGATTGACTTTTCAAATGAACACACGTTATATGGAATTTGTAGTAGTAGTAAATGACATATACACTGTGTTTTTATACAGAAAAAAATAGAGAGAAAAATTATAATAGCCTAGATACACATTAGAAAAATTTTAATATTATTTTTGGTATATAATATATATATATAATAATATCTAAATATTGTCAAAAATTGGGTCTAGAGAAAATGATACAAGTTCATATTTTTGCAAAAATTGCTTACCAGACATACAAACACGTGTTTCGTTTTACTATAGACTTGTCAGTGATGCTGCAATAGACAAAATTCACTATAATAACTGCCTTACTACATACAATGAAGTCACAAAGGACAGCATCGAAGAAGACTCAGCGCCGCTCATTGACTAATGCAAATATCACAAACCCCTAATCAACCGACGGAAACTGTATTAACGTGCCCAACTATCAGTGAGGCAGCTTCGACAGCGTACGTAACTATAAACTCGTCAGTTCATGATGTTGGCATAGAAGCGGGAAACCACTTGTTAACATTAGTCAATGAGCGGGGTTGAATTTTTTCAATGCTGTCTTGTATGACTCGGCTTTATGCAGTAAGGAAGTTGTCTATCCAATTATCGTGCACTGACAGGACGAAACACGTGTCGACATGTCTGAAAAACAATTTTCACAAAATTTTAACTTGTACATCCGATTTTAATAATATTTCGACATTATTAAAAACGTTTTCGTGTTAACAAAAATTGTTAGGTTTTACTCACTGTTTCAACTTGTTTTTGTGATATTATTTTTAGCTACAAATTTAAATACCTAGAATAATTGCCTTACTCCGTGTGGTGGGATAACTGTAACTGTTACTTGGACTTGTTGCTCCTGTGTATTGTTTCACCGCGCACGGGGTGTAAGGCCGTAAACGCACTAATTATTTACTCGTCGGTGACAGTTTTTAATGAAACGCAGCACTCCAATATAACACCTTTATTTACAAAATTTACACTATTTGATACATAAAAATTGTTTATTTGATGATAAAGCAAGACTTATTTATAAAAATGAGACTGGTGTCTCTTAATATTAAATGTAGACTGTTGTCTTGAGCATTGTTCTTATGACTGTTGTCTAGAACGCTGTTATGTTGAGAGTCTTGTTTTGAACACTGTTGTGTTGACACTTGCGACTGTTGTCGCTCACACTGATCTATTGAGACTGTTTAAGAATTTTAGGCAAAATTTACCCCTAACTTCAGTAAACTTTGGAACAAAAAATTACCAAGACCGCCTTGTTTGTAAACTGTGCCTGCTAAAATAGCAATAATTGCAGATGGTTTTTAATTCTATAACTAAAATTCCCAGTTTATGATGCTTGCATTCTTCATTCTGATATTTTATGATACAAAATTTAGTGAACCTGCGTTTGACAAAGCATTTGAAAGTTTCAGTCTGTGTACATGGCACGTTCACTCATAAAATAGGATAAATTGAAAAGTGTCTAAAGAGTCCAGCAATAAAGTAAGTACCGAATTGAATAAAGGTTGATAAATATGAACGATGCCGCATCTTAAATTCAGGGAAACGTTTGCATTTTAATACTTCTTCTTCTTCTTCTTTCTCTGTCCTTAAGTCTTAGTCTTGTTTCTTCTACTATTTCAATTTTGTTCAGCCTCTTGGGAAGCAGATGTCCAGCTCTCGCACCATCTCTTGGGAGGTCGGCCTGGAGGTCTCCTTGAGTTCGGTTTTTCGTTCTTTGCCCATTTTGCCCATCGATCCCCCGTCATTCGGTCGACGTGGTCTCGCCAGTATCTTCGTCTATTTCTCGTAAATTGCACCACGTCTTGAATTTTAAGGTCTGTTCGTATATCCCTGCTTCTTACATGATCTCTCAAGCTTACTCCTCTGATATTCCTTAAGGTCCTCATCTCCGTTGCTCTCATCATGCTCTTCGTTTTTGTTGTGTCCGCTCGGGTTTCCACTGCGTATGTAATCACCGGTCTTACGGCTGTTTTATATATGCGGACTTTACTTTCGGTGGACATGTATTTATTCCTTCATATGAGGTCCCTTAGGTAGCCAGAAATTCTTGAGGCTTTATTCATTTGTATTCTGACTTCCTGTTGTAGGTTTTTGGAACTTGTTATCTCGACTCCCAGGTACGTGCATCGCATACATTGTCGGATGGGTTTGTCATCTACAGCCAGTTTACATCTAGTGGGTTCTTTTGCTATGACCATTGATTCTGTCTTCTCCACTGATATCTGCATGTTAAGGTTCTTTGCTCTCACAGTCCGCCAAAATTCTGCCTATTGAGATGTTACTGCTATTCGTGGGAAGTGAAAACTTATTCCCCAGTGCTAAAATTGCTTGTGTTTGCAACGGTATGTCTATGTCTGTTAGATTGACAAAGTATTTTTTAATTGTGTCAACTGGCAAAATCATACTGTCGCTCCCGGCACGCGCGTGCGGACCTCCGCTGTTACTGTTTGTGGCGTTTTGTGATTTTGCATGTACCGATCGTGTGTCATTGATATTCTCTACCCCTATTGTGTCTGCCGCGATTTTTCGCCCACGCATGCCTGTATCTACCGCATGCCTCAGCCTATTCAGTTTCGCGATGTTTCCCTGCTTGATAGTCCCGTACTCACGCGTGTACTTGCTTTTCTGGTTCTTATTAAAATTATTGTATATGTGTGTATCTACGGTGCTCTTTAAGGTGTCCATGCATTTATCTCTGTTGTATTTAAGGTACGCAATGTGTGAGAGTGTATTTTTAATTTCAAATTTAATTATTTGAGACTTCAAACCTGCCACTATTCTATCCGCCTCTTCCATAATCCTGGCACTGTGTCCTGTGATGCTGTACTCCAGTGCTTTGATGCTGTTCTGTATGTGGTTTGGTGTAAGTCCCTCTTGCCTGCATTTCTTCAAAAAGGTTGCTCTGTTTCTATACGCTGCCAAACTCGTGTTGTGATGTATCCAGGTCTTCATCATTATTACTGTGTCTTGCCCATATGCTTCCTTAATTCCCGTGAAATATATATATATATATATATATATATATATATATATACGTTGAAGCTTTCTTTCGGGTGTCTTACCGTGTGTATGTTCCGGTGCCCTCTAAAGGGCGAATGTTTTTCGGCATTCTCTCTGCTCCCATCCTAAGGTTTTTGTTGCTCCTGTCATTTTTTTTCGAGCGATACTACGCGCTATCCATCCATGTGCCAGTATTCGTTTGATGCTCTCATTTGAGATGGAAGCGAAGCTGATCGGAAATGGTGCTTGTTTTTGCGGCGCGTTATGTTTTCGGTACGCGCGTGTGATGTGTAGGCCTATGCATCTGCTAAGTGGTAAAATGCTTTTCCGCATGTTTAGCAATCTCTATCCGTCGTTATTTTAATCAAGCTGTTCAGTCTCGTCACTATCCCTATTCCTTCTCTAATCGTTCTATGTATGTACCCATGAAGAAAAGCACCAGTCCGCGATAACACGAAAAGACATATCTTAGTCGCTGTTGGAGCACACATTGCAAGCAGGCCTTAAAATCGACTTCGAGGCTTGTGTCCAATGTTTTCTTGACGTTGCTCCGAACTTGCCATCGTTTCTTCGGTCGTAATGACGATGGCGTCTTACGCTGCGATGACTGCTACTTTGTTTCGAGATCATACCCGGACACCCAAGATTCGCCATCAGTAATTATTCTGGTACTGAAGTTCGCATCCCTTTCGGCAGTCTCTTTCTCCATGAAAACATGACACGGTGCCGTTTTTCTTCAAACTTCGCAGCAACACGCCACATGTTACAAATGTAATGGATTGTTCTCCTTCGGTCCTGCAAGATAGCATCATGCAATTTTGCAACATTTTGTGGCGTATTTTATGTCGATGGAAGACGGGAACGCTCTCCATCATCAACCGACATACGTCCATTTTTAAAACGGCCGTATCACTCACAAATTTACGCCTGGCCTAAAGCAACATCACCAAACACTTGTTAAAGCATTTTCAGAGTTTCCGCTACCGTTTTACCAAGTTTGAAGCAGCATTTGATCCATGTTCTTTGCTCTTTCAGATCAGTCGTTGTAACATCGCAGAATAACGCAAACACAACTTAACAAATATAAACACAAAAACTGTTTGTCACCACCTAGTCAAGTATCTTTTGACAGACAAACTTAGTATAGGCGTAGCTCACACCATTTAGCGCCATAGATCTATACTACGCCCCACATCCAAATTTCGAGAATTTCTGGGAAGCACCTCGTATGTGTAAGATCCAACGTATGACCTTGTTGTTAATCTAAATTTGAATTGTTAATTTAATACAAAATAAGCTGATTTTTGAGGTAATAAAGATTTCTGTTTCATAATTGACAATCGCCTTCAATTTAAGTACTCGGCTCAAAAACCAAATGACATCAGCTGTGAAGTCGGTGACATAGAGTTGTTATTTCTCATTGAAAACTTTGAAACGTTAGAATAAAATTAAAATATTCAGTTTCTGGTTCGATAACTTTATCGCTAAAATGTAAAAGTAATTGATGATGTTATTTTAATTGTTTAAAACAAAGAGTATTTTGAAATTAATTATTTGCATAAAGTAATTATATTCGATCAACCATTTGTAAACAACGCAACAAATATTCAAGAGGAAGCCAAAACGAGGTAACTACAACCAGTTAAAATAGGTTTGCAAATATTTTTCATATGCAAACATTATTCATTAAATAGTTTCTTGAATGAATGAGTCACTAAAAGCATCTAAATATAAAAAGATATACTCTAAATTTTAATGTGAAATAACAAGAAAAAATCTTCTCCAGGTAATTTGGGGAAGATCCTTTTAACATAATCCAAAACTTTTATGTTATAGTAACAGTAGATGTTCTAACCAAACAAAAGAAGCTGTAAGTAAAGCTTAAAAAAGAAACATTAGCTTTATATAAAATGATAATCTCCGACCTGTCCTATACACCCAACGGTGACACTTCGATCATTCATCGGTCATTCAGAAAAAAAAACTTTCAAAGGGAAAAGTTCTAAGAAAAACACAGTCAAACTTCCATGAATACACAGCGACCATTATCAAGTATTTCAGCAAGTGTATGGACACATTGAGGAAGTTTGTGTTCTAAGTATGTATTTTTTTGAGGTTAAATTTATTGACCCTTTATAAAACCGAGTGAATGAAAACGGGAGAAAACAAAGAGCTCCCGGAAGATAAATTCGTTATATTGACTTTTTGATATTCGGAAATACTTGAAATTCGTATAGAGGGAACGATAATTCATTCTAAAACACTACAATGTTTCACGTAGGACTTTTATTTATGCATATATCAATATGCTATGTGAATTCATTTGTTACGTGTAATGTAAAACAGTTGGACTTCCCATCGCTATTTAATGTTTTTAAATAGCTCGAATATCTATCATTTTAAATTAGATTTAAGCAATACTATCCCTCCTGCCTATTTAGAAACAATTCGTATTTTATAATTTATAAAATTATTTTCTTTACATTACGAGTTGATTATTTAAACGAAACCATTTACGTGAATATACACTCGTGGACAAAAAATTCCAAACACCGAAGTAAATGTCTGTATGTACAAGTAAAATTTTTTTAATTTTTATTTTTAACAAGACGTGAAATATTACACAGGCCTACAAAAAAAAAATTTTTTTGGTGCGTCTCTGTTTGTTTGAATTGTCGATAAAGTAGGTAATGTACAGTATATTGACATGCGTCATTTTAACTCATCAGCTCTAGTTTACCTACTACCCTCATTGTGAATTGTTGTCGGTCTTGTTATGGTCTTGTTCGTAACTAGTCATTATTACAATATCATCGATAAAGTTTGTGTTACTATTTCATTATGGCTAGTACGTCCAGACGTTGTGTTAACGATCCTGATATATTTTGTTATGTTTGTGGTGAATACATACTGAAAAATCAGCGTAAATCGATTACAAACACAGTGCTTCGTTTGTATTTTGCTTACTTCGGTATTGAAATTCTACACCAAGATAAAGTGTGGGTGCCTCATAGTGTTTGTAAAATATGCGTTGAACATTTGCGACAATGGGAGAGAGGGAAACGTAAGTCTTAGAAGTTTGGAGTGCCTATGATATGGCGAGAACAAAAAAAATCATTATGACGACTGTTACTTTTGTATGATTAATATAGTTGGCATCAACAAAAACAATCGCCATAAATGGAAATACCCCAATATTTCTTCAGTACAAAGACCTGTTCCTCATTCAGAAAATGTTCCAATACCAACTTTTCACCAGGTAGTGCAGCAATCTCAGGAGGATGAAGCTGAAATACCTATTTCTTCCCAAGTAGATGATGACTTTCAATACTGCGAAATAACATCAGATCCTAAGCCATTTTCGCAGAATGAGCTTAGTGACCTCATCAGAGACTTAGATCTTTCGAAGGAACGTGCTGAGTTACTAGCGTCAAGATTAAAAGAAAAAAACTTGTCTTTCCTCAGATGTTCGAGTGTCTACATATCGCACGAGAGAGGGAAAGTTATTGAAGTTTTTTTCATCTGATGAAAATTTTGTGTATTGCTGTAATGTGAGTGGTTTGCTGGCTTTCATGGGTTTAACGATCTATCAGCCCAATGAATGGCGTCTCTTTATTGACAGTAGTAAACGAAGTCTAAAGGCAGTTCTTCTACAGAATGGAAATAAATATGTTCCCGTTCCAATTGCTCACTCAACATGTGTAAAAGAAAAATATGAGGTAATTTCAAATCTTTTACAAAAAATAAAATATATTGAACATAACTGGGTGATCTGCGTCGACTTGAAGATGGTTAATTTTTTATTGGGTCAACAGAGTGGTTATTCTAAATACCCATGTTTTATTTGTCTCTGGGACAGTCGAGCTAAATCACGTCATTGGACTGCAAAAAATTGGCCTGTGAGAGATGCTCTTGTTGTTGGGGAAAGAACTGTTATAAATGAACCCTTAGTTTCAAGAGAAAAAATCATTCCTCCGCCATTGCATATAAAATTAGGGCTAATGAAGCAATTTGTTAAGGCTCTCGATAGAAATGGTCAATGTTTCCAGTTTATTTCTCACAAATTTCCTGGTTTAAGTACTGAAAAACTAGTACTAGTAGTAACTAACTACTAACTAAAAGCAGGTATCTTTGATGGACCTCAAATACATAAATTGATGAAAGACACAACTAATTTTGAGACTTGTATGAATGATGTGGAGAGGCTTGCCTGGCAATCTTTTGTAGCAGTTGCACAAAATTTCCTCGGAAATCATAAGGCTGACAACTATGTAGAACTAGTAGAGGAAATGCTGGTGCGATTCAAAGATTTAGGCTGTAATATGAGTATAAAATTACACTATCTCAATAGTCATCTACATCATTTCCAACACGATTTAGGAGATCTAAGCGAAGAACAAGGGGAACGTTTCCACCAAGACCTAAAAACAATGGAGAATAGATACCAAGGAAGGTGGGACAGTCATATGATGGCTGACTATTGCTGGGGAATCATGCGAGATTGCCCGAGTCAGTTTCATTCTAGAAAATCACTCAAAAGATAATTTCTTGATGTTTAATGTCAATAAAATATATATTTTTTCGTGAATTGTGTTTTTTTTTTCTCTGGAACTAGAGCTGACAGAAGAAAACGGGTAGCATTTTTGATATCGCCATGTAAGACATACTTAAAATCGGGTCTAAAATCTCCAGCACCAAAATGGTTGTAGGCCAGTGTTATCTACAAATTAAGAGTGAGAAATAAAAAGGAGGTACAAAATGTTTTATTCAATAAGAAAAAGTCACGAAACAGTATATTGTGTAAAATTAACAAATTCATTGATCTTATAGATTAGGTTTTACATCGACATTTTCACACAATTTAAGCGATTAATAATGCGTACTACCTCCGCAAACTCTAATGACTTCTGCCATACGGCGTGGTAAACTTTGAATGCAGTTGACGACCTCTTCTTATGTAATGTTTGCCCATTCCTCACAAAGAGCTAATGGACGATCCCGAATACAGGTATGAGATGTCAGTGCTGAACACGTTGCCCTAATGAATCCCAAAGATTTTCGATAGGATTCAAGTCCGGGGTTCGAGCTGGCCATTGCAAACGGTGAAAGTTAATCGCATCCAAAGATTGCTCAATGTGAGATCGTGCGTTATCGTGCATTAGAGAAAAGTTCTCACCTACGAATGGAACAAATGGTGACATGATCAGCTAAGCACTAGTTGATGTACCTATCAGCCACAGTGGTGCCATTTTCATTGTGAACAAGCTCAGTTGTGCGTACGATGAAATGGGAGTCCAAACCATTACACCGCCTCCCCAAAATGCCATTCTTGGAGACATACAACACGCTGTAAATCGTTCACCAGGCCTTCTCCACAGACGTTCTCGTCCATCTGATGAATGCAGACAAAAACGAGACCCATCCGTAAACAATACGGAACTCCATTGATCCATTGTTCAATGTCTATGTTCACGGGCAAATCGTAGTCGCTGAAGAGGATGAGCTGGAAGCAAAAGTGGACAAGCAGCAGGTTTCCTTGACATCAATACATATTCCTTCAATCGTCGGCGAACAGTTCGTGCAGAAACTACATTACCGCAAACGTCTTCGACTGGGCGAGACCCAATTGTTAATGGTAAACTACGATCGCTAGTGTAGATAACACCATAAAACGGTCTCCCACCAAGATCTGCCTGATCCTGGCCTTCTTGTGTATTCGCCAGTTTAACGATGCCGCTGTATTGCGTCTTAGCCAGTACTCCCAGAGATATTAAGGGCAGCATCAATGGATCGAATACTGCGTCCATCTTCGTTCAAAGCTACTGGTGAGGTTACATTTTCTTCTTGCATTTTGTCAACCGATAAGTCACTGACAGTCAAATGACCTTTCGACAAAACTAATAAAAGCTGAACAAAGAGCACACCAAGATTTTTTGGATTGGATTTTTTGGGTTCATCTTGTTACACTCCACGTATATAAGAATATTTTAATTTTATTATAAATAATATTTCTTCTCAAATATATTTCGAACTTAAAATATTAATTCAACTTAGCTATTTTCTATGTATATTCGTATTTGCAAATAGAAAGTCTTTCCTTTGTTATCGTACTACGGCCGACTCTTCAAAATCTACCTGAATGAACGGTCAACTCAAGTATCTAACGCTTGATTACAATTCTCACAAATACATTTCATTTTAGCTTAGTTATTTATATAATTACGCACGTCTTTTCTAATATATCATGTCGCATATCATTTTCAATGTTGTCTCAGAAGGAATTTTTTTATGATATTTGGGTCTTAGATATCGCAACTCTTAACTCGCGCGTTTGATGTAATTCATAATTCAAGACAACGTCAGTTTCGATCCCTCTCTAACCTATGAGCAATAAAACAAAACCTTTTCCCAAACGAGTGTTCTCTTAGATTGAACTCAACCTTCTTCTGTTCAAGACCTTGAAAAACATCTTACTCCATGTGATGTTCTAGCATTAAACACGCCGTCCGGCGTTCTTTGTTTCTAAGGTAACTCTGTACTGCTCTGTAGAGATTATTTTATTTACTCTAATTCACATTAATTTAACTAATGCATTTCTTCGTCCTCCTGCCAAACATCGCTCTTCATAATTGTCTAGATGTACGAGGTGCATTCAAGTTCTAAGGCCTCCGATTTTTTTTCTAACTAACTACTCACCCGAAAACTATGAAACTGGTGTTACTTCTCGACGTAATCTCCCTGCAGACGTATACATTTTTCACAACGTCGACGCCATGATTCCATGGCCGCGGCGAAGGCTTCTTTAGGAGTCTGTTTCGACCACTGGAAAATCGCTGAAGCAATTGCAGCACGGCTGGTGAATGTGCGGCCACGGACAGTGTCTTTCATTGTTGGAAACAGCCAAAAGTCACTAGGAGCCAGGTCAGGTGAGTAGGGAGCATGACAAATAACTTCAAAGTTGTATTCACGAAGAAACTGTTGCGTAACGTTAGCCCGACGTGCGGGTGCGTTGTCTTGGTGAAACAGCACACGCGCAGCCTTTCCCGGACGTTTTTGTTGCAGTGCAGGAAGGAACTTGTTCTTCAAAACATTTTCGTAGGATGCACCTGTCACCGTAGTGCCCTTTGGAACACAATGGGTAAGGATTACGCCCTCACTGTCCCAGAACGTGGACACCATCATTTTTTCAGCACTGGCGGCTACCCGAAATTTTTTTGGTGGCGGTGAATCTGTGTGCTTCCATTGAGCTGACTGACGCTTTGTTTCTGGATTGAAAAATGGCATCCACGTTTCATCCATTGTCACAATCGACGAAAATAAAGTCCCATTCATGCCTTGGTTGCGCGTCAACATTGCTTGGCAATATGCCACACGAGCAGCCTTGTGGTCGTCCGTCAGCATTCATGGCACCCACCTGGAGAACACTTTTCGCATTTTCAGGTCGTCATGCAGGATTGTGTGCACAGAACCCACGGAAATGCTAACACTGGAGGCGATCTGTTCAACTGTCATTCGGCGATCCCAAAAACAAGTCTCTCCACTTTCTCGATCATGTCGTCAGACCGGCTTGTGCGAGCCCGAGGTTGTTTCGGTTTGTTGTCACACGATGTTCTGCCTTCATTAAACTGTCGCACCCACGAACGCACTTTCGACACATCTATAACTCCATCACCACATGTCTCCTTCAACTGTCGATGAATTTCAAATGGTGTCACACCACGCAAATTCAGAAAACGAATGATTGCACGCTGTTCAAGTAAGGAAAACGTAGCCATTTTAAGTATCCAAAACAGTTCTCATTCTCGACGCTGCCGCTACAATTCCATCTGCGATACAGTGCTGCCATCTCTGTGACGTATTGACAACGAACGCACGCTCATTTTAAAACAATGCACATGCTTCTATTTCTTTCCAGTCTGGAGAAAAAAAATCGGAGGCCTTAGAACTTTAATGCACCACGTATTGTTCGATACAGAGGTTATTTTATGTTAATCACAATTAATTCACATTTAATTTAATGCCTAATTTAACGTTCTTTTCAGTCTACTTTTGTGTATTAATTTGTAATTACTTATCTGTATATATCGCTACTTTCATTTAATTATTTTAAAGTATATCAATGTCAATTTCTTGTGTAAATAAATAATAACTTTAAGAACAACGTTGTTGTGTTTTATTTAGTTAATAACTAGAAACATATGGATGTCAGCATACATTACACACGTCCTGGACCTTTAATTACCACCAATTATTTATTTTAAATAATTCCCTTTATTGTTAGCACGCCACCAACCGAACCAGAGCGTGTATTAGTAATGGTCGTTATTTTTGTTCTTCTTTTGGCTGTTTTGATAAATTAATTGTTTTGTATCTTCTTTAATTTCCAATTCTTATTTCATAGACAATACTTCATATCTTCTAAAAAAAGACAAAAAAGTAACTTAAATTATGATAACAGACATTTGTTTCGGTGTCCGAAATTTTTTGCCCACTAGTGTACTTGCCATTTTTTTCATAAATTTTCTATTTTCAAATTTTTATACGTGCAATAATAATTTAAATAATAAAATAACGGGTCCTTCAATAAGTATGTAACATCTTTAGTCATTGAGTCCCAAAATTGCTCTATGACTATACACAAGGGTAGTTATACCCATGATAAACTATACTATTTTTCCTGTAACAATCGACTTACGTCATATAAACAAAAATTGTGACGTAATGTTCTACCATTCGCATAAATTTTGTACGTACACATTTATCATCGTAGTATTAAGGTCTTTTACTATATTCGGTTATACAGAATTCCAATGTTGTCGCTTTCATATGAGGGCCGCTGCTAAAATTCGCTGTTTCTCAAAATACTCCCATTTAAGATATATACACTTTTGCATCCTCCTTTCGCCAAATTTATGATCTGAATGATCTTCATTCCAATACTTAAACAACATGATATCGATTACTATTTACACGCATCCATCTCATACATAATACATAAAGGCGAACGTAATTTAAAAATTTGATATAAAAATTGGAGCAACTAACGAAAAACTGATTTGTCCCAATGGGTGGTCTGCAGGCATCAAAATATCCGTGGATTAAATTCCAAAACTCATACTTTCTATACTAACGTATCTGATTTGTATTATGATATTGTCGTTTTGACGGAAACTTGGTTGAGTGATTCTGTGTACTCCAATGAATTATTTACCCACTACTATAATGTAATGTGTTGTGACAGAAAATGTGATTTAGTGAATAAGTCGAAGGGTGGCGGTGCTTTAGTTGCTATTGCCCATATAATTTCTTTTTGATATTGTTGACAGCTCCGCTATTACTAATTTAGTACCCACTATTGATTTAGTTGCATGAAAATAGAATTTTAAGTTATTTTCTCTTCTGATTGCAGTTATTTATATACCTCTTTCAATTTCTTCCGATGATTAAGAAATATTTGTTGCTATTTTAGAAACCTATTTATTGAATCAAAGGTTTATTCTGGTTAGCGATTTCAATTTGCCAAACATTATTTAAAAAATCGCGTCATTACAAATACACAAATAAAATATTCAAGATATATACAAGTATGCTCAAAACTTATGAACATTTGCGTACACATTTATTTTAAATTTTGAGGTCGCACACAACAATATAAAGTTCTTAAGTTGGGGCGAGGTTCGTTACAATTTTTGTAATGTAAATAATCCGAAATGTCATCAAATACGAGGGACGTCCGGAAAGTACTGCCCGTTTTAAAATAGAACAGTAACTAATTATTTTTTTTAACTTTTTATTTTACTCTTTCATACCGTATGGTACGTTTCTACATTGTTCCCATTTCAATTCAAATATTTGTTGAGCTTTCGAATACCAGCATCATTTAATTATTCCGCCATTCCATTAAGAAAAGTTCTGACTTCTTCTTTAAGCACTTAATCGTTTTGATAACGTTTTTCTTGCAAAAACTCTTTCGGTTTGGTAAATGCTGGTCACTAGGGGCCAAGTCAGGGCAATATGGGAAGATTTATAATTTCCCAACGAAACTTTTCAAGAACTTGTTTCGTTTTTACGGCAACATAAGCCCGTGTATTGTCGTGCAAAATCACCAAGTCACTGGACAGCATTCCGCGTTTTAGGTTCTGAATCAACCGCCGCAGTTTCTTCAGTGTCTCGCAGTATACATCTGCATTTATGGTGGCCATTTGCTGCATGAACTCAATATGCAATACTCCTTGGCGGTCCCACAACACTGTTACCATTAGTTTTCGTGTCGAGATCGTTTGCTTAATTTTTTTTTGTCTAGTCAATGAACCATCATAACTGTCGTTTAGTTTCAGGTGTATCATAAGAAACCCAAGTTTCATCCCCTGTCACAATTTTTAGAAAGAAAGTCATCTCCTTCATTTGAATTGCACTCTAAAAAGCTTGAAGTAGAAGATGTTTTTCTGTTTATGCTCATCTGGAACCCACCTGGCACAAATTTTTCTATATTTCAGATGAATTGTGACAAATTTGTGGATAATAGTGGAAAATCCTCAGTAATATCATCGAAACTGAAACGTCAATCTTGCTTAATCGGTTCGTCGACAGACTGTAACAAATCCGTAATGATGAGATAGATATTTTCTCTTCCAGCATTAAAATTTCGACACCAACGATGCATAGATGACTCACTCATCACATCACCATACACGACTTTCATTTGCGTAAAAATCAAATTGGCCACACATTTTTAGCGTTCATATAATGAATTACAGCCCTCATTTCCCAAGCGGCGGCACGCTCAATTCTTTTTAACCTATCTATCGCTTACCACAATAACACTGGCTATCAGAATGCGACCTAAATTTGTACGTAGTTAGCAGACGACTGACTCAAACAAGTTAACGAAGACTCAGATACTCGCCGCCATAAAAATAACGGGTGTCAGTTTCCTGACGACCCTCGTAATTCGGAATTTTGTTAATGTGTTAACATTGTAACAACACAATGATGTGAAGAAATCTAATGGTAGATATTTGGATCTCATTTTTTCCAATTGTAGCCTTGGTATTGCGGTTCAGCATTCTAATTTGCCACTGGTACACTCGCCTGCACGATTTCCTTCCTCAAATTTGGGATAAAGCTGATTATGTCTCACTGCATACTAATTTTACCAATTTAAATTGGTCATTTCTTGATTTTCATAACAACGTTAATGCCGCTTTGATAAAATTTATGACATACTGTATTCCATCATAGATAAATATGTTCATAGAAAGACTAAATCCAGATCCTACTATCCTGAATGATTTACACAAGAGATCAAAATCAATTTAAAAAAGAAGGACAATTTTCGCCGTAAAAGGATTTCTACAAAGAATGACGCTGTCTGATATTCTTCCGGTTCCTGTGTTTCTTCGGAAGCGTACAGTTTTCTGAAGTATTCCTCCCACACTTCCATAGTAATACCTTTAACCTTTCGATACCGAAGGGCGGTACATTATGTACCCCATATTGCAAGTAGGTAAGTATACTCATAAAAATGCTTATACAGTCGCTCATGAAAATAAAAGGGAATAAATAAGGCAACATTTTTATAAAAAAAAAATGTATATAATAAACATTTACATGGCTTCCCTATTCTATTTGATGTAATTGGCATTTATTATTTATAGTTGTTTCGCATTTGTACAGTATGTTCGGCACAAACAAAGTTCTTACACAAATGACATGTTTTTCTACTTTTGCGATTTTTATTACGTGGATATAAAACACCGTCCCGAAGATTTCAGTTGATATTGTGTGTTGCTACTTTGTGCTTGTGGTGTGGGAACCAATTCGTACATGGCGTCCACAACACAGTTGTCGAATCTTCTTAGATTTTCCAGTTTTCTACCCACATGTGGCCTAATAAATTGTTGTACTAAAGAAAGAAGAAACAGCTTGTGGCTGCGAGAAGCAGCCTGAGCTGAAACAGAATTTTTTGGTATCCATATGACGCGCAGAGACTAAAGCAATACCGATATTACTGGTTCATCTTGAAAAAGAACACGTGATAAATGTGTTTTCGTCAAATTGCGCAATGTTACCAGAATTGCACTTTGAGCATGGATGCTGGAGGGAGGTACAGTTATACTCCATGCACAATTTTATTCAATTTTGGGAACACAGAGCATGAAATTACGACGTAATGCGTATATAATATTGGTGTACATCACAAACAAAGTTAACTCAATTGGATTAGCCGAAATTACAACCCAAATCATCAAAAACAAGGAAAAATAACTGTTTGGAGTACAGTTGTACCCTCCTCGGGTATCGGAAGGTTAACCTGTACGTACTCATTTACGGGCTTTTTCTACTTTTTAAGAAACTTCCAGCCCTTTCTTTGAACTCCGTATAGGTCATTGTCCATATCGCTTGTGAACTTAGCCCATTGGTTTTTCTTTATCGTCTTGATTCTCGAGTTGACTCTGTTTCTGACTTGTATGTATCCGGTGTCTTTTTCCTGGTTTGTGGAGCTCTTAAGTATTGGATAACTTTTCATTTTTAGCGTTGCATATATACAGTAAAACAACTTGAACTACGAAAGCCTATTGATAGGGGAAGGTAGTGGGAGGTAAATTTAAATGTATCCATTTTAGTATTGTCAACTTTTTATATGACAGGAATGTCAGTGGTTATGTGAAATACTTTAGCGAACCATCAAACTTTATCCTAATAGAATACACAATTAATGAAAAAGTGCAAATTATAAAGTGGTTTTATGGAGGCCACACACTTTCATCAATTGTAAATATTTGGAGAACTACCTTCATTAATCGTCCTGTTCCATGTTTAAATACAATTCATCAAATTAAGGAAAATTTTGAAAAATACGGATGTGTCTCTCCCTCTTTACATAAAAAGCCCGCACATGATAATGCGGATCGGGATATCATGATATGCGCTACTGTTGAAGAAAATGAATACCAAACGTTAGGCCAAATTAGTGAAAGTGTCGATGTCTCCCGTGAAACTGTTAGAAAAGTATTAAAGAAGAATAAATACCGTTCGTATCATGTACAAAAAGTAAATAAAATATTTCCTGGAGATCATTATAACCGAGTTCAGTTCTGTTTGGATATAATTGAGAAATATGGTGTGGATGAAAATTTTATTTCTAATATTCTCTTTACTGACGAATCTTCATTTATTTTACCCGGTCGACATAATCCTATGTTAATAAGGTATTGGTCAAAAGACAATAAACATAAATCGTATACAGCTCATACACAATACCCACAGAAATAGAATGTTTGGATTGGAATGTTAGGGGACAATATAATTGGTCCATTTTTTATAAACGGCGTGTTAAATTCACCAAAATATTTACAATTGCTGCAATATGACATTATTCCTTTTATCCAGAACATACCCAATATTGAAATAGGAAGTATTTGGTATCAGCAAGACGGATGTCCTGCACATAACAGTGCAATTGTGCGTCAATTCTTAAGAAATACCTTTGGAAATAGAATTATTTCTCTAGGCGGTACAATTGAATGGCCGGCCAGATCACCAGATTTGTCCCCTAATGATTTTTTCTTGTGGGGGTATCTAAAGTCAAAAATTTACGGTTTCGAACATCAACGGTCAAATAATTTAGATGAACTACGTCAAAAAATAAGAAATTTCTTAGCATCGATTACGCCCGATATGCTGGCAAATGTTAGACGTGGTTTTTATAATCGGGTAGCGTATTGTTTAAAAATTCAAGGTGCACGATTCGAACACGTAATTAATTAAACGTATTGTTTATTAAAGTTGTATTATGATAATAAATTTTATTTTGTTGGACTTATTTTTTATTTGACGGTTCCTTAGTTGCAATTAGTATGCAATACAATTTCAGTTTTCCCATAATATAAACTTAATTTAACAAACTCTACACGTTTATATTAAAAAACATATTATAAGTAGCTAAATAAGCTAAATGAATACATTTAATTTTACCTCCCACCACCCTCTCCTATCAATAGGCTTTCGTAGTTCAAGTTGTTATACTGTATACCTAATTATGTCTTTTATTGTACGAGGTGCTACCCAGAAATTTCAGGAATTTGATTCTAACGCACGAGGGAATTGTAATAGAGCTATATAGCGCTAGATTGTTGGAGCTACGTGAATACTGAATCACTTTATATTTGTTCAGTTATGTTTGAGTTATTCTGCAACACCAAAATGTCTCATGTGAAAGAGCAAAGAACGTGCTTCAAATTTCGCTTTAAACTTAATAAAAAAAGGCGACAGCGGAAACTTTGAAAATGCTTAAACATGCTTATACATAGGGTTCATCACTCATCACGATCATCACCAACCAGGTGATGAGCTTTCCGGTCGCCCATCGACGGAAAATACGCCACAAAATGTGGCAAAAGTTCGTGATATTATCCTGCAAGAGCGAAAGAGAACAATCCATGACATTTGTGACATTGTCGGCTTATTGTGCGACTTAAGCGACATGCCAAGTAGCGCAATAATTCGTGGACCCTACACCATCACAATGCACCAACCCTCACGTCACTTGTTGTACATAAGTTTGTACCCTCGAGGAAGACGGCAGTACTACCCCACCCTTTCTACTCCCCAGATCTTGCCCTTTGTGACTTCTTCCTTTTTCCAAGGTTGAAGCAGAAGCTCAAGGGGCGCTGTTTTGATACGATTGAAGAGATCCAGACCAAATACCAGGCGGTGTTGAACACCTTAACATGCAAAGACTTCAAACACTACTTCCAGTTACGGACAAGTCGTTGGGATCAGTATATTCATGCGGAATGAGAATACTTTGTAGAGGATGGTAGTGAATATGTTGTAAGGGCTTTTTATTGTTTTTTCACATTCCGGGAATTTCTGGGTATACCTCGTATATTGAATGTTATGTAGAGCCTATATTCACCTTTATGTTAAACCCGAGTCGTCATTAACTTTCGAATATTATACAAAATGAGTTTGTTCGGAGTACAGCTATTTATAAGTCGACGACAACTTCAATTCATAATTAAAAAGACCAAAATAGATTCACCATATATTTCCCAGATCTCATAAACGATTTTCACATTCCGAGCTATATGAAATAAAATATATTCGTTATTCCTTTCATGGAACTTCCGTGTATAAATATATCACGAACAGTAGCACATGTACAAACTAAAGTTTAATTAAATGATATTTTCGCATAGTCTTTACGTTATGGATATCGTGTCAGTATTTGCATAATAAAAGAATTTCATATTCGTACGTTATGAGTGAGTGTTAGTTTGCACTAAACATTCTCTCCTCTTCATAGAGAAAATATTATATTATAACTACATAAAGCTGTTGAGAAATGTAAAATTAAAAATACATATACAAATTCCTTTACTAGCTTTTTAGTCCCGATATAAGTACCAATTAAAAGCACCAGAATTTAAAAGAAATACCGACTGCGTCGACTACATTTTCATGACAAAACCACAATGAGTAAGATTAAGTTATATCAAATTAAATCATAATTCTAAATTATGTTAATACAAAAAGTTTATTTAAAGTAAATTTCCGTGCTTTTTAAATCGCTTTTTCAATAAATTTAGAACCTTTTTGACCTACCTAAGGTGGAGTTTTGGGGCCCAAATTATTTAACACATAAACATAAGAGATGCTAGTATTTTAAAGAAGGTTAACAGTTACATCAACTATACAGGGTGAGTTATGAACATCGCACCAAACTCCGGGAGTGTATTGTACTTTTAAAAATATTTAAAAGAAACCCATCTCTTGCTAACCGATCTTCATTTGTTTTCAAGTTGTAGCATCATAACAATATTTACAAACTTATCATGTTTTAATGTTTATTGTTACAGTTATTATAATAAATTTTCGAAAATTTTACCACTGGCCTCTAAACAATTAATCGAACGTTTAAGAAAGGCGCCCGTTGCTCTTGTGATTGCTTCAGGTCTTTCTTTGATATCGGCTGCGGTATTTATAATACAGTGGATTAATGCATATCTAGTGTCGACCTTCACTTTGTGCACCTCATTTTAAGCCAGCCCCATAAACAATAGTCTAATAGTGTTAGGTCTAGAGATCTTGGAGGCCAATTAATAGGACCACCGCGACCAATCCAAATCCATGAAAATCTTACGTCCAAATACTGCCTAACCTGATGAGCGAAATGTGCTGGTACTCCATCGTGCTGAAAATACATTCCCATTCTGATATTTAGTGGAATATCCTGTAGTAGTGTTGGTTATTCATTCTGCAGAAAATTTAAGTAGTTCTCTTCTATCAAGTGATTCTCAAAAATGTATGGGCCAACGAAATAACTATCGACCATTCCACGCCATACGTTTACAGAAAACTTGCGCTGAAAACTATATTCGACAATTGCATGGAGATTGTCCTCTGATCATACATGAGAGTTACGAGTATTATTAATGCCGTCGTGATTGAATGACGGCTCATCGTAGGTTATTATTTATGCACTGACAAAAAAATCTCATACGGCTAGCATTCCTCCTGATGTAAATGTTGTACACGCTGTAAATGGTATGGATATAAGCCTTGCTGCTGTAGTGTATTAATTACTCTTTTTTGAGGAATGCCCAGTTGAGTACCAATTCTTCTTGAACTGGTAGTTGGATCACCTTCTACTAAGCCTAGAATATTTTCTATTTCATCCAAATCTTGTTGCGATTCACGTTCGGATGTAATCCTAGCACTGAGTATCATTCCTGACTTGCACACTCTAATAAATACATTTTTATCTGGAATTCTCCGATGTGGAAACCGTAGCCGATATTATTCCAGAGTAGCTCTAGCGCTTCCACAAATGAAAACCATATTTACATATTCAAGATTTGTATAAGTGTTCGGCATTTTTCAATAATCTTGTAAACTGAAAAATATAAATAACTTTGATAATTAACTGTCATTGACATGTATCAGAATAAACAAATTATTAAAATGAGTTGCCTAAAACGGATTGATTCAGTTAGCCAGTACATTATCTGCAATAAAAAACAGTAAATAACATTTCATGAAGAACTACACTGAAATTTGATTTATATGGGTAGTCAATACAAGGATATTTTTATATTATTTATAAAACATGTTGGAACAAGTTTCTTAATATTGCTATGATGCTACAAGTTGAAAACAAATGATCGGTTAACAAGATATGGGTTTGTTTTAAATATTTTTATGAGTACTATCACTCCTGGAACTTGGTGTGATCCTCCCAACTCTATATTTCGAGAAATCTGTTATTTACGAATCTAAGCTTTCCTTAAAAATTGGAACAATGCTTCTCTATTAGTTTTGGAAGTGGACGTTTAGCATTATACGAGGTGCGTTCAACATTTCGATAAAGAACTCTTGGATCATTAAGATTAATACACTTTTGACATTTGACTACTCTAACAAAATTTCAAGTAAATATATCAAATTCGTAGTTTACTGTAAATATTATTTCGTGTTGCTAAAACACCGAAGAAAAATTAAAAAGTATTACGAAGATTATGTCCTTTCTCATAAAAACGTTTAAAAATGTTCCCTTGTATATTTTTATGGCCACATAAGCACGGATGACACTGAAGGTGTTGATTTAAAAAGTGTTTTATATAACTCAGGTTTTAAATATCTCTACTGAACTGCCTCCATGGAGGAGGTTCAGTAGTGGTGTGGCTCTCCCTCTGCTGTAACCATTTGTGAAAGCAGAGGCCATGGCTGCTAGCCTGAGTCTGAAGGCCAATAGCTTATGACATAGGTGGGCAACGTGCAGCCTCGAGGCCGCATGCGACCTCCGTAAGTTTCTTGCGCGGCCTTCATAAACGCTAGCTCTTGTATTAACTAATATTTAATTATATAAATTACGACAACTTGAAAATACAGTTAAATAAAGAACGGTATGAATGTAAGTTTTAGTGACTACTGGTTGTAATAGCCAATTGTATGTTTCAAATGTTAGAATGCCATCAGACATGTTACATGATGTCTATACAAAAACTATTTTCTTATTATTAATTTTGTCAATCTTGTAACGTGATTGTAGTAGTTATTGTCTTATTTATTATGTGGTTTTACTACGACACAAATTTTTATTGTATTTCTAGCGAGTATACGCTTTCTTAAGAATATTATTTGATGTTCGTCTTAAAAATTATTTTACGTATTTTTGCTGTGTTAGTTTTTTTTTATAATTTAATATTATTATATTTCTTTATAACATAATAAATTTATTTAAGAATACTTATATTAAAATTATTTTATTTTTCACTTAAGTATTATTTAATTTACTAAATAAAACACTTGGTATATTTGTTTCACAAAATGTATTTAAAATATCTCTGACATATGTTTCGACTTATTCAGTCATTCTCGAAGAGTCATGTAAACTAAGTAAAAAGTATACTCCTACCAATATTTATGCGTTATTTTTGAAAAGGTTTATTACAGCATCGATTGTGGGGGTGTTTGAAAAATCCAACTGCGTGTTTGTGACCTGTCTGTTGAGATTTATGGCTTTCTTAATTTCTAAAATTTCTAAGAAGTCAAGCCTTTTACCCTTATTACAAGAGTGTAAAAGTTTGAAATTATTAGCATTAAACAAATGAGAATTTTGAATACAGTGTTCCGCGAATCCCGTAACCATATTGCCATGTAGAATAGAACTTCTATGTTCTTTGATACGTTCTTTTATAGAGCGTCCTGATTGGCCAATGTATACCGCGTCACAATCACTGCAAGTTAATTCATACACCCCTGACTTATCACGCAATTCTGTTTTTCCTTTATTGTTAACTAGAATATTACCTAAATTGCATTTATTTACTAGGATGACATTTAAACCTAACTTCATTTAAACCTAAGTCAGGGGTGTATGAATTAACTTGCAGTGATTGTGACGCGGTATACATTGGCCAATCAGGACGCTCTATAAAAGAACGTATCAAAGAACATAGAAGTTCTATTCTACATGGCAATATGGTTACGGGATTCGCGGAACACTGTATTCAAAATTCCCATTTGTTTAATGCTAATAATTTCAAACTTTTACACTGTTGTAATAAGGGTAAAAGGGTTGACTTCTTAGAAATTTTAGAAATTAAAAAAGCCATAAATCTCAACAGACAGGTCACAAACACGCAGTTGGATTTTTCAAACACCCCCACAATCGATGCTGTAATAAACCTTCTCAAAAATAACGCATAAATATTGGTAGGAGTATACTTTTTACTTAGTTTACATGACTCTTCGAGAATAACTGAATAAGTCGAAACATATGTCAGAGATATTTTAAATACATTTTGTGAAACAAATATACCAAGTGTTTTATTTAGTAAATTATTCATTATGTTTCACCAAGAGCCAACCGTGAATTCTATACATTATATTAAGTATTATTTGTTCATTTCACCTTGGATAGGGTTACCATAAACATGGTCATATCGCCCGGTAATTTATTCACAGTTTTTAATGTTGTGTGAGTATAAATAAGGCCCGAGATGAAAGGATATACATTTTGCAGAACTAATAATTTGAATTTTTAAGCAAGTCTAAAGAAGGAAGCAAAACTTTAGCATTCTTTATTAAAATGAAGAGTATCTAAACATTGACAACTTGAAAACTTCAAAGTGTCAACAACTGTTATTTAAAATAAAATTAAAGTTAAATCGGCCGACATTCATCCCTCGGGCCAGAGACTGAATTAACATCGACCTCGGAGCAATATAATACCCATAACCCTCTTGGTGCATAAGTAACTATTGAATTGAAGTGGTATTTAAATATGTAGATGTTTATTAAAATTTAAAGATCTATAAAAAATTATAGCGACCTCCTTTATTACTGTCTAATTTGATTGTGGCCTCTAATGGTGAAAAGGTTCCCCGCCTCTGGCCTGTAGTGCTCAAGTAATGTTGTAGGGGTCATTCTGATACCACAGCAACTATACCGGGAGAGCCGATATTACAAATGCTGGTGTTGTTTGTTGACTGATTGCTAAAGTAATACAAATTATTACTGCAAATGCGTACCACAGGTTTTAAATCGATCATCTGTTTAGTAAAAGTGGAAAATTTACGATAATAAAAGTAAAAAATTTAGTATTGCACAAAAAATGTTGTATGCACCACGTCGGGAAAGTGCTTTTACTGGCCTCATAAGCTACCAGGCACTTGCTTACGACTCCTCCTGGCATTTGCTTACTCATCCAGTAAAATCTTACTTTCCGGACTTGATACGTTAATAACTATTTTGTACAAATAGTAGTTTTTCATTTGAAATTCATTTTCTTGTCAAATATTCCTGGCAGTTCATTTTTTTTGTGCATAATAGAAATTTGTACTTAATTGTTTTCCAAGAAGTGTAAAGTATTTGTGTTACTGAGAATTAGCTAATATTGAAATTAGTAATTGTGGTTATCATCTAGCGTTATGTTGATTACATTATATTTTTTCAGTGGTGTACAAAATAATAAAAATGCATGTAACTCTAGCAAAATATTGACAATATAAACGCTAAAACTTTCTTAGAAATTATAAAATGTTATCGAGATAACATATATTACTCATTTCCTAACCTATTATATTCATCAAAGATTAGACATGTGAGAGGCACTACCTCATATAAACATATGTTTATTAAATAATAATTACTTCGCAATCACACCAGTGTGGTTTTGGCGAGTGATACGCGTACGTCAGATATGTACCTATTCGAAACCTCAACGCGAATTTTTCGATTACAGTTGAGTGGAAAAAAGAAATTGGAAGTATGGTGGTAATACGTATTGAAACTCGATTGCCTAATAAAATAATCCCAATGAGCGTGACACACAGGCATCGGCGTCGTGGCGAAAATTGTTCAGTAACCGTGAAACACGCACCGTGTGGGCCATGCCATTCTCAATTTCCATATAACGAAATTACCTAGCCAAAATAGACAGGACGGCGACCGATTTTGTCTGACTCTACCTAATGACGAAATGGGATTACGTTATACATACGTATCTCTTGATTAATTTTAAAAATTTTTAATCAATCTAGAGCTCTTATTATAAAAATAATATTTTATGTACTGTAGTAAATATAAGGTACTAAAGATTCAGTAAAAGTATACATTTTATAGTTATATTAAACAAATCAAAATTAAGATATGCTTTGTGTATCTTAATAGGATGTAAAAGAAGCATATGCCACCTGTTAAAAGAGGTTGTCGGATATTTTATTCGATTATAGTACCGTAAATGGGACAAGATTATGCAACCTAGCGGAAGAAATGCAGTTATTTATCGTAAGCACAAAATTCAAGCATAAAAAGGAACATAAAATCACATGGACATTCCCAGGACAAAAAAGAGGAAACCAAATAGATCATATGCTAATCAAAAAGAAAAGAGAAAATTTAATAGAGGACGTTAGATCTTATAGAGGAACAAGTGTGAATACGGATCATCACTTGGTAATAGCAAAAACAAAGCTATGAATGATTAGAAACTGTAGAACCAAAGGGATACCTAAAAAATGGAATGTAGAAAGCCTAAATAATGATGAAAGTAAAAGAAAATACCAAGAGGAGATCAAAGCACAATTAGATAAAAGAGGAAAAAATGAGAACATAGAAGAGGAGTGGCAAAACATTAAAAACGCAATAAATGATGCGTCAGATAAAGTGTTGAAGAGAAAACAAATAAAGAGGAAAACTGGATGGTTTGATAATGAGTGCGAAGTCGTGATAGGGGAGAAGAGACGGGCAAGGCTGGAGTGAATAAGAACAAGTAAAGATGAAGATTACGAAATATACAAACAAATAAGAAAGGAAGGAACAAAACTCACAAGAGAAAAAAAAATAAAATGGATAGAGACAAGGATGGACGAATTAGAAAGGGACAATAAGAATAACACGAAGTTATACAGACAGATAGAGCAACAAAAAAGGAAGAATGTAATAACCAGAATAAATAAAAATCAAAGGCAGGAATATATGGAAAATACGATAAGCATAGAGGAAAGTACCAGCGAAGATGAAAGAATAGATAACCTAGAAGAAGAAATTATAAAAGAACCAACAGCAGAGGAAGTGAATGATATAATCAATAACTTAAAGGATAGAAAAGCCCCAGGATCAGATAACATTAGTAATGAAATGCTAAAAAATGGAGGAGAAAAATTAAGATGGAGAATACGCAACCTATTATTAAAAATATGGGAAAAGGAATCAATGCCCGAAGAATGGCGACTAGGAATCATAATACCAATACCAAAAAATGGTGATTTAACAAAATGTGATAATTATAGAAGAATAACATTACTAAACATAGTATACAAAGTATTAACATCAATTGTATTAAAAAGATTGAATACATACCTAATAAGAGAGATAGGAGAGTACCAGAACGGATTCATGCAGAGAAAGTCAACAATCGATGCAATTCACTCATTAAGCCAAGTTGTAGAAAAATGCTATGAAAGAGATATAGACTTACATTTAATATACATCGATTTTAAACAGGCGTTTGACAGTTTGGAAAGGAAAACTATCATGAAGGAAGCAACAACATTGGGAATACCAAAAAAGATAAAAAGGCTAATCAGAATGACATTAGATGAATCAAAAGCAGCTGTAATTACAGAAGAAGGAATGACAAATGCAATAAAACAAACAAAAGGAGTAAGACAGGGAGATGGACTTTCGGCGGCACTATTTAACATAGCATTGGAAGGAACCATACGAAGTTGTGAAATAACCGGATCCTTAATACAGAAATCAATACAAGTGATTGCATATGCCGATGATATTGCTGTCATGGCAAGGGACAAGAAAAGTTTAGAAAAAATAATAAAGAGGATAGATGGAGAAGCACGGAAACGAGGTCTAGAGATAAATCAAAAGAAAACGAAATATATGAGAGTGAGTAGGAAACAGGCAGAACATGGGAAGGAAATACGGATGGGAGACCGCAGGTTTGAACAAGTACAAACCTTCAAATACCTCGGAACGATTATAAGTAATAAAAACGATAGAAGTATAGAAATAGCACAAAGAATTGAATCGGGGCACAACGCATACTACAGGTATAGGGAGATAATGAGAAGTAAAAAGATAAGTAGGAAAACAAAATTGAAAGTGTACAAAACAGCGATAAGACCGACAGTGTTATATGCGGCGGAAACTATGTGCATTACAAGCAGGGACGCAGAAAATTTAAAAATTTTCGAAAGGAAGATAATTAGAAGGATTTATGGACCGGAGAGGATAAGCGAGGAGCAGTATCGACGATTAACTAATCAAGCTATAAGAGAAATACTAAACGGAGAAGATACAGTAAAGGAAATCAAATCGAAAAGAATACGTTGGTATGGACACATAATGAGAAAGGAGGAAGAATCAATATCAAGGAAAATAATGAAATGGAAACCGCAGGAAAGTGGATCCAAAGGAAGACCTAAGTTAAGATGGGAGGACCAAGTGATTAATGACATAAGGGCCATGGGAATCATTAACTGGCGAGAGAAGATAAAGGATAGAAAGGTATGGAGGCAAATAGCAGATGAAGCAAAGAAACATGACAACCTGTAAATACAAACAAACAAGAAAATGGAGAGGTGTGACGAACCGCCCCATAATAATAGTCAGAAGAGCTCAAGCAGCGGCTCCATTTCCGTAAGGAATGTATAGCCAGTTATATATATATAGTACCGTAAAACGGGGATAAATAGGGTTAGGCAAATGTATGAACCTAATATCTTTGACATGGCTACTTAGATTTTAATATGACTATCCACAATTAATTAAATGCAAATCGGGGAATCAAGGCTATATTTCTATCGGAATCAGACTTCCGGTTTAGCCGGAAACGATACTAACTTTTTTATTTTAAATTGAACACTTGTATATTTTTACGTATTTCAATAAAAGTCTGCTCTGGGAGTTCGGCAACAACATATACCGTTAGTTTTTCTTATCTCTACACATAGCCTATGTTGAGCTTCAAAAAGAAAGCCTCAATGCATGGGAATGTTATGCAACCAACATCGCTCAATTATGTATTTCAACAAAGCTGGAAACAGTTTAAGGAAAGTGCGGGATCTGTTTTCTATCAAATATCTTGACAGGCCCATACCATCTATCGGAAAATTCAGGCGATTACGAGGAAATTTGATTCTGATGACTACATAATAAGTACACACAGAAAGAAAATTAAGACCCCCCACATTCTTTCAGAAGACCTAAAATTAAATGTGTGATGTTACACTGAAAAATGCCACATGACACCATTAAGTAAAATTTATTATAAAAACACACTTGGGTATTTCACAATTTTTTATTAGATTATTTCTAACATATGTTTCGGCTGTTATGCCATTGTCAAAGAGTATCTTAAAACTAACTTACAATACGTGCCCTTTTAACTTTTATATCTATTTTTTAGTGCTGGGGTGATGGTTAAGACATATTTACAATCGTGTGTATTATGGGGGTGTTAACTGTGTATTCGAAATTATTATATTTTGTTTTTGCGCTTTTTTAATTTCTAGTATTTCTAATAAATCTAGTCTTCTACTTTTTATTACGTTATGTAACACGGTGGAGCTATTAATGTCAGACAAATGGCTTTGTTCGATACAGTGTGCCGAAAACCTGTGTTTTTATTACTATATTTTATGTCTCTTACGTGTTCGGATATGCGTTTTTAATGGATCTTCCACTTTGCCCTATATATATAGCTTCACAGTCATTACATTTTATTGTGTATACTCCTGATTTTTCTATATTTTCTATTTTATCTTTGTTATTATTTAATATTGTACCTAATTTTGTTTTATTGCTACATATGATTTGAATATCTAATTTTCTTAATATTTTGTTTACTTTGTCTGTGATTTGGGGAATATATGTAATTGCGTGCCAAATGGGTTTTTCGGCACACTGTATCGAACAAAGCCATTTGCCTGACATTAATAGCTCCACCGTGTTACATAACGTAATAAAAAGTAGAAGACTAGATTTATTAGAAATGCTAGAAATTAAAAAAGTGCAAAAACAAAATATAATAATTACGAATACATAGTTAGAATTTGTTAACACCCCCATAATAGACACGATTGTAAATATGTCTTAACCATCGCCCCAGCACTAAAAAATATGTATAAAAGTTAAAAGGGCACGTATTGTAAGTTAGTTTCAAGATACTCTTTGAAAATGGCATAACAGCCGAAACATATTTTAGAAATAATCTAATAAAAAATTGTGAATTGTGTGTTTTTATAATAAATTTGTTAATTACAAAATGTTTCACCAAGAAGTGTCTGCTACATCAATTACTGAAATTAAGTAAAATAGCACAACAATTTAATATTTCTAAGACGTCTGTATTTAAAATTCTCAAACAGTACAAATACAAATCTTACAAGTTTTCTAATTACCGACAATTATCTCATGAAGATAGAATAAGACGTGTTGATTTTTTAGAAACACTATTTAATTTATTAAATGAAAATTATAATATGTTGAAGAAAATGCTTTTCACTGATGAAGGGTATTTTTCTTTGAACAAGTATTGTTCCTTGATTTGAAAACTTAGCCATTGACTTTTCTTTAGGGATACCTTAAATCTAAAATTTATGATAATATAATTTTCACTAACATTGAAGATTTAAAAGCACAGCCTGCGACTAATTACGAACCAAGCCGGATTTTTTAACACACTCTTTGCAGGAAAATCATAATCGACTCACATTATTGTAGAGAATGTGAAGGTGAATATTTCGAACATTTATGAAAATTAAAAAAAAAAATTATAAATAAAAATAAACTTTTTTTCTATTTACCATAAAATTCATTTTAATATTGTTTGTGTAAGTTAAATATTAAATAAATTATTTTCACACTTTGTTGACACTGACAACTAAAATGCCTTATTACAAGCGATGACACTCGCTTTGTTGGTTGCATAAAGTTCCCATGCATTGAAATGTTTATTTTAAAACTGAACATAGGTGTATTCATGTGTTATGTTCAGTGGTATAAAAAACTCACGGTATATTTAATTAAAACTGATATTTTAAAATCATGCCTATGTTTAGTAAGCTGTGGAATTAAAACCTAGTACTTCACTTAGGGCCGATATTATAAACAGCGAATAAATCTCTGAATAACAATTTGACGAATAAATTTAAATCTGGTATTATAAAAAATGCATACAAGTAAAATAAGTATTTGTAGAATAACTTTGTATGTAAAATACCTATGTATTTTGCAGTTTAGCGTTTCGATAAACGATGGAGCCACTAAATAAAATGAAGAAATATAAAAAAATCCTAATTCTTTACTATTTCATATTGTTTATAACGGGTGTTCAGAAACATTCGAAGTCAAAGTAGTCCTTGAAAATATGAAGTCATGTCTGAGATAGATTGATTTTTGACAGACAACAGTTGACATTTAATAATTACTACAAATCAGATACTTAAGTAAAGATACACGATTTTTTGTTGAGAGCCCACTTGACTTCGAATGTTTCTGAACACCCGTTATTTGTAAAATACAAACCGATGAATCTGTCATTATCAAAATTCAAGTTATCAAACACACACAAAATATAAACTTCTAAAAATACTTGAACACAATCAGCAAACAGCTGTTCGCATTTAACCAATGAATAACATTTAATACCACGATTTTCTAGGGTGTAAATTAATTGGTAGATTTACTTGCTTAGTTTCCTTATTCGCTATTTATAATACACAATCTATGGAGTAACTAAATTTACTTTCTTACTAAATAAAATCTACAGATTTTATCGTTTATAATACCCTTAAACTGTCAGAATTAACTTTGTAGATGGCCAAATATTAATAATGGTTCAATTAACTGAAAAAGAACGTATTGAAGTTCTGATGATGATTGGTTTGAGAACTCATGAAGAAGTATGAGATTTATTTAACAATTTGCATCAAGATCAGCATCCAATATCACGAACTGTCGTTGGTAAAACTTTGATAATGTGTAACTTGACAGGAAATGTTCGGTCGAACAAAAGTCGCAAGTAATGAAGTCATTGCTCAAGATATTGCTATAGCATTAGAAGAAATACCATAAACTTCAACTACATCCCTCGCACTAAACTATGATATAAGTTGCTGATTAGTAGCTAGAATATTGAAGCACGAAAAATATCATCCACCTAAACCACATTTAATATAAAAATTATTGGACGGGAATTATGATCGTAGAAATGAATTTTGCGAAAGAGACGCAGATTTTACAAAAATAACTAATATTTTACATATAATGTGCTGTTTTCCGACGAGGCTACATTTTGTTTAAATGGTACCATTAATCGCCATAATTATCGATATTGGTCAATAGATAACCCTCATTGGATGCTAGAAACGCATAGAGTCTGGAAAAAAAATTTAACCGAATGAAAGCTTCATAACAAAGGTGCAGTTCGTTGATTTACTAAGGAGATACTTGTTGAAACTTCATTAAAACAATAAGAAATATGTAACAAACTTCAAGTTTCAATTTTTTTTTTATTGTAAACTCACTAAAATATTGTTTCGCCATACAACTAGAACGTAATAATACGACGACATTGTCATAAAGACCGAAATTCTACAGCTATTGGAAATTGCTGGTACTCATTTTCTATTCTTTGTTTTATTATCTTTCCGTATAGTCTACTAAGTGTGTTTGTTACGGCTATTCCTCGATAATTTATCTACTTCTGTCGCCATTTGTTAATATGGGTGTTATGTAGGTGACTTTCCATTCAGCCGACATATCTTGTTTGTTAATACATTGTTAGAAGAGTTTTTGCAGATGTTCAGTTAGTTTTCTGCTTCCATATTTCATCAATTCTCCATATATTGAGTTGAATGACAAGTCCAGGTGCAAGGCCTCCTGCTGTAGAAATTTGAACTAAGTGACAGTTCTCGTGAACAGCTGTGTTTACTTCATTTGCGTTTTTGTGTAGGAGCTTGGAAGTTAATGCCTGTTTTAAACGGTAAAATTTATTCGAAAATGAACAGTTCGTGTTAATATTCAGTTCTGCATTAAACTAGGTAATAACCTAGTGGAAACGACACGCAGGCTGAATGCTGCATATGGCAGTGAATGCCCGTATCGCAACACTATCTCCAAATGGTGTAATTATTTCAAACAAGGTGATACAGAAACCGCCACGCAAACGAAAGAAGGACGACCTTCAAATGCGGTTAATCCGAGATTTTTAAAAGCCATCACCTACTGTCTGGTAAAGAATCTCAAAACATCACTGGCCCTACTTTCTACTGGACTCGGCGAGTCAAAAGAATGCCTACAACACATCATCAAAACTCGTCTTCAGTTCAGAAAGGTTGTGGCAAAGTGGGTGCCCAAGTTACTGTCTAGTGAGCAAAAGAAGAAAAGAGTTGATGATGCGCAATCGATTTTAGACGAGTATAGTGCCAAATGGGATGATTTGTTTGACAAATTGTTAGCTTTCGATAAGACCTGGGTCTACTAAGGACCGTCGCAGATCCGAAATTCAGCTTCCGAATGGCAGCTTCCCGATCAGCCAACGTCAGAAGTCGAGCGTACCAAAGTGACAATCAAAAAGAACATGGCTAGTATGTTCTGGAATAAAGATGGGATCATGCATATTACCTATCTCGAAACATACTACATGAACCTTCTTGATGTGGTGAATGCCAATATTCCGGCTAGGAAGCGTTCCTTATATTTATTGATACTTTTATTTAATTACTTTAATACACCTTAAATCTCTCAATTTCTTATGTCAATATTAAATCAAATCTTTAAGGGCAACGTTGTTGTGTTTTTATTTAATTAATAAGTTGTAATATATTTATTTCGGCATTATTACACACGTCCTGAACCTTCACCACCATTTATTATTTAAGCATTTACAGCATTGCTAGGACGCTCCAGCTAGCCCGGAAAGAATCAACACGAGGCACAATCGTCCATCTTGAATTAATTTGGCGCTCCCACTTGCTCAAATACAATACACCTTTACCCCTATCTAGCGTTCTAGTAACACAACTTTCATGGCAAGTGTTATGGTGGGTTCATACAGACTTTCTTAGTCCTAACTTAGTATTAGTATTAGTCTTAAGAAGTAAAACTATTGGTTACCCTAGTACTCGTTCACACAGGAATTAGTATTAGTATTAGCCTTAACAGCGTTAAGGCGTAACCTTGAAAGTTCCCAAACTTTTAACTCTTAGTACTAAGACCAAAATAGTGCGCAGGCGTTGATTGAAACGTTCTAAAATCTAATGAAATTGCCTCCATATTTGTTTTTGTTCTTGAGAATTAAATATCGTTATAAGCGCATTTTTATAATTATTGATTCTGAAAATAAAGAATAAAAAGAAAATGACTGATAAATTTGATGACGGACGTTTAATAGAGTTAGTACGGGAATTTAGTCATTTATATGACAAACGTAATATAAATTTTAAAAATAAATTGGCCGTACAAAATGCATGGCAAACAATTAGGGAGATGTTTAATGTTTCAGGTAATAATTTAATAAATTGATGTATTAGTTTATATAATTTATGTATGTCTTTTTAGTAGAAGAATGTGAGCAAAGGTGGAACACAATAAGACATCAGTTTGCCAAAGAGCGCAGATCAATTAAACATCCGCCATCAGGATCTGCCACCTTAACTAACTGGCCTTATTATGAAACTTGCAGCTCATTTTTAGATAAGGTGGCGTTGCAAAGAAAGTATGTAAACAACATTTTGAATGTGCATAGTTGTTAAATATTTGTTATAACTTCTAGAACTACGAGTAATATGGCTGTTAAAGCAGAAGTAGCCCCCAAATTAAATTTGGAAATGACTAATGGATCAGGCAGTACAGCTGGTATCAGTGGTGACTTTGCAAATGAAACTGAGGATGTTGTTATGGATGAATTGGTCGCAACCAATTCATCCATAAAAACATCCTCTGCAGCAGCGAATCCATATATTTTGCAACCTACAGGCAGTATTGGACACACAACGCCTTTATCATCGATGAAGGCAAAAAGGGCAAAGTTGGATCCCACACAAGAGCTAGCTGTGTCCATACAAACAGCATGTGAAAAGTTGGCAAAATGTATGGACACAAATACGAAAGAGGAAGATGATGCCGACTATGTTTTTGGAAAGATGGTGGCAAAAGAATTGCAAAAAATAAAAGATAATAAGAAAAAAATTGTCTTGAAAAAAGATTATTGATTTAATTGCAGAGGACTGTGAATAAAAATATAGTTTATATGTATTGTTTTTTTTTTCATAATAAAGTGGGATTACCAAGTGTTTAGATTAATTATTATCTTTATAGATGAAGTAAAGTATGACACAATAGTAAGATTTACCTTATTACATTTATGAATCATGAAAAACAATTTTTTTTTTCAATTCTTAAAATATA
Organism: Melolontha melolontha; assembly: GCA_935421215.2. Lineage (NCBI taxonomy): Eukaryota > Metazoa > Arthropoda > Insecta > Coleoptera > Scarabaeidae > Melolontha > Melolontha melolontha. The sequence goes on along the minus strand of OW285239.1, from coordinate 43,322,529 downwards.
TTACACATGGAACTTAAAGTGTTAATAATAATGAATGAAAAAAAAATCATTTTGAATATTTTTATTTTAAAAACACTATCATTCCATTGTATTATATACAAAATGGTTATACATATTACATGTCTGTTTCAATTGAAACATTGTATTATATTGGATTATCTGGTGTGGCACCAATATAAATATAATTCCAATGATTGGGTATGGAGCCATTTGCTATAAAATATTGGGCGAGCAAATATCTTCTTTCCCTGTCTACCCTTTTTGGATTATTTGACCCTAGTCGACGTATCCGTTTTAATGTATCCTCCTTTTGTACCTCCTCATTAATCTTTGCGAATATCCCAAATTCTGTGTTGTTAATTTATTGACATCTTAAAAAATTATGTAAGACAACAGCAGCTTTCACAAAATTTTCACACATTTTGACACTTGCATTTATGGGTTTTCTAAAAATTCGCCATCTTTGCACGAGAATACCAAATGTATTTTCGATAGTTCTGCGTGCTCTAGACAGTCTGTAATTAAAAATCAATTGTTGTGCATTTAATTTTTTCCCAGGATATGGGCGCATTATAGAATTGTGCAAAGGAAATGCCGATCTGCAACAACAAAATGATTGCACAGAATTTCACTATTTGGTAGACACTTTGGTGGAGGTATATCCAAGGAACCTTCGAGTAATGCTTTACCATAATTGCTCTCTTTAAATACAGTGCTGTCGTGGTTAGACCCAACTGCACCTATGTCAACCATTGTAAAGCAATACTTATAATCACATGCTGCAAGTAGCACCAAACTAAATCCTTTTTTATAATTAAAGTAATCGGACCCAGAATGTTCAGGAGCTTGTATTGATATATGTTTGCCGTCGACGGCTCCAATGCAATTCGGCATATTCCAACATTCATAAAAAACAGTTTCAATTTCTTGAAATTGCTGCTGTGTTGGTTCAGGGAGAACTATTGGATACAATTTTTCCCATAATATTTGAGTAGTTTCTTTTAGAATATAATGGATAGTAGATTTTCCTACTCTATATGACCAAGCCAGTTCTTGCATTGAACATCCCTCTGATAAAAAACTACAAAATATATGTTATTTGTTATTTAATAAAAAAATATACAAATACTTACTGTAAAGTTATTACAAGTCGTTGGGCTGGTGAGATTGGATTTTTTGAGGTAGTCTTTTGTAAATCTGCCTTTGCAATATTATGTAGTTCCTCGAAAGTATCTGGAGACATTCTCGTGTATTTTAGAAACTGCTGAAAATCTGGCTCTATATTCTGCATGTCTTTAAATAACGTTTCAAAATGTCCTTCCGTTTTTCTTCCTCTATTCAGGGGGCGGGTCTTAAAACGCCTCTTCCTTTTTAATTTGCTTAACAATATTATTGATGCGCTCAATAAAGTAGCACAGGAAAATAGTAAGGCTGCGTTTTTTTAATTTGGACATGTTGAATTCGTATTGATATTGTAACACAACGAACGACAATACGCAAAGTATGGTTATGTTTACGTAAATTTCACTTTTGCGAGCGCTTTTCTATGGATGCAATGCGCAAGCGATTTCTTATTGAAGCTTCCGACGATACATATTTGTTGATGAAGGTAAGTTTACAGAATGATTCTTTTTAATTCGTGTTCATTCTATACTAATTTTTTGCAGGTTGTTATGATTATGGGAGTTGCTGGGGCTTGTAGGAAAGATGAACTAGTTAAAATGAAAATTCAAGATGTGGAAAATAAAAATGATGTAATAATAATTAAAATACCGGATACTAAAAATGGATTAAAACGTTCTTCTACAATTATTGCGAAGGAAGAATATCCAATTAATTTTATGCTAATTATTAAAAAATACATTGGTCTGAGATTAGAAAATATTACCAATGATAGATTTTTCTTAAAGTACAGTTTTGGTAAATGTCGAAATCAGCCTGTAGGAAAAAACACTCTCGCAAAAATTCCTAGCCAAATAGCAAAATACTTGTCGTTAGAGAACCCCACTACCTACACCGGACATTCCTTTCGAAGGACCTCGGCAACATTATTAGCCGATTCAGGAATTGATGTTCTTGGTCTGAAAAGACACGGCGGATGGAAATATTCTACCGTGGCAGAAAGCTATGTTTCCGATTCAATGATAAATAAAGTACAGATAGCTGACCGAATTTTATATAAACAAAATATTACAGAGGCTGTTTGCTCAACTGTGATACAGAAAAATGAGAAGAAAGTTGATGATTCCATTAGGAATCCAACCATTAATAATGTTGACATTATTGAAAATATAAACTTGCCTAGTAAGAAAGAAGACTCTATTGTTCAGATAGCTAATTGTTCTAATTGTTCGTTTACATTTAATATTACAAAATAATAAGTTTTTGTACAAGATTCTATTTTTCCTAGTTATGTTAATTAATCATGTTTGAAATAAATTTGTCAAAAATTTTATAATATTGCTATTATTTCCCTAGGGTCGTAATAAATATTACAGCCCGCTACCATAGCAACTGTCAATACGGTATGTAAAGTATCACTTACGTTTCAAAAAAAGGTGTCCTAATTGTTTACTTACGCAGTAGGTGTGACGAAATAGTATATTAAAAAACGAGTTTCATAAGGCACCATTTTGCCGCACGAGATCAGTTTAGAAAACGAGCCGCGATAGCGGCGAGTTTTCTAAAGAGCGAGTGCGGCAAAAGACCTTATGAAACGAGTTTTTTATACTATTTTTTCTATTTTGCGTTTTTTATATTAATAAATTGCTTAAATTGGAATTATTTAATTTGAAAGTTCAGAGTTTAATTTTTATATAAAGCATGCAGTTGGTCACATTGATACTTGACATTTTCAAATTTAAATCTTGCTATCCGCGAAGTATATTATATTACATATTATTTATTAATTTTCGTTAACATTACTTGATATTTCATTTAAAAATATAAACATGAGTGACATAGAAACATATATATGTTGTTGTCAATTGTATACAACATACGTTGTTTGTGTAAAATACGAACATATATCATATTTGTCAAATGTACATAAATTCTTAAAATCATATGACAGCAATGATATTTATTTCTGTATTCGAACAACGCCAACATTGAAAAATGAAAAAAAGTGTATCGAAATAGAGCTCATTTCGATACTGTTTTTGGTTTCATAATGAGTTCATTTCGAACGCAAAATAGAAAAAATTCTTTGTTATCGTTTTTTATTAGATGACACTAATGTTAAGTTACGTTAAGTTACGACATACCTAAAAATTTCATGGTCAACTCCGAGGCTGTTCTTTTTTTGAACGCGAAATATATAAATATATAATAAGATAAACTTTGCTTGATACTTCTATGCCTGAGCATTTGATAACTAACTCTGGATAATTGCATATATAAACAGATCAATCTCTGTAGTATATTGTATATCAGTCAGAAACAAATGATATTATTCAATGGTTAGTGAATCAATAATAAATTGTCTTCAAAATTTTGTTTTGCACACTCCAAAAACGCTGACTCCAGTATTTATTAAAGTATTTGCTAAGCGTTTTTCTACAATTTCCTTCATTTCCTAATTGTGTATTTTCAACAATCACTTTTCATCTTCGTTGGCAGCTGTCTCCTTTATTTTCATGCCGGTTATTTCTATTTGCATTATCAAATCAACCGTATTTATACCCTAAACCCTAAATATTTAAATGATTTTAATCACAGTTAGTTAATCTTAAAAATATAAAAATGTCTTATTTTACCCCTACATGAATATAAAGTTTTCTGTTTTTACCAGGAATGTTCTTAAATTCTAACTATTGTAGAAATATACAAATTAGATAGTTAATAGCTCACACAATAGGTCTTATCGATTTACTTGTTACTTCAGTGTTATCTTCAATGACACTATGTGGTAGGGTAGCGTAGGACTAATACTGATTTATGTCTGAACGGTCATATATTTCTTAAGATTAATTCTAAAGTTAGGACTAATACTAATACTAAGTTAAGGAAGTCTGTATGAACCCACCATAAGACTTCGCCAGGGATTTACATCTAACGGACACAGATGGAAACCTCTGGTCAAGCCTTACACATGAAGACAGCGCTGTTGCTTTAATCAACGAGTTATCTATATTGTCTTTCGTTGACTTATGTATGTAGCAACGGTGTTATTTCTTGTAAAATTTGTCTTTACCAGCATCATGTACTGACGAATCTATAGCAAGATTAAACACGTATCTGCATGTCTGGATAGCAATTTTCACACAAATATGAACTCGTATTGTGTTCTCCATACCTGATTTTTAATAATAATTTTATATTATTAAAAATATTTTCGTATTATACAAAATTAGTGAAGTTTTACCCAAACAAGATTGTTTAAAATTATTTTGTTATACTTGTATTTATATCATAGTGCCATGAATTAGTGCTATTCTTCAGAAATTGACTCTTATGAAAGTTGTCTGTTTTGTTTTAAAACATATATTCATACATTCGAACATAATTCGTCCAAATATCCAATTATAATCTACAGAAACAATTTATCTTAAAAAACTTCGCCATTCAAGGCCGCTTCAAAATATTTTAGTGTAACATAATATTCTAGGCCAATTTCTGTCTCCAAACATCCTGAAATCTTCGGATTTTATAAAATAAAACTTGCACAACTGGGCCTTGAAGTAGTTTGCTCCAAGTTGATAGTTTCCGGAATGTAAATTTATGGTAATGAGTGCCTTCGCCAGCAGATCAACTATAAGAACAGACAAATTATTATTACTTGTAAGTTTTAGTACTCCTTCTTATATTAGTATTTAGTATCATTAAATTATAAAATTATTATATTAATTATAAAAATTTAAAAAAATGTGTTTTGCTTATTGCATATTACGTGGGTTTTATGTAGTTATACAAAATAAATCATTAACTAGCATTAATTATGAGTGCTTTGTAAATATTAAGTAATTGTTTAACTTCGACTCGCAAACAATAAACTATAAAGCCATAGTAATCGTGTATAATTGTTCGTATGCAAATTTTATGTTTCTTAAAATTACTAAATTATGCAATTTTGTTTAAATTTCTTGTAATATTTGATCTTTAACTGACCCCAATAACAGCGATAATTAGATATTTTTATATTATAATTTTACATACTTTCTTCGTCTTCTATCTACAATATATAAAAGTTCATCTTCTTATCCGCTTATTGTCGTTTCTTGTGTTACACAGGATTATATCGTAGGCCATTGGGAAACTGCAAAATAAACATACAGCTGGAGACGATAATATTCCTACATATTTCGTTAAGGACTGAGCTCATGTTTTTGTTCATTAACTCTCCAAACTCTTCAATTTCATTCAAACATCTTCAGTCCCACGATCTTGGAAAATCGCTAGAATTTGTCCTGTATTTAAAAAAGGTGATAACACTCATATCTAATTATAACCCAATAGCTATTATTTCTGTTTTTTTGCGAAAATCTTTGAATCCGTCCTGCACAAAATTATCTCGTTTAAATGTCTGCCCTTTATTTCTCCTTCATAGCATGGATTTGTAAAAAATCTCTCCACGCTAACAAACTAGTGCTGCATAACCCAATATATTTCCGAAGCTTTAGACGATGCTAGTCAATAAGATGTTATTTATGCGGATTTCAGTCGAGCAATTAGCACCATCGACTATATTTTACTCTTACAAAAATGGTCATCTTTTGAGTTTAGTGACTCTCTACTCAGGTTTCAGAAATCATATTTGACAGGTAGAGTAAACTATATTATCTACAATGGCTATAAATCAAATTTCTTTTACTCTACTTCTGGAGTTCCTCAAGGTTCCAACTTGGGTCCGCTTTAATATATTTATAAATCAACTAATAGCATCACTTAACTGCAATGTATTGGCTTATGCAGATGACCTTAAAATATATGACTCTATTACAAACATAACTGATGTGGAGTTTTTGCAAAAGAACTTGAATACTGTTCACAGATGGTGGTTCACATAAATAAATTGAATCTAAATATTTCCAAATGCCGTGTTGTGACTTTCACAAGGAAAATAAATTATACGAACTCTCTTCATTAGGTTGATAGTACTGTTAGAGAGAAACGAAGCTCTACAAGGGTTCTTGGTGTTACATTCGACAGTAAGTTGACCATCAACGATCATCTCTCAAATATCTCTAGATTTACAGTTAGGTCTCTGGGTTTTATTATCGGAATGTTACCGAAATTGCACTAATGTTTGGTATCATTAAATCTATATATTTCGCAAATGTCGTTAGTAAGTTGGAATATGCGTCTAGCGTTTGGTACCCAGTCTATGACCAACATGTGAATCAAATTGAACGGCGTTCAACGTAAATTTTTGAAGTACATACTTAAGTTACAGGTTGGACAAGGTCTATCCAGAACGAACTATAGACTACGGGGATTTTATTGTGAGGCATGGATTGAAATTGCTAGCGGTGCGAAAACAAGGGAAGAGCGCATTACTGGTGGCGAATCTCCTGAATAACAGGATCGACTCAGCATCGCTGTTAGATCGAGTAAATTTACTGGTGCCACGCACTGGTGCTAATTTTTTGTGTTTCTAACACCAAGGACTAATGCGAGTATATTGTGTAGTGCTCAATTGGTGCATTCATCAAGACACGCAAATGATTTATTTAACGATCTTTTTTATGTTTTTATGGAATTAATTCATTTATTTATATATTGTTGCATTGTCACATAGTCTAAGTTTTGTTGTCCTATTTGGATTACTTTGTTTGGCAAAATAACTTATTATTATTTTATATATCATCATCCGCCTTTGTAATAGCTATGAATATTAAACAAATATGCATTAGATAAACAATTTAGATCATAATGGATGTAACGATAGGTTACAGACTATTTTCAAACGTTTTCTTCGAATACATACACGCAGTTTTTAAGAGTAAGCTATGGTCATGTATGACCATGGTTACAGCGTATATTTCACATGTCATTTTTCTTCTCAGATGGAGCAATATGGCTTACAAATTAGCGCTACGAAAGCATACTTATAATTTAGTTGGCAAAATAGCTAAACGTCAAATTGTACACCTTTTTGAGAAGGAAAGTATTTCTCGAAGTACTATATATGACAACAATCTATGACTGTGTGGAGACTATACCCTGCCAGAACCTACCGAAAAGTGGCCGACAACGAAAAGTCGCTACAGACAGAAATCAAGAAAGGCCTCTTCCCGTTGCTGAAAACCATATTAGAGCGTCTACCTGTAAATCAGATCGTCATTTTCATGATTCTAACACCAGCATTGCAATAGAAATAAAAAAAAAACCTAAAGTATATAAAACGACAAAAGTGTCCAAAATACGCGGCAGCTCAACTTATAAGAATTTCTAGATCGATTTCGAAATTCGCGACAAGAGGATTTTCCTGGAAACAAAATAATCATTATGGATGATGAAAATTATTTTGCGCTTAGCAATGCGGAAACTCCGGGTAATACTGGTTCTTACATAAGAAATGTGAATGACACCCCTGATGAAGTAAAGAACAAAGGAAAAATTCACAGAAAAGATCCTAGTCTGGTGCGTTGTTTCTGAGGCATGTATTTCTCGACCTTACATAGGGCATGTGTGAGGAGAAGCAGTAACCGCCAATCTCTACGTTCAAAGTTGCTTGCCAAAATTGGGTGATTTCATCAATGAACATCATCCATATCATCAAATGATGATATCATGTTTTGGCCTGACTTGGCTTCAAGTCATTACGCCAGAGAGACAAGACAATGGTTGGAAGCGCAAAACATACCTTTCGCGCCTCGTGCGCATAGCCCGTCAAACCTGCCTCAGGCTAGGACTATTAATAATAATAATATTCTTTATTCGTCCAACAGTGATTGCTACTAACAGGAGAATATAGGATTAAATAATTTGTGGTGTAGATTAACATTACATAAAAACATGTACAAAATAGTACTTAAAAATACATAAAAAAACAAAATAAATTAAATGAATATAGATCAATCATATATATATATATATATATATATATATATATAAGTAAAAATTAATTAACGGGTGAGCTGTCTGTCAAGTAAAAATAAAACTCCTTTATTACACTCTATATTTCATAACGAATTTGTTACTTCCTCAGGAGTGTCTACATGTTTAACAAAGCCACAATATATTAAACAATATGACAATAACAAAATACTTACAATTGAGAGTTAAAATTTAGCAAACAACGACACTAAACATGTTAAAATTAATCAAATTTAAAACATTAAATTAACATGATGTTGGTTTATCGTCAACCTTTTAAAAACAAATATACATAAATGTTAAAATATAAAACTAAACTTATAAAACACACACCAAAAAATTGATGTCATAAAAAATCGAAACCAACAACAACTACAAATCAAATGATACAAGGACTGGTTAATAAAACTTGGCAGGTCAATTAACCGCCAACACCGAGTATATTGCAATAGATTATACTTAGTCCATTAGTATTCGACTTATAATTTACGCTATTAGTGTCTCCGTTGATATGCACCATTTCTAAAAAGCATCTTTTTTGTAATTATTTTCAGCGTCCACAATTCTGAGATCGCCAAAATTAAATATATGGCCGAGATCAAGTGCATGATCCACCAGAGCACAAGATCTCTTACCAATACGGACATCACTATTGTGTTGTGTGATACGCTGTTTTAGCCATTGTGACGTTTGGCCTATGTACACGCCACGGCAATCCGAACATGGTATCCTGTAGATAACATGACTATTTAAAAACAAAGGTGTTACATCTTTGGTCTTACTATATAATTTTTTCAAAGTAAATGTGTTGTATTTGGCTATTTTAATGTTACTAAATTGTGATATAATTGAATGAGAAGACCACCAATATATGGAATTTTCTTGTAGATCACACTGTCCGCAGGGACGTCCTCAGTAGTGCCGTCGTAAAAGTTGGAGTTGTGTATCAATTTATTCAGTATATGCCTAGGATAACCATTGTTGACGAAGATGCTAAAAAGTTCTCTAAGATTGTCTTTTAAGAAGGTAGTGTGACTTATATGTGCTATTCTATTTTTCATAGCTATGACGGTGTTATATTTTTGATTGAGAGGATGATGAGAATAGTAATTAATGAACCGACCAGATGAAGTTGTCTTTCTGTACCAATTCAAAATCATCGAGTTATTATCATCACGAATCACTGAAACATCCAAGAAGGGTACAATATTATTGTTTTCTTCTTCCACAGTAAATTGTAAATTTTTGCTATAGCTTATATTTGTAGCGTTACATCTATCTTATCATGTGGTACAGAGCAAACAATGTCATCAACATACTTGTACAAAAACGGTATTTGAAATGGTAACTTAACCATCACACTCTCCAACAATTGATCCATAACTATTTGGGCTAAAATGGGACTAATGGGCGATCCCATAGGTGTTCCAAATAGCTGACTGTAGAATTTTTCGTTGAACGAAAAATATGTATTATTGAAAATAAAAGTAATTAGTAACAAAAAATTTGATTTTTATAAGTCCGTGTATGGATCAATTAAGTGCCACTTATTCGCTATGATATCTATTATTAGTTGTAATGGTATGTTTGTAAAAAGTGATATGACATCCAACGAAATCAGCACATAATTATTGGGGAGTGTGAAACCCTGCATCTGATTAACAAATGAAAACGTGTCTTTTACATTGGATGTATTGTCTGTCTCAAAAGCGTTAGTTAAAATTTTGCTGAGGTACTTGGAAAGGTTGTATGTTATCGAGTTGATAGAACTAATGATTGGTCGGACTGGTATGTTAGGTTTATGAATTTTCGGCAGTGAGTAAAGTTTCGGATGAGTGGCGTTGTGGATTGTTAAAACTTTTACTATATCATTTGGTAATTGTCCACTAGAATGAATCTTTTTGATCAATTCATTGTATAATATGAAACAAACATGTAAATAATTTACATATCTGTAACTATGCACATGGACAATACACCTCGTATTTTCAGCAATTACTTCTGCTTAATACATATGTTTCTGCCAATATAGGCGTCCTCAGCTAAGCTAGTGAAGCAATTTATACAAATTAATACAAACCTGTTATAAACAACTGGTTTGTATCTGTATTTAAATTTACTGAAATAGCCCGCAAAGATCAAGCAAGTTCCGTCCTATAAGAAGACAACTATTTAATAATTGACATCTTACGGGCGAAAGATACATTGTCCGGAGGGCTACCTCCTAACAGGTTTGTATTAATTTGTATAAATTGCTTCACTAGCTTAGCTGAGGACGCCTATATTGGCAGAAACATATGTATTAAGCAGAAGTAATTGCTGAAAATACGAGGTGTATTGTCCATGTGCATAGTTACAGATATGTAAATTATTTACATGTTTGTTTCATATTGTACAAACGCTTTATACGTGCTTAACGTATTGTTATACTTAAACAAAACCTTTTCGTATATACCGCCATCTGGCAGGTTGTTAATGGACTACATCTACATACGTATTTTATCGTTTCCCGTAGCAGCATAGCTGTTCGAACGATAGGTAGCCCTCCGGACAATGTATCTTTCGCCCGTAAGATGTTAATTATTAAATAGTTGTCTTCTTATAGGACGGAACTTGCTTGATCTTTGCGGGCTATTTCAGTAAATTTAAATACAGATACAAACCAGTTGTTTATAACAGGTTTGTATTAATTTGTATAAATTGCTTCACTAGCTTAGCTGAGGACGCCTATATTGACAGAAACATATGTATTAAGCAGAAGTAATTGCTGAAAATACGAGGTGTATTGTCCATGTGCATAGTTACAGATATGTAAATTATTTACATGTTTGTTTCATATTGTACAAACGCTTTATACGTGCTTAACGTATTGTTATACTTAAACAAAACCTTCTCGAATTCATTGTATGTTTTCTGTATGCTTCCTAGGATCCTTCTGTAAAGGTTTGTAAGTAGAATTGTCTTTCAACAAATTCTCTGTTTTACTTACGTATTCTATCCTGTCCATAGCCACCGTGCAATTACCCTTGTCCGATTGTAATATGTATAGGTTTGGATTAGATTTTAGGAAGGACTTAGTTCTATAGAATAAGTTAATGAAAGGTGAATTAACCCGATTTTTTTTAATTTAATTAATTTTTACTTATACAGTACGGTCGATAATACTTAATAGTCTATATATATGGGAAAAACAAACAAATATAACCAATATGATAAATTAATCCAGTATGTGTATGTAAAAATTAAAATAAGCAAGAACTAATTTATGTCAAAAGTCTTACACATAATATACACCGGTGACTTTAAAAATGCATTGGTTTTCGCACTGTGTCACCTAAAAGTAGTGCATTTGCGAGTGTTAGAAGTGGGTACGTTTAACGTGGCATATTAGGCAATCAATTTCGTTTTATAAAAGATTTAGTCAGAATTTAGCACTATACATCTCTCGAGGACAGATAGAGATTGTATACTGTGGCACTCCAAAAGACTATTGTAGTCCGTTCCTCGTTCAGGATAAGTGCCTGTTATTCTGAAGGAGAGGTATTTCAGAAACCTCTTCTGGATTCTCTCAACGGAAATCTGTTGATAGGTGTAATAAGGAAACCACACTAAAGAGGCATACTCCAGCTTGCATTGTATAAAGGTATAATATACATTCTTAATTGAAGCAATGTTGTTAAAGTTCCTTCCTACACTGCCTAATAAGAAATTCCAAAGACTTTGAAGCTGAGGCGCAGATCCATGAAACATGTTGAGAAAATGTGAGTTGCGAGTCGAATAGTCTGCCCAGATCATTAACCTCCGACTCACCAACTCCGATTTAGCAGAATAATCAAATATTTTAGGGCCAGTACATCGAGTATAAGAAACAACACAACACATTGAGATATTCAATAGAATTCGATTATATTTGCACCATTCTTCAATTATGGAAAGATTAATTTGCAATTTGATGCAATCGGAGTGTGCGCGGATGATATTGTAGATTTTAAGATCATCAGCATACCCTAGAAAAAGACAGTTTAATTTATCTAAGAAATCATTAATGAAGATGTTGAAAAACAAGGGCCCTAGGTTTGAACCCTGAGGTACCCCTGAAGTTAATGGAAAAATTTTAGACGAGAATCCATTGTAAAACACATAACCAGAACTATTCATGAGGTACGACGACATTAATCTAACCAGCGCAGGGCAAAAACCAAAGAAGTCTTCTTAAGGAGGATACCGTGGTCCATGGAATCAAAGGCTTTAGAGAAGTCTGTGTATATAACGTCAACTTGCTGCCGGTTGTCATTGGCCGAGGAAAGAAATTGAGTAATGCTTACAAGATTTGTGGTCGTTGATCGCCCAGATATGAAACCATGTTGGTTTAATTTGCCTGTAAACTTTATAAAACAAAATTTGCTCAAGAACTTTGGCAAAATTAGGTAATATACTTATTGGCCATAATTTAGAATCCTATTACTATTAAAAACTTATGGGCTTTATTATCTCAGAAGATCTACAAAAATTGTTGAGAAACACAAAACGAACATCAATTAAGGAACAGGATCCGAACTAACTTTCGTGATATGCCTATAGAGTACTGCTAACCATTTATCTAAGGCGTTCGAGCAAAACTGCGTCGCATTGATCAATTAGGACCGTTAAGTTTTTTATAATTTGAAGTTTACAAAGTACAAATCTTGTTAGATATTATGTGAAAATTTCTAAATATTAAAGTCTTCCAAAGGTGTAAAATTTTTCATTCGAAATAATCCGAAAACTTTCGTTACACCCGTTATATCTATTTAGTTTACATGTATTATACACTGAAGACAGATTAAGTAAATATAACTATAAGTATTCTAATTACGCATTGTTACACTTATTATGTGACCTTTCTTATATTTTTGAAATAGTATTTACGCACTTTTTATATAGAAAAATTCCTCACGCTTTCGAGTCGAGGATGAGCGGTCGCGTGATTTATTTGACATTCGTCAAGGAAAACGTGGAAAATTCGCACGGATTTACTGATCTTTTAACATATTCACAGCGCCTTTTATTGTTTGCATTTTATTAGGTCGTTTCTAGAATGCGAGACAACCACCCTACGAACAAAAAAAAAGAAAAACAAACGTCACGTAAGGTGATATATAAAAAGCGAAGTCAAATATTATCGACAGATAACGTACGTCCGGTGTAGGAAGACTGTTTATTCGATAGCTTTTATAGCTTGTGTTTTAACTTTTTAACCCCTGAATAGTATCGGATTATCTATTGATTTGGCCTGTTCTACACCATTAAGACTGCTGTGTACAATTCTTTTCCTTAAAATGTTAATAATTAACGATAAAATTTCTCTTTTTTTTATTTTACACAAATGCTTCTGACGAAAATATTTTCTAAATTTCTAAATGTAATATTATCGGTAATTTCTAAATTAATTAAAAACTAAGTCTTAAAAGGTTTTAACGGTAAAGCAAATAATCGAAATGAATTTAAACCAATTCAAAAAATATATACTTACTCTGGTTTAGGTATATCCCTAAACATGCCACGAAATATCCAACTTCATTATCATCGTTCTCAGTGGCGTAACATTGAGGTAGTGCCCATTACAAAAGTTATTTATGTAATAAAAAAAACAATATGCTGAAAATAAGAGGTTCTCTTAAATATATTTTTATTTGAAAAGTAGAAATAATATCGCAAATAACAATGATTTTAAATTAACTTAAATGAATAAAATGTTGCCCATGTTCTTGAAAACATAAAGCAACCCTTCTTTTCATATTATTGAACACATTTTTTAACATATTATGCGTAATTTGATTCACCGCACTAATTATAGCCTCTTGCAACTCCTCTAAATTATGTAATCGCTTTTTGTGGACAGTATTTTTTAAATATATATATATATACATATATATATATATATATATATATATATATATGTATATATATCATCAATACCTTATTTACCGTTAGGTGTTAAGGTTAAATACAAAAATCAAACAATTTTAATTCTGTTCGCCTCTCTCCCTGACATTCCCTTGGCTCTCAATATGTCTTCCACTTGGCTGTCCCACGAATTCCTAGGTCTACCTTTTGGTCTTCTGTGATATCTTCTTGCTTGCCATACTTTTCTTGTTGTTCTCTCCTCTCCCATTCTTGTCAAGTGTCCAAACCATCTTAATTGATTTCGTTGTATATCTTCCTTCAGCGTCCGTACTTTAAGTTCTTCCCTTATTTTGCCATTTCTTACTCTGTCTCTCTTAGTAATTCCCATTATTCCTCTTAAAAACCTCATCTCCATTGCTTGTATTTTGTTTTCCATTCGTTTCGTCAATGTCCAACTTTCGCTTCCGTATATCAATACGGGCTTAAATATAGTTTTATAAACTGAGGTCTTAGTTTTCCTTGACACTTCTCTTCTTCCCAGGAACGAATTGTTCAAGGAGTAGTAAAGTGCAGATGCTGCATCTAACCTGTCATTCAGTTCTGCCTCCATGGTTCCTGTTTTGTGTATTTTCACCCCTAGGTATTTAAATGTTTCTACTTGTTCTATTTTAGTGTCGTCAAGCTTTATTTGTAATTCATCATATTTTTTCCCTATTACCATAACTTTGGTTTTCTCTGCGTTTATTTTTAAATTCTTCTTTCGCAACGCCTCTGCCCATATATCTAGATTACGCTGAAGGTTGAGCTTATTTTTCGCATAAATCACCAAATCATCTGCAAATATGCTCTCTGCTATTTCTACCGGTTCCATGTTGTAGTATCCCACCTTCATTTTCTTAACTTTCATTTTCGCTTCTTTTGTTACATCATCCATTATTATATTAAATAATACCGGGCTAAGGTTGCCTCCTTGTCTTAATCCCTCCGTCGTTACAAATTCTTCAGATCTTGTGTTCCTGGTTCTAACGTAATTTCTTGTGTTCTTATATATAGCTTTAATACAGTTTATTAATTTTTGCCCGACTCCTCTCCTTCTTAGACTGTTCCAAACTAGTTCCCTTGGCACGCTGTCAAAGGCTTTCTTGAGGTCTATAAAGGCCACAAATATATTGTCATTGGTACATTTCTCTATTAATTGTTTCAGTGTGAATATGTGGTCCTGAACTCCTCTTCCCTTTCTGAAACCACTTTGTGAATCTTCTAGTTGTCTTTCCACTGTTCTTTCTAGTCTTTTGGTCAGTATCCATTCATAGAGTTTGGCCAGCGTGCAAAGCAAAGTAATACCCCTGTAATTAGCGCAGTCCCGTTTATTCCCTTTCTTGAATATCGGTATCAATATTCCTATCTCCCAGTCATGTGGTATTTGTTCCTCTCTCCATACTTTGTTTAGTAGCTTGACCATTATTTCCACAGCTTTCGGTCCTAGGTTCATTATCATCCCCGTATATATTCCATCGTGCCCTGCCGCCTTGCTCCTTTTTAATCTTCTCACGGCTTCCGACACTTCTTCTATTCTTCTATCTCTACGTCTTGTTCGTTATTTTCGTTAATATTCTCTTGTTCTTCTTCAGTTCCTATGTCATTATTATTTTCTATCGTTAAGAGTTCTTCGAAATACTCCTTCCACCTCTTTATAATGTCCTCATCTTCATCTAGTATTTTCCCTTGTTTATTTTTAATAAGATTCGGCTTATATGTTCTTCCGTGTCGAAGGGTTTTTAGTACTCTATAAAACAACTTTAGGTTTCCGGAATTGTCTCTCTCTCCATCTTGGCTCCAAATTCTTCCCATGATTCTTGTTTCGCTGCTTTTTAAATAACCAAACATAAAAAACTCTAAAGGAGTTAAATCAGGTGAACGTGGTGGCCAACGATTTTAACTGATTAATCGTTCCACATAAAATTCTTGCAGAAAGCGGATTGTATCTTGTGTTGTATGAGCAGTTGCACCGTCCTGTTGGAAATAACCGTATTGTATTTCATCATCATGTAATTGCTCAATAAATGGTTCCAAAATATGTTCACGATAATTAGCAGCGTTAATGTTATCATTAAAAAATATTGGGCCGATTATTCTTCTCCTCGACATTGCTATCCATATACCTATTTTGATAGGGTGCAATGGTGTTTCTTTATAAACGTGTGGATTTTCTCCATTCCATATTCTATAATTTTGAGAATTAACGTAGCCATTGAGGTGAAACCAGGCCTCCTCACTAAAGAAACTTATATCTAGTAAATCATCATTGAAATTTCCATTAAGCCGCGTACATATCTATCCGCTTTTAAAAGCCTTTTGGATATAAGTCATGAACTACTGTAAGTTTATATCGATGCATATCAAAAACTTTCTTGACTACCTTTCGACAAGAACCATACGAGATACCTACATGAAGTAATTAAACACTTTATTATTCAAATATTTACTTCTTTGTTAAATAGCCGTTTACCTGTTTGAGCAGACAAATGCCTTGAAGGTTCGGTAGGACTTGCTTGTAATCTGTGTTGGATGTCACCCATAACTTCTTCTGTTAGAACAGTATATCTACCGGTAGATTTTCCCTTTCTAATAGAACCTGTCTCACGATAGCGTGCTACCAGCCGACGAACATATTGAGGAAATATATTACCGTATACAAGTTGCTCATTCGGAAACTCCGCAAAAAATTGGTTGAAAAAAGAATGCAAAGAGTAGCGCCAAATACCGTTTTCATCTCGTTTCCCACCACGGAGATAAGCTTCCAAAATAAACTTACCGTGTTCAACAGTAAAGGCCATGGATTAAAATAATCCTCACAGTTTGTTACTAATGAAAATTACTGATTTATAAAATGAAACTCAAATACTCCAAATAATTTATAAAAATCAAAGAACGACACTGACAAATATAATTGATAAATTATTTTTTACAATGGATGAAATAATAAAGAAATGTACTACAAAAACTAGCAAGTTCAACGTTGGACACTTACAACTACAAAGAGTAGATATCTCAGATGGAGTTTTCGCAGATGATGTAGTTATAATCGATAAAAGTGAAAAAGAGCTACAACAGAACCTAGAAATATGGAACACAGAGCTGGAAAACCACAGAATGAGAATAAAGAGAAAACTTTTAGCATGACGCACAATAGTGTAATTCCTCTATAATTCTTACACTGTTTGTTGTCTCCTTTTTTGTATATCGGTAACAAAACTCCCATTTCCCAATCCCCATATGTATCCCCTATATGTAATGCAAAATGAAAAAAATTTAATGCATTATAGCTATATGTAATGATAAAAGAAAACCCCAGTATGTTTAAGTATATTATAATAAAGTACATTATTATAAACAAATATAACACATACAACGTTGACGAAGCCCCAGTTCCAATTACATGCCCGTTCGTAGTCTTAGAAAAGTAGGGGACAGAAAATAGGAAACGAGGTTGTGGGAATAAATAAACACATGTGTATCATTTCTGAAGAGGAGTAGGTAAGTGACCTAATTTTAGTTTCTTAAAACTTAATGTATAGGTGGACGCCTTGTAAAGTGTTACACAATTCTTTGTGTTAGCTTTACTATGCCACACACAGTGATTATTAATTTTACCTACTGAGAATGACAACTTAATTGTCGAAATCGTATTTAAGATACGAGTATTAATTGTGGTAAGTGGTTTTATACCTTTTTTTAGGATTGTATTTGTTTTTTATTTATTATTTTTTCTGGACATAAACTTATTCTTCTAGGATTGACGACACAAAGAAAAAGATTTTCTTTTTAATCTAATAGATTTTTTCTAAAAACGAGCATTAAGAATTCTTATTTACAATTTCATGCGGAATACCTCCACGCCAAGTCTTTTAAAAAGGAATTCGTTTAAAAATGCTTTCTTTAGTTATTATAACCGTAACGAACACAAAAATTAAAAAAATTCCGTTTTGTTCTTTGAAAATACAAGACCAAACAACCACATTTCAAACAACATGGATACATGTACTTCCTAGGAAAACTAAAATTGTTCTCATCACCCAGTTTTAAAAGTAATTACGCCGCCGTACACTCGCGGCGAAATATCTATTAAAGTCCTGAAAAGTAACGGTGCATCACATGTGCTTAAAGGACGAATAGTTGTTCTGTAGGTGTAATTAGAGCAAAATCCGCAGAAATTCCCCGCGAATCTGCGACGATGAGATTCGAACATACGTACATACATGTAATGAATGTATAATATATGTTCACGTTTCTCTCTCTTTTTCTCTCTTCGTGATTGTATATATATATATATATATATATATATATATATATATATATATATATATATATATATATATATATGTGAAGTTATAAAACATGATAAACAACAAACACGTAGAAGGAAAAGAGAACAACACACTCTGATTTCACAAGGGCCATTTCCTCTGCGTACCGGTAGATATCTGTGATGATGGGACAGTATGAACGACGTTTACGACATACATATATTTAACAGGAACAAAAAGATAAACGTTCAAGTTTTAAACGGGCACATAGTATTTGTATGAAACATCTTGACGTATTTTAAATGTCTGCATACACATGTGCACTACTACTTTTATAATAGATACTTTTATCACATGCATGGTCGAATAGCATAACGTCAACGCATATTTCAGCTATAAAGACAAATCATAAAATAGTACAAGTTGTATTGATGTGATAATAATAATAATGTAATGTTTTATTAAGTACCGAAGTACATCACTCATGAATAACAAATCAATAAAAATTATAAAAATTAACATGAATATATCTTATACAAGAATCTAAGAAAATTAAAATAAATAAAAATTAAAAATCATAGTATAATACTCGAATCAAAAATGTAAAAGTATTTATTAGTAGAGATGGCAAATTCGTCACACATGTCAGCGGCGTACGCATGCAATTTTGCATTTAATTTAAATTATAAGAAAAAAATTATAAAACGTGCACAAACACTTACCGCATTATGAATCATCAGTGAATAAGATTTTTCAAATGCAGTAAAGCTTCGCTTATCCGGACTCCAATAAACCGGATTCCCTAGTAATCCGGCGGAATTGAAATATAGCACATTTATACTATGTATCCCTTAATCCGGATTACCTATGATTCCGTAATCCGGATCATCCATTGCCCAGTTTACCATGTTGCAGTGCAATCTCGTGTAAGACGGTAATTCCTCTGACCGTTAAAAAGCATAAGACGATGATTCCCCCAATAGTTAAAAAGCATCATGGCGCCAAAGAGACCTCACAAAACATTAACTCTAGCGGAAAAACATGAGATATTACAAAAATTAGGACGTGGTGTTGGTGGAAAAGTGTTGGCTGATAATTATGGAGTTGGTAAGTCGACCACTTCGGATATTGAAAAGAAATCTGAGCAAATAACGAAGTACACTCATCGTCAGGAAAGATGATCCCTCCGTCATCAATAAACATTGTATGATTCAAAACAGTACTTCGGCGTCATATTAAATACTGTAAATTGCAAAATGGATATGGAACTATAACTTCGTTTCCTGGCCAAATATATTTGACAGTCGGTCGAATTTGTAGGTTATACGAACATATATAATCGAATTACATCTTAAGTTACATTACTTTAAAATTACTATAAATTGAACGAAGCTGGATAAACAGCAAACAAATTAAACTATAACACCACATGAAAAATAAAATAAACTATCAAGAATTTACATTTATGTCAACATATAAAATTATGTAATTCTTTAATCATTTTAATGAATGGCAAAACCAAACAGTTTCAAGTTAGTTGTAAAAGCATTATTACTGGAATTGAAATCATGCAATAGACCAGGTATAACTGTAATTAGACTAATTACATATTCACTGTTATGACAGTTTTATAAACATTATCTTGTAAAAAATGTATATTTGTTTTAAAAAAATAAACAATTTAGTTACATCAAATATATTTCAATACAATTTTAAATTTTTAAGGGACAGTTCTACAATACACTAACCCAATTATATCATCGAATAACCCTAGGTATCTTTAGTTAAACGTTCTACAGTGCCTAATTTTAAATAAAATTTGGAATATATTACAGTATAATTTAACACTGCCATAATAGATAAGTTGAGTTTTGCATAAAGGTCGGTATAAATATTTGAAATCGCAGTATGCATTATAAACAAAACATATTCATACAAACTTATTTGCTGTGAAATGTTTTTTTTTTGGTTCGAAATTATTTGTTGACTGCTAGTAAATTAGAACTTGTACGATTGCAGAAAGAAATTTTGAAAAAGGAACATGAAATGGAGCAAGAAAAGAAAAAGTTTAGTAATTGAACTTTCAAAAATTAAATTAGAGCAAACAAAAAATTTTACTTGCAATAAGTTATAGATTTATTATAAGAAACATATAATATATACAAACAATTATTATTATATTATTGCTTTCGAGAGTTCCACATTAACTCATAATAAGATTGGAAATCTTTTTAAGACACCAAAAAATCTTTCAATCCAGTTTCTGGTTCTAATATGGGATTCATCATACAATTGTTCAGCTCCACTTTGAGGATTTGCGAAAGAGGTTAATAAATATTTTGTAATATTGTAACCACTATCACAAAGTATAACTGAGTTATTGAAATGTTCATTTTCTTAGCTTCTTTTTATTGCCAATCCATTCAAAATTGTTTGGTCATGTGTAGATCCTGGCCATCTAGCTACGATGTCACAAATTCTTAATTGAGAATCTCCTATTACCTGAAAATTTCATGAAAAATATCCTTTTCTGTTCGGTACAGCTCAGCATTATTACCACCAGGCGATTGTTTTCTCATGTGAGTGCAATCAATTCTACTTAGTACATTAGGAAATCTAACTACTTGATAAAATCTGTTTAGTTTCTTGTAATTCTTCTACCTTTCTAGACATATTTAGATAAAAATTGTGGCCATAGTCTGGCAATTGCATGTGTAACATTTTCTATGATTATTTGTATTAATATCATTGCATTCGTTGCATAAAATCTAAGTTACTAAAAGTAATTTTAGATAAACAAGTAATCAGCTGTAACTAATACTTGATACTTTTACTGCCAACACAAGAAAATTTAATATATTTGACGTGAACTAAAAACAACGTGTAGAACGTACGTTCGCATAAATCTTGGGTTATAATATAGAATAAGTTAAAACATGGCATAGCTAACAGTTTTTTATCTGCGGTCATATAGGAAGTATTGTTAATCACTATCTTCACTGCTGCTTGAATCATCAATGTTAATTATAAAGCAATGTAAATGTATTTCTCTATCATACCATTTCTTTATAATACTTTCCGTGTGTATAACACAATTTTTCCAAATTTCTTCCGTACACTGCTGTAGTGATTCCTTCCACATAGCTATAACTTTATCATCTCCATGTCCATCCCTGAAAATATGTTTATTATAATGTTGTTCTGCATGGTCCCAAATAATTTCGATAGCATTAAATTCACAATGATAAGGAGACAATCTTCAATATTTCATGTCCATGACTTTGTAGCAATTCATCTACTTGATACAGCTTTTCTTTATGCAAATTTTTAGCAAAGGGTAGTAGGTCAGATTTAAATAGAGTTCCCAAGGTATTTTATGTTTGGACAAGTATGTAACAATATCATTTTTACATCAAGCCGATGATGGATGTTTCTCTACTACTAGTGAATTACCATTGTCTATCACTATTTGAGCCGGTTCTTCCAAATTTGGTATTAAATATTTTTCGATCCATTTCTTGAACATTTCTCCATTCATTTCACCATGATAATCTTCTATTTGTGATTTGCTTGAAAACAATAAAAAAGCATTTGACACAAAACCTAATTTTGAACCATAATGTAATACAACATATCGCTTGCCCTCGTAACCCTCAGGTTTACGCACACTCTGCAGATTATTATCTTGCCAGGCCTCATCAAGCAATACCACTTCTCTCTGAACATTCTTTATGTAATTCCTTAGAAATGTCAATCTTATCTCTGCAATGTTGGATCGTTCCACCAATGCTCTATGATTATTATCCTTTTTATATTTAAATCCAATATTGTGAGGTACACGATTTAAACTGCTGCTATACAATAAAATGTGATTTTCTGCAATTTCTGAGTTTAACGATTGTATTGTAACAATATTTTTCTAAAATTAAGAATATTAATATAAAAATAACACTCTGTAAATACGTAGAGTATAATGTATTTCTGATACTCATTTAAGAACATTCTGCCAAATCATCAGTTTTCGGCTTTTTACGAGGCCTTTTCTTTCCCGGACTAGATATAACAAGATTGTTTAATGACTGAGCTTTGATGCGTTTTACTGTAACTAATCCCAAGCACAATGCATCTGCCACTCGCTAAACAAAAGGTTTATTAAAATCTAAATATATTATGTGCACATGTAATAGGTATTAACACCACCATGGTTTTTCTCTCGTTCAAAATATTGAAACGAATTTAAAACATTTTGTCGTGAATGTAATGTGCTGCCATTATAGTTTTGAAAAAATAAATTTTAAAAAATATGTATTTATAAAAAAAAATAAATAACAATTCGATCAAATATCAACGAATGTATGTTGTCAAATGTCAACGAGTAACGACAGAACTACTAAGCGGAAATGTGTGTATTTATCACGGAGTAGGTAATAATCCCGTCTTTGTCTTACTCAAATAAATTTCTTGAGCCGTATGTCTGTGCTAGGCGAAGCGTCAAAAC
This sequence comes from Melolontha melolontha, assembly GCA_935421215.2. Classification (NCBI taxonomy): domain Eukaryota; kingdom Metazoa; phylum Arthropoda; class Insecta; order Coleoptera; family Scarabaeidae; genus Melolontha; species Melolontha melolontha. The sequence continues at coordinate 43,299,798 of OW285239.1, read as the reverse complement.
ACATACTTTCGTTCAAGCTATCCTTGTCATACAAGTAGGTATTGTTTGTTATTTGGATGTGGAGATTATTCCTTGAATGTCGTTGATAGAATTATAGATCAATGACGCAGGGATCATCTTTGGTGATTTGGAGTGTATGTATGTTCGCATGAATATCTGTATAATTTATTAACGTTATGGTCGTTATGTAGCTAAATCGGAAACTGTTTTTCTGCACCAGGACGTAAGAAAACTTTGAGAAAAGAAGAAAACCCAAGAATGGAAACTGAATTGTATAGCTGGCTTGTTTAACAACGCGAAAGTCATGTAACTATTACACCTCAGATTTTAAGTGAAAAAGCGATACAACTTTACAAAAAATATTACGGCTATAACAAGTTCAAAGCAAGCTGAGGTTGGCTAAATAAATTTAACAAAAGACATGGTATTCGTTATCTTAAAGTTAGTGGGGAGAAATTATCTAGCGATTCAGATGTTGTCAAACCGTTTCTTAAAAAATTAGCGAACAAAATTAGGGAGATGCATTTGCAGCTGAATCAAATTTACAGCGCAGACGAATCTGCATTGTTATGGAAATTATTGCCAGATCGTACAATGGTTCATGAAAAGAACGGCACTGGGACGTAAAGTGTCTAAGGAAAGGCTAACCTTCCTTCCCTTTGCAAATGGTGATGGCTCTCACAAACTAAAAATGATGGTTATTGGCAAATCAACAAATCCGAGAGCATTTAAGAATTGTGTCATTTCAGTTAAATATCACGCTACCAAGAATGCCTGGATGACGTTAGCATTATTCGTCAAATGGTTTCTCGAGTCTTTTGTCGAACAAGTGAAAACATTTCAGAAAGACAATAATATGAGCTAGCTCGGTTAATATCTGAAGGCACTCAGGATGCGCGAGGCGTTAAAATATCTGCATCTCTGTTGTTTCATACTGCGTTCTCCTTTTTTGTCTTGAAATTGTTATCCACGCAAGTACCATCAGATGTTAACCGAGCTATTCACATCGAATAAGCAAAAGTCACAAAGTTTCAAGATGGAAATTAAGGCACTATAATACAACTTTTCTCAATTAAGGATGTCTATCCTATTATGTACCACACCATACAAGAAGTTAGCACTTTAATGTATCAGAATAATAGAAAAATACATGAGTAGGTAAACCCCACCAGTTTAGTATAATACAAAGGTATTTTTAATAATATAAAATATTATTAAAAATCTGGTGTGAAGAACAAAAATACAGGTTCACTATTTTTTTTTTCTGATACATTACACATGCGGTTAGTCCGTAGTATGAGTGAAGACAAAAAACAAAATACAGTTTCTAGAGAGATGGCTGTGCCACCATTGGAAGGGCGTCGTTGGTTCGCATTGGTTATGTGGACAGGGCGAGGTACTTCGGCTGTCTGAAAACAGGCAGCGCTGAATTTACTCCTTCTACGCTCGGTCTGGATAATTTCTGTGATATGGCGATGTGGTTCTTTTTTGTGAATGTGTCTGAAGATATCCTTTCTCCAGCAGGGGCGTACCGATGAGCCTGTAGAAAGGCGAAATACGTATCTACGTCTCTGGGGAGGGATATGTTCGGACACGTTCACAAAAAATATTAATAGTGAACCTGTATTTGTTTTCTTCACACAAGATTTTTAATAATATTTTATATTATTAAAAATAAATCCTTTATGCTTTACATAATTAGTTATTCCTTGCAGATAAGAAGTCATAAGACAAAACAAACCTCATTCATTCCAAATGTTGCCACCAACGCGGCGTAAAATTAAAAGTGTGACGAGTGATAAGGAGGGATCGCTCGCTGATCCTCTCTGGTCTGAACCTACCTGTTGTTGTTATGTGCCCAGGAAGGTCTCTGCCGGCTAACTCTCTTGTTTCGGAGAACGTCGCGGATTCAAGGCCGCGAGATGGACTATGGACGCCACCGTTATTATCCACCTGCAGAGATAACGCTATAACGGGAGCAGGCGGGACCTGGTAGCTCCAAATATCACCAGAGGGTCAGCCCCTTATCACACGTTGCAGAGCAAGAAACTTTGTTAAACTCGAAAGCTAGTGGGAAGGGTAGAGATCGAAACACAATCAACAGTTTCACAAATTTATTGAATACACTTAGCTATAGAATAATCATCAAAACATATAGGCGATGTCAACACTCTCAAAATAAATGCCAGACACAGTCGCTTACTCAAGTCACAAAACATATACAAGGTGAAGCCCTGTTCAAAAATTCAAAATGAAATCAAGACGAATTATGAGTAGTTACACAGTGACCGAAACTAAAAGTCTTACCCCCGTATATAAATAAAACGGGAGGCGGGAGAGGATAACCCAAAATTAACCTTCCAGGATTTAATAATTTGATTCTACGAACGAGTTTAAAGGAAAACTCAAAAGACGTCAACGCGAGAGATTCCAGAATGGCAAAATCTCAAGAAATTCGGAAGGTTTCCTTAAAAAGTAATCAAGGTTATGCCTTGTTATCAATTAAAATAAAAGTAAGAAATAATACAAAAATAGAAAATCAAATCACCCAGAATGAACTTTTGGAGTACCCCCCGTATAACAGGTGTGCAAAATTTAAATATATTTAAAAGTCCGAAGAAATTTATTAACAAAGGTATACATCAAGAATACCAATTCCGTATACGTAATATGGATTCTGTACAGTAAGTAACAAAATATGTAAAGTAAAATTTACAGATAAGTTCTGCGATTATAAGGTATCGAAACAATCAATTACAGGACCGATCTGAAGGATCAGGCCTTGATTATGACACTAAAACTAAGCAGATGACAGACAGAGACGCTGTCGGTCTTCTGGAGTTAATAATAAGTTTCTGTACCAGTACCCGGGGATATATAAGTTCATCAACGGGTTTATTAATGAATCAGACTCGATCGACACAGTTAAACGCACTTGAAATAGGGAAAAGAACCCTTCTAAATGATCTGAATTAACAGGTTAAACTATCGCTCAATGTGTGTGTCTTATAAGAGAGTAACAGCTTGATTAAAATTTTAATTTAGAAAATTTACTAAACGCTATTCGATAATTAAATGATTTTCTTACAATATTTTGGGATAGCAAGAGATTAAAAGGCAACACCTACTTTATCTGGGTTTCACAAACAGGAATTGTTCCTTCCATATACTATTTCCGTTCACAAAGGCAAAACAATACATAATTTTCCCCAGCAGTCCTCACAGCGACGCCATTTTGGGAAACCAACATGGTTGAACCGCGTCCCTTCCTCCAAATCCAAAAGAGTCTCGCAAAATAGATGAGCCCCAAAATACACGGGTTGCGGACGGCCTAAGGGAGTTTCAGAACTGCGTCGGGGTAATTCGTACAGCCAAAATTATGCCCTATAATTCACAGGTTAAAAATTTCCGGTGGGACGCCTAACGCCACACAGTAGAAATCCAATATATTCTCCGAAAATCAGAGTAATCCACGTTATTATGAACGTTTAAAAGAATCCTGAAAGTTCAAAATGTGATATAGTAATAATATTAAGAAGATAACCATAACTTTACCGCAGAAAACTGGTTTCCAATGAAAACGTGCCACAAACACGACTCAGCGCTTATGAAGAATATGTCTTAATGGCTGCCGTAACGATATCGATGAAAATGCCGGATACACGTCATCGCAATTGCGGAAGTATAAGAAGGAAGAGAATTTAGTTTTCGAAATCTCGAGAAAGATTTCAAATCGCATAATGTGGCAAATAAATCTAAAAACGTTAAACAATTTAAAGTCCAGAGACGATAATTTCTAAAAGGAGTCGGTAAGTGAGATTCCTGTCGCAGAGGGCGAACAACGAAAAGGAGATGGCGCAATAAGCGGTGGAATTAAAATTAAACTAGAAATAATTATAAAAGGGCCGTAATTATCAAAAGAAGATGCGTTTAGATGATCTATATTTCATAGCAAAAATTCCTACAAAATCAGTTTGAAATTCGGTATGACTTTTAGCGAGTTAACCGTGAAAATCTTGCGAGCATTTCGGAAAGGGAATTTAAAAGATGGCTGTATGCTAAAGTACAAAGGCTTTCAGGATGAATTGAATGATTGTAAAGGGTTGACAATTTGTAGTTGAAGGGTCTAAACGGTTCGATATATGGAGTTTAAAGCAAATTAAATAACATTAGTTGAAATTATTTATATGATATAGTTACGAGGGTTTTAAGAGAAATAATAGAGAAAATTTGCACCTATATAGGTCGTATACAGGAAAGTGAATTATGTGCGTAACAAATTCCCCCCTTTCACCACAGAAATTTACTTGTAAATTTCTCCAAAAGTAGATGGTAAGTACCCTAAGGTAATCCAGAAGAGTGAATACGTGGCCCCAAATTAAAATAAACAGCTGAACAAAAGTTCGGCAGAGCGGTGTCCATAAACGACAGTATCTAGCAGAACATTTGAAAAGAATCGACGGATCGCAAATAAATCTAAAAACTGAAACTATAGTGACCTAAAGCCACAAACGCAAAACGCAAGAATCTGATGAAACAATACAGAGAATTACGGTAGAACCAAATAAGAACATAAGCAGAGTTAAACAATCTGACCAGCGACACTAGTCTAAAACAAAAGATAGCACTGAAGAGTGACCTAAGAACATGAACCTGAAATACAATTTAAACAAAACTATCTTACACTAGATAGGAGCGTAACTAATCGTAAAAGGCGAAATTGACACAAAGTCAAGTAAAACTATCAAACTAGATAGAAGCAAAGTAATACGCAGAAAGCGAAATTGACAGAACGTCAAGCGAAACTAACTTACACAAGATAGAAGCAAAATTAAACGCAGATGGCGGTTTTTGACACAAGGTCAAGCAAAACTATCGACGCTCAGATTGTTCGACGGCAGAAACTCATTAGCACAAAAAAAACCAAACCAACACACCATGTCAACAGTTAGCTCGGCCTAAACCACCACAAAGGCCCTTCGACATTCGGTCGGTACTGGGATTACAAATAACGAGAACATAAAACAACAAAACATACAGTACTGAACGGTCGTCACCCCAGCCAGCATCAGAATGTGCAACAGCCGATATCATGCCGAGTGTTCAAGCGCCACGAAGAGAACAAGAAAGGGGAAGGAAAAGCTGCATAAAGCACCGAAAAAAGCACAGACTAGGAGGGGATCATTACTCCTAGCGGCGAAAGAAGATAGAAAGCTGCGCTATGAACACAAGTCACGAAAATCGTCGCGGCACAACCCAAAACTAGGGAACAACTTCCGACAGCTCTAAAGAGACTAACTACCGTGAAGCAGTAGTAGCTCAAAAAAAACAGGATTAACTAAAAAGGTTTATTACTACTGTATAGGAAGCAAATGGTTAAGGAAAAGTAGGTAAGAATCTAATAGGTAGGATATGAGTAACTGTGACACTGTGTACTTACGAGTTCCAACAATCTTACAAACGTTACGCCATGCGATAGAGACAACAACGAAAAGGAACTTAATCTGGCCAAACAGAATAAGCGGATACGTTTCAACAAAGGTTTAAAGTGCAGCGGCGGCCTACCACCACACTGATACGGTTGAGGACCAATAAACAGAAAAAAGTAAACAAACATAGACACGTCCATGACCGATAAAAGAAAAATCGCGATTACAAACGAGGGGTGTCGGTCTCAGCCCTATAAGAAGCTAACGGGAATGGACGACGGAATTTATTGACGTCCATCCCGCTTCTTAAAGCGAAAGAGTCAAAATCGGTAAATATAAAGAACATCAAGATGTATCCAAAAGTCCACATACTATTATCTTAAAGAATCATTCTCAAAGGTCAAGGAGAAAACGGTAAACAGCAAATATGCAGGTAAAATAACAACCCATATGCCAAATATTAACCTAAAGTGAAGATCTCTATAAGAAAATTAAACAATAGTCAAAATCGGTATAAAAAAAAAAAAAATATTGGAGTATATAAAATCCAAAAGTCAATAACAAACGTCCAGTACGTATAAGAGTTTACAAATCCCTCACTCGAGGAAAACCTACACGGTACAATAAAACTCTATACGACCAGAACAATTCAAACAGGTAAGATCTGTGTATAAGTGTGATCTCCAAATCCTCTAAATAGAGATGCAACAACAGCAAAAAATCAGCACTATCAACAGTTCTAAACCTTATAACGTCCATACTCATAATATTTAGTATATCAATCTACAAGATTGTTTACTGAGTCAACTCGAAAGCATAAGCTATTCTAGAATTAAAAGACTTCATCTCAAACCAAAATTGTCAGAATCAAGAATCGAGAAATGTATCAACAACCAAACGCAGTCCGATCCAAACTTGATATAACAAACTTATCTCAAAATAAGTACAACCAAGATCTAGCCCAACGTCTAGAAACAAAACATACCAAAATAAAAGGATCTGCGAAACGTAAACTTGTCAACACGAATAATCGAACCTGAACAGACATAAGAATGTCACGATAAATAAGCAAAGTCATAATCGGGATACGGTGCGATGGATTATTGAGAACTAACTTCAACCTGAAATATACAACATGTTACAGATGGTATGAACAGACAGACAAAGACTCCTTTTTGGTCGCCTTTTACGCCAGGGCGGATTACACCCGACTGGGTATTCTTCAAGCCCCCAGACAGGCCGGAACATATTCAAGATAGAATGAACTAACTGACAAAGACTCCTTTTTGGTCGCCTTTTACGCCAGGGCGGATTACACCCGACTGGGTATTCGTCTAGCCCCCAGACAGGCCGGAACATATTCAAGATAGAATGAACTAACTGACAAAGACTCCTTTTTGGTCGCCTTTTACGCCAGGGCGGATTACACCCGACTGGGTATTCTTCAAGCCCCCAGACAGGCCGGAAACATATTCATGATAGAATGAACAAACGCACGACTCCTTTTTGGTCGCCTTTTACGCCAGGGCGGATTACACCCGACTGAGTATTCGTCTAGCCCCCAGACAGGCCGGCACAAATACTAGACAACTCCAGGTTGCGCTTTTAGGTGTGCGCTATTCCAAGTTCCAGGCAGAAGTTCGCCTTCGCAAGTTTTTAGTTCATAAGTGTCGGTAGACATACGACGATGTATCAAGAAAGGTCCCAAAAATTTATCTGCCAGCTTCGCCGTATAGTATTTAGATGCATCAGACAAAACGAAATTCCTACGCCAGACCAACTGATACGGTAAGAACTCTACTGCTCGATGTCTCATATCATAACGTGTTTTAGCTTTCTCGTAAGCCGTCTGTAGTAGAGATTTTACATCTTGGAATATTCGTATAAATTGATAAGATCTAGAGATAAGTTCTTCAGGGTCTCTGATACAAACAACGTTAGGAGCATTCCCACCTTCAGGTTTCTGTAGCGGACGTTCCCCGTTAGTGGACATTTCTCTGCCGAAATTGATGAAATAGGGAGTGAGACCGGTTACGTCATGCTTGGCGGTGCGCAGAGCACAAGAAATCTTGGGAAGAACTAGATCCCATTCACGATGATTCTCCGACACATAGGAGATCAACATAGTTTTTATTACACGATTCACTCGCTCGACAGGGTTCGCCTGCGGATGGTAGAAAGAGGTAAACGCAGACTTAATTTGATAGTGATTCAACAACTGGCGATACTCTTTAGATTTAAATTGAACCCCATTATCAGAAATAATCGTGCGAGGTACGCCAAAAAGCAAGAACACGTCATTCTCAAGATGTTTAATGATATTGGCGGCAGTGGCCTTACGAAGGGCGTAAGTTAATACAAACTTGCTAAAACAGTCTGAAACAACGAGTATATAATTAAACCCGCGCTTAGATCTCGGCAAGGGTCCTACAATATCTACGCTGAGAACTTCCCAAGGTTTGTCAATTTGAGAGTGACCTCCCATACGTCCGATAGGTTTACGTTGTTCGGGTTTCGTACGTAAGCATGTGCGACATCGATTCACGTAACGAATGACATCAGCTGTCATTTTAGGCCAATAATGTCTCTGGGTAATTCTACTCAAGGTTTTCGTAATTCCCAAGTGGCCGCAAGTAGGAGGATCATGACAAGCTTTAATTAATTCCGATCGGCGTTCCTTAGGAACCACAATTTTCCAAGAGTCAACATCATCACCAAAGTAGTTGCGAGAAGGACGAAGATACTTGCAAAGTTTACCATTGACAAACTGAAAGGCAGGATATTTGTCAGGAGTCGCTTTTACAGCACGAACAAGTCTATTGTACCATTTATCGGTAACAGGTGCAGTGTCATCGATAGTTGACAAGATTGGCACAGAGCGGGATAGTGTATCAGGAACTACGTTTTCCTTCTGTCGTTTCCTAGAAGGACGACTTCGAGGGCAAGAATTTGCGATATGACCACGAGCACCACATTTATAACAAAATCGTGAATTGCGAGGATTAGGACATTCTCTCACCAGATGACCTACTACATTGCAATTCCAACTCTTCGGTCCATTGTTGGTCGAAGGCGCCGAAACTGCTGCTACACCAGATGTTGAAGGTGAATAATCATAGGCTAAGTCTGGTTCGCATAAAGAAGACTTATTGCGAGGTGGAGGTGCGAAAGCTTCTATGGAGATCTTACATGCTTCTAGTTTTCTGCACAATTCTAAAAGCTGGTCTACGGATTTAATTTCTGTAAGCCCTAATTGACTCTGATAAAACGGAGCAATGTTTTGCAACAGAACGTCCAATTTAAGTCCCTCGGCAACCGGCACAGTCAAACGCCCAAACATACCATTCATTACCGCAACGTACATGCCTATCGTCTCATTCGGCCCTTGAGTTCGCCTCTTTATTTCCTGAAACAATTTGTCGTTATAGTTGGGAGGTTGAAATTGTAGTCGAAGCTCTCGTACGAAATCGACCCAAGTCGTTACCTTATGTCGAGTGGAACGCCACCAAACCAAAGCCTTTCCTGAAAACAACTCTGTAGCGGATCTAATTAGCTGTTCCTTAGCGAGATTGTTTGCTATACATTTTGTCTTCTATGGTTTCGAGAAATGCACTCAAGGATTGACGCGAATTCTCTCCATCGAATTTGGAGAAGCTCCATCTAGACACCGGAACAACCTTACATGACGGAGTTGACGCAGAGACAGCTGCTGAACTCACCGCATGTGACGCAGTCGCACGAACAGGTGACAGAATCGGTTCTCCCACAGATTCTTCGGAATCAGAAATTTCGCTATCAGAAACAGTAGGACCTTGTGCAACACTAGTGGACGCGAACACAAACGACACGTTAGCAGGAACGGTACCTGCCAAAGCTGACTTCCTAGCCTTCCGCGCCTTAGACTTAAGAGATGTCTGAAGGGTTACCAACTCAACAAGAATACCTGCTACTTCCTCCTCAGCTTCGGGTGTCACTGGCTTTGCTCGCCTTATTCGCGAAAAAGCATGAATGATTTTTGTGTTAATTTTCCGATACCTTAAGCTAGTTTCTATTTCGACAAATTGATCTAAAAGATCATTGATCTCGGCGATCTTCCTCTTGACTTCGCGAGTGTCCTCTTCGATAGTGTAAGGGTTAGCCGGTTTAGCCATCGGAATACCCCCACTCTCTAACTGTAACAAACTCCTAAGAGTCGCACGCATCGTCTTGACAGGAACATTTTCGTTTGCTCCTCGAACCCTTAGTTCGTAAACTAACTCATCTCGCTCTAACCTGTTGATTTCGATCTTACCTTCCATCACAACAAATGTTCAGACACACAAAGCGAAAATCTATTCACAAAAATATCGAAACCTCAAAATTCTAAACGAATACAATGAATCTAGAACAAACCCTTCACCACAGCGTGATCTGTCCAAATGTCCCTAAAGGAAAAGAAAATAGCTGAAATTTTTAAAAAAAGTAAACCGAAGATGGTCAAAATCGAAAGAAACGTGAAACGATCGGAAATTCGTCAGACCGAAACCTCAAATGGTCCTTACACAACCCTAAGCTGTTGAAAGTCTCACAGTAAACAAAAGCCCCTCCCACAAGTATGAGCAAGCAAAGTTTCTAAAGATTTTAAAAAAAGAAAAATGGCCTCCACACAGGGCGCCAAAAACTTGCCACCAACGCGGCGTAAAATTAAAAGTGTGACGAGTGATAAGGAGGGATCGCTCGCTGATCCTCTCTGGTCTGAACCTACCTGTTGTTGTTATGTGCCCAGGAAGGTCTCTGCCGGCTAACTCTCTTGTTTCGGAGAACGTCGCGGATTCAAGGCCGCGAGATGGACTATGGACGCCACCGTTATTATCCACCTACAGAGATAACGCTATAACGGGAGCAGGCGGGACCTGGTAGCTCCAAATATCACCAGAGGGTCAGCCCCTTATCACACGTTGCAGAGCAAGAAACTTTGTTAAACTCGAAAGCTAGTGTGAAGGGTAGAGATCGAAACACAATCAACAGTTTCACAAATTTATTGAATACACTTAGCTATAGAATAATCATCAAAACATATAGGCGATGTCAACACTCTCAAAATAAATGCCAGACACAGTCGCTTACTCAAGTCACAAAACATATACAAGGTGAAGCCCTGTTCAAAAATTCAAAATGAAATCAAGACGAATTATGAGTAGTTACACAGTGACCGAAACTAAAAGTCTTACCCCCGTATATAAATAAAACGAGAGGCGGGAGAGGATAACCCAAAATTAACCTTCCAGGATTTAATAATTTGATTCTACGAACGAGTTTAAAGGAAAACTCAAAAGACGTCAACGCGAGAGATTCCAGAATGGCAAAATCTCAAGAAATTCGGAAGGTTTCCTTAAAAAGTAATCAAGGTTATGCCTTGTTATCAATTAAAATAAAAGTAAGAAATAATACAAAAATAGAAAATCAAATCACCCAGAATGAACTTTTGGAGTACCCCCCGTATAACAGGTGTGCAAAATTTAAATATATTTAAAAGTCCGAAGAAATTTATTAACAAAGGTATACATCAAGAATACCAATTCCGTATACGTAATATGGATTCTGTACAGTAAGTAACAAAATATGTAAAGTAAAATTTACAGATAAGTTCTGCGATTATAAGGTATCGAAACAATCAATTACAGGACCGATCTGAAGGATCAGGCCTTGATTATGACACTAAAACTAAGCAGATGACAGACAGAGACGCTGTCGGTCTTCTGGAGTTAATAATAAGTTTCTGTACCAGTACCCGGGGATATATAAGTTCATCAACGGGTTTATTAATGAATCAGACTCGATCGACACAGTTAAACGCACTTGAAATAGGGAAAAGAACCCTTCTAAATGATCTGAATTAACAGGTTAAACTATCGCTCAATGTGTGTGTCTTATAAGAGAGTAACAGCTTGATTAAAATTTTAATTTAGAAAATTTACTAAACGCTATTCGATAATTAAATGATTTTCTTACAATATTTTGGGATAGCAAGAGATTAAAAGGCAACACCTACTTTATCTGGGTTTCACAAACAGTAATTGTTCCTTCCATATACTATTTCCGTTCACAAAGGCAAAACAATACATAATTTTCCCCAGCAGTCCTCACAGCTACGCCATTTTGGGAAACCAACATGGTTGTACCGCGTCCCTTCCTCCAAATCCAAAAGAGTCTCGCAAAATAGATGAGCCCCAAAATACACGGGTTGCGGACGGCCTAAGGGAGTTTCAGAACTGCGTCGGGGTAATTCGTACAGCCAAAATTATGCCCTATAATTCACAGGTTAAAAATTTCCGGTGGGACGCCTAACGCCACACAGTAGAAATCCAATATATTCTCCGAAAATCAGAGTAATCCACGTTATTATGAACGTTTAAAAGAATCCTGAAAGTTCAAAATGTGATATAGTAATAATATTAAGAAGATAACCATAACTTTACCGCAGAAAACTGGTTTCCAATGAAAACGTGCCACAAACACGACTCAGCGCTTATGAAGAATATGTCTTAATGGCTGCCGTAACGATATCGATGAAAATGCCGGATACACGTCATCGCAATTGCGGAAGTATAAGAAGGAAGAGAATTTAGTTTTCGAAATCTCGAGAAAGATTTCAAATCGCATAATGTGGCAAATAAATCTAAAAACGTTAAACAATTTAAAGTCCAGAGACGATAATTTCTAAAAGGAGTCGGTAAGTGAGATTCCTGTCGCAGAGGGCGAACAACGAAAAGGAGATGGCGCAATAAGCGGTGGAATTAAAATTAAACTAGAAATAATTATAAAAGGGCCGTAATTATCAAAAGAAGATGCGTTTAGATGATCTATATTTCATAGCAAAAATTCCTACAAAATCAGTTTGAAATTCGGTATGACTTTTAGCGAGTTAACCGTGAAAATCTTGCGAGCATTTCGGAAAGGGAATTTAAAAGATGGCTGTATGCTAAAGTACAAAGGCTTTCAGGATGAATTGAATGATTGTAAAGGGTTGACAATTTGTAGTTGAAGGGTCTAAACGGTTCGATATATGGAGTTTAAAGCAAATTAAATAACATTAGTTGAAATTATTTATATGATATAGTTACGAGGGTTTTAAGAGAAATAATAGAGAAAATTTGCACCAATATAGGTCGTATACAGGAAAGTGAATTTATGTGCGTAACAATGTATGAAGCTTCTTCATTGATATATTGTGATCAGTGGTATCAAATGCATGAGTGAAATCGCTGTAGGCTGCATCCATTTGAACACGATCATTCAACGTGTCACAAATGTCTTGTAAAATGCATACCAGATTAGTAATCTACCGTCCACTTACAAAGCAGTGCTGAATGGAAGAGATTTCAAATTTAACATGGATATAATAACACAAAAGTGTTTTTAATAATATAAAATATTATTAAAAATCTGATGTGAAGAACACAAATACAAGCTCAATATTAATATTTTTTTGTGAACGTGTCCAACATACACCCCCCGCCCCGCCCGAGGCGCAGATACGTATTTCATCTTCCTAGAGATTCATCAGTGCGCCCCCGCTGAAGAAAGGATATCTTCAGACGCATTCACAAAAAAAGAACGACTTCGCTATCTCACAGAAATTATTAAGACCGAGCGTAAATTATTATTAGTTATTGAAAGCATCTGCTCTCAAAAAACTGACATCTGCTTTCAATAACTGACAGCTGCTTTCAAAACAGGCATCTGCTTTCAAATCTGACGTTTGCCTTCATAACAGACATCTGCTTTCAAAACAGACATCTGCTTTCAATAACTGACATTTGCTTTCAATAACTGACATCTGCTATCAAAACTGACATCAGCTATCAAAACTGACTTCTGCTTTCAACTTGACATCTACATTCAGTAACTGACATCTGATTCATTAACACTGTTACTTTATAATGCATTTCTAAATAGCTTGAACCAAGGTCTATCGTGGCTTTAGTGGTAAAAGCGACAGTCCGGCAAACTGTAGACTTGGGTTCAAGTCCCAACGTGGACAATATTTTTCAATTAATAATTTCGTATGATTTGCTTAGTAATTTGTAGACAGCAATGTTTACATCCCCACTTACTTTGCAATTACATACATACTTACTAATTTGATATTTGTAAATATTTCATATAAAATCCGAAAGACTCCAATAATTTATCAATTGTTATATATATATATATATATATATATATATATATATATATATATAATATTTTCGTGACCTTGGTATGATATGGTAAATTCAATCAGTCGGCGATTAAAGGTCTGATTTACTTCAAAGTATATATATTTAAAACAACCCTACATGTTTCGGCAATGATGCCTTTATCAAGGATATAAAATATACTTTATATTTTATATCCTTGATAAAGGCATCATTGCCGAAACATGTAGGGTTGTTTTAAATATATATACTTTAAAGTAAACCAGACCTTTATTCGGCAATGATGCCTTTATCAAGGATATAAAATATAAATTATATTTTATATCCTTGATAAAGGCATCATTGCCGAAACATGTAGGGTTGTTTTAAATATATATACTTTGAAGTAAACCAGACCTTCAATCGCCGACTGATTGAATTTACCATATCATACCAAGGTCACGAAAATATTATATATATATATATATATATATATGGTAAACCTAATCAGTAGGCGATTAAAGGTCTGTATATTACTTCAAAATATATGTATTTAAAAAACTCTACATGTTTCGGCTGTATACGCCTTTATCAAGAGAATACATTCATATTTTGTATTCTCTTGATAAAGGCGTATACAGCCGAAACATGTAGAGTTTTTTAAATACATATATTTTGAAGTAATATACAGACCTTTAATCGCCTACTGATTAGGTTTACCATATCATACCAAGGTCACGAAGTTATTATATATATATATATATATATATATATATATATATATATATATAACAATTGATAAATTATTGGAGTTTTTCGGCTTTTATATGAAATATTTACAAATATCAAATTAGTATGTATGTATGTAATTGCAAAGTAAGTGGGGATGTAAACATTGCTGTCTACAAATTACAAAGCAAATCATACGAAATTTTTAATTGAAAAATATTGTCCACGTTGGGACTTGAACCCAAGTCTACAGTTTGCCGGACTGTCGCTTTTACCACTAAAGCCACGATAGACCTTGGTTCAAGCTATTTAGAAATGCATTATAAAGTAACAGTGTTAATGAATCAGATGTCAGTTATTGAATGTAGATGTCAAGTTGAAAGCAGAAGTCAGTTTTGAAAGCTGATGTCAGTTTTGATAGCAGATGTCAGTTATTGAAAGCAAATGTCAGTTATTGAAAGCAGATGTCTGTTTTGAAAGCAGATGTCTGTTATGAAAGCAAACGTCAGATTTGAAAGCAGATGCCTGTTTTGAAAGCAGGTGTCAGTTATTGAAAGCAGATGTGAGTTTTTTGAGAGCAGAAGCTTTCAATAACTAATAATAATTTACGCTCGGTCTTAATAATTTCTGTGAGATAGCGAAGTCGTTCTTTTTTTGTGAATGCGTCTGAAGATATCCTTTCTTCATCCTTTGTAAGTGGACGGTAGATTACTAGTCTGGTATGCATTTTACAAGACATTTGTGACACATTGAATGATCGTGTTCAAATGGATGCAGCCTACAGCGATTTCACTCATGCATTTGATACCACTGATCACAATATATCAATAAAGAAGCTTCATGCATTTGGAATGAATGAGGTTTGTTTTGTCTTATGACTTCTTATCTGCAAGGAAGAACTAATTATGTAAAGCATAAAGGATTTATTTTTATGAATATAAAATATTATTAAAAATCTGGTGTGAAGAACACAAATACAGGTTCACTATTAATATTTTTGTGAACGTGTCCGAACATATCCCTCCCCAGAGACATAGATACGAATTTCGCCTTTCTACAGGCTCATCGGTACGCCTCTGCTGGACAAAGGATATCTTCAGACACATTCACAAAAAAAACCATATCGCCATATCACGGAAATTCTCCAGACCGAGCGTAGAAGAAGTAAATTCAGCGCTGCCTGTTGGCAGACAGCCGAAGTACCTCGCCCTGTCCACATAACCAATGCGAACCAACGACGCCCTTTCAATGGTGGCACAGCCATCTCTCTAGAAACTGTATTTTGTTTTTTGTCTTCACTCATACTACGGACTAACCGCATGTGTAATGTATCAGAAAAAAAAAATTAATAGTGAACCTGTATTTGTGTTCTTCACACCAGATTTTTAATAATATTTTATATTATTAAAAATGCCTTTGTATTATACAAATCTGATGGGATTTACCTACTCATGTATTTTTCTATTATTCTGATACATTAAAGTGCTAACTTCTTGTATGGTGTGGTACATAATAGGATAGACATCCTTAATTGAGAAAAGTTGTATTATAGTGCCTTAATTTCCATCTTGAAAGTTTGTGACTTTTGCTTATTCTATGTGAATAGCTCGGTTAACATCTGATGGTACTTGCGTGGTGATTCATTTAGAGATACTTTTTCCAAAAGCAAAGAACAAATGAAAAAGGCCAATTTATTTAAGAAACTTGATTATCATACAAAAGAACCATTCTTTAAAATTATTTTTTAAAGATTATTTCTCTCAAATGTTGGCCGCGACTGCGGTAAACGTAGTCTATTCTGCTGTTCCAATTTTCAATGACGCATTCTAGCATTTTGAGTGATATTTGTCCAATGACCCGAGTAATATTGGCCGCCAATGCCTCAATTGTAGCCGTTTTATTCATGTAGACTTTAGACTTCACGTAGCCCCACAGAAAAAAGTCTAATGGTGTGGTGTCACAAGATCTAGGCGGCCAATTTACTGGTCCGAAGCGTGAAATTAAATGTTCACCGAATCGTTCTCGCAGTAAAGCCATAGTTTCACGAGCTGTATGGCTAGTGGCGCCATCTTGTTGGAAGTAAATGTCTTGTAGATCACGGGTGTCAAGTTCAGGCAGCAAATAGTCCCTTGTCAAGGCGCGATGACGGTCGCCATTCACAGTCACATTCCGGCCGGCTTCTGTTTTGAAGAAATATGGACCAATTATTCCACCGGCCCATAATCCGCACCAAACAGTTGTTTTGTCTGGATGTAATGGTAGCACTTCAATCTCTTCAGGTTGCTCATCACCCCAAATACGGGCATTTTGCTTATTTACGTACCCATTAAGCCAGAAATGGGCCTCATCGGAGAACAAAATTTTTGTCGAAAACAGTGGATCTTCTGCAAGTTTATCAAGAGTCCAACGGCTGAAACGGAAACGATTCGGAAGGTCGGTCGCCTTTAGTTCTTGCACTAGTTGAATTTTGTATGCTTTTAAACCAAGATCCTTTCGTACAATACGCCAAGTTGTTGCATACGACAAACCAAGCTGTTGAGAACGGCGACGAATTGATTCTTCCCGGTCTTCGCGTACACTCGCTGCTACCGCCGCTATATTTCCTTCACTACGTGCTGGATGAGGTCTATGTGGTCGCGTATTATCCATTATTGTAAATTGAGTTTCAAACTTATTGATGGTATAGCGAATTGTGCGTTCGGTAGGCCGATTATGTGGCCCATATGTTGCTCTAAGCGCACGATACACATTCCTTGTAGAACGCCCATTTTCGTAATAAAGCTGTACTATTTATAGACGCTGTGCCGGGCTAAGCCTTTCCATTACGTAATGTCAAATAGTACTGAACCAGAATGCGCAGTCCGCTGACGCGTCGCATGCACGCTCAGCCATTAAATCCCCACCTAAAAAAGTACCTCCAAATGAATCAGCCATTACATAGATTTTATACATACGGATAATAGAAAATAGATAATTGTGTCAATTATATCATCCAAATCATTTTTGTTCTTAAAGTATGCCCTTCAATGTGGCATTTTTAATTGTTTTTATTTATTATATTTTTTAATTATGTATATACAAATTTGTAGGTGAATTGATAAAAAGTTAACCAATTTTTAAACGTCTAGTATTTCATAATTTTATAAACTCAGAACCTTCGCAGTTTGGTATACTAAAGCATATATGTATTTCAAAATGTTGCTCAGATATTTTTTATCACTGTTCAAAAATAACAAACTGCACCGCTCGTTCAACCTTGTTATTCACTCTTCATCATAGAATGAATATTCTATGATGGAGAATGGATATATTCTACCAGAAATCCGATGAAATACATGTGGTGTACTGCATTTTACAACTAACTACAACATCGGGTAGAAGTCAGAAAAGTTGTTGTTCGGAACTAGAAACAGGATGTATCATATACTGTAACTCGCTTACAACTGCTCCATGAAATGTGCGAAATACAAATCAGAGATGCCATTCAGCACGTGTGACCGCTATTTGATGCAGTTTATCTTTTCTCTACACTGCTTGCGTGATTAAATTAACTATTGAGTAACATATAGTATAAAACATACATGCATATAGTTAAATATATGTACAATATACGCCATATTAAATATCTCATAATGTTGTAAAATTATTTTTCATTCAAAGTAATATTATATAAATAAACTGTTTATTTAAAGTAGTATTGAACAAAAATATTTTTTATATAAATTTCTTTCGCGCATTTAATTGTCAAATATACAAGTAATATATAAAAATTTTGTTATGAGTCAGAGTTCATTAAGCCATAATTATCTTATGAAACAAGAAAAAAATGTTATTTTTGAAATTTTAATCACAACTTAGAATATAGCAGCATAAACTTTTGGTAGACCCTTATACAAATCGTTGTAAAATATTAAATAAGCTAAATATAACGTTTTAAGTAGTAAAATAGTATATTAAAAAACGAGTTTCATAAGGCACCATTTTGCCGCACGAGATCAGTTTAGAAAACGAGCCGCTTGCGGCGAGTTTTCTAAAGAGCGAGTGCGGCAAAAGGCCTTATGAAAAGTTTTTTATACTATTTTTTCTATTTTGCGTTTTTTACATTAATAAATTGCTTAAATTGGAATTATTTAATTTGAAAGTTCAGAGTTTAATTTTTATATAAAGCATGCAGTTGGTCACATTGATACTTGACATTTTCAAATTTAAATCTTGCTATCCGCGAAGTATATTATATTACATATTATTTATTAATTTTCGTTAACATTACTTGATATTTCATTTAAAAATATAAACATGAGTGACATAGAAACATATATATGTTGTTGTCAATTGAGTTACGATGCCAGGACACCTGCAGAAGGAGGCAACGTGAGAAATGCAACCTAGTAGTTTTAAGAATATGATAAGACAATTGTTCTCTATATAGTATTAAGATGCATTATATATATTCATTCGGTAATAAGCTGTAGAACGTTAACATACAAAATAAAGAGTTTTAACCAAATTTGTTCTTTTTAAAAATCAAAAGGCAAGGCGAAAAACTCTAAGTGGCGCAGTCAGTCGGAAAAATTTGTAACGAAAATAGAATCAATATCTTCGATTTTCGGTTCGGTTCAACGATTTATACAGAAAACCTTCGAAGTGAAAATTCACGTGAGTGCGGAATAAACTTTTTCGGCATCACAGTGACAAAGAAAACGACGCAGCACACCGAATCAACGATCTATCATCGATCAAAGCCATCTAAAATTGAGGCAACTAGAATTAAGGACCAGAGAAGCAAGAATTATCCAAAGAGAAACACAAATGTATTGTACCGCAATTTTACTGTAAGTCTATTTTACATTTATTTTATGTACATTTATCGCCAGATTTCCTTTTTGTTCATTTACGCGATTAACAAGTTTTATATATTTTTTTAAATTGAATGAGTAGTTCGGAAGACGAATTATCAATTGAAAGTGTAGAAAATAGTTTAGTTAGACAAGATAGCGATATAGACGAGTTAATAGAGAAATTAAATTCTGTAATTTTAAACGATCTAAGAACAAATAATAACGCAATGGCGCAAGTTATTACTAAAAACCACATTGACTTAATTCCTATGTATGAGGGTGACGCGAATACTTTGTCAATGTATGTGGGAGCTTGCGAATATTTAGCAACCACATTTGGTAACATGGAAAATGGAGCAGATCCTATAAATGGATTTTTGTTGAGAGTGTTTCAATCTAAATTAGTTGGTAGGGCACTTCAATTAGTAGGTAGTCGAGAAGTAATAACGACGTGGAATCAATTAAAAGAATTGTTACAATTAAATTTCTGTGATCAAAGATCAGAACGTTGTTTAGTGCAAGATTTGATGCAAATGCGACCTGAAAGGGGAGAAACGGCATATAATTTTGGGGTTAGATGTAAAAACATATTAAATTTAATTCTTACTAAAGTCAAATTAACTGAAGAAGACGCGAATAGACGACAAGTTAAAACAGAATTACATAACGATACTGTTTTACAAACTTATCTTAGAGGTATAACGCAATACGGTGATATAGGGCACCGGGTAAGATTTAGGAATCCCACTAACATAGAAATCGCAATGTCGTATGTGTTAGAGGAGGAAAATTTTAATTATTTCGTTAAACAACCTAATAGCATAAATAGAAACGAATTCCATCCTATGAAACAGCACGTACCGTTGAATCAAAATTCTTTGCGTATAAATAAACCTAGTCAATATCCAGTAAATTCAACCCGTTATATACCACAAACTAATAACAATTATCAATATCGTGCACCGATGCAACAACAACATCCTGTAACATATCGACCACCGATACAACAACAACCTGTAACATATCGACCATCGCAATTTCCAAATCGTCAACAATTTCAAAATCATCCGCAATGGACACAAGGACAATGGAGACCCCCGATGTCTCAAATAACGAAACCACCATCCTTTAAGTTTGCTAAGACACCTGGACAGCTACAACAGAGAGGACAAGGTAAACAAGCACCGATGGAACTAGGAAGTCAAATGTCACGAATGAACGGACCGTCGACTTCGACTCAACTATACCATCATACAGAAGAAGAGAACGCGACGATCTATCAAGGTGAAGTACAGGAGGAACTTTACGCAACTGAGGAATACCAATATTACGACGAAGATCACCAAGACACGGAGCGAGAGGATTACGGAATCGAAGACGAAAATTTTCCTATACCGGCCTCCGCGAACAATACGAATGGATAGAAGAGGAACCGATCGAATGTATTAAATTAAACACAAATACTTGTTCGAAATTACCACATATTATATTACCTGAAATTAACGCAAAATTCTTAGTAGATACAGGTTCTTCAAGATCCATGGTAAGTACGAATAAAGTCGACAAATATTTTACTGATTATGTAGTGTATGAACCATTTACTATTCAAACGGCTCATGCAACCACTAAACACGATTATATAATAGAAATCCCTTGTTTGAAAACCTTTAAAGCGCCTAAGGAACAACTTAAATTTCATGTATTTAACTTTTCCGAGAACTATGACGGATTAATAGGCGTCAATTTAATGAAACAACTTGGTGCGGTTATCGATGTACCTAACGGTGTATTGAAAACTAAACACGGTAATATTAAAATTTATTGGGAAAGCAGCAGGGTAAGTTTAGGTCCACGTGAACGTAAAATAGTAAAACTACCGGTAACAAAAAATCACGCAAATATAATTATAAACCATCAAGAAGTTGCACCCGGAGTCGAAATTCCAACATCGCTGACGGACGCACGAGATTTTTACGCAATCACAGAAATTACGAATTTTAACAACAACTCTATAGAAATCGAAATAGAGGAACCAATCGTTGCAGAAATCTATCACACCATAGATTATGTACAAGATCAAATTCCATATAACGTCGGACAAATCGAGAAAATGCAGTTCGAAAATGTAACAAATAAACTTCGATTACAACATCTAAACGAAGAAGAAATGAACGCCATTAAACATCTTTGCGTTAAATATAAAGACATATGTTATGACGAAAGGTTACCTTTAACATTTACAAATAGCGTAAAACATAAATTAAATATGAGCGACGAAACACCAATATATATGAGACCATATAGAAAGACTCCACACCAAAAAGAGGAAATTAAAAAGCAAGTTTCAAATTTATTAGGACAGGACGTGATCCAGGAGAGCAGTAGCCCTTGGTCCGCCCCGGTTAGTATTGTACCTAAGAAGCTAGATGCGTCAGGACAGGTAAAATATCGGATGGTTATTGATTATCGGAGATTAAACGATCAAACCATAGATGATAAATATCCGATCCCGAATATAACTGATATACTAGACAAATTAGGAAGGTCACAATATTTTACAACATTAGACCTAGCATCGGGTTATCACCAGATAGAAATGGATTCAAAAGACGTACAAAAAACGGCCTTTTCGACCGAACAAGGTCACTATGAATTCAAGCGGATGCCTTTCGGATTAAAAAACGCACCCGCGACGTTCCAACGCATGATGGACAACGTCTTACGAGGTTTACAAGAAGAAGTGTGTCACGTATATCTCGATGACATAATAATATACTCAACAAGTTTACAAGAATACCTGGATAAACTAGAAAAGGTATTCCAACGATTAAGGGAAGTAAATTTGAAAGTACAGTTAGATAAGTGCGAATTTCTGAGAAAAGAAGTCGCATACTTGGGACATGTTATTACGAAGAATGGAGTTTTACCTAATCCAGACAAAATAGAGGCTATTAAAAAATATCCTTTACCTAAAACAGTTACAGAAATCAAATCATTTTTAGGGTTAATTGGCTATTACAGGAAGTTCATTAAAGATTTCGCGAAATTGACAAAACCGCTAACTAAGTGTTTGAAAAAGGGAGCTAAAATCGAAATCGGAGAAGAATATCGAAAAGCGTTTGAGACGTGCAGGAGTATATTGATGAACAAACCGATTTTACAATACCCGGACTTTAATAAGCCATTCGTATTGTAATGACTCATTCGATGACGCGAGGCGCGTCATCGCTCTGGACGTTTTCTAGACAGATTTGGAACATATGAACGAGATATATAAGCCGCGTCGAAGAAGGGATAGACATTCATTGAATCCTACAGTCTCGCGAAGTACATAAATATAGTTACATAAATATAGAATATATAAATGTACTTATTGTTGTTAATAGTTAGTTTTAGATTATTATACGTTTTAATATTAATATAGTGTGTGTGTCTAAAGTTATTGTTAGTTTTATTTAAGAACCCGAAAAGACAAACATTACAGTGGTGTCAGGTGTGGGGTAATTAATAAATAATAAACTAAGTAGACAATTAAGTGTTAATTAAGTATTCGTTTAAATAAATATACAGTGCGGAAAGACGTTATTTTAAATATCGTGATGGCTAATAGAATGAAACTGACAGAATTAAAAGTGTCCGATTTGAAACGAGAATTAGAAGAGAGGGATGAGGATACAACTGGCAAAAAGTCAATCCTCCAGCAACGGCTTCGCAATGTGTTGATCCAAGAAGGCGAGGATCCAGAGGATTATGTCTTTCAAGTTCCAGGCGGAGATGCTGACGTGAATTCGCTGTTGACGAAAATGGAACAACGATTAATAGAGAATGCGCAAATTCAAATGCAACAAATGGAGCAGAAGAACCTGGAAACTTCTGGAAACTTAGCGAAAACTCTAGAACAAATGGAACAGAAGAATCTGGACAGTGTGAAAAGTTTGGAACAACGATTGATAGACAATTCGCAAACTTTGGAACAGCGTCTAATAGATTCGCAAGCACAGATGGAAGAAAGAAACCTAGAAACCGCTAGAATTCTCGAGAAAAATCTGGAAAAGAAATTACTAGAAAATTCTAGAAACTTCGAAAAAGTTCTAGAACAGCGACTAGCGGAAAAATCAGAAGCGTTAAAAGAAGAGGTTTTCACAGCTGTAGAAGAGAAAATTGGAGAACATTCTAGACTTTTAGAGGCAATAATGATTGAGATGAAATTACCCGCTGCCATGAGTCATTCTGATCCCAGGCAGGTCAACGAAGAAGTCATACCGCGGCCCATCGAAATAAAAGAAGAACTTGTGGCTATTTCAAGGACCAGAATCAAGCCACCAACCTTTGATGGAAAGACGTCATGGGCAACTTACCTGACGCAATTCGAAGCGGCCGCAGAAGCAAACGCATGGTCTTCTGCCGAGAAGGCGACTGCTTTAGTCATAGCATTGAGGGGTGATGCTAGTGATATTTTGCAGACATTGCCTCCTGAGGAACGTAAAGATTATTCTCAACTCATTAAACGCTTGGAGATGAGATATGGCCATGCGCATTTGGAGCAAGTATACCATACCCAACTGAAGAATCGATCACAGAAGAAAGGCGAGAATCTTCAGGAATTTGAGGCAGATATTGCTCGTCTAGTTCGACTTGCATATCCGATGGCGCCAGATAATTTCATGGAACACCTAGCGGTCCTGACGTTCATAGATGGTCTCCGGGATATTGATACGCAGCAAGCATTAAGGTTGGCAAGACCGAAAACCTTGATCGATGCTTTGGCGCACGCGCTTGGGTTTGAGACTGCTAAACAAGCCTCTCGGAACAATGCTCGTGGCTGTTCTGTCGACGAACAGGAAAATGAGGAGTTCATGGAGCAGGTGGTTAGTCAAGTCCTAAATCAGATCAAATCAAATAAAAGTGCGCGGCCATGCGGGAATTGTAGAAGAAACGGTCATATCCAGAATAAATGTGATAAAAGGACCAAGAAAGAATCCGCTGAGAATCCGAAAGTCCCAAGGACTGCCCAAATCGCATCCTTGCAAAATCAAACCAATGGCCTGTATGTGGATGCTATTATGGAAAGAAGAACCTATGCTTGCTTGCTAGATACTGGATCGACGAAAACCATTGTACGACCCGATTTAATATCCTGGAATAAAGAATTACTTTCTAGCAAATGGAGACTAAGGACAGCTACTGGAGAAGCAGCTTCTGTGGAAGGTGAAATAGATGTCAACTTTATCATAGGACCAACATCAATCCGACAACGTGTTCTCGTAGCTGACATAGAAGAACAAATAATCTTGGGATTAGACATCATGAACACCTACGGCTTCCAGTTAAATATGAAAGAAGGCACTTTAAAAATAAATAATGAGGAATTGTTTCTTCATGGAAAAAATTGTGGGAGTGTACAAGTAATTACAGCAGAGAATGTTGTTCTGGATGCAAGAAGTGAGACATTTTTGACGGCGTGTACGGAAGGTGATTATTTGGACGGAAATGTTGCAATGTTGGAACCAAAGGCTGATGATGACGAGGTGGGTCGAGGAATAGTAGTTGCCAAAATGCTGGTTAAGACTCAGAAGACTGTACCGATAAGGGTAATGAATGTAAACCATTACCCTGTTTCATTGAAGAAGGGTACTATTTTGGGGTGGTGTTCACCAGTGTCGGCCGTCGTTCATCATATAGAGGCGAAGAAGAATGGATTCGTGCAGGTTTCTGAGAAATTGTCCAAGATAATCGACTCCGCCTGTCAAGGATTGAGCAAGAAGGAACAAAATCAAGTTAAGGACCTAATCAAGCATTATGAAGACGTCTTCGAAACTGAGACTGGTACGAAAGGTAAAACCAATATTGTAATGCACAAAATAAATACCGGCGATGCAAGTCCAATTCGACAAGGACCAAGAAGGTTACCACTGGCAAAACGTGAGGAAGCCAAGCAAATTATACAAGATATGGAAGGCCAAGGAGTAATTGAACCATCGAATAGTCCATGGGCTTCACCAGTGGTCCTTGTCAGAAAGAAGGATGGATCTACCAGATTCTGTGTGGACTATCGTCGTTTGAATAGTGTAACCAAAAAGGACAGCTATCCTCTCCCAAGAATAGACGATACGCTAGACACCTTGGCAGGAGCAAAATGGTTCTCCACTCTCGACTTAAAGAGCGGTTATTGGCAAGTGGGAATGGATCCCAATGACAAAGAGAAGACTGCCTTCAGTTTAGGCACAGGACTCTGGCAATTTACAGTCATGCCATTTGGACTGTGTAACGCCCCAGCTACTTTTGAGCGACTCATGGACACTGTACTGAGGGGACTGTCTTGGAATACCTGCCTGGTATATCTCGATGATGTGATTGTGGTAGGGAAGACCTTTGAAGATCACATGAAAAATTTGGAAGTAGTATTCCAGAGGTTGCGAGATGCCAACCTGAGATTAAGTCCAAAGAAGTGTCACCTTTTCCGCAAGGAGGTAAATTACCTTGGACATGTGGTTTCCGGAAAAGGAATTGCTGTGGATCCAGAAAAAGTAAAAGCTGTGGAAAAATGGCCTGTACCCAAAGACAAACATCAGCTAAGAAGCTTCTTGGGATTATGCACATATTATCGACGCTACGTTCCTGGATTCTCCAACATTGCAAAACCACTTACTCGCCTAACAGAAAATCGAGCATTCATTTGGACAACGAATGCCAAGCGGCCTTTGAGTTGTTAAAAGGTACGTTGATCAGTGCACCCGTTCTGAACTATCCGCTGCCATCTGGGAGGTTTGTTTTGGATACGGATGCCAGTAACGTCGGGATTGGTGGCGTGCTCTCTCAAATCCAAGATGGACAAGAAAAGGTCATTGGATACTTCAGCAAGACCCTGTCCAAACCGGAGAGGAACTACTGCGTAACCAGGAGAGAACTATTGGCAGTAGTTAAGACCATTGAGCACTTTTACAAGTACCTGTATGGACAGAAGTTCCTGATCCGCACTGATCACGCCGCCTTAAAGTGGCTCTTGCAATTTAAGAGTCCAGAGGGTCAAGTAGCTAGATGGATTGAGAGGCTACAGGAGTATGACTTTGTCATTGAACACAGAGCAGGCCTCAAACATCAAAATGCAGATGCCCTTTCCAGAAGGCCCTGTCCAGAAGACTGTCGATATTGCAACAGAATCGAAGACAAATCGGCCAACGCTCTTCGAACCACCGTTGTTGATGACCAATGGCAACCTGACAATTTGCGCGCAGATCAAGAAGCTGATCCGGATCTTGCAGTCCTCAGGGCTTGGAAAAGAAATGGGCAAAGACCGACCTGGCAAGAAATTGCTCCCCATTCACGAGAATTAAAGTCATACTGGGCACAATGGGATTCCTTAACCATGGAAGACGATCTCCTGAGACGTGAGGTCGAAAATCACGATGGAAGCGAGCGGAAGATGCAAATGGTGGTTCCCAAGAAAAGAATACCAGAGGTATTGCGAGAACTCCATAATGGTGCTTCTGGGGGACATTTTGGAGTCCATAAAACACTGGAGAAAGTGCGCCAGAGATTTTACTGGGTGAATTGTTCACGAGATGTGAAAGAATGGTGCCGAAAGTGTGCTAATTGCGCCGGAAGCAATGGTCCCCAGAGGCGTCGACGTGCACCCATGCGCCAATACAATGTAGGAAGCCCATTTGAAAGGATCGCCATAGATGCCGCCGGCCCTTTTCCAGAAAGCGACAAAGGAAATAAATACATAATAGTGGTCATGGATTACTTTACCAAATGGGTTGAAGCATATGCTCTACCAAATCAAGAAGCTGGAACTGTAGCAGACGTGATTGTGAAGGAGTTCGTCAGCCGTTTTGGTGTACCCTTGGAACTTCATTCCGATCAAGGGCGAAATTTTGAGTCCAATCTATTCGAAAAGATGTGTGGACTTTTGGGCATACGGAAGACGAGAACAACTCCCTTGCACCCACAATCAGATGGGATGGTAGAGCGAATGAACAAGACCATGATCAGACACTTATCCAAAGTGGTCTGCGAACACCAGAGAGATTGGGACGAACATTTACCATTATTTCTAATGGCGTATCGGGCCTCCGTTCAAGAGACAACAGGCCAATCACCAGCCAACGTACTATTCGGGAGGGAACTCCGATTGCCCTGTGATTTAAAGTTTGGGAGCAAGCCTGGTGATGATCTTGCCGGAGAAGATTATGTCAGCACGCTCAGACGACGACTAGATAATATCCATGAACAAGTCAGACATAATATCCAAGATGCTAGTGACAGAATGAAAGAGAGCTACGACATCAACGCCGAGAAGAGTGGTTACCATGAAGGCGATCGGGTTTGGCTGTATAATCCACAACGTCGACGGGGCCTATCTCCAAAACTTCAAAAGAATTGGGAGGGGCCATACGAGGTGTTGAAGCGGATCAACGACGTAATATACCGCATCAGGCGAACACCTCACACTAAGCCAAGAGTCGTACATTTTAATCGATTAGCCCCATACTCTGGAGACAATAATGACGAAACCGCTGACTTGCGCCGATTGGATAGCCAATACCATGAAGTAACCTTCGAAGACTTTATGCAAGAATATTCTGGTTCGAGAAAAGCTCGATTTGGAGTAACCATCGAGAAACAGCAAGATTTGTTTACGGTGCCGCCAGACTACGCGCTTGCACATTGCGTAGCCCGAGATCTGCGAATGGCCAAGGGAATTGCCAGTGAATTTAAAGAGAGATTTGGCAGAGTCGAAAAATTAAGGCAGCAGGGACCAGCAATTGGGAAGAGTCTCCAAATAGTAAATGAAGGACAGCCCATATTTTATTTGGTCACGAAAGAACTGTCAAGCCTGAAGCCAACCTATCGTGCCTTATGGGAGGCCCTGGCCCACTTACGCGAACAAATGTTACAGCAAGACATTCTGAAATTAGCAGTTCCAAAATTGGGTTGTGGATTAGACCGCCTGGACTGGAGAATTGTAAGGAGCATGTTGGAAGTAATCTTCCGACATACTGGCATGGAAATTCTGGTATGCAGCTACCGGATTGAATATTCCTGTCCATCCAGGCAAGATAAGACCGTGGACTGTTATTTCGATATGACGTCGCAATGTAACAAAGGCCCTACCTGTCGATTTCGTCATCGTTCAAGGAGACCAAAGCATGACATGTTTCGGGACGAAACTTCATTTTTAAGAAGGGGGCAATGTAATGACTCATTCGATGACGCGAGGCGCGTCATCGCTCTGGACGTTTTCTAGACAGATTTGGAACATATGAACGAGATATATAAGCCGCGTCGAAGAAGGGATAGACATTCATTGAATCCTACAGTCTCGCGAAGTACATAAATATAGTTACATAAATATAGAATATATAAATGTACTTATTGTTGTTAATAGTTAGTTTTAGATTATTATACGTTTTAATATTAATATAGTGTGTGTGTCTAAAGTTATTGTTAGTTTTATTTAAGAACCCGAAAAGACAAACATTACAGTATTAACTACGGACGCTTCTAACATAGCGTTAGGCGCGGTTTTATCGCAAGGTCAACTTGGAAGTGACAAACCTGTGTGTTATGCATCCAGGACATTAAGTGAGACGGAGAAACGATACTCTACAATTGAAAAGGAGTTATTGGCAATTGTATGGGCCACCAAATACTTTAGACCTTATTTATATGGCCGTCGTTTCACCATTTACACCGATCACAGACCGCTAGTGTGGCTTAGTTCATTAAAAGAACCTAACTCAAAGTTAGCTAGGTGGAAAATCAAACTAGATGAATTTAATTTCGACATAGTATATAAAAAAGGCAAGTATAACACGAATGCTGATGCTTTGTCGAGAGTAAAATTGAATGCACTAGAGACAGAATCAATAGTTAATAACGTAGGAGACAACACAGAAGAATTACTCCGAGACATACAAGAAATATTAAACACAGAAAATATATTCGAAATTCCGCAACAAGCGATTGACGATGTTATCGGAGAAAACGAAGAAACAGATACAGCACCGGAAGTAGAAAATGAAGAAACAGATACAGCACCAGAAGCAGAAAACGAAGGGTTAATTGAAACAGCAAATTCAAACGAAAATAACGAACCAGTGGTATCGATACCTTCGATGGACGAAGCGATAGACAGTAAGAACCCACAGTATCATTTTAAATACACATATTTAAACGACGTAAAAGTAGATTTTAGTCAGAATCAAGGTAAGAAAATCTATCAAGTTCAAATACCGAGAGAAAATAACGCGGAGCAAATATTACAGTTTATGAGAGAATATATGGACTTAGGAAAACATTATTTGTACTTCGACAAAGAACAAATTTATAAAGATTTTTGCAATGTGTATATACAACACTTTAATAATAACGGCCCTAAGTTATACAGATGTTTATTGAAACTACAGGTGATCGAAGACGAAGAGCGACAGGTAGAGATAATTAAAAATTATCATGAAAGTAAAACGAATCACCGCGGGATAAATGAAACAATCAAACAACTTCAACGAAGATATTATTGGTTAAATATGAAAGACAAAGTAGCTGTTTATATAAAGAAATGCGAACATTGTAATAGAAACAAATATGACAGACATGCACAACATCCAGAACTTAATGTAACCGAAAAAGTCGATCAACCATTCCAGAAGATAAGTATGGACACCTTCGTCGCAGGTGGTAATGCGTATTTAACATGCATTGACGCGTTCACGAAATTCGCTCAGGCGATACCAATAAGAACTAAGAACGCAGTAGAGCTTGCTGAAGCCATTATTACGTACTTTTCACTTTATGGAGTACCTGAAGAAATTGTAATGGATGGAGGAACCGAATTCACGAATGACCTGGTGACGGAGCTCCTCGAGAAACATAAAGTACGAACGCACATTACAACACCATACAACCCGAATTCGAATAGTAATATAGAACGAGTTCATTCTACAATATCAGAACATCTTCGATTATTACGAGAGAATCAACCTGACGAAGAAATAAATAAGTTGATGAAATTAGCAATAATTGCCTATAATAATACTATACATTCAACTACGGGATTGACACCCCTCGAATTAACACTAGGACACACGAAAGTACATGATCCATTTGACGTGTACTATGATCGAACATTTTACAATAATTATTTAACACGGCATGTAAACAGATTAAAACTTTTATACGAAAAATTAGGCCAGGAAGTTCAAGATAAGAAAACTAAAATCATAGAAAAACGGAATACGAAGCTGAAAACACGACCGCTAGAAGCAGGGCAGCAAGTTTATGTAAAACGGCCAGTGGGATATAAAAGTAAGGTATCACCTAGATTCACAGGACCGTATGAAGTAAAGAAAATATTTAAAAACGGAACAGCCTTAATAATTGATAAAAATAAACGAGAACGAAGAGTTCATGTTAGAAACCTAAAATATGGCGTTGTTGCAGATTCCTCTGGATCACAGGATCGTGCGGAGACGTCAGAATAACGAAAATCCAAGATACAACAGGATTATTACCCCTAAAATTAGGAATAACATGGAATACTGTAACGTATTGGAAATTTGTCAATACGCATAAGTTAGATTATTTGTTAATAGAAGCTAAGGCATTAGAAAGTAAGTGTAGAAATTGGACAAAGCTCACGGAAAACACGTCAGCTCAATCCGAACATTACGTGTTTGAAGTAGAAAATTATAATAATATTTTGAATTATAACCTAGAATTAGTAAGTAAGAAAATTAAACAATTAATTCCCAGTAGTAGATCTAAGAGAGGTGCAATTAATATAGCGGGCAGCATAATAAAAGCAATCACGGGGAATTTAGATAATGAAGATGCGCAGAGATACGATCAAGCTATCGGTAAAATAATTGACTCACAAAATAAATTCAAAACCGTATTAGAACAACAAATTACTCTAACATTAGATACCATAAATACTTTCAATGAAACAGTTAAATCTATTCAAGATAACCAAATATTGTTACAAACTAGAATAGAAAAAGTACAAAAAGAAATTAGTGAAGCAAGGTATCGTTTAATGAGAAATGAATTACAATCACACATATATGCTATTTTCAATCAATTAATCTTTTTAACGGAAGCTATAAACGATGTTTTAGATACTTTGATCACAGCGCTTACATTTACAAAGTTACAAACTTATCACCCTTCAATAATTGAACCGGACGAACTATTGCATGAAATAACTGAACTTAAAAATCAATTTGATACACGTAAACTGTCTATAGAACCTATCAAGAACGAAATTCACTATTTAAGTAAAATTCTTAAAGTAAAAGCCTATATAAAAGAACAAACAATTGTTTATGTAATATTAGTTCCTTTAGTGGAACCGGAACCGTATAATTATTATCACGTATACCCTTTACCTGTACCTATAAACGAATCTTATTTTAAATCAATTCAACCCACATCCCAATATCTGGCAATAAATGAACAGAAATATATGTTTAACAAAAATCAATGTATTGAATTAAAAGCGACGGAATACATTTGTGATCATGGCGAGACACACATAATAACGACATCGTCGCCATGCGAAGTCCAGCTCTTAACGTACTCCAACAAATACGAACGTTGTGAACAGATTGTAAAGAAAGTGGAAGAAATACAAATCACTAAATTAATAAATAATCAATGGTTAGTAGTAACACCGAAAGAAACTTTAATAAAGAAAATATGCAAGAAAGAACAAGAAGTAGAAGAAATGCATGGTACATATACGGTAGCGATAACGGAAGAATGTATGATTAAAATCGACCAGACGATTTTACAAACTCAAGAGTCACTGCGGGACGTGAAGTTTTCGAAAATACCAAATCTAGGCGACGACTACAATATCACCATCCACATAGAAAACGAAAATAGTTATGAGAAGATTCACGAAGTGGATACACAAAATCTATCGAACATTTATACAAATTTAAGAAATCTCCATGGCGAGGTAAAGAAAATTAACAGCGTCGAGTTCCACAATAACCCATTGTCAATCGGGGTAGCAATTATCATTATAATGGCGCTTGTATGGCCTACCACTTTAGCAATCAAGTACCTATGGAGGAAAAAGAAGTCCGCCGCAACCGAGACACAAGTCGACCGCCCGCAAGAAGAAAACCGGCAACATCCCTTGTCGCTTTCGCACCTAGGTGATGTTTCCTTCTAGGCCCCCAGGAGTTACGATGCCAGGACACCTGCAGAAGGAGGCAACGTGAGAAATGCAACCTAGTAGTTTTAAGAATATGATAAGACAATTGTTCTCTATATAGTATTAAGATGCATTATATATATTCATTCGGTAATAAGCTGTAGAACGTTAACATACAAAATAAAGAGTTTTAACCAAATTTGTTCTTTTTAAAAATCAAAAGGCAAGGCGAAAAACTCTAAGTATTGTATACAACATACGATGTTTGTATAAAATACGGATATATATCATATCTGTCAAATGTACATAAATTCTTAAAATCAAATGACAGCAATTTCTGTATTCGAACAACGCCAACATTGAAAAATGAAAAAAAGCGTATCGAAATGAAGCTCATTTCGATACTGTTTTGGGTTTCATAATGAGTTCATTTCGAACGCAAAATAGAAAAAAGCATTTTGTAATACTGATAAAAAATCATTATTTCGATTTACATAATAAAATTAATTATAGTATGTTTATTTCATGTAAAATTAACTTATTTAATGTTATTAATTTGTATTAACATATTCTTGAATTGACTGTACTGTTCGAATATTTCGCGAGGAATTTTTACGCATGCGTATACTAAACGAAATGACATTTGGAAGTTAAATATATGTGTATGGAAATTTAAGTTGAGATTTTGGACATATATTACAATATTACAATAATGAGAACGGTTAATTATCCATAATAAGAAAAAGATTAATTAATTAAAATTTCACACATAATAATACGAAACCAAAGTTATGGAAGAAGGCAATTGACAAATAGAGTCTCTAGCAAGAATTTTTAGATAGCTTCACTAGATTTTGGTCTTCTAAATTTAAAAGCCACCGTTATATGTAAAAATAAATAACTGAATTTGATATTCTGTGTAAAAAAATTATATATCCTCGCACAACCGATAAATCATCACATAAAGAGTATTTTGGGGTTAGAAATTATGTATCCTGTGCCTGTAGTTTTCCCCACATCCAGAAAATACCTGGTTCCCGTTTACAAGAAACTTAAGAGAATCAATCCTATCATAACAGTCTTGATTACGATATTTATAAGTTGCAAGCACTACTTAAAAATTACAATCAAGATCGATTTTTGCCGCTAAAAGCATAAAGCAAGCATTATTTCAATATACGTTGCTTAAACTTTATTATTCACTTAATATAAGAATATTAAATTATCTTACCTATTGTATAAGGTCTACCCATATTTGAATGAAGTTGATTACCATTTACCTATTATTAGATTATTATAAAAACTTATTTAGTCAACTGTATCGCTAATAGACTTACTATAAATACCTTAAAGGCAAAAGGATTGCTTAACCCTCAGGCAGTTAATAAAGAGTGTATTCTTAAAACAACTATCTTGGTTTGTCTTTCTTTATGTTTGATACTCATTACTTTAATGCATATTTAAATAGCATAGTGATATTTATATGAAGCCTACCTTAACCTGAGATCCGATATTAAACTACAATTGAGCTAGCCGAAATAAAATATAATAATATGAAATAAGCATTATATTATTCAATGTACGCACAACTTTTTAATTTTGTAACTAATTAAATTAAAGATATCCTCAAGCATACACAGTTTATATCTATAAACCCTGTATCAAAATATAAATAATATTTATATATATATATATATATATATATATATATATATATATATATTGTAATGGGGCAAACTGCACCCCAATTCCAGCAACTGTAATGGGAAAAACAGTATTTAACAATTAAAAACACACAGAAGAAGGGTTAAATTGGCGGACTTAATTTGTAAAATTAGTATCGAAATGTATATAAATTAATATGACGATAACTTTGTATACTTTAAATTAACCTATTTTTATTTCTAAACTTACTTTTTATATTTTAATTTTCAACTTCATTATTCAAATCTTTAGCGCGAAATAACAGATACCTAATTTATCTACATCAATATTTTGTATCGATACTAGTTAGACACGCCCACTTTTCAAAATGCAACTAACCCGCGAAAACGCTATTTTCTACACACGAATACAACATAGCCTTGTATTGGAAAGCATGTTCTGACAGTTTGACAAATATTTTATAAATTTAATTATAATGTCAAAATTATTATAACGGGTGTTCAGAAACATTGGAAGTCAAGTGGGCTCTGAACAAAATATCGTATATCTTTACTTAAGTATAGCAAACGCCAATTAAGTTGGCGTGAGGAGGGGTAAGTTCGCGCAGGATTAAAAGTAGTTGGGAGATTTGTATTTGGTTTTACATCAAATGTCAGATAATTCTAACCTCTGAGCGTGTATCACTTTATGATCCCCTAGCAAAGACATTATGTTCCGTCAAACGTCAATGACAAATATATTCTGACAATTACTTGAGTAGTGGGGGTGGACGTTTTTATAAACGACTTCTGCGCACCTCCTCCTCGCGCCAACTTAATTGGCGCTTGCTTTATCTGATTTGAAATAATTATTAAATGTCAACTGTTGTCTGTCAAAAATCAATCTATCTCAGACATGACTTCATATTTTCAAGGACTACTTTGACTTCGAATGTTTCTGAACACCCGTTACTATTTATATTCTTCTTGTTTACGGATGTAGTAAAAGTAAAACTTCGAGGCTATTTGACGATATTAACTAGGCTTTGAAAATAAATAACCGCTATCGGCGTCTTTTCTGAAAATCTAATAACGAATGGCCGTATTATAGTTCAAATGCTAAAAATATTTAAATAATAATTAAAATACCTGTGATATAATTCCAAATTTAAGCTGAATTGAAACATTAATATTTGACCCATCTTTAAAGACAAACCTGAAGTCTATCGCTTGGAAACTAATAAGATTCGAGCCGAGCATCTTTTATATTGGAGTTCCGACGAGGAGACAGAATCGGAGCCGTTATACGCCGCAAACGCCGTCATCAGAGATTGGAGGACCCGTACTTTGTATTTTCCCGATCACATCGCTTTCATTTTGGATAACTGCAGGATTCGATGGAAAACAGGTTCACTTCAATCATTATCCTACAATAAAGTCCTAAAAGTTAATATTATTTATATAAAACAAATTATTTAATACAATCAAATCCAGAATTTTACTTTTATACACATCTTAGACATTCACATTACGGTAATCATATATTAATAATTTAAACATTGTGGTACTTTCCTGAATTGTTGTGTAAACTGTTTGTATTTAATATAAGACCATACTTCATTACTAAACATAACCTTTTTGAATTATACACACGTGTAGTATTTGTATACTATTTTACTTGTCGCTAGGCATATTATTTTGTTTAAAGTTACAGATTCCTTATTTACTTCAATAAATTATTTATTTTTATTTCCTAATTCACTCTTTTATTTGCTAGTGTTTAGTTGTAGAGTTATTTTATATTAGATATCTATTAAAACACCATACATGGGAATAAACATACACTTTCATTATCGACGAAGACCCTGAGGAGTCAAATTTTACTTATTTCTTGCTCACGACTGCTAGTTGGATTATTAAGAACATAGATAGCGTTGATCTAAGTATATATTTTCATATTAAAGGCGCCCAACTTATAAATTCATTCCATTAACTTCAACTATTATTATCTTTTATAAATTATCATTATCATATTTTTCTTACATTCTTTTATAACAGATCAACCGTCTTATTTCAATATATATATACAAACACGGTAATGTTAAAATGTTTATCTCTATCTCTTTGAAGAAAGACTTACATGAACACCAACCATACATCTTATAAATCTCTTCTGTAGTACGCAAATTTCCAAACAACCAAGAAAAGACCCAAAATATTATGCCGAAGAGCCTTGATTGACCAAACCCATGGTAAAATGATGTACAGATTTACGAATACTGAACAGGACAAAAAAGAGCTGATTTAATTTATTCGATAGAATCAACTATACTCATTCCATATCAAGATAGCGTCAAAAGTGACGCCCAGAGCTGCATATTGTCAGACGGGGGAAGTATGAGTGAAGACACAAACAAAATACAGTTTCTAGAGATTAGGCAGTGCCACCTCTGGAAACACTTCGTTAGTTCTGCATTGGTTATGTAGACAAAGCGAGTACTTCGGCCGTCTGACAATATGCAACGCTGAATGTCGGTCTTAATAATTTCTGAAAGATAGCGAAGTCGTTCTTTTTTTGTGAATGTGTCTGAAGATATCCTTTCTCCAGCAAGGGCGTACTGATGAATCTGTAGAAAGTTGAAATACGTATCTGCGTCTCTGGGGAGGGATATGTTCGGACACGTTCACAACAAATATTAATATTGACCTTGTATTTGTGTTCTTCACACCAAATTTTTAATAATATTTTATATTATTAAAAATACCAGCTATATTTCCCTCATCGATTAGTCTCATCACTACTAACTCCACGTCATCATGCAGACAGACATTGGAGGCGCTTTTTATTAAGGTTTCTCCTTTATTTATATCACTATCGCTCATTAAAAAGTGTCGTTGACAGAGGGTCTCCCTATCTAAAACCCCTCGTCACCACTGACAATCGGAACATTCCCTAACACTGATTATAAGATAAAGATAAAAATGTGCTCCGAATGTCTAAAATATACATAAATATTTATCTTTTTCTTGTAAATTACAAAGTGCAATAATAACAAATATATATTACGTATCTTTCATTTTTTGAGAGTATTTAAATAAATCTCATAGTGAAACAAGCCAAGTGTTTTAATTTATTTTTATTATTTACTGTATGAAGTTAAAATGTTTCACCAAGAAGTATCTGCAACAACAGCCGAGAATATTTCATTTTTTATTAACATTAACAAACATACATCACGGCTGTTATAGCGAAATTAGTTTAACAAAAGTTAAGTACGGTGTCCGCACCCCAGGCGGTAATAAATGCATATGTGGTTTCTGTCGGATTAAATATCTTATTAAGAAATAACATATATCAAGTTAACACTAACGTTAAGTTCGTAACGTTTGTGGATTTTAGGATGGGAGTGCCATGAATTAAAATTGTTAGACATGCGAGTATGTCAGTTATTTTGATATCTTATTGGTGTTTCATTGAATACTTTTTGAATTTGTGCAGAGATTATATTAATTATTAACGAAAGAAATGAGACGTCAAGTAGAAAAGAACGAGTATTTTCAACATATGCTTTTGTTCGGGTTCAACAGAATCGATGCATCGGAAGCTGCTAGAAATGGTTTTCTCTATTTAAAGAGTGACTTTTTTAAATAAACGATTCCCAACGTTCAAAAGGGCCATCTAACTTTAATGAAGATCGTCTGAACACTTTAATTCATAATGCTCCGCGCCAGTCAACTCGAGAATTGGTCATTATAATTATTGAAGAGATTGCAGTTTGGAAAGCTTTTAGGGGAATCGTGGAATAGGGCTGCTACTGTAGACAATGCAGTTGCAGCATTTCGTGCCACTGGTATCGTTCCATTCAATCCCAAGGCTATTCCGGATTAATTGTAACCAATTAACCATAATATTTGCATTCCATGGGAATAGTTAAGAAACTGGGTGTTTGGTTGCTACGTGTTTAGAGCGAAAACAATAAGAATCAATATTTGTGCCTATTTGTTAGCTCGTCATCATGTTCGGTCAATATAGATTTAATTTGTATTTTTAGTTTTATTTAAATATAATCAAATAGATTTAGTTGTATTTATTTTATATATTCAATCACAGGTTTATATTGTATATTAATTGTAAATATAAAGTGTATAGAAAGGTCTTGGAGTTTCCCACATATTTAATTTTGTTAATTACCTAGGCCTGGTCAGATATTATATTGCTTTATGCATTGTTTTGTTTTCTACGATCATAAAACTATTTATTCAATACAGGCACAAGCTTCTTTTAAATCCGTTCATTTGCTTGTTGTAAACCTTTATAATAACATAAGTTTTACTGTTATATTTCATGTATTGTATTTAAGGTATTCATATTTTACGATAGGTTTAGAGATCTCGGTTTATTACATGTTTCCTGTATCATTTGAATACTGTACGTTATCTCTGGCCCACTTCCTGTTTATTGTAATTTACTTACATTGTAGATTGCCATTCAATAACTATTGTATTGTATGTTTAGTATTTAATATTTATTTTATTTCCCCATAATTAAGGTTTCATATACATATTGTTTATTTCAATACATTTATGGCATTGGTAAACTACAGCATACACTTTTCCTTGAAGAAGGGTACAATATTTGTATGGCAATTTCTGTATAATCAATTTAGTTGTTTTCTCCCTCTATTGTAACTGGCGGGGACAAAACTTTCTTGGCAAAAATTAGTTAAAGCAAATATTATGTATTAGCTAGTTTCCCTGCCTTTACTATTAAGACCAGATTCATGCATTTGTATTAAGTTTAACGGAACTCCAAGATTAAATTAATTAATTAGCTTGTAAATAAATTAGTGTTATTCAAATTATTGCATTATTTCAACTCAAATAGTTCGGTCGATACATACCGAAAACTTTCTTCAAACCAGGAGGAATAACCACATTCAACAACATCGATCATTTTTATTCCGCATTCTTGCTGGTGACAAAGAGTCTTAACATCTTCATCTTAACATCAA
This sequence comes from Melolontha melolontha, assembly GCA_935421215.2. NCBI lineage: Eukaryota > Metazoa > Arthropoda > Insecta > Coleoptera > Scarabaeidae > Melolontha > Melolontha melolontha. Next base: position 43,260,820 of record OW285239.1, on the reverse strand, counting down.
GAATAGAAAAGAATGACTTAACCGTAACAAAATGGCAACTCTCCAAGCAAAAACTGTTACCCATCTGCCTAGGCTATTATTGTGAACCTAGTGGCGTCGCACATTGGTACAGAATCGCTCAACCGTGATAGAAATTAATATCTCCGTGAACAACCAATATAATTAAGCCCAATTTTCGAGATATAATACATTTATTTATGCCAAATAAGGTTACCAACTCAATGTTTTCCTAAGAATAAATTTCAGTCAGTTTGATGAGACGATCATAAAAATGTAAAATACAGGTTAAATGCTATATTTTTATTAAATATTTTATTATGATTAATTTTTTAATAATAACCACTCTAAATTTGGGTAAAAGTGACTTTTTTTAATAAATTAATTATTTATCTAAATTATAATAAAAGTGCGCCACATTATCCAAATATTAATTAAAATTAAATTAAAACCACAAAAAGCTTGTGTTTATGTATGACAATACGTTATGCACGTATAAAGCATTGTTACAATATGAAACAGACATGTAAATAATTTACATATCTGTAACTGTACACATGGACAATACACCTCGTATTTTCAGCATTTACTTCTGCTTAATACATATGTTTCTGCCATCTAGGCGTCATCAGTCAAGCTAGTGAAGCAATGTATACAAATTGATACAAATCAATTAAACAAATGATTTGTATCTGTATTTACATTTTACTGAAATCACCCAACAAAGATAAAGCAAGTTTCGTCCTATAAGGTGACACTATTTAATAAGTGACATCTTACGGAACGAAAGAGACTATGTCGGAAGGCGACCTTTCGTTCGAATAGCTATGCTATTACAGGAACAAAAAAATACGTATGTCGGTGTAGTCCATTAACAACGTGCCAGATGGCGGTAAATATACAAAAAGCTTGTGTTTATGTATGACAATACGTTATGCACGTATAAAGCTTTGTTACAATATGAAACAGACATGTAAATAATTTACATATCTGTAACTGTACACATGGACAATACACCTCGTATTTTCAGCATTTACTTCTGCTTAATACATATTGCAGTGGATTTTTCCCTGCAGAGAAAAATAAAAGGAGATATAAAAAACACTGATTGTATGTACATTTTATTCCAGAGAAATAACTATAAAAATTGGAAATTTTATATAACAATTTATTATAATGTGTATTTTTGTCGATGACTATAGATGTTGGGGCCAGTGAGATGTTTGGAGTTCGCGCCAAGCTGGAAGTTGTAATAATATATAGATATATATCTTGTCGCTACTTTGATTTTATTTTGATGTTAGGTAGGGGTAGCTTGCTGTTTCCTGCATCATCATGCCTCAGAGATTTCATAGTACTTTAACAGATAGGAGGTGTTTTTTTATTAATATTGAACAGAACTTAATTTTGTTCAATGTATTTTGGATAACTTCGTTTTGTATTTTTGAGGTGTTTTGATGTAATTAAAATTCATTCACGTGTTATTACGAGTATTTTAAACTTGTAATTCTAATTAAATGACCTATCTGGAATCTCTCTTATAATAGTTTTTGTGACGTGACGTACACAAAATGAATGTATGTATATTTTAATATTATATTTATATGTGTAGCGATAATTCTATTGAAAGCAGAAGCTTCTTAAATCTATAATTTTAGTTTGTAATATTTTGTAATCAGACAAAAAAATATTCAGGAAAATTATCAGATGTTTTTTTTTTGTTTTGTTTAAATAAAATGTTCTAAGACGATAGAAGGTGGGGTTAATTTTTTGTTTCATGTTATTCGTAGGCATGAATTTAAATTTTAGATGCGTGCGAAAATAGAGAAAGTTCTATTTTGACGTTTGATTTTGTGAGGGTAACGTAGGTGTTGACATCTGATAAATTTTGTTTATATTTTTATTTTAAATATTTGTTCGCGGTAATTCAATTTGAGGTTTTTTTTAAAACTTTTACCTTCATATGGTATCAAAGTTTTTTTTATCCTCTTTGCTGAAAATTTGTGTCAGTTCAATTTTACACTTTGTAAAATTGAGTTTTTTTTTATTTTTTTTTATTAAATATGTAAATTGGGAAATGTTTGTTTAAATGACTTATACCTATTATTCTCTTCTATACCACGATATTCGTAAGAATAAACCCTGAAGATTAAGATAGCTCAAGGAAGGCAACCCGACTGAAGATAGCAGGAAAAATTGTTGCAGTGTGAATTGAAAGTCAATAAGCAATTAAAATCACAATTCACAGCAATATGTTTCTGCCATCTAGACGTCATCAGTCAAGCTAGTGAAGCAATGTATACAATTTGATACAAATCATTTGTTTAATTGATTTGTATCAATTTGTATACATTGCTTCACTAGCTTGACTGATGACGCCTAGATGGCAGAAACGTATGTATTAGAAGTAAATGCTGAAAATACGAGGTGTATTGTCCATGTGTACAGTTACAGATATGTAAATTATTTACATGTCTGTTTCATATTGTAAATTAAAACTGTTTTTTTTTCTTATTTATTTATTTTTTTAATAAGAAACAACCCAACGAATAATAATGCAAAAACAAATTTTGAAGGGGAATTTCGCATTTGTTGTTATCTGTAAAAATTTCTTCTGAATAAAACTACGTTTTAACCTCGAGAATTTTCAGCAGGTCTAGGTATTGTTTCCGTTAAAACTTTTGCACCAAACACATACCCTTCTTCTCTAAGTTTCATAGCAGTTGTTCGAGCAAGTTTTTCTGCCTTTCTTTTTCTTAATTCTAACGTTTCTTACGCTTAATTTGATCTGACGAATCTTCAAATACGACCGACTATAATTTGAGAATATATCACAAAATACATTCGAAAATATATTTACCTTTTTAATGGTTCTATAGTATGTTCAAATGTTAAATTTGATTCGAATCTATCAGGAAATGTTATTTCTTCCGCCAACTAGTAATCATTTTTCTTCAAAAACCAATGGTTTTTCTCGTCCGCACTTAGCCACCTTAGAGAAGAAAGATTCTCTAATAAATTTTATGAGAGTTTCGATTAACCCTTCACTTCCATTGGTATGAGAAATGTTCTAAAACATATTTCTTTCTTTTCTATATTCTGTCCTTTCAATTCCATTATTTTATTGTACAAAATTAGACGAGATATTTTGGAACCCTCCATTTCAGTTTATGTGGTTTAAGAACTAATAACAATATATTTTGTACACCCTTCTCACTATATTATATACGAGTATACTAAACTAATATTTAAAATCTAGACACTAAATCGCAAACAAAAAACTCAATGAATGCACTTCTTTGCTGTAACCGCATTCAAAGTAGCAATAACTCGTAAGTATACTGGCTAAGCTGCCCTGAAGTTTACTTCACCCCTACCTCACATCCGGGTATATTCGGAAGTTTTTTTAGCTTACTTATACATCATAATGTTTAAGCAACTACCTGCCATTAATTTCGGAACGTCTTTGCGTGTCCTTCAAAACAATAATGGGCATTATTTGAAAAATGTTCAAGAAAATGAGTCGCCTCTTGATGACAGCTATTACTAAATACGAGGCACTAATGAGGGTTGTTTTTATTATAATTAACAACAGACCAGGAAACACGGTTTCTATTGGTAAATAGTTATTTTTATATTAAGTGTGCAAAGCATAGGTTTTTTGAGTTTAAGTGAAAAAAAATCTTTTTTTAACGGTTAAAAAATGACACACTTTGTATACTGATATTAATGAAAAAAAAGTGGCGTTTTCTTCACCGTTAAAAGAATTTTTTTTTCATAAGTAAAAACACAAGAGCTTTTTTTTATCGGATAAATTTCTCCTGTAACGAAATTATTTTGCCAATCAGTAATTTGACGAGAAAAACTTACATGAAAAAATCGCGAGACCGAAAGGTCGAGCGATTTTTTCTAATGTAAGTTTTTCGAGCGAAATTACTGATTGGAAAAATATTGAGTTAAAAAGAAATTTATCCGATTGAAAGAAAAGCTCAAGTGTTTTTTGGCAAGATAAATTAACGACATGAATAAAACTTTTTAAATTGTCTCCATATTGACGATTTTGTATTTCTTGTGTATTGCGGTATTGATCTTTTGATATTTGTTGAAATTTCCCCAAACCCACTCGTACATTTTACGTTCAACGATACTTAATAGTTATTACCTGTCAGCTGCCAAAATAAATTAAGTGATGCAGGGCTACTAGATATGTAACAGGAAGAAGCATTTTTATCGGAAGAAGAAGCATTTTTATAGGTGATAAAAAGCTATGTAGGTTTTTATCGCTGTCAAAGTGACAAAAATGTCACCCGCAAATGGACATTTTTATATAGGAGTTAATTTATCACTATGAAATTTTAATGTGTAATTTACACTCGTAACTAATTTTTAAATGACATTTTATTTTATTTATATTAATCTACAATTTTAAATTACTACAATTGGAGAAAAAAACGTTGTTTATATTACGTGCGCAAAGCAGTTTTTGAGTTTTCGAACTCAACATTCTCAAACTCAAAAACCTCTGCTTTGCACACTTAATATAAAAATAACTATTTACCTTCTGCAAATATTAAATCATTTATACAGGCTCAAAACGGCATATTTACGCACAAATATTCCCGACTAAGAAATAATGGCGTTTTGTCGAAGCTTGAACGTTTACAACTCCTATCTCATTAGTCAAGCGGCCCTATTTTTTTGTGAAAAGTCAATTTATACTAAGAGGAAGACAATATGTAAAATTTAGCTTGATTAAACAACATCGATCTTTAATTTCGATCACATTTGAACGACTATGTACCACACTATGAATTACTTCTGACGAATGTAACCAGCACTGCTGAGATATACTGTTACCAAGACCGTTGACTTGAGCTCGCCGTTCAAGAAAAAAGACCGTTCAGGCTTCGTCAAGTCATTTTGCAGCATGATAACGCTTGTCCTCAAACTACTAACGTTAAAAAAGCATTCTAGACCTTGGTCTCCTTTAATCGTCACCCTTCAAAACTGGCTTGACCACCTCTTCACTTACAAATCACGATCCAATTTTTTAATCCTAAGCTTGAAGAAAGCTTAGGATTAAAAAATTGAAGGATCTTTGTGACAAAATTGTAAATAATAAGAGAGAACTTATTGCCAAATCGTTAGGTAATCGTAAATAATGAAGGAGAATATAGTCTAGGTTAGTTCTTGTACTTTGTTTGTTAAAAGTTAAGAAATTTTTAATTCAATAAGAACGCTGCCAACTTATGCCTCAGCCCAATATTTTGAAAACACGTAGAATGCACAATTGTCTTGACATTGAGTTCTAATACTAAAATATATAAATCTAAAGATATGTGCAGGCTATGTCGAAAAATTTCGAATTTCTTACACAACCACTTGAAGTTAAAAACGAACATACGGTGATTACTAAAGAGATTTATTCGAGGTTTTGAGTAACATCGCACCGGTGGCTCGTCCACGCGTGTATATATATTTTGTCAGTTGCCGCCGGACAACGTTGAGCGCATTTCGCTCGTTTAAACAAATAAATTATTACTGTTGAAAATCGAAGTCCACTTAAACCTATATAAATAAATAAGATATAAATTGATAAAAAGTGGTGGAATACTTATCATTTTAAACGTCTTCCGTGTAGTCATAAACTGATTAAAATCGGTTAAATATTTGCAATATCAGATGTGTTTCCACAGTAATTTCCTCAAGCCGATTGCATTACGAAGAAAAGATGTGCTTATATGCAGAAAAGAAGCGTTTACATCTACTGATGTTATATTTGCATTATTACATAATCTTTAAAACAACTTAACGGTTTTGTTGACGCACCTTCACAAGTTTGTCTTAATGTGACAATAACTGAAACTTTCTCTAAAACACTTTCAAACTTTTCTAGAACACAAACATTTTTTGCCTCTTCTACCGCGCATAGCTGCGCGTGAGCATTTTGCACTATTTACAGAGGTTTCACTAACGACACCAAATAATTTTCTATTTTTCTATTACCTCCACTAGTCCGACGTAATTGCTCTGAATAGTTTTTAAATCTGTTTTAACCTGACTAACTTGAAATTTTGATTGACTTTCCTTGATAGCTGCAGCTTCTTTGGGACCGAATTTAAAAACTACGTTCTTAATATTGTAAAATACTTGTTCCTCGTCCGTAAAATATTTGTCTTTCTGAGTTATTATTAATAATAAAACACGCTAAATACACTTAATAACTAATAACTAATAAGAACAGTATTTATTTCCATATTTATTTAACATTTATATCATAATATCAGCCCAACGGCGATTTCTCGGTGAATGCCTCGTCTCCCCCATTTCAAGTTCTTATGTAGGTTTATACTCCTTGGAGAAGCTTCTAGACTTTTCCCGCGATATCTGGTATGTTCAGCGCATGATGACATCGCCAGATCATCACCTAGCGTATTGCGGCTGACTCACATCACAATATTATCAAAATATTTATAATAGTAAAACGCTGCCTGTAACCATGTTCCCCAACCAGGAATCAGCTGTGATGGTTCAGGAATATCTGGACACAATCTGTGAAATTGGCAAACACGTCTTGAAGATTTAAGAAACACAGCCTATGTACTTGCAATTAATACATCTGCATCTGAATAGTGTCTGCCACCAGATATAAAGTATGAATTTTCCACGCAAGATGTAACAAGTTAGCACAATCTTTTTTTAGAGACGACCTACAGAGAACATGTTTGTGGCACAGTTACTCACGTCAATTAATAGTTGGTTTGTTGGAAATTCAAACTTTTCAATGCATTTAATACTAACTCTGAAATTATTTCGTCTTAATTGTTGTACTCTTCTGCAAGCTAGTAATATTGAAGATGATAATTGATGTGGTTCCGTTGTATGTGCCGTAATATTAACAACTGTTTTTTTATAATCTGTTGTTTCGTCCACAGATAACCATAGTTTCTCACTTTGCAATTCGGATTTAATCATATGTTCAATACATTCACAGAGGGATGGTAGAAAATTTAGTAATCTTTTCCAGCTAGATAATGTTCCTTTACCGTAGCACTTCCTAAATGAACGAAATGATTTGTTGTCTACTAACTTAAACGGTACATTACACAATGTGAAGGTTACACACAAATGAAACAGAAATGTCTCGCCACTTTCGCAATTATGTATTAGACTATTTACGTGTCATTCGCTGTGAAATTTACTTGATCACATTACCGATATATCACACACTTTACTATATTTATTAATTTATGAGCTACATCGTAAAACAGTCTCTTTCTGGCTATTTGTGACATAAAATTATTATTTATCACTGTAAACAAGAGAAGTGCACTGTGACAATATATATATATATATATATATATATATATAGTAAACCTAATCAGTAGGCGATTAAAGGTCTGTATATTACTTCAAAATATATGTATTTAAAAAACTCTACATGTTTCGGCTATATACGCCTTTTTCAAGAGAATACAAAATATGAATGACAGGATATAAATGTCAAGTAATTAAGTTGCTATGGTTTAAATTATTCAAAGATACATTCTAGTAATAATAATAAATCATGCCTTAGTATTCCAAAAAATAGATAACAAGGTGTGAAAATATGTGTTGTTCGCTGCTAGCAATTTGTGTCTCCTTCTGGGTATGAACTTGTGTGTTGGTTGCTGCTGGCAGCTTGCGTCTCTCTATGGGTGTGTGGTTTTGTGTGAGAGCGTAAGTGTAGGGTTTTGTATGTCGGTGCGTTCGTGCGTGTGTTTAGTGATCGGTCGCATGAATTTAGAGAGGTCGGATAACCAGCCGTTGCGTAGGGCCGCCAACCCTTTCCCGACAACTTCTTTACAATTCCGTGCAGTACTTCGACGGTCTGACCCCCGCCCCAACGAGGCAAGGCGCAGACAGGCGAAGCGCACCCAGTACGGGGTTGCTCATCGCAACTAAGGGAACACTCTTAGTGGCTACCTCGGTCGACGATGGTCACACTTATGCCATCTTAACGTTTTCCGCCGAAGCGGGGGCATAGCACACACGTCGAACGTGTGTGTGCTGTTAACGGCAGCCTAGCCAGGTTGTCGCCCAGGACCGGTCCTAGTGGTGTGTGCATTGCGCGGCGACGAGATAGCGCCGCGTAGCATAGTTCCTCACTCTTGCTGGAAAGGCGGAATGGCACCTGACTGCCCAACGGGCAGACCCCCCTAGAGTTTTGTAGCGCATATGCTAGGCTGCAACCCAGTAGAGGACCACATCAGCAAAAAACAGAAAACAGGGATAGGCAGGGAAAAGCAAGACATGAGTTATTATTACCTATGCGCCCGTGGAGCGACTTAAGATACAAAGTTGTCGGCATTCGCTCAAAACGAGAAGGAAAACCACGAAAACCTGCTCGGACAACTAGACAGGAATCAAAACACGGAACAGTCATCATGATAAGCAAAAGTATATGATATTTAAATGATATTTAAATAACATAAGGTATATAACAAAAAAAATATAATATGATGGTAAATTGTAGATCGTTACAAAATTAAATTATAGTATATACTGCTTAGATTTTTTATATCATTTCTGTTGTTAATTGAATTTTTTTCCTGTTTAATACTGATCATTTCTTTAATTTGTCTTTTCACTGTGTGTTGTTCTTTATCAATTATCTGTGTGTTTTCAAAATCGAAATGGTGATCGCGTTGTAGTTTGTGTGTAGATAATGCAGTTTTGTCTGTTCTAGAGTATTTGTGGGCTTGTATTCTTTTGTATAAATATTGTTTCGTTTGGCCTATGTAGTAACTATCGCAATCGCGACATGGTATTTTATATACGACATGTGTTTCTCGATTTTTTTCTATTTTAGGTTTAAGTTTTGAAAATAAATGTTTATTAGTATTACTAAGTTTATATGTTGTAGCTATATCATATTTTTTTAAAGTGTGTTTAATTTTTTCCGATAGTTGTGGAACATATGGAATTGTGATATATGTTGTGTCATTGTTCAAATTTTTATTGGTGTCTGCAGTGTTGTATATTTGGTGTACTCTTTTTTTAATAGTTTGGTCTATAAGTTGTGGTGGATAATTATTATCAGTTAGGATTGTTTTAATTTTTTTGATGTTATCTTTTCTGTATTTAGTATGTGATAGTTTTACTGCCCTATCAGTCAGATTATTTATAATCATTTTATTGAATACTGTAGGAGCATTTGAGTGGTAATTCATATATCGAAAAGAAGCTGTGGGTTTATTATACCAATTTGTATAAATAGTACCCTGTCTATCATAGCTCAAAGAAATATCAAGAAAATTAATACTGTTATTAAATTCTTCTTCAATAGTGAATTTTAATTTGTTGTGAAAACTGTTGAATTTATTTAAGAGATAGTTTATTTTGTTGGTCGGAATACATGTTATGATATCATCAACGTATCTTTTGAAAAAAATGGGGTGGAAGTCTAATGAATTGATAACGTTTTGTTCTAAATGTTCCATTACTAGATTTGCAATAGGAGCAGCTAAAGGAGAGCCCATGGCAATACCAAATGTTTGACTATAAAAAGAATTTTTGTATTGAAAATATGTGTTATCGAGACAGAAGTGTATACCTCTAATAAACTCGTTTTTATTTAGTGATGTGTGTGGACTAATTTCATCCCATTTGGATTCTATATAAAACTTAGTAATACTAATAAACATTTATTTTCAAAACTTAAACCTAAAATAGAAAAAAATCGAGAAACACATGTCGTATATAAAATACCATGTAGCGATTGCGATAGTTACTACATAGGCCAAACGAAACAATATTTATACAAAAGAATACAAGCCCACAAATACTCTAGAACAGACAAAACTGCATTATCTACACACAAACTACAACGCGATCACCATTTCGATTTTGAAAACACACAGATAATTGATAAAGAACAACACACAGTGAAAAGACAAATTAAAGAAATGATCAGTATTAAACAGGAAAAAAATTCAATTAACAACAGAAATGATATAAAAAATCTAAGCAGTATATACTATAATTTAATTTTGTAACGATCTTCAATTTACCATCATATTATATTTTTTTTTGTAATATACCTTATGTTATTTAAATATCATTTAAATATCATATACTTTTGCTTATCATGATGACTGTTCCGTGTTTTGATTCCTGTCTAGTTGTCCGAGCAGGTTTTCGTGGTTTTCCTTCTCGTTTTGAGCGAATGCCGACAACTTTGTATCTTAAGTCGCTCCACGGGCGCATAGGTAATAATAACTCATGTCTTGCTTTTCCCTGCCTATCCCTGTTTTCTGTTTTTTGCTGATGTGGTCCTCTACTGGGTTGCAGCCTAGCATATGCGCTACAAAACTCTAGGGGGGTCTGCCCGTTGGGCAGTCAGGTGCCATTCCGCCTTTCCAGCAAGAGTGAGGAACCATGCTACGCGGCGCTATCTCGTCGCCGCGCAATGCACACACCACTAGGACCGGTCCTGGGCGACAACCTGGCTAGGCTGCCGTTAACAGCACACACACGTTCGACGTGTGTGCTATGCCCCCGCTTCGGCGGAAAACGTTAAGATGGCATAAGTGTGACCATCGTCGACCGAGGTAGCCACTAAGAGTGTTCCCTTAGTTGCGATGAGCAACCCCGTACTGGGTGCGCTTCGCCTGTCTGCGCCTTGCTTCGTTGGGGCGGGGGTCAGACCGTCGAAGTACTGCACGGAATTGTAAAGAAGTTGTCGGGAAAGGGTTGGCGGCCCTACGCAACGGCTGGTTATCCGACCTCTCTAAATTCATGCGACCGATCACTAAACACACGCACGAACGCACCGACATACAAAACCCTACACTTACGCTCTCACACAAAACCACACACCCATAGAGAGACGCAAGCTGCCAGCAGCAACCAACACACAAGTTCATACCCAGAAGGAGACACAAATTGCTAGCAGCGAACAACACATATTTTCACACCTTGTTATCTATTTTTTGGAATACTAAGGCATGATTTATTATTATTACTAGAATGTATCTTTGAATAATTTAAACCATAGCAACTTAATTACTTGACATTTATATCCTGTCATTCATATTTTGTATTCTCTTGAAAAAGTCGTATATAGCCGAAACACGTAGAGTTTTTTAAATACATATATTTTGAAGTAATATACAGACCTTTAATCGCCTACTGATTAGGTTTACCATATCATACCAAGGTCACGAAGTTATTATATATATATATATATATATATATTTATGCGCTAGCACGACCCGCCGGTGGGATGTTACGCGAATGGACCTCTCTATTGATTACGATATTATCTACTCTGTGAAATGAATAGAGAAATTCCTAATAATAATGGCACGTAAAAACGCGAATTTAAAGAAAATAGAAATAGCCTCGCTTTTTATGTAAATTCTACTATAATATAGAAGTAACTTCCAATGTTAATTTTAACGAGCTATTCCGGTCATCTGCAATCATTTCCGCCTCCTTTGTTACCCAACCGCCAGTAACAACTATTCACAATTTATAATATACGCAAATAAAACCAACTTGTTCAAGTGTGTGCGTAGTTAGTATGAATTTTTAATATGAAAAGAAGAAGTAAGAGCTTAAGTCGGTTTCAACATGTAGAAATCGAAAATACGCAACAAGGGAAACAAAGATATCGAGAGTGTGGATGTGCATGGAAGTATCAAACAATAGTGAGTAACAACCATCGAAAAGGTAATTATCATTTGCTAAGATATTTTATTCTGTAATACAACTTATATAACAATAACATGAAATGTATTTCTTTTAAAATACCCCTCTGATGTTATTTTACATATACGAGGGATGTTTCCAAAGTTCTGGGAATTTAGCTATATTTTTTTTATTTTGTGAATTTTCATCAATATTACAATGTAGCTTTTCAACATAATCGCCATTTAATTGAATACATTTATCCCAACGATAAATAATTTTTTTAAGCCGTCCTCAAAGAACTTTTTCGGTGTCTCCGCAATCCACCTATTTATGGCACGTTTTACGTCAATTAAACCTCAAAACGAACGAGGTTTTGTCAAATCTGGGAACAGATGGAAATCAGTTGGTACAAAATCCGGTGAATAAGGTGGATGTGGAAACAATTCCCATCGTAAATCATTCCTTACGGTGTGCGGTCTTGCATTATCCTGTTGTAATAACGGACGCTTATGCAACTTCCCAGGCCGTTTTCTGATAAGTGCCTGCCGCAGAGATCCGGATAATAAGTTCGAATAATATTCTGCATTAATTGTAGTACCTTTCGCCAGATAATCCATAAAAATAATTCCTTCGCAATCCCAAAATACAGTAAGCATTACCTTTCCAAAAGACGAAACTGCATGCGCATTAAGTGGAGGCCTTTCTTCGGATTTACGCCATTCTTCGGATTAACTTTTGATCTCAGTATTGAAATAAGGAATTCACATTCCGTAAGTGGTTATTATCCTTTACCAAAATTCATCACCGTAACGTGCTAACAGCTCTTGAAGTTGACAAGTATCAGACCTATTGGTTTCTGTTTCGGTTCCAATAGCCTTAGCTCCCAGCGGGCTGAAACCTTGCTTACGCCCAAACAATCATCTAAGATCTCATGAACTTGTCGTGTACCTATTCCTAGACGGATGTACACTAATTTGAGAAATAGTCAGTCTGTCTGTCGTCTTTCAGTAGGTTCTCCACGGCAGTAATGTTTCTTCCATTTACCGACGCGCTCGAGCGACCACTGCGTGGATCGTCTTCTAATGATGTTCTATCACCTTTAAAACGATCGATCCTCCGATATACAATACTTTTAGATTCTGCAGACTCACCAAAAACTCCTTGCAGACGTTTAATAATTTCTGAAGGTTCCACATCCTCTTTCCACAAAAAAGAAAATTATTGCTCTGTGAGATTTAGCCGCGTCTACCATGGTTACAGAAACAATGCTATGATAATGCGTCTATATCGGTCGAACAACTGAATCAGACTGAACGATATTGCACTGGATAGCTGCATAAACATGTCAAGTCTTGTCTATTACCAATAACATTGCCTATAAGTTCTGCATAATTTAATTAGAGCACAATTCCTAGAACTTTGGAAACATCCCTCGTACAAACGTACATGTGGATATGGATGGACAGTAATAGGATTTGAAATAGGTAAAATAAAATTAAATCAATTGAATGTACTACTATCACTGCAATCATTAAATGCATTAAATGAATCTATAATTGCATTTGTTTGAAACGTACATGTTTAAATCTACATGTAACGATTTCAGCAATACATATCACATTTTCCGTCATTACCGAAGCATTGCGTAAAAAGAACTGAAAAACTAGTAAACTAATAGATTTTATTTGCAGACAATTTAAAAAAAATTTAAGCCCCTGTCATAATACTAATACAATACACTCCGCTTCATATGATTAGTTTGGGACGGGACTGCTTTGATAATAAAAACAATATACAATAAATAAAAACATAATTACATATATCTTTATAAAAGCTTTTTACTAGAAGAAATATACTATACAAACTTTATAAAGGTCAAATTTGAACAAAAACATAATGTCTATATGCTGTGAGTTTTTAGCTCAATATGATTTAATCTTAATATATATATAATGTATAAAACAAAGACGGGTTAGTTACACCATTTATAACTCAAGAACGGCTAGACAGATTTTAAGGATCTCTGATTTGTTGAATTCGTCTCCGCCCCGAATAGCAGAATAATTATTAAAATATCGGAAAAATTCACGGAAAAAAAATTGTACAGAAAATTAATTTTTAAATAAATTAGGTTAGGAATTCCGCCATCTTCCGCAATTCACAACTTACGTCACACACGCTTATAGCTTATATGTAATAATTGATGTCCATTGCAAATCAGTGACATAAAAGTGTAATTTTTTTTGTTTCATATTGGTCTGTGATTTGTTTTGAAAAAAGTATATAAAGGTTACCGGTCGATTTGTTTATTTTGTGCGAGTGTTATTAATAAATCTTAATGTGCGAGTATTCACAACAGAAGGAAGTGTATGATACAACGAAGGCAATTGATGACAGAAATGGTGGCTTATTTTTCGTGGATGCCCCCGGTGGAACTGGGAAGACATTCCTCATGTCATTGATTTAGCCACTATTCGTGCGAGATCCGACATTGCGGTAGCAGTTGATTCTTCTCGAATACCGGCCATATTGTTAGAATGATGCCGTATGGCTCATTCAGATTTCAAATTGACGTTAAATCTTCAAACTACTGCACAACTGACCTGTAACATCGCAAAACACTCCGCAATGGCCAAAGTTTTAGTAGCATCTAAAATCATCATCTGAGACGAATGCACAATGGCGTACACACGCGTATTGGAAGCACTTGACAGAACATTGCAAGATCTGCGCAATGACTCGAGGTGTTTTGGAGGCGCAATGATTTTACTGTCTGGCGATTTCCGCCAAACACTGCCAGTCATTCCAAAATCGACTGCTGCCGATGAAATAAACGCTTGCCTCAAATCATCGAATCTGTGGGGCTATGTGAAGAAACTTCAGCTGACAGCAAACACGAGAGTTGCATTGCTGAACCATCCATTTGCTGAAGATTTCTCCAAGCAATTGCTGGCTATAGGTAATGGTCGTGTTCCTGTCGACGAATCGAGCGGATTGATTTCATTTCCTCCGAATTTTTGCAATTTCGTCTCATTAAAAGACGAGCTCATCAACAAAGTATTCCTGAACGTCATTGCTAACCACAAAAACAACAAATGGTTGAGTGAGCGAGCAATGATGACGTAAACTTGGTAATTCAGAATCAAATCGTTGGTACTCTACATTCATTCAAGTCTATTGACTGTGTAACAAATTAAGACGCAGCTACCAACAATCCAACTGAATTTTTAAATTCCTTGGATGTGTCTGGCTTACCACCGCATAATTTACAACTGAAGGTTGGCTCGGTAGTCATCATGCTTCGAAATCTAAACCAACCAAAACTATGCAATGGAACGCGTTTGGTGATAAGAAAACTAATGATCAATGTGATTCATGCGACGATACTCAAAGGAAAATTCAAAGGTGAGGAAGTTCTCATTCCGAGGATTCCAATGATCCTAACCGATATGCCCTTTGAGTTTAAACGAATTCAATTTCGGGTTCGTCTTGCATGCGCCATGGCGATGAACAAATCACAAGGCCAATCCTTGAGTGTTTGTGGTCTGAATCTAGACATTGCATGTTTTTTTTCATGGTCAATTGTCCGTGGCATGTTCACGTGTCATATTTGTTCTTGCGCCTGATAACACGTATATAAACGAAAAATGTCATATCACAAGATCCTTCACTGAAGAGAATCGATCTGAGTGCAACCCATGCAGCAAAATACATAGCTTCAATAAAGCAAATGCTTGATTTTGTACTTTTATTGAATTTTTATTTTTTTTTATATATATTATCCTAATAAACTTTTGAACTTAATTAATTTTTTGTATTCATTTTATTACGTTAATAAAATCCTAAATTAAGTTTAGCTAAAAGTTAACACGACATTTATTGACAGCTAGTATAAAATAAATGATTGTGTGTGCAGTTACTCAAGCATATTTTTATTTAGATTCTGTATAACGTTTGGGTATCTTAGGACGATCTCTTCGGTTCTACGTAACTAGACCTAGCGTCCAAAGTAAATGTAAAGAAATAATACAACAAGAGGCAAATTGTTAATAATTCTTTTATTGTTTGTATGTTCACATCTCATTTTGTTTTTACTTAAAATATCTCATTCCCAACTTAAAGATTTAAATTATCAATAAAAATTTGTTTACAAACTTTACTTATGAACAACACACGTATAGTTTTGGAGTCTTTGAACTTGGATTCTATTTAATCTCTCAAACTATCACGTTTAAGTATTTCACTTACAAAAGGTAGTATTTGCCCTCCTAATGTTAAGCTTAGTACTCAAAGTGTACCTCTATTTTGAATTATAGATTTATGGCTTCTACTGACATTTATTTTAAATTCGAGTGTGCTATTCAGCGTCTATTTAAGTGAAAGTCTATTTCCTACAGAATAGTATGGCTATCTTCACACTGTATATTTTATTAGCACATATTTTAGCACAGATATTTCGAAATTTCTCGTGGAAACCTACTTCCTACTCATTTATCTCGAATACCTGGCATACGATACACTTCCATCATATATTTATTATTATTACTTCAAGATATATGCGTGTTAAGATGATTTGTTTAAGCTTTATGGACTACAATTATATCGTGCGTAAAGCCTTACTTACTCTAAACTAAGTTCCTTATCTGTTCTATCAAATTCTTCTTGTATAATTTTTACAATGATAATCGATATAATAACAATACTAATTGCGCTGAATATATCTTTCACTCTATTGCTTCAGTTTACATAAATTGCTAACGTCTATTAACTCAAAAACTGAACATAGAAAACTACTAAGTTTGGAATAATGACAATAATGCAAAATGCAAATATGAATCTCCAATAATGAATCTCTAATTAATCAATCTATGATGAATCTCTCAATTCTGCTGCGTCTAGGTGCCGTGTCTTGTGATTCTTGGAATATCTTTCCCACTCAGCAGAATTTATTTCTATTTTTGTCTAGTTTCAAGTTTATTTTACATTTTGACCCCTATATATGCCTATCTATTATAGGTAGTTACGTTTTTTCTATCATTGTGCACAATCTTTTTGGCTATATACTTTCTCTTTTATTTCGTATCTTATCTTGAAAATTTTTCAGGTAAATCTGCCTGCCTCCTCTCTAGATCCTCGTGGTATTTTTCCTTTTCTTTCTTTCTCCTTAGTTTCTCGTGTTGGTTTTTCTCGCCCCTTTAATTTCAATTTGTATGTCTTCCTGATTGTATCTTTTATTATTGGGCATTCGCATTCTAATATACTTTTGATTTTGACACTTTGCCTTTGTTTACATTTTAAACATTGATGTTTTTAATTGTATTATTTTTATATTACAATGTTCCGTTTGCATTCGTTATTAATGTTTTTATATTGCACTGTTCCTGTTCTTGATGATGGCTTATTTATTTGATTTTCCTATTTCAAAATGCCTTTGATATCTCATGCTTATATGTCCCTTTGGAATGTTGTTTATAAAATACAGTATGAATATATACACTACTGAATTGAAAAATATTTATTGCTCACTTAATTTAACAAAATTGACGAAATTAATATCTATTATAATGACGAATGATATGCTGTATATGCTCACCATTTTGTTGGACGCACAACTCAAGGCGCTGTTAGAGATTTCGTACCATGTTTTCAAATGTAGCTTATTGCAAAGTTCTGAAGAAACGAATAATTGCCATTCTTAATTCCGAAATTGGTAGTGGATGGATCGTTTTGAAAAATTACTGTTTTCATCATGCCCCAGATGTATGCATCGGGGTGAGTAAGGTCCGGGCTATGTGAAAGATAATTAAAGTCTGTTTTTCGGGAAATGTCACCAAAATGATTCCTAATCATTCTCAACGATTGACCAGCGGTGTGACTCGTCGAACCGTCTTGCTGAAACCACTGTCGATACAACAACAGATTTCTTGATCTACAGAATCGTCTGAGGTCCTCTATAAAAGATATCAGAACTTGCTGCTGTGATACCTTCCATTGTTGACGGTGGCAGATCGCCCTTCATGATCAGTTATGAGATAATCCCATTTCCAGAAACTGTACACCATACGGTCGCTCTTTGTTCATGAAGTGGTTTCAATGATTCCTCAGGAGGACTAAACTCAATGCTTCTAAAACCCTGTTAATATGTTCTCTTGATGGGTTGATATCTTGTATGGCTTATATTTTAATTCTTTCAGAGTTTGTACACCGAACTGTACGATACTCCAAAATGCCTCGCTACATCTAAAAGTCATCCTACGAATCGTACTTCTACATAACACAGAATATTCAGCTTCATGTGTTCTGTTAACACGTGACACGTGGTTTTATTTTATTTGTGTGTGGGAATTTAGAAAACAACCATCTCCTTTAAATTTGTTAAAAATATTTAAAATTGATTTCGCACAAGGTATAGGCCTGTCAGGATAATTAACGGAAAACATGTCTCTGACTGACCTTAAACTATTATTCTTCTGATACCACATTATCATTGCTACCTTTTTATCTTTGTTATACTTATTCATGATTTAAATAAATTATCTTTTCAATAAAATGTACTTAATTTAAGATTCATGTATGAATAAAACTTCAGAAATATTTCACATCAAAAATGTATCTTTTCTCTCCATGGCAAACTAATTTAGGAATTAAAATGTAGATAAATCTGTTGTATAACTGGTTGCCCACTATTCCGCTAATACATTGGTAATTTTCTGTTTATAGTACAGATAGGAAAAATGTATGTGTAATAATAAACAATGAAGCCGGTATGCCGGATGAATGTGTGTGATTGTGATTAGCCTTAATTACCATATAATGATCGTGTCTATAATGCATGTAGTTAAATATTCAATTTGTGTGTTTATTAGGTTTTGTTTTTTATAATTTGCTTTTTTGATTTCTATAATTTCTAAATAGTTTAATTTTTTACTTTTATTAACATTATATAACAGTTTGCAGCTGTCCATATCGGAGAAGCGGAGATTGTCAAATCCCGTATTTTTTATTACTTGAATAATTAACTTTTTATGTTCGTTTAATTTAGTATTTATATTTCTACCACTTTATTCCATATTAATATCATCACTGTCTTTGCAGCTGATTTGGTACATACCGGATTTTTCTAAATTTGTAATTTTATCTTTGCTATTGCTTAACATGGTGCTTAAATTATTTTTATTGTCATTTTTAAGCCTGTTATGCCCAAGATTTTGTTAATTTCTTTGTGAACTGTGGGTATGTAATGTACTAAATGGCTTTATGTTGTATCTACTTCTTTTATTATGGGATAAAAGTACATCTGTTGCTTTTTTGTTAATTTTTTATTATTTAATCTATTATTTTTGGGTTATCACCGTTGTTTTGTGCTATAGTTTTAATTATATTTATTTCTTTGTTATATTTTTGTTTATTTAGAAGGATATTAGTTAATTATTTAAACAATATTTCACCAGGAATCGACTAAGCTAGACTATCCATTAACAAGATAAAAACATTTAATTATGACTGCGAGAATCAATCATTTTTAGGTAATTTATTCACTATATTGTACTACTATTATGTATTATCTAATTATTATTATTATTAATAGTAAATATATATATATATAGGTATATTATATATATATATATATATATATATATATATATACATATATATATATATAAAATATATAAATATATTTATATTATTTATAGTTGCAATATTAATTTTCTTCTTGATTTTAAAAAGTCAATATATATTATCAAAAGTAAATTGCATGACAAGATATAAATTGTAAATAAAAAGCCTATTTTTAATAACCTTCTAACATATTTTCCCAAAAAAGAAAAACAGCTTTTAATGCATCAAAGCTCGAACTTTAGCAATTTATCAAGACTATGGCCATCTGCAGCCTAACAGCCGAATATTCAAGTCAAACCCTGTATTATATACTTTTGAATTGACAAATCTTGTTTTATATAAATACAGAAATTATATTATATTAGCACAAATAACACTCTATTTTATCAAATAATACTGATAAACGTATTAGTAAGTTGAAGTAATCTATACAATATATTACAATTAGATAATGATAGTAGCGTAATTTGTACATCTTCTAATAGATGGCGCTTTAAAAAAAAAAAAATTAAAACATTATTTTTATGAATTTATATCCCAAAGTATTTGTATATAATTTGTAAGAACAACGAAATATATACATATACATTGTAATTACATTAAGCAAAAATTAAAATCGCCACTTAATGAAAGTCCATATAGTTTGTAGTCTACATATTCGTGTTTGCCTTCATAAAAAAAACAAGAAACTGGTTGCTCAATATTAATAAAACACCCACGTTCTCAAAACAAAGAAAAATGAGTATATTACCCGGATCACGTCATTTATATTATTGGATTTGACATCATTTAACTGTAAAACAACTAAACACAAAGATTTCAATGATTGAAAAATCATTACATTCAGATATTGCTTTAGTTTAATTTGAAAGGATATACATAAATAAAACTAAATTTTAATAAATCAACAATTTTCTTTACTTTAAACAAATTATGAGAATGTATTACTTTATCACAAATTTGTTTATAAAAAATTTTGAATATATAGAATTTTAAGAATAAATATTTTGAAGTAAAGATATATACAAATCGTAGTTAAACATATCAGTACAAATTATAAATTGTCATATAATTTAAACTTGACCAGAAATTCTATAAAATTTAATATTTTAAATGCCATAATTCTATATTATTACAAATTACGAAGTGAATATGCACCACGTTTCAGTGCCAAAAATATTATAAATTACGATTACAAGAAGGTTTGTGTGCCTCACATTGGATGCGTGAAAAATATTACAAATTCAAGATAATTCTCAGGGTTTATATGAGATCTTTTAAAAATTTACATGAATTTCCAAAACTAAAACTATTTTTTAATACTTACTTTTCAATACAAATTAACTTATTAATATTTCAATTTTTTACAAAATGTATTATATATATATATACGAGGACGACTCGTAAAGTAAGTTCCGTTTGGTTATTTAAAAAAACACCAAAACCTGAAGAGGTTTTTATTATATACAACTTAAAGCTACCACTTTCAGCTATTTTTCTACATAGTTGCCATTAGGATTAAGACATTTGTCATAGCGATGAACCAATCCAAAATTATAATTAACTTCAATCACTATCTAATAAATCATTTTCCCTATCTCTATTCCAATAGCAATGACGAAAGGTACTAGAAGGTCATCCATTAATCCATCTAATTTACACGTTTCTATTTCTCTTTTTAATACACTTTTTCCATTTTTCGATTGGAATATTTTCAATAGCAGTCAAAAATCGCTCACGCACATCTGTTTAAAAGTTGTGTTTTTAGAAGCAATATTTGTGCCCATATCAGTTGTATTGCATTTAATTCGCAATGGTATCATGGCAACTTCCGATACGGTCATTTGTAGTTTGTAATGGGTGTTGTTTAGAAACCAATCAAAATGCACAATTTTTTGCGGTTAATTTAAAGCGCTCCTCCTATTTTTGAATCGAACTATAAAACAATTTATTTGTCTATATATTAAAATATATATCTTTGAATACTTCTTCCACATATATACAATATTAGTAGTGTATAGTAGCCATGAAAACAATGGATGAATGATATATATTGGTAATGTCTTCATACAAGAAATCGCGGTCTAATGTTCAAGTAGTAACGAGAAAATGATCTTACTTTCTTCATCAGTAATTCTCTTTACTGACGAATTATATTGTTTTATCGGCATTTTTCAGTACTACCACAAATTTAAAAACAAAATAAAATTATATAGAAATAATTCCATTCAAATAGAGATTAAAACCAGCTATCTATCCCATTGGACACGCTACATAAAACTAATTTTACTTTTAAAAGAAATCTAACGTTCAAACTAGTTTCAATCACATTTAATTAATGCAGCATAGGCTATCGAGATATTCGACGTAAAGGTTATTATTGATATTCACAAAAAAAAACGTAATGAAAACACCACATGTGGCATAAGTTTTGATATGATAATATCAACATTTACTATTTTTGTGAATAGGAACTTATATTGAACGTACCAATGTTTAGGAATTTCGTCGATTTTTTTGCAGGTGAATTAACTTGAATTACAGCTGTATTTCAATAAATATTGAATAAACGACGATATAGACCGACTTTAACTACATTTTCGCCCTAAAAATTTGAACATTTTTGACGAATTCCAAAGAAATGTCTTTTTTGATTTTCAGCTAGACATTTATACGTATTCTTCAGATTAGCATAGCTTAGGTGCTATTCAGCGGTAACCCTGTATAATATTATATATTAATAATAATATTTTTGTACTTTTAAATACTACGCCCTTGTTTAAGTTCAAAAACATGACCTTCTTCAATTCATGTTTTCATAAATTTCAATTTTTTGGTCAAGGATGCTAAGGCCTTGCTAAATTTTTAGGTAAATTAAGCAACGCTTGAAAAAAATAAATATTTTGGCTTTTCGTTCATTTTTTGTATTCCTTTCGTATATTTTTTATTGTTTAAATCATGAATGAATAAATACGAAGTGTTAAAATCATCTTGGCATCTAGCAAGACATACTCACAAAGTTTAATTAAAAAAATTTGTTCATGGAAAAATTGCAGAACTGAATTTTATAGCATTATGGTATGCAAAAAATAAAGAGTATAACATCCTTAGTTTTCTAGTGTTACTTTAATGTATCTACAATAATTGACCAAGAAAGAAAAATATTAATTCAAAATGAAAACATTGTCATGCTCTTAAACTTAAAAAAAATTGTAAAATCTAAAAATGTACAGTGTTACATTTAAAATGAATTGAATTTTAAGTAAATTTGATAAAACCGGAAGGACTACAAAGTTCCAATATGAATAAAACAATTACAAATACAGACTACATGTAACATTCTAAATGTTATTTAAACAATTAAGTACATAAAAGAAATAAGAAATTGTACCTATAACGTATTACACCCGAGATAATATGAAGATAATAAACTTTATTTTTAAATTCTAGAGTAATGACATTAAAAGATTAAATAATATATTGCTTTAACATGCTCCTATTGAATAGATATGAATCGGTGTATATAAATATTTGGATTCCAAAAAAATTAATATTTCAGAAGCTTTGTCGTAAATAATGGAGAAGTTTCCAACTTAATCAATTTCTAGTAAAATTAAATATCTATTTACAAGTTGTTAGATGAAACCGCGGTTATAAGATTGCATTATCCATGCATGAATGTCGGTCTCAAGTAAAGGCGAATTAGTT
This sequence comes from Melolontha melolontha, assembly GCA_935421215.2. Classification (NCBI taxonomy): domain Eukaryota; kingdom Metazoa; phylum Arthropoda; class Insecta; order Coleoptera; family Scarabaeidae; genus Melolontha; species Melolontha melolontha. The sequence continues at coordinate 43,237,819 of OW285239.1, read as the reverse complement.
AAGATAATATTACTTAATTACATAAAGCATTTGATAGTTCATGTTTAAATTAGATTACAGTTTTTGTTGTAATTATAAAACATCATCTTTTTGTTTTGTGTGTCAAAATGATTATTGATTATTCTCTTTGGGGTTCTTATTGAATTCGAGTCTTGTTTATATTTTTTAAAACTATGAAATACTATACAAGCGAGGTGAGTATTTATATACGAGGCTAGGCCAAAAAGTAATGCAACACACGATTGTACAGCGCGGACGAAATGACCTCCAGAAACGCGCCAGGAGGATTGTGGAAGCGACATCCCCCCTCTATACGCATACGCAGGTTTGAGGTCGTTGAATTCATCCAGTTGATCCAGTGTATTTTGAAAAGCAGAAGTATGGAGACGTGTTCTAGTGCTATGTCAATGCGAGTTCGTGTTGTGATCGAATTTTTGACTGCTGATAAGGGTGACTCCTAGTAAAATGCGTTTAAAGGATCGTCGTTTAAAGGATATTTATGGTGATGATGCTGTTGATAGGTCTACTCTAAATCTATTGATAATAAAATTTCGTGATTGCGAGTCCGGAAAACCCAAAATTGTTGATAAAACACGCAGCGGACGTTCGATCACTGCCACAAACGATAAACATCGCAAACTCGTCGACGTTTTGATTCAAAATGACCGGCGAATCACTCAGAAGCGTATCGCAAACCATATTGGAATATCCAAGGAACGTGTCGGCTTCATTATTGAACAATTGGGATGTCGTAAAATCTGTGCACGGTGGGTACCACGCCGTCTCACCCGTCTACCCCGCAAGCCCTTATGATGCGAAGGGCCCAGAACCAAACAAATTTATAATTTGCCAAAAATATTACTTCAGTAATATTAAACCGGTTAAATGAAACGGGGCTAGATATCCATAATTGCAGATGATGCACATGTTATGGGCGGTATATGTCTACTCTGGTGTTCAAAAGACGATATTGAACCAACTGCAACACATATACACTGTGCCGTGCATAGCTTGAATCTAGTTATTAATGATGCAGTCAAAGGTATTACAGAGCTTGAAACATTCTTTTATACTTTAGGGAAAATTCCAAATGTATGGCAAGTTTATCAATTCGATTGAAGAGTCTTAATCCCACTAGATGGTCTGACAGGTTACAGTCTCACTGCTGTAAGATATCAATTCATAGATATTGTCAAGGCTCTTAACAAAATAATAATAATAACATCCAATAAAAAAGACAAGCGAGATGAAGCAACAATTATACTAAAGAACATCGAAAACTTTAAATTTGTCTTTTTCTGTTTTCTTAATGATATATTACAAAAAATAAATATGTTGTCAAAAGCAATGCAAAACTAAAAAACAAATGTTGTTAATTCTTTATGTATTCTTTTGGAAGAAACAATTAAATTCTTCCTGGAAGCAAGCGAAAAATACTATACAATTAAAGCTATCAGAATTGCACAGAAATGGAATATTTCTCCTCAAATTGCGGAAAAAAGTCAATCAAAAATAAATTCCCATTTTGATGAGCTCTGGTCTGATCATAGGTTTGCAAACGCAGAGAATAAATTTAAAGTTAATATATTTTATGCTACTTTAGATATTATAAACTCGTAAACGTATAAATAAGGAAATCGTTCAGATCTTTAAAACATATAAATGAAAATAGTATATTGATCTACAAGTTTAAAAAAGTGATAGTTTTCCAGTGAGTGTAAATGTTTGAATTCACAAGTGAGCGCAGCTCACGAATGCATCAAATTTACATGAACATAGAAATTCAGTTTTCTAACGTAACTACACTATTTTTTCGTGTAGTTGACGAAAATAACGCTAATTTAAAAAAAAATTAAATTATGACCGTGTCGAAAAATAATATGTTATCGATGTATATCGAGCATTTGTTGACATAGTAACAAAACATTGAGCAAGAAAATAATTTGTGAAAAAACACTCATCTAGAATGAGTCAATCAAACGAGAATAATGAAGAAATTTTACAATCGGTATCAGAAGCAGAGTTAAGTTTAATATCTTAAAAAGTCCAAAGCAAAGTACAAAACAACTTACCAACAGTTATGTGACTGGAGAAATGAAAAAAATGTGAAGCGGGCAAATGAAGATATTCTAATTGCGTACTTTTTTGAGAAGCTTTGTTTTATTTATAAGATTTATTAGCATTAATTTTTAAATATTCTTAGGTAAACTCTTAAAGCTTCAATACTCAATACAGGGTACTCGATGCTTAGAAGTACTCTACAAATATATGAAACATCTGGCTGACCTGAAACGTCAAAATGACGGTTATATGACAAAAAAATCGAGAGTTTTATCATCGATAGATAGTGTGAAGAAGTTTTCAGAAAAATCTCCTCATGTCATTTTTTGCTTATGAAGGTACTGTTGGTAATTGCGTTGCACGGAGCCTGTCGGGTCGAAGAATTACGTTTACGAAAAGTGTATGATGTAGAAGCTTACGGGCATATTTTGGTCAGACATCACATGACACGAAAACAAACGAATCTTTACAGTAATATCGGAAGAGAGAATAAACTTAATTGAGCTTTACAGAAAGTACTTGAATTCGAGACCCAAAAATGTGGATCATCGCAGACTATTTATATTTCATAGACAGGCCAACCAATTGGTATAAACAACTTCTACAATTTACCAAATAAAATTGCTGCGTACTTAGGGCCATCGGAGTCAAACAGCTTCACAGGCCATTGTTTTCGAAGAACATCAGCAACCTTTTTGGCCGACATCCAAGTTTTGAAAAGGCACGGCGGCTGGCGTAATAGTGCTGTTGCAGAAGCCTATGTCGAAAATAAAGTAAAAATTTAAAAAAATGTTTTGATAGTTCAACTGAAGGGCAATCTTCGACCTCTGAAACGTCAACATCAACAGTAGCGGCAAGCGAAGCAATACACTCTAATTTGTCAGTGTCAGCGTTTCGGTCAGTTTCCTCACCTTCTCGTGTAATATTTAATAATTTAACTTAAATTAATTTAATTTAAATTGTTCATTTACAATTTACGCTAATAAATAAAATTAATGAAAAAAAGTGTTGCTAACTGAAATCGCGAAGAAAAGTATTGCTAATGAGAAAAGTCCCACTTTTCTTCACGATTTTTATTAAACCATATGTCACCCTTCTATCAACTACACGAAAAATTTAATTTTCATAACCCTTCTAGTTTTTGGAAGCTAACACCAGACCAAATTCTTAAGAAAGGATCAAATCATTTTATAAAAATGATTTTTCTGCATCCCTAGGTCTAGAATTTGTTACTATAAGAAACAATAGTTTAATTTGTCAGGATATTGAAAAATTTAAAGAAATAGGTTGTTTTTAAAAGTACCTCCTAGCAGAAAATGAAACAATTGCGTCAAGTTTGCTCAACACTATTCAGGCATTAATTTTATACCTAACGATACCTGTAGCTTTGGAAGTAGTGAAAGATCATCTTTTTCAAAGCTAAAGATAATTAAAATCTATCATAGAAACAAGATCTCGCAAGAAAGATTGCTAACTATGTCTTTACTCGCTATTGAGAATAATTTGACAAGAGAGAGACATGAATATTTGCCAAGCAATAAATGTATTTTTCGAGCAAAAATCCACACAATGTGTACGCTTTTCTTCACATTCTAGCATTGTTATTTGAATAACTTTTTATTCTTATACAGGGTTCCCCATATTAGATTACCCATTTTGTATTTCGAATAAAATCTTTTTAAGTAGAGTAAAAAAATCTTTGTACAAGTAATTTTCTTGGATTTATAATTAACTTAAACTTTTCTTCGTTATTTAAAAATCATGTCTTCTAAATGCCCTCGAATACAATTTTCAATTCTGAATGCAAAATTGTCCATCCGGTGAAGCAAATCTCCATCTATTCCTGTGATTTCTTCTCGAATGCGGTCTTTTAGTTCCTCAATTGTTGCAGGACGACTTGCATTGACCTTTGTTTTCAAAGCCCCCATAGAAAACAATCGGTTGCCGTTAAGTCGGGGGACCTAGGTGGCCAAGGTAAATTTTAAAATCGCGAAATTATACGGCCGTTAAAAAATTCTCACAGAATCCTCATGAAGTTTCTGACTGTGTGAGTTGTTGCTTCATCTTGTTGGAATAACAGAGCATCATTTAATAATCTCCGTCTAATCAATTCTGGGATGAGAAACGTTTGTAACATGCCTATGTAATGCTCGGAATTGACTGTTACAAAAGGGTTATTTTCATCCTCAAAAAAATAAGAACCAATGATACCAAATGATCCTACGCCACACCAAACAAGGACCTTTGGACAATGGAGATTCTTTGCAAACAATTTGCGAAGATTTACAGCTCCCCAATATCTAAAATTTTGTTTGTTAACAACGCCATCCAAATTAAAACTTGCTTCGTCGGTCGTTAACAAATTGTGTATTGATTCTCGATAGCGATTTAAAGATTCTTGACAAAATGTTAACCTCACTTCCTTATCTCGATGGCTAAGGTTCTGTGCCATTTGGTATTTGTACGGATGAAATTTTAAGTCGTTGTGAAGGATTCCCTTGGATATTCGTAGAGCAATTGATTGCAGATTAGCAGATCTGGTAGGACTTCTCGTGAAAGCAGCTCTCACTCGTTCAATATTTGCAAGCGCTCGAACCGTTCTTCGACGTCCAGGTTTGTTAATGTTCTGCATGGGTTTTACAGAACCATTGACGAAAGCATGCCATAACAGTTTTGCTACCTCTATTATTATCACCGAACTACCGTCGAAATGCACGCCGAACTTCTTCTACTGGACCAGTTCTTATGTAAATTTCCACGCAAAATACACGTTGTTATACTGAATAATCTATACTACTGAAAATTTTTTAAAAATTTGACACAAATTGTAGCACTTTGTTTGTACCACTGACGCGAGTTTATGTCTTAGTATTATTCGATTCGTTTGAGATAGACGCCTACTCGATAAAATGTAATCCCGAAACCTACTGAACTTGACCTATTAAAGAAAAAATAATTACATATCTTGTAGATTTAAATCGCATATCAATGGGTAATCTAATATGTGGCACCTGTATATAAGATGCCTATCTGTATACCTTTAAGGCGATACTTACTTTTTTATGTTTATGTTGCTTTAAACTTTATAAGTATGATTCAATTTTCATTAGATTTTATATTTTTACTTTCTACAATACAATATCTGTTTATATTTTAATGTTAAGTTTACTCTGTAGATACAGCTATCTGTAGTAAACGCGGAAACACCAGTAATAATCGATTGGGTTGAGTTGGGCGTCACGGGAGGTGCCAATATTTATAGTTACGCCACTGGTATCTACCAATAATAACAATCATAAATAAGTGATTTATTCAAACAGTTTCAAACATGTAATGAAACGATACTAATTTTTACACTTTCATCTACTGTAACACTTAAACTTTGATAATTTTTGATTTGATGCAACTTGACGCATTTAAATTACGGCAATTAACTGCGTGTTAAGATATGATTTCAATTCGGTACGTACATACACCAATTAATTCTAAGATTAATTCATCGCAGTATCCGAACAAACAATTCCGATTCTCTTGGGTTAACCTTGCGTTAATTGCGATTACTTATTCGAGATTTCCTAACAATTACTCAGATTGTCCTTGTATGGTTCCCACTAGAAAGAAAAAACTTATACGAGAAAATAGTTATGTTGTATACGTATATACAGATACAGCATATATAAAGAGAATTTATTTTGAATAACGTTAAAGTGCTTTATCAGTTGGGAAAGTGAGAATATTCTATTCGTCACTCGCGCAGGAAGTTTTGAGTTCTGATGTTCCGATTTATGTGTGTATGCAGCGTTTCTTGAAAGAATTCCATTCTTTCTTATTCTCCGGTATAGTCACAGTAGATACATACTAGTGGTGATCTTATACCTAACATTCCAAAGATGAAATCGAAAGTTAAGGTGCACGGATACAATGTAGAAGCTTTGAAAAGTAGTTCCTTTAATTTCTTGGAAAATGAAAGATATCACACTGTTGTCGAAAGAGGACATGTAAATGAAAATTTTGAGAACGGCACTGGTAAGTGTTGGTTGCATTAATTAATAATCTTGTTTGAATGTGCACATGCAAATTAGACGATTAAAATTTATAATCATGTCTATAAATAGTTGAATGTGAATGATAATGATAATTAATAAAGCGACGTGCATATAAAAAAAGTCGTTGCTATATTATCTAAATGTAGTAATACAGAGGTACATGTCTGCTTTCATTAAATTTAGAATTCGGGGCTTTAATATGTACTTAATATGTTTATGACCATTTATGATTATGAATATATAAGCTGCAGTCTCTACAAAAAAAAATTGTTAGACATTCTAGTGAATGCATAAAAGTTATATCATTCTATAATCTATATCCGGCATAGTCACATTTCTTTTAGAAAAACAACAAAATTTCAGCAAACACCATTTATTTTACAAATTAATCTCAAATATTCTAATTTATTTCTTTCCTTTTACTTTATAGTTGCTCAGTTAGCCATATCATAAAATATTTTGTTATAACAAGAAATTTTACTAATAATAACACACATTTCGGGCTTGCCATTTTTTAACTGTTTCTTAGGAATTTTTAGGTGTAAAATTCAAAACAACTCAGATTTAGTCCATCAGATCTAGTTTTTGAGGTACGCTATATTGACCTGTTTTAGAAAAAAACATCTTTTTTTTTAATTCATATACATTTCAAGTTATTATAAGTATTAGTAGTTGCGACAAAGCCTCATGAAAAAACAAAGAATACAAATTAAGGTACTTAATTCACAAAGTAGATAAATATATTGTAAAATATTTTTCTTTCTAGATTCTTTTAAATAAAACTAACGGTAATATAAAACACTACCTTAATAATATAACACACTAAATACACTTAATAACTAGTAATAACAAGATTTATTTCAATATTTATTTAACATTTATCTCACAATATTAACCCACTATAGCTCACCCCTCAACGCTATGATTAAAGCAGTAGCCTTCTCGACTAAATGATCATGCGTTTGCTTCTGCGGCTACTTCGAATTGCGTCAGGTAAATCGCCCATGACGTTTTTCCATCAAAGGTTGGTGGTTTGATTCTGGTTTTTGAGATAGCCACTGCTGCTTCTTTTATTTCAATTAGCCGAGGTATAGCTTCCTTGTTGGCCTACTGGACGTCAGAATGACTCATGGTCGCAGGTAATTTCATTTGAGCCATCAGTTCTTCTAAAAGTCTAGAATGTTCTTCTAAAAGTGTAGACTTTTCTTTTCAAAGTTTAGAATTTTCTCCAATTTTCCCCTCCATGGCAATAAAAACTTCTTCTTTTAATGCTTCTGAGTTTTCTATTAATCGCTTTTCTAGAACTTTCTCCAAAACCCTCGAACTTTCTAAATTCTTCTGTTCCATTATTTCCAGAGTCTGTCCCATTTGTTCTAGACTTTTCTCGAAAGTTCTAGAATTTTCCAATAGTTTCTTTTCCAGATTTTTCTCGAGGATTCTAGAGGTATTCCAGTATTGCTTTTAACGTATTTATTAACAGAAATAGAAGTGAATACAAAATAAAAGGTAAGTTACTCTTTAAGAGTATGCCATTACAATACTATTGTGTTTTAATTACAATACATAACTGTCCTATTACAGAACTACCACTATTTGATAGTTACTAGATGACAATGGCGCGTGAATTCAAAAGTTTTCTCATTTTAAACACTTCCACTAGAAAACACTAATTCATGCCCATGCCCTTTAGACAAATTAAATGTTTCGACAATGTCAGTCCTCCGGTTAATACATCTGTTACCGGTTGATCTCCTTTAATATTTAACACTGCTTTCATGACTATTTATTTTTTCTCGCACATAATGATGTCGGAGGTCAATATGTTTTGTACGCGAATGATAGATGTTCGTACTAGTTAAGTCTACCGCACTTTTATTATTATCACAAAAAATTGTTGTAGCAGGTAAGTCTGTTACATAAAGTTCTTTCGTCAAGTTTCTTACCCGCATTGCTGCCTGTGTAGCTACAGAAATTGCCATACATTCAGCTGCGGCAGTTGAGAGTGCTACCGTAGGTTGTTTCTTTGTACACTATGCAATTGGTGCACTCTGAGAAATAAACAACCGGTAACTGATCGTCTGCTGTCGATGTCTCCTCCTCAGTCCGCATCACAGTATCCAACAGTAAATTCATTATTTGTATATTCTGAATATTGAATCTTCATTTCTTGTTTCTGTGAGTCATTATTTGGTGACATTTCATTTGATAATTTTTGATTGGGATCTGCTGGTGTTGTAACTAGATTACAGTCTTGCATGTTAAACTTTAACAAAATATCGTCAACATATTATTCCTGATCAATCCAAAGTTTTCTTTTTATCCTGTCACATGTTATCCTAAAGCTAAGAACATGATTTGCCTCCCCCACGTCTTTCATCTTAAATCTTTTGTTCAGTTCATATTTTAGGTTTTCCTTCATATCCTTATCATTAGAGAATAATAACAAGTCATCGACATAAATTGCAATAAAAAACATTTAAGATTATTTTGTTTTATAATAAACACGATGATCTACTTCTGAGCATTTTAAACCTACTTCTAATAGAGCTGCATGTAACTTCTTATTCCATTCTCTACTTGCTTGTTTTAGACCATATATCGCCTTATTTAATTGACATACTTTATTTCGATTAAATGATCAAATCCTTCCGGCGGCCTGGTAGTAGTCACCTGGTAGGCTCCTTTGTCCCATTTAGGCTTGCAAATCTATTAGACGTTGTTCCAAAGTTTGTGAATTGTCTGCTAGTCGTCGTTCCAAACTTTTCACACTGTCCAAGTTCTTCCGCTCCATTTGTTGCATTTGAGTTTGCGAATTCTCTATTAGTTGTTGTTCCATATTTCTCGCACTATCCAGATTCTTCTGTTCCATTTGTTGCATTTGTATTTGTGAATTTATTAGTCGCTGTTCCATTTTCATTAACAGTGAATTCACGTCAGCATCTCCACCTGGAATTTGGAAGAAGAACTTGGAAGACATTCTCTGGATCTGCGCCTTCTTTTATCAATACATCTCGAAGTCGTTGTTGGAGTATTGCCTTTTTACCGGATGTATCCTCATCTCTCTCCTCTAATTCTCGTTTCAAGTCAGCCACTTTTAATTCAGTGAGTTTTACTTTATTTACCATTGCGATATTTAAAATAAATATCCTTCCGCACTGTATATTTACGTAAGTGATATTTAATTAACACTCAATTGTCCACTTAATCCGCTATTTATTAATTAATTCCACACTGACACCACTGTAAAATATATGTCTTTCTGGATTCTTTTAAATAAAACTAACGGTAATATAAAACACACTACATTAATAATATAACACACTGAACACAATTAACAATTAGTTCATATATGTTAATTTTATTTGTCCCCGTTACAGGTATATTTAAATTATTATGCTCATCTGCATTAGTTTTTAAGAAATTCTGATATGCTCTATCGTTTATTTTGAATTGGTTATATAAATTTGTTTTAGTCAAGTACCTCAGCGGTTTGTTACTCTTTTGGTCTTGTATGATTTTTGTTAAATTTGTAATATTATTCGTGCTCATAATGGTGTTTAATTGTTGATCCTTCATTGATTATTTTCTCTTTTTGTGCATTATACTCTGTATTTATATTGTTAGTTCATTGTTATCTTACCCTGTTCCTCTTTAAATGTGCCAAATATGTTATTAATGCTTTGTTCTAGATTACTTATCCTTTTCTCCTGTCTTTCTTCCTTTATTTTCTGGACTTTAGATAGCTCCATAATTTTAATTTCTATCCCCTCCTCGAGAGCTCCTGACTTGTTATCCATATTTAGTGTATTAAGTTCAAATTTTCCATTAATATTCTGTATGTTAACTTCTACTTTACCTTAAATCGATATTCATATTACTTATGTATAATTTTATATTTGTTAAGTCTTGTTTAAAATTTAAGGTGTTTGTTTCTAGTTTGTTATCTATACTTTGTGTTAAATCAGTATTCGTATTGGTTAAATCTTATTTCATATCATTCATTTGTGTCATTATTGCATTTAACATGTTCATCATTTTGCTACTAATAATAACAGGATTGATTTCAATATTTAGTTTACATTTATCTCACAATATTAACCCGACGATGATTACTGTTTGAATGTCCTCTCCCTCCATTTCTAATTCTTATATACTTGTATAGCTTATTCTAGGGCCTTCCAGAAGCTCTTTTCTAGGAGGTCCAGGAGACTTGATTACGTATTCGGCGCGTGATACTGCTCGTCTGGCGTATCGTCGAATCACTCAAATCACAATACATTCATGACTTATTACTAAAAAAAAATATTTTATACAATTTTCTAGCATGGAGTTTAGTAGGTCAGTCTCCCTGCAGACTCCAACAGTTGTCGGGTATCACGTGGTTATCCCATCTTCCTTGATATTGTGAAGTACTTCTCTTTCTGGTTGGTTTAAATAAAACTAACGGTAATTAAAGACACTATATTAATAATAAAACACACTAAATAACGTTTAATAACTAATAACAGTATTTATTTCACATTTAACTCGGCCATGACTTTAGCTTGAATGTCCTTTGGTGACCAAATAAAAGATGGACTGTTTTTTATTTATTATCTGAAGACTCGTCCCAATTGCTGGAACCTGCTGCCTTAATTCTCCGATTTTGCCAAGTGTCTCTTTAAATTCTTAGGCAATTCCTTTAGACATTCACAGATCTCGCGCTACGCAATTAGCAGGCGCGTTGTCTGATGGTACAGTAAACAAATCTTGCTGTTTCTCGATGGTGACTCCAAAACGAGCTTTTCTGGACTCAGAGTACTCTTCCCTACAGTTTTCGAAGGTTAGTTCCTTATAGTGGCTCTCCAATCGGCGCAAGTCAGCGATTTCGTCGTTATTATCTCCAGAATATGAGGCTAATCGATCAAAATGCACGGCTCCTGGTTTAGTATGAGGTGTTCGCCTTATCCGGTATATTACATCGATAAATCGATAATCCACTTCAACACCTCGTATGGATCGCTCCCAATTCTTCTAAAGTTTTAGAGGCAGGCCCTGTCGACATTGTGGATTATACAACCAAACGCGATCGCCTTCACGGTAACCAACCTACTCGGCGGTGATGTCGTAGTTCTCCTTCATCCTGTCGCTGGCATCCTGGATATTATACCTTACTTTGTCGATCGCCATTTCTTACAGGGCATCGTTTTCTCGAATTTTCTGTTCGGCAAAGTTTTCGGGTGTACGCGTAAATTTAGAAAGCATAGTCTTCACTAATTCTGTGTAGTTTTCTGCTTTATGATTGCCAACAAAATTTTGTACTACTTTAACAAATAAGTATCAAGCATTAGATTCAATTTCGTTCGTTTCTGCTGTGGATCTTGTGGATCTTTTATAAACTTTCGTATCTGGGGGCCATCTAATATGCCTGCTTTTAGATTTCCCATGCTTATCCCAGGAAATTTGCATATTAAGTACCCAACGCAAAGTCCATCTTGGCTTAACGCCTTCACAAATTCCCAAATTCCCCTTCGTAAGTCCCACCTTAATATGCAAAAGTGGAAATATGATTTTCTCTCTGGCAATCAACGGTTCGTTGATTACGTTTTCTTTTCTTAGAACCATGACATTTCTTAGGAGCCAATTTTTGTTAACCCAGCGCTGCTCCTTCAATCCGCTGTTCCAAAAATTAAAAAAAAAGGATATTTTTTGTACAGATGCCACTATTTAATTATTTGTGTCTATAATTAAAACTAAAATCAATTAGAATGTATTTAAAAAACTAGAGCTGCTACGAAAAAAGCCAGGGATATTTTTGGAATCGGCACATCAAATATATCCAAAATCAGTTCTCAGTTTTCAGATTTAGATCTTCTCATGCCTTGAACGTTCAGTTGCAAGATCTTCAGGTTCCCGATGTCCCTTGTCAATGGATACTGAAGACAATCATTTGCTAGAATTTCGCTGTTCATACTGATTCTTTCTTTGCTAGGAAATTCATACTAGGTCTAGCAGCCTAATAGTGTAGACTGTTTAGCCGTGACAAGTCACGTTTCCAGGCTGATTCTTTCTTTGCTAGGAAATTCATGCTAGGTCTAGCAGCCTAATAGTGTAGACTGTTTAGCCGTGACAAGTCACGTTTCCAGGGTACGCCACGAGGAGGCAGTCTACATTGTACCCCAGCATTTAAACTAACAGACGCATTTGGGCTAATAATCTCAAATACTTTGTAGAGACAAAAAGTAAAATATTAGCAGCTTACATTATCATGTCGTCAGTTGAAATATCGTTTATTATGTATTATACATTATCATAGATAATGTATAATAGAGAACCCAATATACTACACTGAAGCACAGCTTAGATTACATTACCATGTCGTCAATTGAAATATCGTTTATTATGTATTATACTACCCTGAAGCATCCCACTCATTAGAGTGCATTTACTAGAAGTGACATCCAAGCGATTGTCCAAGTCTCCAAGTAACTTCAAAGCCATTCTAACGGTTTATTTCTAATTCCGTAACATGCTAGGTTTTCAATTAATAATTTATGATTTACTAAGTTAAATGCAAGAGAGTAAAATTTTCAAGTCTTCTACGCAAAACGGAAACCATTTGATTCAATTTAAAATAATATTAAATAAATTGAAATTTGAGATTCTACAAACACCTACGTAAAACATAGGTTTTCCTAAAAGAAAATCTGAGATATACTCGTATTACATCCAGAACAAAAAAATGTAAAATTCGTGTGTTTGAATTCTGAAAATTATACTACATTATTTTATCATTTTCGTTTTCAAAAGGGAACAGAGAAGCATTCTTCCTAAGGTTTATATTAAAATTTTAATTCAATATAAATAATTGATTGACGTTCCCTGAGTAACTACTTACAATTATAAATTCACAAATGACAAAAAGAAGTATTCTAAACAAGTTTATTAATAGTTACTAATAGTTATTAATAGTTACAAATAGTTATCCTATGTACATATGCACATATATGTATATTTGATAATATAATTCATATTTAACGAAATGTTTTTGCTCTATGATTAAAATTCCAATAATGTGTGAGTCATTTTCACACAATTTAGTAATCAAAATATATTTTTATCAAGGTGTTGGTTACGATGTGGTTATATGGAAGTAAATAAGCCGATAAATAAAAACTTAAGACTTAAACAAACATTGGATAAATGCGTTTACATTATAAGTACTCAGAAAACACGACGAAATAAGGCCATTTTATTTTATATTGATAAGAGCAGCAACTAAGAATGAAAGTTAAAAAATAATTTGTAGGATTCGTTTGCTTTCATATAGGTATAATTAACATTTAGTTTAGTTGCAGTTTTACTAATTAATATCTCAGGTGTCGAGGTTGTTGAGTAAAATTACTTTCGGATGAGACTGGCGCAGAAACACATTTTAGTAATTAGAACGAGAGACACCTCATAAATGAGAGAAACAGCTAGTAGTATAAATCCGTGTACTATACGAGCCACAAACGTTTATCGATTATTTGTCAGTCGATACCGGGCGCTTGATCTGTGTGTTTCGTAGTGGTCTTGTACGTACATTGCTCCCGCTGCCGACTGCTGCGACTGCTCAATGTTTTTAAGGTGTTCAGTATTTTTGTAATGTCATCGCTCGCGCAGCTTCAGTCTCATCCGAAAGTAATTTTACTCATCTCGTTTTAGCTCTCTGCTAAAATACGCCATTTCTTCCTATCTCTTACATCATTTCAGCTTTTTCCCAAGTTTTACATTTTTTCTTAATAATTTCAACTATACTCCTAGGCTGGTCTCTTTTGTTCTTACCCATTAGTTCAACTTCCCATATCGTTTTAACTTGTCTTTGGTTGTGTTCATTCTGATTGGATGCCCTGCCCATTTAAGTTTATTCAAACTTTTCTTTTAACAGTTTTATTTTAAGTTTAGTTCTGATATCTTCGTTTTTGGTCATCCCACATGACAGCTGAAATGGTCAACCTCCTTGCCACCATTTGTTGAAAGTGGCTTTACCTTTTTTCTTTGTTCCGAAGAATGGAATGGATAAAAATTGTATCACTGCCATAGCAGAAGTACCATCTATCGTAGACAACTTCGTCTGCCATCAAGGCACGCGCTTTTATGAATAGAATTTTTCTATACTTGTGAAGGAGTACGCCAACTGCATAATATTGCCAGTGACTATGAAGAGAAATAACGTAAAGGCGCTTCTTTCTGTTCTTGTCATATCCTTTTTCCAAAATAAAATTTCCTGCAAGTGATAAACTACGAAAGCTTACTGTTCTATGTTCCCGATATTTATAATATCGACAAATAACATTACTGCCACCTCCATCTAATGTTAATTGCATGAAGTTTTAAGATGATTTTCTTACAGTCATATATGCTCTGCTTGCACGATGATGAACTTACAGTTTCTTTTAGAAATCCACATTTGGATTTGGATTTGGATTTGGATTGTATTTTGTATTTTGTACTTCGTCGATTTAATTCCTTTGCGATCATATAACCTGCATTTGGCAAAGAACTCACAACCTTCCGAATAAAAATATCTAACATTCCAAAGCTTCCAGAGTTCTAAAATTTGCAATATAGATAATTGGACCAAAATAAACAAAATTATTCAATGTAAATAAGAACGCCCGATAACTGAGTAAAATCAGATCAGGAAAATGCTTACCATTTAGCACATCAGAACCTTCATTTAGAACTAAAACCTCCGTGACCTCTTCTGAATATTATAATTATATAAATATTATATTATGTTAAATACTTATAAACGAATTATAAGTCATCTAATATTCCAAAGCTTCCAGAATTCAATTTTTGCTATTAGATAATCGAGCCAAAATAAACAAAATTAATGAATGAAATGAGCACGGTGATCAAACCAGATCGGGAAAACGCACACTTGCCAAACATTTAGCATATACATAACCTTCACTTAGAACTAAAAGCTACGTGACCTCTTTTGTGAATTTTCAAAGGTCACGTAGAAAACTCAACCAATATTACAAAATTAATAATATCTAGCATCAAAGTCCCTATATTAATTTCGCCGTACATTGTTTAAATGTTTTAGGATTATGTAAAATTAATACAATAAAAACTAATTTTTTTATACTTTTTTCTAAATAAATCTAGCAAAGCATATTTTCATTACTTCAAATTTTCAAAAACACGCTGCAAATCTTCTACAATAATGTTACGAACTTCATTTTGAATACCTGCTTTCAGTTCCAAATTGTGGCATCGTTATTTATATGTTCATTAAACAATTGATTGATAAAAACTTTTTTCAAAATCAGGTGGAATTAACACATTCTTTATAGGGAGGCATGTAAAATGTCCTGACAAACGCCTTCTGGGAATTTCTCAGATGAAACTCTAAATAGTATTGAATAATATTTAAGTAAATGAAAATATGTAGTATTGTAGATTTTTTTGCTTGGGTATTTTCACTGCTTTTTAAATCACGGGTTTTAAAGCCGTGAGAACTATTATTTTGTTTAATATATTGTATTGTAAACACTTATGTACTTCTTTGTTTATTTTATTTACATAAATTAACGTGTATATACAGAAACAATGTACTCGTATATATATGAGATGTCTTCTCGTTGGAAGTGAATGCAGAACTACTTTTCTTAAAAAGAAAATAGTTTAGGTTCACTCGGCGTTTTCAATAAAAATAAAAATAATGAAATACATTATGCAAAAACTCCACGCCTAATTTGGTCAGCAACTAATCTATAAACATATGATAATAAGATACCTATACAACAAATGTACAGCAATAAATGTACAGGTAATTTTGCTTGCAATAACATACAAAAATTCCAAGTACTTTACAATTATAAACTAAGACGCAATATTTACCTAATCCTTTGGTAACCGAAAATATTAATTAAATTCATTTGCATAAATTCTTTACAAATGAAAGTAATAGTTTTCTTAAGTTTTTCCGAAGTATTAAATACACTCCTGGACAAAATTATCGAATACTCTTTGTTATCTCTATTACTCAAATATAATTTTAAATTAACGCCGTAAAGTTATATATGTGCTGATGTTATTGATCTAGTAGGTGAATATGTTCAATTGCTTTAAAATATTTTGACGTTTAATTCATTTTAATGATTTTAAGGCGTATATTGTCTATCGTGCGTTGCGTCATTTAAAAATTCCTCACAAAATTTAATTAATGTGAATTAACTTATTTGTGGTGAAATTAAGTAAGTGTTAGTATTTCCGATTGTTGCTTCCTCTTAAAAACAAGCAGTTAGCCACTGTAGTGAAGCTGAAGCGACAAAAATTGTGACTCTGTATGATGAAGGATATAGACAAAAAGATATTGCACGACGTCTCAGGAGATGTCAATCTACAATATCGAATATTTTGAAAAGGTAACAAGAGATTGTAAATTTCATACGAAGACCCGGCCAAGGGCGCAAAAGATGCACAACAACAATCAATGGTCGTTTTTGGCACTAAATTCTTCGTGAAATCGCACACACGTGACATCCACATATCTCAAAAATGTGTTACTAAATGTAAGACATGTTAATGTTAGTTCGAGAACGGTTAGATGTAGACTAAAAGAAGTATGTTTAAAGCCAAGACGGCCTGCCAAAGTTCCACGTCTTCTCCAAAATCACAAAACTCGTCGTTTACAATTGCCAGAACACATGCTCAGTGGAAAACCGAGAATTTGAAAAATATTCTATTTACTGATGAGGCTAGAATCCAATTATGGTAGCCAGATGAGTTGGGGAACGGTACAGCAGCTGCAATCTCATACAAACTGTTAATTTTGGAGGTGGTGACATAACGCTTTGGGGAGGCATAAGTTGGGATGGGCGCACCGAACTTGTGAAAGCCAATGAAAGTATAACTGGTGACTGGTATATCGAAAACATCCTCCAAGATCATGTTTCGCCATATGTGAGCCACATTGGATACGACAGATTCATACTTACGCACGATAACGCTCGATCTCACGCAGCTTACATAGCGACTAATTACCTTGATGCAGTTCAGATTCAAAGATTAGATTGGCCACCGTATAACCCAGGCCTGAATCTCATTAAACAAAGAAATCCTGTTCCAAATGCAATAGAAGAACTTCGATTTGCAACACAATATGAATGGAACGCAATTCCTCAAGAATATATTCAAACTCTAATTGGTAGCATGTTGAGAAGGATGCAAACAGTAATTAGAGCTCGAGGTGGGAATACTCGTTATTAACTACCTATAGTCTTATTTCAATCAAAAGACTAGTATTTGCTTAACCGAGCTGCATTTAAGTTTAAAATAATTATCCTTAATTTTCATAAAATTTATATATTTGATGATTTTCTGCTAATTAAAAATTATTATTTGTTAAGTAAACAGTAAAAAATAAACTATTTTGTCTTGTATAATGTTTTTCTTTCATTAAAATTTATATATGTATATAAAAAAATTGAAAATTTAAAATATTCGATAATTTTGTCCATGAGCGTAGATTTCTAATTCTAAATGTTTAAATAATTTATTGCCACAATGACAAAATAACATAAATTAAGTGTAATAAATATAAATAATGAAACGAAATGAACAGGTTTATTATAATTCGGATAAGCATTTTAGTATCTATTTGACTTGCTAATTTTGCTACAGATTTTTGAATATCATCTAACACATCTTCTGTTAGCTTAGTAGATGGATCCTTTGACTTTTACTTGGAAATTTAATTTCTTTCTGCAAATCGATTAATAATAACATGTCTTCGATATTTGAGGACATCATAATTAAAAGGAAAATCAACAAACTAATCAATGCTGTTTTGAATTTCCTACGGGATCTTAAGTTCAACTTCAGTAGTGTGCCATTAAAAAAATTAATATTACTCAGGCGTAAACATAATTATTAAACACAAGCCTTTTATTTCATTTTTAACAAGTTGTATTGATAACGTTAATGACCTACAGCACAAGATTAATACCCGCTCAGTAACCCATAAAAACTTCTATAGAGAAATAAAATTAGACACGAAGATAATGAAAATGACATGAAAACCAATCTATCAATATTTACACTACCTACTACTAAACTATTTTTCGATTGTTAAAACTTTTAGTGAAAAATAATCGTAATTACGTACTACCAACAAGAACATATACAATAGTCACGGTATTATTCTAGATGCAGGCTCTGTACTTCCAGTTTTCGTAACAAGAAAGATATTGCTGACGACGCAAGTAATGTAAATAAAGTATTTTGCCTATTTGCCTCTACGTTGTGCTATTTTAAACTTTATTCATAAGTTTTGCCTTCTATTTTTTATTTAACTAGCTTTTGACAACTGAAAAAAATTATTTATTTAAATTATGTACATATTTTATAAAAATTACATGCTTTATACGTTATATAGTATATATGTATTATACGTATGTACGAGTATTGCTATAAGCGACTGCTTAATATACATTTATTTTAACGAATTCGTGAATTATTTGCTATAAAATGCATATGTCGTAATCGCTTAGTATGCACTTTGGGCAACAGGTATTGGCAAATACTCCTACGTTAAAAGAATTACAACTGAACAAACATGTTTTCAACCCAACTAACGAACCGATATATAAATTATAATCATGTAATTAAGAATAAGATACAATCTTTTGAATCTTTACAGAGATAGCTTTGTGTATAAATTCTGGAGATATAATTACAAAATTTGTAGCAAAAGGCTAATCAATGCTGATTCATTCGGATGTGCCAGAAGTGTTGAACCTTGTGCCATGTCTGTATAGTTAGTTTCAATTTGACTAAATAAAAAGTATGTATAGTCAGTTCATATTTCTTACGACCTGACCTTTTGGGATTTAAAAGAATTATCGGTAATTTTCTGCTACCTCGTACCGCAAGTATCGAGAAACTTTGCTAATGAGATAATGAACTGCATTAGGAGAAATTAGATTTTCTTAGTAGAGAAGTTATTACGTTTAGTTTAATATAACCCATTGTTTACAATTTAAACTTTATTATTAAGAAGTAAGCAATTCTAATTTACACCTGTATAACTGTATCATTATAAATATTGTTTAATGGGGTTTTTAAATATTAACATACCTTTACCTAAATGAACTAATTTCTAAAAATCAAGATATATAAGAAGGTAATAAATAATAAATTGTAGTTGAAAGCCAGTTGTCGTAAAGTGCAGATGTTTTTATTTGTGAAAGAAAAACATGTGGACACCGTGGAGTGCCGATGGAGATCCAATAAATGACATATTCACGGGTAGTATTATTTCGCAAAGTGAAAGTAGTGATGCGATAGAAGACGATGTTGATAGAAAAAATATAAATATAAAAAAAATGTTTACTTAGCGGCGCTACGATAAGGGTAGTTTCAGAAAGTTAGGAAACTGAGATAACTATTCCTGTAGAATTTTTAACTTAAAATATTAGAAGTTTCATTTAAATCTCAGGAGCGAAGTTCACTCAAAAATTGCAATCCTAATTGTAAGCATGAGTCAGAACTGAAATTACTTAAGTATATATTAATTAAAAAGTGCTATTTCTCTAATAAATTTGCAAATTATGTATTAAACTTAATATTTTAGTGCTCAATGAGAAGTAACTTAAAAAGAAAATAATATAGGTGAATTTGTTGCATTTTTCGCGAAGTAATGTAAATGTAAATATGCTAATTTATTCGAATTTTTATAGAAAAAAAATTCGCCTTAAATAGGATTCGAACCTACGTGCATGGCTTGCCGGACCATAGCTTTAACCGCTAAGCTATCAAAGGCAGTGATTTTTTTCCATAAAAAATTCGAATAAATCAGCGTCGTAATATGTAGAAAGCATATTTACATTTACATTACTTCGCGAAAAGGTTAAAAAATTTGCACAACGGCCTACTACGGGCAAGATATATATCATCTATTTCCTTGATGTAATTCAAGGCATTCCCACAAAGATTCGTAATCACTGCCTTTAATAGCTTAGTGGCTAAACCGATGGTCCGGCAAGCCATGCACGTGGGTTCGAATCTTACATAAGGGAAAATTTTTTTTCTATAAAAATTCGAATAAATTAGCGTCGTAATATGTAGAAAGCATATTTACATTTACATTACTTCGTGAAAAATGCAACAAATTTGCACAACGGCCTACTACAGGCAAGATATATATCATCTGTTTCCTTGATGTAACTCAAGGCATTCCCACAAAGATTCGAAGTCACTGCGCCTTTGGTACCTTAGTGGTTAAAGCAATGGTCCGGCAAGCCATGCACGTTGGTTCGAATCCTACTTATGGGTGAATTTTTTACTATAAAAATTAGAATAAATTAGCGTCGTAATATGTAGAAAGCATATAGGTAAAGTTTACTAGATATTTAACATAACTTTGAAACTCTTTAAAAAATTTGTTGAAACTAGCTGAGGTGTGGGACGCTATTAGCCAGTGACAGTTTTCCAATGAAATATTAACTTTAAATATAAAACAAACTTTCGAAATAATAAACTCCTTTTCACTGTGTCGTTTTTAAGCCCATTAAAAATATTAATTACCTGAATATTATTTGTTTAGTTTATTTTTCTTATTTATATTTATGTCAAGTTATGTTAAATATAAAGCTGACATGTGTCAAATTTTGGTTAAGTTTGTAGCACTGCACTTGATTATATTATTATATGGCAGAAAATGTCAAACACCAATTGATAAACAAAAACTATAATTCTCAGTGTGGGAAATACTAAGCGTAGAAATATCCAAAATTTGGCAAACGTCAACTTCAATCAATAACGAACACCTGATATTCCCTTAGTTTTCAATACATCATACTTTGACTTTGTTATTATTGATTTGCTCATTGTCCCATTGTTCTAGTGTTTGAAATGTTAAGGAATTGCATTTACTATTGTTTTTACTTTTGAATTTGAATCACAAAGCTACATTATTATTGTGAAGTCGTAAATATTAAATCTAGTTTTTTAACTTTTAACCGAGAAAATTTTGGTTTTTATTCATTTCACTTTTACTTTAATTTTTTATAGTATGGTACTATTATTATCCAATCTTATGTATTAGTTTGACATTAATTTTGCAGGAAGTTACTGTTTTAAACTAAATTACTAAGTACCTATATCCACATTTATTCTTTACAAAAAAGGGTTAAGTACAAGGTGGCGCAAAATTAATCATCCAATTTTGTTTTTGAATAACTTTTTTAGTAAATTAAAAAAAATTTTTTGAGTGGCGAAAATCTTTATTTGGACCTTTACAATTTTTTCTGTTAATTGGAAAATATGATATCCGCCAAGTGGCTGCCGCCAGTATTGATACACATTTGTGCCCGTTTTATCGCATCTTCCATAACTTTCCGTACGATTTCTGGTGATAACTGTTCGCATTCCTGTCGAATATTCTCCTTAAGGGCTGCGATTCTCTGAGGCTTGTTGGTATAAACCCGCGATTTCAAGAAGCCCCAAAGAAAGAAGTCTGGGATGGTTAAATCGGGCGATCTTGCTGGCCATGCCAAATCGCCAAAACGGGAGATTACGCGACCAGGAAATGCTTCCTTCACAATATCCATTGTGGCTCCTGCTGTGTGTGCGGTTGCACCGTCTTGTTGAAACCACATGTTCACCATGCCCCGCTCATTCAATTCTGGCAGTAAGAAGTCGTTTATCATGGCCCTGTAGCGTTCGCCATTAACAGTAACCGTATTGCCGATGGCGTCCTCAAAAAAATACGGTCCAATCACTCCTCCCGCGTGAACACCGCACCACACAGTAGCCTTGAGTGGATGTAACGGCTTTTCGTGCATCACACGCGGATTGTCAGTGCCCCAGAAACGAAGATTTTGCTTATTGACGTAACCGCTTAAATGAAAATGCGCCTCGTCGCTCATGATGATTTTCGACTGAAAATCGTTCACTTCGTTGTTGAGATTGAGGATGGCTCCATTGTTTGTCTGTTTGTATTCTGCAGCTGTCTAGTTCACAAATGTCAAATATGATTGACGTACGACGCCATTTGCAAAAGTTATAACATCTTCCGACAGGGTGATTAATTTTGCGCCGCCTAGTATATCAATACGTTAAGCACGTATTACGCATTTGTTACAAATGAAACAGACATGTAAAATACACATCTGTAACTGTAAACATGGACAACATGGAATTTATTCTTTGTTCAAATATTAAATCACGTCTATTAGATGTCTACATTAAAGAAACAAAATCAGTAATGGCACTGCTATCATCCAGACATCGAAAAGTACATGTTACTATGTCTGGTATATCTCTTTCAAATGTATTTAGTAGGTATACGTGAACAACAGCATTCAAATGTCCTGACATTTGGAATATTAACAAATAGTTTAGCTTAGAGAACTTCTTCTTCTTCTTATATTAGGCCTTAGGCCTGTTCTTATCCGATCTCTTTCATCTCTCGCAATCCATTCGTGTTACATGCTGGTTCCACTCCCGTTTCCTCTGTCTGCCCCACCGTACGATATCGTGTATACCACATTGATTCCGTATTTGATTGTTCGGGATTCTGTCTCTCAGTGTTTTCCCCGCTATTGACCTCAATGTTTTCATTTCCGTTGTTCTAAGCATCCTTTTTGTTTCTGCTGTGTCGGCTCTCGTTTCTATTGAATATGCAAGTATTGGTCTTATGCATGCCTTATATATGCGTACTTAGAGCTTAGAGAACAGATTATAATATCAAAGACACTTTTGAATTTTTTAATGCTGTTGATTGACTAACGTTACCAGAAACCTTTCAATGAATTTCGTTAGATGTAGTTTCATTATTTATCAACATTCCTATAGTAAACAAAATGTAAACAAGAAGCAACAGGGTAGCAAATAGTAAAAAGGTAAAATACACTAGTCTGGTGTAAAAGTCGATCAGCTGAAGACGTCTCACTATACTTGACGAAGGCACTGTGCTGGCGAAACAATTGTAGTTTTACGAACGGATATTAATAAAGTAAATATTTTAACTAAGGATTAGTTTTATTTCTATTTTGAATTATGGACTTTCATCAAATAAAGCCGAATCAATTTAATTAAAAAATAATCCTATATTTATATATTTTTAAACATAATTCCCAACCAATTCTATAATTACAATTTTTTTAAACCGTCTTAAAAATTATTTTTGGGAAGATCGAAATAAGCTTTCATTCCGACTATCACCTCGTCATTTGTCCCGAATCTCTTTCCTCGCGAAACCATTCCTTCAAATTTGAGAACAAAAAAAATCTCTTCTACACATCTGGTGAACATGGTGAATGATAAGATAAGAAGGCACCAGTTCACATCCTAATTCGACAAATTTAGTAGTGGCAATAGCGAATGAATGAGAAGGCGTATTATCCTGGGAACAAAACATTTTTTCGCAATAAATGTGGTCGTTTTTTCACCAATTCAACATCTAAACATGTCAAGCCATTAGCTTAATAATGGTCAGTTATTGTACTTCACTTCTGTGAATAATCAAAAGAGTATGCATTTAGAATCTCAAAAAATCGTGGCCATAATCTTAATAGGCGAAAAATTATTTTTGCCTTCTTCATCACAAGTAATTCTTTATTTGCTTTTGTATCTGGCGTATAACCGTGTATCCAAGCCTCATCTAGGGTGACATTGGATCTCGTTTTAACTCAGCAATACAGTCATTTGAAATTGTAACACGAATTCGCATTTGTTTAGCAGTAAGCAATAGCGACACCCATCTTGCGGTTAGCTTTTTCATTTTAAATGTTGATACAAAATATTGTGTACCCGTTCACTTAAGATGTTTATGGCATTAGCAGTCGCACATACTTTTATTTACCAGTCGGCCTTTACAATGGTATAAACTTACCATTTCTGAAGAAGCTATTGTAAATAAAAATTCCGGACATTCAGCATCTACAGCATCTATCTTCATAGTACACTTACAAATCATTCGATAGGAAGGAGAAGATTCATTACAATATTTACATGTTCCCTTCAGTATCTTTAATATTTTTTTCACTTAAAAAATACTGTTTACTTGACACATAAAAAATTTGTTTTCTTCATATTATAACAAAAGCAACAAATTTTACTTTACACGTTGTTGTTTACTTTAAACGTTTGTAAAAGCTTGTCTATCTGACAGATTTTGTCGAAATTTTGACAATAGTTTTCTAAAACTTGGCTGAAGTTAGCAATATATTCGTCATGGCGTTACCAACCTTTGAAAAGTCACTCTCCCGTCAAATCAACCTGTAACTGTATAGTTATGTTATGTATGTTAATATACAATAATGAGGTAATTCTGAAATATCTGCATTGTAAAATATTTTTTCTACGACCCTCTATGAAAAGACATTTTTCGTCACCGGAATATTGTGGCGAAAACTTGATTTCCGTCACTAGTGAGAGGAACATAACGTTAACTTTCGTCCCTAGTGACGAAAGATACTAAATTTCACCTGTGTCTAGTTGCCTACTGTCTACTGTCGCAGTATCCCCTCATTTTTTAATCACGTCAGTTTGTGCTGTTTGAAACTTTATCGTGATTTCTGATTCAGAAAGTGATTTAGATATTCTCAATACGCCACCAGAAATAGTAAATCAAGCTGAGAAAACCTATGCGGGCTTATTACGAGAAAAATCGAGAAAGAGGTATGAAGAAGTCTATGTAAAATTATTGAATAGCATAAATTCATATTCGGAAATTGTGCTGCTTGCATATTTTGCAAAATTGTGAGAAAATTTGAAGCCATCGACCTTACGGTCTACATATTTTAGGTATCAATGTTTAAACCATAACTAACTTAAATATGATCTATAGTTTCGTAATTTTGAATTGAAAATAAAGTATGTATTTGTTTATATATTTTGTTTTAAGTTTGTTATAATGCTATAGGCGAGGTCGTAGAAAAAGTATAGTTTTTAACTCGTCGAAATCATTTTTTGAAGCTCACGAACATTGCCAAACGATGCGAACGCTTAAAAAATGTTACTTTCGTCACTCGTTAAACAATATACTATTTCTTATATTTAACATAACTATAACAAAAAATGACAATGACGAGTATGCATGACTATTAATAGAACAAGGCAAATGAGTTATCCGCAATCGCAAAAATAGTGAAAAGGTGTTGCAACATGCAACTATCTACTGCATTATAAATAAAAACTTTTATTTACACAACAGCCATTTAATTTTCTACTTATTTAAAAAATCGAACTTTTTAAAATATTTTAAAATGTTCTTACTAATTTTCTTGAAACATGTATGTATAGCATATTTCATTTTATTCCATTAAAACGCGAGCTATTCACAAATCAAACAGTTACTGATAAGTTATCTTTCGACAATAAATATTTGATGTATACCCACCGAACTCCGTAAAAATACATACATGTAAAAGAAAAAATAGGCATAGACCTTGTAGATAAGTCGTGCATAATTATTAATAACTATTAATCACATATGTAGAAACTTGCTAACTTGATTTTATTATTTTAGACAAGCAAGTTCAAGAAGTCGATCAAACTGTTGAAAAACTACAGCAGATATCCAAACAGTCTGAGTAAGTATATTGAAAAGAAATTGTCAGATTTATTTCATTTCTTTATTGACCTCAATCTAAAATTGAATAAATATGAAAAATAAGTTTTAAATCAAATTAAACTTTGATCTTCTTATCTGTGTTCTTATAGATTCATAATGTAAATTTCGCAACTGCATGCAGTGCAATCTTACAAACGAATATAAAAAAATACTACAGTACAACGAAGAATCTAAACTACTTTATAATCCGACTATAAAAGTTCAATTTTGCATATGATTGTATTCGGTACAAATAAATGAAAAATTAATGATGTATGAAATAATGAATTTTGAACAGAGTCCTAATTCTCGTGTCACACCGTTTAAAATAATATAGGTACTATCTAATTAAAAAACAAGTGGTACAGTCATATTTTAATCAGTTTAAATTAAGCTGAGTGATATAAGTATATATTAAATGTAGGCGCAGTTCATTACTGCATATGAAAATTGCAATACAAAGAGCAAAGAATAGTTCTTAAATTTATCAAGTTTGTTGATAATTAACGGATTGATAATAAATCAAAAACATAAAACTTCAGACCAAACGGTAGTACAATTTTTTTAAATATTTGATAACGTAAGGTTATATGCTGATACTCTGCCTCTCAATTTAAATAAACAAATCTCATCTTAATTCGATACATTTGGTCCATATATGTTCAAGCTTCTTTATTCCGTGTCGAAAGTGATTTTCTTCTAATCCTACCAACTAATCATCCATTGTTGAAGTTAGCTCTTCTGTGCAGAATTTGTTGCCTCTTTTAATAGATGAAAGTTGGATGGTGCTAAGTCTGGCGAATATGGAGAAGCGGTACTAATTCGAAACTTAATTCTTTAATTTTGTTTGCAGCAACCGTACTGGAATACACAGATCATCATGGTGAAAGAGCACTTTCTTCTTTCTCATTCTTGGACGCTTTTCAGCGATAGTTGCCTTCAAACGATTTGAAAGATTTGCGTAATATTCGCCGTTTACGGTCTTGCCCTTTTAAATATGGTCTATCAACAATATTCCTTTGGACTGCAAAAATACCGATTCACCTTCCTGTCTGGGAATTGCCTTTGGAGTTGGTTCTCCACGTTTGATCCACATCTTCGACTGTTGTTTAGATTCGGGTGTATAATAATCAATCCATGTTTCGTCACAAGTAACAAATCGACGCAAAAAATCTCTTGTGTTGCGTTTAAAAATTTCTAGATTAATCGATATTTGACATATAATATGTCTTTGTTCCGTCGTCAGTAAACGCGGCATCCATCTTGCCAAAAGCTTCCTCATATCAAGTTCCTCGCACAAAATATAAAGCACCCGTTCCTTTGAAATGCCCACTGCCTCTGTTATTACTAACACTCTCAATAGTCGGTGACTTAGCGACAAATCATGGACCACCATTTCTGAACTTGTAGCTGTTTTTAGCTGTCCACTGCAGGGATCATCTTCTACGCTGCTCCTGTCACGCTTAAATTAACTTCCCCATCTTCTGACTATTGTAAACGACGGATAACCCTCGCTCAGTGTATCTCGTATATCATCACGTATTTCGGTAAAGGACATGCCTTCCTTTAAAAAATACTTAATCACTGCACGATGTTCCAAATGATCCATTTACGCTTAATTACAAACTAAAATTAAAAAAATTGCTTACGAAACACTTTGTCCCAAATTTATCAAACACTAACAGTAAACTGACAAGGCATCGGTTGTCAAAATGTGGTGTGTATTTTTTTAATTTCACGGTCTACTCTAGGCGATCACGCGAATGAGTCAACCCGCCCTCGTATGGTATTTTACACTATCTCAAGTGATGCGTTCACATAATTCTTCCAATTTTCATGGTCGTCATCGACATCGTGCGCCTAATGATGATATACTATTGAAAATTTACTGTTGTAAGACTGGCAGTGTAGTTGTCTAATTTAGTTAGTCTAATACCTATATGTACAGTTAAGCTCACATCTATTTAGTATATCCTAACTTGTCAAAATTGTCAAAATTTTGTACTAATATTGCTTAGTGTTTATTAATCTTTTTTTGAAAGAAAAACTAAATATCTAAAACTAAATAAAGTAATTTTTTAATACAATTTAGAAATACAAATGAACTAATACTTAATTGATCCGCCATTCGCATCGATTACTGCCCTTAATCTTCTAGGTACAGAATCAATGGGATTTCTTAAAAAATTAGGTTTTTCAACAATGTATTCCCAGGTATTTTTAATAGATTCCCATAGTTGCTCCCTATTAGTAAACCTTATACGAGATCTATGAATTTGCTTTGTCATTTTGGTCCATACATTTTCTATAGGATTTAGATCGGCACTTTTCGGGACCCACTGTAAAATTTCAATATTATTCCGTCGAAACCATTCAGTAATATTATATGCCGTATGTACAGCGCAATTGTCTACGAATTTGTTCTACGAACGCAGCATCACATTTTCTAAAATGTTTATATAATTTACTGCATTAATCTTTCATCAATTCTCCAACACATTCCGGTATTGTGATAACAGATCCAACCCAATACGTTAACTGAAAAACTTCCTTGCCTATCGCTATTATTTAAGTATCGCTGTTCAAACCTGGTGTTTTGGGGTCTATATACACGTAACGTACCATTACTTGATGATTGAAAATTTTTTGCATCACAAAAGATGACATTTTCCCAAAATTGTGGCCCATTATATAAATGATTTAGCGCATACAGTAACCGCGACTGTTTCAGTTCTTCCGTCAATAGATTTTTTTTGCTGCAACACGAGCTGCCGTTTGCTTAGAACCAGGAAAATTTGTTTCAATACTAGCTGTTCTTACACTTGCAAACGGATTTTCTCTCAAATATTCAAACAAATTTTAAGACCGGTTCCTCGTTTGCGAATATACTGCTTTTATTTTCCCATCTTTTCTTAACTTGTAGTACTGTAGATTTAGTCAAATGATATTCTTCTGCGACTTGTTTAATGGGGCGGCTTTCCAAATTTAACAAAATTTGTACTTTGTCTGCCGGAGTCAGTGTTCTTGCCATTTTGGATATCAAAAGTGACAAATGTCATTTTGACGTTACAAGAATGAATTACAACAAAATAAAAATTCAAAAATGGTTTATACTAGATTTATCTGAGCTTAACTGTATATCTTCTACAAACCATCGCGATTTTCATCATGGAAACCTTCATTCCTTTCCGCCTGTTCTGCACATGGGGAAACAGTGAAAAGTCTCGTAAAACAATAGGATAGTAGGATAGATGTTCCAGTATCCTCAGCCTGATTCCAGTACAGATGTTGAAACGATGAGTCGGAGCGTTATCGATGGAAGAACCAGGTAGGAGGTCTCGAACTAGGACGAAGTTTTTTGGGGACTTCAACAACTCTTAGACAGGCATTACTCAGTGTACCAGTTTGTGGTGGCTTTTGTATTTTCAGTAACACGTCCTCTACAACTCCTCTCACAGTACTAGACAAACTAGACAACCACCAATTTTTTCTTAACGAATCGAGATTTCCGTACAGACACGAACCCGTATCTTCAAAGAACCAAACTTCGTTATCTGATTTAGCGAAAACGCCATAGTAAGGTTTTGTGGCTTATCAAGATATTGTAAACAGAACGGGATGTTCCATTTTTTAACTTTCCGAGCATCTCGCGGTAACATAAAACGCGTCATGCTTAAGGCCAGTGGCGGCTCTTGATGACGTACGATGTGCGCTGCTGCACGGATGGGACTACTTCGAACTATTTCGGAAGATTTCAGTACGGTTACTTGCTTCTCTGTATATATGAAAGCTTAAACGAAGCAGTCTCATCCGTGCAGCAGCGCACATCGTACGTCATCAAGAGCCGCCACTGCTTAAGGCATCGAAGATATTCATGCAGAATGGTTCAAACTGCCGATATGTAACTGCCCAGACATTTTTCTGTGCCGCAATAACTTACATATCAATAGGACTCGAGTATATTTGTGAGAGCATCAGTGTTCTCCACCTAATGGGAGGTAGAACGTCCTGACTTCAGATCTTCTTTCAAAATTTCCTCTCTGGCACTCCTTACACCTCTTGAAAACGGTCCTGCGGTGTGGACGATCGTTTTCTAGTATAAGAACCGTTTCTTTCAAATACGAGGGCGTATTTTTATGTTATCTACCTAGCCATGAAACAAAAGAGTGATGATGTCAAACAAATTATTGAAAAATTGCTGTCACTGTTAGAAGTACATGTCCTAAGTTGTGTTTAGTTTGTGCTGTTTATAGAGATTTGAGACGATCTATTTGTCGATAAAATGAGTGAAACTAAGGTTGAACATCGCGGCGTAATAAAGTTCCTGATAAAAGAAGGCAATGGTCCAAAAGCAATTCATGAAAGAATGGTTGCTGTGTATGGGGAAGATACACCATCTTATTTCCAAGTAAAATATTGGTCTAAACTCTTTCGATGGGGCCGGGAGTCAATCAATGATGACCCAAAGTCCGGACGACCCGTTGAACCTCGAACTGAAGACATGTGCGAAAAGTCGAAAATTTGGTACTGAAAGATCGGCGTGTAAAGATCTCTGTCATTGCCAATGAAGTCTGTATATCCGAAACAAGTGTCCTCAAAATTTTGCATGACGATATGTGTATGAAGAAGGTGTCTGCACGGTGGATACCCAGATTGCTTACACCTGAACAAAAACTGTACAGAAAAGAAGTTTCTCAAGAAAATTTCGTCAAGTTGGAGAGGGATAAAACATTTTTATCTCGAATTATCACCGGATGGGACTTGGGTATATTACTGGGACCCTCCTACTAAACAAGAATCCATGCAGTGAGTTCATAAGGGCTCTCCACCACCAAAAAAGGCCAAGACACAATTTTCTGGAAAAAAACTGATGGCAACTGTTTTCTGGGATGCTGAAGGAGTCTTGCTTATTGAATATTATATTATTATATTGAATATATGTCGAGAGGGTCTACCATAAATGGAAAGGCCTACGGAAAAAATTTTAAAACTGCTCTGGAGGAAAAACCCCGCATTCTTATCCACAAAAAAACTTGTTGCTGCACGACAATTGTCGTTTTCATAAAGCAAACAAAGTTCAGCAGATAATCAATGACTGTGGGTTTATAGAGTTAAGGCATCCACCTTATAGCCCCGACCTAGCTCCGTCAGACTTCTTCATATTTAAAAATTTAAAAAAGCATCTCAAGGGAAAGCGTTTTACTTCTGATGAAGAACTCAAAGAAGCTGTTGAAGAATATTTTGCGGGGTTACCGAAGCAATTTTTTTCTGAGGGTATGGGGCAACTGGAAAAAAGATGGAATAAGTGTATTAGTGTTGAAGGGAGTTATCTAGAAAAATAATTTTTTTTTGTTCTCCTATGTGCTTTTTTTCATGGCTAGGTAGATAACATAAAAATACGCCCTCGTACTAATCAATATTCCATCCACGAGCAAAATTGTAGCATAAAATGACTTCGGTACTTCGTTTATTGGCCAAGATTACACAGCGAGCATCTTGAGAGACAAAGCCACTAGCTACAGTCTAGGCTTAAACAAGTACCAACCTACCTCAACTTGTCACAGCGTTCAATAATCGATTGCGCCGTATTGCAAAATTTTTGTAGTGGCCTTTGTAATACACTTTAATTACATATTAATTTAAAATTTATTGTAAAAAAACTTTCGGCAAGTCCGTGTATGTAAAATATTAAATACGTAACTAGTGTGCTTGATTTTTATCCAAGAAAAAAAAACATAAAAAAAAATCAAGTTTCGAAAAAAAGTAGCGATTATTTAAATTTTTAAAATCAACTTACTATTCAATAAAAAATGCTTAAAAATACCAAACAAAAAGTGAGTAGGAACACGCTTAAATTTTAAAATATTTGCGTTATTATGATTAAAAATAACACTATCTAAAATTTCTAGCAATATGCAAACATCTCTAAAAAAAAGTGTAGTCTAAAAAAGGTACACAAACTTTTTACAGAGAAAAGGTATCAGTTGACGCTTATAACATGACAGAAATAAATAAAAGAATAGACAAGTCTTCCAAATTTCTGCCAGTTATAATAGCTAAGAACAATAACAATTTATATGCTAAAATAATTGCTAGACCAGTTTATGTGTATGTTTACAGTAAACATTGAGATATCTTTAACTTTGTATTTTTATCATTTTAGGCAAGTCCAACGTCAGGTTTCAGATGCCATAACTTTAAGTCAAGAACGAGTGACAGCAGGTGCTTACTCACCAAAACGGTAAGACTATAAAAATATTTTTATTGAAAAGTATTTTATTTTTCTTTACTTATTTTTCAGATATCTGACTACATGTTACTTTGAACCAAAACAAATACCAGTGTGGTATTCAGAAACGATGATATTAAATATTGGCTCGACGAAGAAAAAATATTTCGAATCTATATACTACGAGGTAGA
This sequence comes from Melolontha melolontha, assembly GCA_935421215.2. Taxonomy (NCBI): domain Eukaryota; kingdom Metazoa; phylum Arthropoda; class Insecta; order Coleoptera; family Scarabaeidae; genus Melolontha; species Melolontha melolontha. Next base: position 43,205,694 of record OW285239.1, on the reverse strand, counting down.
TAATATTTACAATCAAATATACCTAATTTATTGGACAAAGTTTTATTTCTACTCTAAAATTTAAGTATTTGATATTACTAGGTGTTAATTAAGTTGCATAACCTGAAGTATATTTTACATTTTGTGTTTTTGTTAAATATTTATTTATTTTATTATAATATATGATTTTTCATTAAGAAAAAGAATGCCATAAAGCACAAAATGTTATTACGAATTAGGTAAAAACTCTTCAGCAAATATGTCGTATAGTAAATATCATTGGATAATTTAATAAGTAGTATTTGGACCGTTTCAGCTGGGTTTGTGCTATTACTTCAATTCTTATTTCTTTCTGCAGAGATATCCATCTCAATTGTCAGATACTGATTATGGCTATTTACATTTTGTTTAACAGTACTATCATCTGTAACGAATGTTCATTTGAAAAGTCAATCTAGTAGCATGTGATTTACTGTGAACATTTTGAAGTATGTCGTAAATTAAAATTTACTACTTAACCTACGAAGTCGTATATTTTGACAGTTTCATACATACAAATAAATAACATGTGATTGACATTATCAAATGTCATTTGGATTTACGTTTACGGAACAACAAACACATACTAATATATATACGTCTTATTCTATCAAAATTTCAAAGTAACCTAGATTGACTTTTCAAATGAACACACGTTATGTACAGGCGGCCCCTACAAACTAAGACAGTTTGACAAATAATAAATGTTGGCTTTGTAACATGAAGTTTATAAAATGTCACCTAATTGAAACAAAAAATATAAAAAATATGAAAAATATAAAACAAAAAATTTGAAAATGGAAAAATTCAAATACAAATAACGTTTTTTCAACAATATATGCGTTTTTAAAATGATTAAAATGATTTGTTTTTCTTGATGAAATCTGGATTTTTCAAGATGGAAGATCTCAAAAACCACGAGCAACACAAGTAGGTGGCAAAAGGTATTAATTATTTAAAAAGTATTGGCATGGGCAATATATCATTGACTTTTATCAACATTTATTTAATTTGCGATGTGTCTAATGTTCATGCCGCCCTCTAACCTAGTTCTAATTATTGATTTTTGCAGTTCGTTTAATTAAGACATTTTAAAAATTGTGTACGCATCTGACTGCTTCTGACACAATAAACTGACACCAGATAAAAACAAATTTACAAATCACGAGGTTTTTTAATTTGACAGAATGTGCCAAATGTCGGTATCTGAATTTGTAGAGGCCACAACTGTACTATCAAATTAAAAAAAAAGTGGTACAGTAGTGAAGTTATATATAAAGTCAATTTTTAAACATTTTAGTATTGTGACGTTGCTAACGTACTTAAGACCGTAGTAACGTGCAAATGTCATTTATGACACTATGTTATTTGACGTTCATATGTTATTTGAAAATTTAAATTTGACGTCTACATTTAATATATACCTACATTCACGCAGCCTAATTTAATCCGGTAAATATGACTGTGCCACTTTTTAAATTCGATAGTACATTTGTAGTCGTTACAACATAACCTTTAAATTAATTGAATTAATTGAAATATTCGACTGCCAACTGTACAATGACACGAAATTAATTTCTCTCCTGCTAACCTCCTCCACTTGAGATGGATCGCTCTATATATTAGATGTTATTAAATTTCTTTGTTTACTTTGCTTTATACAGCAGTAAAATTATGCTAAAATGGATAATAATATATTTAAAATTTTTAAATTACCTACTTTAAAAAGATTATCTTTTTTTAATTTTGGCAGTATTGTTGTTATACAAAAATTTATTGAATTAAAGATTTAATAAATTTTTAGTAAATTATCATTTTAGGAACGTAAATTTATATAAAGTTACATGTCACTTATGTCTTAATTACTTCTTTCTAGAACAAACTATCACCATTCCATTGGTCAGAAATGATGACTACAAGAATTCCTGATTCCGAGGAACCCGTTTTTACATCCGATGTAAACATTCCAATCGAAAAACCCGACTTCCATTATATATCTCTTGAACCTCAGCAAATATTAACTGCCACGGAATAAAATTAAACTACCTCAATATTTATTATTATTTTTATTATTATTATTATGTATTATTTAGTATACAAAAATATGTAGCCATAATAAATAATATTATTTTGAAAAATATTCTATTAGTAGAAGTATTATTTATATTAATATTATCATTTGTTGTAGCAAAATAAATAATTTTTGTATTACGAATTTGTTTTATTCATTTAGGTCAGAATGCAAAAGGAACAATATTAACTAACATTTTATTATATTTTAATTTATATTCTAATCTAAATCAAAAGAGCTTACTCAACAGCAGTAATTAATTAAGATATATATCAATAGGCAGTCTAGAATTAATGTTGGCTACACAAATATGAATTTGCGCAGTTACAGTTGGTGCACCTGTATTTTGACAACATAACCTTCCAAACTATTATGTGATTAAATATGTAATATGTAAAGTGCTAATTAATTAACCGATTACTCAGAAAATGTAAGTAGTTCTCTATTCTTCTATTGACGAATTTGCTTTTATATATTAAATTTAATCAACCTTATGTTTAACCTTCATCTCATCGTTGTTGTGGTTATGTTGCTTGATATTATCGTATTTATCCTTTCTTTATCAATTAAAAGGCAAAAAGCGTTATTATACAGATAATTCCTTACCTTATCTAGGGTCTAGGTCAATGTTTGCAGCTGTAAAGTACTAATTTAATTAATGTGCAACTTGTTTCGTAATTAAATAATTTTTGGTACATGAATACCTTGAGATAAAACTAATAATAGATAATTAATAATATAGTTAAAACCGAAATAATTATCCTCTAAAATCAACTTTACTGTTGTTTTCAGAAAACATTATTTTAGGTTAGGTATATCAATGCAGGAATTAAATAACATTGACATTGATCTACTATCAAAATTCAAACACAATATTTACTTGTACTTGGGAAGATCAAATTCTAAATTATGGGAATTATTCAACAAAGAATTGTTTCTTAGGTTAATGTCCTATTAGTTGAATAAATAAATTGATATTTCTCTTAATTAAATAAAAGATAAAATTATAGAATGTTTATTTATCTTGTTAATTTACTTGCTTAAATTATATAGGAATTTTGGACATATTTTAGAATTTAGCTTAAATTAACGAAAAAATTAATATTCTTATATCATTAATTCAATAAAAAATTCATTAACGATTTGTTTGATTTCAATATTATAATTAAATCAATAATTAAAGCGTGAAATGGTCAAAAGATACAGGTGCCAAATCTATTTGTTTACGGAATTTAAGAAATAACGTGTTATAGAAAAGAAAAACTATTTTAAATAATAATTTTATCAAACATTATACCACATTTGGTTTACTTAAAGTGAAATATTTTCAGTTTATCTAAGAAGTCAGAAATGAAAGCGTTGTTTTAATTACTAAGAATATATACTATGAATGGGTTTACTTCAAGTAAACGTCGTGTTAAAGGCTCAGCAATTTTCTTTAATGGGGTGTTTATCCAAATTTTTGTGTTATGTTATCCGGCCGCGTGTACAGATTAAACTCTTATTGAAGATGATACATTTATTATAAATACTAGTGTTATGAATAAAAGGATAGATATAACATTAATGGAAATTATTTAAATGCCATTCTATTACTATTTAAGGATGTTACGTCTTAATAAGCCTTTCGGAATGAGTTTCTATAAAATAATTCATAAAGAAATTCTATAATGCCTCGAAGACATCTCTTTTTTATAACTATTTAATCAGTGTTACATTTTTTAAGATCCCAATCTACTTCAATTTAATTCCCGCAATGAACTTTTAGAAACTATACACGTGTAACAGTATGCTAGAAGCTGCCGTCGTCTTCAAAGTTCTTTTCTGCATCTGTACATTAACTTAAACGGCATCCCCATTTCTGGAGGCAGACTTATAATATTAAATGTATTCTTTGGACACCCTATAACTTAACACAATTTCAAAAGATAGATCACATCAATTGGTGTAAAACTACTCCAGCTCACGAATTCTCTTATCTACTTTATAACGTAGGAGATTTCAAAATTTGGATGCGTTAATATGATAAATAGCAACTGGCGGCTATTGGGATTTTTCGAAATGATCACTCTAAAAAGTTGCACGAAAAAGTACAAAAGAAAGGTGTGCTTGGTGGAAGACTGTTAGTCGTTCGGAGGTAGGAGTCATACTTCATCCATGGTAACATTCTAAACTACGAGAGCTGTTCTCTTTCCGCTGAGCCTATCTAGAAGGCGATGACATTTAGCGATAAATTTTGTTTGACAATTTCCATCTAGTTGTTTACAAGTTTAGTTATAGTGACAGTTGTCAAATAGACCTGATTGTTTGTAAGTTACATAAGTTTAAAGTAATCCTTTCGCCAATAAGTCATGGGACAAGGAGCATTATAGAGTTGTGATTTTTTACAATTTCAAGCGTGGTCTAAGCCGTAAATAATGTTTTGAGGAAATCAATCGAGTGTTTGGTGACAAGTCGTGTTCCTTCGCTACCGTAAAGCGGTGGTACAATGAATTTCAACGCGGTCAACTTTCCTTAAATGACATTTTGCAAGCTCCTAAGCAAAAAACGGCAGTTACAGAAAAAAATATTGGTCTTATTCGGAACATGATTGAAGAGGACCGTCATACTACAGTCAGAAGCATTCAAGCAACTTTAAGGATTAGTGTAAAAGCAATTAACATTATTTTATACAGACATTTGGAGGTCCGTAAGCTTTGTTCTCGGTGGATTCCCCACAACTTAACTTCATTTCAAAAAGAAGACCGTGTGAGATGGTGGTGGATCGTCTCATTTGGTGTACAACATCACAGGTGACGAAACATGGGTATACTGCTATGATCCCGAAAAACGCAATGAAGCTATTAATGCCTTCGCCTTCACAGTACTCCCTTTGTGGATCTATACATTAATTTAAACGGCGTTCCCATTTCTGGAGGTAGACTATAATAAATGTATTCGTTGAGTAACTCATAACGACACCAGTTCAAAAGATTGATCATGTCAATTGGTGCAAAGCCTCTTTCGTAGGTTTTTCCCACAAATTTTCACCGCTAATAACGTTGTAACAGACGAAGAAATTTAGATGCCCTGAAACAACAGGAATTTAATCAGTCTGTCTAACAAGTTTTTTTAACGAGCAAAATAGTATATATATAACAAGTGTTCATTTGAAAAGTCAATCTAGGTTACTTTGAAATTTTGATAGAATAAGACGCAAATATATTAGTATGTGTTTGTTGTTCCGTAAACGTATATCCAAATGACATTTGATAATGTCAATCACAAATATCAGTTAGTGCATAAAATAATCGTGCGTCGATTCTGGTTTAAATAAATTGCATCTCAGTTTTAAAATGGCTTTCACTTTAGAACATAAAATTTTTTTAGTCCAGGCTTATTTTCGAAGTGGTAATAAAATTGATGGTTTTTGAGTTTATTCAGTTCAAGATTGCATGGTAGAATTTCAAGTTGAGTTTCCACATTTTGTAATAGATTATATACAATTTAAGAATACTTTGGATAGAACTTTAAAAAACTTTTTTCTGAAACTGGTAGTGTCTTAAGAAAATCAGGCAGCGGAGCAGTTAAGAAACGTACACCTCAAGTTGTCAATCGTGTTGAAGAAATAATGGAAAATGAACCACAAACATCTGTTCGACATTTGAGTCAACAAATAAACCTTTCTGTTGGTACAACTCACAAGTTATTAAAAAAAGATATGCAACTTTATCCACACCGTGTCACAGCAGTACAAGAATTGTTAGAAATTGATTACCCACGTAGACTACAGTTTTGTAATTGGTTTGTAAATATGAACACTAATGGAGAACTTTCGCAAAGAGTCATCTTTACTGACGAAGCATGGTTTTATAAAACGGGATACCTAAATTCACAAAATACAAGAATTTGGAGTAGTGAAAATCCACATGTAATTAATGAAGAATCGCTACATCCAGAGAAAATTGGTGTTTGGGCAGCGATAAGCCAAAGGCGAATCATTGAGCCAATATTTTTTCAGAGAACGTTAACTGCTCAAAGGTACCGTACGGAAATTTTACAACCATTTGTCAATCAGTTGCATGATGATGAACTTCAAAATGCATATTTCCAACAAGACGGAGCACCTTGTCACTGTACTGCGGAATCTTTCAACAAGACGGAACACCTTGTCACTGTACTGCAGAATCTTTGGATTATTTAAGAGAATTTTGTTATGAGCGTATAATTAGTCGAAATACTGAAATTGCCTGGCCTGCACGTTCATGCGATTTAACACCTTGCAACTTCTTTTTGTGGCCTTATCTAAAAAATAACATATTTCGAACACCTATAGTGAATTTGAATGATATGCTACAGAGAATCGAACAGAAATGCATGGAAATTAATAACAATCCAGTAATGTTGCAGAATATCATCAGAAATTTTGAACGGAGGATTTTAAAGTGCATTGATCTTGAAGGACAATATTTTCAACATTTGTTATAGTTTTCAATAAATACCTATTATTTGTTATTTATTTGTATGTATGAAACTGTCAAAATATACGACTTCGTAGGTTAAGTAGTAAATTTTAATTTACGACATACTTCAAAATGTTCTCAGTAAATCACATGCTACTAGATTGACTTTTCAAATGAACACTTCTTATAGATGAGCTATCAACCATATAGTCCCAATCTAGCAGACGATTTATTCCTACACGTAAAAGATATATTGTCGGGAATACATTTTACTTCAACCAATGAAGCCTCCACGAAAGGGATAAATTATATATTTTCAAAAACTGTTTTGAAATATAATAAAATTTACGGAATAAAATATTCTATTTTATTGTATTGAACTTAACATTAAGAGAACATCTCTCGTATATGGAATTCGATAGAGACTTATATCTGGATAGAATAATTTACTAAAATTTTATTCTGAAAACATTGCTTCAAATTAGCCTATAATATAATTGCCATTATTTTCTATTACTTTTGCCTATTGTATTGGTAGCGTTTTAATTACACTATTATAAAACTCTGGGAATTTTAAATGAAGAAAGTTGTCGGGAGTTCTTCATTATTAAACCTTTTTCCAGTAAGAAAGATTACTAAGGAACGAAACAAGTAATAAAACGGGTAATGTTGAGAGAATACACAAAATGGGAAAGACCTCCCCATCCCAGTTGGTACAGTTTCTTTACAGTGATTCTCGTTACATATGACCGAGCATTGTCATGTTAAAGAATTACATCCTTTCGATTGACCAGAGCGGGTTTCATTTGTCTTGAAATTGTCGATTTGTTGACAGTAAATCTCACGTGCAATGGTTTGATTGATATCGGTTGTAAATGACTATTATTTCTTCACCTTAGTTTCACCATGCATATATTACGTTAGTTTGGCTTTGGCGATGCTTGCAGAGTTCTACTTTTGCGTAACCATTGGGGTCGTTGCTTCAAATTTATGTAGTTTCCATTTTTCATCTCCGATTACAATTTCTTCTAAAAACGACAAACGGTAATGGGACAAAATAGCAAAAGACAATTCCATGATCTCGCTTGTTTTTGGTTATTTCATATGGAATCCACTCTTCAAGTTTTTGAACCCTACCAAGCTATCGCAACTTGTTTTTATGCACTATTTAATGGGGCTGTTCGAGAATTTTAACCCAAAAGAGCTTGTAGCATACAGTCACGACCACTTCTATCGTTTAATAAAGTACACGAAACTATTTAAATCAACGTTGTCACTTTAGATTGTGAACAGTACATATTCACCGACAACACTGAAAATGTTTTTTACAACATTCCCGTGCTTCCCTCGTCAAATGAAACTCATAAGCATGTAATGTCTAATATGCTTTTCATTCGTCATTTTCTTGTTCACTAAGTGGCATGCTTGCTGTTGCTCGAAATTGCTCATAAAAGATGTTTTTAGGTTACGTTGCTTAGAATATCATCAAACAGTTTTGCCAACGCTTGTTATAAAGACGTATGAATTAATACTCGATCTGATATGTATGTTACTTTAAAATGTAAAACTCACGTCTGTTTAATACTTTTATAAAATTAATATTTTTATTTTTTTCGTGTGGACCGAAAAACATGATTATCGTATAATTCTAAGATGCATATCTGGTACAATATCTAATTTTACATAAACCCAAGCCCGCCTATTAAAACTTACTATAAAATACTATAACATATATTTATTGAAATAAAGTTACATTCAAGAGATCATTTCACAAAAAACAAACACCTATTATATAACAAAAATTGTTTATAAATTAGAATAACAGGTGCACATTTTTACACTGTGTTCATTACATATATTATTTTTGCAATTAGCACATACCATTTTGCTTTTGCGATCTATTTTTGAAGGACACACTGAGCATATTTTTCTCTTGATCGTTTCCTTTAACTAATCTTGATAATATTAAAAAAAAAACTAGAAAACTTATCTTCTTTGACATTTCCACGTTTTAATTTTTATTCAATTAGAATTAACAGTGTAGAATATTATGTATCCTATCGCAAGCGCCAGATGAGTTGGCAAGCGAAGGGATAAGTTCTCGCAGGATTAGAAGTATTGGGGAGATTTGTATTTAGTTTGACATCAATTTGCAAGATACCTTAGGTGGCGTAAACTACACATCTATCACTTAATAAATTAATAATTATTAGTAGAGAACGGATGCAATTTCCATAAAACGCAAGGCAATTGGAATTGTGTATAACGTCGCTCAGTACATCCCGGCTTAATTCAATGAATTATTTGTTTGACTTACTCGGCCACCTGGTCTCGCAGCGATAACAATGGACAACCCAGCTATTGTATTCGGAGAATATAGTGTTCAGAATATAGTTTTCAGTGGTGTCGTGTACGTAGATAAACTAAATAAGTTTATCGTATTTCGTAAGAGAAATAGTTATTGAAAAATTGCAATAAATCAACCGTAAAACGTCACGTAGGATCGTTAAAGCACGAAAAAAAAATTGAACCCGTTGGAATCTGACAATTTTAACGAAGAACTCTGTGAAACCTTTATGGCAGCTAATATTCCATTATTTAAATTGAACAATCCAATTTTGAAGACATTTCTGAAAAAATATACTGGTCGAGATGTTCCTGATGAATCAACTTTACGCAAATATTATGTTTCTAGGTGCTATACGAGAACAGTAGAACGCATTAGAAGCCATCTTTTAAATCAATACATATGGATAAGCGCCGACGAAACGGTGGATATGTTAGGACGCTGTGTGGTAAATGTTGTAGCTGGTGTACTACATCCAACTATTTCCTATAACTCATATGTAATAGCAACAAGTGTTATAAATAGAGTTGATGCGGAAACAGTTGCTGAAACCATTAACGAGAATATGCAAAAAATGCTTCATTCGGACGCCACGTACAAAGAAAAAATACTTTTATTTGTCAGTGATAGTGCTGCGTATATGTTAAAAACAGGCAGACTGTTGAAGAAAACATATCCTAATATGCTGCATATTACTTGTATAGCACATGCTCTCCACAGAATCTGTGAATATATCAGAGACACTTTTCCGGAAGTTGATAGACTTGTATCAGCTTTTAAAAAAGTTTTCAGAAAAGCACCATTGAGAGTAGGGAAAATTTCCATCTCTGTCACTGCCTCCCACTCCAGTAATAACTAGATGGGGAACATGGCTGAAAGCTACTAGTTATTATGCTGAGAATTTCGATAGTCTAAAACATTTCGTAACACTGCTAAAGGAGGATGCTAGAAGTATTGGTGAGTGCAAGGAGCTCACACAAATCCCAAATTTTAAAAAATCAGTTGTACTTTCTTCACGAACACTTTGGAAAATTGCCAAAACTAATCACTTATTTTGAAAATCGAAATCTCAAATTAAATGACGGATTAACAACATTAGATGTGTCTGTTAATAATTTGAAAAGTATTCCAAGTGACTTCGGATGTGGCCTTCGGCAAAAGTTTGAAGCAATTCTTAATAGAAATCCAGATTTAATTACATTGCAGCAATTATGTATGGAGACAATTCCACAAAATCTAACGGCTAAATATGAAGAAATAAAAGAATATTTCCAGTATGCACCTATAACCAGTTGCGATGTAGAAAGGACGTTTTCTATTTATAAGGATGTACTTATTTCAAAGAGAACAAAATTGACAGAAGAAAACCTTGAGAAACTATTGCTAGTCAATATTAATACTCCTTTACTCAACTTGAACGACAAAATGAACATATAAAAATGTTCCAATTATAGAAATAAAATTAAAAACTTTAAAAATACAACTTTTCAACAAATACATATGTATTTCGTAATTTTATAGATCACCACCCGTTCGTTTTCCAATTATATAAATAAAATTAAATATTTTAGAAATACAGCCTTTCGCCAGTACTGCACTGGGCTTTGCGTCATGTGGTAAGCGTGTCCGTTCTCTAATTATTAGAGTAAAATATATAACGTGGACGTTTATAAAAATGGCTTCTGCGCACCCCCTCCTCTCGCCATCTTATTTGGCGCTTGCTACACTTTTGTTAAAAGACTGAAGAAATTTAAAAAAAATGGCTTTTATTCAAGTTTATATTATAAACAATCAGTAGTAATGTATTTTTCTCCCTTTAATACATGCTTAGATTATAATTATGGATTATTTAGTTGAATACATAATAGGTTATTTAAGAAACAGAATCAGTTTATCAAGAATTATTTAAAAAGTTTTAATAAATAACAATTAATGAAATATGTTTTCTCATATCTATTTTGTACACGCTTATATATAAACGATGACGATGTTATTATTCTATATATTTTGTAGTAGTTTATCTGCAAATTCAAAAAAAAAACTGCATGCGCTTTTAAAATTAATTTTTTGAAATTAAATTATTTTAAAGTGTTTTTCTTTTATTTTCCAAGAATTATATTTTTAAAAAGGGATGTACACGCCAGTGAAGTTTGTATTGTATATTTGTGTAATTCCCTTGGAACTAAATACATATATTGTATTATTAACATTTAACGATATCTTTCGCCGGGAATCACGACCGTATTTCCATTATTATCCGCGAAGAAGTTCGGACAAGCACTGTTTCTGATGTAATTCATATTCAAAGGGTTGCTGTATTTTTATTGGATATACAAAATTTTCTGTAGTAATACCATAAGAGCTTTGAGTTTATCGATAATTTCACGAATGCTTGTTGCATAGCGACTAAGACGAGTGTCAGTTTGACAAGCATTTAAATCACGACAGCCCGTAGGGCTGGAGTGGTTTAATTGTCAAATTGACACGAGTCGAAGTCGTTATGCAGGAAGTATGAGTGAAAGTTAAAGATTAATATACAGAAAACATATATATCATGCTCAAAAAGCTAAATTAAGTAAACATGTGTTCAGAATAATTCCAATTCAAAATACATATTTAATAATTTAGTAAGTAAATTTGTTGCTCACTAGTTTAAATTAGAATATTGCAATACAATTTACTGAATCACCGTCAAAAAATCTTTTGTAATACAAATTTCACATTTTTAATTATTTATATGTATTCTATATTACAGACCATAACATATCTTGCATAAATTTACCGTTAACAGCGGAAAAAAAATTTCAAAAAATTTTCTCTATTAACTTTAAAATGATTAACTAAATCCATCAGATAATAAGATAATTATATTTAATTACAGAGAACTATATACACGCATACATACGTCCTACCCGAAAGTCATTATAATTTGATTATTTTAGATACCGAAGAGTTCGACCTCCATTATTTAGTAACAGTTATCTTTCGACTATTTATTGAAACTCTCATGCATTTCGGCAGTCAATTCTACGTTCCCCATCGTCAAGTACGCTCTTAGTATCTAACAGAATATTTTATTCGCAAGTTATTGGGTGTTACTTGCGAATTTATCGCGCGTGCTTCAAACTTATAGTTTTCGGAAAGTGTTTCCTGTATTTAATTTTTCTAATTTCTAAAATTCGCAACAAATTTGACAACAACCAATGGCCGATCCAGGAGAACCTAATATAGTGGTTTTTATATCCACTATTGAACTTTTAACTTCAAGAATCAGCGATTTCATAGGAACACCAGGATTACACAAATTTCCGCAAGCTCTTCTAAAATTGATTGTGTCATTAAATCTTTGTGCCCATCACGATTTTGTACCTCCATGGTAGATTCTAACTGAACAAAAATTTCTGGAATTTCATTATTGGACTTATGGAATAAGTCCTCAACGTCAAGCCGATGGTTACCACCAAATAGTTATTGAAAGACATAGACTTTCGTGAACTAGCTCGTTAGTGTATTATATGCTATAGGACTTTAACAAACTTTTTATTTTAAAATACCTTGTTTGTGCCTGTTTTCCGTTTTATTTCGGTGTTTTCTTCAAAGTTATTTTCGTAAAATTTAATCATCATAATGCCTATCTTTGCATTACAGCGGTCTTACAAGTACATGATGTACGCAACCAAACAGCCGTCCTTACGAATCAAGCAGGCCGATTTAAAGTGTAAAAATGGTTGTGGATACTATGGAAATCCAGATTGGGGAGGTAAGATATAAATAATAAAAAATAAATTTATTCCTAACTGTATCTTGTTTATATGAAATATATTTCTATGTATAATATGTCGTTACGGTAAAGGCTCATTTCTAAAATTCTATGCAGTTTAGCTTATTATTTATGCTCTAAAGTAAAATACTGAAACTCTTAACTATTTATTAAAATTAACTTATTACAAGGATAGCTATCTATGTATCCGGAACTCGAAATACTAGTGTTGCTAGGCGCCATGTGACATATCCATCGTAAAGTATTACTTTTAGACGGTATATGCACTCAGAACATTTTCGCTTTCGACATGGATTACCTCAACAACAGTGCATTGATGAAATTAATTCGACTTTTGACGACAAAGGACCATCTAAAACCCCTATAAATCACGGGTTCAGAGAATTCAATCGTGGCCGTCGCTCGCTCACGGACGAATTTAAAGAAGGTTGTCTAAAATCGGTTGTTGTGCTAGAAGACGTCGAGATTGTGGGCGAACTGATAAAGCAATATCGTCATGGACATATCGTGAGATTAAGGAATTTGTATGACAATCATACATAAGCATAAGATTTATTCGCGTTGGATTCTGCATAATTTGACAATTGTTCAAAAAAGACTCATGTCGATTGGTGCAAAAAAAACGCAATCGTGGTGCGTCAAAAACCTTGTACAACCTCTACATAGGTGACGAATCTTGGATATATGCGTATAAGGCCGAAAGCAAACAGCAGTCGATAATGTGGGTGTTTCAATTTGAGCAAAACCTAACTAAAGTTGGTGACTCAAGAAGCACTTCGAAGCAAAATGGTCGCCCGTTTTTTTTGAGAAAATTGGCACGTGACTGCAATGCCATTAGAAGATTCTATAGCGGTCAATGTTGAATAGTTAACAACCATGTTTTTGCCAGAAGTCTCTGGAAATACGAAAATGGCATAAACAACTCAATATTTGACCGTTCAAAACACCAAATTGATGGATCATCCGCCCTACAGCCTTGATTTGATTTGGCATACAATTTAGAGTTATTTTTGTTAGCGTACGTCAAAAATAAACTACATGGTCATCGATTTTCGATGCCAGAAGAAACGGTTGATGCGTTTAATATGCATATTTTGGAGATACTTCAATCGGAATGGAAAAGATGCTTGGACAAGTTTTCAAACTAAACAAAAAGATGTACTTGTCGAAACTTTGATAATGTCATTCAGAAGAAACACATCAAAGTTTCTAAACTACAAAACTAGGTCCGGTGCCACTTTTCGTACATGTTGCATACTAGACTTGCGCATTAAACACCATTTCGTTTATGCCTACTAGGCTTCTTATATTTACACAACCCATATACTCGCATTTTGAATAAACGTTTTAGTTTACATTTTCTGATTTTCACCTTTATTTTTTTAATATTTTTGTATCTATAAGCCAATAAATAACCACATCTCATTTAAACGTCAAATATATAATAATAAACAAACAGAAATTTTTATTTTATGTTGGTAACACACTTGAACCTCGGTGTCCTCTATCAAAACTTGTTCAAGTTTCGTGTACAAAAAAGTAATGAAACTCACACTTGAAAATTATTTCAAATGTATGCAAAAGTACATCGATCATCACGGAGAATATTTTGAAAAACAAAAAACCATTTTCAATGATAAATATTTGTTTTCGTTTGTTATTTCAGATACATAAAAAGCAACCCTTGTAATATGGTCTATTTATATACAAAATTCAGTAATTTTTTATGTAGTTGGTCCATATAACAAGATCAAAAGGTTTATTGTCTATCAGGGGTAAGATAAGTGTATTTATTGAGATCGAAAGGTGGGGAACACTTCAGCCTAATATGCATTGAAAATTTTATATTTTCTTTGATAAATTAGTGAGAATACCAATGCTATCTGCTAAAAATAAGCCAATTTAACAAAAACGTGACTTTTAAAGCTTTTGTTGATACAAAAACATTTTATTTTTCAAAATAATCGCCTGTCAGCTCTAAATACCAAGACCCATTTCTTCAGATTCGTAAATACAAATGTCACACGTCATATCAGGGAAATCTAAATGTAATTCAACCAATTCAGCGGTTACTATTGCAGACGAATGAGCAGGTATAGTGTATCCGGAAATATACCGTTGACTATATGTATAAGCGGAGAATATTTTAAACCAACCCAAGTACCTGGGATTTCGGCTGTAGGTAGTCAACATACAGATAACTACACACAGAACCGTATTCAAACATACATATTACCACTATTTTATAAAATTTAAGGCTAAAAAAATATTCGTGGAATTTTATCATGTGCAGGTACAGCTGAGCAATAGATTGTGGTCGTCAATGTCATTCTTTGACAAAATGTAAGTTGCTGTATTGTGAAACGGTCGTAATGGTAATTACCTATAATTTAATCTGTCACATGTGAATAAAATTTACGACTTTATGCAAGTCCTAGACAAGAGACCATAGCTTCAGAGAGTCCAGTTTCTATTAAGGAAATAATCCTTACTTTGTTAAAATAGGATATCGAGACCATATTAAAAATAATTCAAAAAACAAGACTTTAACAAACTGCAAATTTATATTGACATTTCATTGACAATGGATATAATTAATCAGGACAAAAATCTACATTGTGACAATTTGCTTAAATTTTACAAGGACATTGACGACCAAAATTTATTGCTCACAGCTGTACACTGTGCATTAGAATTTCATTAATTGAAGCTATTACTTAATGACTTTTTAATACCTTCAAATTTACACTGAGACTGACCCTGATATAATAATGGCTCTCTTTCTGTTAGGGTTAGACCTCATGCTGCGTTAATTACGGTGCAATGAATAGGATTTAAATTTTACTTAAAAGAGATCATGGTAAAACACTCTTTTTTCCACTAAATGTGATCGTCTTTTCGTTAATTCAACATTGGTCCAATGAGTTAGCAAAACATGGTCCTATGATCTTCCCTTTTCCAAATTATCAATATAAATTATGTTGTGTGAATCAAAAAACACTTACTTTCTTCGGTGCTCGTCCGCCAGCCGCAGTCCATTGTTTCGGCTGTTCTTTGTTTCTGATGGGAAAGTTACTTAGTTACGTAATGTTGCAAAAACTGAATTGAATACACGTTTAGCAAAGATGTTTACAACCTGAGCTACTTCACGCACCTTCAATCATTTAACACCGATCACAAACTTTGTTAATAATTTCTTTGGTAGTCACTATTGTATAGACAAAAGACATCATCCATCGGTGTCTTTAATGATTTTTCCATGCAGGTAGTGTTTTATCAACACATAAAATTCCTTTTTTTCCATATTCACAATAAACAATGAGCTTTGCTTTCAAAGCATGTGAAAGAATAGCTAATTGATATATCTACTAGTACAGTAGGCGTTCTTTTATCCGGCACGTTCGGGATCAGGGCCATTCCGGTAAATCCATTTTTCCAGATAATAGAATGTTTATGGTTTTTAATCCTTCAAGTACGAAGCATCATTTTGTGAAAGTCCCTGAAACGGGCAGATTTCAACTTTTTTCTAAATACATACATATCAAGGGCGATTTTTGCTATTAGACTGCTAAAACCGGCTCTAAAGCCTAAAAAGCACCCTTCATCTCTACGGTGCTAAGCGTTGCGATCGCGACGTTAGCACTTGTAGGGTTAATTGAAATAATGAAGATAATTACATAACTCTGTACAAATCACAAAAGAAAGAAAGACATATGTGGTAAATTCTGCATCTTTGTAGACGATAATATTGAAAGAAATGTGCGGTACATGTGAAGGAAAACAGAGTACAAAATCGTGTTTAAACACTGAATGTTTATTTATGTACATACTGTGCATATGAAATACAAAACTGTAAAAATTACATGCATAGTAAGAAAGAGAAATCAATGAAGTACAGTATACAGCACTTAATGATGTTTACTTCAACCTGTACATACATAATTAACTGGTCTTAAGCAAGAAAAAATGCATGTCTGTTACTTTTTAAAAAAGTCTCTGATGTCACGTTGCTTTCGTGATTCGAATTTTTTCTTCAAAAAGTCGTTACGGATTACACACAAATTTATGAGTTTTGCGGAGTTGTAGCTTTCATTGGATTCGGCAAATGATATAAATGTATTTAATGCCTCAGCAGCTTGTTTTTACGAGACTTTGCATGGCTCCTTCTTCTTCGTCGGATGCCACCTCTAGAAACTAAGATTCTAGTGGGTTCAGAACACTCTGAATGATTTGTTCGTAACTCAGTTCTTCAGTCTATTACACTGCACCCTATAATCTCCCCACGGGGTACATGTGTTTGTACATCGGGGTTGTTTGGCACAATTACTACAAAACCTAGCACAATATGTGGATCGATACTATTGTCACTCAAATCTTGAACTGGATCTTCGTCAACAGGCCAAAGCTTAAGCGAACTTAACCGGAAAATGCCGAATGTGGGTGGCTCGACTGCAGGCGGCTAGTAGAGCATGCCGGTTCTTAGAATGCCGGATAAAAGAGCGCCTACTGTAACTAGAAATTCTCTTTATTCTTTACTTTTATTATTGTAGTAATATAAAATGACAATACATTAATCATTTTTTATTTCTGAAATTATAAGTTCTAAAGGGATTTAGGAGGTTTCGAGTTTTATAGAAAACCTGTAAATTTTAAATATTTAATACTTGTTAGCTTACGGTACGCCACTGCAATTGAATTATGTTCTTCGTTATCTCTCTCTTTAAACCAAAAATAAGTTTGTTTTTATGATTTGATGAAACGTACAAATCTCTTATTAGTAACAAGATATCTTTATTAAATGCAAACAGTATGTAAAGTTATCTAAATTTGAAACGATATGTAAACATTAGCGTCTAGTCACAAAAAGTAAGTAAATATCATTTTTGCTAACTGCTACAGGAAGAAATACTGTTTGTTTTTACTCACGACAATATTGCAGATAATTAAATCTTTTAGACAACAAAGTTATCAACAAACAGATGTTTGAACTGCATAAGTCGTTGACGTAAATGTGTTTGATAAACGAATTTCTTAGTCAAGTTACAACGCAACATGTCGTACGAGGGGCCGTTCTGATTTCCCCGGACTAGGCAGGCTTAAATTTTAATGCAATTTTCCATTATGCTTTTTGTTAAATCGCATATGGCTTGGTAACTTGTATGCCAATTTACAAAACATTAGTAACATTATTAATTTTATTATCTGTTAGTTTGTGTTGTGCATTGATTTTATATCAAAATGAGCAAAATCGAATATAGAGCCGTTATAAAATTCCTCACAAAATAGTGACATGTACGAGCCCCGTCCCGTTTCAATTGGCACACCTACTAAAATTTTAAATTTTACTCAAAACATGTTTGAAAAACGGTTACTATCAATTTTTTTAACTGAAAAATAAAAGGATAACACTCTTAAACGTTGGACAATATATGTTAAATATGTACTTCAAATAAAATATATTAGATAAAAACAAAATTCACCAGTTAACCATATGTGTCTGATTTGTTCATGTATTCTTAACACATAAAAATTGGTAAAAATCGAGGTAGCTATGAAAGATATGTCAAAACTTCCATTAATTCATCATTAGGTTATATTGTGGGCAGTAAATATTATTATTATACGCTGTAGTTATTGTAATTAAATAAACAATGGCAAGAGGTAAAGCAATTGATGAAGAAATTAGGTCAATAATTGTAAAACTATCGAATGAAGGGAATTCATATTCTGTAATTGGAAAATTGTTGGATATATCAAGGTACAGTGTTAGAAATGTAATAAAATTTTACAAGAAAAACAGTTCAGTGACCCCAAAACCCCGTAATACAAAGAAAAGCGAACTCACTGATAACGACAGAAGAGCTTTGAAACGAATAATAAAACAAAATAGGCGTACTAATTATGACCAGTTGAGTGTACTATGGAGTGATGCTGTAGGAAGACGTGTATCAAGATCCACATGTCACAGAGAAGCTAAGAAACTTGGATTTGGGTCGTACAAGGCGACACTTTTGAAATACTAATTTTGTTTTGTTAAATATCTTTTTCTCTAGGCCAAAGAAAAACCTTTATTGACCTCAACACAAAAGAAAAATAGATTGAAATGGGCCAGAGACCATAGTAATTGGGACTTGAAACAGTGGAACAAAATACATTGGAGTGATGAGTCTCGATTTGAAGTCTGTATAGGTGACAGTCGGAGTCGAGTCCTCCGTGAAAGACATGAGACATTTCATCCAGATTGTCTGAAACGAAAAGTAAAATTTCCGGCATCCGTTATGGTGTGGGGGTCGATGTCGGCAAAAGGTGTCGGGCGGTTATATTTTATAGATGGTATTATCAATACCGATAAATATTTAACCATTCTTAAGGAATGTTTGTTACCCACGATGGAAGAAACTTTGAATTCGGGGGATGATTTTATATTCCAGCAGGACGGGGCTGCGTGTCATACGTCAAAAACAGCATTAAAATGGTTTAAGGACAATAATATTCCATTGTTAAAATGGGTCTCAAGCAGCCCTGGCCTATCGCCCATAGAGACTCTATGGCATCAAATGAAAGAGGCCTTGCGCGCAGCTCCTGCAAGATCAGTGGGAGAATTGAAAACCAGGCTTCGACAAATATGGCATGGATTCACGGCACAAGATTGCCAAGAACTTGTAAATACAATGCCCAGGAGAATCCATGCCGTTATCAAAGCTAAAGGCGATGTAACGCAATGGTAAAGTTTCGTTAATGTTTGTCAAAGGTTGTTCGTCTGAAGTTTATTTATATATAATTATTATTATTATTGATTTTTCTTTTTCGAAATAAGTTGTAAACTAGTTTGTAATTGTTGGCAAAAAGGCTTGATGAAAAATAAAAAACTTTTAACATATTTATGAACAGGATTTCTTCTTCTAAAATGTTACTTACTAAAAATTTTAGAGGTGTGCCAATTGAAACGGGACGGGGCTCGTATACCGTAGAAGCTAGGCAAGCACAGCTTCCCCTACATGAACCAAGTAAAATACAGTGTAAAAATAAAAAAGTTTAATATTATATATTTAATTATTACCTAATATTACTAATTAAAGCGCGCCCTTGTCGATTTCAAATGCTGACGTTAGCGAAGGACGACGACCGTGTGACATGTCCATCCGAATGAACAACTTGGTACGCTAGATATCTATAGCGTATGGCTTATATAGGCAGTTTCTTAAGCACCGCGTTTGAATGGGCGTGTCTAAGAATATTAACAAACAAAATAAATATACTTTTGTTAAGTATTATTGTGGAATTATGCACATGAAATTAATTATTATTAATTTATAATATTTATAGACAATCCAAATACTGTGTTAACGCAAAAATCTTTCATTTTTATGGATTATTTCGTTTGAAAATCGAATTGAAATAGTCCATTGTGTAAGCTGTTTGCGTGTAGATTATATTATAAGCATGGAGATAGGACGTTCGGAAGTTTTGGAACCAAATTTGTGCGAAAATGTGTCTGATTGTGAATGTTTTGTATGCAATATAATCACAAAAAGATTTTCACGTTATAATTTCGAAGAAATAAAACAAATTATTGCCAAAGGTTTGACTAATTTAACAAAACAAACTAAATTGTATGTAAGACATTTTCAAAAAGAAAATGACAAAAAGTGTGAATGGTTGATTGGTTGTGACAATAAGTCTCTTTTGTTTTGCTGGCCATGTATTTTATTTTCAAGCGAAAAAAATGTGTGGAATAAAAATGAGTTTGATCTAAATAATTTACACAAATTAATAAAAAGACATGGGTTGAGTCAACCACACTTACATGCGATAACTAAGGAAAAAGCTTTTGGAAAAATCAGAATTGAACACACATTAGACAATGAGTTAAGATTACAAATGACACAGACATGCAATATACATATCTGTAACTGTACACATGGACAATACACCTCGTATTTTCATTGAATTGAATTGAAAATACGAGGTGTATTGTCCATGTGTACAGTAACATATATGTATATTGCATGTCTGTTTCATTTGTAACAAATGCGTTATACGTGCATAACGTATTGATATACATACTTAAAACCTTTTTGTAATGAGTTAAGATACAGAATTGATACAGAAAAATATAATCAAGAAGTACGAAAAAATCGTGAAATATTTAAGAGGTTGATAGATGTGGTTTGTTTCCTGGGAGAACATGAACTTGCACTTCGTGGTCATAGTGAAATTAAACAATCTTCAAACAAGAGATGCTACGTAGATTTAGTAAATTTATTGACAAAGTATGACGAAATTTTTCAATCTCATTTGGATAATTCTACAAGGTTTAAAGGAACTTCTAATTTAATACAAAACGTGCTTATTCTATGCACAGAAAAAGTAATATTAAGAAAAATAACATTTGAAGTAGAAGAAGCCTCTAGTTTAGTCTAGAAGAAGTTTTACGTTATGTAACGAAAAAACGCGAAATAAAAAACACTTTATAGGATTTTTAAACGTTTCTACGCAACGGACAGCTTCTGCTTTATATCGTATTGTTCAGACTATAGAGAATGGCTATTAATTGTTGTTCAACATTAATAGCTCAAAGTTTGATGGAGCAGCAGTAATGTCAGGTGAATTAGGAGGATTACAGGTTAAAATAAAAAACGTATCCAACTGCACTTTTTGTACATTGTATGGCACATCGCCTAAATTTGGTTTTACAACAGACTCTTAATATAATAAAGGAATGCAAGATTTTTTCCAAACTTTGAATGGTTTGGCAGCATTTTTTTTTCCAAATCTTCAACGGAATTACAACGATAAGTTAGAACAAACTATATTTGAATATCGACAACCACTTTTTTTCAAAATATTATGGATAACTAGGAAGAATAGGACAATGAGATTCGAGTTTGCTCTAGAAGATATTTTAATATGTTAGATACTGAAACTAATTTTAATCTTTTGTTACTTATTTTTCGGAGATATTTCCATTTTGTGACAACTTATTTGCTGTTTTACAAAATAAAACTAGTGACATTAATTTTTGTATAAAAAAAATTCAGGAATTCATTGTTTTTCTAAAAGAGAACAATTTGATCATTTGTGGAATAAATTTGAGCGTTTAAATATTCAATCACAAAGAAACAGAATACGCATCGATATTACCAAAGCACACAGGGCAGATGAAAAATCGCGATTCCGTAAGTTGTTCTTTGAAATAATTGACAATGTTTCTGCCCACCTATAACTAGATTTAAGAACTTTAACATCCTTAAATTTCTAGAATTAGTTAATTTTTGCGATAAACCTACAGTTTCTGAAGGTCCACAACGCTATAATATGGACTATTTATATTTAAATGTCAGTACCATAGTGATGTGTGAACGAATGTTACCATGGTGAAATATAGCTCTTTTTTGTCGAAACACCAGGGTAGATTATAAAACTTATGTATATGGAGTCAATAAAAATAAATAAATGTCAGTGAATATAGCAATTTACAGGCCTGGTGTTTCAAAACTATATCCCTTAAATACTTCTATTCTCTTTCCTGAATCTTTTTAAAACATTTATATTTCCTGTCATGCCCGTTTTTTGACGCTACTCTTCGCGATGTTTATTAATACAAGAAAAGAAATATCTCATTTTGTATTTTATCAGTAGAGACCGGACGCATCAGGTCCAAATTACGATGGACCATTTAAATAGTCTATAACATCGCTAAGTACAACACGCAGTTATTGAATAGCACTATTAATTCGGTTAACTGCTCATTTGTTTTTTGTCGTTTAATTATCACGCAATTACTTCAATTTTATAGTTAAATTCTTTTTTCATGGACGTAGATAGAAGGGTGATGAGTTTTAATTGTTTATTTTATTTATTATTATTTTATATTTCGTAAAATAAATAAAGTACGGTGAGTTAGTTTCTTTTTTTCATTGTTTTAACTGTTAATTGGAAAACAAACGGGTGGTGACCTATAAAATACGAAATATTTTTTTATTTGTTCATTTTGTAGTTCAAGTTGAGTAAAGGAGTATTAATATTAACTAGCAATACTTTCTCAAGGTTCTCTTCTGTAACATTTATTCTCTTTGAATGAAATACATAGATAGAAAACATATAGGTGCATACGGAAATGTTCTTTTATTTCAGCGTATTTAGCAGTTAGATTTTGAAGCATTGTCCCCATACACAATTGCCGCAACTTTTACGAACTAAATAACTTTTGCCGAAGGCCACATCCGAAGTCACTTGGAATATTTTTCAAATTACTAATAGTCTAATGTGGTTAGTACATCATTTAATTTGAGATTTTGATTTTCAAAATAAGTGATTAGTATTGGCAAATTTCCAAAGTGTTCCTGAAGAAAGCACAACTGATTTTTTAAATTTGGAATTTGTATTAGTTCCTTGCACTCAGAAATACTTTTGTAAACTATCGAAATTCTCTGCATAAAAACTAATAGCTTCCAACCATGTTCCCCATCTAGTTTTTACTAGAGAGGGAGGCAGTGACAAAAATGGAAGTTTTTCCCCGTAAAGAGCTACTCTCAATGGTGCTTTTTTGAATACTATTTTCAAAGCGGATACAAATCTATCAACTTCTGGAAAGGTGTCTCCGATATATTCACAAATTCTGTGGAGAGCATATGCTACACAAATAATATGCAGCATATTAGGATATGTTTCTTCAGAGATATCAATTTACTATCAATTTATTAAAATAAAATTAAAAACTCTTTAAAAATACAAATTTTCGATGAGTCATCGGCCTATCGTGTCCGGTTCCTATTTATCAGTATTTTCAGTATTGTGGTAACATTTCTATCAATTTACATTTAACTTAATATTCACATTTACTATTACATTTGTTACAGTATTAACTATTCTTCAAACACTATTTAAGTATCTTTCAGGAATAATAGAGTACAATAAATGAATAGTTTATTTCCTTAATTATGTTTATATTTAAGACGCTTATGTACATTTTTTTGCAGGGTATTGTTCAAAATGCCACAGGAGTTCTATGGAAAGAGAGAGAAATAGAAGATCTAATTCAGAAAACAGTCGATCTCCTGTCGCTGGCTTTTCTAAATTCGAGGAGAAAAAGCGACAGCAAACCGATAAGAAAAGTAAATATCTCAATTTCGCACCTGTTTTTCGCAGATCGTCTACTGCTAAAGGTAGATTTTTCGTTCATTAATATAATAATATTACATGACTAAATAATCTTTTAGATGTTGGGAGACACGAGCGTCACCACGAACCAAGACACGCGAATCCAGATACAGAGAAGCTCGAAATCGAATACATTTCCACATACATGCCCCTGGGAAAACAAGTGCGGGATGATTTCTTCAAATGCGTTAGATCTTTCAATGTGTCTATAAGAAGCGAAGTCAATGCAAGAATTATAGAGGATGTAGCTATAACAGCTCAAAAATATTATAACTTATTCTCTGATAGGATAAATACGAACGATACTTATGCGAAACTCAACCAAGAAATGAAGGATCAGTTAATTGATTTCTTCGAAAAATTTTCTATGACTACGTTGTATGGGTAAGTAAACTCTATAAAGATATTACATGTTTTTATAACGACAGTGATCTGAAATGTTCCCGGTCTCGCTTATAGATGGCAGCACTACTCGAATGATTTTTTTCCTTAGTCTTGGTAGAACTATTAGTAAACACCATGTAACGTTGTAAGTCATTCCAGCAAGCTGTTGGCTGTAGGCAGTCGTTTGAATCAATTGAGGTGCGTGTGTTGTTCAGTTGTTGGAAATAGAAAAAATCTAGTATCGTGCGGTGATAAAATTCTTCGCAAAAGAAAATTTGACGCCAACCGTAATTCAGTCGAAGAACGCAAATGTATGTGGTGACTATTCTATTTCAATTTCCACCGTGAATAAATGGGCGGCCGAATTTAAACGTGGCCGTGAAAGCATGTAATCCACGTGAAGCACGTCCAAAAATACAACCGTGTCGGAAATTATGAAAAAAGTGCACACGTTATGATTGTGAAAGATCGGCGTACGCAGATGCATGAAATTGCTAATACTGTAGGATTATAACAATAGCTAGGGTAAATTAAACTTCTAACGAAACTATATGCAAAATTAATGAAAACAGACCCGGGGATTGCAGAAGTAAAAGACCATCAAGTCCATCAAGACAATGTGTGTCTTGTGGACACCTATCCACGAGAGTGTCTTGGAGATGCGAAAATTGAGGGATTTGCACTATGAAGTGCTGGAACGTCCATCCTATTCCCCAGATTTGACTGCCTCAATCTCTATCTCTTCTCTAAGCTCAAAATCTTCCTCACTGGTGAACGTTTTACGTCCAATCAAAAAACGAATGCGGCTGTAGATGGGTACTTTCCAGTACTTCCGGTGGAATATTACAGGAACGGGATAAAGGATGGTGGATAAAGTCTAGATTATGTTGAAAAATAAAAAGTTTTTGAAATCATAAATTGTCATTTTCACTATCAGACCAAGAACATTTCCGACCGCCTTCGTAAATAGGAAGCAAGTTTATTTATTTAGTAGATGGATATTAATTTACTTTTTTGCCCTTCTAATGTATTTTTTCCCGACTAAAGTTTTGTGTTTTTAGTTTTGAATTTATTTTTTTTTAACAACACAATCCATACTTGGATAAACTTTTGATTTTTGTATATTAATTTTGAGACTCGTCGTACCCATAATGTCCACAAAATCCATAAAAGTCAATTATACCAAACACAATAACTACCCTTACATGTTGAAGATTTGTTTTGATCGTTTTAAATCTATTAGTCTTAAATTTTACATCCAATAAGAATAATAATCTTAATCTTAACGCCAATTATAGAGGGAATTTGCAGGTCATGAGTTATCATTGAACCCGGACTTGTGGACCGTTTAAGGTTTTGGCTGCTGGCATTCACGTTAAACGATAATCAAAACTACAAAAAACCTTTCAGGACAATTGCTTCGAGTTCTAACCCAAAACCCCGGCATGATAAGTCCATAAATTGCCGCTGGCTTATTATTCGCACTCTGTCCTGAGATAAGAAGTTTCTTTTCTAATCATCATGATCAGAGTCACGGAAATGGACTGTTTTGCTTTAATTCTTAATTAATATGCATAAATTGAATTTTATTGTTTTGTCATTTATTTCATGGAGCACTATCAAATTAGTAAAAAATTAAAGAAATTCAAATACATATATCATCAAGATTCGTTTTCTATTAGTAAAAATTTTCGTATGTTTCGTGAAACTTACGGTCACTGTCACCCTACTTTAGATGCAATTCTCTGAATTATCATGAAGTCCAAAGCAATATCAACCCAAACTGTAGTTGATAGAAGAACTAAAATCAGGGAATGATTTGATGCATCTCAAATTTTCTGATTAGTTGCTAGGACAATTATAAAATAATATTGATTAATATCGATATAAAATTGTTGAACTTGATGCAATCACATTCCACAAAATTCAGTAACATCTTTTACATTTCAAAAGAGTAATAGTCTTGTATCAACTTTGATCTGGGGTTGTCAAACCATATTTCGTTTAAAATGAGAACAAATATGGCTTTACTGTGCGGAACATTGGATATTAAGCAAAATGTTTAAAGATAATATTATTTGAAAAATAGTAAGTTCAATTCGAGCGACTTAATGCTTAAAAAAATTAAGCATTGAAGAACAAAATTCCTGGTAGAAGTTATGACGTACAAAAAAAAAACAGTAAACCTGCTAGTAAATTCATTTTCCTAACCATCAAGAATTCGCCATTATTGAAGCAGTTAATACAACTGTGGTAATGAACTCAATAAATTTATTAGTTATTCATTATAGTAATATTATAAGTATTATATGAAAATCTATTTACTCTATTTTCATAGTTAGTTTTAGATGGCTTTCAACAGTTACTAGAGTCACGTACTATTATGAAACACTATTTCCTTTGATTACTCTTCTACTTTTAGGTAGCATTTAAGTTTTATTTGATTCGCTAGTGCAATACTTTTCTTATATAGTTATATGAGGATGAGTTGACGGGAGAGTGACTTTTCAAAAGTTGGCAACACTTTCGCCATTATGAGTATATCGCTGACATCAGACATGCTTTGGATTTAATGCGGAGGAAAAAGAATTTCGTGTGTTAGTTAAACATCATTTTTTTACATGAAAATACCATTAAAGAAACTAAAGAAAATTACATAAATATTAGGATGAATCTGCTCCTTCCCATAGAAGACTTGTAAATGGTTTACGATTTTCAAAAATTTTCATATGAGTAACTTCTCCAGAAACGCTTAATAAAGCCCATAACCATTTTAAGAGCGACCGCCGAATAAAAGTGTCAATTATCTAATGTCGTAAACATACCAACCGTCAATATGTCTCCTCAGATGATACCTTGATACATCACTATACTCCAGAGACAAAAACAGTCAAAGCAATGGATTTCTTGTAATTAACGTTAAAGCAAAAACCATTTTTTCAGCTACTAAGATCGAGGTCATAATTATAGGTCCTTATTGACTATTTACAGAAAGGATATGGCCAATATCATATTGATATATTGACACGCTTCGATGCCGAACTGAAGAAAAGATAATCATCAAAATAATGCGCCCTCTCTTCATCTCCTATGGCAACAACTAAATTTGTCGATTTAGGAAACGAATTGCTGTATCAGCCCCGCCATATTCACCAGATCTGGTTTTGATTGTTTTTTTTTGTTTCTAAACTTGAAAAAATGACTTGGTGGAAAGAGGCTTGGCACAAGTGAGGACATGAAAGCAGTAACCAATCTATATTTTGACGAGCTTCCAAAAGATTACTTTTTAGATGATTTAAAAAATCGGAAAGTGTATAAGCAATAAGCATTTCATTGAAAAGTCATTCTCCCATCTAATCACCCTCACACTTCTCTTAGTTTTACCACAATTTTCAATTTGCTGCTAATAACATTCAAGTGTATTCAGGCGTTTCTTTAAAAAGCGTGGAGTCGATTACAGTAAGAACATAGGTGCTATCCTAAAATTTGGAAGTACCAATTATACCATACATTTTACGAGGTCTGTCCGAAAAGTATCCGATCTTGCTGCAGCAAGAAAAGTTAAATCTGGGCAATGTCGATTGTGTCCCCTTCAAAGTACTCCACTTGGGAAGTCAAAATCTTTCAGCGATCCTCCCATTACCAGAAACAGTCCTCGATTTCAGTTTTCGGAATAGCAAACAGCTGCATCGTCGCATTCCTTTTTATCTACTCCACGTTCTCGAATCTTCTTCCTTTAAGAAGATTTTCCAATTTGGAGAACAACCAAAAACCGCAGGAAGCAAAGAATTGCCGCACCCAGCAATGAAGCACCCAGTCGCCACTTTTCCACAAATCTGTTCCTTCTTATTACGTCCGTAATCGTTTCAAAACTTCTTCATCGTTTGACTTTTTGGAGCGTATTCATGATGAACATCTTCCTGGTCGAAGAAAACGAATGACCAGTTTTTGGCAAAATCTAATCATCTTTGTTGGCTGCATTCAGTCATCCCGCGCGAGATTTGGCGTTCACTCAACTATGTATCCTTATCGATATACCATCTGGTGAGGCATCGCATGACAAATATCTGTTTTTGACAATAGCACACCTAGGTAACTAAGAAGAAATGTGGGCCTAATAAAATTAACATTCTAATATCAATTGACACAAAAAAATATTAGATACCCCTCAATTTATACATATCCTGTATATTTTGAACTGGCATATTCCTTTGTGTTTACTTTTTTACCATGACATCATTTTTTCTACTTACTATTGCTAGCTTTTTTTAGATTTTGTAACTAATTTTTCTTACCTACCACCTTCTTTTCATTTTGTTACCCGTTTTTGCAACCAGTAAACATATTATTACTAGTTCAAGCTGTAATCAAAAATATTGACTTTCATTGACATATTTTGTGTGCATAATTTACAGAATACTGTTTTGTCCTCAATCGACAAATGACGAAGAAAAAGACCTAGCAATACAAGGTAGAATAAGAAAACTTAGTTGGGTGAACGCTCACCATCTTGACTGTTGTATAAATGAGACCAGCATGGAGGTTCGCGATTTAGTTTACGCGGCAATTACTCATCTCCTGGGTAAATTCATTTATTTCTACTTTTTAAATGAGAAATTTATTTTTATTTTCCGTAGGAATGGATTCTGTCAAAGCTCCACAAGAAAAATTAAAACATGTAGTTCGTTGCTGCCAAAGTGTAGTAGAAGTGCTTCAACATTGCCAAGGTGGTCCAGTTAGTGCAGATGAATTTTTACCAGCATTGATCTTCGTAGTTTTAAAGGCAAATCCCGCAAGACTTAAAAGTAATATCTTATATGTTACAAGGTTCTGTAATGACACTAGGTTAATGCAAGGTGAAGGAGGTTATTACTTCACTAACCTAGTAAGTATGATTAGAATACACGAGATGCTTTCTTACTGTTGAACTTAATTAGTAGGCTGTAGTTTATTAATACAAATGTCGTAATATTTTCTTTTGACTCTGGCATCTTTTGGCGTGAGTTTAGCGAAAGTATTATGACATTTTAAGATTGTAGTCATTTGAATTGAATTTATTAAAAATAATGAAGTTCAGTAACAAGCATTTTCAAGTGGTAAAGGCAAGAATGTTTTAATGGAGTTAAGAAAATGTTAAATAGTGTGTCGTTGATAGATTACTTGAAGTGGTCGTAGAACCTATTCCACTGCTACTTTTTTAGATCTATAATGGTGCGCAAACCTTAAACTGCATTTGGTAGACTTATTCTTTATATGGAATTGCACTTTGAATGTGTCTGGTGAAGTTGATCTTGGGCTATTTAAGTCTTGACCCTGTTTCACCAAGTTGTGCACTTTAACCTAGGAAATTTTAGATAGTTTAACTAACTAATCGAAACTCCCCGTTGGACATCAGATCCACTTCCTCTACGTTGTTAGCCCACACAACTTTATACATTTGTTACCATAGGGCTGCCTGCCTCGTAACTATAGAAGTTTTGCTTTGTACCTTATCCATACTGTTGCCACGAGTAGTAACGGAAATGGACCCTCGAATCAGATCCCACTTATCCGTGTAAGACTAGATACAAGAGGGTTTCGCTCGGCGCCTCCAAGGGAACATTAAAGACCGCACCACCTTATAGCCATGCAACAATCGACATGATACCTTAGTTAATTAGCTTGGATTCTTCAGATGCGATAATGAGTTACGATCATTAGCTACCATTAGTATTGCGACAGAACGTAACATGATAAAAGAAGATAATCACATGACTATTTCCTTGATTTAAGCAACCTGGGCATTTATATGAAAGCGATCATCATCTTGCATAATACTCTATAACTGGATAAAGCAAGTCTCGCGCGCTTTTTTCACAGATCCATTTAGCTGGTTTATAAGGTAGCAGGAAACGAAAGTCGGATCTTTTCATTTAACCTCAAGAAATGAGAAATTCATGCTAGGGTCTGCCAAAACAAGCTTACTCCTACAAAAGTTCGTGAAAAAAACCGTGATAATAATAGGGTCGCTCTTTTTTATTGGTTAAAATCTTGCAAAAATAAATCAATAATCCTGATTGATTATAGTACGATCAATTCTACAGTAACTTTTTTTGTATTTGCAGTGTTGTGCTGTGTCATTTATTGAAAACTTAACTGCCGAATCTCTCAGTATGTCCGAGGAAGAATTTCAAGGTTATATGACAGGTGCCATAACGTCAGTGAGCGCTTGGGAATCCGCCTTGGTCGCTTGTGAGGGCATGCATCAACTTTGTGAACATCTTTCACAACTAAAAGGATTATCCGAAAGAATGGATACTGTACAAAATAGCACGCAAGCTTTAAGAGAAAGCATGGAAACTTTCAAGGTATAATTTAATAACAATTTTTGTTTTCTATTTAACAACAAACTTAAACAGACCTAAGACTTTTAAGTAAATATAAAATAAAAAAACGAATGCAATTAACCTTTCGATACCGAAGGGTGTAAAAATTACGCAGTGGGTGTATATTATGTACCCCATATTGCAAGTAGGTAAGTATACTCACAAAAATGCTCATACAGCCGCTCATGAAAGTAAAAGGGAATAAATAAGGTAATATTTTTTTCTAAAAAAAAATATTTATATAATAATTAGAGAACGGACGCAATTTCCATAAAACGCAATCGGCAATTGGAATTGTGTATAACGTCGCTGAGTACATCCCGGCGTAATTCAATGAAGTATTTGTTTGACTTACTCGGACACCTGGGCTCGCCGCGATAACAATGGACAAGCCAGCTATTGTATTCGTAGAATATAGTGCTTTTTATAGTGTTTTCATGAGCGTAGATAGAAGCGGGGTTTTTATAATCTATTTTATTTATTAGTTTATATTTCGTAAGATAAATAAAGTGCTGTGAGTTAGTTTCTTGTTTTCGTAGTTCTAACTGTTACTTACATCGTAATTTTTGTGATAGATCCTGTTTAATATCGTTTGATTGAATCTACTTCTCCCATATTATTTCGACGTAAGTGTGCATTGAATTTCGTTCAGTTTCAATAACTTACGCACACATTTAGTTTTTTCATTTATTTAGATCTAGAGCATTGTTTAAGTTACTTTTTCAGACATGATATGGAAGAATGTCGAGAACGGCATTGTAAAACAATGGCGAGTTGGATTGACGGTCATACTGATTGTATGTCCATTGTCAGTGATTCCGAAATTTATTACAAAATCCGTAAAATATCGTCAAAAATTCGTCACTTAGGATCGCAAACACATCTGAACGCTGTAAAACTTTTATGGCGGCTAATATTCCATTAAATAAACTTAGCAATCCCACTTTCAAAATATTTCTTCAAAAATATACTGGTCGAAATGTTCCTGTTGAATCAACTTTACGCAAATATTATGTTTCTAGGTGCTATACGAGAACAGTAGAACACATTAGAAGCCATCTTTTAAATCAATACATATGGATAAGCGCCGACGAAACGGTGGATATGTTAGGACGCTGTGTGGTTAAATGTTGTAGCTGGTGTACTACATCCAACTATTCCCTATAACTCATATGTAATAGCAATAAGTGTTATAAATAGAGTTGATGCGGAAACAGTTGCTGAAACCATTAAGGAGAATATGCAAAAAATGCTTCATTCGGACGCCACGTACAAAGAAAAAATACTTTTATTTGTCAGTGATAGTGCTGCGTATATGTTAAAAACAGGCAGACTATTGAAGAAAACATATCCTAATATGCTGCATATTACTTGTGTAGCACATGCTCTCCACAGAATCTGTGAATATATCAGAGACACTTTTCCGGAAGTTGATAGACTTGTATCAGCTTTTAAAAAAGTTTTCAGAAAAGCACCATTGAGAGTAGCTCTTTTCAGGGAAAAATTTCCATCTCTGTCACTGCCTCCCACTCCAGTAATAACTAGATGGGGAACATGGCTGGAAGCTACTAGTTATTATGCTGAGAATTTCGATAGTC
The DNA here is from genome assembly GCA_935421215.2 of Melolontha melolontha. Taxonomy (NCBI): domain Eukaryota; kingdom Metazoa; phylum Arthropoda; class Insecta; order Coleoptera; family Scarabaeidae; genus Melolontha; species Melolontha melolontha. The sequence continues at coordinate 43,173,525 of OW285239.1, read as the reverse complement.
TAAAACATTTCGTAACACTGCTAAAGGAGGATGCTAGAAGTATTGGTGAGTGCAAGGAGCTCTCACAAATCCAAAATTTAAAAAATCAGTTGTACTTTCTTCACGAACACTTTGGAAAATTTCCAAAACTAATCACTTATTTTTAAAATCGAAATCTCAAATTAAATGACGCATTAACCACATTAGATGTGGCTGTTATTAATTTGAAAAGTATTCCAAGTGACTTCGGATGTGGCCTTCGGCAAAAGTTTGAAGCAATTCTTAATAGAAATCCAGATTTAATTACATTGCAGCAATTATGTATGGAGACAATTCCACAAAATCTAACGGCTAAATATGAAGAAATAAAAGAATATTTCCAGTATGCACCATTATTGCGATGTAGAAAGGACGTTTTCTATTTATAAGGATGTACTTAATTCAAAGAGAACAAAATTGACAGAAGAAAACCTTGAGAAACTATTGCTAGTCAATATTAATACTCCTTTACTCAACTTGAACGACAAAATGAACAAATAAAAATGTTCCAATTATAGAAATAAAATTAAAAACTTTAAAAATACAACTTTTCAACAAATACATATGTATTTCGTAATTTTATAGATCACCACCCGTTTGTTTTCCAATTATATAAATAAAATTAATTAATAAATATGTATTTCGTAATTTTAGATAGATAGATCACCACCCGTTCGTTTTCCAATTATATAAATAAAATTAAATATTTTAGAAATACAGCCTTTCGCCAGTACTGCACTGAGTGGTAAGCGTGTCCGTTCTCTAATAATAATCATATATTTATATGGTTGATGTCTGTACAGTTGTTTGGTGTTCGGCACAAAGTTTTTACACAAATTACATGTTTTTCTGATTTTGCGATCTTTATTACGTGGACATAAAACACACCGTCCCGAAGATTTCAGTTGATCTTGTGTGTTGCTAATTTATGTCTGTGGTGGGGGAACAAATTTGTACATGGTGCCCACAACACGTTCGTGGAATCTTCTTGGATTTTTCAGTCTTCTAGCCACATGTGGTCTAATAAGTTCTTCCCAAAAGAAAGAACTTGCGTCTGTGAGAAGCAGCCTGAGATGAAACAGAATTTTTAGTTGTCCATATGACGTAAGAATTGACACAGGCGATATCTATTACGTTTTGAAATAAAACAAAAGGCCATGTGTTAGAAGCTCTCTTACAGCTATACTCGTTGACCATTTTGTCCATGGTGTCAACAGTGCCTTTTGTTGAATTATAATGCAAGATTATCTTCACCGCTAATTTTATCGTCATATTGTTCGGTCCTCAAAAGAATTGCTGCTTTGTTTTTTTTAGGAGTATATAAAACTAAAGTAATATCTTCCAAAAATGCAAACACTGTTGATTTCTTCTCTAGAAGGATGAGGTAGTAGAGCAAGAGGAATGTCTTGCTTGTTTTTACGAAGAGTTCCGCATAATGTCAGACGCCTATTTGCTAAGGGACAACTTTTGAAGAAATTATCAGTGGTTATACCATAACAAAGCCCGATACACCATACCAAAACAAAAGTTACTCGTTTGCCTTATTCTTTCGGGCTTGTGCCTTCTTTGCCAGTGTAATTCGGAAGGTAAACAAAATTTGCATCCACGAAAGCCAATATTTTGATGCCGTACTCCGCAATAGACACTTGCCTCTAAAAGTTACAAGTTCATCAATTGTGAAGTGCGAACTCGAGTAAAAATTTTCTCTGCAGTTTTCTATAAATTTTCCAAACATCTCTAAATGCAGCCAACTTGTCGACTCCTCTAAGTTCTATTCTAGTAATTAGATCATCAAATCTCATAAAACTGATGATCTGTAAGAACCTGTCTCGCGACATCGCAGCCGCAAAAATACTTCTACTATACAGAGGATTTTTAGACCAAAGAAAATGGACTGGTTACCTATTTTCTTTTAGAGCGCCTGTTGTAATGAAGAGACCAAAAACACCGTACATCTCAAGTGAATCGGTCTCTGCCCAACTTGTTTGTTTGCCCGGATTCTTCATGTTCCATTCTTCAACATATTTTTTCGCTTTCTGATTTGTGTATTTCACAATTATTTATACGATTTCATCGCTTATAAATAATTTGAAACATTCCTAGATTTTAGAGTAAGCCCCGGTTTATTCGTTATTATATTCTGAGAACGAACGCGAGATGCTGTCGGAGGACGATTGTTCCACAGAATACTTCTTGGAAATGAAAGCCAAATCTGATTTCAAAACCTCTTCTTCACCATTTTCCGGAGAAGAAATCTGTAACAGAAATCATTCAAAACTAAATTTTATGTGGTTCTAAATTACAAAAAAATACCTGTTGTATCTCTGGCTCGAATTCAGCTTCTTCTATATTATCCTCAGACTCTGATGCATCTGACAAATTATTCTCATCTTGAAAAAAATCCTCATCTGCTTCTTCCAACCACTATAGAGTCACGGCACGATCTTCTCTTTGTTTGACATTATATTTGCACAAATACTGGTTCACTGGTTCATATTACTGGTTCACCTTGAAAAAGATCACGTGATACAAGGTGTTTTCGTCAAATTGCGCAATATTGCCAGAATTCCACTTGGAACATGGATGCCGGAGGGCGGTACAGTTATACCCCCATGCATAATTTTATTCAATTTTGGGAATTTTGTGAAATTACGACGTAATGCAAATATAATATTGGTACACATTACAAATAAAGATAACTCAGTTGAATTAGCCGAAATTACAATCCCAATCCATAAAAGAAACAAGGAAAAATAACTGTTTGGGGTACATTTGTACCCCCCCTCAGGTATCGGAAGGTTAACTCCTGTTTCATACAACTCTTACAATAAATAGATTTTTGTAAAATCAAACATTAAGCAACATGTAAAAAAATCTAGGAAAATCCTCTTTTTCTCATTATGAAACAATCTGCTGTGCGCAAAACTTTGTACATAAGAAACCTCTAAATTTATTGTATTCTGGTGCTATAATCTTAATATTCAATATTATGAACAGAATGCGCAAATGAAATTTAGTCTTTTAATAATCGCAAATTTTAAATTCACTGATTTTAAAGGATTTTTAAATAAGAGTGATATGTTTTTAAATATTAGACCAAGAATATTTATTTTACTTTGAAGGACTATCAATGCAATTAAGTTCTGAGAATAATATCATTTAAATGACTGCCTCTACTTTTCTTTCAAGGTCGAATTCAATGAACCCAAGTTTCAAGAACTCTATTCATTAAATTACACTTTATGTCACGAATGACGCGTTGTGTATCCAATTTTAATGCATCTGATTCTGCGTCTCTGGTCTATTCTCATAAACAATAGACTTTAAATAAACCACAAGTTAAATCACAGCCTTCTTGAAGCCATTCGATAGGTCCATTTCTGGAAATAATCAATTCATTAAACTTTTAAAGCAATAAACCAATTGTTTCACGGGCCGTGTAATTTTTATGACAAGGCGGTACTTGCCATAAAAATGTTGTTATCATCGATCAGTACCACTCACCATTGACAGTAATGGAATCCCATTCTCATTTTAGAAGAATAGTTCCACAATACCATAAACCACACCAATACTTTTGCAGAATATAAAGGTCTCTCGGGAATGACTTGTGGATTCTTTTCACTCCAATAACGACAATTTTGCTTCTTCACCGTTATTATGATTTTCATATGAAAATCACCACCATTTTCAAGTTGATTCAAGGCAAAATCAGCAAATACACAACCTTCGCGATGGTCCAAAGGATGCAGTTCTTGCGTTAGAACAATTTTGTTAAGAATGTAAGCCCTAATCCTTGCGTAAAATACACCTACTAGACGTGCAATTGTGAAAAAATAATCTCATGTTTATTTTGGTGGGTCGTCATAGCTATTGCTATAAAACCATATTGTTCCCCCCCCCCCCCCCCCCCCCCCCCCCCCCGTAATATGATAACTAGGGAGCGATCGTCCGGGGTACATTTCAGGAAAGGACTGAAATGAATTTTTAACGGGCCGATCTATTTTTTAGTTTTATTAGTTACTGAGCTCTTGCGTAAATATGTAATGGACAGCGACATGTCAATATCTACACATCTACTTGCATCTAAGAGAATCGAAACAATTAACGCAGAATTTAAATCACATAACGTAACTTCGTGCTTGAAATCGCTATGGGATGAAAAGCTTAATTTAAATAAAGAAAAAGTGTTATTATTTGTAACAAACAGATGGAGCTGCATACATGAAGGCGAGTTGTCGGCTCTTACAACAAACATGCAATAGTATAACGCATATCACATGTTTCGCACGTGCTCTTCATCAAATAGCAGAGGAAGTTAGAAAACGCTACCCGAATGCAGATAAATTGATATCGTCTGTCAAGAAAGTTTTTGCGAAGGCACCTGCATTCAAAAATTTTTATTTCGTGAAAAACTGCCACACGTGCCACTACCACCAGAACCTGTTGTAACGCGCTGGCGCACATAGATAGAAGCAGCATCTTATTATCACATGCATTTTGACGATGTTAAAAATATAATACAGCTACTGGATCCGAATGCTTTTTCTATTTTACACGTTCAAGTATTTTTGGACCCAACTATTCACGTAGATTTAGGCAATATTCATGGACATTATTCCAGAATACCTGTAACTAGCGCCATGAATATTGTATACGATATTCGTCAATTCTTTTCCCAATTACCTGGAGCTGCTGCTGATAATGTAAAAAGAAAATTTGAAGGAGTTGAAAAAACAATCCATGATTTTGTACTACATACACGCCAAATTGTTAACATGTTTGATTGTAAAGTAGATTTTTCCGAACCGGCGATAAATGTAAACTTTATGTACTTTAAATAAGCCCGTATTTCATCGGTACATGTTGAACGGTCGTTTTCAATGTGCAAATGGACTTACGGCAGGCGCGGCTCGTGATGACGTATTTTGGGAGTGCAAGTACAATGATGCGAGTGCCTCGTGTGTTTTCGGTGTTTACTAAGAAAACGTTACAGTTAGTACACGAGAATAGACGAAGCACTCGCATCATTGTACTTGCACTCCCAAATACGTCATCACGAGCCGCGCCTGACTTACGGTGACAGTCAATTAACACATGAATGATCATATGGAATAATTATTGGTGATTTACTATTATTTGAACTCTGGATAGAAACGGGAAACAGTCAGGATGTGTGATATATTTTATAAACCGTGCAGTATTCCTTCTGGAGAAGATGTATTTACAAGTACTTGTTTCTCTATACAGTTAAATCGGGATTTATGATGTCCTCGCTCCATCATTGGCACTAACATCATGTACCCCTGACTGCAGATCCCTAATGATAACTTTAACTAACCGAAATTTGAAATGTTTATTTAGTTTAAGCGCAATTTGAAGTCGTTATTTTAAGTGGTCCGCCCGATATATAATTTCAATTATAATATCCTCTAATATTAGCAGAAAGCCAACAAAGCTGGATGTGCAAGATCATTTTTGCAATATTTAAAATACCTTGCCTCTTAATTATTAGCAGAGCGTAGCATACACATCACTGATGATGCCTGAACATTTAATGTATCTATATTTGAAACATATTTTGTTATACATGATATAATGACATACACACATATATATGAATGACACGAATGTATAGCAAGCGCCAATTAAGTTGGCGCGGGGAGGGGGTGCGCAGAAGCTGTTTTTAAAAACGGCCACCCCCACTACTCAAGTAATTGTCAGAATACATTTGTCATTGACGTTTGACGGAACATAATGTCTTTGCTAGGGGATCATAAAGTGATACACGCTCAGAGGTTAGAATTATCTGACATTTGATGTAAAACCAAATACAAATCTCCCCACTACTTCTAATCCTGCGCGAACTTACCCCTCCTCGCGCCAACTTAATTGGCGTTTGCTATAACTACTTTATACAACTCATGCAGTAACTACTGTATTGCCAACTATACTATAATGTTAGCATTAATGAAACGTTGAGATTACAAAATCACTAGATTCAATTAAACTTTAACATTAATAGAAAGATAGATGTTATAGATTGCTTCATTAGACAAACGTGCTTTAGTTATTTTTCGTTTCTTAAGTTACATTTGAAAAAGAGATAATTATAAAAGCAATTGCCCTTATTTATGAAGTACTAATAGTATTTTATTTTTACTATAGTTTGGATTGGTTTTGTAAATTGTAAAATCTAATAAAATGTTTTTTTCAGATAGAAATTGCTGCCAGAGTCACTGAAATTAGAGAAACAACACCATTAATAATCAAACCACGTAAAACACCAATTTCGTTAGATAAACAAGATTCAAGCACCACAAATTTACCTTCTCCAATTACGCCTACCATTGTCGCTGTACCTGTAAGCTCAAAATTATCAGAACCTGTTAACATCCCTATAACTATAGATAGGGTAGCTGATGACGGTGAAGAAATCGAAGTCGAACCCAAAATTACACATTTTTACACTCAAAATCTTGCCGCACAGCAACTGAATTTTACCGACAGTAAAAAAGGTAAAATGCAATTGGATATTTCGCCTTGTCTGCCCGCAAATTGTTTGAAGCAATCTCATTCAAATGAAGTGCTGGCATATGACACACAAAGTTTAGACGGGTTGACACCTGACGATGGTAGCCTATTGGCTTTATCAAATATAAACTATGATATCGATTTTTCTGATTTAAGTGGAGAGAATAGTGCAGCAGATGAACTAACACCTGAAAAAAGAAAATCGCCTAGTTTTGTGGTAGATCCATTCAGTCCAATAAGCGCTCCTTGTAATATCTCGCAATCGCCTTTAATTCCATCGTCGGCAAGCATGTTATCGACAGAATCGAATGATCAAAGGAACGCCGACGATTTCGTTCTTCCATTCCAAGACAAAGATTCGAGCTCATCTGATAAGAAAGAAAACGCTTCGTTCGTTAATTTGCCTTCACCAATAAAGCCTCAGTCATCACAATACTCCGGATTTTCAATGCAGGGCGTTCAGATACCTAGTATTCCGTGCAACACTGGTGATTACAGTTCACTGAATACATTGCAAAGAGAATGTGGTGAAGTTACCTGTACAGAAAATAAAGAAGAAAATAAGTCAAATGAAAAGGTTGTTAAAGTCTTAGGCGGTGTCATGGACACTTTAGATAAATTGTTTTAAGGTTGCACGATTACGTACTGACATGTTCATAATGTAAATTTGTACAAATATGCACTATTTTATTTTTTTTATGTATTCATTTAATTGTAATATTGTTGATAATATAGACCAATATAAAATTTATAAAAATGTTTTTGTTTTGGTGTTTGTACTTAAGCATGTAATATCTCAAAGGAAAATATATGTTTATGGCCAGGTTTAAGATAGAGATGATATAACCTACTCCTTGAGCGGAGTAGGTGCACCTACCAGGATTCCAGTTCCGAACTAGGTGCACAAATCAGTTCCGACTCCGACCGATTGTGAGTCATATTTTGCGTCCGATCAGTCAGGGTAATCTTTATGTTTACTTAGGCACACAGCTTAGATATACAAATAGCAGTTAAATTATTACATTTTAAATGAGGTGTCAGATTGCAATTTATAGATTTTTTTTCTTAATTAAAGTGCATACGATATACATACAACATAGGTTTAAAATAATTTTTGTATGCTTTTCAATGCAACACTAGAAAATCCCATGTCATTCTAATATGCAATGTGTTGAATGTATTTAATTTATTGACGGCGGCGGTTAGAAAGAATGTTTAGAGTTAGAAAAAAAGAAACATTCGTTAGACTAATCACAAAAATAATACCAATAATACCTAAATAGATAAAATGTTATCAAATGTTGAAGTCCCAGGGTCTGCAAATTCTCGCGCAATAATGGAAGTGCAACGATATTTAGAATGTGAAATGGCTGATCGAAATCAGGATCCATTTCAGTGGTGGAAGGACAGTGAATATTTATTCCCGAATCTAAGTATCGTTGTAAAGGAAATATGTTGTGCAATGGCTACTTCAGTTCCATGCGAGAGACTCTTTTCTAAAGCGGGGTATATTTTAAATGAAAGAAGAACACGGTTAAGTGCGAGTAAAGTAGAAAAACTAGTTTTCCTGAATATGAACGATGATTTCATTTAGATTTAAATACAAAAATTAAAACTAAAATACATATTTGGTTGCACAATTCTATATACAATTCGGAATCGCAGCAACTACAATTGCCAGTTGTATTTATTTATACATAGGTATAGGAGTAGTTGCGTCGTTTATTTCTCACATTTCGCTTCGCTTAGTCGGACTCCTTCCAGGCGGACCTACTCTTTTACATAATACGATGCGAATATGTAGGTGCAACTGCGAGATCAACTCTCGGGTGCTCCGACTTGAACGATCGGAATCAGAATTGTACGACTCGGAATCGTTTCAATCGGATCTACTCTTTTGGAAAATGCGAACTAGGTGCACCTGCTCCGGCACGCGAACTAGGTTCAAAGGAACAGGTTCGGTTCAGAGCAACCATCTCTAGTTTAAGATTTTGAATTCATGAGAAATATTGTATCTTTAATCAGCCTCAGGCAGCTAAAATTCTTTAAGTAGTATATTATTTAATAAGTATTGAACAAGTTAAAAATCTGATAAAACTACTTCACATTATACAATGTGTCAAAAAAAAAAGTGCTCAGAGTTATACCTCATGTAGATAAAACAATTTCATGGAAAAAAAACCCCCAAACGTGCTAGTCAAAAATGTTTATTTTTTATTGTAATTTACGTATAATTAGGTATGGTAAAAAAAGTAGTATAACTTACTACATAAGATTATGATTAATTAAGATTATGAATAAAACAACCAAAAATAGTTTTTAATCAATACTATATAATTAATTATGTTTTCAAAATGGCCTCCTTCACATTCGAGACACGCAATAGCCCTGAACGTTATTTGTCTCGTAGCACGTTGAATCGTATCAGGGTTTTGTTTTAATCGCTCTGCACAATTCCTTATCCTATTTTCTAATTCTTCTAGTGTGTTCACCGGGCTACTGTACACCTCTTGCTTCATTGTGCCCCACAAAAAATAATCCAGGGGAGTCATGTTTGGCGGCCACGCAACTGTGCCACCTCGTCCGACCCATCGGTGATAATTTTCATTTAGAAATAATCTTACTGCCCTAGCGAAATGTGCCGGAGCGCCGTCCAACTGCAGCCACATGTTTAGACGAATATTCAATAGCACGTCATCCAGCAACTCTGGTAGTTCATTTTGCAATAATTCCAAAAATCTTTCACCATTTGAAATTCGAGGTAGAAAAATAGGTCCAATTAATAAATTTCCTATCAATGCGGCCCAGACATTGACAGAAAACTGTTCCTGGAATGAGGCAGGCCTTGCTAAGTGTGGGTTTTCATCGGACCATGCGTGTAAATTTCGAAAATTTGTTATTCCATTTCGTGTAAATTTTGCTTCGTCCGTCCAAAGAATTTTGTTGAAAAATTCTGGATTTCTTCTCGTCTGTCTCAAAATCCATGTTGAAAAAATACAACGCTGTACATAGTCTCCTTCATTAATATTCTGTACTCTTCGATAATGATATGGCCTAAGTCCATTCGCTTTTAAAATCACACCCACTGTAGATTTCGATACATTAAACATAAGCGCTAACCGTCTGAGGCTAATGGATGGATTGCGGAAAACCTCGTCCAAGATATCTTCTGTATTCCCTAGCTGCAGTGCTGCAGCTCTGCCTTGTCCTCCCATATTTCTCCTTCCTAGTCCGTTCTCGCTGAACAATCGGTGAATTGTAATAAATGTCCGGTATGTTGGAACTGGCTGCCTATTTGGGAAGGCTGCTATGTACGCTTCGACAAGCAACTCGAGCCACTCCATGGTGCATGCCATAATAATAATGCATATCAGCAATATGATTATTTTCAAACATTGAAAAACGCACCATTTCAGTCCTTAATAACAATAGTCCAAAGCGAGAAACAAATCTAAAAGTGCAGTATACACGGCAACAGTTAACATAACAGAATGTAAAACGAAACAAGGTACACCGAACATCACTTGGACAAACCTACATATCGACTGAAGGAAGGATGCGGTGTGGGGACACGAGAACAAGGCAGCGATCCTCATCACGTGATATTCCTACAATACAATACAATAAATCTGGTCATTATCCTTTCTAAATCTGTTTTTATTTTTTTAATTGACACACTAGTTGAGAAAATATCTAATATTTTCGTAATGAAGTCTGAGCGTAGGGGAAAAAACTTCAATTTCAATTACAAAAAAAACTAAACATTTTTGACTAGCACATTTTGGGTTTTTTTTCGATGAAATTTTTTTATCTACACGAGGTATAACTCTGAGCACTTTTTTTTTGGACACATTGTATAAGATAATCTAATGACATCTGACGGACAAAAGAGACTACGCCGAAAATAGCGACTTTCCCTCGTCCAGCTATGCCGGTACAGAAGGGAAAAATACGTATACAGGAGTAAGTCCATTAACACGTTGCCAGCTGGCAGCTAATATACCAAAGAAATTTGAGTACATCAATACGTTAGCACGTATTACGCATTTGTTACAAATGAAACAGACATGCATTACACACGTCTGTATTTGTACATATGGACATACACCTCGTATTTTCCAACGTTTACTTCAATCAAAGCCACGTGTTTCTATCTCAGTAGTCTTTGTCAGTTTGGCTAGTGAAGTAAAGTTTGATGGAGTCTCCTTTGTCCGTCAGATGTCACTACATCATCTAGTGCTACCTGATAGGAAAAAAATTGCTATACCTGAGGTAATCCTTCAAACTTTACTTCACTTGCCAAACTGATGAAGTATCTTGAGACAGAAAATACGAGGTGTTTGTTCATGTGTACAGATGCAGATGTGTATAACGCATGTCTGTTTGCATACGTTTGAACCAATTTTTACAGCACTTTTTCCATTCCGATTTAGGTATCTTCAAAATAGATGCAAAGATGCACATTGAACGCATCAATCGCTACTTCTAGCGTTGATAGTAACCACCTATATTATTCTTCACGTACGGTAACAAGAAGATATCGTTGGGAGCCAAATCAGGGCTGTAGGGCAGATGACCCTAATTCGATGTTTTGGTCGGTCAAATATTGAGTTATTTGAGACGATGTGTGAGCTCGCATTGTCATGTTGAAGAATAACCTGCGTCGGTTGTTTTTTCTTATTTTTCCAAAGACTTCTGGCAAAAAAATTGTTATCTATCATTCAAATTGACCGTTATACTATCCTGTACTGGCAGTGTAGTCACGTGTCCGTATTTCCCAAAAGAACAGGCGACCATTTGCTTCGAAGTCCTTGCGCGAATAACTTCTGTTGGTTTTGACTCATCTTGAAACGCTCACACCGTAGACTGTTTGCTTTCGGACTCTTACGCATAAATACAAGATTCGTCGCATGTGTAGATATTATACATGGCTTTTGACGCGCATGATTGTATATTTTGAGCATTTCTTTGAACCAATCAGCATTGAGAATCTTCAAATTATGCGGGATACAACGTAAACAAATCTTTTTCACGGTCGAATTTGTATGTAAGCAGTTCAAATGGGGCAGAGAATCGATTCATTATGACCCAAAGTGTGAAAGCCCTTTGGAAGCACGAACTGATGATTTGATGTTGATTGACCGCCGAGTAAAAGTTTCAGTTATTGCTAGAGAAATAGGAATATTAGAAACAACTGTTTTTAAAATTCTACACGAAGATTTGAGATTGAGCAAAGTGTCGACACGATGGATTCCCAGGCTGCTCAGTTCCCAAAAAAAATTGTGTAGACGACAAATTTTTGAAGATAATTTGACTGTTTTACATCAAAATGAAGACTCCTTAAATAGTCGTTAGAATTGTAACTGAGGATGAAACTTGGATACACCACTCACACGAAACAAGAGTCCAATCGAAACTACAGTTTACCCTTTTTTTTACTTATTTCTCTAAAATAAAAAATATTTTTAAATAAATACCTTTTTTAGATGTTTAAAAATTTGTATCCAAATTATGTCAAATGATGTACAGTTAACTGAATTTCCTTATTGCTCTCTCATTATAGATACTATTAAAATAACTGTATTTTGTAAAATGCTATATTTGTTAAGCTAGCAGTACACAAATATTATGACAATTATAATACACGGTCACCATCAATCCTTTAAATTTATCGAAGTAAACATGCAGAATCCATCTCCCATTTAAATTGGCAGAATTGACTCAATTACGCATACGCATATCCAATCATATATCGACAATTTACAAGTAGCATTGCCAAATCGAATATTTATAACAAATATTGATTATAGTGTGATTTCGTAGATCCCGAGAATGACCAAATTCATACCCAAAATGTTGAAAACATGTGGATGAGAGTGAAACGGAAGCGGCGTCGCCAATTTGGAACATCAAGCACTCTATTTCCCTCGTACCTACATGAATTTATATGACGAAACAAAAACAAAAATAGAAACACGTTTGGTGCACTCTTCATCAATATTAGGCAACAGTATCCAATTGAGTAAATAGTGGTGGTGTATTCTGTTTAGTTAGTGCGTGATGTGAATCTATGGTGATGTGTTAGGTTTAGTTACGTGTGTGTGATGTGTTAGATTTAATTATATTTATAAGTTGGACATAAAAACCTTTGTAGTGCATTAGCAGATTTATCATAAGCACACGTGCAATAATTCTTTAGTTGTGTCTGTGTGTATGCAAAAATTTGTTTAGTGAATATGCAGATCTACACCATTTCAAATAATTGTTATACATTTAGTTCTTACCTTTAATTGTATGTATTGTGTATGCAGAAATTTTTTTATTGTAGTTTTCAGGTTGTATCTAGTGATTTATATGGTGTTAGTCAACCTACTATAAGCGTCACCACAAGGAAGGTGTTAGTGTTCATTGAAGAACATTTAGGTGACCTTGTTAGTTTTCCTCGCCCTATAGAAGTGTTTTGTAACAGAAAGGACTATTTTTCATTATATGTGCATGTCAAATATAATTATATAATAATGTTTCATAAAAATTCATAACGAGATTATAAGTTGTTTCAGGTCCTTAGGTATTATTGTTCTACATCCTGGGTGAAGTCATGATAGTATCATATTTGATTGTAGTGCTAAGAGTAATAATTGAAAGAGGTGGATATTCCAGGATTATTTCTAGGAGACAATGGTTATACATGTAGACATTACCTTCTAACTCCAGTGTTACAAACAGGTATTGTGATACCCACAGAATATTAATAGTTTAAAATGAATTCAATTTCTACGTTATAGATTCTGATCAATTCAATGAACACAATACACATAAGAACTTCATTCAACAATATTTTATACAATCTGTAGGAAATGAGTATTGTAATTCTGTAGGGAGGTGTGGTAGAGGGGTAATGGAAACACGTTCTCAATTTACTAAATATATTATCAATATTTACAGACAATATTAGATTACACTTAATTCGTGGCTTGAACTCTTGGAAGACCCAGGCAGGGTGCTGTCCAAGGTAGGTTCAGGGGTACTTCTGTTGACCAGCTGGAAGACCTAGGCAAGATGCTGTCCAGTTGAGTCGTAGAAGTAGACTGTCTTCTGTAGTCCAGGTAGGCCCTATTTATATCCGTCCGAGAGACGCGCGCAGTCTTCCTTCGGGGAGAGGGTGGCCCTGTGGTAGGGTTGTCTAGGAGGGAGGTTGCTGGTGGCGACAGCGGAGAGGGTACTGCGGCGCGCTTGTGAACTAAAAGGGTCGCGCTACAATCCCCCCCTAGATTCCGAATTCCTAGGGTGACGGAATCTATGTAGGAGCGCGATTGCTGGACGTCTTTTTCGGTCTCCCGCGGCGACGAAGAGGTTCGATGGGCACTTCGTCTGCTCCGTGGTAGGCGGTGAGATGCGAAGTATGATACGTGCCAAGAGGAACCCGTGGATTGCTCTGGGAAGCAATTTCGTAAAAACATGGTCCTCGGGCCTGAAGAATTACATAGGGCCCATCTCGTTTAGGAGCCAGTTTGGCGGTGGTGTGGCTTGCGGCCTTGCTCACGGGATGGCCGGTTACAAGTACCAAATCGCCAGGGCCATACGTAGGGGCCGGGCGTCGGGACTGGTCGGCGTACGTCTTGCGCCGGTCTTGTTCACGCTCGTGTAAGTCTCTGGCTTCATAAAAGGAGGTATTCATCTGGGTAAGGTGAGGGACTATGGTGGAGACGAGATTATCTGTCTGTAGTACTTGACGGATGTCATGTTGTACCTCGTCCAAGGTTCGTAGTTCTCGACCAAACGTTAGGTAGGCGGCGCTGCATCCGATGCTGTGGCAAACAGCACTATTCATGGCGAAGCGGATGGCGGGCAGTTTGGGTCGCCAATTGGTGTGCTGGGTTCCGACTTGGGTAGCTAGCATAAATTTTAGGTCTCGGTTCTTGCGTTCTACCGGGTTGGCGGCCGGATGGTAGACGGGAGTTAAATGGTGATCTACCTGGAGCACATGCATCACTTGTTGCATGAGAGAGCTGGTGAACTGGGCACCATTATCACTAATTACTCGCCGTGGTAGCCCGTAGCGGAGGAAGATTTCGTCTACTAAGGTACGGGCGCATTCTTCTGACGAGGCGGTCTTCAAGGCGAATAGTTCTATCCATCTGGAGGCGGTGTCCTCAACGGCAAATATCCAGCGGAACCCGTCTGGGTCCTGGTGTAAAGGGCCAAAGAGGTCGATTGAGACAACCTCGAACCTCTGATGCATCACCGGAGTTTGTAACAGGCCGGCAGGTTTCATGTTGCTGGCTTTGTATTTTTGGCACTCTGATATGGGGTGCCCATAGGCTCGGCAAAATTCACAACGTAATTTGCTGCGTCTGGGCTGATCAGGATCCGGAACTTTAGTCCTTTGCGAATTCTCTTGGAATTGGTGTTCCAGGGTTCGAGCTGTGTTTAGGAGGTTATCGTAGGACGTTGTATTTGTCGGGGACATACGTTCTCGGTATTCCTTGCGGAGCATTCCGTATATCATGTTAATTTGGGTTTGTTCCGTGGGCAGTACTTCCAACTGGGCGAATAGGTTCCTCTTTATGCAGACGAAGTCATCCATTGTTTGGTGGGTTCCCTGTGGTAGGGAAAATATCTCCGTATATATTTGGTGTTCTGTCTTTTTTGGTGAGAAGGCCTCCCGGAGTAGTTGGCAGGCCTTCAACCAAGTGTCGGCTTGGTGTTTAATGCCGTTCCACCATAGGTGTGCAGTACCATTCAATAGGAGTGGTAGCCCATCTAGCGCATCTTTATCGGAAATTTTTTCGATTTTTACGAAGATGGTTACCTTGGTAATGAATGCTTCCACTGAGGCTCGATCTCGTTTTCCATCGTATCGGGCATCGCATTGGGTGAGGCTTCTACCTGTACTGGGGCCAGGTTGCAATTGTGTCAGTAAGGCCTGGAATTGGGCTTCCGTCATTTGTATCGTCATTTTGCGTGACTGCTCGCGAGTGATTACCATCTATTGGAGCACTTGCCCAACAAGGTTGTTTCTGCGTCCAATGGGATTCCACTTGGACTTTCTTTTGGTCCAATGGGATTCCACTTGGATTTTCTTTCGGTCCAATGGGATTCCACTTGGATTTTCTTTCGGTCCAATGGGTTTCCACTTGGATTTTCTTTCGGTCCAATGGGTTTCCACTTGGATTTTCTTTTGGCACTTGATTCTTTCCTCCGTGTTCCGGCCTCTAGTTGGGCGTCAATTGTAGGGAGGTGTGGTAGAGGGGTAATGGAAACACGTTCTCAATTTACTAAATATATTTTCAATATTTACAGACAATATTAGATTACACTTAATTCGTGGCTTGAACTCTTGGAAGACCCAGGCAGGGTGCTGTCCAAGGTAGGTTCAGGGGTACTTCTGTTGACCAGCTGGAAGACCTAGGCAAGATGCTGTCCAGTTGAGTCGTAGAAGTAGACTGTCTTCTGTAGTCCAGGTAGGCCCTATTTATATCCGTCCGAGAGACGCGCGCAGTCTTCCTTCGGGGAGAGGGTGGCCCTGTGGTAGGGTTGTCTAGGAGGGAGGTTGCTGGTGGCGACAGCGGAGAGGGTACTGCGGCGCGCTTGTGAACTAAAAGGGTCGCGCTACAATTCTATTAATTAATGTAATCTGATGTAAGTCTAGGTATAAGATTTTGCCATATTGCTTCTGTATATTACGCTAATAAAAGAGGGTTTTACACTCATTCTGTTCAGACATCTCTGAAAGAGAGTGTTTTTACTGAACACATGGAGTTTCCCCCTATCAAAACAATTTTTCTGGTATTTATTATTTTTGTATTTTTTTTATGAATAAAAAATTTAATGTTTAATTTGCATTATTTATTTAAAATACATTGAAAACACATACATAACAAGATGTATTTGCCACTAAAGTAATTCCATCGAGAAAAATATTATAATTCTGAACCCTAATCAAGCTACATTTCTGCTAAAAGCACAAAATTTGAATGTACACTAGCTGCAACTTATACATAAGCAAAAAAGTAAGTATCCATTCACCAAGAGATATTAAAATTAAATAAAAAATACTTTAATCACCTGCTACAAATAGGAATAAATCATCACAACTAAAACTATACCTGCTATTAATAAAATTCAAATTCTCTTAAAATATAATATCCTATTGCTGATATTCAGATCGCACCTATAAAATTACAAATTACTGATGTGTTACTAAATATATTTTAAGAAAAATTAAATATATTTACTGTCTCTCTCAATTGCTCAAGCTAAAATAAAGCCGCTTTATCTGCAGGTTTGTGAAGATCCGGTCTTACTGGCTCTATTAATAGTTCCACTCTTTCTGTTTTGAACTCTACCTTTGCCAGTTCTTCCATTTTCCTTTTTTTAATATTCTTTATTCAAAATACTACCATATTCTTTATGTACAACATATACATTATTACTTATTATAATAGGAAGCAATTCAGCTATTTTTGCCTTATTTTCTAATATCAAACTGGGAACTTATGTACCAACATATTCATTATGTTTATATTTTTTACCTAACTCTAATTTGTCCTCCTTTTTCCGTTAGTACTACCTGTACATCATCACCTTCCTTCCATGAACAACTAGGTTCTGTATCAGAGAGTATAAATAAACAAGAGATGTCAAGTCCATGTTAAAACGTAAAGTCACTAGATACATATAAAGTACCGCAATCCATAAGGCCTGCTGTTTTTATGTAATGGTATTATCGTAAATAGCTAATCACTTTAAAGTACAAATATATCACAACATAACTTATTTCTTTCAAATTATGTTTTTAATAGACATCAATTCAAAATGACAAAAAACAGACTGCTCATGAGCAAGAGTAGAATTCCTCTTAATTTAGAGAACTCTACATTATTATTACAATTTTGATAATAGACTGTTTTATTAATTTTTAAACTGTAATTCTTAAAAGGTGCCATTTATTATGTTATTAATAGGATGATTTTCATCAACAATCGCGCATTTGATTGCTTTATTTGATCTGAGTTATGATAAACGGTTACTGTCTATTCCAAACAAGAATGGACCACCAGATGGCGCTGCAATCTGAGTATTGGATTTCTGTGTGAAGTTATCATTGAACTATATAGTACCATTGAACTATATGTACTACCAAGCGGGCGACAATTTAATGACCAAGGTCAAGTCTTGTATTGTTGCGCTTCCATGTTTATAGGAGGCGCTGGATGGTATTACGAGTTAGAGTGCCTGTATAATATATAGATAAGAGTGAAGACATATTAGTAGACGCGTTTGTATTGGCTGATTTATCTTGGTTCCAACGGTCATGCGCATTTGGTTAAAAATAA
The DNA here is from genome assembly GCA_935421215.2 of Melolontha melolontha. Taxonomy (NCBI): domain Eukaryota; kingdom Metazoa; phylum Arthropoda; class Insecta; order Coleoptera; family Scarabaeidae; genus Melolontha; species Melolontha melolontha. The sequence goes on along the minus strand of OW285239.1, from coordinate 43,155,634 downwards.
AAATTGTTTTGTTGAATGGTTTAAAGTTATAATTTTTTGAATATGGTACATTGTTTTATATAAAATCATTTCAATTTATAAAAATATTTATTGTCGGTAAGGGCATCTATTCCATCTATTCATATATTGTGATAGACAGGTAAGACAATTTGAAGAGATTTATAATCAAAATATACATTTTGATAATTGTTTAATATTACAGAGATTGTAATGGTAGGTTGTTGTGCTTTCGCTTGCCAAAATAGAAGTGAGCAGGGTTTCATGATTGTGCGTTTTCCTGTAAATAAAGATAGAAAGACACAGTGGATATGCAAATTAAGAAGAGCTAAGTGGATTCCTACACAAAATTCGAGATTATGTGAGGTATATTTGCAAAGTTTATTAATAATATAGTGTTTAAATAAGGAATGGCATTGTTGATTTTCTAAAGGACAAATCAAATATCAGTATAACCTATTTATTCGAAAATAATATTTACTTCGTTCATTAGTTCTATTATTTTGTTCATATTTCAGGTACATTTTGATGCGGCTCAATGGGAGGTTGCCCGATGTGATGGAAGAAGAAAATTAAAGCATAATGCGGTACCAACAATATTTAGTTTCAGTATTAACAAGTCAATTAGAATGCCACCTAAAGAACGACAATCTGTTGAAAAGAACAAAGATGATAAAAAATGTGAATCTACAATAATTGATGTTTCTATTTGTGATGTAAAGAACAATAGTAAAGAGTCTACAACTACAAATATAACTAAATCAGATTTATTACACCATAGTTCCAAAGAATACTCATACGAGCAACTAAAACAACTTCTTCAGAAAGAAAGACGACAAGTATTTTTGTTACGCAAACAGAATAAAATGTATAGGCAAAAATTATACATTCAGAAAAGGCAATTTAATGAAAAATTAAGGAAAAGTGGAACCAATATTTCTCACATTTTTAATGAAGACCAATTAGATTCCCTGACAAGAAAGTCAATGCACTTTAGGAAGTGGTCAAATAAAACTGTAGAAAATGCTCTGGCTTTAAAGTTTGCTTGTGGTAATAATGGATACAATGCACTTCTTCATCAAAAATTACCCTATCCTTCCATCCGAACTCTATGTCGAAGGCTTGAAAATTTAAAATTTAATAGTGGTATCCTTGAAGAAGTTTTCAAGTTTCTTAAGGTAAAAGTTGACAGTATGGTGGACTCTGAAAGAGATTGTATGCTGGGAATTGATGAAATGGCTATTACTTCTAGTGTGGATTATTGTATGTCCACTAATTCATACATAGGGGAAATTACATTACCAAATAGTTCTGGTGTTGCTACACATAGTTTAGTCTTTGCATTAGGAGGTATTACATCTCGTTGGAAACAAATAGTAGCCTATTATTTTACAGGTAATTCATCTGACAGTTCAATTCTGGCAAATATAATACGTGAAGTAATTGTGCATACAGAAGCTATTAAGTTGCGAGTTCATGCTGTAACATTTGATATGGGACCTACAAATGTGGGAATATGGAAACAATTTGGAATAACATGTGGCAAATACTCTAAGTTAAAAAATTATATTGTACATCCTACTGATAATTCTAGAAAATTGTATTTCTTAGCTGATCCAGTGCATTTGTTCAAAAATATTAAAAACTGTTTAATCAACAATAAAACAATCCGACTGCCAGAATCAATAGTACACAAATATAAGTTGCCTGGAAATATAGTAGATGTAAATTACATAAAAGAATTTGCAGATTATCAAGAAAATTCAGATTTGAAACTAGCACCTAAGCTTGTTCCAGAATTACTACAACCAAACCATTTTAATAAAATGAAGGTTGGTAATACATCAAATGTAATTAACCATGATGTAAGTAGTGGTATAAAATTCTTATGTGAGGAAACTGCGGATACTGCACCTATAAGTACAGCTTGGTTTTTGGATTTTATACATCGGTGGTTTAAAATTGTGACATCCAGAAGAACTGAGCTAGCATTGAGTAGATTTAATGAAACTATATATCAAGAAACATTGGAGTTTTTGGATGATATTTTGGAATTGTTTCGTAACATGGTTGTAGGGGGAATTGATAATAAACCAGGCACATGGAAACCAATTCAGACAGGAGTAATAATTAGTACTACATCAATAATTGATCTACAGAACTTATTCTTGAATGAAAAAAAATATACATTTCTCCTAACTTCTCGATTTACACAAGATTTTTTAGAAAATATATTTTCGCAAATTCGTTCCAGACAAGTTATACCAACCGCATTACAGTTTAAACATCATTTAAGGAATGTATGTGTTGCACAATATATACATCAGGATAGAGTACATAACTATAATATTGATGACCGACAAATTTTACCTGGATTTTTAGATACTCTTGAACATAATGATCATGAAAATGATAAAGAAAATTTAGAAAAATGCATTTTATCAGATGATTGGAAATATGTACATATTGATCTCTCAAATATGCAAGAAAATGTTCTTTATAATATTGCAGGATACATTATTTCTAGAATTAAAAAAAAGAAAGTGTGTAATAAGTGTTTTCCAACACTTGGATCCAAGAAAGTTGTCTTAAAAAGATATACAAAATTTGTGTCAATTAAAGAATATAAACCTCATGCAATGTATTATGCTAATGAAAAAACGTTCAATTTATTTACAATTATGGAGAAAATATTTTTAAGATTTGTTAATTCACATAATGTAAAAAAGATAAGAAATTGCAAACTTATTCTAAAAAAGGCTATTCATGAGGAATCTGATGTGATGATATATAATATTCCAAAATGTCACAATATTATGAACAAAATTATTGATATGTTCATCATATTTCGCTTAAAAATTTTTGGAAAGAAAATGAAGAATAAATTGAAAAAACAACATTGTGTTGACAGTAAGAGTATGTTTATGCGGAGTATTGTTAATAAAAGTAATATATAATAGTTCAAAGTGTAATGTAAGTAATATGTAAGCATTTAAAATTAATAAATATTTAAATAAATAATACTTAGCATTTTTTAGTCACCCTTATTCAGTAAGATTTTGATAAAAATATTTGCTTATTGGTCTTTATTTTCAAAGTATAGTTTATATAATAATTTGGGTTAATATTAATTTACAAGTAATATTACATATTTATAATTATGAATATATTTACTTTGAAAAATTAATATTTTTTGTGTAAGGCTTATTTGAAATTTGGAACCAAAATGGCGTCTATTTTTATCATGTCTTCACTCTTACTTATATATTATACAGGCACTCTATTACGAGTTATAACGAATTTACACGGTGTTAGTATATATATAGTATAGTAGTAGTATAGTAGATACTAAAGTTAATGGAAAGAAGACGACTGCAAAAAAATAGAGACATTGAGGAATACAATAATACAAATAAAGAGATAAGAAAGAAAATAAGAGAAGCCAAAGAGAAATGGTATGGAGATAAATGCGCTGAAATAGAAGAGTTACAAAGGAAAAATGACGATTTTAATCTACATAAAAAGATTAAAGAATTAACTGGTATAAAGCGCACAAATAAATGTAATATTCTCTTAGACAAAAACGGACAAATAATTGCTGAAACAAAGCGAAAGCTTGAGAGGTGGAAAGAATATGTGCAGGAGCTGTTCGAGGATCACCGACGCGAAGCTATGGAGGATGAAGGCAGTGGTCGTACAGGTCCAAGCATAACAAGAGAAGAAGTACAACATGCAGTCAAATTAGCAAAAAATAATAAGGCTCCAGGTCCTGATGAAATACCAACAGAATTGATTAAACTCATAACAGAGGGGCGAATAGGAGTAATGGTGGATCTATACAACACAATCTATAACACAGGCATCATTCCCACAGAATGGTTGAGATCAACATTTATTGCCCTGCCAAAAACACCTAACGCAAAGGAATGCAATGACCATCGGACAATCAGCCTGATGAGCCACACCCTCAAGATATTCCTGAAGATCATACACCAGAGAATATTCAGAAAACTAGAACAAGATCTTAGTGACTCTCAATTCGGATTCAGGAATGCAATGGGAACAAGAGAAGCACTATTTGGCTTTAACGTGCTGGCTCAGAGATGCATGGACGTTAATCAACCTTTGTACATCTGCTTTTTGGACTACAACAAGGCATTTGACAGGGTTCGCCATGATGACTTGATTCGGCTTCTCAAAGCTAAAGACATAGACAACAAGGATATTCGGATAATAGCTTATTTGTATTATAACCAGACAGCGAATGTCAGGCTGGGTGAAGAGCTATCGGAAGATATAAGGATAAAGCGCGGTGTGAGACAAGGATGTGTGTTGTCCCCGTTGTTGTTCAATTTATACTCTGAGAACATCATTCAGAAAGCGTTAGCAGAAACAACAATAGGAATAAAAGTTAACGGAAGAATTATTAATAACATTAGATATGCGGATGACACCATTATTATCGCAGAATCACTGGAAGACTTACAAAGATTAATGGACCAGGTTGTAATAAATGGCGAAGAAAGCGGCCTCACACTAAATGTTAGAAAAACTAAATTCATGATTATTACAAAGTCTAACCGACATCAAGAAGGCTTATGGATTGGAGAACAGCCAATAGAGAGAGTAAAGAAATACAAATATTTGGGAACAACTGTTACCGACACAAATGAATATACAGAAGAAATTCGAACGAGAATCGGCCAAGCCAGGAATATATTCAACAAGATGAGGAAAGTATTGTGTGGCAATGACCTTAGTCTGCATCTCAAGATCAGGGTATTGAAATGTTACGTGTTCCCGGTGCTGCTGTACGGGATGGAAGCCTGGACGCTAAAGCAAGACACTAACAAGCGTCTAGAGGCATTTGAAATGTGGGCATATAGGAGGATCCTGAAGATAAGATGGATAGATAGGGTTTCGAATAGTGAAGTACTTAAAAGAATTGGGAAAGAGAAGGAAATATTGAACACAATAAAGATAAAAAAAACTACAATATCTGGGCCACGTGTTGAGAGGGGAAAGATATGCTCTGCTACAGATAATTATTCAGGGTAAGATACAGGGAAGAAGAAATATAGGAAGAAGACGTATTTCTTGGTTAAATAATTTGAGACAGTGGTATAAATGCAGCTCCATTGAACTATTCAGAGCAGCAGCATCAAAAATGAGAATAGCCGTGATGATAGCCAACCTTCTGAGAGGAGATGGCACCTGAAGAAGAAGAAGAAGTATATATATAAAGTTTTTGGTTATGTTTACGGTTTTCCATAGTGTTAATTACATATATATTTTAAACAGAACTATGTCCAAGTCGAAACGTGTATCTCAAAAATGTGCGGTATTGGATTGCAATAATGAGTTCAAGACAAACTCGAAGATAATGTATCATCGATTCCCTGTAAATGACTCAGGATGTTTAATGTGATTAATAAAAATTAACAATCCTCTATTGATAGAACGATCACTAGCATATATTAGGCAGTGTTACAGTGTTTGCAATAAACATTTTGAAATAACATGTTTTCAAACTCCAGAACGGAAAAAATTAAACCGTGGTGTTGTACCAACATTGTTTTTATCCAAGGAAGAATCTGTACCACTTCCATATGTGCAAGTTGAAGAGCAAAGAACTGGTACTGAAGGTTTGTATTTAAACATATTTAGATATTCTCGAATTAAAAACATGTTAATCTTATTTCTAGGATGTATTATACTTGAAACCCAGCAATCTGTTATTGCTACATTTTCTGAATCAAAAGCATCCACATTCTATGCAGATAAAATGACCAACGAAAGCATTAGTTCAGGTAAATGGGTGATATGATATTGAAATTCTAAAATTCTAATTCAGAAAATTTGATTTTCCAGCACCAGAAGATATAATACATCGTACACCAAAAAAGAGAGTATCTGTATTAAAAACTATTGATTATACAAGTATTAGTTTCATTTTTGTACTTTATTTGTAATAAAAGCTTCTTTATTTTATTACTTGCTGTTTAATTTCACACTTTCATAACTTTAAAATATTTATATATTATATTTTTTGTATAATTTAAATAAACCGCTATAATATCCATTCAAATTAGTTTTCTTACATGTTCATAGAGGCGCTGTTTCATCAGAGCCAATAAAGTCACTAGATACATATAAAGTACCGCAATCCATAAGGCCAAAGAGTGCGAGAGAGAAAGCGCTACTTTTGCCCAAACATGGCCGCCAAACGTCAAATCACTTGTCGTTGCATCTAAACCCACCGTTGGCAACATAAAGTGTAATTATGCCTGGTTGTTGTATCATCAATTGCAAAAACAGTGTCGCCAAAGGTTTCCGTTTATTTGCATTTCCCAGTGGTGAAAGGAATGCAGACAGAAGAAAAGTGTGGTTATGTGACATTAATCAAGACAATGTGCCGGTAAATGCGAAGATTTGTGAGGTGAGTACATATGTAAAAGCAGATCACTTGTTATAACACTTAGTTACTTATGTAAGGTGCATTTTTCTGATTCCCAATTTGAACAATCAAGAGCAGATGACATGAAAAAACTAACTCCAAATGCACACCCTGATCTGGTTGTCAACCACAAAAGGCGAAAATGCGTGCTTTAGTAAACCAACAATAATAAATAATGAAAACAGTGCTTGCTTGTTTTAATTAATTGCCTTACTATCTGCGGTTTAATTATTAACGCATGTTCATACAGTTGCGTTCTTTTAAGAATACAGTACTAAATTGATTTTTTATTTAACACAGCAATTCAATTTTGACGCCAAATTTTTACCCAAAAATGGCGGAGGTTTGCGGTACTTTATTTATCTAGTGACTTTAACTGGCTCTTAAAGTCACTAGATAAATAAAGTACCGCAAACCTCCGCCATTTTTGGGCAAAAATTTGGCGTCAAAATTGAATTGCTGTGTTAAATAAAAAATCAATTTAGTACTGTATTCTTAAAAGAACGCAACTGTATGAACATGCGTTAATAATTAAACCGCAGATAGTAAGGCAATTAATTAAAACAAGCAAGCACTGTTTTCATTATTTATTATTGTTGGTTTACTAAAGCACGCATTTTCGCCTTTTGTGGTTGACAACCAGATCAGGGTGTGCATTTGGAGTTAGTTTTTTCATGTCATCTGCTCTTGATTGTTCAAATTGGGAATCAGAAAAATGCACCTTACATAAGTAACTAAGTGTTATAACAAGTGATCTGCTTTTACATATGTACTCACCTCACAAATCTTCGCATTTACCGGCACATTGTCTTGATTAATGTCACATAACCACACTTTTCTTCTGTCTGCATTCCTTTCACCACTGGGAAATGCAAATAAACGGAAACCTTTGGCGACACTGTTTTTGCAATTGATGATACAACAACCAGGCATAATTACACTTTATGTTGCCAACGGTGGGTTTAGATGCAACGACAAGTGATTTGACGTTTGGCGGCCATGTTTGGGCAAAAGTAGCGCTTTCTCTCTCGCACTCTTTGGCCTTATGGATTGCGGTACTTTATATGTATCTAGTGACTTTATTGGCTCTGATGAAACAGCGCCTCTATGAACATGTAAGAAAACTAATTTGAATGGATATTATAGCGGTTTATTTAAATTATACAAAAAATATAATATATAAATATTTTAAAGTTATGAAAGTGTGAAATTAAACAGCAAGTAATAAAATAAAGAAGCTTTTATTACAAATAAAGTACAAAAATGAAACTAATACTTGTATAATCAATAGTTTTTAATACAGATACTCTCTTTTTTGGTGTACGATGTATTATATCTTCTGGTGCTGGAAAATCAAATTTTCTGAATTAGAATTTTAGAATTTCAATATCATATCACCCATTTACCTGAACTAATGCTTTCGTTGGTCATTTTATCTGCATAGAATGTGGATGCTTTTGATTCAGAAAATGTAGCAATAACAGATTGCTGGGTTTCAAGTATAATACATCCTAGAAATAAGATTAACATGTTTTTAATTCGAGAATATCTAAATATGTTTAAATACAAACCTTCAGTACCAGTTCTTTGCTCTTCAACTTGCACATATGGAAGTGGTACAGATTCTTCCTTGGATAAAAACAATGTTGGTACAACACCACGGTTTAATTTTTTCCGTTCTGGAGTTTGAAAACATGTTATTTCAAAATGTTTATTGCAAACACTGTAACACTGCCTAATATATGCTAGTGATCGTTCTATCAATAAAGGATTGTTAATTTTTATTAATCACATTAAACATCCTGAGTCATTTACAGGGAATCGATGATACATTATCTTCGAGTTTGTCTTGAACTCATTATTGCAATCCAATACCGCACATTTTTGAGATACACGTTTCGACTTGGACATAGTTCTGTTTAAAATATATATGTAATTAACACTATGGAAAACCGTAAACATAACCAAAAACTTTATATATATACTAACACCGTGTAAATTCGTTATAACTCGTAATACCATCCAGCGCCTCCTATAAACATGTAAGCGCAACAATACAAGACTTGACCTTGGTCATTAAATTGTCGCCCGCTTGGTAGTACATATAGTTCAATGGTACTATATAGTTCAATGATAACTTCACACAGAAATCCAATACTCAGATTGCAGCGCCATCTGGTGGTCCATTCTTGTTTGGAATAGACAGTAACCGTTTATCATAACTCAGATCAAATAAAGCAATCAAATGCGCGATTGTTGATGAAAATCATCCTATTAATAACATAATAAATGGCACCTTTTAAGAATTACAGTTTAAAAATTAATAAAACAGTCTATTATCAAAATTGTAATAATAATGTAGAGTTCTCTAAATTAAGAGGAATTCTACTCTTGCTCATGAGCAGTCTGTTTTTTGTCATTTTGAATTGATGTCTATTAAAAACATAATTTGAAAGAAATAGGTTATGTTGTGATATACTTGTACTTTAAAGTGATTAGCTATTTACGATAATACCATTACATAAAAACAGCTTTCAGGAAATTAGAATTATGACAGTTGAAAACAATACCGATAATGATCAAGTAATATTAGCTACTGGTGGATATGACCACACAATTAAATTATGGCACACTCATAAAGGAATATGTTTACGTACTATGCAACACGCAGAATCTGTAAAATATCTATATTTTAGTTAAACGTATATTATAGTGACGATATATTTCAGCAAGTAAATGCTTTAGAAATTACACCAAGTAGGCAGTTACTTGCTGCAGCTGGTTATCAACATATTCGTATGTACGATCTCCAGTCAAGTAATCCCAATGCTGTGACTGATTATGAAAGTGGTCCAAAGAATGTAACTAGTGTAGGTTTTGAAGAACAGGGTAAGTGGATGTTTTCTGGTGGTGAAGATGGACGTGTTAGAATTTGGGATTTACGTTCTACAAGTCAGTGTCTTAAATCCTTTGAAGGCTTATCCCCAGTAACTTGTGTACGTTTACATCCAAATCAAGGTGAATTATTTATAGGAGATCAAAGTGGAAATATATATCGTTGGGAAATTAAAACAGATAATAATGAACAATTGGTATTGCTATATATTTTAAGTAATAGCATCTAAGTGAAATTTCAGATTCCAGATGGTAATTCTATGATATTAGATATTGCAATTGACCCAGATGGTACTCATATGGCTGCTGTAAACAGTAAAGGAAAATGTTATATTTGGAGTTTATCACCTGGTATTGGAAATGAACCCACAAAAATGACACCAAAACATAAATTTGATGCTCATAAAAGACAAGCTTTAAAGTGTAAATTTAGTCCGGATTCAAAGTAATAGTAAAATCATTTCAAAGAATCTTTATACATTAACTGCTCTTTAGATTATTGATAACAACATCAGCAGATCAAATGGCTCGAATTTGGAGAACTTCAGATTATACATTAATGCAAGAATTAAAGCAAGAAAATCAAAGATGGGTATGGGATGCAGCTTTCAGTGCAGACTCTCAATATGTATTTACAGGTAATTGATCATTAATTTTGATCATTTATTAGTTAATAATTAAATATCATTTATTTCCACATAATACTTTAATATTTGCAGCATCTTCTGACTTGTTTGCAAGGTTGTGGAATGTTAAAACTGGAACATTAGAGAGAGAATATGCTGGACACCAAAAAGCAGTTACTGCTTTGGCATTTCGGGATGCCAATATTGAGTGAAAATTTAATGTATTTTATTTAAGTTATTAAATATGTTTAAAGAATATTAAGAATATTTTTTATTACGATTTCCATTTTTGTAATTTTAAGTAATAGAAATAACATTTTAAATAAAATTCACATTATTCGAAGATTATAAACAAATGCTTTTAATATCTTTTTTTATTAGGAAAACTAGAGGTAGTGGATTAACTTAACGGTAATAAATACCTACCAATAATTTAATATATTTGTAAGAGAAAGGTTTATATTTGATAAATTATAATGGTATAAATGAAAGGGCAAATCGAATTTTAGATAAAATTTTTGTGAAGCATTTACCATGGATAGAAATAATTTAATATTAAGTAATCATGAAATCAATTAAACTTAAAAATATTAATTAAAATAATTAAATAAATAAAATTTCCCTGTAATTAGTTAAAAAAATTTCAATCAATTTCTAGGCAACTGCAGTAATTAATAATTTACTTTAGATGTAGATGTCGCTTTGTATCATATGTTAGAAAAGCATTGCTTATATAATTTATTTCGATTTTAGATGTCGCTGAGTTAATAGAAATTAGTATTATTAATAAAATTTTAATCATATCAAGAAAAATGTCAATGAAATGAATTACGTATAATAAAATTAAAAAAAAAAGCAAAAAGACCCAGGTCTAGCTATATCGGTCAGGCTGTCACAAGGCTCCCACTCCCGGGCGCGATCCCACTACTGCCCGACGCGGGGACTTTTGGCTGCTCGGTTTCCCGCCTGGCCCGTTGCGCCCCTCCTTGGCCAACCTGGCCGCATCCGGACTCCTCCGGTTCGGCCATATTGACGCCGGGCTTAGTGTGGACACCCAGTCAACGCAAGATGCCCTACGCCAGGACTCCTGACCTCAAACCATCCGCTGAATCTGACCTCCAAGTAGCTAGATTACAGGAGTTCGCCACGCTCCCAGTCGAAGAACAGTATTTTTTAACGGCTGTTATACAATTTATTCGTACAAATTCAGAATACAATTTCTATAAAAGTTATTAAATAGTAAACGGATATTTAAAAACCAACGATAACTTTTGTAGATATATTAATTTAATTAGTGCCTGTGACTAAGAAATTAATATCAATATTATGCATATTAGTCGAAATGTTATATTTGGGTTTCGACAACTGTATTGTTATCATCAGCAGGAAATAATATTTTAATAAATCACTCACAATCGATTCAGATTTCTGGTTATATAAAATATTTGATGTACAAGTTACTATTGGTTATCTAATTATTGGCACTCTTGAAATATTTCAATTTCAGACAATATCATCGTAAGGAAGGGGCTTTAGGAGTTATACTATTAGTCTCAATAATTTAATAACTAAACTCTATAAATTGTAAGCTATAAATAAATTATTTCCTATTTTACAAATCAAGTTATGTTATAGTAACATATATAGATTAAGTAATTATAACGTTTCTTATAAATAGATAGGCATTTACTTTTCGTTTAACAGACAGTTTATTTATTCCGATGGTATACTTCTCTCTTACTTGGTTCCTTTTTACTAATAACTATAGATTAATATTTTTGTATTGCACCATTAATTGTACATCACTCTTTGTACATACACCTTACATATATGACTATGCCCTGATTGTACTATACCGGGTGTCATTGAAATAAAAAGACAACATATAGAAAATGGAAAGATTAAATTATATAGAATATATACTAAAATATTTTTCCAAATTCCCTTGTAAATTAATGTAACACACATCCTAATTTTTAATCATTCACTTAGCATACAGGATGTTATAGTTTTTATAACATCGACAGCTATTACGTATGTAAGCATACATGTGTAATTTCAGTAGAGGTACATATAGTTGATAAAGTATTTCTTTGCAGTTCGCGCTGCTCAAAGTGCGAATCGCAAATTGTACTTTATCTCTTTCTGACACACATAAATACGCGCAGTAATACTACACACGTTAGTCATTTTAAGGCATTTTTATGCTATAAATTTGGCCTTGGACTGAAAATACTGTATGAACTGTATTTATTATTTATACATATTCTGAATTCAAAGGCGGAATATGATCCAATTTTCGGGGGGGGGGGGGGGGTAATTTTGACACAATATTTTGGATTCAGTAGTGAAATGAGAATCTCTGAAATGAAATTGAACTTTTACAGTACATGCCCACATTTTTTTTTATAATAGATTAAAATATACAAATACAAATGGTTTATTCTATTTATTATAGAAAAATAATTACTTAAAACATTATACATAAGGATATGCCTGAATAATAAAAGATAAAAACATTAAAAGTACATGAATTACATTTTAGAATATAATGAATAATTGGTAGACAGATTAGAACTTAGAGTTTATGTTTCTGCGTCAATATCGTTATATTTACCTCATGCAGTCGAGAATTTATAATAACGAGTGATCATTAAAATTTTCGCTCAAGTAAGCCATGTACACAAAAAGTATGTCCTAACTTAAGTTATTAGAGGAGATCTGTCATTATAATTTCAAACGTCATGATTGTTAAAAAATAATTTGAAATGCTGACTTTTATATTAAATATATTTATAATTTTTATACAAAGTAATAGAATATTATAAAAAATGTGTAAAATGTTGACCATTCTCCACCAAGCATAATCGCACTCTATTTCGTAGAGCATTGAAAACATTGATCAGTATTTGCGGTGAGTTATTGATGTGTTCACATTTTTCCATGATTTTATGTCTTAACTCTTGTAGATTATTAATTGGTGTTTCATAAATAATATTCTTTATATATGGCCACACAAAAAAATCCATGACTGTTAAATCACACGATCGTGGTGGATATGGAATCGCTGTATTTCTACTTATTATCCTATCGCCATAAAATTGTTGCAAAAACTGAATATTTTCAAGTGTAACGTGAGATGTAGCCCCATCCTGTTGAAAATATCCGACCTGGAGTTCATCATTAGTCAATTGATTAGTAAAAATACTGAGAATTTCGTTACGACATTTCTCCGATGTTATCGTGCCCTCAAAGAATATTGGTCCTATTAATCGGTGACGACTCATACCTACCCATACGCCTATTTTTTCTGGATGTAGAGGAACTTCTCTGTAGAAATGAGGATTTTCACTGGACCACATACGCATATTTTGCGAATTAACATAACCATTCAAATAAAACCAAGCTTCATCGGTGAAAAAAAGTATGATTTAAAATATTGTCTGTCATTGTTTGAAAACCATTGGCAAAATTGTGTTCTTTTTTCATAATCCGTAGGTAATAGATTTTGTACAGAAGTTAATTTATATGGATACATGTGCAAGTCCTTTTTTAAAATTTTTTGACATGTTCCATACGAAAGCCCTACTTGTTGCGAAACTCTGCGAATAGATGTTTGAGGAGATTCGTTAATAATTTGTCTGACATTTTCAATTACGCCGCGACTTCTCTTGAGAGGAGGACCGTTTCCTTTTTTCCTTAAAATACTGCCTGTTTGACAAAAAAGATTTACACAATGCATTAGCGTATCACGGAAAGTTTTATAGCTAGGAACAGTATTTGGATATCTCTCTTCAAACACCGCAAGGCAATTTGCTATTGAATGCTGCCAAATACCATCAATTTTTTGAGATGTCAGAAAGTAACATTCTCCATAAACGCTTTATGCATATCATTGAAGGCCATTATTTTTTTTTTACATTCTTTTAATGAAACTTTAAAATAAATATTTGACACTTACAGAGGTTTGAAATAACATCTTAATGACTACGACATAATTTTTATATACACGGCCAGCTACGAGTGAAAATTTTAATGATCGCTCGTTATATATAATTATTAGAGACCGGACACATCGGGCTGAAATGGACGTCATGTCGACGGACGATATAAATAGTCTACAACATCTGTAAGTACATCAGAAGATGTAGCAAAAATATTTTTAAAACTAATATAATATCCAGAATATGCTTAACTATCAAAAGAAAAATAATACTTGCACATAAAAATAAAATGTTTATTGGAGAAAACAAGGATATATGCTAAAATATTATAACTAGAGATCGGACACATCGGGCTGAAATGGACGTCATTACGATGGACGATATAAATAGTCTACAACATCTGTAAGTACATCACGCAGTTGTTGAATAGCACTATTCATTCGGTTAACTGCACATCTATTTTTTGTGTGCTGTTAACCTAATGAATAGTGCTATTCAATAACTGCGTGATCTACTTACAGATGTTGTAGACTATTTATATCGTCCGTCGTAATGACGTCATTTCAGCACGATGTGTCCGGTCTCTAATAATTATCAATTTATTATTTCACGTTTAACTTTGGCGTGCTTTTTCTGAACTGGCGTTGGGACAATTAAATTGATGATATTAATCACAATCACTCTTCGTTACTAGTTCTCAATACGAATAGTAAACAAAAAACTTTACCAAGTAAATATCTACACATAGTACACATGCAAGTATATCGTTCTGTTTACCTTTTTTTTTAACTGATCCTCGTATATGTTCCCACCATTATTTTCTTCTAAGTTATAACCTTTTATTTTAGTACCTTTTTAATTCAATAACGATAGATTATTAAATAAACTTTAAGGTCACTTCATCCTTTGATTTTCTTCAGATAGGTTCCCATAGGTGCTAAACCTTTGATGTTAATTATGAATTGTTTTTGTTTATTGCGACACTATAGTTCTGTTACCCGAAGACATCCGAATTAGTACTAATTTAATACAAAATAAAACCCCAAACGTAACATATTTGTCTCTCCAACGTGAGGGTTTCATCATCCATACAAAGTCTAACATTTTATTATTTACTATCTTACCAGTTAGTCACTTTTTCTGTATATATGTATATAGATATTTGGACGCGAAATATATAAACAGCTATACTAACAATCAAACCGATGTATCTACCTAGTGAGTTTATTGTATAATTCGCGAACGAACTATTAAAAAGAAATATACCCAGTCCCGAATTAAATGAATTGTTTGGATATATAAAATAAGCCACTTATAGGTTTGAATACTTACAAACAAATGTATATACGGCAGGTGTATTATTTCGCATAATTAAAGTGATGAGTTTTAGAGAACTAAACAATTTTCAACTTTATAGATAATCTGGTATAAGGTTGAAAGTTGTTTGGGTCTGTTAGCTGATAAAGACTACCGATTTCGGTTACCGTTTCATTTAAAATTTCCACATTATATTACTCTGTTTTAAGTTGTAGCGCAAACTCAAGTTGGTGTGTAAATACTTTAATTATGCACCCTACGGTGAGGGTCTAGAGAAATGCAAACATCGGTATGGAAACCAGAGAAAGTATTAAGTATTCATTTTTATTATAGAAACTTAATTTTGTCTATACATATAAATTGATTGACGAATATTGACTTGCCACATTGGAATTTTCCTTAAGGATCCTTTATCGCTTTTCATTGTTTGGATGCTATATTTGACAATTTTGTAAATTGTTCCACAAGTCCTTACAGCCCCTAATATTTTCTGTTATGGTTCCTTTATTTAATACACGGAAGTTCCTAATCGCTGTGTAAACAGACCGCAATAAAATCATCATCCAAACCCTTAGGCATTTTTCATAATTTGAAATATACATTATAATACACGTACTATTTATAATCAAATATTGACTGTATAGGCCTGTAACGTGTTTCTCGTATCAATTACTTTTATTGCATACCACCTGTCATGTTGCAGCTGTAGAAGCTTGCGTTCGCAATATAACTTGAAGCAGAGTATATACCGGGTTCTCTTTTATCCATTACACATACATCGCCCTATGTGTAGAGCTAAAAAAACAAATGTCAATGCTATGGTGGCATAGTCGGCAACCAGTTATACACCAATGACGTATTTTCCAATTGTCGAATATTTCTGATTACCTTGTACGAAGTCAATTTTAAATATTTTTAACAAATTCAAAAATGGTTGTTTTCTAAATTTCCACAAAAAAAAAACCAATCACGTATTAACACAACATATGAAGCTGATTATCCCGTGTTATGTAGAAGAATGGTCTGTAGGATCGCTTCTAAATGTAGCCAGGCATTTGGGAGTATCGTATAGTTCGGTGTTCAAAACCCTGAAAGAATTCAAATGTAAGCCGTATAAGATATCAAACCAGCAAGAGCTTTTCGAAGAAGATAAAGTAAAACGAACTGATTTTTGTGATATAATGTTTACTTTGTTAAATGAAAACGAAGAAATTTTAAATAAAATAATTTTTACTAATAAAGCAAAGAGTTCCGTAGTATATTTAAAGAGTTTCATGTACATTTTGTATAGGAATCTAATAATTTCCATTCGAATGCTTGAACATTCATATCTTTAATAGTTAGAAAGCATAGTAAGATGAAAGCCATGTTTTTAATTAATAGGAAAAGGTTGGGTGTAATTTTAATAAAATAAATACTTGGTTACTTATTAATATTTTTAAAATTTTTATTTAGGAACATCATCATATTAACATTTTTCGGTTTTAGGCGTGCACTTTGTTCTATTATTAAACAAGCTGTACTAAACACTTTTTTACTTTCTGTTGAACTTGCTGGAATCCAGAAGTATTTCCTAGCACATTATTCTAAGGGTTCCAGCTTCATCCCTGTTGCCTAAACGAAACTCCAAATAAAAAATGCAATTACCCTTCTTTTTTAAACTTACCTTCCAAAATAAAAGAGGATCTACGTCCTGATATGAATTTGGCCTTTCGAGGTATTGTCTTTTAGTTATTATTACATCAGCTGTAATTGATTTTACTTTCTCTTATTCTTTCTTGCAAAAATTCAAATTAAAGAAACACTATCCATCTTTTTTGAATTTGTTAAAAATATTTAAAATTGTCTTCGCACAAGGTATATGCCTGTTAAAGTCTATTTCTCAAAAAAGTGTATTTAAATTAAAATTTAAGTACGAGAGAAAAATCAGAAATATTTAACAAATGGAAAAATTGGCCCCTGGTGTATAACTTGCCTACTATGCCACCAATACCTTGGCTTTTAATTTTTGGACTCTACACAGAGACGATGTGTGTAATGATAAAAAAGAACTCGGTATATACCGGTTATGTTCTTTATAGCTTTCGACATTATTGATTTATTACTTTTTACTTTACACGAAATAACTACCTATACTATATCACAGCCACCTTGAGACTTGACACATAGAAAACATTTGTACAAACGACTCTAACTGCAATAAAACGTAACGAGATGCTCTCGTTACGTTTCGTTCTTCAGGTAAATATAACTGAGCAATTGCAATAAGCCGTATAGCCGCAGGGTACTATTTAAAAGAATTTAAATAAAACGAATTTTGAACGTGCTGCATTTATTTACATTAGCAGGTAAGAAATAAAAGCGAGATTATACTTATTTCTTACAACCCTTAATACTTCTAGAGAAAATTCAATGTAATTTAGTAATGTAAAACTAATTGTTAATCGTTTAATAAATTTGGTTATTTTCTAAAATGATTTGACCATTTACCAACAAGCATTTTGCTTTATCAGGTTTCATATAATTATAAAATTGTGTTGAGATAATAAAAGAATCATTTTGTTAATTTATATTGTATATGCATGTTGTTAATGGAAAATAAAGCAATTTTCGCTAATAAACAGAAATTATATATTACGTCTAATATTATTTTATTAAATTTATTTGAAAAAAAAATATGTCAGAACTTCTGTTTACGAAACGTACTTCAGAATTATAATAGGCATCATTTCTCAATCAAAAGAGCAAAGTAAATAGAAGATTATAAATAAGAGTAATTTTAAATTTCTTGTAAATTTTTTACCTAGCGATTATGATCCGTAATTACAATCGACCAGCTATTTCACAAATGTTTGAAATACGTGCGTAAGGCCATAACGTTTGAACAAAATCCTTCGATTGTACATATAAATTATAGTACGTAGGCGTGCAACCGAATTCCCATCCACTGCGACACTGCGTTTGCTCTCAACTGGGCAACCTTAGACATGAATAAATATCATAATACACGAAAAAAAAACACTAGTATTTACTTGTTTTATACTACACTACATAATAATTTTTATTTTGCATAACGGACTAATCCAGGGTTCGGCAACCTTTCTGGAGTTAAGAGCCATTTTTTTCCCGATTTGATAAATTATTTTTTTAAAAACATACATCGACAATATTTTAACAAATAATATAA
Source organism: Melolontha melolontha (assembly GCA_935421215.2). Taxonomy (NCBI): domain Eukaryota; kingdom Metazoa; phylum Arthropoda; class Insecta; order Coleoptera; family Scarabaeidae; genus Melolontha; species Melolontha melolontha. Next base: position 43,137,211 of record OW285239.1, on the reverse strand, counting down.
CTGTTATCTGCTGTAAAACATGTATTTATCGTGAAACCAAACTATTCTATTTTACCCAGTAACAAAACATGTAATTCAGGGAAAATTGTGAAGATACCAAATGCATAAGAAAAAAAGCTATTAAACTACTCAAGAGTCACAAGTATGATTCTACTGAGCCGCAGGTTGCCGACCTCTGGTCACTAATCCAAAGAGGACAACAAAATTTTGACACTATGTGGCTATACATAAATAAATCAATTACTTCCATAAAAACAATGGAGCCCTGCGCAATATGCATGGATGCGTTCTACTAGCCGCATATAAACGCTCACGCCCTTCCCGTTTCACTAGCGTATAAGTATTTTGGTTATCCTACCAAGGAGAATGGGTTTCCTTTGATTGAAGTTGAAGAGCGATGAGAAATGGATGATAATCTTTGTTTTGATTTGTGAATACTTAAAAAATATCAATTTATAATGGTGATAAGACGTATTTTATAAAATAATTTTAACAAAATGTTCAATCCAAATAATAATGCAATTATTGCACTAATGCGACAAAGAAATACTTCTACATTCACTTTTAGAAGTAAATCTTTTTCTGAATCATACACTATTTCGTAACATTGAACTTTTATAATCATAAACCATTTCAACGCACCTAAAGACATGGGTCGCCGTGATCGAGAACAATGACGTCATTTATGACGTTTTCAGCACGTCCACAACGACCGTGATCGCTAAGTGGAACTACTTTGCACGACTCACACGAGCGTTGTGAGCGAAAGACTGAAATAGTTGGCTTCACTCTTCTAGTGATTTTCATTTTAAGATTTAATTCAGGTTAAAATGACATTAATTTGATGTTTGAAACGTTGTATTTAATGTGAACGCCAATGCGCATTGTTTATAAATATTACAGTGAAGTAGTCAGTTCAACACCAACTTTAACACTAAAATCAATGCTACCAACTATAAACTTTTTGGCTCACATAGTATTAGTACTTTGATAAATATATTAAACATAAGCGGACCCAAGTTGGGACCACGAGGAACTCCAGAAGTAACTATATGTTAGGAATGTAAAATTAATACATACCTACCTTGAATGCTGAAGGAAGGGAAACAGCTACACAGTGTATTTACTAATTTTTAATAGGGTAATTAAAACACAAAATACATGAGAAATGTTCATTTATTTGAATCACTAAAAATACATGCATTCAGTAAAGGCAGTGCCCTTAAGAAATCTACCCTGTTTGATATTATATGTATATTTAATTGAAATAATCAATATAAATTACATTCAGAATTAAAATAAAAAGAAATCAATGACAAATCAATTTGTACATGTTAAAACTTTTTTGAGAAAATTATTTTGCGAGGGCACCAATATGATTGATTGTAAATTGAGTACATTCTGATGCACAATCAAAACAATTTAACTCTACTCTTATTATAATAAAATAAAATACAATAAATATCTATTACCTTGATTAAAAAGTTAATTACATACAAGAGAATGTGTGCTTCTAAAAACAAAATGGAACAAATCTAATCTAGTTTCCGAGTGTCAAATATGATATTCTATAAATACTGATTTCGAATAAACACCACTTATATTAATATTTATATTTATAAATGTAATTATTTATAATTTTATAGATGAAATGAATTATAGGGTAAAACAATCATGAATAATTTAAATAATGGTACCTACAATTATAATAAATGCATGTTTTATCGATTACTATATTAATACAGATAAACTATGATAATTATAATAAAAAAAAAGTCAAATATTACATTTTAACAAAAATAAAGTAATCACATAATAAAAAAGGATAAAAAATCGGTATATTTGATATACTTTATAAGTATAAAGACGCATTACAAGTCGGTATCGTACCAAGCGGCTACTTGGTTGTTGTCTTGGGGGGGTGTAGGAAGTTGCTCGATATGGTCGAAATTTAAGTCGGGATCGGCGCTGCCAACGTCCATAGCATCAATAGCACTATATGTCGAACCATTGCCGCCACCGTGGGATCCTATGTCTAAGCCTTGCATGTCTATTGGTATCTGGTCATAACCTACATAAATAAAAGTAAACAATATTTAATAATTAAAAAAATTATTTTGTTATTAATGTTAAATTTTATATACCAAAGAGCTATAATAATCGTGTCTCTTTATTTTGAAAGATGAAATTAAACTTAGAACTTATATTAATAAAACAAATGAAAATTGAAAAGAAATTATTTGTATAAACATTTGTGTGTCTATTAAGTAGAGATGGTTGCTCTGAACCGAACCTGTTCCTTTGAACCTAGTTCGCGTGCCGGAGCAGGTGCACCTAGTTCGCATTTTCCAAAAGAGTAGATCCGATTGAAACGATTCCGAGTCGTACAATTCCGATTCCGATCGTTCAAGTCGGAGCGCCCGAGAGTTGATCTCGCAGTTGCACCTACATAATCGCATCGTATTATGTAAAAGAGTAGGTCCGCCTGGAACGAGTCCGACTAAGCGAAGCGAAATGTGAGAAATAAACGACGCAACTACTCCTATACCTATGTATAAATAAATACAACTGGCAATTGTAGTTGCTGCGATTCCGAATAATTGTATATAGAATTGTGCAACCAAATATGTATATTTATTTTTAAATAATTAGTATGATTTCTAGTCATAAGAAAAACTAAATTTTTAGCGACACAAAAAATATATAATAAAAAGTAAAAATAATAAGAACTAATACGTAAAAAATAGTTTTAATTTTTGTATTTAAATCTAAATGAAATCATCGTTCATATTCAGGAAAACTAGTTTTTCTACTTTACTCGTGCTTAACCGTGTTCTTCTTTCATTTAAAATATACCCCGCTTTAGAAAAGAGTCTCTCGCATGGAACTGAAGTAGCTATTGCACAACATATTTCCTTTACAACGATACTTAGATTCGGGAATAAATATTCACTGTCCTTCCACCACTGAAATGGATCCTGATTTCGATCAGCCATTTCACATTCTAAATATCGTTGCACTTCCATTATTGCGCGAGAATTTGCAGACCCTGGGACTTCAACATTAGATAACATTTTATCTATGGAGGTATTATTGGTATTATTTTTGCGATTAGTCTAACGAATGTTTCTTTTTTTTCTAACTTTAAACATTCTTTCTAACCGCCGCCGTCAATAAATTAAATACATTCAACACATTGCATATTAGAATGACATGGGATTTTCTAGTGTTGCATTGAAAAGCATACAAAAATTATTTTAAACCTATGTATGTATATCGTATGCACTTTAATTAAAAAAAAAATCTATAAATTGCAATCTGACACCTCATTTAAAATGTAATAATTTGACTGCTATTTGTATATCCAAGCTGTGTGCCTAAGTAAACATAAAGATTACCCTGACTGATCGGACGCAAAATATGACTCACAATCGGTCGGAGTCGGAACTGATTTGTGCACCTAGTTTGCCGCACCTAGTTCGGAACTGGAATCCTGGTAGGTGCACCTACTCCGCTCAAGGAGTAGGTTATATCATCTCTACTATTAAGTCCAATATATTTATTTGGTATTATATTTTTGAACGTGCGAGACTTAGATCTTGTCTAATTCTACAAATTATTCTGTAATCTGTGGCTTCATTACTTTGTTACCTTTCTACACCATGAAAGGCAAAAACTGTTGATATCTCTACCTAAAAAGTTAAAACCGATACTAATAGATGCCTTGTTCACTTTTATAATATATTAACCCTCTATTTTTATTATTCATTGATATTACACAAGAATTTGGGGAAATTTATTTTGGAAATACATGACTATAAATTATACAGGGGTCGGCATAAGTCAGGCAACAAATTTGCATTAAAAGAAAAAAATGCAGCGTCAAAATGAATTTATTCAAAGAAATTACAAAAGGGATTCGAAAAAGGGTTACTGTAAGTGTTCAAATTGATGGCCATCTTGATCAATGCATTTACTGCAACGTTTCTCAACGGTGAGGCAGGTTCGGCGAAGCACGTCAAGCTGTCCGCGAAGATTTTCAAATTCTTCTTCAATTGCAGTTCAGAGGTCGGGAAGGGTGCGTGGTCCTCTTGTAAAAACGCGGTCATTGAGAAGGCCCCACAGGAAGAAATCACAGGGTGTCAGGTCACATGACCGTGCGGGCCACTCAACGATTCCTCGTCTGCCTATCCATTCTCCAAAATGAACATTAAGGTACTCCCGCACACATAACGCGTAGTGCGGCGAAGCTCCACCCTGCATGAAATGACGGATGTTCGCGAGTGTTGGATCGCCGCACTGCAGATTGGTTCGGCTGCTCGACAAACGCCAGCGCCACTGTTTCCATATTTTCGTTAGTTATTACAGATACCGGTCGTCCAGAACGCTGCGCGTCAGCAACAGAGCCCGTTTTTAAGAATTTCTGGTACATCTTCCACACTGTTGAACGATTTGGTAGCGGCGCGTTCGGAAATTGTTGTTGAAATTCGGTAAACATAGTTTCGTAATCCGCGTTCGTACGAAGATACGACGCAACAAAAAAAACTCTTTCTTGAAGCGTGAACTTGTATCGGTTATTCATTCTGAAAACGCGTTTACTCGACGAGCACGTGTTATCATGACACCGAGACAACTGTCTGAAGCACGAACATGCTTCGTTTTAATCTTTTTCGACAGCGTTGCCAGACTTATAAGCGTTGCCGGACTTATGCCGATTTTTCGAGAGCGTTGCCCGACTTATGCCGACCTTGGTTTGTTGTAATTCGAGCAGAAAAGCATGGTCGCTGCTTAGAAAATTGAGTGGTAGCAAGTGTTTAACAAGGAACAATTCCCCATGTGTCTGAATAAAGTTGCTTGTAATATTATAGGTACCTCAGGAGCTTCGCCTATGCTTCGAAATAAAGAAAAACTTGAAAGCGCTGAAGTCTGTTAGTCCACCCACATTAGAGTGGGAATATCGGAAATGAAGATTGTAAGGGCTCCCGGATTTAATAACATCCATCGGGAGTTTTTGATTCATTGCGGTCAATACGCTAAGCTGTGGGTGACATAGTTTTCTACGAACATATTGGAAACAGATGAAGTTCTACATATGCTTAAGCGGTCGAAAATCATAGCGATGCTAAAACGAGGCTAGCTAGGTAACCAACCACAAAACTATTGTCCAATTGCATTATTGAGTTGTATTTATAAATTGCTGAAGCGTCTTGTATATAACAGAATTAGTGGGAGAATATTTGAAATGGTACTTATGAGCAGGCAGGTTTCAGACCTAACCGCAGCTGCACAGCTGATTTCCATGACAACATTCATAGACAGCTTTGAAATGAAACTAAAAACATCAGTTGCCTTTATAGATCTATTCAGTTGTATATAATGCTGCCTGGAGATAAGGGTTAAAATAGCGAGGGACACCTTTTATATGTTTACAATCGACCACTAGATGGTGCTTTTGACATATGTAAGCACTATATTCTTAAAGTTTGACAACTGAGTCAGTAGTTTGTTGACAGTGAGTTTGTAAAATAATGGAGATTACTCGTGAAGGTTTTCGTTGGATGATTTTTTACGATTATAAAAAAGGCCTAACTCCACAAGAATGCATTATATCGCTTCGGCCAACTTTTGGTAATGAAGCACCATCAGAGAGGACAGTTTACAATTGGTTTGCAGAATTTCGTCATGGTCGTGCCTCAGTGAGTGATGAATCACGTAAAGGTCGACCAAAAACTGTTGTGATTCCAAAAAACATCAATCCTGTGCGGAAAATGATAGAAAACGATCGACATGTGACTTACAGTGAGGTAGAGGCATCTCTTGGCATATCGCAGGCTGCAATTCATTCGATTTTACATGAACATTTATTTGTTAAAAAAATATGTTCCAGATGGATTCCACATTACTTGACCGAAGCACAGAAAGCAGCTCTTGTCAATTGGTGTAAAGAGATATGCAAAAAATTCGACGTAGGAATCGCAAAATGCGTATACAACATTGTCACAGGTGACGAAACATGGATATATGCGTATGAGCCGGAAACCAAGCAACAATCTACTGTATGGATGTTCCAAGACGAACCGAACCTCACAAAAGTTGTTCGTGCAAGGAGCACTTTCAAGAAAATGATGGCTTGTTTCTTCGGCTGTACAGGGCACATCGGCAACCTTTAGAGGATCGAAAAACTGTTAACGCTGAATGGTATACAGTAATTTGTTTGCCAAAAGTTATAGACGAAATCAGGAAGAACAACCAAAAAGGTCATTATTCTTCATCACGACAATGCGAGTTCCCATACAGCACGTCTAACAGTTGACTATTTGAAGGAGAAAAGTGTTGAAATAATGTCTCATTGTCCATATTCACTTGACTTGTCGCCGAATGATATCTTTTTGTTCCCAACTGTGAAACAAAAAATGCGTGGACAGCGATATTCAACACCTCAAGGAGTCGAAGCCTTTGAAAACCATGTTTCTGAGATACAACCTTCATAGTGGAAAAAATGTTTTGAGAACTGGTTCGTACACGTGCAAAAGTGTATAGACCATAAATGTGAATATTTTGAAAAACAATAAAATAGTTTGTTCCCAAAAATTTTGTTTTCTTCCCAGATTTTGTAAAAATATAAAAGGTGACCCTCGTAGAACGGTTCGAGTTATTATGGGTAATCTGAATAGCAACCAAATAAGCTCAATAATGGCTTATTACAGGGATCTGTGTTGTTGCCACTGCAGTTTAGCCTCGTAGTTTCGCAAAAATGTGGCTACGCAAATAATTGGGTGATAGCTGCTAGGTACAATCGCGGACACGGAATAGTTTCCAGACAAACTAATCAAACTTGTGCATTTTTTGAAAATTTGGCATTATAAATCAGGCTCAATTAAAATTACTTTCAATGACAGCGGTGGTTAAATCTACTAGAAATGGTAAAATAATTGTTTTTTTAATTTATTATATAACATCACTTAGAGAAATATAATATATGAAATTTATTAATTTTTAATAGCATCCCCATTACCATCTATTATGCAGTGTAGACGTTTATTTATGGAAAAAATGAGGTTTTCAAAATTATAGTTGTCTAGATTTTTCCATGCCTGGAGTATTGCTTCCACTATTTCTTGGTCTAAAGTCTTCAGAATATATTTCTTTTACCACGTGTCCCCATATTTTCTCAATGGGAGTGAGATCTGGACTTCTAGCAGAAAAAGGAAGCTAAGTAATATTGTTATCTACTAACCATTCCCTTACAGTTTTAGAAGTGTGCACGGGACAATTGTCATGTTGACAAATGAAATTATTTTGGGGAAATCTATTTATAAGGGACGGAATAATGATGTTTTCAAGTAAGTTTATAAATGGGTCCTGTAAAACGGTCATCTAATGAACTAAAACTCCTTTGCCATCAGCTGAAAGCCAAGACCACACCATTATCGAAAATCTTCCATTCTTTGCTACTGAATTTGTATATCTTCCTTCATATCTTCTGTTTCGCGGACGATAACTCGTATTCTACTATTATTACGCAACTGAACATTTTTTCATCGGTAACGATCACATTTCTCCAGTAGCCATTGTCCCTGTTTAAGAAATTATTGGCAAATTCTATCTGGCTTTGTTTGGGCGCTTCTGTTAAAAACGATGCTGCTTTCTGACAGCAGCGTAATTACCTAAGCCAGCTTTTTTAATTCTTCTCAAGCTGTTCGAACAATTCCTGGAAAGATAGTTCTTTCCCGAGCTGCTACAGCTGTCGCAAATGGATTTTCTCTTACATAGTGAACCAAAGCCTAATCCTGTTCAAGATTTGCGGCAACATGCCCTCTCGATCCTCCTAAACGTTCCACTGTTTGCGTCTCCAACCATCTCCGTCTTATTTTTAGAATACGTGTATGGTTTACGTTGTAAAGCGCTGCTACTTGTCTACTTGACTAACCATTTTCTAACTGTGACAATATTGCTTGCTCCCTTTTGAAAAACACTAACAATTCTTGGCATTTTACTGATATTATTTTGACACAAGAATGACAACTAATAAATGCTATTAAGCAGTCTATGTACTTAAACTCAATTTACAATAAGCAAAAATAGCTGGAAACTATTTCGTGTTCGCGATTGTACAAGAACGTTGAAGAAACACAAACAACACTGCAAATGATCTAATCATATTGGGAAAATACTTCTGCAGATGGATATTAAAGCCAAATGTAACGAAAACTGCTTTTGAATGCTGCTTTCACCTGAACAAGGCTCAGGCCAACAGAGAACTTAATCTGTACTTTGAAAATAGACTGCTGACTAATAACACAAACCCAAACTATATTTTTCAAAAATTGTGTGGCACCACGTGGGGTTCCTCGACATATCTTTTAAGATTCTCTGCTCTTGGACTTGTGTACTCAGTAGAGGAGTACGGATCGGAGTTACCACGTAAAGCATAGTCAACCTTAAACAGAATCAGGTCAAACCGTTGAAGGCGCGTGGGCAGCCTGCATAGGTGGGGGCCAAACCAAAACGCATTGTATTTTTACAACACGTTGGCATTCATATTGCAAGTATTAATGCAGGGAGCTTCCTTAAGACAATTTCTGTATAATCCAAAGTATGTCGATGAAGGTTGACTATTTGCATATTAAATTTCAATGTATATGGTTGTTAATTTGTTAGCAAAACGTACAATAGCAAAAATCTTTGATATTTTAGCATGCTCCAGATAATACAGTACTTAATACCGGAGTGCAAGTCTTTATTTAAAAAAAATAAAATGTCTAGTTTTTCATTACAAGAAATGTAATATACGAGGCGTGACTATAAAATAACGAAATAAATGCCACTATCGGCGAACAGGCATGCGATAAAGTCGTACGACCGTTAGCTGTGTAGTGTGAACCTTTCTCTTTCGATTGCCGCCCCTCCCATGTCTGTATACATAATAGTTTGGTGGTGGCCTTCGTTTGTATAAGATCTATTTTTTGTTTTGCCAGAAAAACAGACATATCTTTTATTAAGAGAAGTATATGACAATGAATGTTATCACGTGGGCGGATATTTAGGTGGTTTAAGCGCTTCCAAGATGGTCGAGAAGAGGTTGAAGATGACGCACGCTCGGGACGTCCTTAAATGTCAAAAACTGATGAAAATATTGAAAAAATCGGTAACCTGATCAGATCTGACAGTCGGTTAACTATTCGTGCGAATGTAAGAATTGATGTAGAAAGTGTATCCTAAAGTGGTACAAAAAATTCTCACAATCGAAGGGATGTTACTCGAATGAACCTTTCTAGTTATCAGTAAATAAAAAAAAACTCATTTAGATAACACTTTCCTCTTTCCACCTGACAAAATTTCATACGTTTATAACGGTTTTCGGAAAATAAGTACATAAATAAAATTTTGTATGAACGTTACTTTTAAAAATCTTGTTTACACGTTGCAAATATCAAATTGATTTGCGATTTATTTGTCGGTCTGGTTCGGATTTTCTTTTATAGAAGCACAAATTAATACGTTGTTCATTAAAATTATTTAAATTATTATTTCTAAGCCTTTTATGCTGCTAAGATCAAGGGCAACAAAATTTCTCAAAATTGTTAATAACGCGGTGTAAAGTACAGGGTGCGGCAAAACAAACAGTGCAGTTTTGATGGACTATTAAAAAAAAATGGCACGACTTACGAAAAATTGGTTTATTCTGCTTGAGTCAGTACTACACCCCATTTTTTCATTTAAGTTTTAAAGATCACATCAGCAAGATGATGTCCTCCAGAAGCGATGCACTTATGTAGGCGATTTCTGAAGTTTTCAACTGCGTTCTGGCACATATCGATCGGAATGGCGGCGATTTCCTCTGTAATACGGATCTTCAGTTCTTCCAAATTGTGAGGACGATGCTGAAAAACCTTTTCCTTGAGGTAGCCCCACAGGAAAAAATCGCAAATGCTCAAATCCGGTGATCTCGCCGGCCACCCCAGGTCGCCCCTCAGAGAGACGAGGCGCGCAGGGAACATCTGCCACAGTTTTGTCATTGAAATCTGCGCGGTGTGGGCCGTAGCCCCGTCTTGTTGGAACCAAATATCCCCAAGATCTTGTTCTTCAGTCAACCGTGCCAATTGTGGATCAAAAAAAATTTCGAGCATCGAAACATAACGCTGAGCGGTGACGGTTGTTGCACGCTCATCCTCCTCAAAAAAGTATTGTCCAATAACCCCAAATTTGGAAATGGCACACCATACAGTGACTTTCGGGGAGTGGAGAGGTCTCTCGTGAACTTGTCGTGGGTTATTGTCCGACCAATAACGGAAATTCTGTTTGTTTACGGCTCCAGAGAGATGGAAGTGGACTTCATCACTACCGAAGAACGTTGACCTTGGTGCGATACGGTCTAACATTTCTTGGGCGCGATTCACACGGTTTCGAAAATCTGGAGGCATCAACTCCTGAACCAGCATAATCTTATAGGGATGGAAGAATAAATCTGTATGCAAAATCCTCCTTACAGAGCGGTCGGACATGTTTAATGCAGTTGCATGTCTCCGGGCAGAGCGTGTTGGTGATTGTTCAACAGCTGCTCTCACTAGAGCTACATTTTCGGGAGTTCTCACTGTTCTGGGTCTTCCCATACCCCTAGGCCTTTTTGTTGAACCAGTTTCTTCCAGCGCACGAACCCAACTCGCGATAAATCACGAAGTGGAATGTTAAAGTGCCGTCGGAAGGTCCGCTGAGTGATGATGAAAGAACGACCGCTTTCAAAAAAACGTGCGAACGGCGAAGCCGCGATGCTCTCCGTTCCAAACCATTGCTACGACTGAAAACGGGGTGAGTTACCGGACACAATGAATCCCCTCCCAGGTTCCCATCCTCACCAAAGCGGATGTAGTCGCCCATCGCAACTGCACTGTTTGTTTTGCCGCACCCTGTAGTTATAAATAATCATCCAGATAATGTCCCTGATAGTATAATTTTATTGTATACGCCGTTCACGATTCGAAGACGTGCACGTTATCAATAATGTCAAAACAATGTTGCGAAATCTATTGGCAAAATCGATTTGTTTACATTTTAGGTTAGGGTAGTAAACGCTTATGTCAAACTTGCAATATTTAGGTTATAGCTTCCGATTAAAAATAGTGAATTATAATAAAAGTTGGGACTATAAAGTAATTTTTTTATTAATAAAGGCAGTAATGGTCCATTATTATCGCGTTCTGCTTGCAATCGCCGATGCAACAAGTCGCTTATATTGGCTGGAAAACGCTTTCGGCATAATCAACAAACAGACGCAGAATATGACAGAACGATATGTGCCAACACTGAACATTCGCACCAACATAAACACATATGTATTCACAGTGATGTTGATATAATATTATATATACTTCGTTTATTACTTTTGTGTTGGCGATTCCGAAAATTCTGTTGATGACGTGCACGTCTTGGAATCGTGAACTAGTTTTTTTTTTTTTCAAGCGTAAGCGTTGCCGTTATAACACAGTTCAACAAAATTAGCGGAACACTATTTTGAACGCCCCAAACTTTTCTGTGAGTTAAAGACGAATTTTTTCAAATGTTTTTTATTATTACCTGAAATGTTTTAGCTAAGTACAAAAGAAAATTACCTTGATACATTTCTTCTTTTTCTCCTTAGATGTTCAAATGTGAAACACTACCCAAAACAAAATGGTTTTTGTTCCTTAAGCAAACAATCAAAACTTTTATAGTTTTTTACATTTTAAACGTCAATTTTGAGTGTCAATTTACTTCTAAGATTAAAATGTCTTATTTAAGTGAAATTGAAGTCACGAGGGCGGTTGCTTTACTTGAAGATAGTCAATCTATGCGATATGCCGCCTATCAACTACAAACCAATCCATCGTTATCCATCGGGCAGATACTCTAGAACTGGACAAGAACGTACAAGAAGAACTAGTCGTCGGGATGACCGTTACATCATCAATTCTTGCCTACACCGTCGAACTTCCACCGCTCGTGACTTACAAAACCGACTGCGAAATGCTACCGGTATAACAATTTCTGATCAAACGGTTAGAAGAAGACTTAAGGACCAGAGATCACAAACGTATCCGACAACTTTGCTCGCGAATATATGTAATGGCGACAAGAGGTCTGTGCTTTTTAGTATGAATCCCAGTTAACTTTAACGCGTTGCAATGGTCGTGTATGAGTGTACAGACGTCCTGGATGGAGATACACTGCAGAGTGTATACGGGAAGTGGCTCGATTTGGATCAAGATCAGTTATAATATGGGGTGGAATCAGCACAGATGATCGCACAGACTTGGTTGTTGTTCTCAACATCTCAATGCACAGAATTATGATCCTTCAACAGCACGTTGTATCATTTGTCAACAATGTTGGTGATGGTTTTATCTTCTAGCAGGATAACTGTCGAATTCACACAGCAAATTTTACGACCAATTTTCTTCGAGAACAAGAAATTCAAGCGAGTGAGTGGCCGGCCAGGAGTCCAGACTTGAATCCTATCGAACTTGTTTGGGATTTATTTGATAGGAATAGCAGAAAGCGCCCTGTTGCACCTCATATTCTTCAGGAGTTAACCGAAATTCTTGTAAAAGAAATAATGCTAATTAATGGAGGGCACACACTGTATTAAATCTGGATATTCGGGTCTAAACTGAATTTTTAATAATTTTAAGTAATAAAATACATTTTAATTTTGGTAGAACGAGGGTCACCTTCTATATTTTTACAAAATCTGGGAAGAAAACAGAATTTTTGGGAACAAACTATTTTATTGTTTTTCAAAATATTCACATTTATGGTCTATACACTTTTGCACGTGTACGAACCAGTTCTCAAAACATTTTTTCCACTCTGAAGGTTGCATCTCAGAAACATGGTTTTCAAAGGCTTCGACTCCTTCTTGAGGTGTTGAATATCGCTGTCCACGCATTTTTTGTTTCACAGTTGGGAACAAAAAGATATCATTCGGCGACAAGTCAAGTGAATATGGACAATGACACATTATTTCAACACTTTTCTCCTTCAAATAGTCAACTGTTAGACGTGCTGTATGGGAACTCGCATTGTCGTGATGAAGAATAATGCGACCTTTTTGGTTGTTCTTCCTGATTTCGTCTATAACTTTTGGCAAACAAACTACTGTATACCATTCAGCGTTAACAGTTTTTCGATCCTCTAAAGAAATTGTTGCGATGTGTCCTGTACAGCCAAAGAAACAAGCGATCACTTTCTTGGAAGTGCTCCTTGCACGAACAACCTTTGTGGGGTTCGGTTCGTCTTGGAACACCAATACAGTAGATTGTTGCTTGGTTTCCGACTCATACGCATATATCCATGTTTCGTCACCTGTGATGATGTTGTATACGGATTTTTTTTGCGCATCTCTTTACACCAATTGACACAAGCTGCTTTCTGTGCTTCGCTCAAGTTATGTGGAATCCATCTGGAACATTTTTTTTTTTTTACAAATAAATGTTCATGTAAAATCGAATGAATTGCAGCCTGCGATATGCCAAGAGATGCATCTACCTCACTGTAAGTCACATGTCGATCGTGTTTTATCATTTTCCGCACAGCATCGATTTTTTTTTGAATCACAACAGTTTTTGGTCAACCTTTACGTGTTTTATCACTCACTCAGGCACGACAATGACGAAATTCTGCAAACCAATTGTAAACTTTCCTCTCTGATGGTGCTTCATTACTAAAAGTTGACCGAAGCGACATTACTAAAAGTTGACCGAAGCGATATAATGCATTCTTGTGGAGTTAGGCCTTTTGTATAATCTTAAAAAATCATCCAACGAAAATCTTCACGAGTAATCTCCATTATTTTACAAACTCACTCTCTTAAAACTGCCACCGTCAATAAACTCAATTTCTAAGCTATCGCGGATTTCTCATTGACGAATGTCAAACTTTAAGAATATACTGATTACATATGTCAAATTGGTCGATTGGAAAAATATAAAAGGTGTCCCTTGTATTCTTAACTGTTTATCATTGTACAAGAAAATTGTTAAATTAGAGCACATTTGTTATTAAAATCTTGTTAACTAATGTTGAAAATTTGATATTCCAAAGTTGATAATTATGTCTCTTTTAATTAAAAAATGTTGCTGTATTAAATTTGTGTTTTGCTAATTTTGTTGAACAGTGTATAAGGGTAACAACAATCTCCTTACACAACTACAGTTTAACTGTGAATCAAATACCAAATTTGCTATCTATCCCTACCATGTTGAATCGTGTTTGAATGTGAAAAAATTTTAAAAAATATCTAAAAATAGTAAACAATAATTTCATCTTTCATATAGCAGTTAGTATACGTAAATTTAGCAAGGGGAATTTTCAAATTAGTGACATATTTAAAAGCAGAATGTATTGAAGCAACACAAATAATACACACACATATACAGAAAGCAAATATATTATCATTGTATTAGTAGAAAATATGTTATTATTTTACAGTACTAAAGTAACACTTAGTAATTTACCTTGTTGTTGGTAAGGTCGACCGCCATGGCTACTGTGGACACTTGGAGGGCCTTGACCATATAAATTATCATATGGCTGATCAGGACTCAAAATGTCCTAAAATAATTGTAAAAAAAAACCAATGCAAACAAAAAACAAACAAAATAAAACTTCTAACTATGATAAATTGAACTAAATGGCAATAAAATACAAAAAAACAAATGTATTGCACGCGATTTCATGTCTACATTCAGCTCTAATTTTAACAACACATAAGGAACTATACAAAATCTGGGTAGGTACATAAAAACTTAATTCTTGCAAAACTAATTCAATAATTTTGCATTTTATTTAAAAATAATGTTAGGAACTTAATTAAATACAATATTTTAAATTAGCGAAGGCGACACAAGAATTTTATTGTAAAACGGATTGTAAAAGTTTAGCATTTTAAAGACTATTATATCATATATTATTGTAAGTAAGAATGGCGGATATGTTCAAATAAATATGTTGTCAAGTCTAGGATAGGTTGTAATTATAAGTAGAGCTGAGGATGTTTGCGGTACGGCAGGACCGTATGTAGTGCATCCCCACATTTAACTATTTATCTAAATATTCTCTGAAATGATTTGCCGGATCTCATAAATTAATAGAGTGATATTTTAGTATGCACTGGATATTGTTATTATACAAAATCATAATAGCCATTTGTATTTATGGATCATAAATAATAATACGCATGTATTTGTATTTGGTTGTGAATTCAATTTGAACTTAAAACGAATCGTAATATTTTAACGCCAAGCCGTCCTTACAATACATGCATCCGAGACAAAGTGTGCAACTCTACGAATAACTTCCATAATTGATCGAAAATGGACATTTTGGAGCTGAAGTAAAGCCCCTATTCTTAGAAAATTTTATTACTGTCGTTAAGAACTATTATTATAAACAACAAAGGCCTTTTATTAGTGTTGAAGTTTTAGTTTCATTGAATTTCCATGTTGTAAGTAGTCAATTGTATGTAAAGTGTTCATTCACAATATTCTAAAACAAGGTGTAAATTTAACTAAAATCCAGAAAAACACATTCTGATAATATATTACTAGATTAGAGAAGCTGTGTTTATTACTATTTATTATATTATTTTTATAACCAAATGCAATAAAAGCTACGAAAACAAAAGAAACCTCGATTTATTAAAATCTTGTCACACAGCCTTTCAAAGCCTGGCAGCACATATTTTGCATATATTTTATATATACTACCTACTTGAACTAGGTGAATGAAGTTAGAAGTTATAACTTACAACTTCTAACTTCATTCACCTAGTTCAAGTAGGTAGTATATATAAAATAAATGCAAAATATGTGCTGCCAGGCTTTGAAAAGCTGTGTGACAAGATTTTAATAAATCGAGGTTTCTTTTGTTTTCGTAGCTTTTATTGCATTTGGTTATAAAAATAATATAATAAATAGTAATAAACACAGCTTCTAATCTAGTAATATATTATCAGAATGTGTTTTTCAGGATTTTAGTTAAATTTACACCTTGTTTTAGAATATTGGGAATGAACACTTTACAATTGACTACTTACAACATGGAAATTCAATGAAACTAAAACTTCAACACTAATAAAAGGCCTTTGTTGTTTATAATAATAGTTCTTAACGACAGTAATAAAATTTTCTAAGAATAGGGGCTTTACTTCAGCTCCAAAATGTCCATTTTCGATCAATTATGGAAGTTATTCGTAGAGTTGCACACTTTGTCTCGAATGCATGTATTGTAAGGACGGCTTGTCGTTAAAATATTACGATTCGTTTTAAGTTTAAATTGAATTCACAACCAAATACAAATACATGCGTATTATTATTTATGATCCATAAATACAAATGGCTATTATGATTTTGTATAATAACAATATCCAGTGCATACTAAAATATTACTCTATTAATTTATGAGATCCGGCAAATCATTTCAGAGAATATTTAGATAAATAGTTAAATGTGGGGATGCACTACATACGGTCCTGCCGTACCGCAAACATCCTCAGCTCTAATTATAAGTGACTAATTATCTTTAAATATATAGAATAATCAAATAGCATACCCAGTAATTGTCAAATTTGCCGTCACACTTCAAATACACCATTGAATATACTAGATCTTGTTATCCATATTAAATAATATCCCTTTTAAAGAAGATATATGAACATTCAAAGAACATTTTCCTAGCTGTCGGTTAGGAAAATAAGTGAATTAAATTTAGTCTAATACTAAGTTAATTTAAAATCGGGAAACTAGAAATCTCAAACGATAAAAATAGACGTAGTAGTCTAATACAACAGAATTTGTAGATCGTAGTGACAGTTTATGCTTCGACATTGCGACGCCGATTAAAATCTTGACTTGAAGAAATGAGGAATTGACGTCTTTAATGGGCGTGTGAACAATAAAAATAATAAAATACGGTTAATTTGTTCGTTGTAAAGTCAAAGAACTACTACATGCTTAAACTAACGAAACCGTTTTAAGTCTAAATTTAAGGGGAATAGACAATCTTTGCATTTTAGATCGAATAGTAAAAACTCACGATATTTATAATCCCAATAATTATTTACTGCAGACAATTAACCGATTTTTTAAAAATTGTATTATGCTCATTGCATCAACTCAGCACAATCAAGCCTAGCTGAGCATATTAGACACAGAAAGAAACTTTCGAACTTTGCGCCTTTGTCCCTAACCGCATATTGGACACAGTTTCCTTAAAACTGATACTTCTCTGCGCAAAATGTTTGGAGAAAACGAACTAGATCCCGGATCGGATTGAAACTTAAATGTTAGAGCACGAAAAAGAATTAGAGCTTCATAAATAAAAAACATTTTATGAAAAGAAAGAAATATCAAGAGTTTAGCGTTCGAACGCATATAATTCACACTTGTATCGCACAAAACTTTGTCATACCAGTTCAATCAACAATTACGTTAAAAAAACACTTGGAAAGTGAAGATGTGTTTTAATCACAAAGCACACGTAGTTACACAGAGTACTCTGTACATCCGTTGCCTTTATTTGGTTCAATATGCGGTGACATATACAGGGTGAGTCGTGAGGAATCGACCAAACTCAAGGAGTGTATTCTACTGGTGAAAGTAATGTAAAAAAACTCAAATGTTGTTATCAGATTTTTATGTTTTCGAGTTATAGCGTAATTAAAAATGTAGATTTAGTATACCATGTTTATTATGTATTCGTAAAAACAGTGAAACCACGGTAGCAATTCATTATAGGGAAGTCTTCCTAGCTGAAGCGATGCCTGTTCGTGGTTTTCCGAACTAGCGGTAGTGACATTGAAAGCAGTCGAGAAATAGTGTAGAGTGGTTTGTATGCCTAATGCGTCTAATATTACTACCTCTAGTTCATCGTTGATATAGTGAGGGCGCTGCCATCATAAAAAATGTTCCCTATACCTTGGAGTAAATTATAACATTGTGTTCGGGTATTGTGACATTGACTTGACGTTTGTACGACTATAGTGTAACAAACTAAAATGCCACACACTTATACTAATTTAGAATATGCTAATATGGTGTTTGTTTATGGATTTTGTGATGGGAATGCTACAGCTGCTGCTAATGAATATCGTCAACGGTTTCCACATCAGACATTCTAATAAAACTGTATTTATTAGTGTATTCAACACATTGTGCGCGACCGGAAAGCTTCCCAGTGTAAACATAATATCTGAACGAGGCAGTCGACAACAATTACAAGAAGTAGAAGATATTCTGGATGTAGTAGAAGAAGACGCAACTACCAGCTCACGGAGAATTAGTATTCAATTGGGCATTCCACAAACAAGGGTGATAAAAACACTCCACGAGCATGGCTTACGTCCGTACCATGTACAAAGAGTACAGCACCTACAACGAGATGATAATCGTAGACGTATGGAATTTTGTCGATGGATAAATGATAATCCTCGTTTTGTATCGCGTATACTGTTTACGGATGACATTCACCCGTGACGGTATTAATAATTGTCATAACCAGCATGTATGGTCAGACGAAAATCCAAACGCAACAGTCGAATGTAACTTTCAACATAAATTTTCGGTAAACGTGTGATCGATGGTTTTTTAATTGGTCCTTACATTTTTGAGAATCGCCTCACGGGAGACACCTATTTACATTTTTTAGAAAATGAACTGCACGGACTGCTAGAGGATGTTCCCATAAACATCAGAATCCAAATCTTCTACCAGCACGATGGAGCGCCTGCACATTACGCTCGTGCAGTCAGGCAACATTTGGCTGAAAGGTTTCCAGGGAGTTGGATTGGACGTGGTAGTCACATTGGTTGGCCTCCTAGGTCTCCAGACCTCACGCCACTCGATTGTTTATGGGGCTGGTTAAAAAATGAAGTGTATCAAGTAAAAGTGGACACTCGTGATGCACTGATTCAACGGATTATGAATGCTGCTGACAATATCAAACATCAACCTGACGCAATCAGGAACGCAACCAGCGCCCTTGGTAGATGTAAAAAATGTTTTGAAATGAATGGCGGTATTTTTGAAAATATATTATAAAGAACGATAATACCAATAAAATACAAAAACTTCAATGTATGAAATTTTGTTTCGAAAACAAATAAAAATCGGATAGCAACATTTGAGTTTTTTTACATTACTTTAACCTGTAGAATACACTCCTACAGTTTGGTCGATTCCTCACGACTCACCCTGTATACTTGCATGTGTTACACACAGGTTTTTGGTATGGAAGCGAGTGTAGTTTTAAAATCATTCGTATTTGTTTAATTTTTATTGTATAAAGAAATAGAATAAAAAAACATTTTTGTTGATGGAAAACCAAGTTATATTTTGATTGCATTAAATTGGCCTGCACAAACATAGGCACCAAATACGCATGTGTCATTTTGTGAGTTTTCATTATTGAATAACTAAAACTATAACGTGTTTCAAAAAGAATTACATCTAATTGTCCATGAATTTTTTCTATAAATTATGATGTTCGGCATTTTTGAAATGCGGAAATAGATTAAATAATATGAAGGTTATCTACTTGTCACTGTCAAAATTAATTATCGTGAGATATGGTGATGAAATTAATAACAAGTACAATTAGATTATTCATTTATTTAATAAGAAAACTTTAAAGATGGGATATTAATCAAACAACAATAAATAAATAACTAATTTCTAGAACTTCTAATTATTATAATTTACAAGTGTTTAAAATGGTCACCATTCTGTTGAATACAACGTTTCAGGTTGTCAAAAAGATTCTGCAATAAATTTGGAGTTATTTTATTACATTTAATTGTAATTGTTTTCATCGAGTCATTTAAATTATTAACTCTTGTCTTGTATACTTCATTTTTTAGCAATCCGAAAATAGAAAAATCTAACGGAGTAAGATCTGGCGACCGCGCTGGCCAAACACCTCCGCTGATTACAATAGGGATCGGCAAAACATATTTTGTCCGGCTCACTAAAACAGTATAGTACGAGTACGGTATCTCACTCTCGCATTCGTTAATAGCAAGTGAATATCAATGCCGCTCGAAAAATGCTGGACAATACCATGTAGATGTAACCGTACGCCGCCGCAAACTTGTCTTACTTTGCCTATTAGAAGCACTGACATAGGCGTCGTATAGCAAGAAATCATTTGAATTAAATATAAATATAGTGAAATAGACATTTTAGAAAGAAACAAAGAAATGAAAATAGCGAACGCAAAGTAGAAATAACGTGCACTCTCAATAGTATTTTTAGCACTAAGAGAACGATTGTATTTCGCAAACGGGAAATATTATATGTAGCGGGGGTATGTACCGGTATCGAAGCGTTTTGTATATTCTACGACTATGGAATAATGACGTCAAAATATGTTTTGCCGATCCCTAATTATAATTCGATAAGGGAAGTAATGTTCTAAAAGCGCTAAATTTAATCCTGTAGTCCGAAACTTCTCCAAGACTAGACAAATGTGATGATGTAAAGCAGTATTATCCACAACTTTATTAGGAAACTGTCGCTTACATTCCGCGTAGGAATATTGCCAATCTTCATTAATAAATTGTGGACTTCGGAAATATGCTTCAACAATAAAAATATTTTCTTGAATGTTTTATATTATTTAGTAGTATTGTTTATTAAGTAAAAAAAAATATTTGTACGAAAAAAACATGGCTAGCCACAAATGGACATTAGGTAAATAGTTATAAATAAAAGGCAAGTAGCTTATAATAATTTGCAAGTACTAGTTATTCAGTGCCTGCTGAGATGAAGTTCTTTTTGGAACACGTTATATTTTCCAATTACAATGCCACAATTAAACAATATGCAAAAAGCCCGATTATATGTTTCGATAAGCATGCGGAAAATTGCTAATGAAGTGTAAATAAAAACACAGTATTGCGTGCAAAGAAGAGAATTCGAGAGTGCAGTTGTAAATACGGATCGGGGAACAGGGCCAAGAAGAATTTCAAACATGGATCAAAACAACGACCTAGTATGTTTTCTGAGAATAAATCCCTTTGAAATCGTTACCAAGGCTATCACGATTTCCCGGCTCACGTGATTTGAGAAATCGTTGCGCTACGAATTAAGTTGGGCTAACAGCCGAAAATAAAGAGCAAACATTACAATTTTCAAAAATAGGGCGCACAGATGACAGCAAACTTTACTTTGAAATGACCAGTTCTGTTGATCTTTCTGGCATAACGCATGACCCACGATATTCCCAGGGGTTTGACTGGACAGGTAAACTTTTAAAATACCATTATAGGTGGATTGGAAGGTTTTCTCGTGAGAAAACACGTTCTCCCAGAAATTATCTTGGCGTGTTACATACTCTAGAGCAAAGAATATTTATACAACAAATGGCATAAATATTACAAATATGTTGTTATGAAAGAAAATGCAAGGAAAGAAATTCCAGGAATAGTACAAACGATATATGTGAAAAAACTTGAAAGTATTTAAATGATCTTTATACAAGACAACGAAAGAAGAGGCTTGAAATGCCAAGCGGTTGTGGTGCCATTTCCTATTATGCATTTTCAATTCTAAACTACCCTTTCATTCACCAACTTTTAGGTTTTCTAGTGTTACTGTCCTTTTAGTAACAGGAGTAACAATAATTCACTATTTAATTTCCTATCCTTTTCGTAACAAAAGAATTGCAAACATAAAGCACTGCAAGAGTTTTCTTTTAAATTTTGACCGCTTTGATCGCTTTACAGAACGCATGCACTTCTACGTTACGTCAACATGTTTATGCTTGTCACGTTCTTAAACGCTATCAATAAACATTCTGGATATGAACGTGTTACGTTTTTCTATGCGCATTCCCATCGCGAACAAGTAATCAATGCGCGATTTTAGGATAAAAATTGCTTCAGAATTTACAAAAAACCTAGCGAAATATACAGCAAAATAATTTAAATTTACGAAGTACAACTTGTTAGATGTAAATTTTATTTATTGAATAAATAATTTAGTTTAGACAGAATTAATACAACTTCAGTTTTGCGAGAGAGAATATTTTTAGTTACTTTATACTGAATGAATGTCTCTAATTTCAGAAAGCATACTTTAAAATTAACAAGAAGTAGCTTCTAGAACCAGAAGTTACCCGGATATTAAAAAAAAAATATTGTTGAAGATACGACATTCGAGTTAATCTTATTACAGACAAATCGTAGAAAGCAAGACTTCAAGAAACAGTCATTACGAAGGTCTCTTAACTAATCAAAACCGAGATCTTTTATATATTTTTCTATTAATATTTGTTGTAATAATTTGATGAAAATATTCCTTATATAAAATTAAATATAAATAAATGTTAAGAGTCTATAGACTGAATTACTATTTCTTTCTGTTCGATTTACATGGATATACATATATATATATACCACGTCCGCCCGGAAAGTTTCTGAGCTAGTGCTGTAATTTAGTACCTAGGTGTGCTACTGTCAAAAACAGGCATTTACCATGTAGGAAGAACCTTTACGAGTGTTCCACAAGATGGCATGGTCGTGTCGGTGTTTAGTCGACAAGAATACATCGTTGAGTCAATGTCAAAACCTTGTGCGCGTCGTATTCACAATGACAATGCAACGAGTAACGCGTTTGCATTGAATTTTGCCAAAAACTTGGTCATTCGTGTTCGGAAACTATCAGTAAGATTTGTCAATTATATGGCAATGAATCTATGAGTGATACACAAATTAAAGAATGGTTTAAGCGATTTAAAAGCACGCAAGAGTCAGAGCAACATGAACGTGATGCTCACTCTTTCTTCGACCAGGAAGTTCATCACATGCTGCATAATCTAAAAGATTAAACAGTAAGCAAAGATATTACCAATAAGTTTTGAAACAATTACGTGACGCAGTAAGAAGGAAACGGCAAGATTTGTGGAAAAATAGTGGCTGGGTGTTTAATCAAGCCAACGCATCTGCTCATTCATCGCAACTTATCCACTAATTTCTAGTGAAACAGGGCATTGAAACACGCCAGCCACCTTACAGCCCTGACCTAGATCTCTCGACATCTAGATATTCCCCAAAATCGAAATATCCTGTTAAAGGGAGAAGATGCAACGACGTGGAGGAGTTAAAAAAGAATGCAGCCAAGCATCTGTTAGCTATTCCAAAAGCTGAATTCAAAGATTGTTTCCGAAAGTGGGAGGATCGCTGGAAGATGGTTTTGGCTTCCCTTTGAAGGGGACATCATCGCCATTGACCACTTTTAATTTCTTTCGTTGTTACAGCACAAGGTCGGATACTTTTCGGACAGACCTAGTATAAGGAAACAACGTTTTACATTAAAATCTTTGTCGCGTTAGCTATTTTTTGTATCATTAAAAAAATAATATAAAAAAACTACAAAGTATATATTTACAGAAAACATAAAAAAAATGCAAAAACTACTTGTGCATATTTTTCGTTATATTTACATACCTGACATTAATATTGTTGATAATTCTACCACCAATAAAATATAATATTGTATACAATATTCTTAAAAGATATTAATGTCTTAATAATCTCACCTGTAAGTCAGGACCCATTCCCAAATCCGCATTCCACAGGTTTTCTTCTCTAAAAAGGGAATTTGTTAGCTCCATGGATAGCCGTTTCTTATAATCCTGTGGTTTATCTTCGCTCATTCTAAATAGTACCGCCGCTGCGTAAGTTGCTACACCTATATAAAAGTATATCAATTACACTATTTATACTACCTACAAAAATTATAAATACAGTAAATATCGTTTATAACGACATCTGATATAACGACATATCGGTTTTTGCGACGAAATTTCAAGGTCCTGGCCAGAAACAATGCTTTCTAAACGCGAAACCTATTGGTTATAACGACATCGGATATTACGACGAAACTAATATAACGACGAAAAATAGCTTGAAATTTGGATCAAATTATCTTTTATAGCGACGGACACGTCGCATAGTAAGAAAACGGTGGGGAAGTTTCGAATTGGCTAGGGGAATTACAGCGTTATGAAAAGCCAAGGCGAAATGCGACAGATAAACGTATTTATTCAGTAGTTATCTAGGAATTGAAGGTACGTTGTCGACGTCGATATGGCGAAACGAAAGGCATTTACAATTGAAGAAAAAGCATCAATTATTAGGCGCTTGGAGGCTGGAAATTCTAATATTAATATTGCTAAAGAATATAAGGTAAGTTTTGTTTGATTTCTATGAGAATAACATGCATACTAATATTATTCTTGTTTATTTAGGTGGCGCATTCAACAATCTCCACGATTTGGAAAAATCGGAATAAAATAGAGAATTTAATTAATAGATCTTCATCATTACAAACGAAAAAGATCAGATCTTGTAGCGCGTATAGAGTAGACGAGGCCCTATATGAATGGTTCAAAATTCAGAGGAGCCACAACATTCCTATTAGCGGTCCGATATTGCAAGAGAAAGCAAATGATTTTGCTCGACGATTAGGGTTAGAAGATTTTAAATGCACAGTTGGATGGATTCAACGATTTCGAAAAGACACAATATTGTTTTTGGTAAAATATGTGGCGAAGCAATAGATGTACCTAAAGGGATTTGTGACGACTGGTTAAATACAGTGTGGCCAAATTTAAGAAAAGAATATACAGACGAAGAAATATTCAAGGCAGATGAGACTGGTTTATTTTTCAGAATGATGCCAGACAAAACGTATTGGTGGTAAACTGAGTAAGGATAGATTGACTGTTCTTGTAGCAGCAAATATGACTGGATCGGAAAAAGTGAAACTTGTGGTTATTGGCAAAGCTAAGCATCATCGATGCTTTAAAAATATAAAATCTTTACCTGTTGAATATGAAAATAACCAAAGAGCATGGATGACATCAGCATTATTTGAAAAAATAATTGTACGATGGGACAATAAACTCATTCGGCAAAAAAGGAAAATCCTATTGCTCTTAGACAACTGTCCAGCTCATCCAAATATTCAAAACTTAAAAGCTATAAAACTTGCCTTCCTTCCACCAAATACCATGTCAGTTCTTCAACCGATGGACCAGAGTGTAATAAAGTCCCTAAAGACACATTTTAGAAAACTTCAAATTATAAAGCTTTTAAAAGACATTGACGAGAATGGTGTTCCTCAAAAACTAGATATCCTGCAGGCTATTTTTCTACTTTCCAAAGCTTGGGATCGCGTTTCTCAACAGACAATAGCAAATTCCTTTGCACATGCTGGGTTTAATTTACACATAGCAGAAAATTCTTTTGATGACGATAATTTACCCTTAGCTGAGTGGCTTCGACTACAAAATGATACGGAAGAAGATAACTTACCTTTAACTGAATGGGTCCGCACTTTACGTGTAGTTAATCGGGCAACACAAGAGGGTTGGGATAATTTTTCAAATGTTGATGAAGAACTCGAAACGGAGGAAGATATGACAGAAGATGAAATTTTAGCTGGGTCCATTGCAAACTTGGAGTTAGAAATAAACAACGATGAAGTGGAAATGGACGAAACTACGGAATTTCAACCACCTACTAAAAAGGATGCATTTTCAGCAGTTGAAATGATTCAGCATTTTTTCACATTTAATCAAAATTTGAAAGACGCTAAAACAGATTCTGCATTGCTCCATTTGGAAAAAATTATTGAAAAACACTTCTTAGAAAACAAAAAATTACAACAAACCAAAATGACAGATTTTTTTATTAAAATTTAAATATGTATGTATGTATGTACAATGCAGTCCGTGCCTATGTATTATTATATACATATGTGTTAAATTGTTAGTAAAATAAGTTGAGAAGGAAATGTTTTTTTTTATTTGTATTTTATAAAATTAGAATATTGTTTTCGTAGTTTAAGTGTATTTTCTAAGATAAATAAAATGTGTTTATATAATAATTTGGTATTTGGATATAGCGACCTACTCTTATAACGACCGAATTTCGTTGGTTCCTTCAACGTCGTTATAAACGATATTTACTGTATTTATCATTATGAGCTGTTGATATTGAATGTTTAACCAAAAAAAATTTTCAAAAAAGAAATAAACTACCATAATTAGATTTGGTTGAATCACATAA
Organism: Melolontha melolontha; assembly: GCA_935421215.2. NCBI lineage: Eukaryota > Metazoa > Arthropoda > Insecta > Coleoptera > Scarabaeidae > Melolontha > Melolontha melolontha. Next base: position 43,111,104 of record OW285239.1, on the reverse strand, counting down.
TTTTTGTAATAATTAAATTATTTTAACTTGAGAATAAAATAAAAAAATAAATTAATACGTTTCAAGTTGTTCCAGTGTGTTGTATCTAGGAGTCTCGAGAACAAAAGTAGTATGTAATGTATTCGATTCTTGAAAGTTCTCGCTGTTCTCGAGAACTTGCGGCAAAGTATTCGAATACTTTAGGTCTCGGTCTCGGAACTACTGCCGATACTCGTTCAGGAAGAAACGCGTTTTGTTCTCGAGAACTTGCGGTGAAGTATTCGAATACTTTTGGTTTCGGTCTCGGAGCCACAGCCGGTACTCGGAAACGCGTTTGTTCTGGCATTCATATGTATATATATATATACAGGGTTATGATAAAGTAACGCACAAAATTCATAAAACGTACAATGTTCATTTTTGAAAAAAATGCAAAAACACGTCAAACAGTTTATTTTATTCCGCGTCTTTTAACATAAGTCAAAAAAATAAAACGTCAAATTTGTCAAAGTTATGACGTCATCAATATTTTTTTTAAATATGAAGCTTGGTTTTTTTTTACTTTATTTGATAAAGCTTGTTTTTCTGCATTATAAAGAATTATTTGAAGTAGGGGTCACATAAGAAAAAACTGAGAGAATTCATAAAAAACAAAATAAACTTTATTATAGTAATAACATTTAAATTAACTAAACAGTCCATTAAACCAAAACGATTTCTTACAGGAATTGTTCAAACTGTGTCCCGTTCACTATCTGACATAGGCCAAGACGATGGTAGACCTGATTTACAGAGTCTTCGATCATCTGCGGAGTTATACGAGTCATTTCATGTCTAATTCGTTCCATTAAGTCTTCTAAATTGTCTGGTCGGTTAACGTAGACTCGACTTTTTAAATGTCCCCACAGAAAGAAATCAAGGGGTGTGAGATCAGGTGACCTAGGTGGCCACTCCATTGGTCCACGTCTTCCAATCCACCTTCCTTCAAACTGGTTATCCAGAAACCTTCGAACATTAAGACCATAATGTGGTGGTGCACCATCTTGTTGGAACCAAATACTGGGATCGAAGTTTTCCCTATTATTTGAATCCGGAAATGCCGCAATTAGATCCGGAAGCACTGCCATACGAAGATGTTCCAAATATCGCTCAGCTGTTAAATTCCCACGAAAGAAATAAGGACCAATAAATTTTCCCCTGACGATTCCTACCCATACATTAATTTTTTGCGGGCGCTGGGTGTGTTTTGTCTGAATCCAGTTGGGATTTTCCCGAGCTCAGTAGCGACAACTGTGTCGATTTACTGTACCACTTAAATAAAACGTTGCCTCGTCTGAAAATACTACACTATTAAGCAAATTTGGATTTTCGTCACAATGCCTCATGAAGATTTCACAAAATTCCAAACGTCTGTCCGGATCATCTTCTGAGAGTTCGTGAACAAGTTGAACTTTGTATGGGTGCAGTTTTTCTTTTTTTTAAAACTTTACTACAAACGACTGACTAACATCTTGTTGTAAGGCAATTTCTGCTGTAGTTGCGTGAGGGTTGTCTTCTAATGACAGCAAAATATCTAACTTTGCATCGTCGCTTATTCCCGGTCTTCCAGATTTTGGAGCATCACTTACGCTTCCTGTTTCATTAAATTTTGCAACAATTCTGCTTACTGTGCTTCTAGCAATTGGAGGTCTTTCAAAATGTGTTTCGTTAAATAAAGCACATGCTTCTTCATGACTTCGAAGTCTATCGCCGTAACCTACCATCATTAGAATTTCTATCCTTTCTCTTTCCGTTAAAAGAGCCATCATAATAAAATCGGTATGACACTAATTGTAAGACTGACACTGACAAACAGTTGTTTTATTACTAGGTAACTTTAAGTTTTAATTCTTTAATATTTAGTTTCTTTTCATAAATTCAAAAACTAGTTGATTTTGTTTTTTATTAATTCTCTCAGTTTTTTCTTATGTGACCCCTACTTCAAATATTTCTTTATAATGCAGAAAAACAAGCTTTATCAAATAAAGTAAAAAAAACCAAGCTTCATATTAAAAAAAAATATTGATGACGTCATAACTTTGACAAATTTGACGTTTTTTTTTTGACTTATTTTAAAAGACGCGGAATAAAATAAACTATTTGACGCGTTTTTGCATTTTTTTTCAAAAATGAACATTCTACGTTTTATGAATTTTGTGCGTTACTTTATCATAACCCTGTATAATAGGTATTCGAATACAGGCTGTTCTCGGTTCTCTTTTCCGTCTTCGTCGTTAGACTATAGGTAGGCTATGATGTTTGTAATATGTGTTAATTTTAGGTGAACGGAAGAGATTTGTTATAGTGAAAAATAATATAACCGAAATAGAGAACAAATCCAAAACAACGTGTGTATGTATATACACTTGTGATGCGAGTATTCGAGAACAAAAATAGTATGTATTTGCAATTTGTTGTTCTCGAGAACTTGCGGCGAAGTATTTCAATACTTTTGGTCTCGGTCTCGGATAAGTATTCGATTCCAAAAAGTATTCGAGAACCAAGTACATATTCGATTCTTAAGTTCTCGATTCTGCCCATCACTAGTTGTATCGACAGTAGTATGTGGATACATGTCCACGTCCGAATGAACGCCATTTTTTGGAAATTAGAGGAATGTATTTTTTGTAAAATATTCTTAAATTTACTTAAATGTTATAATGATTTATATTTTTAGCCTCAATTATAGAACAATACAGCAAAGTATATGTAATATGAACACACATCCTTGGTCCTCTGAGGAAAAGCCAATCTTGTGCTTATTGTTTTGTAACAGATATTTACGAAAGCACATTTTATGCTGAAAGATGTTTCGTTTCGATATGCTTTGAAAGATTTCTTGTTAAGTTTAGCTTGATTAACGAACTGTGTTGAATGTTATTGTTTTATTAAACAAAAATGCCTAGACAACGGGAGTTAAGTTTAGAGCGAAATTAAATAATTCTGTTACCTCCCAAACAAAAACTACAAAGAAAATAAAGCAGTCCCATTATACAATTTACGATATGATTACCTATTAAATCGGCTCTGCAGATAGTTATCGAATGTCTCTTAGTGGGTAGACATAATTATTTTTTCTTCTTCTAAGTAGTATTGAAGAAATTTTCCCAATCTTTTTTACACATGTTGGGTTCGCGACGATATTAGGAATAGGGATAGCTTATCAAGCATGCATATTCAATGTCAGATGGGATAAGAGAAAAGTATAAAGTTTTAAGAAGGTAGACATATTAGAAAACGATGTACAATTCCTAACTCTGAATCCTACTATGCCGACAATAGTATGTAGTTCGTCAACAAAAATTCAGCGCAGGAATTTTTTGAGCCGAAACGTAGCGATTATTGTTTTTCGTCGATGTTCGATAGTACACAAAAAATTAAAAAAATCAAATCTAAAGCCATTAATGCGTACTCTACATTTTAATATTTTTAGTTTAGTTCGACAAAACGACCATTGTCATATGCGGTGAATAAGTTTATTAGGAAGGATGCCTTTCATATTTCGGGAATAGAGAACAGAAAATAAAATTAATCATGGTACATGTCTTTATTGTTTTTCAAAATATTCTCCATTAAGAGCAATACATTTTTCATGCGCTTGAACCAATTTTCGAAGTACTTTTTTCACTCCGATTGAGGTATCTCCAAAACATGCATTTTAAAAGCATTAACCGCTTCTTCAGACGTCGAAAAACGTTGACCTCGTAATTCATTTTTGATTTGCGGGAATAGAAAGAAGTCATTGGGTGCTAAATCAGGGCTCTACGGCGAATAATCTATCAATTCCCCTTTTTCAGTTGTTTGAGCCGATGTGAGAGCTCGCATTGTCCTGGTAGAGAACGATCCGTTTTCGGCGGTTGCTTTTCCTTATTTTTCCGAATACTTATGGCAAGCAAATGCTTGTGTACCATTCAGAATTGACCGTCCGGCGTTGCACTAATGGTACAGTTGCCACATGTCCGGTTTTTCCGAAGAAACGCGACCATTTGCTTCGAAGTACGTGCGTGAACAACTTTTGTTGGATTTGGCTCATCTTGAAAGGCTCATGCAGTCGACTGCTGTTTACTTTCGGGCTCATATGCGTAGATCCATGATTTGTCATCTGTTACGATATCATAAACGTGTTTTGAAGCACCCCGATTGTATTTTTTTTTAGCATTTCTTTCGACCAACAGACACGAGCCTTTTTTCAAGCGATTGTCAAATCATGTGGGATCCAATGCGAACAAATTCTTCTGACGACCAAATGTTCATGTAAAATTGAATGTATGCCCAAGAATGCCTCTATCTCACGATAAGTCACATGGCGATCTTGCAATATCAGTTCACGCACAGCAGCAAAGTTTTTCGAAACAACCGATTTTGGACGACCTTCACGATTCGTCAGTGGGCGAAGCATGACCACGATTGAAATCAAGTATACAACCGATATACGCTGTTTCTTTATGGTGATTCATCGCCAAAAGTCGAATTAAGTTCATTCCAGTTTTTAGTTAATTCCATATTTAGGCCGAGATGAATTTCTTAAGTTACTGTAAACAGCACAAGTAGCACCTATACGTCAAAACGTTCTGAGTAAGTATTATATCAAAAAGGTCATATTTTACGATAGAGATATTGGTTGTCAGATGGCAGCACCAGGATCGCCTATTCTCGAAATATAAAATGCATCCCTCGTATAAACACAGGTTTATTATAAATAGGAATATACGGGGTAAGTATTTTAGCACATTCTATAAATTGACGTGAGGTAGTGATCGTCTTAGTTTTCTTTTGCGGTTTGTAAATATATACATATATGCAACTTGCTATGTTTTTTTGCTGTTTAATACAACGGATCCTATTTTTTATATTTATCCGCAGCTTTTACTGTAATTTTTGGCTTGCGTGTGATACTAGAAAGAATTGTTTAGTTATTTATGGTTTCTGCTTGGTATGTATAGTATGCTGGTATGCCAAATATACCTGAGATAACAATAAACAAGCAGTTCTGCATTATTGGACACTGCAGAATACAATGTGAAGCTGCAAGAGCAGTTTTCCGAGATACAGTGCGACGCATTGCTGTTTTAATGAAGGAAAATATCCCTACAAGTACTAGTCGACTGTTTTGTTAGAAAGAAGGCAATTACACATCGGATAGATAGTAGTAATGTAAAAATAGCGACAGAAAATCGCTAGTATCAAGCAAAAGCATATAAAGATGCTCTCGAAATGACACAAAATATCCGAGCGTACATGGTATAGGCGCTTATACAAGGCTGGTTTAAAATGCAAAAATCCAATAACTGATAATGAAGAAAGCATGATAGTGGACATAACATTATGCCCATATATACAACTATACAATTGCCGCAAGATAAGATAACTTAAACAAATTAATATCAAACAATAATTAATAGCCAATGTTGAAGATGTGCGACAAAATCACAGAAGGATTAAAAACATTACAGCCTACATAGACAGCACGGCCAAAAGAAAAGTCTTATTAGAGCAAGGGGTAGAATCACAAATTTGTAGAGTATGACTTTTGATAATGTTGCAATAAATTTGTTAATTTTCTTTATATCATTAAAATTATTATATATATTTAATCGCAACTAATCTGTACAACATTATACTTAGTTTAATTAGAACTAACCTTCGTTGCGCGAATGCAACAGTTCTGTAAGAGGGGCAGTGGCTCCTTCTTGTTCAATCACTTCAGCCCCTTCTTTATCGGCGGCCAATTCACAAAGCACCCCAGCAGCTACTCTTTGAATATTTTCAATATCGTTGAATAACAATTGCACGAAAATAGGAATTACAGACTGTTGGCGGATTATCGCCCTATTATGCGATTCTCGAGCCAAAATGTGCAATGCCCCTACGGTTCCTTCCACGATCTCTTCCATGCGTACACCATCTGCATAAGTACCCGGTGGTTGATTGCCACCGCTTGCTACACTTGCACGCTGTAAAAATGAACGAATTTATTAGTACTAATGTCAATGTGGGTTTTCTTTAATCAGTAACTAACATCTAGTATAAAATTTAATAATGATATTATCTGCATGATAATTAAACAAAAATAGTCAAGAAATAGTAAATACCAGGCCTGATGAAATAATAGCGTATAGCAAACGCCAATTAAGTTGGCGCGAGGGGGTGGGCGGAAGCCGTTTTTAAAAACGTCCACCCCCACTACTCAAGTAATTGTCAGATACATTTGTCATTGACGTTTGACGGAACATAATGTCTTTGCTAGGCGATCATAAAGTAATACACGCTCAGAGGTTAGAATTATCCGACATTTGATGTAAAACCAAATACAAATCTCCCCACTACTTTTAATCCTGCGCGAACTTACCCCTCCTCGCGCCAACTTAATTGGCGTTTGCTATACCTAAATATAAGTATACTTTAGCATTTTACAAGGGGGTGATTTTTATATTGTTTACCCAGCAATGAGTACAAGGCGTTATTAGAAAAGCTGTATTTTAATTTTCAACGCATGATCTACTAACGGTAACACACTTATTCCAAAGTCTTTTTTTGGAGAACTTAAAAAAAGATATAAAACCCCTTACCTCAATTAATAATTTGTTATAATTGAATAATTTACTAATTATAAGGGGTTTTATACCTTTCTTTTAAGTTTTTTGAACACTTATTCCAGCCTTTTTCTAATAAGGCTATAGCTTAAAAATTCTTTTGATAAGCCTTCAAAAAAACTGTTTCTTTCAGTCAATGATCTGAACAAGAACGTCGTCCGCACCACAGATGCTTTTTTTTTAATTTGGGAAAGAGATAATAATCACTTGGTGCCATGTATAGGCTGTAGAGTGGATGTTCCATTTCTATAAATCCACAGTCGTTGATTATTTCTCAGGCTTGGCGGGCCTTGCAAGCTCTGCTATTATGGGGCAGCATAATCTTTTCAGGAAAATTTTGAGGACTTTTTTGTTGTATGACAGTTTTCAAATTTCGGATTGTTTCCTTCCATACTTCTCCTGAAATTGTATAGCCTTTTCTTCGCGTATTTGAATTAACAAGATTCCTTTTGTATTCCAAAATACCGGCGCCATCAATTTTCTAGGTGAATTTTGCATCCTTGTTTTTTGGTGGTGGTGGTGGTGATCCTTTGCGAAACCACCCGATGGATTTTTGTTTTGTCGGTGGGTTTGTTCCAGTGATACGCCCACGCGTCATCACCTGTTATAATTTTCGAAAGCTTTTATTGTTAGTTTTCAAATTTCCTCACAAATTAATATTTTAATGTATTAATTTCCTTCTTTCGTCGAGAATTTTATCATCCTTCTATATTCTGATTAAATAGAACATTGTAAAAACAGCAAAACCCTCTGGATTTGGACTAAACTTGGCCAGTATAAATTCAAATGTGACAGACATTTGATTGTTATTGTCACTTAATTTCTTCATAGCTGGGGAGATACTAGAAAAATCTTCCCTTGTATTATAAAATCATAATATGTACAAGTAGTGTGTGTTTTAATATTAATTATATTTGTGTCTATAAAACTGAAATATTTTTTGGATGAAATATTTCAATTTGACATAATACATATTATTGTCTGTCCAATTTATGACACTAGGTTGTATTAATACCATAATATTTAACATCTGTCGATAATCATAAAATTTAAGAAAAGTTATTTTCAGGACAATATAATGTGCTTTCAAAAACTTTCCTCATTAAAGACGGCCATGCTTTTTGGTAATGGTTGGTGACAGTGCACGCAATCTAACACAAACGTATAATTTTGAATGAGTATGCCGTCTCTAATGAGAAAAGTTTTTGAAGGCACGTTACATACTTACACAGTATGACATATTGGAAAGTTTTCTTAAAATTTATTGGAATAACGTTGTATCAGATAAAACTATTCAAGGACTAATCGTAGATACGTACAATGCAGAAAGCTTTTACAAAATAAGCATTTTAAATATTATTCTACATTATCCACAAGTAACAATTTAAATGTTGACAAAATTCCTGATGTGTTAGACTATATTCAAAGGTGTATTAAACAGATGATGGGGTGCTTATATGTGAGCGTAATTTTGCTCAGAATAATTTACAAAACAGTAAGAGGGTTGTTTAAAATATAATAGAAAGAATGAATGTATACAATTACGAAGAAAAATCCACTAGAATGACCTAGTAAAGCTTAATTAAGCAGTCACTGGCAAGTTTGTCCTAAATTGACACATCAGTTATATACAAAGGCAATCTAACTTAAAAACACAGTAAAAAAAAAAGCAATATATAACTTGTACGATGATAATGTAATAAATATAAAAACTTAACATATCAGATCTTAATTTCAAACAGACTAACATAAGACCAGTTCTCTATAAATAGAATACAACGAGTTGATCACTAAGCAATTTTATTAATAAAAAAGTTAATAGATAAATGCATTTCACATATCACATCATGTTACAAAACTTACATTATGTTTTAAAATAAAATAAAGTCCTATACATGTCCTTTCTCAAAGCCAAGTGATGCTAAAGAAATCAAAATTCGTGCAAATAGATTATAAACAATTATGGGGCTAGCTGGTAGGGTAATGAAAAGACTAATGGATTGAATCATTAAGTTTCGTTGATGACTTCCCTTAGATTGCAATGTATATAATAATTAACTATTAAAAGATGATCGACAAACGAATCTCAAGAATGGTGGTATTTATTAGATGCATAGTGAGTTTACTAACAAGGCAATATTACTTTTACAAGGATGAAAAACTTTCATCTCGATTCATGTGCTATCTTATTAAGAACACAATTATGTCAATTTTGGAGGAGAGTGATGTATCGAATAATTGCTCTTAATATCTTATCCAATTAGACAATTAGAACATAATCTAGGAGAATTAAAGGCTATAATAAACATGAAACAGATGCGGTGAAGTGGATCGTACATTACTATAGAGCGATTTAATTTTATCGAATATTTGTATAGTCTGTTCGCCCCATTAGAAAACAGTACAGGCTCTTATGGGACTATATGTATTTCTTTCTAATTATATAACTAACATATATACCTCTCTCATTTGCTAGCATACAATGTTGTCGGATTCTGTTAAACAATTTGGAGTGAAATTAGTAGCATTATTCAATATCTTGTTTCTTGTTGTCAAAAGTCACTATTTGTTGTGTTCATCTGTTTATTTTTGACTTCTTGCATTTTATTCTTCACACTACCATCTTAAAAACACAGTAATTACAACTGTTCAGACTATTATTTTCTTTAAATGTAAGTATTTCGTATTAGCATTTAATGAATCATCATTTATGTTATTTTAGAGCCAATATGGATAATTGGCTCTCAGAGTTCCCTTGAAAGAAAGAGTATGTATGAAAAATAGAAAGATACAATTATATAGAATATGAATCCAAAAAATTATGAGTCAATTATGACGCGAACCTCAAAATTAAAAACCGGCTGCAAATTGCACGCACGCTACAGCGTATGTGTGCTACATACGTAACAGTTGTCGATGTTATGATAACATCACTTTTGCATGCTAAGGGTTCGATAATCTCGTACAAAAACTCAGCTGTTACAAATTTATACTTACATGTGAACTATTAAAAGATGTGTTCTACGGGGCATTTCACGTCCAATTTGGTAACAATCTACCTTTGACCGAAGACGTAAATGTAAATAATATAGAAGGTACACATATACACAAGTAACGATCGACAACTGAGTGAATCGGAGATACAATTGCTTCGATATTTAAAGCAGACCAACAATATCATAAAGAGTAAGGGGTACCTACTCTTTATGATACAGTCGGTCGCATAGTGGCGTGACAAATATTTTATAAATATCTTTGTCATTTTTTTTCTCGCGTATGGGAGATTTGGATTCATATTTTATATAATTACATTTTTCCACTTTTATACATTGTCTCTTTTAAGGTTCGACTGAGTAAACCAGGATAAATACAAACTTGAAAATATCAGTTAAATTACGTCATATAATACCATTGCGAGCTTAATTCAATAGAAACGGAATGAGCTTAAATAAAGAAATTATTAGAATGAATAACATCACTTTCAAAGTGACTCATAAGCTGGCTTTAATAGATTAGAGCGTATCATTAAGTTTTATGCGAACAATGGACTAATTACATTAATTAATCATAAAAAAAGTAATGGTCAATTAACATTCTTATTTTCTATTGTTATTATATTATATGTTTCATTTGGGGAAGAAATGGTCAGGTAGATGAAGTTGGAAGATAATTACAGGAATTAATCATATCGGTAAATGATGATACAAGTAGCACACAATATAGTAACTCTGACTTAACTGACTGAAAATTTAAGAAGCGTAAGAATTCCAGTACTTTGGATTCTAATTTGATGACACAATAATAGTGATATTTGATAAAATAAATTACTCTATATATTCAGTAACAATATGTATTGTGTATTATTTTTATAAGGGTTTTGATTAGTAATGAAACGATTCCGATTATTCGTAATCGACGATTATCAATATTTATCGATTAATCGTAATCGTCGATTATCATTGCGATTATTTGCCGATTATCTGTCAAAAATATTTTCAAATAAATTTTGTTTAAATTCTCCTTTAACAATCTTTATAAACGTGCTTTATAGATTGCATGTTTATGTGATGACGACTTGGGGAGTTCCCAGCCGAGGTCGTAAGTGAATACAGGAGACAGATAGTAACAAAATTGAATACCGCCGATGCAAACCTGTTTTATGAGAAAATTGGTAATTGCTTAGTTTTTGTTTGGTGTTTTTACTTATTAGTACTTCTAATGTCATCAAAACGCAAGTTGATTAGTGATAGCTAGCAGCATTTTGAAAGACATCTGAAACCCTCCAAAAATCTAAATGTAAGTAGTACAATGCTAAAATTTCTTGTGTTGGGGAAAAATGGAACCATGCCAAGAAATTTAATTCTATCGAGATTCAAAAACATCCAAATGTAGTTTCTAGTATCTCTAGTACATCTACCGAAACTCCGGGAAAAAAACAAGCGACAGTACTTGAATTTTTTCAGAAAAACATTCAATTTGAGATAAACGACCTCGAGCGGTTGATATTACAAAATTTATAGCAGAAATGATATGCGTGGATGATATGCAGCTAGTGAACATGGCGAATCATGTGGGATTCAGTAGATTGCTGAACAAAATCTGTCCTAAATATAAAATACCGTCTAGAACTTATTTTGCGCAAAAAATTATATCTAATATGTACGAACAAGTAAAAAATCGTCTTATGCATGAGCCCATATCTTTCATTTGCTTAACAGCAGATGTGTGGACAAGCGATTCGTCATCGAATGTAAGAAATTATTTCTTGATTTTCACAGCTACAAAATCTATGTGCCTAGAAGTAATGCCCTTTGAAGGAATAACTCATTGTACTGAAATATAGCACACAATATCCACTTAGCTATACCAAAGTGGGAAATTTCAAACAAAATTCAGGCCATTGTGATTGACAATGCCAGAAACATTTCAAATGCAGTCAAAGATTTAGAACAAGAAGTTCCTGGTATTCAACAAATTCCCTGTGCAATACATACAGTACAATTGATGTTGAAGGATGGCTTATTTCAAAACCAATTGATAAAACAGATCATAGATAAATCAAAAAAAAATTTAGGTCACTTTTGCCACTCTACCAAGACCAAAAAATTACTAGAAGCGAGCCGAAAAGAGCATAATGTGCCAAAATGTCTTAATACAAGATGTGACCACAAGGTGGAATTCTACATATTATATGCTCAACCGTTTATATGAACAGTGAGTTGCAAAACAAGCATTATTGTTAAAAACTAATTGTAACTACGACATACAAGTACTCAGGAATGGAAAATAATCGAGGAAATCACAAAATTACTATCAGTTTTTGAATACAATACAAGCGAACTAAGCAAAGATACTGCGACATTGTCTGACGTTACTTCAGGGATTACTGGTATGTTTCGATGTCTGCAAAAAGATCAGAATGAAGAAGCAACAAGTGCGGGTGTATAGACGTTTTGGCATTATACGAGGCGTTACAAAGGAGATTTGGAGACATTGAGCAAAACATGACTTGCGTGTAATAGCCACAGCTCTGGGCCCGAGATTTAAAACTCGTACTTTTAGGCAAGCCTCGACCCTACACAAGGCAAAAGAAGCCCTATACATTTCCTGTTCAGAGCGCATTAGTACTGGGGCTGAAAACGCAAAGTTGAGCAGTGTAGCATCTGTTGCTCAGCCTTCCATCAGCAAAACAGGTATCTGGGATATCTGCTAGGAGATAATTGATGACACAGAAATGGATGAGCCTCTTTCACTTCTAATCGATAAAATTTTTGTTTCATACTTCTTTTTTTTTTTAAATTTCAATCCAGTCAAAGAAGAAGTAGATTCCTATATCAAATCACCCAATCTACTGCAACATGCCAACATTTTTTGGTTTTGGAAAGCTGCCACACAATACCCTGTTTTGAGAGAAACCACAAAGAAAATTTCTGTTTAAAACCCATCTAGTGTTGCATCGGAGAAGTTGTTTTCTACTGCCGGCTTGCTTCAGACCGATAAAAGAAACAGAATGACTGCAGAAAACTTAGAAATACTGTTTTCTGAATAAAAATTTGCAATATTTAAATTTTGATTATTAAAATTTATAAAATTTTGATTTTAACAACTTGAATACACATTTCCTTAATTTTAAAGTATATTTTATTTAAAACATACAAAATTTTGCGATAGTTGTAATCGTCGATTATTGTGGCTGGTAATCGTTAAGTGATAATCGTTTCATTACTAGTTTTTATGCCTTATTTTATTTGTAAATAAAGAGCAAATCGTTAAAGCTCTTATTTTACATTTTATTAATACAAGTTGCATTTACTTGCATTAATAAAATATAAAATAAGTAATTATGTAATACACTAATTTTTACATTTTTTAAAAATAATTTGTAATTGTTTAACTTTCTTCCGATTTAGAAAAAAGCTTTGTCCCTTTTAATCTTTGTAATGTGAGAATATTAACTATTGGAATATTGTTTTCTGCTCAATTTAAACACATATCAAATGCTCTTATTGCTTCTTCATGTTTTACAATATTGTTATTTATCCTCTTCCTCTTCGGCATTTTCTTGTTTATCAAGTTATTCGATAAGTAACACAGTCTCGTCACTTTGTACCCAGTTCAACACTTCGCTCTTTCAGTACCATTTTCCACACCAACTCAATTTAACATGCTAGAAATCAGTATTAGGTCGTCTTTTTTAGGCGAAAGTTTTTGTTTTAAAGCTTCTAATGATATTAAATAATCCGACTCATACTCATCACTACTTTCATTTTACAAAAAACGGTTGTTGAGGATGCCAACTTTTTTCAACCGTTTGGGGTGTAAGAGTACTCCATGCATACGATAATAAGAAAACGGTATCATTAAAGCTAAATTCCTTGAGGCACTTAGTATTTTACTTAAAAGTGATTTTCGATGAGCTAACTTAGTTAAATTGATTGGATTCTGGTCCATTGGCTGGATCAAGCGGTTGTTTGGTGATAAAAATACGATGGTAAACTGACCGGCTTCACTAACGAGTTCTTCACCTAAATGTCCAGTACAATTGTCTACCACAAGTAAAGCTACTTCTGGTAAATGTCGTAGTTTAAGACAGTTTCTGAGTTGCATGACAAAAGAATATGTAAACTCACTAGATATCGCTGAAGTCATCCAGGCATTTCGAGAAAAACTGCAGTCGATAAGTAAATTTACATTCGTAAATGATCTTGGATTCTTTGCCTTTCCAATGACCAATGATTTTAATGTGTGAGACCCATCGCTGTTTGCACAAACCAAAAAAAGTTAGTCTTTCTTACTAAATTTTTTGGTCTTTCATCCAGGTGCTTGTTTTTCCCCAGAATAAACTACCGTCTTGTCCGGTAGTAACTTACAGTATAAAGCAGCCTTATCTTGACTATAAATTTGTGCAGAGCTTTTGATTTTTTCTTTTAATATTTCTAAAAAAGGCCGGACTGCACTATGATTGCTGGATAATTTTTCAACCCAAATTTTTAATTTACGGAAACCAAATCTGGCTTTTAGATTAGCCAAACAACTGCTTGCAACAAAATTATCTTCTTTGTAAATTTCTTGAAACAGTACTCTTGCCTTAGCAGCCAACATTGCATATGTAACTGGAACATGCCGAGATCGCCGAAAACCAAATTTGACAGGAAGTTTCAATTTCTGGATCTTCTACATGTAAAAGTGTTTTTGTACTCGCTTATCAAAACCTGTCATTTCACGATTCGATTTGCGTGCGTAAAAAGTCACTTTAAACACGAGTGCGTAAAAGTAAAGTTGGTACTTCCTGGAACTTGATTAATTTAGTGACATTTTAAAATCATAAATCCCTAACCTTAATAATATGCTACCCAGTTCGTTGTTTTTCTATGAAAATACAAGGAAATGAAATAGAAATTGTTATATTTGGAAGGTATGTAATTCAATGTCAGAACAGCACCAAATATTATTTTTTAAATTTATAGAAAACTAAAAAAAAATTGTCAGAAGTGGGATTCGAACCCACGCCCTCAGAGATGACCATAACGCTCGAGAACCCGTATTACGGGCAAGGTAAACCTTGAGTCTGGCGGCTTAGACCGTTCGGCCATCCTGACAGATATTAGTAATATTGTTAAAAATACTTATAAATATAAAAATTTTGAAATTATATTTATATTTTATATAAATATTATTATTGTTTATAGTTCTCGTACAAAAAATATTGTACAAACTTCGTGCGTGAAACATTTCGCGAATTCGTGACCATAAAGCGGTCGCCTGCGGCTCGCGTTTTAAACTGGTCACTCATTCGCGAAATATGATTTCACGCACTTGGTTCGTAAATAACTATTTTCTGTTGCCTGGCCCAGTATAGCAGTAGTTGACGAAACTGCAGAGATGTTAAAATAATTAACCGTTAATCGAAGTCAGAACAACAAATGCACTTCTTCCTTTCTAATTCTAACATCATTTTTTTTTTACACCCGAAATAGCGGATTGTCTAACATCATAAGAAAATGCCAAATCTTTACCACTTGCACCACTATTTAATTTGTCTAAAATTTCCGGCTTTTGTTTCAGTGTTAGTGTGTTGTGTTTTCATTTTGAAGTCATTTCTAACAACCGTATTCTGGGTAACAATACCGAACTAACTCAAGCATGACGGAATTATATGCAAGCTGCAACTTGCAGGAAGTGTTGCCAGTGCCCTTCGGATAAGCAAATAATAAAGATTCAGATTACAAAGTATAGTAATCGCCAATTAAGTTGGCGCGAGGAGGGGGTGCGCAGAAGCCGTTTTTAAAAACGTCCACCCCCACTACTCAAGTAATTGTCAGAATACATTTGTCATTGACGTATGACGGAACATAATGTCTTTGCTAGGGGATCATAAAATTATACACGCTCAGAGGTTAGAATTATCTGACATTTGATGTAAAACCAAATACAAATCTCCCCACTACTTCTAATCCTGCGCGAACTTACCCCTCCTCGCGCCAACTTAATTGGCGTTTGCTATACATAATGTATTTTAAAAAGCTATTCGGATTGCCGAAGAATTCGGTTTATTGCAGATTCGGACTATCAATGTATTACTGTATTAGAGTTTATAAACAAGTTAGTTCTATATGAAAGATAGCCATCATACCCAGATATTTCGGTATAATCGATTATTTTTGAATCTTAATTATACTTATAACCCAAAGGCATATATGTATTGACAATTTTGTAAATTATGGTTTGGTTATCTAAATAATAAATATTACATACTGTCACTCAAATGCCAACCACAAACATTAAAGTACAGAAATTCTCAATAATAACTCTATTTTTTAATTTATTTAAATTGTTTTACCAGAATCTCTATTCTAGTAATTATTTCAATTAATTTTTGGAATGTTTTAGAATTAAATTAAGCGCAAGCTTATTATATTTCATTTCGCATTAACATTTTATTCAAATATGTTTCACCACAAGACGTAGCGTGGCAACTCTGTACCGTTTTCTAAGGTGCGAACGAACTATAGAACTTAAATAATAATTACAATAGTACGCTTATAATTCTTGGATAATTAATACTTTATAATTGCTTGGAAAACTAATGCGTTTAAATCAAATGTACAAAATTGTAACAATAAGAATAAAACATTCTATTAAATATTAGAAATGCATAGAACACTTACTCTTTGTGTATCTTGGAAAGCCCTCATAAGCAATTGTACCAAGTGGTGAATTGCACCATGTTCTCGTAACGGAGCGTGATTAGCGGGGCAAAGGGCTAAATTCCTAATTAAGCCAATAACTGCCTTCACCAATGGCCAACGGGATGGAGGATTTAACAGTTTTACAATAATTTGTATGCCATAGTTCAACCTGACAGCATTTTGAGCCATTTCTGATTCAACATGTCTAGAGGTAAGGTGTCTCAAAGCACAAACTGCGGGTTCTGTTATCTCTTCTCGATCTCCTGCATTAACAATTGTGCGTACCAAAGCGTCAACACCACCAACTTGACAAACAGTTACTTTATTGCGTTGATTATTACATGTCAGGTTAGAAAGAATGCCAGCAGCACAAGTTACAACGTTTACATCAGATGATGCTAATACTTGCACTAGGGACTGAAGTAAACCTTCTAAACCATCTACTTTTGTAGCGGCATCAGATAAGTTTCTTAATGTCCACAGGCAATTCTGAACAAGCCTTTGGCTAGAGTTGCCCAAATGCATAGCCAATGCTTGCATACCACCTGCTTCAACAATAGCAGGTTTGTTACTTGAACAAACTGATAGTACTTTTAGGACACGTGAAGTTGTCCATAGTAGCTTCTCATAGTCATAGGAACGCATAATTCTAACTAATTCAATTGGTCCTTGTGATGCTAAAATAATCAACTTACTTTCTTGATTTCCGTAAGCTAGAATTTGTAGACAATCAGTTACAATAGCCAAGAATTTCACGTTGTTTCTTTGCAGAAGAGCGACCATCTTTTGTAATCCACCAGCCAATCTCACAGCCATCTTTGAGCCATCTTGGTGTAATAAAAGATTATGTAAAGTGGTAATAGCGTAAAATAATACGCTCTCTACAGGAGAACTCAATAATTTCACCAATGCAGGAATACCTCCGCTTTTGAAAATTGCCAATAAACCTTGTCTATGGTGTGATAATTTGTGCAAGGTTCCGACGGCACCCTTAGTCGTTTCCAAATCATTCGAATTAGAAAGTGCACGTACTAATGCAGCTACCATTTGCGGGCTATTCATAATAGCATGTCTAGATGCTTCCTTCTTCGAAAGTTGATGTACCATCATAGCGGCCTGAGAAACGACAACTTGATCTTCATCGTTCAAAAGTTTAATCAACTCTGGGATGGCTCGAGTTGCCAAATCCGTATCATCTTGGTAATTAATAAGGTTAACAACTGCATGTTTGAGCATCTGACTTGGTTCCGCAAGACGCTGAACCGCTGTTTGATGTTGTGAATCAAACTGTGTCGATGGAATTTCTATACCTTCTTCAAGAGTTTCAGGAAACATGGCGGCTCGAACACGTTGTGAACGTGTTTGGTTCAATTGGTTGTTCATTTCTGAGAAATTAAATAAAATCATTTCTTTTCATTGGAGCAGATTTATAAATAGATACAGTGGCGGCAATATAATTAAGAACGATTTTGTTGCATCGAAGTACCCATTTGCACAATTATATGCAAGTTGGGGAAATGCTCTAAATGCTAAAAACTATTTAATATTGTGAATTAGAAATCAGATGGCTTTCCCATTGTTAATAAAGCAAAAATTTATTTAGTATAAAGTCAAAACTTGTGCAGCGCGGACACAATTAAAAACCATAGAATACATATTATGTTTCATATAAAATTTAGTTATTTTTTATTAGTTGAAATCTCTATTCTCATTACTTAGCAAATTGATTGAATTGTTAATAATGAGAGCAGAATATATATTAAAATGGGGATATTGAAAAGCTGGTTATAATAAAATAGGTTTTAAAATGATGTAAAGCGCTTTAAAATATATCAAACTTCTGCAAACATAAAATGATAAAAACGTCCTCGAAAAAATATACCAAGAATTGGCACAAAAGAATAATTCATTTATCAAAGCAAAATCTTGTGCTAAGTGCTGAAGGTATTCATAATGAAATTTTTCTGAAAACTCAGTCTCAGTAAGAAGCATATAATATATTTACAATAACAGATGGGGGACGTTAAAATCAGTTATTAACAGGCGCAGTAATCTAAAGGACACAAGTTGCAACATACGAGATCTGTTATTGCTGCATTTAGAATATATTATATTTCCTATATATCATTAGACAAAATAATAACTCAGGGATTTTTGAAAGCAGAAGAGGAGTGCGACAGGGTAGCATCCTGAGCCCCCTTCTTTTTGTTTTGGCAATGGATGATATTATGAAGAAATGCCACCTTCGTACGAGAGCGTGAGAAGTAGGATACTATAATTTACAGAAAATAGTAATTAAAACCATTGCATATGCCCATGACCTAGTAATCTTCGCACTATGCTTTGCACAAGAGAGATTTAAATATAAACGTAAACAAATCCAAAGCGATGGTAATCTATCAACATCAAGAAAAGTTAAATATATTAACCCAAAATAAAAGAGTGGCAGGTAGATAGCAGTCATCTGGGTGCGGTAATCCAGGTAAATGGACAAAAGAATAAGAAATGCGAAGAAGATTTATTTTGCGTTGGGGAAAGTAATGATTCATAACAAAGAAAT
Source organism: Melolontha melolontha (assembly GCA_935421215.2). Taxonomy (NCBI): domain Eukaryota; kingdom Metazoa; phylum Arthropoda; class Insecta; order Coleoptera; family Scarabaeidae; genus Melolontha; species Melolontha melolontha. The sequence continues at coordinate 43,092,244 of OW285239.1, read as the reverse complement.
ATCCAAAAATACCAAGCTACAGGTTTATAAAACTATACATGTACCAGCTTTAACAAATAGCTGCAAATCTTGAACCATAAATGACAGAACGAAGGCCCGACTACAAGCAATTGAAATGAAGTATCTACGTAGAATAGAGGGTGTGACAAGGTTGATAGAATACGAAACGTCGAGATATGACGAAGAAGCCGTGTAACTTCGTTAACGTAACGATTGAGCAATCGCAATTGAGATGGTTCGGGCATCTAATAAGAATGGAACGGAGTAGAAAGCGAAAAAAATATGGAGCAGTAAACCTATAGAAAAGAGAGCAAGAGGCAGACCCAAAAAGACGTGGAACAATCATATAAACGAAAATTTAAGGAAGAGAAACCTAGAATGGACACAGGCGATACGGATAGCTGGTGACAGAAAGAGATGGAAAAGGACATACATGGAAGACGTAAATTAGAGCCCCCAATTTAGAGAAAAATATTGAAGTCGATATAGTAGGTTTATAAGTACATCTGTATTATCTATAATGTATATTAGTAATGTACAGAGTATGCCGTATAGTGCATAATGTTTAAAATTTAGTCATCCAACACTGGTATAACAGGTACCCTTCACAATGTTATTAAAGTATTGTCACAACTGTTATTATTTGTGTTGCTATTTAAATTTATCAACCATAACCTAAAAAGCGGTCAATTAAAAAATATAAACAAGACTTGGCTATCCTGTGTCCTGTGATTATGACGTGCCTAGTCTGTTATCGTAAGTAGACTATAAGACGTTGTTTGATAGAAGCAAATTTCGAACGAAAAATTTAACTCATTCAATAGTTAAGTGCAGGACTGAGTTTGCAAACTTTCACAAGCCATGGACAATTCAGGTTTGAAAGATATATTTTAATTTGATGAAAGTAAAATAAATATAATAGGGTGGCATAGAAAATAGTACGTATAAATTAATAGTTAAGGATGGAGGGCGGAAGTATCTTTAGATGGTACGTGTCATGGTATGCTGTGGGGACTATTTATACAATTGAAGATCGCGTGAATTAATACCATTACAGAAATATCTTAGAGACCACTTGCCGATTGTGTAAAGACCCTAAATATATGATATATAAATAGTTTGAGGACCACCATCTGGCGTCGTTATAAAATGGTCTGTTTGTAACTCAGATTTAAAACGCGCAGAGTATCTACAGCTCATAAAGTATTTCTTTGCAGATCATATTTAAGGCCTAAGAATACTTTAAAAAAACGTGTGTAGTATTACAATGCGTATTTATGTGTTAGAAAGAGATAAAGTACAATTTGCGATTCGCGCTTGGGCAGTACGAACTGAAGAGAAATACTTTATCAACTATATGTATAGAGCGCAAAATGCAATTCGTCCAGAATTATGTTAATGTTTAGTAGATCCCTGATCGTGGCTTGCAGTTCTCCCCAATAGAGGCTACCTTACAAAATCTTATTTTTCAGTGATAAAAAATGCTGCAAATGTGTTGCTTTCAATATATCTGCGCTTAAATCCGTACCATTCTCAATTAGTTGGTCGCCACTGTATACATGATAATAAAGCGGTTTAAAATTTTATCAAATTTGAAATGTACTGTAACAGACCTAAATATGATTAGAAAAAGAATATTAATTATGTGACAAGTAGTACATTTTAATGTATGTTCATCAATAAATATTAGAGTTTAAAACATAGTAATAGCATGGTAAAATATGAGCTAAATATAGAAAGATTAATTTTATTAAATGATAATTTCGTTTATAGTGCATTAGGGGTTAGGGATAACGAGATATTATACCAATTATATTTAGAGTGATATAAGAAAGCTGAACGTTTACTTCAAAGAAAGGCAAAGTAAATGAGGGTGTCAATTAGATAAATACAAACGATACCTAATTCACCGTTCAAAAAAAAATTATCTCGACTATTTTTGATGAGTAAAATGTAGACAAATTAGTCAAGAGTGTTTAATTGAAAAGATGTTTTAAAGCAGTCTTTCTGTTCACCCATCGTTAGAGATCTCACATACATGTTAGAAGAATAACAAGACACGATATTTCTGTTGTAACAACAAAAATATACAAATATGATTATAGAAGTCATTTGAAAAATTCATGACTTCAGAGACTAAAGCTCTAACGAAATAAGAGAAGCAAACACACATTAAATATACCAATTAGTCGACAGTTATAGGTTGTGCGGGTACAGAAAAAATACTACCACATTATTCGCTGATAAAGCACTATTTTGTGCGTGGATTTTCAAAATAAAGGCAAAATTTATATTTGGAAAATCATATCCATAATTTTGGATCGATGTATTTGCCTAGTGGTGAGTTGAATGTTACAAAATGATAAATTTATAACTGTTTATTAGGTGTAAAGAAAGTGGTTTAGCGAAACAGAACAGATTGCGCGCTTCAAGAGAACAACAATCCAAAGCGAGAAAACTGTTTCAGTGTCATCGTTCTCAGTTACCGAACACCAACCCATTTAAAGATGTATTAACCTATTAATATGAAAATGAAGTTGAAAGGGTAGGTGTTTGTTGAAACTGAAGAAGTGATAATTATACTAAATTATATCAATTTGTCGGTCCGTTATCATACATTCTACTGAAGTTCTAGTTTTCAGTATGGAAAAATGTTACCAAGCAATAGTTAGAAGGGCAATTAAACTACATGTTAGGTAATTACAATTCAGTACTATTTTAGGTACAGTAATACCCCGCTTTACGCGACCCCGTTATGCGCGGTTTCGCTTTAATGCGAATTTCAAATTTCGCGTTAAAATGCCTTGTATTACGCGAATTGCTTACTAAAGAATATGTATGTATGTACATAATGTAGTCATTGACTTCTCTTTGGTCGCGGGAATGCCCGCTTTCTCTGACCATTCTGATTGAAGAATTGGGGATTCCCCATCCTACGACTTTGTTCTATGGGGATTCCCTAGTTTGTTTCGTTTGTTCCATATGTTTATCGCGAAAGTTCAACACCTTTAAGTGCAACAAAACTTTCTCGTTCGAGATTCTCTATCCTAGAAAGAATGGAGAAGTTGCTGGCAGTCTGGATCGAAGATTTAAATAAGAAGAACACACCACTGAGTCAGGATCTCATATGCACAAAAGCAAAATCTTTGTATGAGATGCTAAAGACAGAAGAAGGTGAAGGGAGTTCCACTCCGACTTTTGTTGCCAGCAGAGGCTGGTTTCATCGGTTCAAGCAGCGTTCCAATCTTCACAATATCCACATAACAGGTGAGGCCGCCAGCGCGGACACTCAAGCTGCAGCTGAGTTTCCAGACAAGTTTCAAGGTTCGTAGCACGAGAAAAAATTCCAGCTTGTCTCATCTTCAATGTTGATGAGACTGGGGCTTTACTGAAAAAAAATGCCATCTCGAACATTCATTTCTAAAGAGGAACGTCAAGCCAGCGGTTTCAAAGCTGCGAAAGATCGACTAACACTTCTGCGGAGTGGTAATACCACTGGTGATTTCAAACTGAAACCTTTACTGGTGTACCATTCAGAAACACCCCGTGCAATGCGAGGTACAGACAAGACAAGCCTACCAGTCGTGTGGCGGTCCAACAGAAAGGCGTGGGTTACACGGGAAGTTTTTCAAGATTGGTATTCTAATAGTTTTTGCCCGTCAGTCAAATCCTACTGTGACAGAAATGGGCTTGAACGTAAAGTTATATTACTCTTAGACAATGCCCCAGGACATCCAACCTCACTTGATACGCCGAGAGACTTAAAAGTGTACGTGAAGTTCCTTCCACCAAACACTACGTTAATATTGCAACCTATGGACCAGGGAGCAATAGCAAACTTCAAAGCTTATTACCATCGCCGCACTTTTAGCCACTAATTCATGAAACTGACGGGGAAGGAAGACAGTTTATGCGAGAGTGGTGGAAGTCATTCAACACCATGAAGGCTATTCACAACATAGACGAGGCTTGGAACGAAGTTAAAAAGAGTTGTATGAACGGGATGTGGCGTAATCTTTGGCCAGGTGTAGTGGAAGCTCCTAGAAGAATTGTCGAGATGCAGAGACAAGTGCTTGAAGACATTGCTGCAATGATTGAGGGGTCTGAACTTGAAGATGTCGCGGTAGAAGATCTCGAACAACTTGTAGCAACGCACGACGAACCTCTCAGCAATGAAGATCTGATCGAGTTACAGAATAATCCCATCAACGATGAGGAACAAGTAGAAATGCTCTTACAAAAATTTATTCAGGTTTGGACATATTGCAGAGCATAGACAGTGATGATGACCGTGTGTCAAACAATTAAAAACAGGGGTGGGTGTTATGAACGTATTTTTCAAGAACGTAAAAGAAACGCTACCCAAAAGACAATAGATGTATTTTTCCATAAAAAATACATGTAATACTGCATTAATTGTTCATAGAATTAAAGTGATTAATTCAAATGATTTGTATTTTTTTGTATTAACTTTTGACTATGTTCAATCGCAAACCCCGATATACGCGAATTTAACTTAACGCGACTTTTTGCGGAACGTATCCCTCGCGTAAAGCGGGGTATTAGTGTACTTGTCTATTAAGAGTGCAAAGTGGTACATTTTCGCAAGGGATAGGTTGCCGCGCTACACACTGAAGGAGCGCGATAATCTACTGAAAGTGGAAATGAAACATTGCTTTAGAATGTCACAGGCTATTTTCCTACAATCAGGGTTTCGAATGTGCTTTTAATAAATGAATAACTCAAAGAATGTCACTTTGAAACGACAAAGTCAGAAATCATTTTCGTAACCGGTTGTCATTGATTTTAGTTTCAGCAAGCGATAAAATTACTTTATGTTCCAAAGCGCAAACTAACAGATCCGCGGAAAACACCAATTTTGCGGTAATATGAGATAACGGAAAAGGCTACTTTGACAAGCGATTGTAGGAAATAGTATTTTACATTATTAGCAAAGTAAACCTGTTTTTACTGGCGAAGTCTCTTGAGCAAGTAAAAACAGTTTACCTTGAGGGTAATGTTTAACATTTTATTTGTTATTCATTCGTAAACAACACGCAACATTTACAGTATCTATAAAACCTGGTCCTAGTCCAAACAATGACCACGAAATGTAATACTTTTTTAATAATTTTATGATCCGTGGAAGTGTGTGTAGTCGTAGATGTTATTATAATTGGTCGTTATTTTTAAATTGTCAAATTGCATTTCGCTTTTTTACTGTAATGTGCCAGAAGCTATTACAAACGATGTTGCAAATTTATTGTAACAAAAATCTGCGACAAGGTACGAGCCAGAATATGCCAATTTCAAAAATTGGCAAGAGAAAAACGGCATAACCGGTGTGACGAAGGATGTTCTACTGACTTACATTAATCAACTGTCCGTGAAATTTAGTCCAAATAGCTTATGGTCAAAGTGGTCGATGGTAAAGAGCTGCCTGGAAGTAAAAGAAAACGTTGAAGTTCGCAGGATCGTTAGCTTACAGTAGAGATTATAAAAAAAAATTTTCGTTTTTGCAATTTGTAGATTTCATTGCATTTCTAAAGAAGCTCCCGACGACCTCGACCTCGGTTGGTTGTTAGCTTAAGTAATTACAATTTTTGGAATCTTTGGGATTTGCCGGTGCGACGAGCTTCTGTCTCTGAATGTAAACGATGTGGAGGATATGGGAAAATTAATCGTCGTCACTTTGAGGAATACAAAGAATTACACCACTAGGAGATTTACTATAACAGACGATGAATGTAGTTTCACGCCTTGTATTTTATATATTATGTTAAAAAAAAAAACGGGCTCAATTGGCATGAAATGTTTAGGGATGTCGTAACTTAACAGTTCTGAACTGTCAAATGTTAATGTCATTAGTGTCACCGATAACACGGAATTTTATATCGAGCGATCAAGATAATTTGTAATCGAGTCAACCTTGAAACCGAAATTGTATGTCGTAAATACATTCGTCCTCAGTTGCATAGTTTACATTAACTGTTGTTATTTTAGCTGTCAACTGACATTTTACTTGACGTTTGTAATGTAAGTGCAGTTCAAGTAAATACATACGATTTTGGATTCAAGGTTGACTCGATTACAAATTATCTTGATCGCTCGATATATACATTACAGGAAAATTATAACCTAGCAATTACCCTTACAATTTTCTAACTTTGCTATTTTGTAAAGCCGTCTGTCATGTAGATGTAACTGTCATTTAAGAAATTCATATTAGTAAAGTTACGACATGCTTTTTGATGTTAGAAATCATGGCTCACTAGAGGCAGCTTTTTTTTTTGTACGCACTATAGAAAATACGCAGCCCTTTTGTATTCTCAGGTAGAAAGTTTGCGTCGATCGCATCTCACTTAATGCTGGTCAGTACACCATTGGTGGTGTTCCGAAGAGAGTAGATGAATACCTAGAATTAGAACACCTGAATATATACCGTTCATTCTTTTAGTCGGTGTGTAGTGATTGTGAATGCTGGCGGAGATATTTTGACATTGAAACATGCGGCCGGATGGAAATCTAGTGCGATTGCTGAGAGTTACGTGGGGGAAAAACATAAAAAATGTTTTTTTCCAGGAATGAACTTACAAATGCTATACTTTTAACTTCAGCATAATTTGTGGATGGTTTCGTGGTGCCGCAGTCTGGGATACATAACATTTAGGGAAATCGTAATTGTACCATTATTTTCAATGTAAATATGTAAATAATAATAATAAAGTTGAATCCCGTATTCTACTAACTTGTAAAACTGGCAGCTGACGCGTAAAAGTTAGTATAGTAAGCGCCAATTAAGTTGGCGCGAGGAGGGGGTGCGCAGAAGCCGTTTTTAAAAACGTCCACCCCCACTACTCAAGTAATTGTCAGAATACATTTGTCATTGACGTTTGACGGAACGTAATGTTTTGCTAGGGGATCATAAAGTGATACGCGCTCAGAGGTTAGAATTATCTGACATTTGATGTAAAACCAAATACAAATCTCCCCACTACTCTAATCGTGCGCGAACTTACCCCTCCTCGCGCCAACTTAATTGGCGTTTGCTATACCTCATAATTGAAGTAACTTTTCGTTGTTTATGTTCTGTTATATTAAATAACGTTCACAAGTGAGTAACAAATAAAAAATATTTTCGAATATTATAACAAATTTGTTTTAGGATAAAATATTGTAAAACGATCACTCTTGTAGTACGGACTATGGACAGTCTGAAGCAATATGTATGAAAGATACACGAATGTTAAAAATTTGTTGGATTATTATTTATTGATTTTTAGCTTCATACTAAAGCAAAAAAGAAATGTATAATAAGTTTAGTGCGATTATAATTTAGTAAATGAAACATTTTGTTTAACATCTTTTTATCTATATTGTTTTGTAATATTTAATAACTCGCATTTAATAGTAATCCATATAAATGCAGAATACATAATTTCAAAGGACTGTTATGAATTTTAAAGAACTGTTACAAGGTGCCTTCGAAAACTTTCCTCGTTAGAGACGGCCATGCTTATTGAAAATTATACGTTTGTGACAGATGACGTGCACTGTCGCCAACCATTATCAAAAAGCACGGCCGTCTCTAACATCTCTAAGTTTTTAAAGGTACGTTTAATTTATTTAGATGTCAATGGACAACATTTTCAACAACTTCTGTAGCTATATGTAAATTTTGATTATGATTTCGATATTAAATAAATTATTTGTTTTCTTTTTTGTTGTAGTATCATTTCAATGCCATAACCTTTTTTTACAATGAAACCAAATGAAACTGTCAAGCATCAAGTAATCTGTCATTATGTGGAAGTGGCTAAAGTACCAACCCAATTTCACAGCCTACTCCAATTATGAATTTTTTCGATGGCTCGTTATTATTTCATATATAAATCAATGCATTTTGATCAAAACTGTCTCAATAATTTTCTTCAAACGTGGAGATACATGTTCAATTAGTATTCAAATAACCTTTTTAGACTTATAAAGAATTTAGAGACATTTTAAAAAAGTTGGCAGTATGAACAGTGAATCGATCTAAAAAGAAAATTGCATTATTGATGATACCAACCGTAAAAGTCAACGGAATTTCAAGATCGTGATATGTTAAAATATCTTGATATGCTTTGAATTGCGAACTTTTCTTTTATAAATGAAGTTTAGAGATAAAGCAAATTTTGTTATAATATTTGGGTTAGTTGATATATGGAAATCTACAGACGAATATGGTATAGAATATATGACAACATAATTTGAAACATACTTGAGTGGGTAAAACCTCACTACATTTGTATAATACCAAAGTATTTTTTATATTAAAAATACTTTGGTATTATACAAATGTATTGAGGTTTTACCCACTCAAGTATGTTTCAAATTATGTTGTCATATACATATTCGGCTCACGTCGATAAATAGTGAAGACACGAGAATACAGTTTTGTATAGATACGGTGGTTACCGACTATAGAAAACACGTCTGCTTCGGCTGTTATTATGTAGACAGCGTTGAATATTCCTTCACGCTCTGTCTGAATAATTTCGGCTAGATAGTAACGTAGTTATGTTTGTTTGAATGTGTCTTCTCCAACAGGGGCGTATTGAGAATCATGTAGAAATGTGAAATACGTATCTACGTCTTTGGAGAAGATACATTCAAAAATACATAAATGAACTTGTATTGTGTTCTTCACACCCCATTTTTAATAATATTTTTTTATATTATTAAAAATACTTTGGTATTGTATAGAATATAGATCAAAACATGCCAAGCATGTAGGTATGACATTAAACGAAACAACTAAATTGGTTATAGGCTACTACCAACCCAGGTATGTAAAATGTCCCAGTTTTTATAGTGCTTTCAAAATATTTTCCAGATATTACAACTGGTAAAAGATGGGTGAATGTAACAATGAATAAAATTCACCTTTATACAACCATAAAGCGCAGCGGTCACTAGTTATCATATCGAGGATCCCAGGATTGAATCTGAGGCCTACTGTCTGAAAAGGTTTTCGTGGGTTTTCTACTCATTTAAAGTGAATGCCGACAGCCAAATACAAAGCTTTAATCGCACCACGGGCGCAATAATAACTCATGACCTGCCAATGCCCCCATAATGGAGAATGCTAAGTTATCAATAATTATAGTTATAAAATACCATCATAAAAAAATGAAACAATTTAAAAATATCAGTATCTGTAAACAATCAACTGTGGATTATAATGATGAAGGTACATTGCAGTGGGCAAACGTTGTCCAAATGACTTCGATCAGTGAACAAATTGCTGGATTGGTAAAGTTAATTTGAAGAAATGGCTGTTTATTTGATCCAATATTGTGTGTCTGTAAAGAGGAAGAGACCGCTCAACATATTCTTTTACTTCTATGGCATGTATGGAAGAGATTTTAATTTTGGAAAATGAAGGCCTTTTAATGTTGTCAAATTGTAGGTCAATATTATTTAGTTATATTTGTACATAGATATACTAGTTAGGTATAGATTTCTTATTTAAATGTGTTACTGATCCGAACCGCGTAAATTTATTTTTAGAAAACAATAAATGCAAATTACATATGTTTTGGACTCCTTTCCTTTCTGTCCTTTTGACATTTAGTTAATATACACAGTGCTGAAATGGTTGATATTTTTGCACAATAAAAGCTTTTTTTAATAAAATCTGCTGTTTTAAAATACAAACAACGAAAACATAATGATAAATAACAGATAAATAAATTGTTATTTTTAAGAAAGTATAGTTTCTGTTAGAGGCAATCTGCACATATAAGTAATTGTATAAATGTGGATTTTATATGATCTATGGCGAGATTTGTATCAACAGCACAAATTGAAAATAACTTCCAATGTGTTGGCAAAAGTTAGGAAAGGAGTTTCAAAATAATTTTGATTACAAAAAACAAGAAAATCTAGGAACTAGGTAATTAAAAATGTTTTTTTATATCAAAAATTGATATTGTTTTTTTCAACTCTAAGTCATCATAAGTTAACGTAAGTGTTACTTGTGACATACATACATACAAGAAGCTTTCTAGTTATATGCATAATTAGCATTTTAAAGAATTTCAACATCGCATTTCCACTTTGGTGAAAGAAAATATTTTTTGCCAGAACTATATTTATTTTTGAGTACGTTTGTTTTATTTAAATAATGATAACATACTCTCTGCAAAATTATTTGAAACTTTCGCGTATTTACTTATATTTAATGTAAAATACATTTTAATTTATGCATAAAATTTTTAAATTAAAAAGGCTATAGATATAGCAATTACAATATCTAGATAACACGCTTACTTACCATCAACTTGTTCTTGTGTAAATCCTTGCGAATATCCTTGATCTAAATCGAAAAGATCCATTTCCTCATCTTCTTTTCCACTTAAAGATGGTACCTGTGTGGCAGCACCAGAGTGGATACCAGAATCGCCCATGTAAGAATTCTGCTGCCACATTAGGGTTTGTTCTTTTGCAGACCCCATTGGTAAATCACCAGGGCCTCCTTGGTAATTTCCATGGGAAACTGACAGAAAAATAATGAAAATAGTTTTTAAACAGAAATGAGTAATTTGATTTACGTTTCTTACAGGTTAAGGACTTTAATTCTAAATATGCATACTTACTGGATCTGTTTTGATTAGCTTGCATGTAACTCATGGTGAATTTGTGAGTGGATCACACCTATAATAAATTTTCACTATTAAAATATTTCACTGTATGTTTCACAATTAATAATTTATTATTTAACTTAATTATTGCACCTTTCCTCTCAAGAAATAAGAGCGGCACCCACGCACAAAGACAAATGATTATCCACCATGTTGTATATGAAAGTTCAACGACTCGTTTGATAAATATGTAATAAGTTTACATATTTAACTTAAATACACATCTAGACATTAATTAGAATACTTTTCATTTATTTTCTTACCTTACACCAGAGAATTACACCGTAAATAAAAGATTTTTTATTATGTTTGGCAATAAAGAGTGAATCACACACACACCACACCCGTTCCACAAAATGAATAATTACGCAGGTGCAACTTACACAGTGAAAGATCGAAAATTAGACTTCGGAGAGGATATTAATTAACTAAACATTTCAAATACATACTATTTATTATTAATAATAATATAAAAGCACATCCATTGTAAATAGTTCAAACAGAGAGTTAAAATATGTCTTGAAAGTTTACGCAATTGTGTGGTGTAGTTACGTCTTTAAACATTTTGACGTATAGCGACATCTATGTTAAATAATGTAAATTACATTACGTAAACTATCATATGTATTGAATAAGGGATTATAATGTCCAGTGTTTGTTAAATTAAATCAAAGCATGATAAATGCTTAGACCATCACATTAGCACGGCAGGTGGTAAAGTAATTGTTGCATGTCCTGATAAGGTTGTCGGCAAACACGCAATTCCTCGAACCCAAGTTCCTAAAAATATTTTTAAGAATATTTAGTTGTATTATATTAGAATTCTATGACGATTTAAACTAATTTTAATAATATTTTATTTATAATTTTAAATTTATTTGTTTTGTTGCTTAAAGAAAGGTTTAAAAAAATGCATAACCAAGTATTTTACAATCCTACTTATTTAAGATACTTGTAGTAGTTACATTTAAGAAATTAAAAAAAAACAAATTTAAATAAAAAAAATTTAAAAATTGTAGATATTTAAGATTTCAATTTACAATATTTTAAAAATTTCAATATTTTTTACACATTCATAGACGCTGAAGAATATTTGAATCACTATTAAAATAATAATAATTTAATATAATATACGAGGTGCTACCCAAAAATTCTCGGAATTTAAATGTGACGGGCGAAGGGATGGTTGTACAGCTCTATAGCGCTAGTTGTTGAGAGTTACGTCTATCTAAGTCAGTCTATCAAACGGTACTTTGCTAGGTGGTGACAAATAATTTTTGTGTATATATTTGTTGAGTTGTGTTTGAGTTACTCTGTGACACTACAATGTCTGATGTGAAAGAGTAAAGAACGTATATCAATACAAAACGAAAATGGCCCACTAAAATATATTAAAATAGAAAATAACAAACAACAAAATTCTGCTTCAAACTTGGTAAAACGGTAACGAAAACGCTTAGACAAGCGTTTGGTGAGGATGCTTTAGGCCAGGCGTAAACTTACGAGTGGTACAAGTACAACCGTTTTAAAAATGGACGTGAGTCGGTTGGTGATGATGAGGGTTCCAGTGGTCTATCGACGGACAACGCGCCACAAAATGTAGCAAAAGTGTGTGATGCTACTCTGCAAGACCGAAGGAGAATAATCTATCACATTTGTAACATTGTCGGCTTATCGTACGGCGTTTGTCAGCGTATTCTGTCCGGCGAACTCAACATGCGGCGTATTTCTGCGAAGTTTGTGCCAATGTTACTCAGCATTGAACAATAACGGCAGCGTGTTCATGTGTGCACAGAGCTGAAAGAAACTGCCGAAAGGGATGCGAACTTCAGTACCAGAATCATTACTAGCGACACATGGGTGTATGGGTATGATCCCGAAATAAACCAGTAGTCATCGCAGTGGAAGACGCCATCGTCACTACGACCGAAGAAATCACAGCAATTTCGAAGCAACGCCAAGTCCATGTTGGTTTATTTCTTTGACGCTGATGGCACCGTGCACAAAGAATTTCTCCCACCAGGTGAAACAGTTATTGCAAGATTTTATTGCGATGTTCTTCGGCAACAAAGAGAAAACATTCTATGCAAGCGGCCTACCAATAGGCGCAATAATTCGTGGATCCTACACCACGACAATGCGCCAACCCACACATCATTTGCTGTGCGTCAGTTTTTAGCCTCAACGAAGACGGCAGTACTACTCCACCCTCCTTACTCCCCAGATCTTGCCGGTTGTGACTTCATCCTCTTTCCGAAGTGAAACTGAAGCTCAAGGGGCGCCGTTTTGCGATGATTAGGGAAATCCAGACCAAATCGCAGGCAGTGTTGACCGCGCTAACACGTGAAGATTTTCAAAACTGCTTCCTGTCATGGACAAGTCGCTAGGATTGCTGTATTCATGCAGAAGGAGAGTACTTTGAAGAGGATGGTAGTAAATAAGTTGTAAGAACAATTTATTGTTTTTTTTCCGTTTCTGGGTACGTCGTATACGTACTTTCTGAAATAAAGGAACACAATAAACAAAATGAGACCCAGTAATTATAAAGACAAATTCAAATATAATGAGCTTATGTTCATCGAGCCGCTAGAAAAAATTGTTAAAAACCTCGGAAATTTCTCTCTGACTCTAGTGAATCTGCTCTCTGAAGAGTATAAAAGTCGATGAATTATCGTTCCATAAACCGTAAACTACTAAGGGCCGGTATTATAAACGATAAAACCTACAGATTTTATTTAGTAAGCAAGTAAATTTAATTTACTCTATAGATTGGGTATTATAAATAGCGAATAAGGAAACTAAGCAACTAAATCTACCAATTGATTTACACCCTGAATAACATTTAATACCATGATTTTCTAATCATGGTATTAAGTGTTATTCATTGGTTAAATGCGAACAGCTGTTTGCTCCACTGGTTCAAATAAACATAACCTTATTTTTAAAAGTTTATATTTTGTGTGTGTTTGATAACTTGAATTTTGATAATGCCAGATTTATCGGTTTGTATTTTACAAATATAAACAAAAAGAAATAGTAAATAATTAGGATTTTTTGTATTTTTTCATTTTATTCAGTGGTTCCATCGTTTATCAAAACGCTAAACTGCAAAATACGTAGCTATTCAGAGCTATTATTTAAATACTTATTTTACTTCCATGCATTTTTTATAATACCAAATTTCAATTTATTCGTTGAATAAATTTATTCGTCAAGTTGTTATTCAGAGATTTATTCGCTGTTTATAATACCGGTCCTAAGAATAGGATTGTAATACAGTCTCTTGTCATTAAATTAGGACGACTTAGAACTATTCCAAATATGTATGTTTCAAAATTTTAATTATTAATTTTTAATGACGTTTGTGACTCTATCATTATCTTTGATTCTCAGTTTATTTAATGTAGTTCTAAAAAATCCTATACATACGCGTTTGCCAAGAAAGGAGAAGATTTATTATTCTCGTACCTTTAATATTCCTTCAACCCTTCAGCAATATATTCTACAAATGTGAATTATTTACATTACTCTTGAAGATATGTACAGTGCCCGGACATATTTCTTTATAGTTCAAGTTTATTGAATAAAATTTTATTGTGTTAAAAAAAACTTAACCTCTAAAAATAAGACGAGAATTTGTGCTTATATTGGACAGTATTCCTATCGAGAAATTATATGAAAGAAGGCATTTCTCATCAGATAATGATGCTGATCGCTAATTTAATAAATAAAATATATCTGGTATAACTAGTTCTACATAAAGAAGAAAATTTCTGAGCATGGCGATCAGCAAATCGTTAAAATCACTATTAAAAACACATCATTAACCACATTTTGAAAGAACACAAAGTAAATATATTACAGCGAACACCCCAAAGACGAAGTCAAGTTGAACTGTGGACGCCTTGTTAAAAAGTTTAAATTAGCAGAGCTAATGAAGAAAACACGCTTTAATTGGGCTCGACTGTACAAAGACAGTAAAATTGAAGATCGACAAAAGGCAAAATTCCTTTTTCTTTATCGTGCCATGTTTTTGACGTAATGACACTATTACCAATCAATGTTTAAACTTATTTGCTTATTATAGGTCGTATTTAACAATGAATCCAAAATTTAGGCGCTGATAGGAGGGACTCAATTTGTTAGGAGACGTCCTTCTGAATGTTTCAAGAAGAGTACCTACACATTAAGAACAATAAAGTACCCGGCATCTGTGATGATTTGGATCCGTGTACACGTGTTTTGTTAAAAAATTGTGTATAACTTTACTAGGCTGAACAGAAAGACAACAGTATATAAAATGTTTTAAAATAACCTTTAAGCAATATAAACTAAAAATTACTCATAACTGTTACATCATTTTAAGCTAATTAAAAACCCGTGAAAACCCGCATATATATACCGGAACGTATGGATGCATTTCGCTCTTATTAGAGTTCGTCAGCACACGATATCCTGGAAACAGACATGACTTTTCACTTCTATACTTCGTATATACATATATAGTTAACATTACAAGTGTTAACTATATATTTACTACTATATTTCGTATATATATATATATATATATATATATATATATATATATATATATATATATATAGTAAACTTAATAAGTCGGCGATTAAAGGTGTGGTTTATTACTTCAAAGTATATATATTTAAAACAACCCTACATGTTTCGGCAATGATACCTTTGTCAAGGATATAAAAAATATAAATGACAGAATATAAATGTCAAATAATTGAGTTGCTATGGTTTAAATTATTCAAAGATACATTCCAATAATAATAATAAAACATGCCTAAGTATTCCAAAAAATAGATAGCAAGGTGTGAACATATGTGTTGTTCGCTGCTAGCAGCTTGTGTCTATTTCTGGGTATGAATTTGTGTGTTGATTGCTGCTGGCAGCTTGCGTCTCTCTCTGGGTGTGTGGTTTTGTATTTGTGTAGCGTTGTATTTGTAGGAGCGCGTAAGTGTAGGGTTTTGTATGTTGGTGCGCTCGTGCGTGTGTTTAGTGACCGGTCGCGTAAATTTAGAGAGATCGGATAACCAGCCGTTGCATAGGGCCGCCAACCCTTTCCCGGCAACTTCTTTACTTTTCCGTGCAGTACTTCGACGGCCCGATCCCCGCCCCAACGAGGCAAGGCGCAGACCAGCGAAGCGCACCCTGCACGGGGTTGCTCATCGCCAACCGAGGGAACACTCTTAGTGGCTACCTCAGTCGACGACGGTCACACTTTGTGCCATCTTAACGATTTCCGCAAAAGCGGGGGCAATGCACACACGTCGAACGTGTGTGTGCTGTTAACGGTCTGGTCTGCGCCTTGCCTCGTTGGGGCGGGGATCGGGCCGTCGAAGTACTGCACGGAAAAGTAAAGAAGTTGCCGGGAAAGGGTTGGCGGCCCTACGCAACGGCTGGTTATGCGATCTCTCTAAATTTACGCGACCGGTCACTAAACACACGCACGAGCGCACCAACATACAAAACCCTACACTTACGCGCTCCTACAAATACAACGCTACACAAATACAAAACCACACACCCAGAGAGAGACGCAAGCTGCCAGCAGCAATCAACACACAAATTCATACCCAGAAAGAGACACAAGCTGCTAGCAGCGAACAACAAATATGTTCACACCTTGCTATCTATTTTTTGGAATACTAAGGCATGTTTTATTATTATTGGAATGTATCTTTGAATAATTTAAACCATAGCAACTCAATTATTTGACATTTATATTCTGTCATTTATATTTTTTATATCCTTGACAAAGGCATCATTGCCGAAACATGTAGGGTTGTTTTAAATATATATACTTTGAAGTAATAAACCAGACCTTTAATCGCCGACTTATTAAGTTTACCATATCATACCAAGGTCACGAAAATATTATATTTATATATATATATATATATATACATATATACATGAAGTATAGAAGTGAAAAGTCATGTCTGTCTCTAGGATATATTGTGCTGATGAGCTCTATTCATTCACACGTTTTGGGTAGATGTGGCTTTTCACGAATTTGTAATTATCCTAACAACCAGGAAGGTTGACGATGCGACGTGTTGCGTTCTTCATACTGGTACAAACTTAGTTTGTCTAATTGTAGTAATTAACATAACATAGTAGGCGACATTTGCATGTAGAAATGAGTTGTAATAGTCATTAATTCTCATTTACAGTAAGTTCAAAATCATTTTAAGTAATTGATAATTTAAAATTGTAATTTACATTTTAATTAATTTATATTTCCTTTGTTTTTCAATTAAAAAATTAGACAAAGAAATTCGTTATTTCCTATATTAACGAGAACCTACAAATAGTTTGAAAATTCTATTTGATTTTTTACATTTAACAATTTGATTTTGGTAAATTTACCTCGACTAGTGCAATAACATTCTGTATTGCTTAAAGCCCTCATATAAACTGTAGTGACACCTCCAATTATGAGAATTTGTGTACCGAGATAGGCAACACAATGACCGTGTCTGGGAATAGCCATTTCAGTGCGACATTCCCATTGCCTTAAGTCTTCGTTCCATATGTCGATTTCTTTGACGCTGCTCGTTGTTCTATCTTTAAGCTTTATTTTTCCTGCACCTCCGATCAAATAAAGACGATTGGACATGGAAAATAATGAAGCAAAACATCGGGGAAACCTCAGCCTATTTATTTCCGTCCACCTATAAGAATTCTTGTTACAGTTTTAAACTTTCAAATATACTTACATTTAACACATATTGTCATGAATTTTTCCCCGAATAAAAACTAAAGAAACATTAAAAGACTATATATATTTATGTACATTTTATTCCAGGAAAATAATTAGAGATATTTTATATTTTATTTAAATTTTGATTATAATGTGTATTTTGTCCATGTCTGTAGGATGTTCGAGCGTGGTCTTGATGTACGCAATCCCGGCCAAGACGGAAGTGTATCGTCGTAGTCGGTCTTTTGATTTATGTTATAGGTTTGGAGATGTTCATTTCTGTAGGGGAGCGTTAGAGATTTTTGATCCGTATAACAGATACGTTGAGTTAATTTTTTCTGAATAAAGACTTTCTTTTTATTCAGTAAATTATAGTTAATTTCGGTTTATGTTTTTAGTTGTGTTATTCTGATGTGTTAAAAGTAATTCTCGATTAATTACGAGTTTCTGATACTTGTAATTTTTGATTTGTGCGACCTATCTGAAATCTCTGTTTCAGTATAATTTTTTTGTGAAGTGTGACGACTACATTAATTAATGTAGGTGTATATTTGCAAGTATATTTATATATATTAATTTAGTTATGTTATCTGTATATTGATTGAGCTCGTAAATTCAGTAAATTTTTTGTTTATAATATTTTATAGTCAGAAAAATTTTCAACATTTTATTTTTTTTAGCTAGTTTTTGCTTTTGGCTGGCTGTAGCTGTTTTGAAGGTCAGGGAAATTTGGTGGGAGTTTGATCATGTTATTAGAGCGCATGATTTTCGTCATTTTGTTTGAGTTGCGCGCTGACAGATAATTTTCTGTATGACGTTTGAAGTTGTGGGATAACGTAATTTAAAGTTTGAAAGTTTTTCCAACTATATGATTAGTTTTAATTTAGCACGCGGTCACGTGAGGTTTTTTTCTTGTATATCAGTCAATATTTATACAAGTTTTCCTCACGCTGTTGCATTATTTGTTGCTTCAGCACTTCTTTATACTCTATAAAGTCGATTTTTCTTTTTTTTAATTTTATTACATGTTTGTTTTGTTAATGTTTGTTTTCTTTGCTAATACCTTTTGTTTTATTTAACACATACCCTTTGAGGATAACCCTGAAGATACCTGGAAGCCTGTAATTTAATTTACTTCTGAATTTACTTCTGCGCTCGGTCTGGATAATTACGGTGATAGGGCGAGGTGGTTCATTTCTGTGAATGTGTCTGGAAATATCCTTTCTCCAGCAGGGGCGTACCGATGAGCTTGTAGAAAAGCGAAATACGTATCTACGTCTCTGGGGATAGGATATATTCGGACACGTTCACAGAAAATATTAATAGTGAACCTGCATTTGTGTTCTTCACACCAGATTTTTAATAATATTTTATATTATTAAAAATACATTTGTATTATACAAAACTGGTGGGGTTTACCTACTCATGTATGTTTCAATTATTCTGATACATTACACATGCGGTTAAGCCGTAGTATGAGTGAAGGCACAAACAAAATGCAGTTTTCGAGAGAGTTGGTTGTGCTAACCTTTGGAAGGGCGTCGTTACTTCACATTAATTATGTGGACGGTATGCGAGGTACTTTGGCTGTCTGACAACAGGTAGCGCCGAATTTACTTCTGCGCTCGGTCTGGATAATTACGGTGATAGGGCGAGGTGGTTCTTTTCTGTGAATGTGTCTGGAAATATCCTTTCTCCAGCAGGGGCGTACCGATGAGCCTGTAGAAAGGCGAAATACGTATCTACGTCTCTGGGGAGGGATATGTTCGGACACGTTCACAAAAATATTAATAGTGAACCTGTATTTGTGTTCTTCACACCAGATTTGTAATAATATTTTATATTATTAAAAATACCTTTGTATTAATAAAATATTTACTGGAATTTCATGTTTCCCATTTCTACCTAACATTAGCACGAACTCCATTTTTATGACGCACTGTTTTGAAAAGGTTCTTAACGCGTTCATAACGCTAAATCAGGTACAATAGATTTCAGTGAGAATCCCGGGGAAAACCCATTTTATATGTATGTAGACGAGGCCTAGATTACATTGTGCTATGGATTTTTAATTAAAATAGTTTAATTTAAAAATGTACACTTATTTCCAATATGACTGTATACTAAATTTAAATTTTTGCGAAGATAAAAACTTGTTATTCGGGGTCGCTCTCATCTAGAGACCGAGATGAATTCAAACTAGGAGATGAATTTTATAGCTTGAACTAGGAGGCAGCTTGGTGTGATATAATTAATTATGTATATTGAATTAATTCGATTATTTGTTTGATAAAGTGTTTTATTGTTGTATTAGAGAGTTGTTGAGTTAAATTCTCGTTTGATATTTGTTGTTTAAATTGAATAAGCACCTTCTTTGTTCGTTTTCACACATTTTTTCTTGTAAGTAGATATTTTTTATGATATCATAAAACATAAATTAAAATTATAAATATATTTCTATTGTATTAAGATTGTAATTAAGAGATTTAATTTTTAGAAATATAAATAATAAAGATTATTATTAACATGGTTGGTTAATATTAAAATTGAAAAGTTTGTTGGACGGGTATCAGGGCTTTTGCGCATGCGTAATTTTGATCGTGTATCAGTATCTTATTATACAGTCTGGTTCTCTGGAGAGAAATTAAAAATAAACTTTATTATTTTTAGGTAAGTTTGATCGGAGTCATTAAGAGGAAGTTTTTTCATTCACTTAGCTATCAATTTTACAGTGAATATTTTTACCTCATGTATTTTGTGTAATACAGAATCTTTTACTTTATAAAGATAGATTTTTTTCTTTTTTTGATTTTTGTATTATATATTCAGTTTAAATTTTATCCTGTGCTTGTTTTATTTTACATACCAATATTGCTGTTCAAGCTCAATATATATAAAATAAGTAAATAAATTGTGAACATTTCACTGGCGCTCAACTCACTTTGTAGAAATAACACTACTTTCCGAATTGGAACCCGAGAAGATAGAAGTCTCATATTTGAAAATTCTCCGGCTGAGAAACCTAGTTGGGAAAACTGGTTGTGGATGGTGGCGTGGTGAATTTTCAAACCACTATTCATAGCAATATGTAATTAGCAAACAGGTTCAGTTTGTTTTTGTTTAAGAATCAGCTAAGATGTCCAAGCGAGTGTGTTTAAGTTTAGCCGAGAAAGTTTTGGAGGAAATTGATAAAGGCTGAAAAAAAAATTGATGTTGCCGCAAAATTCGGTGTTTCTCCAAGTTGCGTCTCTCTGATAATAAAAAGTCGCGAAAATATCATCAAGAAAACGAATGTTCCAAGCAGTCGAAAACGAGTACTAGTGTGTTCTTACGAGAATGTAAATGAAGCAGTTTTACGATGTTTTCAAGTGGCCCCTACGCATCAAAACGTACCAATATCGGGAAATTGAATAAAGCATAAGGCTCTACAATTTGCTAAAGAATTTAACTGCGTTAATTTTCAATCTAGTGAAGGGTGGTTGAGTGCCTGGAAGACTCGAAATGCAATTGTTTTCAAGACGGTGTCCGGCGAGAGTGCAAGCGTTAGTCAGGAGGACTGTGACATTTGGACTGAAACTGTTTTAAAAAGTGTATTGCAAAAGTACGAGCCAAAAAACGTTTTCAATTGTGATGAAACAGGTTTGTTTTTTAAATGTTTGCCAAACAAAACTTTTGCTTTTAAAACTGACGAAGAAAAATGTTTTGGTGTTAAAACAAGTAAAGAAAGAGTGACACTGATGGTTGGAGCAAACATCAATGGCTCAGAAAAACTGAAATTACTGCTGATAGGCAAAAGCAAAAATCCCCGTTGTTTAAAAGGAGTTAAATCTCTGGAGTTAGATTACGCCAGTAATAACAAGGCATGGATGACTTCTGAGATTTTCGAAAGATGGATCAAAGAACTGGACACGAAAATGAAAAGCCAAAAGCGAAAGATTGCGATGTTTATAGACAATTGTCCTGCACATCCAGTTACTGTAAGTAAAAAATTAACGAATATTGAACTGATCTTTATTCCACCAAACACGACCTCCAAATTGCAACCTCTGGACCAAGGTATTATAAAAAACATAAAACAGAATTGTCTACAAAATTGTTAACATGATTGATAACAACCTTCCAGTCCAAAAATTGATTACCCTTAAAGAGTGAATAACCGAAGTAGCTAAAGTATGGAGTGAAAATGTTTCTCAGAAAACAATCAAAAACTGCTTTTCTAATGCAGGTTTTACTGAAAAAATTGACGAATGGGAAGAAGAAGACGAAATGGATCTCGCTACCTTAAGAAAACAATGGGATATTCTACAAAAAACTGCTACCGTCGACACAGATTTTTTACTTGAAGATTTCTTAGAAATCGACAATGATGTTGGCACGACAGATCTCCCAACTGACCAAGACATAATTGACGATATAAAAAGTATAGAAGATCACGAAGAAGAAACTGAAACCGGGGAATATCCTGCTAAATTTAGTGAAAATGAAATAAGAAATGCATTTGACATTGTGCGAACTACTCTCAGGGGCCAGGAAAGTGTACCTGATCAAATCTTTATGCATTTGAATAAATGCGAGAATTTTGTTGAGCAACAATTATTTTTCAGAAGTAATGTTCAAAAGAAAATAACTGACTATTTTTCCTAGTACATAATATGTATGTACATACATGTGTTATTTAGCAATTTCTCAAGACTACACAAATTTTAAATGTATATAGTACACACATATGTATGTATTAACAGATTTTGTATTATGTATTCTTTTTCTTTCGTGTGTAGTATTTAGCCCCGTATATACATAGTGTTGTGGACTTTTCACCATAAATATTATAAAAATTTATGTATTTATAGTTGTACTATTTATTTTGAACGCAAGGGTATAATTTTGAAATTTATTATTTTTGTGTAAAAAACTGGTTTTATATTGTAAGCCTACGCGCTTGATTTGACCTTTACTCAGACACAAGTGTACTTTGAGATAAAAAAGTTGTGTTTATAAAAAGATTAATCTTTATCTTTGTAAAGTAACTTCGGGTTATTTTTGATTTAATTGGTGGTTGGTGCTTTGTTTAATTCATTACCGAGATTTTTACGAGTTTGTGATCTCGTAATTGTTATATTTTACACTTTCTTACTCACCGTGTCTCGAGTATATATACATATTTTTTTTACGTAAGTAAAATATATTACTTAAAGATATCTGTTTATATTGAATGAATTGAATATTGTATTATTATTATCGTATTGAGATTGAGTCTTAGATATTTCATATAAATAACAAAGAAGGATTTTTAAAATTTCTAGTAAAAAAATTCTGTAACTGTAAAATTTTATACGTTTGGTATCTCAATGGCATTTTTTGTTACATGTGGGTGCACATGCGTTAGAGTTTGCTTCGGGCTGTCAAATCTGTTTGTTTATTTTGATTTTGTTCTCTTGGGAGAAATTAAAAAGTTTCTTTGTAATTTATTATTTTTAATTTTGATCGGCTGTCATTACGGTTTTTTAGACGTATGCTGCGGTCATTTCCATGCGTTATTTTTACCTTTATAATATTGTTAAATGAGGCAATATTAATCTTTATACATTTATATATTAAATTTTCATTTAAATTTTATATTGTGTTCTTTAATTTAATTAGCCTTTCTACACGTTTTTTATAAGTAACTTAGAGACATAATTATAACATTTGTCTATACTCTTTTACTGGCGCATTATAAATTTTGTAGAAGAGACTACCACTTTTCCGATTGGAACCCTGAGAGGAAAGCAGTCCCATTTTTTGGAATTAAACCGACTGAATATCCTAGCTGGATAGATTTGTCGTGAATAGTGGTATATTATAATATCAAAACCACAGTTCATAGCAACATGTAATGTGTACAGTATGTACATTATGTACATGCTATGTATTTAAACTTTCAAATGTTTAATAAAATCTTTTCTAATAATTCAATTTTGTGATTTTTTTCTCTCTTTATATAGTGAAAAACTCTTTATAGTGAAATTTCGGTCAACATTTTGGTCTTTCACTATCTAGAGTGTCGACTGCAATTGATATAGACCATGCGAAGTAAATCCCAAAATACCATAGGCAAAACCTTCCTAGCAGATGAAATCAGTTTGTCCTGTTCTGGTACGCGATCAACGAGAATTCATTATTCCGACAGTTCTTAAATTTTTGACCTGAAGCGATGGATTCATGTTGCTTCCACAGTTATAAAACGCCGCAATAACACTCTTGGAGAGTGCTTGTACATATTGTGATGAACTTGTCCTTTTGGGTTCGCTTAAATAAAACTAACGATAATTTAAAACACACTAAATTATTAATAAAACACTAAATAACACTTAATAATTAATAACAGTATTTATTTCACAATATTTATTTCACATTTATAACTATGTTCTAACACCATGGACGCTGCTTGAATTAATTTTCTCCCATCATTTCGAGCGCTTATGTAGGCCTATAGGTATTCGAGAATATTCCGAATCTCCGCCTCTAAAATCCTCCGGCGACTGATGTTTATTCGAGAAGGGCATCGAACGTGTTGACGCGTATGGCGGGTGACGTCATTGCTTGACGCACGTTACAATATTCAAACGTTAACTTTTTCATACCAAAATATTTGTGTAAGATATTGAATACACGTCCAGTAGAGATATTTACAACTTGACTATTACATGTACTATCGCGAGCAAATGAAAGTGCAAACTTTATTATGTTGGCATGTTGAAATTTCAAAATTTATCTAATGTATACAGTACTTTTGAAGTGTCAGTGTCAGCATTTAATCATAACATAAATGACATTAGCTTGACAATTTGGTAAAATTTACGCAGCTATAATAGTGCGTTTACTTTCAATTGCTCACGATAGTACACTCAGACGGCAATCTTTCAACATTGTACCAAGGATTTCATTTCATTTCTTCGGCAATCAATGAAAATGAATTTCTTTTTTCCATATTCGCAATAAACTACAAACTCGTTTTTGAAGCATGTGAAACAATAAGGATTTGATATGTTTGCTAAAAATTTTGTATGTAACTTTAGTACTGTTATCAAATGTCAAAGATGATCCTATCGAAGAGTCACCGGCAAAGGACGGACTTCTTCGGTAGTCACTACAAACGAAGGCCCTGGACACTCGGTATCATCCGTGCTTAACTACACTACTAATCCCCGTAATACTTTTTTAATTTTTCTCGTGTTTTTTAATACTTTTTCTTACGTAAAATGTGTTGCGCTCCGCATATAAAGAATATTTTAATTTATTTTTAAGTAATATATTCTTTAAATATCTCGATTTAAAATATTTAACTTAAGACATTTTCTGTATATTCGTTTACAAAGAGAAAGCATTTCTTTTGTTATATTCTTAACCGACAGACCCTTCGTTTTCTACCTGACCGTCAGCAACTCTAACGTTACTGTGGAATTTCTATACCGCCTAATTCTGAGCAAACGCAACGATGCGAATGTATGAATATTTCTCCCGCTCCAAATAGAATTCCCCGAATGCTGCAGGCGTGTCAACATCGATGTCATATGTCATACATACTTACATATTATGGAGCCGCGTAAGAAAAATTATCTGATTACCAAATTACTATTAAAGGACTATAAATTGTTTAGTCCTGTGTTATTGTAATGATTTTATAATAAATAAATTGCAATACGTTATACTGACGATGGTCACACAAAGCGTAATAAAATTATTAATAAGCGGTTAAGAAAATTGCAAATAAGGCATCAAGAGATTTAATAAATTAAATTTTAATAATAAAGGTAACAAAAACTATTCATAGTAAACTAAATAAACTTCAGAAATAAATAAAAACTAAATTAAATTCTAGTAATGTAAAGAAAAATTTACTCTTAAGATAATAAAATAAATTGTTCATAATGAGAAATTAATTATATAATAACGGAAATTCATCCGTTTAAACTCATCACCGTAAAATAATTGATGATGTTTGGAATATTTATAATTACGAAAACCATTTAATTTTAGTATGCGGTTAACGGAAGAGCAGCATATGCCTAAATCGTTGGAAATATCGCTATGTGTCAAATTTGAATTTAGTTCTATTGCAGCGCACACTAAAATGAACGTATCATTAGGAACTCCGGCAAATAAGTCACATATTCTTTGATAAGAATTATCAGCGTGGTACCATTTCATCATTTCGTCTTTCTCTTCTAGTGTATAACGCGGCATTATCACTATTCAAACGCTTAAGAGACTCCGTATAGGGTGACAGTGGTGACACTAATTTGTGACATTAATTGTCAAATCGTTGCGCGACAGACTGTTTTGTGATTGGCTAAACGCGTTCAGGGGATTCGTATTCGAAGCGGGAGAAATATTCATACATTCGCATCGTTGCGTTTGCTCAGAATTAGGCGGTATACATTTCATTTTAAATTGTTTTAATATTACATACATACATCTTTTATATGTTGTGTTTCATATCATTAGAAAGCTTAAGTCACAACGGCTATTTTAATAATATTTATGCCATTTCTTCAGGTCGCGCTTCTTATTTAATTATTATTCAAGATATCGACCCTCTCTTCGACTTAGGTCATAAAACAGATCTTTTCTAAATCAGTGTTCTATCGACAAACTATCAGTCCATCTTCTCTTTAGAACCTTCGAAGGTTAAACATCTCTCATCGTGCTGTTCAAGTACATGATGCCACCCCGCCCAGCCTCTTCCGCTTCTAAGGTAAACTGTATTGTTCTATATATATTATTCTTTTAAGCGAATCCACATTAATTCACATTAATTTAAACTAATTAATTTCTTCTTCCTCCGGCCAATCATCGCTCTGCATATCTGTCCAGGTATATGACGCACCACGTGGCCGCCCATCGCCGCAAATCAAAGGTATCTCTGTATTGTTCGATATAGAGATTATTTTATATTAATCCTAATTAATTAATATTTAATTTACTACTCAAGTTAACGTTCGTTTTCAGTGTATTTTGTGTTAATTTTTAATTACTTATTTACCGCTCCTCGTGTATATATTACTTTGATTAATTACTTCAATTTCTTCTTATGTAAATATAAATACAAACTTTAAGGACAACGCTCCTGTGTTTGATTTAGTAAGTAAGTTGTAGTATATTTATTTAATTAACCATTATCACACACGTCCTGGCCCTTTGATGATACTTCACCAGCACCATTAATTATTTTATTATCGAATAATATTATTTACACGGCACATCCACTTCCCGATATCCAGCAAAGCAGCCGTTTGTAATAAAAGTAGTGCTTTATAAACAATCGCTTTCGAAACGCGTGAAACAATAACTAGAGCTGAGGATGTTTGCGGTACGGCAGGACCGTATGTAGTGCATCCCCACCAGCGTATAAACACGATGCAGCGAAACACTTTAGTTAGTCGTGAACTGGCAACGTGATCGTGTGTTGTCTTGAGCTCTATTTAATAAGTATGACGGACGTGCCCAAGCCAAGAAAGCGCCCATTGTATAACGACGTGAAGAAATTTATCCGAGACTTTCCCGATTTGTATTATAATAGAGCAAAAGTGGTTTGTAAATTATGCGATAAACAGTTACTTTGCTGGGACAAATACGACTGTAAAAGACATGTTGAAAGTGTACACCACAAAGACAAAAAAAATAATGTGCTGTCTAAAAACGCAATTCATTTTCGATTTATTGACAATGCTACTCGTCTGCGATGTGCCAGTTCACCTGCTAGATAAAAAAGCCTTTCACGACTTTTGGAATAAATACAATTACAACAAAAAGCTACCGTCACGGAGAACGTTACTCACCTATTTACCAATTGTGCGTGAGGACATTGAAAACAGAATGAAAGCAGTAGTAAATGATAAACAGTTATGGGTATGTGTCGACGAAACGACAGATCGAAAAAAACATTCTATTGTGAATATTATAGTGCGTGTACTAGATCCTGTCAAATCAACATTTCCCATTTTATTAGCCAGCAAAAGATTGGAAAAGTGCACTAGCGAAGTAATTACGAAGGTAGTGCTCGATACGCTACAAAAATTTCAAGTTTCAACTAATCAACTCCTGATGTTTATGAGCGATGGTGCTGCGACAATGCGTTCTGTAGGCCGTTCTCTTAAAGCAGATTGTGAGAGACTTTTGCATGTGACATGTAAAGTTCATGCTTTACACCTTGTGGCACAAACTATTCGCCAATGTTATCCAGAGGTGGATGCATTAATAGCAACCACAAAAAAAGTGTTTCTAAAATCTCCCAAACGAATTCGAGAGTTTCACAGTCGGTGCCCTGGTATTCCCGAACCACCAGAGCCAATCCTTACACGTTGGGGAAGTTGGTTAAAGGCGGCATTTTATTATGCCAAGTATTTCCAACAAATAAAATCTGTGGTTCTACAATTCAATCCTGCCGAAGCTGTAGCCATTAAGGAAAGCCAGAGACTCTTTCAAAACCCTTCCCTTGATGCAGATTTACAAACTATTTATAACAATCATATAGGATTGTTTAACGCAATCGAGAAATTTCAAAATACTGCATTATCGTTAGCGGAGTCACTGCAAATACTGGACGATGTACACGCCCAGCTATGCGCAGTAAATGACAACAAAAATGTTAATGTAATAGAAAAGTTCGAGAGTGTGATAAACAATGATTTTGATTTTACCATATTAAAACAAATTAGTAATGGTGCAAGTGTAGATTCGGTTTCTATCTATAAAGATTATTTTAATTGTGCGTGTGTGTACATCCGTAGATGTCGAGCGGTCTTTCTCAAAATATAAAAAAAATTATTCATCACGGCGTACATCGCTCACCGCTACAAATATGGAAACGTATCTAATGCTACAAACTTACTGCAAGTCTTATCCACTTGGCGCTATGCTATAATAATCGTAAATAAGGTAAGTGTGTTATTTATATACAGTACACATAACTGACATACCTAAGTGATATAAATAGCGAATGCATGTAAAGCAATAAAATCACGCATGCATCACCGATCGAAACAAGGTCATTATATTCGTGCGTTTAACTGAATACTATCCTGGCACACCGCAAACATCCCCAGCTCTAACAATAACTATTTGATTTATCGACTTGAGATTTTGTTGTCTTTTTTAAGTTATCAAATGTAAAAATGTATTAATCATGGTGGCGTCAAATGGGCCTCATACAGTTCTAAGTTGTACTCTAATTTTACAATAGAAAGCTAATTTTGCGTGTAAAATTAGAGTTAAGTTCCATAACACATTGTGCTGCAAATTAGCTTCCTCTGGTTAGTTTTGTTACACAAATTGGGTTTTAATTAATTATGTGATGTAAATGTTAATTAAACTATCGTAAATATGATTATGAATTAAAGAAAGTTTGTTTAATCATATTATGCCATTTACATTACATGGTTAAAAAATATGAGTACGTGCCTGGTTAACCATTAAACCAAACTATTATTGAGAGTTTTATGTTCCCCATATTAAAAAAAAAATATTTTGATGTGATTTCAATTTCATAATGATTACACAGGTCGGTGGTTAATATTTCATGTATAAATTTTGCCCTTGGCAGCAAAAATATTGTACAGAATAATTAATATCAAATAAACAAATCAGATGTTAGTCATTCACGAGGGTAATTGTGATATAGACACCTCTTCATTTTTCATTTCCAGTTAATAGTGACATTTGTTTTAGATCTAAATTAAAAATGCAATCAATAATAAAGTAGTTTGAAAATAAATCAATTGTCATCCTACTATCAATAAATTACTTAAATGTAAAGAAGTCGATAATTTTTCGATGTTAGTAATTGGTTTATAAAAGACATGCTGGCACTGTATGTGACATTGTAATTATAGCTATAATGGGTAATTTGTGTTCATGATTTTGAAATATCAAATGTATTTATATCTTACTGATTTTTTTCGATATCGTAGCATTCAACACAATCTGTGAGCGGTTGTCTCCTTGACCCAGACATACCACCTGCAGCCCATATTTTTTCATTATATTTGGCACAAGCAACTCCCATCCTGGGATAGTTCATAGAGGCTTGATACTCCCAAACACCGGTCATAGGATTATATTTTTCTACAGATGCCAGAGTGCTAAAATATATACAAAACGAGGTTAATACGAGGTAGTACTACCTTTATCCTATGAAATTTTAGTCTTGTATATAAATATAAAGGGTTTTTCGTTAAAAGCGACGCATTTGGTTTGTAAAATGAAACGCAGATACTGTGAGAAATGTCATCAAATCATTTTTAGTTAGGTGTAAAGTACAGTAGATACCATTATTGACAGAAGACAACATAATTCAAATATTCCCCTATGGAAGCGCTAGCGGGAATGAGTCAATTTTTCCATGACTTTTTCAAAAAAATTGGATCGAATGTCAGCAATTACACGTTTAATGTTGTCATACAAGGCGTGTAATGTTGCTGGTCTGTTTGCGTAAACTAATACCTTAATATGACACAGAAATAAGTCTAGGGGTGTTAAATCGCAGGAGGGAGAGGATAATTGCATGGTCCATGTCTTGAAATAATCGATTGACCAAATTTCTCTTTCTGCAAGTGAATTGTTTGATTGACAAGTGGTACCATTGGTACACTGAAATCACACGTTTCCCAAGTTGAGAGCATCTAATTCGGAATAAAACTATTCAGTCAATATCATGCGACAGCCAGTTCCATTCACAGCAAGGAATTATTAGCATTATTAAAAAGAAAGTAAGGTTAAACGACTGCTTCAGTATGAAATTTACCAAAAAATTAGGTTAAGTGGATACAGTGCTTCTTGATGCATTACATTTGGCCCCTTTTCAGACCATATATGACAGCTTTGCAAAATTATTAAGCCATAAAGCCCATTTACTGAATCTTTAAAGCGATAAATAATCGTTCGTTTGGGTTTTTGAATTCAAGCAACCTTGTGAGCACATAGGCCAACATCTTTTCACAGAATTTACCACAAACTTGTGATAAAAATGTCCAATACTTGAGACTGACGAGGAATTGACATATTTGGCCCTTCACAAACACTTTGGAAATTTTCTTTTCGCTCCTCACAAGTGGCACGGAAACGTTATGAAGTATATATGTTAATTCAAATTTTTGCATAAGACGTCTAATTGTTTTTTGACTTGGACGATTATAATGACCCAAAATTGAAGTTGATACACGTAAACGTGAATTTTGATAAAATATTTGAATAATTTGCAAACGTTGTTGAAGCGCTTGAAGCGTTGAAGTGCGTTCCGTAATTGAATTGTAGGCACAGACAAGCATAGATGCCAAAAAAAAACACTCAACGGAGCTGCTACTAAAAGATATCCACAAATTTACAAATGCGTCGGCCCTAATGCAAAACCCAATATAATTGTTTGGTCTAGGTAGGTATGCGCTTCTTTAGGCACTTCGGTCTTAAATAATTATTAATTAACTAATATTTCTTATTTATTCATTAACATAAAGATAAAATCAAGAAACTAATAGGTGACACAACGTTTCGTACTTTTTTCACTACATTTTGAAGTGCTCGAAGTTATGTATGTGTAGTATATTACATTCTATATAATTTTTATGTGAATGACAAATTATAAATGGATTGATACCATTTTAACTTGATGAAAATCGAGAATTCAAAATGGAAATAAAACAAATATGTAGTAAATCATTACTTTATTAATACGGTATGCGCCAAAATAAACAACACTGAAATGCGTGCCATTGTTATGCGCATGTCTGCTTTTTGACGTATGCTACTAGCAGCGTTATGTGTTTTTAGTAGTGCAAAGAACGTTGTTATGTGATGTTATAGTTGAGAATGGGTCTCACGACTGAGGAAAAAGTGTTTATCGTCCAGCATTATTTTCGATCGTACGGAAAAGGCAAACAAGGTGGACCGAGTTTGAAGTTAGTGACGGAAACATATCGCGATCAATTTCATAAAGAGGCACCTACCAACAAAGTTATGCTTTCTATTGTTGAGAAATTTCGTCGTTCTGGCAGTGTGTTGTGCCAACGAAAGAGAAGGTCTGGTAGGCCAGTAACTGTGAGAACGAATGGGAACCATGGACGTGTCCTCAATCAGGTTTTGCAATCACCGAACCGAAGTCTTCGGCGAACGGTATTTAAGTTGAATATCAGCAGTACGTCGATTCGGCGTTTGTTCAAAGATGTATGTGGATTTCCGTACCGAATTCAAGTTGGACAACGATTGTCAAACCAAGATATGAATGCCAGGGTTGCGTATTGTGGACAATTTTTGGCTATGTTGTACGAGGATCATTTCTTGAATAATGTGTGGTTCTCAGACGAAAGTCATTTCACTTGGAGGGTTACATCAATAAGTCAGGTCAACAAACAACTCGCTTCCTTGGTTTCGGTAAGCCAGACGTGATTATCCAAAAACCGCTACATAGTGCCCGTGTGACGATATGGTGTGCAGTGTCAGCACACGGTGTGATTGGTCCGTATTTCATTGAGGATGATGATGGCACACCTCTTACTGTTACCCAGGAACGTTATAGAAACATTGTGGTAACGCCATTTGTCCAAGATCTCAGAGGGTTTTGTCGTGCCAGGGACCTTCGGATGGAAGAGCAGTGGTTTCAACAGGACGGGGCGACCAGTCACACTGCTCGACAATCGATATCATTGCTGCAGGAAACTTTTGAAGGACGCATCATTTCCCGCAATTCTAATTTCAACTACCCATCACATTCCCCCGATCTTACACCACCGGATGCCTACGTATGGGGTATGTTAAAGGAGCAAGTCTTCAGCGGTACAGACCCACCCAGAACTGTTAATCATTTACGTGAGAAGATCGTCTCCTTTTTCAGGAATATGCAGCAACCTGTGTTCTCGAATATGTTTGACAATTTGCGTAACCGTTATTAGCAGTGCCTACAACGCCATGGCGCACATTTTGAACATGTATTCAATAGACATCATAATAATGTATAAGTAATAAATAATATACTTCAGTAATTTCAGTGTTGTTTATTTTGGCGCATACCGTATATACGCTGTCCTTAAAAGAAAAAGACAAGGTATAAAAATGGGAAGGTGAAGTTATATAGAACATAAATCAAAAAAATCGCGTCAATTACGACGCGAACGCTAAAATTAAAAATCCACTTAAAATTTTTTTATGTGCCGCCTATGGGTTCAGAATGCCTATAAATAATACCTTTATTGAATTTTCACACACACATACGCTGTAGTAACAGTTGTAGATGTTATAAAAACTCTACAAGATAACATTGTTTATACAGCTTTGTATGCTAAAGGTTCAATACCCTCAATATATTTACGTAAGAAAATGTCAGCTGTATTTATACTTTTATTTTGTATGCAAGTAAATGATTAATAAATGAATTAATAGCATATTATAGACCAGGCAGAAAAAGCTCTTATTATAGCCGAGCATACAGTACACTGCCGAGGCGCTAGCCGAGGTAGCAGAATGTGCGAGGCAAATAATATGCTTTCGGTGCCATGTATTATATACTTTTTTTACCGTTTAATTAGAATATTTCTCTGAGATTTTGTAAATAATTTTTAGGTTAGGCTCAAATGACAGATTGCACATTTAAGTCTCTTTATTTATGATAATGTTGGCGTTTGGCGTTTTAGGTTAGTTGCGCAAATATCTGTCAGAATGAATTTACGATACATACCAGGGAGAATATATAGAGGGAGACTCTCTTCCCATATTATTTAAATGAATTTTTTTCAGCTCCGCCGTACAATAATAACGAAAAAACTGCCGCTGGACAAAAACGAACTCTTTTAATATAATATAAGGTTGTGAATAGTATAATATCGAAATTATTATACGTTTGAAAAAAATAGTATATTATAGACCAGGCAGAGAAAGCTTTTATAATAGTCGAGCATACAGGTGTGCGAGGCAATTAATATGCTTTAGCTGCCGTGTATTATATTAGTTATATTGGCTGAGAAGGTAATGAGTCATTACCTTCTCAGCCAATATAACTGTTGTTGCTTATTTCAGAGTAGTTGATCCAGTTTCTACCATTGTGTTATTGTATAAAAGTTGTTTACTTCAAACTCGAATGAAAATTTGAATATACATTAATGAATGACGGTAGGTAGATTATACCAGATAGTAGCTTAAAAACATAAACTTTATTTTATACTATCATTGCCATCTCTGTGTCCAGCTGAGAATATTACACTCCACCACATAACAATCTCTTTGTTTAATTACAAAACGATGATACCCACTACAATTATTTTATTTGGATAAGTAAATTAGTTTTTTCTTTTTGACACTTTTTTGTGTTAACTACTGAATTCCGAATGATGGTGTAATATAAATATCAGAAAAGGAAACACTCTTAGGCTTTGTATTTTAAAACATTACATTTAGTAAATCTACTGTGGCATCTAAATAAAATATACTGATTGATTTTTCAGTTAATAAGACTTTTGCCATGATTAATATCTGGGTTCAACAATGCTTTAGAAGACTATTGTCAAAATTTCGTCCAAATCTCTCAGACAAATAAATTTTTGCAATCATTTAAAGTAAATTATTTGCCATTTTTGTGTTAATACGGAGAAAAAC
Organism: Melolontha melolontha; assembly: GCA_935421215.2. Classification (NCBI taxonomy): domain Eukaryota; kingdom Metazoa; phylum Arthropoda; class Insecta; order Coleoptera; family Scarabaeidae; genus Melolontha; species Melolontha melolontha. The sequence continues at coordinate 43,058,209 of OW285239.1, read as the reverse complement.
GAATTTTGTGTGTTAATAAAACATTATCTTTGACATGAAAGACCAATTAAAGATACTGAAGAAAAATTACATAAATACTATTATCAATCTGCTTCTTCCTATGGAATGATTTGTAAGTGGTGCACTGTTTTCAAAAACTATTATGTAAGCACAGAAGATACTGAAAGTTTGGGGCCTTTATTTACAGTAACTTCTCCAGAAATAATTGATAACGTCCATACCATTGTAAAGAACATTTAAATATGAACCAGCTGCTGAGCAAATGGGAACTTGTGTTCCAATTTTAAATAATTATAGGACTAAGTTCAAATGAAATCCAAGAAAAACCTGAATACATCACTATACTTCAGAGACAAAAACACAGTCAAAACAATGAATTTATTTTGATGAGCATGCTTTGATAAAGGTGAAGACAGTGAAGGATTATATATATAAGGACGATATTTTGGGATTCAAAATGCGTAATCTTTATTGAAGAGGGGAAGTAAAGAGCTGGCCAATATTATGCTGAAAAAAAAGACCTCGTTAATTAAAAAAAAAGCTTTCGTTCCATCGGGAATATGCGTTCTTTCATTCATCCGCTATGGCAAGCACTAAATTTGAGGACGCAACTATGGATTGCTGCTTAGGATGTGAAGATCTGGCTCCGAGTGATTTTTTCTTATCTTCAAGTTTGAAAAAATATTTTTGTGTCGAAAGAGATTCGGGGCAAATAAGAAGGTGGCAGTCCGTTTTGACGAGCTTCCGAAAGATAACTTTTTGGACGGTTTAAAAAATATGGAGTCACTGGGCTCTAGTGTATAGAATTGGATGCGAATTATGTTGAAAAAATTTTTTTAGTAGAACATAAGTATTTCTTTGAAAAGTTTCCTCTATCTCGTCAAATCACATCAATTAACATAATGTATAGAATTCACGGTTGGCTCTTGGTGAAACATAATGAATAAATTTACTAAATAAAACACTTGGCATATTTGTTTCACAAAATGTATTTAAAATATATCTGACATATGTTTCAACTTATTCAGTCATTCTCGAAGAGTCATGTAAACTAAGTAAAAAGTATACTCCTACCAATATTTATGAGTTATTTTTTAAAAGGTTTATTACAGCATCGATTGTGGGGGTGTTTGAAAAATCCAACTGCGTGTTTGTGACCTGTCTGTTGAGATTTATGGCTTTTTTAATTTCTAAAATTTCTAAGAAGTCAAGCCTTTTACCCTTATTACAAGAGTGTAAAAGTTTGAAATTATTAGCATTAAACAAATGAGAATTTTGAATACAGTGTTCCGCGAATCCCGTAACCATATTGCCATGTAGAATAGAACTTCTATGTTCTTTGATACGTTCTTTTATAGAGCGTCCTGATTGGCCAATGTATACGCGCGTCACAATCACTGCAAGTTAATTCATACACCCCTGACTTATCACGCAATTCTGTTTTTCCTTTATTGTTAACTAGAATATTTCCTAAATTGCATTTATTTACTAGGATGACATTTAAACCTAATTTATTAAGTATATTAGAAACTTTATTGCTAACCCCAGGTATATAGTTTAGGGTGTGAAACGCTTTGTTAGTTTTTGTATAAGTATGTCCGGAGTAAAAATTTTTCTTAAGGATAGCGCGTTGTTTTTTGTAAATCATTTTGTCTAAGAATTCTGTTTTGTACCCGTTGTTTCTAGCTATAGTTTTTATGGTATAAACTTCTTTATCGAAGTTCTCATTATTTAGAGGGAAATTAATCAGTCTGTGTATGAAACTGTGAAATGCTGACATTTTTATATTCCACGATTGGTTGGAATTTGCCGGAATGACTGTATCTGTTGTAGTGGGTTTTCTAAAGATATCAAATTCAAATCGTTTCTCAACTCTTGTTAATTTTAAATCTAAAAAGTTAATCGTTCCGTCTACCTCTTTTTCTATTGTGAATTGTATTTTATTATTAAGGGAATTTAAATAATTAAGAAATTGGTCCAGCTGTCTATCAGTGCCCGACCACAAGCACAAAATATCGTCTACATGGTCGGGCACTGATATACAGCTGGACCAATTTCCTAATTATTTAAATACCGTGAGATATGACCGTGTTTATAGTAACCGTATGCAAGGTGAAATGAACAAATAATACTTAACTGAAAAATAAATAAATTTAAATCATAAAATATGTCTACAATTTTTTTTAATGTTACTCTTTGTCATTATTTGCAAAGCATTTGAATAATGAACGAATGTATTATTACTTATTTAATGACTTTCCAATTTTTATTCCAAATACCTATCTGTATCTAAGTATTGTTTGTGTTGTGGTTATGGTTTAGTTATCTTATTTTCGTTACTTGCTCTTACATAGGCTGTAATTAATGCACTATAATTGTAGTTTCCATAATATTTTGGTTTGGATAAAGAAGCAGTTCCTTTCTTTTGCAACAGTGGATTGCGTCAGCGTATTTCGGTGTTATGCGAATACGTATGGTTTGCCTAGTGAGTTCTGTGGAAGATGCCACATGTGTATAGTTTATTTATTTTTGAGAGTAGTTGATTCTAGTCGTTTTTAACTTAAGTATACCTACCTCATTTGACTTTTTCGAATTATATAAGTAAATTTCGTTATTATACTTAATAACTCAATAAATCAGCTATTATTCCAACTGATAAATTTTTAAATACTTTACCGTCCATGTTTATCTTGTCCACCAATGGCAAACATTGTTTGTCTGCTCACGACCAGACCAAAATTTTTTCGTCTGACTTTCAAGCTGCCTTCACTGAACCAACTTCTTTTAACGGGATCGAAGCTCCAAACAGTGTCCACTACTATGCTTTTTCCTTTCATCTCGTCTTCTCTAGGATCTGCTCCACCTGCGAATAATAGAAAAAAAAGAAACGTTTTTTTTTAAACGAAGTTGTTTCTCTCAAGGTATACCCACGACATACACCCTGCCCAGCAGGAAGCCAACGTTATGGTGATTTCGAGGCGCAGGCATCTCGCCCACGTATTCCCAAACATTACTGTCTGGTAGATACCTAAAAATATCCTTTCCGGTGTTTCTCCCTGCAGCATAACCACTATGTGGATCTATGCCGCCAAATACCATTACTGATTCTCTTTCTGCCAAGAACAACGAGGAGCTGTCGAAGTATTGTTGATTACGTGGATGTATAATACTTGAACTTGCTCTGTTCCTAATAAAATAAGAGGGTTTATTAAGTATGACTTCAGTGTTCGGTTAAGGTTCAATAAGTGCTAATTAATTTCGAATATTGGCGTTAAGTTGTTGGAGGTGCTAAAGTATGAGTTATTATTAGAGCCCGGCGAACGACGCAACATCGGTCTCTAATTTAAAACTCATCAATAGGAAGCATTATGGTTAACCATACGATTTATCTAATACGATTTCTGCGAATTTAAGTGTTTTATACCGCTTACTGAAGATAGCGTACGAACGATTTGGTAGGCCCGACATAGGCAGAAAAAAAACTACTAAGGCGGCGTTCTCATATATATATAAATACTGTAACATATTTGAATGTGTAAGTGTGTCTTACTGAATTTTGTGTCCAAAGGCATGTTTTTATTCATAGCCACGAGCGTAACATGAGGACAGTTATGACTCTTTTATAAAAGATTTTATTATTATTATTATGATTATTATTGACGATTGTTAGAATATACGGTGATATATTTTTCAAAATGTTCAGGTATAAAACTTTGTCTTTTCGCTCTTAAAAATATTTTTAAATTGTGAAAATGATCTTTCTACATCGCAATAGGTCACTGAAGCATAACTGTAGGTACTTAAAATAGAGTTAGCATTAATGTTATCATTTATTAAACTTGATATTTGTTTATTTATTATATAACCAGGGTTCCGATTCAACACCTTGTCAATATAGTTTTTTTTTTACTTTTTAACCGAATTCACGCGTTATTTAACTTTTGAATAGCGTTATTATATATTTCTAAAGGTAGTTTTTGATTTTCTATATTCTTTATTATACGAGGAATAAACCCAAAATATTTATGAATAAATGGTAATTGTTTCAGCAAAAAGAGTTTCTGTACTAGTGTTTTACTCATTTTTACACTTTTCACCGTATCTTCTAGACAGATTACCACATTTTTAATTGTTTTAAAATTGCCACTATTAAAAACACAAGCCTGTGTCCAGCTACTCTATCTAGTAATAACAGGTTGAGGAAGCAAACTTAATCCAGGACAAGATTCCTTGTAAAATTGTATTTTGCTGGGAGCTTTTAAGAAAATTGTTTCCGTATTACCAATAAATGTATTTACGTCTGCGAACCCTTCTCACACAAATTCACACACGCGATGTAAAGAATGTGCAAAATAAGTATCGTGAACCATATCTGGTAAAAGAGTTTGTAAATTTATCCCTGCGCGGAGCATATAAGCTAACAACATCAGTTACTAATAGAAGAGATAATTGTCCTTTCTTGTCCGGAATTATGGAATCTAACTGCTTTTCACGAATTCCGGGATAGATTGAAAATTTATGGTAGACAAAACATTACTAGCAACTAAATTAGATTTTGGAGGATTGTTTGATTCCTAGCGTACCTACAATAACATTGAACGTCCCACTGTATCTCTAGTTTCATCCACTGACACAAATATATTTTTGCCTTCTATGTCTTTTTTAGATGGAATCTAGGTTTCTTACAGTGCTTTTGTCGAGAATTGATCTACGACAATACTTTTCCAAAAAAATTTTCAACCTTGATGATTGAGTTGTTTGAACAGAATATTTGAGGATGCAAATGCTCTATACAGTTCCTCACAAAAATTATTACTTCCTTTTGTATTTTACATAGTTGCACGCATAAGTTGAACGTTTAATATATGTTTGTTAGAGTATAAATGATTGTTAACGTTAATTTTTTTTAACATTTAAAATCACACGCACAGATACTACATTGAATTGTCGTTGAACCAACCTTAAATATCTGTAGATGTACACACATACATATGTACAGACGCACATACATACATATTTCAAAAGAAAAATAACAAATTGAATGAAAAAATGTTTGGTAGATATGTAAGCAAGCGTTTCTTTCATTTAGTGCGCCTTGAATTCCTACTAGGATTTTTATGATTTTTATTTACGTTATAGTTTTGAATTCATTTTTGAAAACTAAAATAAAATATTTTTTCATAAGAAAAGCAAGAAGATGTTACGCCTATGCGTAAACAAGAACAAAATACGTAGAAAGAGACAGGTGGACCTAAAATATCGGGCTCTAGTTATTATTATTGTAACGTCGAGTTATCTCGTACTTCCCTAGCATACTATTCGTGGTTGCTATACATCATAGGCCAGGTATTTACTACAAGTTTATACAAGTTACTTATAGCGGGTTGTTTAATAAGCAATTCGAATTGAGTCTATTTGTAATAATTAGACTGTGAAACAGACGCTATCCTCTAATGAGTCATCTAGGCGCAGAGATGGAGTCGGTTTCGCTTAATAATAAGATTGATGCAATATTCGCTAGTAGTCCTGATTTTAATGTCCTGAAAGACGTTTGTAGTAATGTTCAAAATACGGAAATCGGTAGATATATTAAATTTAAAGATTATTATTTCTATACGCCACTTATTAGCTCTGATGTTGAGCGAAGTTTTTCTATATTTAAAGACATACTGTCCAATAGAAGAACGCACTTTACAGAACAAAGTTTAGAATATATTGTAATAATTATTGTGAATAAAAAATGTTTACTGTGGTGTGACAAAGCATTCATTTTAATTATAGGTGATATAATTAATTTCAAGTTTATACTTTTTCAATATTTTGAATTTTTTCACTGTATAAAGTAAATGCATTTTGTGTATATATATATATATATATATATATATATATATATATATCTTGAATTAATTTCAATTCAAGTTAATTTAAATTCATTTAACTTCAGTGTTTTATTTATTTTCCTAAAAATAAATTTTCGTGTATACATTTCATTGGTTTTATTACGACTCTGGCGAAATATATTTCACACTCCGTCTGTTTGAATTGAAAGACGTACAAACAGACAACTTTTATCAATATCATCGCACAATAACGTTCATATATACTGTTAAGTTAATCAATTGTACATTGTTTATATATACATTGCTAATTGTTTATTAGCTATATACAATTTGACAGAAATCTGACTAAAGAACATTTATTCTATATACAGGGAACACTTCCCAAGTTCTGGGAATTGCGATACTGTTGGATATTGCAGAGCAAACCCTTTCAGGTCAGACAGGTCGTAACAGAATTTGCCTAGGGTGTTAGTCGATGCCGAGCGGTATTTTCAGCTATTTAGTGAATGTGGACATATTTTGAAGTGTTAATGAAAAACGCTGTAAATTAAATTATTAAAACATCCGAAGAACTTGACAACTCTGCAAAATATACGACGGCGACACTAAAATTTTTTAGAAAATCAAACCAGGATTAGTTTCTAAAAAATTGTTTTATAAAAATTATTTTATTGCTTAAAATCTGCTTGGTGCTCTGCTTCATATGATGACGTAAAAGTGATCCCACGCATTTTATCTTTAATCTTTGGCAACAAAAAGAAATCACAAGGTACTAGGTCAGGGCTGTATAGTGCCGACGTTTAGGGCATGCAGATACTCAATTGTTAGTTTTTCTTTATGCAACGATGTGTTGTCATGGTGTAAAATTATTTTCTCTATTGGGCGTTTTTCACGAACTTTTTCAAAAATTTGTGGGAAACAGATATTCAACCAAACGTCAGTAACGGTATATCTATCTTCTAATGCTATAATAGCAGTACGGCTTTTAGAAAAAACCTAGCAACCATCTTCTTACTAGCACTGTGAATTCGTCGGACTTTTGTAGACTTAGGTTCTGTTCGAAAGACCCATCGAGGCGAACTAATTGACTTTTATTTTCAGGATCATAACAATAAATCAATGATTCATCATCAGTAACGATAGTAGACTCCTACAACATAGCTGAAGTCAACAGCATACTGATCATAGCAAAAGTGTTTCTAACTTTTGAAAAGTTTTTGAATCGCGGCAAATCATTCTGGTATATTATACAGGGTGATAAACAAATTGGAGCTTTATTTTTATCTGAAATTATAAATGTTGTAAAGTAACAGAGATATTCACACTTATGCGAGCAACACAGGAATACCTTCTAGAGGAAATGTTTGAAATTACCGCCTCCTACTTGAGTACAACCTCGTGCTCGCCGTATACACGAGTTATAACACGCTCGGATATCTTGCTTGCTTATTGTGCCTGCAGCATCTTGAAGACGTATGCTCAATAATTGAATATTTTCAATTCCATTATCGTTACTGTACACTTTCATATGTCCCCATATATAAAAGTCCATCGGGTTCAAGTCAGGTGATCTAGGTGGCCATGCAATAAGCCCACATCCTCTCCGTCGGTCACCAAACGTATTATTTAAATGCTCACGCACTTCGTAATTGTTATGAAGTGGAGCACCATTATGCAAAAACCACATGTGTTGACGCGCGTTACTCGTATGTTGCTCGCATAAGTGTGAATATCTCTGTTACTTTAAAACTTTTATCACATTTTTTTTATTTGTCATTATTTTGTATGTACTATTTTCAGTTAAAAACAAAGCTCCAATTTTTTTTATCACCCTGTAGAGATATGATCGTACAATTACGAAACTACACCCGCATATAACTGTGAGTCGCAAATTGTGCTCATACACATTTACGTTCAAATTTATCAAACACAGTAATTTACATTCATCACTAAATGTTACCTGGTTCAAAAGGTCTTCGACAACTTTCGAATTTTTTCACAAAGGTAATTCGCTTCTTTCTATTAATTTTGCTTATCAAAGTTTTTTTCTTAATCATGAGCCCATAATAATAATAATAATAATATATAATACTTAACACACCTAGTACTGTCCGTGAATTATTACTAGACTGCGGAACCGGCGCTATCCCGTATTGGGTGTAATCACACCCGATACGGGATAGCGCCGGTTCCGCAGTCTAGTAATAATTCACGGACAGTACTAGGCGTGTTAAGTATTATATATTATTATTATTATTATTATTATTATGGGCTCATGATTAAGAAAAAAACACCGATGAATCCATCGGTGCCGACAATGTATAATTGATCAACTTAACAGTATATATGAACGTTATAGTGCGATGATATTGATAAAAGTTGTCTGTTTGTACGTCTTTCAATTCAAACAGACGGAGAGCGAAATATATTTCGCCAGAGTCGTAATAAAACCAATGAAATGTATACACGAAAATTTATTTTTAGGAAAATAAATAAAACACTGAAGATATATATAAGTGTTTAGATAATTTCTTAGCCGTTTATTAAATACAAGGTGAGGCATAATAACGAGCGATTTTTAAAAGGCTGTTAAATAAAAACACTTCGTTTAAGAAAATTTCTGATTTCATAATATTAAAATACATGAAAAAGCATTTTCTGCAATAGTAAAACGTCGGTTATTTTTTGAAGATAACTCCGGTAAGATGCCTTCCGTTTAGACGCACACATTCCTCCAGCCGGACCTTGAAGTGACCCATCACATTGCGTAGCATTGCCAGTGGGATTTGAACAACTTCTTGTCGGATCCGCTCTTTCAGGCCTTCAATTGTTTGAGGAGGGTTATCTTGGTAAACTTTACTTTTCAGATAACCCCACAAGAAAAAGTTACATGTTGTGAGGTCCGGTGAACGAGAGGGCCATGCAATATCCCCATTTCGGGAGATCACATGATTTGGAAACAAACGATTGACAATATTCATGCTTACTCGAGCAGTGTGGGATGTTGCTGCGTCCTGCTGGAAAAACGTCTCATCGTTCACGTCGTAGTGTGCAAGTTGTGGAGTAAAAAAGTTTCTGCGTATCTCTGCGAAGTCACTGTTACAGCATTGCCAAGGCCATCTTCAAAAAAGTATGGCCCTATTATCCCTAATGAAGACAAAGAGCACCACACAGTAACTTTTGCGGAGTGCAATGGTTGCTGATGCAGTTCTCTAGGATTAACGTCACTCCAAAATCGAAAGTTCTGCTTGTTCACGTAACCGGAGAGATGGAAGTGCGCTTCATCACTCATCCACAAACGGTTTACAATGTCCTCGTGTCGATTAATCAAGTCCAAAAATTCTAAGCTGAACCGGCGTCGGCTCACTAATCTGTTTCCTTAAGGGCCTGAACCATTTGGATCTTGTAAGGATGAAAGTGCAAATCTTTGTGTAAAATTCTTCTTACTGTTCGGTTTGAAATCCCAAGTGTAACGCTGTGTCGGCGAGCTGAGTGACGAGGGCTTTCGTCAATGGCGACTCTTACACGTTCAATGTTTTCAGGTGTGCGCACAGATATTGGTCTCCCAGTTTTCTTCCTTGTCGTTGACGACGTCTCTTCAAAGTTCTCAACCCACTTTTTAATCGCACAGGCAGATAGCACTGGCCGGTTTCGATTAATGTTGAAGTGGTTGCGAAATGCACGACGTGCTAGCTGGTACGAACTACCGTTTTGATAAAATGCTTTCACAGCGTACGCACGATGCTGTGGGGTCCAACGTTCCATTGTGACTAAATGCTATTTCGCGCCAAACGTAACTGACACTATCCCCGCCACGTCCCTCCGACGCAGCTTAATTCGCGCGCTTTTTAAAATCGCTCGTTATTATGCCTCACCTTGTATAACAATTGATAAATTATTGGAGTTTTTCGGCTGTTATATGAAATATAATAGCCGAATATAATATATGTTATACGAAATTTTTTTATATTTGAAAAATATATATATTTTTCAAATAAAAAAATTTCGTATGATTTGCTTTGTAATTTGTAGACAGCAATGTTTACATCCCCACTTACTCTGCAATTACATACATTCTAATTTGATATTTGTAAATATTTCATATAAAAGCCGAAAAACTCCAATAATTTATCAATTGTTATATATATATATGTATATATATATATATATATATATATATATCTTGAATTAATTTCAATTCAAGTTAATTTAAATTCATTTAACTTCAGTGTTTTATTTATTTTCCTATAAATAATTTTCGTGTATACATTTCATTGGTTTTATTACGACTCTGGCGAAATATATTTCACACTCCGTCTGTTTGAATTGAAAGACGTACAAACAAAATAAATAAAACACTGAAGTTAAATGAATTTAAATTAACTTGAATTGAAATTAATTCAAGATATATATATATATATATATATATATATATATATACCGCCTCATTCTGAGCAAACGCAACGATCCGAATGCATGATTATTTCTCCCGCTCCAAATACAAATCCGCTAAACGCGTTTAGCCAATCACAACACAGTCTGTCTCATTCCGAGCAAACGCAACGATCCGAATGTGCAATCGATGTCATATGTCATACATACGAGTACTTACATATTATGGAGCCGCGTAAGAAAAACTATCTGATTACCAAATTACTATTAAAGGACTATAAATTGTTTAGTCCTGTGTTATGGTAATGAGTAAATTGCAATACGTTATACTGACGATGGTTACACAAAGCGTAATGATATTATTAATAAGAGATCAAGAAAATTGCAAATAAGGCATCAAGAGATTTAATAAATTAAATTTTAATAATAAAGGTCACAAAAACTATTCATAGTATACTAAATAAATTTAAGAACTAATAAAAACTAAATTAAATTCTAGTAATGTAAAGAAAAATTTACTCTTACAAATAATAAAATAAATTGTTCATAATGAGAAATTAATTATATAATAACGGAAATTCATCCGTTTAAACTCATCGCCGTAAAATAATTGATGATGTTTGGAATATTTATAATTACGAAAACCATTTAATTTTAGTATGCGGTTAACGGAAGAGCAGCATATGCCTAAATCTTTGGAAATATCGCTAAGTGTCAAATTTCAATTTAGTTCTATTGCAGCGCATACTAAAATGGACGTATCATTAGGAACTCTGCGATTTGGGAATAATGGTTTTAAATTTTGTACAGAACCAGTAATGTCTATTTTCTTTTTAAGTCTACAAATTGTAGCTTTGTTCGGGATGGGCCTGTCGGCATACCTTCCGGCAAATAAGTCACATACTCTTTCATAAGAATTATCAGCGTGATACCATTTCATCATTTCGGCTTTCTCTTCTAGTGTATCACGCGGCATGATCACTATTCAAACGCTTAAGAGACTCCGTATAGGGTGACAGTGGTGACACTAATTTGTGACATTAATTGTCAAATGGTTGCGCCATAGACTGTTTTGTGATTGGCTAAAAGCGTTCAGGGGATTTTTATTCGGAGCGGGAGAAATATTCATACATTCGGATCGTTGCGTTTGCTCAGAATGAGGCGGTATATATCTGTTTCTCACAAATTTTTGAAAAAGGTCGTGAAAAACGCCCAAAAGGGAAAATAATTTTACACAATGACAACACATCGTTGCATAAAGAAAAACTAACAATTGAGTATCTGCATGCCCTAAACGTCGGCACTATACAGCCCTGACCTAGTACCTTGTGATTTCTTTTTGTTGCCAAAGATTAAAGATAAAATGCGTGGAATCACTTTTACGTCATCATATGAAGCAGAGCACCAAGCAGATTTTAAGCAATAAAATAATTTTTATAAAACAATTTTTTAGAAACTAATCCTGGTTTGATTTTCTAAAAATTTTTAGTGTCGCCGTCGTATATTTTGCAGAGTTGTCAAGTTCTTCGGATGTTTTAATAATTTAATTTACAGCGTTTTTCATTAACACTTCAAAATATGTCCACATTCACTAAATAGCTGAAAATACCGCTCGGCATCGACTAACACCCTAGGCAAATTCTGTTACGACCTGTCTGACCTGAAAGGGTTTGCTCTGCAATATCCAACAGTATCGCAATTCCCAGAACTTGGGAAGTGTTCCCTGTATATAGAATAAATGTTCTTTAGTCAGATTTCTGTCAAATTGTATAGCTAATAAACTTAATTTAACGGCGATGTTATTTAGTGTTTGTTAGGCGAAATAGTCGAATTTTCCTTTTTAAATTATACGAAAAGCAGACAGATAGTCCATCTAAAATAAGAATAAAAGATGCAGTAAAAATTTGTCATAAAGAATGTTTGGTCTCGGGAATTTTTCTGAAGAATTTATAGATGCTCTCCCTTTACTAGCTTATCCAAGACGTTTAGGCCACGTTCGTAAAACGGAATCGCTTTGACTTTTTCGTATTTATCCGACCACGATAAAGTTTTATGGTTTCGCTTTCTAATGTAAATCATTCTCTTCACGTCGATGGTTTGTATGACTGCATATAAGAAAAAATGCTATTGAAATTATCTAATATACAAAAAGTCACCAACAAAGATTATAGCTGGATTAACAATAGGATTTGTAGTAATAACTATGAAATTAAACTCTTATAACGTGATGCTGTTTTGATTTGTGCGAAATATTTCTTACAGTAGCTTATTTGTAAAAAGATTTACCACTAAATAGTAGAATGAAGTCGTTGCATCTAATATTAATTTGATATTGTACGAAATTTTATTGACGATGAGCCTAATTGATTGTAATACCGTTGGAGGAATTAAGTTATGTACATGTGTATGTGTAGTATATATCCTTTATTAATATTTGTTACATAAATGAGACTTTTTTAAATAAATAAAACAAGTAATCTGAGAACGTGTAATACACTACTATATATTGTACACGCCGAAAAGTAAATAGATAATTTTAAACATAATTTTAAGTACTTGGAACTGTAGTTAAAAAACTGAGAACCGCTGTGTTAAACAGTTTTCATTTTATTTCCTTAATGAACAATTAAAAATTGTACCGAGCCATCGAAAAAATTCATAATTGGAGTAGACTGTAAAATTGGGTTGATACTTCAACCACTTCCACATAATGACATTTATTATTTGACATTGAAACTATAAGTTTGTGTCAAATTTTTCAAAACTCTTATTAAGAAAATTGTTTGTGTTTAGATGTAAATGGACAACATTTTCAACAACTTCTGTAGCTATATATAAATTTTGATTATGATTTCGATATTAAATAAATTATTTGTTTTCTTTTTTGTTGTAGTATCATTTCAATGCCATAACCTTTTTTTACAATGAAACCAAATGAAACTGTCAAGCATCAAGTAATGTGTCATTATGTGGAAGTGGTTAAAGTACCAACCCAATTTCACAGTCTACTCCAATTATGAATTTTTTCGATGGCTCGTTATATTAAAGCAAAAGTTTCATAATGCACCATTTTGTCGCACGAATTCATGTTTAGAAAATGAACTCAGATAGTGGCGAGTTTTTTAAAGAACGAGGTCTTATGAAACAATTTTTATTCTATTTATTTTAGTCACAACTAAAGTGTATAGAAAGCCGACTCATACAGGACAATACCATTGCTATGAATTCAACCATCCCCACAATGCTAAAGCAGAAGTAGCCAGGTGCTTATACGACAGAACGAACATCTGCTCAAATGAAGGTGATAGAGAAGAGAAGCTGAAGAACTTAACAAATAAATTAAAACAAAATTTATATATAGAAAAAACATTGTCATAAGCCAGGGAGAATAAAGTAGCACAAGAACAACAGTAGCCCAGCGTATGCACCACGGTAATTCCGTATATCAAAAGCCTATCAAAAAAATTAAGAAGAATAGGCAACGACTATAGGATCAGAACAGTCACGTAGACAACATCCACCCTGAAAAAAAAAACAAAATCAGTCAATGAAAAATAGTGAACCAAGGACTGTAAGAAAATACATCGGAGAAATAGGCAGACATCTGTAATTCAGGATTAAAGAATATCAGAAACAAGAAAGAGAAACCGACACATCACACCTACCTCAACAATCCTGGAAAGAGGGACACAGGATTACATGGGACAATGCAATAATCCTGGGAAAGGAGAACCATCACACCAAAAGAAAGCTGAAAGAGACAATATATATGACCATACAACCAAACGCCTTAAGTACACCAAGTCTGGAGATAAGAAATGTATAGCTACCAATTCTTTGGAAAAATGTACAGAGAAGACTTACAACCATGGTACCAAAGACAGAATAGACAAGATTACCCAAGGCGAACACAACACGATGAACTAATGTAGAACACAAGAACTACAGCTTGTAGCTTAAATAGAGGTTTTAAGAAATAATATTCTATCCCCAAATAGCGTAGTGGTTAGTGTTAGCGTAGTGGTTAGATTTGGTTAAAACTTTATATTTTTCAGACCTTGCTCGAATCTCACACCAGTGCATTTCGTAATTAAAAACAAAAAAATCGAGAAGATATACCCGGTGATTCAGTTTGGTATTCGCCCACCTGTAACTTTTTTACCTTTAGAAAAAAGTATAATAAACCATATATATTCGTAAATCCGATGGTAAAACCTATCGGATAGGATGATCAATTTATCTTTACGATGACATCTGTCAAAAAAGTGACTGTCAACTTTTTTTTTTCAAATGACACTCTATATTTTTTTGCACCATTTAATAGGTATTTTATTTCTAATTCCAAATATGTATCACACTCTTTACTTTTGGATAGAGTAACATAAATAATCACTAAAATCGTGGAGATATAGTAAGTTCTAGGAAAAAAATAGATACCCATGAAAATAATTTCAATTCACTTTTAACTGTCAACAACAAATATCACGGCGCGTCTCTTAGTTGTAATTTCTTTAAAAAATGGCTGTGTATTCAAACAAAGAGAAGTTAGATACGATTTTAATCTATGGGGAATGCCAAAAAAATAGTAAGGTCGCTAGACGAATATACCAACAACGGTATCCAGAGAGATCATTGCCATCTGACAAATTATTTGCAAAACTAGCAAGAAATTTGGGTGCATTTGGGAGTTTCAAGAAGAAGAGAAGTGCTTTTAGACCAAGGACTACAAGAAATGAAGACAATGAAATTGCAGTTTTAGCTCGAGTAAGTGTTGATCCCCACATATCCATTCGGCAAAAAGCCGATGAAACTGATATTTCTTTTTCGTCAATTCAAAGGATTTTGAAAGATAATAAACTGCATCCATTTAAAATTCACGTACATCAAGCTTTGCTTCCTCGAGATTACGACGAACGGGTAAACTTTATAGCCTGGCTGAACTATGCCCACGAAGTTGGGATTTTACATCTTATCATGTGGTCAGACGAATCTCGATTTCATAACAATGGAAAAGTGAATCGCCACAATTGCCACTATTGGTCAGAACATAATCCTTACTGGCTTCGAGAAACCAATTTTCAAAATGTTTGGGGAATAAATGTGTGGTGTGGCATCCTTAATGGAAAAATTATTGGACTAAAATTTTATGAAGACACACTCACGGCGGAAAGGTATCTACAATTTTTAATGGAGGAATTATACGAATATATGGACGATGTTCCGTTACAAATACGGGAAAATCTGATATTACAACAAGACGGCGCATCAGCTCATGGCGGTAGAATTGTCACCAATTATTTAAATGATGTTTATACTGGGAGATGGATTGGAAATCGTAGTGTGGAAGTAAAGTGGCTCCCCAGATCTCCGGATCTCACGCCACTTGATTTCTTTCTGTGGCCATATCTTAAGGGGAGGGTTTATACAACACCTCTAGTTGATTTGGAAGATCTGCAGAATTGAATAAAACATGAATGTCGTCAATTGACTCAAGAAGTTCTTTTGCGTGTCTGTACTCAGGAGGTATTACATAGGGCTGAAATGTGTCTTGAGATGAACGGTGCACATTTCGAGCAATTGATGAACTAAGTTTTTTTGCTAAAATTATTAAATAAATTTTCCTAACAATTGTTTTCATCGTCATCTACTTGCTACGCATCTGACTTTTGTGATTGTTTTTTATTATTTTATCATAGTGATACATATTTGGAATTAGAAATAAAATACCTATTAAATGGTGCAAAATGGTCATTTGAAAAAAAAAAGTTGACAGTCACTTTTTTGACAGATGTCATTGCAAAGATAAATTGTTGATCCCATACAATAGGCTTTGCCATCGGATTTACGAATATATATGGTTTATTATACTTTTTTCTAAAGGTAAAAAAGCTACAGGTGGGCGAATACCAAACTGAATCACCTGGTATATATCAGGCATGAGTTTAGTAAAATAACGGTAGCCCCCGCAAAGACAGCAGCAGACTGACTGCCGTCGGATTATTCAAATTCATAGCCCAAACAACCAACCACTCAATCATTCATCGTCAACAACTTCTCGTCACGAAAAGCTCAGAGTTTTATATCGGGTGTCTCAGTTATGTTGTTCCAATGGCATACCTCCGTTATCTAATAAAATTAAAATTTAAAATTTGGAGCATCTGATATACACCTAATGTTCTTTAAATTGAGTCTAATTTTCAATTTTTTGTGACTGACTTAATATTATTTCTCTGTTATTTGACTTTCAATAAAATGTTTGTAAATCACTCCTCTTTAAATAAATATTCTTTCTAACAGAGATCTTAAAAATGCATTTTTGGGAAATGTATTTTTTCTACTTTAAATTCATGAATATGCTTTTCATAATTTTCTACAATACTATTTTTTTAATATTTAAAATGCAGTTTCACCTCTGTTGTGAAGTCTAATTTCGGGAAAAGTTATGAAGAAATTATTTGATACGCAAATAAACGGCATTATTATTTTTCGAAATATTCACTATTAAATTCTATGCACTTTCTCATTCGTTCAAACCAATGATTGAAACATTCACACCATGAAGTTGGTGTACTCAAAATGTGTGACTTGAATGCCGTGATGGCCTCATCTGGCCGAAAAAACGGTGGCCCTGCATTTTTTTTTGATTGTCGGAGCCAAGTCAGGTCTATTGGCTGGATGAGTCATTAATTCAACACCTTTACTTAGCAAATAATCGATTGCTTAGGAAGCAATATTGGGAGTAGCATTATTATGATGAAGGATGATTGCATGTCTAGGAATACTTTTTCGCCATTTATCAATAGCTTCGGGCAAGCGAATTGATGTATATCATTCCGCGTTTGCAGTTCGACGATTCTACAGAAGAATTGTAACAAATTGCTTCGCAAGCAACTTTTGTTGTCGGAAGTTCAGTTTGAAACACCAAAACTGTAGATTGTTGTTTTGCTTCTGGTTCATAATATATCCACGATCCGTCACCTGTAATGTCATAGACACGTTTAGAAGATCAATAATTGAACTTTTTCAGCATTACTTTTCACTATTTGACGCGACCGTCTTTTTGAGTCGTGGAAAGATTATGTGGCATCCAACGAGAACAAAATTTTCTTGCGGCTAAATGAGTATGCAAAATTGAATGTTTCGAGGTCCTAGAAATGCGCAAGCATGTTTGAATCTCATCATACGTTAGATGACGTTATTCTTCAATCATTCGACGTACAGCATCGCAATAACAGATGTTGCAGAACGCCCTTCCCTTGCTTGATTCTGAAGCTAAGTACGACCTTGAATTTTTGAAACCAGCGATATACAGTTGTCCTTGATGTCGCTTCATCACTAAATGCCGAAATTAAACGTTCTAATCGCTGGTATTGAGTTAAACTACACCAAAATCATAATAAATCATTGCGCGAACATTTTTACAAGGTAACTCCCTTTTCAACATGATTAGCAAAATTGGTCTCTACACAAACTGACTGAAATTTTGACAATCTGGCAAAAACGTAAAATTTTTGACAAATTGCAGTATACCAGTACACATGCATCATTTATCAAACTAAACAGCGTTGTCGGATTCCCGAAATTTCTTGACTGTCCCTCGTATACCGTCTGTTCGTTCCCAAAGTCGAACATAGGAATTTTTATCATGTGCTCACGTTACCTAGTACCACCAGCAAAATAGCTGATCTATACGCCGTTCACGATTCGAAGGCGTGCACTTCAAACCAATGTTGCGAAATCATTTGCAAAATCGATTTGTATACAATTTAGGTTACGGTAGTAAACGCTTAGGTCAAACTTGCGGTATTTAGGTTATAAGTGCAATATGTAATATGAAATTATAACAAAATACAAATAAGATTTTACTTCTCTCACAGCTGATAAAGGCACCTACGGTCCATTATCGCGTTCTGTTTCACAGTTTGCAATCGCGAATGCAACAAGTCGCTTACATTGGCTGCAAAACTCTTTCGGCATTTCAAGAGAGTAAGAGTTTTGTTGCTGTCGAAATCAAGTACAGTAGTGTTAACGTAACCAAAATTTGACACAAACTGTCAGCTTCGGTATTAAACGGACACCTGTTATGTGTCAATTAAATAATTTGAATTTCAAAGCAGTACGTCAAGTTTGACATTTCATTCATTCAAATTTGTGTTTTACTGTTTGCTTATTTGTAAAAGTACCAATTTGTACTTTATTCACGGAACAACAGGTAATTATACAAACGAAGAAAGAGTTTTTATGGTGAAAACATATTATAGTGGTTGTAGTTTGCGACGAGTTCGTTATCTATTTGCAGTTAATTTTGATAATAGATCTATACCATCTGTAAGCACTATTAAAAAATAGTTGTAAAATTTCAAAACACATGCAAACATTTCACTAGCATTGGAAAGTAGGGGTGGTGAGTAGTCATTATCTGTACTGAAAGAATAAAAGGTTCTAAATAACAATCATATCACAGGAAATAGACAAATAGTTGACGTTACAGAAGAATGTGTAATCCAACGTTTAGTTTGAGGCAAATTGCTTTTAAAGGTGGTTTATCTAAGTCACGGGTATGGATGCTATTAACAAAATACAAATATCACCCCTATAAACCAGTATGCCATTAAGAAATTTTTGGAATTGATGAAGATTGGAGGAGTGCGTTTTGTTATCAAATGCAAGAGCATGCAAATAATAATCCTCACTTTCTGTCATCGATATGCTTCACTGATGAGTGTACTTTTTCCCTAAATAATGAACCCAATGTTCAGAATACAAGATATTGGGCTAAAGAAAACACCAGAATTAATATATCGACCAGAATTCAGTCCTCAAAAAATTAATATCTTGGACCGGAATTTTCAATAATAACATTATTGGACCATTTGAAATTGTAGGAAATTTAAATACAGGGACATATTTAGAACTTTTAATAACGAAAGTAGCACCTGCATTGGAAGAAGTTGCAAGAGAAAATCAGGAGATCTGGTTTCAACAGGATGGCTCTCCCGCACATTTTAGTTTAGATGTTAGAAATTTCTTAAATAATTCATTTCCAAATCACTGGATTGGTAGAGGTGGTGCTATAAATTGGCCAGCAAGATCATCTGATTTGGCGCCTTGCAATTTTTTCTTGTGAGAACATCTTATGATCAAAATCTACAAACAACGTCACCCAGATTATTCTTTGAATGAAGCAATAGTTGCTGAATACGTATTAATTACTGACAGACAATTGGCAAACGTAATATGTAGTTTTTATAACACACTAGGGTATTGCTTAGCACAAATCGGGGGATTATTTGAGTATTTACTATAATTTATTTTTAGTTTTCAGTTTTATTAAATATTGCTTCATTAGTTAGTACTTATTTATTGTTTTAGTATAGAAAAAATGGCGAAAGTAATAATAATTGAATATACTGTTAACTGCCTGTGTTCGACTTTGAGAGTGGACACCCGGTATATGTATGTTCAATAAAAGAACAATATATTTACTGAATAATAATTGTTTAACTCTTATATAAACAGTGACGCCTGAGACGCGTTAAAGCATTTCTCTTCTTTCGCGCAAAAAAATATTTAACTTACATTTGTGATTGAGAGAAAGTTCTTGACCTTTCTGGGTTACTACTGGTCAACATTGACATAACTTTCTGATTCGGTTTGAAGAATAAATGTTCTGTCGATTCCGACTTATAATAGCTGTCCGTCTTCTGCAATTTAATATCTTTGGCCATTTGATGCGTTCTCTCGTAAATGTTTCGTTGCTTCTTACGGATAGGCGGCGGAGGTGGGTGGGCCTTCAAGTACTCTCTTGTCAAGTGACCTCTAAAAGCGGCCTGGATAATCGTGGCCGCCCGATGTTTGTTCATGTGCCTCCTCAATGGGGACGTTCGAGTTAGTGTCAATCTTGGCGGATAAAGGAAAGGATCGTGCATCTGAAAGAGAAATTCAACGTTGCTGAGTGTTAAAACAAAAAATCATATCGATAATGACGCAGCGATAAGGTAGGAGTTTTGCATTGTAAGTGCTTCTCTCAAAACAATTAAAACTAGGACAAGTCACCACAATGCCTCCACTTTTACCTTATCGTAACGAGTAAAATGCACTTACATTGCAAAGCTTACCTTGAAATGGTTCGAAATGGTTTGCCAATTTTTTGACCTAAGACAGTTAATGTCATTAAAATTTGTAATATACTCCGCTTTACTTGACTTACCCGAAAATGCGTTCATCCAACTACGAAGCCATCTCCTTTATGTAATTATCAATATATGTATTTGTTAGGCTTTTGTAATTAAAAAGGAAATTATGTTAGAGGTAAGCGATAGATTACTAAATGTTATTGTTCGTAATAATATATATAATTATTTAAAATTTAATTTAACTGTAAAATTTCAAGAAATAATCTTATCACAAAAAAATGGGATTAATGAGACGAATATATAAGCCACTTAAAAATGTGTATATCATTTCAATTCCACAGGTATCGTTTTTCGATGACGAAAATTTCTGGAATCTAGTACTGTAGGGGTGCGCACGTTTTTCAATATAATAAATTTTCGCATTTCTAACAAATAATTCAAGAGGCAGTTCGTATTTAAGAACTAGTTTTGTCTATGTACAGTATTTAAAAAAGTAGTTTAGTGTAAAAATGATACTTTTACGTTAAAATATTCGAGCAATGATTTTTTATGATTATTATTATTTAGCGTGTAGCTTACAAGGTTTGAAAATATACCTCTACATTGAACAGAGTTAAATTTTAAAATCAAGGTCATTGATCTAGACCAACACGGAGTCAGTGGCAGTCACTCATCTCACCTCCATACGCTGTAAGGGGACACTCAACTTAATATGGTGAATAGTCTGCGAGGTTCTCCACATTCGCAAATCTCAGTCAGTCCTAATTTATATAATGAATCACGAGAGATGCCATGGAATGTTCTTATTCTATTGAGTGTCTTCCATTTGTGGCGAGGCAGCTCCATTCCTGGTAAGGGTACGGTAGGATCGGTTATATGGGCCGCTTGAGCGGGTTTCAAGGCTTTCCAAAACTCTCTCCATCTATCATTTGGTTTGAAATTTTCTGCTATAAGTTGTTCTGCTAGCAGTAATGAAGGCGATCTAGACTTCTGTCTCGGCAGGCCGGCATTAGACAGGTCATTGTGTACTGAGAGGTGGGAATTCGATATTATTTCATTGTATTCTCTAACCAGGCTTTCCTGTCTTTGGATGATGGGAGGTGCAATATGGCTGAGAACGGGGAGCCACTGTGGAGATGTTCTTTTTAAACAACCGCTAATTATTCCCATGGTCTCTTTGAATTTGATGTCGATTATTTTTGTGTGGTTGCCCTTTAGCTAAACTGGGGCGCAATATTCAGCTACCGAGTAAGCAAGGCTAAGAACTAACGTTTTAAAAGTGGATCCTTTCGCTACCCAAGCAGTACCGCAGAGTTTGTGGATTGTGTTATTTATAGTGTTTATTTTAGCTGCAGTGTTCTCTAGATGTTTTATTATTTATAATGTGGTTTAACGCCGAAACAATTCATCGATCAACTTTATTTGGATTTTTGGAATAAAAAGCTACCAAGTGTTTATATTGGTATTCCAGATTTCAGCATGGACGCATCACTTTCAGGGACGAGTTTAATGGAGGTCGCCCATCGATATCTGTTGTTGCCACTAATGTTAGTGCTGTGCATGAAATGATTGAACGAGACTAAAGCATCCTTGGGTATTGGTATGCAGGTAATACACATGATTTTGCTTGAACGTACTGAAGCATTGCAATCGTTGGATCACATTTAATTTGACAGATGTTCAAAAACAAGGTTGTTTTAAATGTTGCGAAAATATACCGGAAAAAGTCAACCCAGGTCATTCAAATTTAGTCTACAATATCCACATTCTACAACCTGAAACTGGGATTTATTCGTACGATCTAGAAAGTAAACACCAATCCACCATTTGTATCTTAAGCAAGTCTAAACTTTGTTGGTTTATGCAGTGCTGCCGAATAAATAAATAAATGCCTGCTTGTTTATTCGGTTTTACTGAACTTGTGGCAACCCTTATTTTTTGAGAATCGTAGAATCGTGAACGTTGCGCAGTATCACAATTTGTTTACCAAAATGGGCGAATTAGTCTTCATCATAATAACACCAGCTCGGTCTAACCGTTGATTTTCTATATTATATAGAAAGCGCTTAGAGGCATTTTTACGCAAACTATTTAGTAAAGTTGTTTCTTCCTGTTCGTCGTCAACACCCTCCAGTTCCTGAGCTTCTCCCCTTCTACATCCTCTCTAACAGCATCTCCTCTCCATTTTCTCCTTGGTCCTACCCCTTCCCCTCTTTCCTTTTGGGTCTTTCCATCCTATATTCTTAAGCAGTCTGTCGTCTTCTAATCTCTGAAGATGACTGCAGTTGCCGCATTTTAAAAAATTATAACCGAGACTGTAGGTTATATTTTTTTACCAGAATCTAGGTTAATATCAAGATAGTTTGATTTCGGTTATTTTAAATTATCGCCTTATGTATTTGGTTCTCTATTTTCTCTTATAATTAGTAATACGTTCTTCAAAAACTGTTGAATCCATAAAATAAGTTTTAAAAAATTGGAAAAGTCAGTTTAAGGCAATTCTTAGATCTTATATTAGGTATTATGTCTTTAGTATACGCGTTGTAAAATAGCAAACTACTTATATATTTCCGCCGCTTCTCAGAACTATTTTCCTTTTCATGTTTCTTCCTCATGATTTATCTTTCTTTTTAGATTTATCTTTTATTGTTACCATAAGTTACTTATATTTAGCTTCCCATTCATATTTATTTTTGTTCGTTTTCTGAATGTTGTATCATTTATTTAAACTTTATAATCTAGCTTCAATGTCAGTGCGATAATTTTTAAAATTTCAGTTTTTTACTATTTTCTAATATTGTATATATTTTGTTATATTTATTTATTTTCATCTTAGTGTCAATTGTGTCAATTATAAGAAACATCGAATCCTAAATTATTCAAATTTGATGTTGGTTCCATTAAAAGCCTTTCATTGGAGGTTATGGCTCAGTATAAAAGGGTATAAAACCCTTATCACATCAACATATTTGGACACATATTTCGACAAGTAAGTTGTCATTTTCAGTAGCTAGTAATCGTAGTGTTACACGTGAGCTCACAGGAAAACTAATAAAGATCGCGATTTACTTTACTATGCTTCATGTATATTTATGCGTTAGCTTTACTGTGAGACCATGTTTAACATTACTCTCTACTAAAGATGATAACTTAATTGTCGAAATACTCTATAGGATACGAATATGAGATTGATAAGGGTTTCTTACCTTTTTTAATTGGTCCATTGTTTTATTGTCAACTAATACATCAAGAGCAATATTTGAAGAGACTGCGTTGTGCTTGAGGAGCACAATCACACCAAACATTTGAAAATTTGTCGGTGTGACATTTTTTGGTTGTACTAGACTTTTGTGAGCACATAACTGTGCTACTAACTTTCCAAATAACGTTATATGTACAAGAAGAGGGCGTATCGATTAAATACGTTTAATATATCTGGAGATTGTTTTAAGTTCAATGCTGTGGACAATTCCAACGATTCAAGATTTAGAGTACTACAAAACTTTATGGATACATTCAAATTGTTCGATAGTGAATACGATAGTGAATAGAGATAATAGATTGTTGGTTTGATCTTTTCCAATATCGGTTCCCAAGTAACAGTGGAACGTGAGTTCATTTCACCAGTTTCTGAAGATCGCTATTATCCGGCATTAAGTTGCTGCATAAACTTGCATGTCGAACCCATAAAAGCCTTTCCATTTAATCCTACTCCTCGATACAATTTCCGAAGGGCAGATCTCATGGATTTGTATGGTGATCTTGGTCGGGCTGATTGGTCTCATTTGGGACGGATATTCGGATGTTAACAGTACTGTTTCTGAATTTTACACCACAATAAACTCTTTTACTAACAGGCATGTTCCGAAATACTCGATATCGTCTCGCTGCTTTCCCATATGGTACAGCTCAACTTTAATAAGTCTGACTAAGCTAAAACAGTATTACCATAGAAAGTGTAAATGTCCAGGCTCTTGCACATACGGCAGAGAATTTTTTAGATTGCGACGTCTAGTGTGCCAGGTTTATAACAATTATTTATCTAAAATGTAAACAGAGATCTCTGCAGACCCTACGGCATTTTGGCTGTTTATTAATCAGCATTCGAGTAATTCAAGAATCCTGACACCATGAAACTAGGCAATGAGGAGATAGTAAACCCATGTGGGATTATTGAAGTTTTTGCCGATACATTTTCAGGAGTCTACTATCCTCGCTCTCTTTCTCTTTCATATGACAATATAGAGAGCTCCAATAATGTCTTTATTGAGCCTTTTACGGCGAACGAAGTTCTTGCAGCTATGAAGCGTCTCAAAGCAGAGTTTACATCAGGTCACGTTGAACTTCTTAATTTTTTTATCAAAAACAGCATACCTACCTATTCTATGCCGTCCACTCCATATAATATTTAGCCGTATCCTGCAAACATCGATCTTTTCGGAAGTACGGAAAATAGCAAGGTCAACCCGATTTTTGAGAAGCGAAACAAGCATGAAAACTCAAACTATAGACCAATATCCATTTTATCAAGCTGCTCGAAGATCTTTGAACATTTGCTATACAATCGACTGTATAATTGTGTGCAGCGCTACATCTCAAGGCAACAACACGGATTTATGGCGGGGAGATCGACTGTTACGAATCTGGCAGAGATAATTTATTAATGCCTGATTTTACGAAAGATTTTGACACTATAGATCATTGTTTACTACTTTCTAAGTTGAGTTTGTTTGGTTTTAATTCATCTACCGTTAACTTAATTGCATCTTGTCTAGATAATCGTTCCAGCTATGTTTGTTACAACGCGTTTTACTCCAATACATTCACCGTATCCTCAGGTGTTCCACAGGGTTTGAACCTAGGTCCACTACTGTTAAATATTTACGTTAATTATCTCTTCTATCTTCTCCGTTGCCGCGTACTTGTCTATGCCGACTATCTAAAGATATTTGTGAAAATTTCTTTATCGGACTGTGAAGAACTTCAGAGTGATTTAAGTTCGGTCGATGTCTGGTGTAATAAATGTGCCATTGTCATATATATTACTTGCAACAATCTGTTAATATTTTCATACATTCTGGATCATACCCATATTCCCAGGTAAGCACAGATAAAAGACCTTGGTATTTTGTTTGATCAACGTTTGCAGTTTTTTGGACATATCCATCTGCAGTTCCATCTCACATGCAATTAGCTATCTTAAAAGATCATGTCGCAAATTTTCGAATATGGAGTCGCTGAAGACACTCTTTCGCACATTGGTATGTCCCAAACTTGAATATGCGTCGGTAATTTAGTACCCCTGCTATGTCTATCAGACATTGTTAATAGAGAAAGTTCAGAAGATAATCTTAAAATACCTGCCATATAGAAAGTCTGGAATTTGCCCTCCAAAAGGGGCGACACCTACAGGGATTTGCTGTCAGATTTCGGGTTTCTCTCTCCGTCTGCACGCAGAGAGATTGCCAGTGCAAATTTTATGGTGAAATTAATGAATAATAAAATTGACGGGCCGAATCTACTCTCATGTGTAAGTATCGTAGTCCGTAAATATGGTACTCAATCGGATGATGTTTTTTTCATTACCAGAGCCAGAACAAACGTCTTCACCAGGGCACCCCTCAATCATTTTTCCGCTGATAATTTACCCTCCTCTCCTTCAACTATATTACTTATTCATTACTTATTTCATTTGTTTTTATTTTGTTATTTTTTTTATTGTACATTATCTACGCTCAATTATATCTGCACGCACTGTAGAAGTATATTATTGTATTGTCCTGCTATTGGAGAAATTTGTTTGGTAATAAAGATTACTATTATTAATAATATACCGTGAGTTTTTTATATAACTGAATATAACACATAAATACACCTACGTTCAGTTTTAAAATAAATGCTTCAATGCATGGGAATGTTATGCAACCAACAATGCGCGTGTCATCACTTGTCGTAATAAGGCATTTCATTGTCAGTGTCAACAAAGTGTAAGAATAATTTATTTAACATCAAACAATATCAAAATGAATTTTATGGTAAATTGAAAAAAAGTTTGTCTTTATTTATAATTCTTTAACTTTTTCATAATTATTCGAAATATCCACCTTCACATTCCATACAATATGCTAGTCGATTATGAAATTCTTGCAAAGAATGTGTTTAAAAAATCCGGTTTGGTTTGTAATTCGTCGCAGGCTGTACTTACGCGTGCTTTTAAACCATCAATGTTAGTAAAAATTTCATTATCATAAATTTTCGATTTAAGGTATTCCCAAAGAAAAGTCAATCTGGTGAACGGGCCGGCCAAACTATCGTACCAAACCTCGCTATCCATCGATCAGGAAGACTTGAATTTAAAAAAATTGTAATTGCTGCAGTTGAATGAATTGGGGCTCAATCCATTTGAAACCAGGAACCTTCAATGGCTAAGTTTTCAAATAGAGGAACAATACGTGTTCGAAGAAAAAGACGCTTCATCAGTGAAAAGTATTTTCTTCAACATATTATGATTTTCATTTAATAAATTAAATAGTGTTTCGCAAAAATCAACGCGTCTTATTCTATCTTCATGAAATAATTGTTGGTAATTAGAAAACTTGTAAGATTTGTATTTGTGCTGTTTGAGGATTTTAAATACAGACGTCTTCGAAATATTAAATTGTTGTGGTATTGTACTTAATGGTGTTATGGGGCATTCTTCAATGTAACACATTTAATTTTAGGCCTTCTGAAAGAATGTGGGGGGTTTTAATTTTCTTTCTGTGTGTAATTATTATGCAGCTATCAGATTCAAATTTCCTAGTAACCGCCTGAATTTTGCCGATAGATGGTATGGGCCTGTCAAAATATTTTATAGAAAACAGATCCCGCACTTTTCTTAAACTGTTTTCAATTTTATACCAGTTCCAAATTTCTATTTTTTCATCATTTATAAATTTTTTTTTTTTAAATTAGGTGAACACAAATGTTAAATGTTAAAATATTTTAAATGTTATTTCGTTTATGCACATTACTGACATTGAGTTTGACATTTGTTGAAACACAATTGAGCGATGTTGGTTCCATAACATTTCCATGCATTTTGGCGTTTTTTTAAAACTGAACATAGGCTATGTATAGAGATAAGAAAAACTCACGGTATATAATAGGTATAGGAAAAAGGAAAAAAATTAATGGAATAAATAGAACTTAAAAATAAATTTAATAAAACGAGTAATATGGATAAATAGATGAGAAAATTGAGAAGAGTTAACATAAATAACATAGAAAACTATATTGTAACCTGTTTTTTTCTGAATTATGAAAACGAAAATGAAATTTAGAATATAAGTAGTTAGTACAAATTTAAAAACCACTTAATTATCCAGTTAAAATATATTTATTAAGAAGACAAAAAAAACTATGACAATAAAATTACAACGGTAGAAATTTTTGACCCTAAACGGGTGGTGCATGGAAATATTTCCAAATAAAATTTTACGATATGACGTGATTAATTTTCTTCTGTTGATTGGCAGTACCTACCGGGGACTTTCTAGCTGATAAAAATTCATCCATGGTGGGCATTTTGGGAGTGGTAATTTTTTCTATAGATTGCTTGGAGCTAGTAATCATCTCGTGGGTATGTCTTGCTTTGCGTTCTTTCGGCTTCGACTTCTCAATCATCTGATTTCGTCGGTATTGATCCAGATAGATAAGAAATTCACGGTACGTGAAGTAAGTTTTGTCCATTCCACTCCAATTCCTTGGTGGGGGTTCTTTCAAAGCTAGTATGGAATTCCAGTGTTGATAGTCATCATTTTCTTGGCCGTACCAATACTTAATGATGACGAATCTATAAAAATATATTCATTTAAATTAGTTTTTGGACGGAATAAAAGTATAGTATAATACAATTTCCTTTTTTTATTTTGGTGAAATTTGATATTGCATAGTTGTATTTCTAATATAAGTCACACACAAATAAGAATGTATTATTACATATTTATTACTTCTGTTATGAATAAAGAAATAAATCTATTTTTCTCCCGACCGAGAATAAAGTGTCATCTTATACATCTGACAATTGACATATTATTAGACTACTTTATTCTCTAGGGAATAAAATATTCGATTTTCCCTAGGGAATAAAGTGAATACTGTAGTGAATGACTTTTGGTTCATTTATTTAAGTCAAAATTAATTTAACTGTCAGATTGACGAACTGACGAAGCATTTAAACATATCAATCAATTTTATTTTGTAATCGTAATAGTAACATTAGATGAGTTTACAATATTTATATATGGACAATCATCTGATATCTTAACTTGGCGGTTGCTTACAGTAGTACTTGTGCAAAAATTATCTTCTTCACTGCCATTAATATTCATTTTTGCACAATAACTTAAACGGACTGCGTTTTTTTGGAAAAAAATAAGACACAAACAAACTCGTTTTACCTTAGTAACCAGAAACTATGCACATTTTCATGACAAACCAACTTAATTGAATGACATCAGATCAATCTATCAATCAACTGTCAAACTAATAATTAAATAAATTATTACATTTAAGGTCGGGAGAAAAGTTTTGTATTTAATTCGGGAATAAATATCTATAATCCCTCAACAGAAAATGCCCTCGCTCCCTTCGGTCGCTCAGGCATTACTTACTGTCTCGGGATTAAAACTGTCGTTTATTCCCTTAATACATAAATATCTATTTCTCCCGACCGAGAATAAAGTGTCATCTTATACATCTGACAATTGACATATATTAGACTACTTTATTCTCTAGGGAATAAAATATTCGATTTTCCCTAGGGAATAAAGTCCGTCAGGCCTATAAATTTCAAATTACAATCATCGCAATTATTTCGTGTGTACCTAATTTCAAATTCAAATTAACTTTATCTTTGAATAGTGGATTTACCTACTGATGATGACAACTTAGTTGTCGAACTACGTATTTAGGATACGATTATAAATTGTGGTAAGAGGTTTTATATCTTTTTTGAGTTTTTACTTAACCACAGTCTCCTAACGAACACTTTTCATTATGTTTAATAAATCCTTTATTTGCATATTGTTAAGCAAGTAAAGTACACTTTCTAATATGGAAATTATTTAAATTATGAACTTTTATTCAAATTTTGAGACCACGTATCAATATAAATTTAAAAAAAAAAAGTAATAGTGGAAACTAAAAAAAATATTAGAAAACAAAATAAATTCAATTTCCATCTCGAATTTCAGCACATATTCGTTAAATACGAGTATATAATGTCCACTTCTATTTATTTTCGAATGGTTACTAACCAAAAGTTTTCCTACTGATCTGTAACGAATTACGTCATGTTCACGTCAGACCTTCTGCGCACGGTGGTCTCATGAGGTTTTGCCCGCACTCTAGTTTTATTTAGTCCCAGTAGAGTTTAGAACAATGTATAGTATTCGACAACGTGCGAATTTTCATGAATTAACTGAGTTCGAGTTGTCGTTTGACTTTCACAGTGTAAAGACGTGTTTCTTCAAACCTCGGGCAGTCAAGAAATATAAAACAATAATAAATCATCTTGTATCTTTACAAGGGACAAAAAGTGTGATGTAAAATCACATCTTCGGCTCGAGGGTCGCCCGATTACGGTAAGCGTAATTGAAAATCGAATATAGTTAGGAAGTGTTGACATGGATAACTACTAGCCTCAAACCTTGAATGAAGCTGGGGTTAATGCAAAGGAATAATGAATTATTCCAAGAAAATTTCACCTGCTCTCAAAATGAACAAACACTGTACAATTCATGACAGAAAGCTGAGCTCGACTGAAATAAATTGGGCGCGAATGTCCAGGACCTTCAAAAACAAATGCAAATATAACAACGGCAGAAATATTGCGAAAACAAAATCTAAAATTAAATAATAAATTATTTTCTGCAGTTAGTATTGAAAAGAAATATGTAGCTAATATAGCTGCTAAAATAGAAAAAGAAAAGACAGAATCTTAGAATACAGATGAAGATGAACTCTTAACGGAAAAAACATTGATAAGAAACCTAAATGAATAGAATCAAAAAAGAAAAATGGATGTGTCCATTATACCACCCAAACATAAAAAATGTTACTGAAGCGAATGAACAAAAAATCAGAAAAATTTTGCCAATAATAGTTGGATAGCATTAAAGATTACAACGAACATCATTGGACCCTAAATTTGAAGGACTATATTTAGTTTCGTTAATGAGCAGAAATAAATATAAAATTAACGCAGACAACGGAGAAGAATACAGAGGACTGTTGGATTTGTTAGATAAATAGATAATATATGAATACGCTTACGAGAAGAAGCAAAGTTGTCCAATAAAAGTGATGGTAGACAGGTTACATAGTACTTGTAAATCTTGAGAAATAGTTGCAGAATTTAACGCACAGGACGGAGATGAATACAGAGGACTGTTGGATTTGTTAGATAAAAAGATGGATACGCTTATGAAGGACATGTTTGCAATATCTTACCAGTTTAGACCTGGTAGATGGATTCATAAAGCCATTATGAATCCATCTAGCAGGTCTAAACTAGTGAAATATTGCAAACAGGTCCTCAATAAACTGGCATAGGACAATACTGTATCGCTGGATCCCAGGACGTGAGGGATTTAAGGCATTGAGATAGCCAACGAACTGGCCAAAGAAGGTATTAATAGGAACTTCATAGGACCAGAACCTGTATGTGGAATCGCTAAGGTTTCCGCTAAGAGGGAGACCTACTTATGGCTAGAAAGAGAACATAAAAAAATGGAGGTTAACGGAAGGCCAACTCCATACCAAAACACTAATAAAGGAGATTAAAGAAAATTAAAATAATTACCCGTTTAATAACTGGACATTGTCCTTGATGGAAGCCTCTGTACAGCATGGGCTCATGTAATATGCACGTGAGGAACTAAAGGGACACATTTCGGAAGAGATCTATTGGATCCTACGAGTGTACTCAAACTTCTCCTGAAGAGGATTGTGGATTTTGTCGAGGACACAAGACTAACAGAGTGGAAATGAGAGATGTATTGAGAATACTACAAAGAGCAGTGTGCTCAAGTGCCAGGACGTGCTGGTGTCCAACCCAAAACAGAAAAGGAAAGAAGAAGAAGATGCTTATGAAAACAAGCAAAATTGCCCAAAAACGTGATGGCAGACGGGTTACATAGTACCTGTAAATCTTGAGAAATAGTTGCAGAACTTAAAGAAACAAGATACAAAATCTTAGCGGTAAACTAAAGTTCCTCTAATTATGTCCATGTTGGTGTTTAGCCATGATGGAAACATTACACTGCACAACAAAATGACAACTTTTTTCTGATGATTGACTTTTATCACGTGATGTTTACTAATTTGACGCCGCTGATTTCAAATATACCCTCAGTTTTTTTGTAAGAGCACTTGTTTACGAGATATAGCTTTCACGAAAAAATCGCTGTGTTAGTGTGTTAATTTGCTTGTAATTAAGAAAATATTAAGTTTTCTGAATATAATTTGATATGGCATTGTCAAGAAGAGTTTGTGTCAATGATCCAAATCATTTTTGTTTCATTTGCGGAGAGTATATATTTAAAGAATAGCGTTTGAATGTGACAGCGTTCGTGATTGAGGCTTACAAAAATTACTTTGGTCACACACTGGAAATGAAAGACAAGCCTTGGATTCCGCAAAAGTTATGAAAAACGTGCGTTGAGTTTCTACGTTTGTGGATAAATAAGAAAAGGAATAGCTTTAGGTACGAAACCGTTATGATCTGGACTGAACCCTTGAACCACCACGACGACTGTTACTTTTGTTTGGTGAACATAACTGGCATTAACCGAAGAAATCGAGCCAAATGGGAATATCCTTCCATACGGTCGGCACATAGACGTGTTTTGAGTCCTAAAATATCACTTGAACCTCAAGCTGATGCTTCACAGGAGGAGCCTATGCATTTTGAGACGAAAACTGACAGTAGTGATAGTGACTTTGAATGTGACCTGAAAACGCCAAAACTATTCAATCAAGATGATTTAAACCACCTTGTCAGAGATCTTGGACTGTCAAAGGCTGCTTCAGAAATTTTGGCTTCTAGGCTAAAAGAAAGAAACTTAGTAACAAAAGAAACGAAAATATCTTATTGCAGCACACGAGAACAAAATCTCAAATATTTTGCTGAAGAAAATGATTTCGTATTTTGTAAAGATGTATCTGGTTTAATGGCTGCAATGGGACTTCGAAATTACGTTTCTAGTGAGTGGCGTCTATTTATAGACTCATCAAAACGTAGTCTAAAATGTGTTCTCTTACACAATGGAAATAAATTAGGGTCGTTGCCTATTGCACATTCCACAAAAGTAAAAGAAGAATATACAACTATTGCTCTGGTTTTAGACAAAATTAAATATGTGGAATTGGCACAATTGGCTCATATGTGTTGATTTAAAAATGGTCAACTTCTTTTAGGCCAACAAGGTGGTTATACAAAATATCCCTGTTTTCTTTGCTTGTGGGATAGTAGAGCTAAATATCAACATTGGATTAAAAAAGATGGGCCTCCTCGGGAAGCGCTAGTTGCAGGACAACAGAACCCACCTTTAGTATCAAGGGATCGTATAATTTTGCCACCGTTACATATAAAACTAGGACTTATAAAACAATTTGTAAAAGGTCTTGACAAAAATGGAAATTGTTTCCTTTTCCTATCAAAAAAGTTTCCAAAACTGAGTGCAGAAAAGATAAAAGCAGGAATAAAAGACTCAAACTTTACGGACACTATGACAGAGATTGAGAAAACGGCATGGAATGAGTTTGTTCGGCTTGTTAAAAATTTTTTGGGAAATAAGAAAAGTTCTGAATTTTCTCAACACGTCGAACAACTAATGAGTCACTTTCAAAGGCTTGGATGTAACATGAGCATCAACTTACACTCTCTTCACAACCACTTGGACTATTTTCCCGCCAATCTTGGGGACCTAAGTGAAGAACAGGGCGAGCGATTCCACCAGACCTCCGTACCATGGAGGAACGCTATCAGGGCTACTGGAACGCACACATGATGGCTAACTATTGTTGGAGCATTCAGAATAGCTCTCTGCCTTCAGCTCTAGCAAGAAAATCAGATAAGAGAAAGTTTTTTTCAGTATAAGAATTAAATAAATTACAATTATCTCTAAATTTAAAGTGTTTAATTATAAAAAAACACCCGTGTCATATTTTTTTAACTAGAGCTGATACAGAAATTTTAATCACGGAATTGAAATCGTCATCAAAAATTGGACTAATATCATGTAACATAACCCAATCATCAGAAATGCTGTTGTGCAGTGTTATTAATAAAATTTACGTGATAAAAATATCTTAGGAATAAGAGTGGAAATACAACCACTTAAAAAAACAAACTTAATACCACAATTTAAAAGATGCCAAGCGTATGTATAAATGCAACATTTTTGCTTTAGGGAGCCAAAATGTGTAAAACATGCTGGTAAACACCTTGCAGCTAAATGCACGCAACCAAAGATTGCCAACACTCGCGAAACGTTCTGCGAATTACTGTGGGTGTATTGTAGCCAAAGAAATACAGAAAATTAAAAATAAATAAAAGCAAACATTCTATGAAATAGAACATGAACAAGGAGAGATTCAAAAGCCAACTCAACAAAAAAATAAGTATGTAAACAACAACAAACTAAAAGCTACTCCCAAGCAGTCGCTAATAAAGTAGACATTGAACAAAATAACTCACTTGATCAAGAGCTTCCAATTATAATAGAAAAAACAATACTACGATAACAGCTTATTACAAATCTTGAAAAAAGAATAACCAGAGTTGAAAACAACGCCAAAGAAGAAATCTCAAAACATAAACATGCCAAACAATTTAAGGATAATGGAATGGAATGCCAATAAACTATTGCGGTACTAGCAAGAACTGCAATGACGCGAAAGGCTTTTTATTATTATACTGTGTGTTATTGAACTTAAGTAGTTTACTGTTTGATAAGTTTCACATTTTTTATTGCATAAGTGTGTATCTTCAAACAAGATTGAGAAAATAATAAAGAAAAAGAGAAATTATGCAATTTTTCAAAAAGTAAACTTACGCCAGGCCGTCATCTATCATTTTACATATATCTGGATCTTTAGCCAATTCCTTGAAGTCAGGATTATCTGGATTTCTTTTAATATCTACCAATTGCCAAGGAGCGATGTTACCAAATCTGATGCAACTCAACAATTGAACTTTATATTGATCTCTGTTTTCCCAATCGTGTTTCAGCCATCTCACCGCGGACATGAAGACTTCCATTTCACTAAATTAAAAATTATAACCTTACAAACAAAATTATCTACGTTTATTAATCGTAGTTACCAATTTACACATATATAATTTGATTGCAAAAAGTTCTGTACGTCTTCCAGATCCAATTCTAACCAGTCTTGTGAACTTACCAGCATCAAGAAGAATTTTTGGATTCTTGGGAGCATTAATTCCCTCACTTCTGGCAAGTTCTTTTCTTTCGCGTCCACGTATAGAAGAAAGGCTGTATCTTCGGAAAAGACGTCTTGATTGTCGATGAAAGCCCAACATTGTTCAATTAAATCTAATACACAAATTAGGTTATGCATGCTCGCATTCTTTAAATGCCACAAGTACCTCTTATTTTTAGATATTTGGCAGCATTGAAGATATCCAAAACGTTTTCTCTGTTCAGTTCCCGGTACGATGGATCACCAGTTATCATCCATTCGTAGATGAATGCGAAAGATGCAGCACTGCACTTATCCTTACATAAAAATGGCAGAATATATATTCAATTTTATGTATAAACAGCATACTATGTATATTTGAAAAATATATTCTACATCAAAATTCAACATATTATTGAATATAAAGTAAACACTTGTGAAACATATTCTAGTATGCAATAATAAATTAAAGAAATAAGTTTATACATGAAGGAAAGTAATGAAAAACATAAAATTATAAAACTCAATAAAGATCATCTTTAATATAAAAAATCTTCATTCATATTTTTACTTTTTATCAGCATGTGACAGCTGTCAAAAAGAAATAAAATCAATAAATTAGGTGATAGCCAAAGGTGCCGAAATTTGAATTAAGAACGTAGATGCGCAGTTACAGTACAACGAGGCTAGATGGAGTTATCTACAACTTTTGCGAGTTAGAATGAGAAGCGGTGTTATTGCAAGTGAAAACGTTCATTGTTGGTGAACAATCTTTCATTATTGTGTTTACGATATTTTAATAGCCGATTTGAGGCAACCGCGTATCTGTATCAAGCTATGTTTTAAACATAAAATGTTGAAGGAGTCATTTAGAGATGACACTTTGTGTTAAATACAAACTAGCAAATTTAATTCAGTTGAAATGTCACGGAGATTGGAAAAGCTGGATTGTCGCAGAAGGATATTTTGAAGAAACTTTCAGAAGGGATAAACTGCTAAATATGAAAATAAACGAAATCGAAGATAAATTCAAATTTAATAAAAATTTCCTGTTTAAAAACGTACAGAAGCTGAATATTAAGTACAACAAATAACAGCGAAATTTTAATTGACTATCTGTCGATTTGCAGAAGATATATACAAGGTGTGTATAAATTGTCGCAAAAGCTACACGTAGCGACATTCTTCGTTCGGTTCTGAATAAAAAATCTTAATGTTAAAATGTTGTATCATGCTTCGTAAATTCGTAAATGTCAAAATTTGACAGTAATGATTTTGATTGAACTCACTTTGAAATACAAACTTATTGTTCTACAACGTTGCCAAATGTGTTTTTCGTGGAAGTACGTTAATGAATAAATGTTAAAAACAAGCTTTTAAATGAAAAAGAAAACGTTTACGAAATAATACTAGTAAAAATTTTTTCTTTAAACTAAATTGCATCTATCTCTATTAACAAATATCGAAGAGCAAAGGTTAGTTACGCACTAAAAGTCTGAACTTCAAGAACCCCGTGAAAACAAACGAAGCATGATACGACATTTTAACATTAAGATTTTTTATTCAGAACCGAACGAAGAATGTCGCTGCGTATAACTTTTGCGACAATTTATACACACGTTATATATTTAAGACCCCTTAAAAAGAGCGCCAGTACAATACTTTTTTTATGATACAAAAATGGCAAATGTTTAAATCAAAATGTTGGTATGGATAAAATTGGGCATATACCCAAAGATATTGTTTTATATTTAAACTTGTCACATATGAATTTATACATTGGTCATTCTTTTCACTGTACTTCAACTACTTTAGTAGTGAATAATGTAGGAAATGTAATTCAGTTGAAACGCCACGGAGGTTGGAAAAGCTCCACTGTCGCAGAAGGATATTTTGAAGATAGTATCAATAACAAAATAAATATTACAAAATAATTTGAAACATATTTGAAGTAAATCCTCATCAATTTTGTATAAAATAAAAAGTCTTTTTAATAATATAAAATATTATTAAAAATCGGGTGTGAAGAACACAATACAAGTGCATATATTTACAAAAATAACAACTTCGCTACTTTATAGAAATTATTAAACGCAGAAGAACATTCAGCGCTGCTCATTGACAAAACGTTGAAACAACCAAACACTGTCTCAATAAAAAATGCAGAACTAAGCAAAGTGCTTCCATAGACGGTAACAACCATATCTATAGAAACTGTATTAACGTGGCAACACACAATAGATATTCCTCAAAACGTGTCAACACACAACAGATATTCCTCAAAAATTTTTATCATCAACGCAAATATGAATACCATGCAATATTATCTACTTTGGAAATACCGAATGGATCTGGTATTCTTGTTAGTAGTAACAGCAATAACATTAATATTAATAATAATATGTAAATAATTGTTTGTTGCCAATAGTAACAGGTTCACTTCCACATATGTTAATAATTATTTGTACATTGCAGCTATGTTGATAATAAATAAGAAATAAATATATCTTTTATTGTACCTTATATCGTACTTGTAGAAAAAATCTTGGGTGTCATTTGAGTGCAAAGCTCTATTTTCACTTTCAATAGATTATCTTGTATTTTAAGTGAAAATGTGCAGCTTTGGTGTTTTATTACATAAACAACTAAAACGGTTAAACTTACGGAGGGTAATTCAACTTTTTTTACAGCTACGTAAGTATGGAAGACTTCTGAATAGCACTGAAGAACTATTAGATGACAGTTGAATTCTTCGTTGTCAATGTACACTTTACAATCAGCATTGCTAGAATATAAAAAGATTTTAAGTGTATGGAACACTTCCTAATATATTTAATAAGCTAATTTAAACCTACGTAAAATTGGTTATTCTCGCGTATAATTCCAAATATAAGTTTTTTTTCTCTGGCAGTGAGATTTCATTCCAATCGATTGCATCACCGGCTGTGTATCCTAACCTATTTAGGTTTAGTTCCGGGTCCAAAATTTCATGTGTGGCCTTTCCTTCGTATTCCGAAGATTCCTTTTCTTTACGAACAGGCGCATCTGCTAATCTACTAGCCAAAATAGTGCCAAGACTTGTACCAAAGCCCTACAATTAAATGTAAAAATAATAATACGAAAACTATTCTGAATTACGTTAGTGATTACATGGTTCATGATTGTATCCATGGCTGAATCTTGAGAGTATTCTCCTTCTCTTGGCATATTTTCTACAGTTTCTATGTTAACTGACGTATTATTCGGATCTGCGACTAATACACTTAAATTATTAGTTTGAAAAGCAACCTGAAGAAGAAAATAAAGTGTTTCAAAATTGCTATTGAAACATAAAATTGTAATCGTACTTGCTTTGCACTGACTTTCAAATTTCCACTAGGTGTTTCTTTGAATGGAAATACGTTACCGTGTCTGTATTTGGTATCTGGAGAGGTCTTCCTTGAAAAATGATATATATGTACTGTACTAATTTTGAAAGAAAATATTCGTCGAAATTTGGAGACGTTTTACCTTGGCCTTGATTTAAAACAGGGTGAATGACTTCTGTTCAGTGAAAACTTATTTCTTTTTTGACGAGGAATTAAGAAGTCTTCGTAATGTTCAATTCCACCAATGCGATGGCGTTGTTCTTCTTCTGTATAAATATAAATTAAACTTTTATCATCCGTACCTCCAGGATCACTGCTGTTATTGGCGCCACCTGAAAATTAATAAAATATTATTTTAGTATTCTCTTAAGATTGTTTTATAAATTTCGCTCTTGTGTATCTATAACAAATAGTGGAATGTTTTAAAAAGTTGCTTATGGTTCTTCGTAGTTTTTGTAAATTCACATTAATTAAGAATGTACCGTGATATCATAAAGTTTCTAGGACGAAGATGGCTTTGTAATATAAATTGTATGTCTGAACTTAAGTTAGGAACTATAACTCTGTTTTGTAAATTATTTTGACAGTGACATTATCTGTCATCCATTAATGTGTTAGAATTGCTGAAAGCAAGTTTGAACGTCGAGTTTGAAACATAGCACATTCGAGTAAATTCAAATATGGTTTACAATATAGTGCAAAAAGCGTACATGATTGAAGCCTATTTTCGGAGTGGAGTGCGAATTGATGGAATTTGGGTGTACAGTCAACGTGCATGTTTGGATGATTTTAGAGAGCACTTTCCAGAGTTAGCTGTAATTCCCAAAGATTTTTATAATTGCCTTTCCAATTGTGTTGGTGTGTTTCGTGGGACTGGTTCTGTGGGTCATAAATCACGTACTGGTAGACCAACTGTTCGTTCGGGACAAGTTATAAATGATGTTCGTCAACGTATGGTAAATGAACCCACAAAACCGTTGAAACGCCTTTCTCAAGAGATTGGACTTTCTTATGGAACATGTCAGAAAATTGTAAAGAAAAACCTACACATGCATCCGTATAAGATGCAATCACATCAGGCTATTTTGCCGGTAGACTACCCTAGATGTCGTGCGTACTGCCAGTAGTTTGCAAATAACTTAATAGAAGATGATGACCTGCTAAATTTGTCATTTTTCTCTGATGAAGCATGGTTTCATCTTTCGGGGTATGTCAATTCCCAAAATACTCGAATGTGGAGTAGTGAAAATCCTCATATTTTTATCGAATCGTTTCTCCATAATGCGAAACTTGGTGTTTGGCTAGCAGTTTCTCGCCGCAGAGTTGTTGGCCTTATTTTTTTTAATTTCACAATTAATGCTGAGAGGTATAGAAACATTCTGAATGAATTTATTGAACAGTTGCATGATGATGAATTGCAATATGGATACTTTCAACAAGATCGTGCAACGGCACACACAACACGAGAAAATATTGCTTTTCTTCGTGAGTTTTTTGACGATCGGATCATAAGTTTACATACGGAAGTTGAGTTTCCACCACGATCACCTTGTTTGACAATTATGGACTTTTTCGTGTTTCCTCACCTAAAGAATAGAATATTTAAAACTCCTGTTGCTAATATGCAACAAAGAATTATTGACGAATGTGCATTAATAACGCCCGCAATGCTGCAAAATGCCTTTAGCAGCATGAAAAGGCGTGTCACATTGGGAATTGAAAATAACGGACAACAATTTCAACATTTGCTTTAATTTTGCCTTTTTTTATTAATAAAATTTTGAATACAAGCTGAGCTTGTTGTTTTATTGTATCTTTATTAAATCAAATGACATATTTATTGATGTCACGATGACACTATCAAAATAACTTTCAAAAATTAAGGTTAAGTTACCAGTATGATAATATGGATAAAGTTCAGACATATATTTTCTATTTCAATGCCATTTTGGACCCAGAAACTTTATGATATCGCGGTACATTATATAATACTGTAACAGTTCCTTCTGATGATTACGATACACAGAAATATGAGAGTTCCTGGAGCTAACAGCTACCATCCTTGGAGTCTGGATTCTAGTATTTCTGCTTTAGTTTTTGACAAGTTCTGGTCTCGAATAAGATGATTTAATTCTAACTTATTTATTAGGTGTAGTCTTTCTTCAGATGGCAAATATTCATCATCGCTGGTCGATAACTTAACACACCATATTCTTCACTCGAAACATTTATGGGTCTCGGCACTGGTAAGCCTTCTGAATGAGGTACGGAACGATTAGCATAATTTTTATTTTTCTTATTTTTGTTGGAAAACCCGAAAGTTTTTGTGCAGCAAAAGTAACAATCAGTCGAATGGTTCATTTGTTCAAGCCAAATCCTCTTCAGATTTGGCTGAAATGGCATAGCGAATGGCATAGCGCTTTCCTTACTGTTTGACCAGCACTCAGAGTAACAGCACAGCGTGCGCAGCAACTGCTGCTATTCACTGTTTAAGCCAAAATATTCAAAATATAACTTTTCTATTAAAGGTGTAATATTCCGCTTATGCTGGTGTGTAGTGAATTCTCCACATACATAACAGAAACCGTTTGAATTATTATTTATATACGTGCAGTCTAGAGCCTGGAAGTCCAGACAACTAGTATAGCAGTTTTTTCAAAATATCCCACTATTTTAAACGGGTATTTTACTGTCACTTGTTGCTTTAGGTTATATATCAATGTCATGCGTGCGTAAGTTATAAACAATTCAATATAAATTGTATGTCAAGATACTGAAGAAATTTAATGTTTAAATTAAGAATTCAATTGTATCAGTATTTTATTGAAGTACCATTATGATCTAATACCAATTGTAGTCGTCTCCTCATTGTTTGAACTAAGCTTCTTGTGTCATAATCTTCAGTAGCATCTTGCCAACCACCTTGAACAGTTTGCCAAAGCTCGTTTCTTTTCATCGGTCTAAAATTATTTCTATATAGCTTTTTGACGATATATCCCCAAACATTCTCAATTGTGTTCAAGTCTGGACTCTTCGCAGGCCACCGCAAAACTTGCATATTTTGGGTAGCCATCCATTTCCTAACGGTTATGGCGGTATGACATGGGCAATTATCATTTTGAAATTATCATGATGAAAGTTACCATATGGAAAACTTTCCAAGATCGAAGGTAGCATTACATTTTCCAATAAATTTCTATATACAAGTTCTTTTAATCGTTCTTCAATTTGATGGCAAATCCCTAATCTTTCAGAAGTTATCCATGCATATGTTAACGGAGAATCTGCCACTTAATCGATCTTGCTGAGCATATCTTTCTTTATACCGAGAATTTGGAAGTCTATGAACACGTAATTTCTCATTATAACTAGAGACAAAAATCTTTTCATCGCTGAAAACAAGAGAACTCCAAAAATATTTGTCACGATTTAAATAGAAATTAGCGTACTCTAAACGTGCCTCTTTAGTTACGTCACTTAAAAATGGTTTCTTGACGGCAATTTTACATCTTAATCAATGCTCCTTTATTCTTTTCTGAGCAGTCCACTTAGATCCAGGAAATTATGTTAGGGACTTCGCTTCAACAACTGTCTGAAAATGATGTTCTCTCATATGGTTAATTAAAGCGAGGTCTTCGCCTACATTAGTAACACGTCGACCAACAGAACTTGGAGCTCTTTGAACCGTGTGGTAATGCTCCCAGCGTTTTTTTATGTGTTCTATACAAAACTTACTCACATTAGGGTGCGCCACAACAGTTCTTAAAGACCATCCTTCCTCAAATTTTGCTAAGGCTCTTGATTTTTGCGCTACATGAAGAAAAGCTCTGGGCATATTTTTAAATATGTATATAGCTCTTTATATACCCACATAGCCAGATATTTACCAATCCTTAATTTGATTGGTTTCACAGCAAAAGTGGACGTGGTTTAACTGTTCTGTCATTGGAATCATGCAAGGACATGTTGAGACATGCCCGCTCAATACTCGGCAGAACAATATTTAATAGTATCTTTCTTATATAAAGGCAACTTTGAAATTTTGTACAATTTAATGTGTTTTCTGAAAATACTATTTAAGAAAATATCTCGAAATCCTGACATGGTGGAGCAAATTTTAAATAAGATCGGCATGGCAAAAGACATAAATAGTTGACAGAACATTCTGATACTTGCTGGAACTCCATTTTACTGTAATAAAATAAATCAGAGTAGTTTCAAAGTTTTCTATATCCTCAATCGCACCGTAACCTGGATTGGACGTAGTAGAACGGTAGTCTGGTCGTTGAGATCGCCTGATCTGACGCCGTTGGATTTCTGTGTGTGGGGCTACATTACAGACAAAGTTTCTGTTCCACCTCTTCCTGCAAGTCCAAATGAGTTGCGAGTTGGGATAACAGAACCAGTTGCAACCATTGACAGTGATATGATTCGTAAATTTTGGAACGAATTATCCTCTTCACAATTAAACGTTATCTCTGTAGAATTAATTAAAGAATAACCTGTATATCTGATTTGGCGATGGTTTGTGAAGATATGTTAGAATAATGCCGTGATTGCTCCCGCTTAATATTATTATAAACCATCCATATTTCACGTTTCATGATTAATCCGCTTTAAGTATATCTTCAGTGAATTCAATTTCAAAAGAGTTCCAGCCTTTTTGCGGTCCAAGAGAAACCGAAAATCCATTTCAAAACGCATCGAAATTTCTTTCGTTGTTAGATGACGATCACTTTTAACTACAGCCAAGATTGGATTATTGCCAATCATGGCTGGATGACCGATGAAGACAACTTCGTTGAGATCCTAATTTATATGACGTGTTACAAGGGGAAGTCATATTGAACAGTTGTAAATGAAACTTGAAGCTTTTCTGAGTTGTTTGCTTTATTATTCATTTCAATAAAATTTATACTTTCTTCACAATTAAATGTTATTTCTGTATAACTAATTTAGAAATATCCTGTAGTATGAACAACGCATATGTAAATCTGTGTAAGTCTAGAAATTTTGCTTGTTGTATTTATATATAATTGATATTTATCTAATTTATCTAAATCTATTTGCTATTAGCAATGTGCTATTATAAACTTTAAATACAGTTGGTTTTAGAAAAGATATTTGGAATTTATTTGAAAATTTCGCTGAGTGTACAGTGCAATTGAACTACAAATCAAGATTCGATTATCAGTAGGGGTGATAGATGATATACCAAAGTTGTGTTAGTATAATCATAAATGGTGTAAAAAAGGTATGTACTTACTTTTACTCGATTTGTCAGTTTTACTGAAGCTGGACGTGGGCCTTACAGGGGAATAATCGCCTGCACCTGGTTTCCTATGTTTCTATATGAGAACAGAATATAAAGCTAATGTAATTCATGTTAAACGATTTAAGATAAGCTTAAATACAAGTAATTTTAGAGTATTAATAATAATAGTTACAATATAAATTAACTAGAACTTTATCACATTTTGACGCTAAATGATTTGACAACAGAATTTAGATCTTGCTTTTCTAAATATAGAATTTTGGGTTAGTAATTTCAAAGATGTTATGGTACATACCTAAAACTAAATCACGTAAATTTTTAATGAGTTTATATCCAAATTTTACAATTCCTTTTCAATAAAATGTTACAAAACTCAGTAATTTTCTTTCCCCATAAAAAAAAAACGTCATCTGTCAATCAGAATTATTTTTGTTTGAAAATACCTGGCAACGTCCTGGTATGCGATAGTTGTGTTCGTCTCCGTTTCCTCTAAAGGTTTGCTTCCTTCTCTTAGTTGTTTGGTCTCGTGGTGATGTCGCATTTGATGTGAACTCGACACTGAAGAATACATCATGCAGAAATTAAGAAATTATTACTTACTGCTTCATTATAACGAGCTATCATTAAAATTTTCACTCGTAGCTGGCCGTGTATATAAAAATTATGTCGTAGTTTTAGTCATTAAGATGTTATTTCAAACATCTGTCAGCGACAAATATATATTTTAAAGTTTCATCAAGAGAAAAAGTAATGGCCTTTAATGATATGCATAAAGCGTTTATGGTAGAATGTTACTTCCTGACATCTCAAAAAATTGATGGTATTTGGCAGCATTCAATAGAAAATTGTCTTGCGGAGTTTGAAGAGAGATATCCAAATACTTTTCCTAGCTATAAAATGTTCCGTGATACGCTAATGCATTGTGTAAATCTTTTTCGTCAAACAAGCAGTATTTTAAGGAAAAAAGGAAGCGGTCCTCCTCTCAAGAGAAGTCGCGGCGTAATTGAAAATGTCAGACAAATTATTAACGGATCTCCTCAAA
Organism: Melolontha melolontha; assembly: GCA_935421215.2. Lineage (NCBI taxonomy): Eukaryota > Metazoa > Arthropoda > Insecta > Coleoptera > Scarabaeidae > Melolontha > Melolontha melolontha. The sequence goes on along the minus strand of OW285239.1, from coordinate 43,013,687 downwards.
CGTCTATTCGCAGAGTTTCGCAACAAGCAGGGCTTTCGTATGGAACATGTCAAAAAATTTTAAAAAAGGACTTGCACATGTATCCATATAAATTAACTTCTGTACAAAATCTATTACCTACGGATTATGAAAAAAGAACACAATTTTGCCAATGATTTATTCAAACAATGACAGACAATATTTTAAATCATACTTTTTTCACCGATGAAGCTTGGTTTTATTTGAAAGGTTATGTTAATTCGCAAAATATGCGTATGTTGTCCAGTGAAAATCCTCATTTCTACAGAGAAGTTCCTCTACATCCAGAAAAAATAGGCGTATGGGTAGGTATGAGTCGTCACCGATTAATAGGACCAATATTCTTTGAGGGCACGATAACATCGAAGAAATATCGTAACGAAATTCTCAGTGTTTTTACTAATCAATTGACTAATGATGAACTCCAGGTCGGATATTTTCAACAGGATGGGGCTACATCTCACGTTACACTTGAAAATATTCAGTTTTTGCAACAATTTTATGGCGATATAATAAGTAGAAATACAGCGATTCCATATCCACCACGATCGTGTGATTTAACAGTCATGGATTTTTTTGTGTGGCCATATATAAATAATATTATTTATGAAACACCAATTAATAATTTACAAGAGTTAAGACATAAAATCATCGAAAAATGTCAACACATCAATAACTCACCGCAAATACTGATCAATGTTTTCAATGCTCTACGAAATAGAGTGCGATTATGCTTGGTGGAGAATGGTCAACATTTTACACATTTTTTATAATATTCTATTACTTTGTATAAAAATTATAAATATATTTAATATAAAAGTCAGCATTTCAAATTATTTTTTAACAATCATGTTCATGACGTTTGAAATTATAATGACAGATCTCCTCTAATAACTTAAGTTAGGACATAAATTTTGTGTACATGGCTTACTTGAGCGAAAATTTTTATGATCACTCGTTACATTACAAATATATTAATTAGAATTTTAGTGATTCAGACTATATGACGATGAATAGTTTTTGCTTTGTTTTATTTAAGAATGAATTATTTTGTTATGTCAAAGCTAAGTACAATGGGTGTTGGGAATATTTTTGGAGACAATGTAAAAAAAAAAAACATAAAATTGAGTAAACGACTTCAATATTCATCAAAGTATTCACTTTTAACATCATTACATTATTTCATACCCTTGAACCAACTTGCAAAGTATTTTTTCCACTCTGAAACAGATACTTTGGAAACCAGTATTCGGTATTTTTCAACAGCTGCTTTAGGCGACGAAAATTGCTCACCACACCTTTTATTTTTTATGTTTTGTAACAAATAGAAATCACAAGTCGATAAATCAGATATATGCGGATAATGCAGTCCATTTTACGGGCTTCAATGGTTTGACGTGCTGGGTTTTTCTTCTTATCCCATCCATGACATCCTGTAAGCAAATCGTGATATACCAATCAGCGCTGAGGATTCTTCGATTCTTCTAAAGTCATGGCTGAGCTATATTTCTAGTAAAATCGAAGAAACAAGCATTCACTTGCTTCACTTGCTGTACTGCGCGAACGAACAACTTTGGCAGGTTTTGGATTTCATTGAAAGACCAAAACAGTAGATTATTGTTTACTTTCAGGATTGTACGTGTTCGGGAAAAATATTTAATTTTGTATTTTTAGTTTCATTTAGATATAAGCAAACAGATGTTGGTATATTTATGTTAATGTATTCAATCCTAGTTTTAAATTGTATATATTGTAAAGTGTATATAGAAAAGGTTCTTGGAGTTCGGATATATTTAATTTTGTCAATTACCTAAGGCCTGGTCAGGTATTACATTTCTTTATTAATTGTCTTGTTTTCTACGGTCATAAAAACGATTTATTTTATTACAGACACAACCTTCTTGTTAATCCATCCATTCAGTAGTTGTAAATGTAATGTATAATAGAATAAGTTTTATTGACATATTTCCTGTTATAGATAAAGTGTTATGTTATTATAATAGGTTAAATAGTTTTGGTTCGATGCGATTCTGCGAAATATTATGTTATCTCTAACGCACTTCCTGCGTATTGTATATTTATTATTTTAAGAGTTATTTTATTATTCTATAATTAAGGGTTTCCGGCGTATATTGTTTATGTTAATACATTTATGATGTTGGATACTACAGCATATACTTTTCTTGGAAGAAAGGTAAAAATAGTTGTATAGAAATTTCTGTATAATCAATTTCGTTGTTTTCTCCCTCTCTTGTAGCTGGCGGGGACAAAATTTTCTTGCCGAAAAATAAGTAAATGAAAAAACAGTTCAAAACAAGATCTCTCAGAGCTCACTACAGTTCCAAGTACGATCTCTTCGAGTTGACTACAGTTCTAGCTTAGGTCTCAGTGATCTAACTAACAGTTCCTATTAAAATCTCAGTGATCTAAATAGGAGCAAATATTATTTATTAGCCAGTTTTCTCGGTCTTTAGTATTAAGACCAGATACTGCATTTGTACTAAGTTAACGGAACTTCAAGACTAAATTTGTAAATATATTAGTGTTATACAAAAACTATTGCATTATTTCAACCCATACTTCGGTCGATACATACCGAACTTCCTTCAAACCAGGAGGAAAAAACAGTACGAATAAATTCAAATGTCGTCAGCAATAACGATGTTGTAGACTAAATTTAGACATTATCGATTAATTTTTTTAAGTATTTCTTTGTACCACCGTAGCAAAAATAATGGAAACAACATTTTTATCATATTGTAAATGGGGTCTTATGATATGCTTGCAGTATCTCAATGAAGATGGCGATTTCTGAGATAATATTGTATTTTCCGATGAAAAAGTTTTTCAGTTTTCCAGTTTCGACGATAGCGTACGTGTTTATAGACTTCCAAATCAACGGCTTGAGGAAAGATACACATAGTGGACGATTAGACGCAAAATAGTGGACAATTTTCTGTAAATGTGTGGGCCTGGATAAGCGCAGAAGGTGTAGGTGCTTGTTGTGGAATTAACAGGAGAAATATACATAAATATAATAAAAGCAGTCACGTTACGCTTTCCAAACGAAAATTTTATTTTTAAACAAGAAACTGTTCATGTTAAGAACAGGCTGGTGGAAAATGATATTATGTTTGATTGGCCTGCAAGAAGCCCAGATGTTAACTCATTGGAAAATCTGCGGGCTTTACTGTTGCAAAAACTTCACAGTTGAGATTTAGACCTCGAAACAAAGACAAACTATGGGAAGCTATAAGCTATGGATCAACGCAGAGCTGTTACAAAATATTAAACACTGTTTCTATTTTATTGTTGCTACTCTGCAATTAGCTACTTTAATTGTCCAGATTACTTTAAATAAAATTTGATTTTGAATCTAAAACAGAAAGTAACCTAATGTTGTGGCACTTCATTGTGGAAATTTCCAAGACACATAACTAACCTTTCAATAAATTTGTAGTACCCAACCCTCACTTACACTACGCAAACTAAAAAAGCGGTAACTTAATTTACGCTGGTGATTATTTTAGCTGCGGTGGTATCATTTACTTCTGTTAAATTGTGTGGCATTCAACGGCTTCCTTCCGTACGTAAAATATTCATGCAAAATCATATGGCAATGGCCAAGGATGATTCAATTTCACGATATATGGCATACCGATCTCGTTCAATCATTTCACGCACGGCATAAACATTAGTGGCAACAACAGACGCGGATTGATGACCTTAACGAAATTCGTCCATGAGAGTGGTGCATACAGTCGATTCAAATAAAATAGAGCGATTTACAACCAATTTCCTTGGTTGTAAATCGCTCTCGTCAATGTCAATTTTTGAGTATATTGTGACAAATTTAATGTCAAATCGTAAGTGACAAATATAATGAATAAAATAAAATTAAAAAACCCTTACCACAATAGAATTAATGATTCTAAATACGTATTTCTACAACAACGTTGTCATCTTCAGTAGAAAAAACAGTGTACCACTTGAACGCACAAAAACACTCACAAAAGGATTGTTCTGAACGTCTTCTAGTTTAACAGTAAAACCTTCAATCTTAAATGCTACAAAAATTACCTACATTTTGGTAAACCCCACCTATTCATGCAAGAGCATTAACCCATTATTTGTAAATTCTATAGAAAAACCGTTTAGAAATATTATAAAAGCCGTAATTTAACATACATTAAGAATCCAATTATGAATCTAATCCTTAAATTATATGGAAATATAAATTTGGAAATTAATGTTGAGTCAAAATATTTTAATGGCAAATATTGTAATGAAACGAATTTAAAAATAAATTCCATGAATTCGAATATTTTTTAATGGTTTTCCTATTTTTCTTGCTTTAATAACATCTAACTGTCAATTAACTCAAATAAAGAAGAACCTGGTATAGGACCCAAATCTGCGCTAATTACGTTATTCCTATTTTTAAAGATAAAAATGCTCTCAAAACTATCTAATTCGCGGGGGCGTGTGACGTTTTTTATTAATCTCAGACAGTCAGATGTTACGTTGTGATCTGATTCAAGAATATGTCGGGCAACACTTGATTTTTCCGGTCTATTGAATCTAATATGCGAAGCATGTTCTTTATAACGAGTTAGAATCGAACGTTTTGTTTGGCCGACATATTTTTTATCACAATCCTTACAATTTATTTCATAGATTCCAGATTTGTTGTTTACCTCAACTTTGTCTTTCGCGTTGCCTAAGAGAGATTTTAGGGAGTTATTCGACCGAAATGCTACTTGAACATTATACTGTTTAAAGGTTTTACTTAAATTTTTCGTAGTTTCGTGAAACGGTAAACTAATAAATTTTTTGATCGAATCAATTTGAGGTAGCAAACATGTGGAATCTTGAATTGTTTTTCTTACTTTATGTTTTCTAACTAGCTTGTTTATTATTTCTGAATCGAAACCGTTGTAACTCGCGATTTTCTTAATTAAAGTTAATTCCTTTTCATATCTATCCTTTGTCAATGGCATGCTTAACAAACGATTGATAAGAAAATTGAAAGAGGCACTCTTGTGCTGAAAAGTATGGTTTGAATCTGCGGTTATAAATCTGTTGACGTTGGTTTCTTTTCGGTAAATATCAAACTCTAAGTTTTTGTCACTCCTAATTACTAAGGTATCTAAAAATGGCAAACCTCCGTTGTTTTCCTTTTCAACCGTGAATTTAATACTAGGAAATTTTGAATTTAATTCTGTTACAAAATAATCTAAGTCGCACTTATTGGTATCAAAAATTGCAAACACATCGTCTGCATACCTGACCTATATGTTTGGAAAATATTTGGCTGACTTTTTAAACTCAATCTCAAAGTGACTCATAAATAAATTCGCGATAAATGGAGATAAGCAATTACCCATGGCTGTACCCTGTTGCTGTTCAAAGAACTTGCCTTCGAATTGGAAGCAATTTTGGGCCATACAAAGGCTTGTTAACTGCAAATATTCATTTATTTTTTCCTTTTCAACGTGATTGCTATGAAGTAATTCAGATAAATATTTTAACGTTTCTGGGATAGGTACTGAAGGAAGCAAGGACGTTACATCGAATGAAACCAAAATGTCACCATCTTCCAGTCGACAATCTTTAACTTTCTGAATAAATTCTAAAGAATTATTGACCGATAAACTAACTGGTTTTTCTGGTAATTTTCTGAATTCATTCACTAACCATTTTGAAATCAAATAAGTCGGTGAGTCAATACCAGCAACAATAGGTCTCATCGACTTACCTGGTTTGTGGATTTTAGGTAAGCAATATAACCTAGGCACTAACGGATTTGCACATTGTAATTTATAAAGGTTGGAATTAGTTATTAAGTTTGGACAATTTTTTAACGCGGCTTTAGTTTTACTTATCATTTTGGATAATGGGTTCTTATTCAGTTCTACATAAGGCCCTTCAGAAATTAAATTATTAACTCTATCAGAATAATCGATTTTGTCCAAAATGACTAACTTATTCCCTTCATCTGCTTTTAAATAAAAACAATATATCAATCTGAGAGTTTTAATAGTGTTCCAGTCTTTCTTACTTGAAAATTGTTTGTGCTGCTGTAAAGATTCCTGGATCTGTCGCTTGCATGTCTCTCTGACATAGGATTTTGATGTATATTAAAAATTCCTAATAGAGGTCTCGATGCTTGCAACAATCTCCTCTGTAGGCATCTTTTTGCTTGTCAAACAATATTTTAACCCTTTGTTCAATAAATCTAACTCATCGCGACTAAAAATCTCAGACGATTCATTGACAACTAATATCTCTTTCATAGGAGGGCTGTTCTTGTTATCTTTTGTACGCGGACAAAGTTTCATATATTTATTATTTAATTTAGCAATCTTATTCTCATACTTTTGATTCGTTACTCTAACAACCTTCCTGTAAAAATTACACTAGTCTTCATAATCAAAATTATTTAAATTTTTCGTCAGACTTAAATGGAAATTATACAATTGTAATTGTAATTTACTCCTATTACTATACTGATATTGAATTTCTGAATTCAACCATTTCATTTTCGCACATGAAATGACTTTTTCGCTATTTCTACAATTTGATGTTAACTTTACATTCATAAATTTGGGAAAAACATTGTTGATTTTACACCGTCTCAAAAAATTAATATCAGCATTTATTAACTTTACTTTACTAGTATGTAAACTATGAAATCTATTTAACTCCTTTGGCCGGGTAGCCAATAACAACAAAGGGTTAAAATATTGTTTGACAAGCAAAAAGATGCCTACAGAGGAGATTGTTGCAAGCATCGAGACCTCTATTAGGAATTTTTAATATACATCAAAATCCTATGTCAGAGAGACATGCAAGCGACAGATCCAGGAATCTTTACAGCAGCACAAACAATTTTCAAGTAAGAAAGACTGGAACACTATTAAAACTCTCAGATTGAAAGATTGTTTATATTTAAAAGCAGATAAAGGGAATAAGTTAGTCATTTTGGACAAAATCGATTATTCTGATAGAGTTAATAATTTAATTTTTGAAGGGCCTTATGAAGAAATGAATAAGAACCCATTACCCAAAACGATAAGTAAAACTAAAGCCGCGATAAAAAATTGTCCAACTTAATAACTAATTCCAACCTTCATAAATTACAATGTGCAAATCCGTTAGTGCCTAGGTTATATTGCTTACCTAAAATCCACAAACCAGGTAAGTCGATGAGACCTATTGTTGCTGGTATTGGGTCACCGACTTATTTGATTTCAAAATGGTTAGTGAATGAATTCAGAAAATTACCAGAAAAACCAGTTAGTTTATCGGTCAATAATTCTTTAGAATTTATTCAGAAAGTTAAAGATTGTCGACTGGAAGATGGTGACATTTTGGTTTCATTCGATGTAACGTCCTTGTTTCCTTTAGTACCTATCCCAGAAACGTTAAAATATTTATCTGAATTACTACATAGTAATCACGTTGAAAAGGAAAAAACAAATGAATATTTGCAGTTAACAAGCCTTTGTGTGGCCCAAAATTGCTTCCAATTCGAAGGCAAGTTCTTTGAACAGCAACAGGGTACAGCCATGAGTAATTGCTAATCTCCTTTTATCTCGAATTTATTTATGAGTCACTTTGAGATTGAGTTTAAAAAGTCAGCCAAACATATGGGTCAGGCATGCAGACGATGTGTTTGCAATTTTTGATACCAATAAGTGCGACTTAGATTATTTTGTAACAGAATTAAATTTAAAATTTCCTAGTATTAAATTCACAGTTGAAAAGGAAAACAACGGAGGTTTGCCATTTTTAGATACCTTAGTAATTAGGAATGACAAAAACTTAGAGTTTGATATTTACCGAAAAGAAACCAAGGTCAACAGATTTATAAGCGCAGATTCAAACCATACTTTTCAGCACAAGAGCACCTCTTTCAATTTTCTTATCAATCGTTTGTTAAGCATGCCATTGACAAAGGATAGATATGAAAAGGAATTAACTTTAATTAAGAAAATCGCGAGTTACAACGGTTTCGATTCAGAAATAATAAACAAGCTAGTTAGAAAACATAAAGTAGGAAAAGCAATTCAGGATTCCACATGTTTGCTACCTCAAATTGATTCGAGCAAAAAATTTATTAGTTTACCGTTTCACGAAACTACGAAAAATTTAAGTAAAATCTTTAAACAATATAATGTTCAAGTAGCATTTCGGTCGAATAACTCCCTAAATTCTCTCTTAGGCAACGCGAAAGACAAAGTTGAGGTAAACAACAAATCTGGAATCTATGAAATAAATTGTAAGGATTGTGATAAAAAATATGTCGGCCAAACAAAACGTTCGATTCTAACTTGTTATAAAGAACATGTTTCGCATATTAGATTCAATAGACCGGAAAAATCAAGTGTTGCCCGACATATTCTTGAATCACATTACAACGTAACATCTGACTGTCTGAGATTAATAAAAAACGTCACACGCCCCCGCGAATTAGATAGTTTTGAGAGCATTTTTATCTTTAAAAATAGGAATAACGTAATTAACGCAGATTTGGGTCCTATACCAGGTTCTTCTTTATTTGAGTTAATTGACAGTTAGATGTTATTAAAGCAAGAAAAATAGGAAAACCATTAAAAAATATTCGAATTCATGGAATTTATTTTTAAAATCGTTTCATTACAATAGTTGCCATTAAAATATTCTGACTCAACATTAATTTCCAAATTTATATTTCAACATAAATTAAGGATTAGTTTCATAATTGGATTCTTAATGTATGTTAAATTACGGCTTTTATAATATTTCTAAACGGTTTTTCAATAGAATTTACAAATAATGGGTTAATGCTCTTGCATGAATAGGTGGGGTTTACCAAAATGTAGGTAATTTTTGTAGCATTTAAGATTGAAGATTTTAGTGTTAATCTAGAAGACGTTCAGAACCTTCTGTGAGTGTTTTTGTGCGTTCAAGGGGTATACTGTTTTTTCTACTGAAGATGACAACGTGGTTGTAGAAATACGTATTTAGAATCATTAAATTCTATTGTGGTAAGGGTTTTTTAATTTTATTTTATTTACTTATAAGCCACAGTCTCCGATTTGTTAGTTAGACAAATTTAATGTCAAAGTTACAAGAAAGGTACAAAGTTCTAATCCTTTCAAAATTGGAGGATGGTTGGTCAATAAGAGCTGTAGCTCAAGATTATAATATTGCCAAAAGTACTGTGCATAGTTAAAAAAGGTGGGATGAAGACGCGAGTATTAGTAGAAAAGAAGGATCGGGGCGTTCAAAAATTTCAACAGTTGAATAAGATGCAGCCATGGTTAATTATTTAAGGCAACATCCATTTCAGACGGCAAGGCAAGCTGCATTTCTAAATAACTTCCCTGGGTCATCGGCAAAAGTTTGCCGCAGAATAAAAAATACGAAGTTAAGGAATTGTGCTAGTGCTACAAAGCAGCTATTGGTGGAAGAACAGAAACAATTTAGAATTATTTTCTGTTTAAATTATATAACACCGTCCACCAAATTTTTGGAATAATGTTGTTGTTTTTTCATACGAAAAAAAAATTTCCAGTCTTCCAATTCTGACCAGATACGAGTTTATCGGCCAAGAAGTTGTAGATATCAAGATAGATACCAAAGTTTTCGGAACAGAACTGGAGACTTTTCTGTTAATATTACAAGTGTCAATGGGCTAGGTGTTTTATGGCATATTCAAGGTCGCTTTAACTTAGAATATCTAAATATTTTGGATAATATTATGCTTTCGTCCGTAAATTATATACATGGAAACAATTTTATCTATCGGCAACATAATAGCGCTGTGCACACGGCAGGTATTATTAGATAGTGGTTTGCAGGCAATAATATAGAATTGTTACCGTAGCCATTATACAGCCCTGACTTAAACCCTATTGGGACCGTCTAGGGTTTACTTGTTAAGAAAATTTATCAACGAAAGGCGTCAAAACACCAATGACCTCTGGACAGCAATTGAAGTGTGCTGGGAAGAGTTAATTCGTGAAGGAAACTATTGGCAAAATCTCATTTCCTCTATGGCGACTCTATGCCAAGTAAAACTGAACAAAGTGCTGGAAGTCAATTAACAATTTCTTAGTGCATATGCATTTTGCAGATCTTCATTTATTATTTAAAGTCACACAGAGCACCTTTAGTGTACACAAAGATATAGAAATTGTCGTAATATATATTTTTTTGAAAATCAATAAGACTGCGCGATAACTTAAAATTATTATATCATTTAGTAAAATTATGCCTTACTCCAACTATGTACAATGGAGTTATTACATCATCCTTTTATTGGTATAAAAGCATCGCGGAATGAAGGGCCATAAATAACGGAACAAATGTATTTACTTAATGAGTTAACTAAGTGCTGTTAAGACAGCTAGTAATGCAAGTCGTGAAAGGATAAAAGAAAAGTTCACCGTGTATTTATTGCGAACAAAAGGAAGTATTAAAAACAAACGGAAACCAATGGTAAAAACGAGTGGAGATGCATTATTATTACTTTGCCAAGAGTTTTTTTACTGTTTTCAGAACGCGTATTATTGACTAATATGTGCCATGTATCCCATGTATAATACATGGACTGTAAATTCCTCTAGAAGATTAATTTGCAGTGTTACCTCTGACTAAGTATATATTTTATTAAATTGAATAACTTGTACTATAATTTTATGGAATTGAAATTTTATTTCATGACCTCATGTAATTGTAGCGAAAGTATTTTTTCCTAAATAAACTGGTACATAATATTATGTAGTTTTCACTCATTTACAAATCTATGCGGCAAAAACAAAGAAAGCAAGTCTGCAAGAAATTAAAAACTTAAGATCGCAGTTTTATAGTTATGCGGATAAAGTTCGTGAAGATATACCGGGTGTATTATGAAAAACCTTTGGGGCTGTAGCTTCCTTATATTTTATCTGATTTTAATGAATGATATGTCAAACTAAATCGTTTTTAAAGCACTGTAACCTGTTTTTTTAAAAAAAAAATTTTGACATTTCGTTTTTGACAGACAGTAGTAAATTTCTTTTTTTAAATTGTACTTCATATTTCTTTTTACTTATTCTAATAAACATTTATTTCCTGAAGACACCTCCATTAAATTGAGTGACAAATTTTTCATTATTAAAAAAAAACTACGAAATTTACAGAAATCAAGCTATCATATATTTTAATGAATCAAATGTTCGAAATTGGCCCCATTTTGTTCCAGACACATTTGACACCTTCTATTAACACCAACTGCTGCGTTTCATATAAGATTTGGTGGTATTTCATGACATACTTGTACTATCCTTCTTACTAAATCATCTCTGGTATCAGGTGGAGTCAAATAGACATGCTCTTGAATGTAAGACCACAGAAAGAAATCCAGTGGATTCAGATCTGGTGATCTAGCAGGCCATCGAATAGGTCCGTAAGTGCCCATCCATCTGACGCCAAAATAATTATTTAGAAAATCAGTATTCATTCGTGCATTATGGGGTGTGGCACCGTCCTGTTGGAACACCACCCTGTTTAACTCAGCAAGTGGCAACTCATCTAAATAATCGCCTAATTCATTGCGTAACAAATTATTATACTTTTCTTGGTTTAGATTACCCTCCACAAAAAAAGGCCCTACTACTCTATCGCCTAAAATGCCACACCATACATTTACACTGAACCGATTTTGAAAATTGTGTTGCATCACAACATGGTTATTTTCAGTGCTCCAATGGCGATGATTATTTCTGTTGAATACACCATTTTTCCCAAAAGTGCATTCATCTGACCATAACACACGACGATAAAAAATTGGATCTTCCCTTAGTTTATTCATGAAAACCGTGCAGAATTGAACCCTTCGTTGAGGGTCGTTTTCACCGAGAGTATGCACCTTTCGTGGTTTATAAGGAAAGAACATGTGCTTCTTCAGAATGTACTGAACTGTAGAATGTGATACCTGCATGTAGTGAGCAATTTCTCGCGTAGACGTATTAGGGTTTTCTTCCACATAGAGCAAGACACTTAATTCTAAATTTTGATCTTGAATTACACGTGCGTTTATTTTCGGTTTTTTGAATGATCCAAAATTTCGTAAATTTCGCACGAGCCTTCCAAACTTATCGGCACTTGGACGCACTCTGTCAGGAAAACGATTTCCATAAAGTCGCAAAGCAGCTGCAGAATTTGTTCCGCATTCAAAATATGCTTGAATCGCATCCACACATTCGCCATTATCCATTTCAATAACAAAATTTAGAAATAAATCGTTGAAAATGTTATAATGAATGTGTGACTGACAGATGTCACAGCTCGCTTCGAAAATTTGGAATGCACTTTTATCGTTCAATATGATTGATTTTTAAATTTTTAAAATAAACACTGTAAATGGTGTTGCTGACCCACCGCTCACTGATAACATTGCTTTGTAATCCTTTATGGGCTATATATTGAATGTAAGTGATTTTAAAAGGTACACACATTTGCTGGTAATAAAATGAAATAGAGTATTTAAAATGCATTTAAGAAATCTATGTGTTCGGAAAAACCAGAATAAATCGAACTAAAAAAAACCTTCAATTTCTCGATTTTCTTTCATACAAGGATATCGTTGTTTACAGTTTCATATTCAGAAAAAGTAATATATTTGAATAAGGAAAAAAAAAGTATAGTGCAATTAAACACGGTTTGCAGCTGTCTGTCAAAAACAAAGTGTAAAAAAAAATTCAAAGCGAATCACGTTACAGTGTTTTTAAAACGATTTACTTCGACGCATAATTTATTACATTCGTATAAAAAATAAAAAAGTTACAGCACGAAAGGTTTTTCATAATACACCCGGTATATGTACTTATGTCATAATATGTACGTTGCGCCTGTTAAACGATGACGACAAAATAAGGAAATGTAACAACAGGACGCAACAGTTTGTTACATGTCAAACTCTAATAAAAAATCCGTTAGGGTATGCAAAACATTCTTCTCAGCTCTTTTCGGCGTAACAAAACACACACTTTTAACAGCTGCAAAGATTTTGGAGGAAGGAGGTGTTCATAAGGAAAAAAGTAGAAACTATAGAGATCACAGAAAACTGCATCAAAAAAAGACATAGTACGATAGCTTATTGGCAACTTCCGAGATAAAGAAAATCGCTATAATAAAAAAAAAAGTCAGTAGATCGCAAAAAGCATTCCGTGGTTAATGTAATGGAACGTACAATGGACCCACATCAACCGTCATATTCTATCTTACCTGCTTCCGAAAGAGTTGAAATTTGTATTGTCGATGAGATTTTACAGGTGGTGTTGAACTTATTCAACAAATTAGAATTTTCAGCAAAGCAACTTTTATAGTTTGTGAGCGACAGTGCCGCAAAAATACTTTCCTTAGGCCGATCTTTTAAAGAACTCAGAACTTCTTATAAAATACATTCTTTAAATCTTGTGGTACAAACGATTCGTAGATGTTATCCATGAGTAAATGCATTATTTCCTAATCCAATGACAGTGTTTTTAAAGTCCTTGGAACGTACTCAAGAATTTCACAGTCCCTAAATAGCTTAACCACTACAGCCGATTATTACGCGTTTTACAGGCGATTTACTACAACAAATATTTTTATGACATAAAGAAAGTACTTCGAAAATTCGACCCGAAAGAAACTGCAGCTATCAAGAAAAGACAAGCAGCCTTTCAAGATTGTCATGTTAAAGCAGATTTACAAACTATTCAGAATAATTACTTCGAAATTGTGGAGGGAATAGAAAATCACAAAATGTTTCGATGTCGTTAGTGGATTCTATCGAAATTATGAATTATGTTCATGCATAGCTATGCGCTGTAGAAGGCGAAAAAAATGTGTGTGTAGTAGAAAAGTGTTTTAGACCAAGATTCCGATTTCCTCATATTAAGACAAATATCTGAAGGTGCGTCTAAAGATCCATTAAGTTGTTTCAAGATTATTTTAAATATACAAATATATCATCACTAGATGTAGAACGGTCGTTTTCGTTATTAAAAAATATTTATTCCGCACGTTGTACTAGCTTAGCCGAAACAACTGTGGAAACATATCTAATGATTGAAATATTTACAGATGTAATCCCGGCTGTGACTTTACGGAAAACTCTTAAAACGGTAAGTGTTTGAGCACGTTTTATAATTTACATCTTCAACTATGCCTATTATACGTCAATTTGAAAGCGTCCACCGCTGGCGCGTGGCGCAATTTTACTGCTGTAGTTATAACTAGGGAGCGGACATGAGATGCCGATGACTCATCGCCCACGGGCGTACTAATGAAAATTTGTATTTTTAAAAAGTTTTTAATTTTATTTATATATTTGGAAAACAAACGGGTGGTGATCTATAAAATACGAAATACATTTTTATTTATACACTTTGTAGTTCAAGTTGAGTAAAGGAGTATTAATATTAACTAGCAATACTTTCTCAAGGTTCGCTTCTGTAAAATTCGTTCTCCTTGAATGAAATACATCCTTGTAGATAGAAAACGTCCTTTCTACATCGCAACTGGTTTTAGTGCACACTGGAAATATTCCAGCGTATCTAGCAGTTAGATTTTGAGCCATTGTCCCCATACACAATTGCCACAATGTTATTAAATCTGTATTTCTATTAAAAACTGCGTGTAACTTTTGCCGAAGGCCACATCCGAAGTCACTTGGAATATTTTTCAAATTATTAATAGCCACATCGAATGTGGTTAATCCGTCATTTAATTTGAAATTTTCATTTTCAAAGTAAGTGATTAGTTTTAGCAAATTTCCAAAGCGTTCCTGAATAAAAGTACAACTGATTTTTTTTAATTTGGAATTTGTATTAGTTCCTTGCACTCAGAAATACTTCGAGCACCGTCATTTAAACATGTTAAAATTTGCTGCATAAAAATTAGTAGCTTCCAACCATGTTCCCCATCTAGTTATTACTTGAGAGGGAGGAGAGATGGATGGTTTTCCCTGTAAAGAGCTTCTCTCAATGGTGCATTTCTGAAAACTTTTTTAAAAGCGGTTACAAGTCTATCAACTTCCAGAAAGATGTCCCTGATATATTCACAGATTCTGTGAAGAGCATGAACTACACAAGTAATATGCAGCATATTAGGGTATGTTTCCTTTAATAGTCTGCCTGTTTTTAACATATATGCAGCACTGTCACTTACAAATAAAAGTATTTTTTCTTTGTACCTGTCGTCCGAATGAAGCATTTGGTGCATATTCTCGTAAATGGTTTTTATTACTGTTTCCGCATCAAATATATTTATAACTTTTGTTGCTATTACATATGCGTTATGTGGAATAGTTGGATGTAGTACACCATTACATTCATTTACCACATAGCGTCCTAATATATCGACAGTTTCGTCGACACTTATCCATAGGTAATGATTTGAAAAATGGCTTATAATGCGTTCTACTGCTTTCGTGTAGCACTTAGAAACATAATATTTGCGTAAGATGGATTCATCAGGAGCATCTCGACTAGTACACTTTTAGAGAAATGTTTTGAAGGTGTGTTGTTAAATTTATTTATTGGAATATTTGCCGCCATTACAGTTTCTACGAGTTCTTCGTTAAAATTGTCAGTTTCTAACAAAGTCTAATTTCTGTGTATGTGTTTGCAAAGCTAAGTGACGTTTTACGTGCGATTTCTTGGAATTTTTTAACGATATTTTACTGACTTTGCAATAAATTTCGGAATCACTTGCAATGGACATAGAATCAGTTAGTCCCTTAATCCACCTCGCCATTGTTTCACGATGCCATTCTCGACTTTGTTTCATATCACATCTAAAAAAGTAACTTAAACAATGTTCTAGATCTAAATAAATAAAATTAAAAGTGTATGCGTAAGTTATTGAAATTTAACAAAATTCACTGGGTACTTACGTCAAAATAATTGGGAGAAGTAGATTAGCTGAAACGGTACTAAACAGGATCTATTACAAAACTTACATATAATATATAATTATGTAATTAACAGTTAAAACAATGAAAAAAATAAACAAACTCACCCTACTTTATTTTATGAAATATAAACTAATACCCCTTCTTATACTAATACCGCTTCTATCTACGCCCATGAAGAAAGGAATTTAATTGTAAAATTGAAGTAATTGCGTCACAATTCAACGACAAAAAACAGATGTGCTGTTAACCGAATGAATAGTACTATTCAATAACTGCGTATTGTACTTAGCGATGTTAGAGACCATTTATATGGTCCATCGTAATTTCGGCATAATGCGTTCGGTCTCTAATTATAACTTACTAATTCGACGGTTTTCAATAGTGGTGATGTGTTTTGAAATTGACATAGCAGCCGTATTTAAAGTGTCAAAATTGTCTGTCGTTACCAAGTGCGTTTAGTAAAGTCTGTAATTTCATCATAGAAAGCTATACGCTTCAGCAAGGTTTGGAAATTTTTTTATCAAAATAGTTGCTCTTTTATTGCAACCTATCGTACACTTTTTCTAATTAATGGCCGTCATAATTGACCTAGTGTGCTTGCCATTTGTCGACTGTTAAAATTTTGAGCATAATTTTTCTTTTCATAATGCTTGCTTTTCAGTAGGACAAAGAAATACTCGAAGTGTTGAGAATATTGTTGCAGTTCAAACCAGTGTTATTGAAAACCATAATTTATCTATCTAAGATATTCACAACAACTGCGACTGTCTGAAACGTCTACTTGGCGTATTTTAAGTAAGGATTTCGGCTTAAATCCTTACAAAATTGTCTTGACGTAAGAACTGAAGGCTTTATACTATCGTAAACGTAACGCATTTTGTTATTCCGCCTTGAATCAACTTGAAAATAAATATAACTTTGGTATAAAAATTATATTCTTAGATGAATCTCATTTTTACCTTTCCGGAACGCTGAATAAGCAAAATTGTTATTATTGGAATGAAAATAATCTACAAGATATTGACGAGAGACCTTTACATTATGATGTGAGCTAACATGCTCGGCTTCTTCTTGTGGATTATTTAAAGTCTATTGTTTATGAGAGAATAGACCAGGCAATGTATGTATTAAAATTAAATATTAAATATTGAACAGAGTTTTTGAAAATTGAGTTCATCTAATGTAGTCTTACAGGACTAGCAGATGCTGTCATTTAAATTATGTTATTTTCAGAATCTAATTGCATTGATAACACTTCAAAATAAAGTAATTTTTTTTGTTCTATTTCTGTTTGTTGTTGTTTTATTTCAATTTAAAACATATGATTCTTTAAATCCTTTATAATCCTTTATAATAAAATTAACTTGTACTTACGGCAAATTTAATAAATCAAGATTGTCTAAAGTATACTTGTCACTGTCAGTGCACTCGTTCAAACTATTCTGAAATATCAGAATTCATTTACTATAATGAATTAACATTTAAAAAGATTCAATTTACCTCTTCATCTCCGCATAAATGTCTTCTCATTATATGTTCGATGGAACTGTAAATTTGTGCGGGTACGGTGATAAATTCAAAGTGATGGTTGAAATGAGGATCGTTTTTGAAAAATTGCAAACAACTTACTACTGTTGGAGTAGGTTGCTATACTTACGAACAAACAAAGTTGCTAAATGACATTTCGCTTTCGACATATGTCAAGGGTGATAGTTATGTAGCGGTCGTCATAATTTATGTTTAACGATGTTGGGTGGTAAAAAGCATTTAACTGCACAGTCCACCCAAGAGACTTCGGACAAGTTAAACAGATATACGTTTTTGGAAAAGTCTAGTGCACAATTGGATGAACACAGTAAAAGATCTAGATTTATTCATGAAGTTCCTTTTGCCGATGATCGTAATGGATTGTTCAGTGTTCGATTCAATAATGACAGTAGCAAAATTATTAGTAGTTTTGGAAATGGTGTCGTAGAGGTAATATTGTTTTTAGGCTTTTAACTCTTTGAAATATTGTGAACAAAATTTGTGAAAGAGATATTATATAGGTTCTTACCACAGAGCGGAAATGTGTATGATAATACAATGACTTCAATTAAATTTTCATTTCTACGATTTTAATATAAACTTGGGAACACTGTGATACATAATGATACATTGTTGATTGAAAGATTTTCTGATATTTTCTCGAAATCGACAAGGTACAGTTCTGTGCAATAAAATCTGGGACAAACATATTTAAGTTGCGTATTTAAGGTCTCGAACTCATGGAATATCAATTGACTTAATATCCTGTCAGTGTCATTTTTTCCGTAAATTTTCAGACATTAGTTAAAGTTATTAGACTTATTACTATTAGTTATTGTTATTACTTGTTATTATATTACATTATATAGCAACATAATTGAAATTTTCTGTAGTAATACCATAAGAGCTTTGTATTTATCGATAATTTCACGAATGCTCGTTGCATAGCGACGAAGACGAGTGTCAGTTTGACAAGCATTTAAATCACGACAGCCCGTAGGGCTGGAGTGGTTTAATTGTCAAATTGACACGAGTCGAAGTCGTTATGCAGGAAGTATGAGTGAAATTATCGATTTTAATTCAAAGCTCGTATGGTATTTGATTAGATTATTTTTCGTAATACAAAATGAAATTTATCTAAACTATTTATTTATTAATTCATGTATAAATTAGTACACTGAAAGGTACAATTGTTATATACATTCTGTTTTTTATTGGATGTGCTTGAATCAATATTTGCACTGTTGTAACTATTTCCTCGCATTTGATTAATAATAGTTTCATGGTGTTCTTTATCTAGTTGTAGATACGGCTTAATAGAATGCGAACTACTATGGCCAGAAATTTTAATTAATTGTTGCTCATTTACACCAACTTTTGCTAAATTTGAGACAGCTGTCGCGCGACTGGAATGGCTACTTATTTTTTGGTTTTCTGTGTTGAAACCAGCGAGTTTCAGCACTTTTCTTAAACCATTTCAAAATTTCATTTCTTCCAATAGGCATATTTTTATAGCAGCTACCTTTTTTCTTATTCCACGCTGGATTGACAGTTAAAAAGAGTCTATCACTTTTTATACGAGCGTTTTCTGTCCTCTTTGAAATGAGTTTTTTAAAAAGTCTGACTGGGCAATTACTTACCATTTACTGTCAGCACATTTTTGTGCTCCACCTTGGGTAGTTTTCGTGAATATGGGATTGTACTCTATCCTTCCAGTCGGTGTATTGTATACGTTCATTTCTTCTCGGAAGTAGTGAATCAAACATGCCGCGCCTTCTCCTCCTCGCCATGCCAATTCAATCGACACTATCAGGTAAAATTTCTTTTGTAGTCCATCTGGATTTTCTTCATCCCAAATATTTATCATTTTTTCATATTCGTTTTTCTGTAAAGCTGCAGAACTCATTTTCCGTTTACCAGGTATCGCTTGAAGAATTCTCCTTTTGGAGTTCCTTGCGTCGCGGGTTGCTTTAAATACGATGCTCTGAAAAGGATCAATTTTTCTGTTATATTCGTTATTAAACTTCTCTTGTAGCAATTTTGCCGTGACATTCCACATCGTTTTAACAACACCTTCTTTATATTCTTCTCCATTCACCTTCCTCATATTGAAGGCCCAGTCTTTCAGAATATCTGCAAGTTCCTCTTCTGTAACATTTTGTTCGATGCTGTAGTTTTTCGCATCACAAAACTCACAAAATTGTCGCCAAATTAACGCTTTACTCTTTTTCGTATTAGTCGGTTCAGCTTGTTTTACTATTTGATCAATGTTTACAACTGATTCTTCCCCAAATCTCAGAATTGTTTTGTGACAATGAAACCAGTTTTTTTACAGAACTTTAGAAATGTCTATCTTTATTAAACGCATTTCCATAACAACGCCTAATTATTCTACTATGAAAATTATCGATAAATTAACGCTGTAATTTCGAGTTGCTTCAGTAACACGCGAATCTGATTGGTTTATATTTGTATGTGTAAAATAATCTAAACTATAAAACACCATTAAAGATGCCTACACATTTAGATAAATGATGAAAGCCAGGGTCGTGTCCAAAATAGAAGATGATTGGTTAATACGCGTTTTTTAATTTAATTAAGAATATAGTGTTTTATGTAAAAAAGCGGTGGATGCAGGACGCGTCTTTAGCAAGTAAAATCGGTTCTGGACGTCCTAGAAACAGCATTGACGCTGATTATGCGGCTTTTATAAATTATATAGAATGAATCCCTTTACTACAGCGAGGAAAGCAGTTACAGAAGCATATTTTCCACCTTTTAGATCTACACCCTGCCAAAGAATACGTGTTTCCAATTTAAAAAATTCCATTGGCTGTTCAAAGATTTTATTAACCGACGAAAATAAGCAGTCATGATTACTATTTGCTTTAAATAATATCAATAATGGGGAGGACTACTGGAACAGAGTAATATTTACGGATGAAAAATGCTTTCATTCATCCTACAGCGGAAAAGTGAGAGTTTATAGACCACCACATTCTCGACTTAATGAAAACTATATTTACTACTAATAGATATCTGGAATCGGTAAATGCGTGGGCTTGGATGAGTTCGGCCGGTTTAGGTGTTTGCTGGAATATCGTTAGACCTATTGTTGCCGCTACATATTGCTATGAACTGTGGCTTTGATAATTAATTTACCACCATTCACGACAAATCTATCCAGCTAGGATATTCAGTCGGTTTACTTTCAAAATGGGACTGCTTTCCTCTCAGGGTTCCAATTGGAAAACGTGGTTTTTCTCTTCTACAAATTTATAATGCGCCAGTAAAAGAGTATTGACAAATGTTATAATTATATTTCTTTAAGTTACTTGTAAACTTCTTGAAATAAGGTTAAATAATAATAAACACAATAAAATTTAAATTAAACTTTAATACAAAAATAAAAAAAAGAAAAAAAAATCTTTATAAAGTATAAAGATTAATATTGCCTCATTTAACAATATTATAAAGGTAAAAATAACGCATGAAAATGACAGCTGCATGCGATCAAAAACTTTTGTGACATACGATCAAAATTAAAAAATAATAAATTACAAAGAAACTTTTTAATTTCTCCCTAGAGAACAAAATAAACAAACTATTTGACAGACCGAAACAAACTCTAACGCATGTGCAACCACATGTAACAAAAAATGCTCTTGATATACCAACGTACTAAATTTTACAGTTAACAGAATTTTTTTACTAGAAATTTTAAAAACCTTCTTTGTTATTTATATCAAATAACTAAGACTAAAACTCAATACGATAATAATAATACAATTAGAAAATACAGTATTCAATTCATTCAAAATAATAATAAGATATCTTTTAATAATATATTATTTACGTAAATAATATATTCAAGACACATGAGTAAGAAAGTGTAAAATATAACAATTACGAGATAAACAAACTCGTTAAATAGTGGTAATGAAATTAACACAGTACCAACCACAATTAAATCAAAAAATAAACCAGAAGTTCCTTAATAAAAAGATATAGAATAATCTTTTTATAAACACGACTTTATTATCTCACATTACACTTGTCTCTGAGGATACAGCAAGCACGCAGGTTTCGCATAAAAAAATACAGTATTAAAAATCGTCCACAGCAGAACAAACGGCTTGCTCCAACTGCGCAAGTCAAATATTTTTAAAAAATTTATGGGGAAAAGTCCACAGCAATATGTAGACATATTGGAACATGTAATGCTGCCATCTATAGCACAAACGTTTCCAGACAATAACTACACATGTCAGCAAGACAATTGCCCCGTTCATACAGCCCGTGTTGTTGGACAGTGGTTCCAGAATCGCAATATAGAAGTTCTGCCATGGTCTCCAAAAAGTCCAGATCTAAACCCACTTGAAAATGTATGGGGACTTACGGTTAAAAATATTTATGAAAGATATTTTCATACTCGCAATGCGGAAGAACTGTGGGAAGTCATAGAGGAAGGATGGGAGGCACTAAGTGAGATTGAACACCTAACAAGGAATTTAATTCGTTCAATGCCAAGGAGATTAACCCAAGTCATTGCTGTAAACGGCGATATAACTAAATATTAAATATATTCATTGCTTTTATGTAATGTCTTTTTTCTGTTATTTATTTTATTCCGTTATAAAAACAATATTTTGGTATTGCATTTTATTTAAATTTTTGGTTTACTATATACAGTCAAGTTCTCATATTCCTACTATTAACAGAATTATAAGTAGAGGTCAAAAGCCGCTAGCGCAAATATTCTCTACTATTATTTTCCTTGTATAATGCCTTGTTGCTGTGTTACTTAACCACATGACAGCGTTGAAGCAAGATTTGCAATGTAACACGTCCCAGTTTTTTTTGCACAACTCAATTAGACATTGGCATTACGAGTTGTCCCAAATTTTATTGCACAGTACTGTACAGCTAGGAGCATGGAATTCCAGGCACAAGTAATTGGCGACTGTAAATATGCCATTCGTATAGAGTTTTATTGACATTAGACATTTATTAATGTTTCATTGACATTTCAAAATATTCCTTGAGTGTTTCTTAATAAAACGCAAAAATCAAGAACATTAGCAAAACCCGAGAAAGGATGGTCTTTAAGAGATGCTGCCGCGCACGTTAATGTGAGTAGCTTTTTCCTAGAACATATAAAAAAACGCTGGGAGCATTACCACAATGTTCAAAGAGCTCGAGGTTCTGGTGGTCGACGTATTACTAATGTAGGCGAAGACCTTGCTTTAATTAACCATATGAAAGAACATACTTTTCAGACAGTTGTTGACGCGAAATTCCTAATACAATTTTCTGGATCTAAGTGGACTGCTCGGAGAAGAATAAATGAGCCTGTATTAAGCTGTAAAATTGCCGTCAAGAAACCATTTTCGAGTGTCATAAATAAGAGGCACGTTTAGTACGAATAGCACAAGTTCGCTAATTTCTATTTAAATTGTGACGAAGATTTTTGGAGTATTGTTGTTTTCAGCGATGAAAAGGTTTTTCTAGTTATAATTGGAAATTACGTTTTTACAGACCTCTAAATTCTCGGTATCAAGAAAGATATGTTCAGTAACATCGATTGAACGGCAGATTCTCCGTTAACGTGTGAGCATGGATAACTTATGAAAGATTAGGGATTTGCTATTAAATTGAAGAACGATTAACGGGACTTGTATACATAAATTTATTGGAAAATGTAATGCTACCTTCAGTCTTTGAAAGTTTTCCAGATTGTAACTTTACCATTAGGGAATAGTTGGCTACCCAAAATATTCAAGTTTTGCGGTGTTTCGCCTGAAGTATGTATATGATGTTACAGTGGACCAGTGAAATGCTTACTGATTATTGTTGGACATTGATATCAGAAAGTACCGAAAAACAGTATAAAAGAAAAGTAAAAAGGAAAACATTTTGAACAGGACGATACCATATAACTCCATATAATGCACACACCTAATTAATATTATATCTGACGTGCCAGAATAAATTTGTTGTTATTACTATTATTAGAGCTATAAAAGAAATGAAAATTGCATATAGTTTCTAATGAAAAGTTAAAAAAATGAAAATTTGTTGACCAGTGTTATTATTTATCATATGATTTCAAAATTTCTTAGGTTCTGGATGTTGAAAGTGGAGAATTTGATTATATTGTTAAATCTGAAAGCTCGCAGTCTCTACCTATAATGTGTGTTCGTTGCATTCCGGCTATTGATGACACATTTTTTGCTGCTGGCATATCTGGAAATATTTACATTTGTAAATTTGAAGAAAGATCGACTAAACATTTTGCCGAAGGTATGAAATCAAAATAATATATAAGCGTTCCTTTCTCTCACGGCAAGGCGATAAAGTCTGATATCATAGAATACTGTAGATTCACAGTATTTCATTTCTTTACTTCTTAAGAGCTCTCGTAACCTTGAAAATTTTAAGATTAAAAATAAAAATGTTATATACTATAAATACATATATGTATATATACTTGTATATGTATATATATATATATATATATATATATTAATGAACTACATGTGTATGAGAATTAATAATTATTAAATCTCATTTTACATGCGATTGTCGCTATAATTTGTTGCATTTAATTCTACAATTCGGCAAATCACTTTTGCCCTAGATTGTAGACGCAACAAGCCGCGACATCAACTGTACAAGTTGTCAGTACAAATGAAAAATTTTGTTTTTTACAGACTGTAAAAAACAGTGAAATATCGATATATGCACATTCCGCGCAGATAAGTTTTTCACAAAATTTTTCATTTGTACTGACAACTTGTACAGTTGATGTCGCGGCTTGTTGCGTCTACAATCTAGGGCAAAAGTGATTTGCCGAATTGTAGAATTAAATGCAACAAATTATAGCGACAATCGCATGTAAAATGAGATTTAATAATTATTAATTCTCATACACATGTAGTTCATTACAGTTCGTATATATACACGTAGTATAGAAGTGAATATCATGTCTGTCTTCGGTAAGGTGCACTGATGATCTGTAAAAAACAGTGAAATATCGATATATGCACATTCCGCGCAGATAAGTTTTTCACAAAATTTTTCATATATATATATATATATATATATATATATATATATATATATATATTGTTATGGTTCAACCAGCACACTTATTCCAGCTCTACAAAAAGAAATGCAGATTATTACATATCATAAACACATGTATGTATAAATATCGAATTAGTGGACGTAATTTGTGAAATTAGTTTCGAGATGTGTATAAATTGATACGACGATAACATTAAAATTGATAATTAACTTATTTTGATTTTTAAACTTACTTTTTATATTTATATTTTTCCATTTCAAATTCAAATCATACGCGCCATATTACAGGTATTTAATTTATCCACATCAAGATTTATATCGAAGCGAGTTAACCACGCCCACTAATTTAAAATTGTCTCGAACCCCGCGAATGCGATTTTTACGATGCATATTTGAACTAATCTAACATTGAAAACCACATTATAAACATTTGTAAATTCTTTAATTAATTTTTCTATTATGTTAAAATTATGATATTATGAAGGTTCATATTATATTAGATGCAAATAAAGCATAAACTTAAGGCTTTTGCCGACATTTAACGGAGGCTTTGAAAAACAAAAGCCGAAGAAAGCGTCTGATACTAAAATTTACAACGAATGGCCGCATTTTTGCTATCACAAAAAGTTTAATTAAAATTACTATTTAAAATTCAAGAAAATCCTACGAAACAGTATACATTTAATACCTTGAAATCAGGCCGAACTTTTGAGAGAAGAATTGGACCCGCATCACGTCGAATACAATAAATATTGAACGAAGCATCTTTTCGGAACTAGAACTGCATCGTACCGACAACTCCAACATTGAACCGCTTCCGACGCTGGGACTTCCATTGGAGCAGACGAACTCTGATCTATTCTACAATTGCGAGCCCAGAAAATACATCCAAGCCTAGACACAGGAAAAATACCAGGTTCTTTCCAATTATTTCCCATAAAACCTAGAACATCATTTAAAAGTTAATATTAAATTTATATCACCTCACAATATCAAACATTGTTTGCATCAAAATATAATACATGAATTTTAACATTTCTAAACATCTATTTAAATATATATAATTATTCATTCATTCTTAATCTTTTATGAAACTTGTATATGTAACTTACCTTTGTGTGTTTATTTTTAAGTAACTTTCAATATCTATTTGCACTGTTGCAGTATACATAACCTTAACTATTGCTATTAAACACATGTGCAAAAGTGCATAATACCATTTTTTACCGTATAGTCCAGATAATACGAGCATATGTACAGATTTCTTATTCGCACGTAATAATTGTTACAATTATCTGTTTTTTTAATTCTAATAAATTTTATTACTTTGATTTAGATTCGATCTTTTATTTGATTTGTTTGAATGTTGAGTTTGTGTCGAATTAATATACCATTTACATTGCATTTACGGGATATACAAACGACCGACTTTGAAACCTGAGATAGAAAATAAAGCATAAGTACTCAAGCTCTCCCGAAAGCTAGTGGGGTATTTAACAGATTGCGTTGGATCATCTAAGTACGTTAAAACTTGGCGCCCATTCTCAAATTCGAATCTTTTAAGTTTTTCTAACAGCATCCATTTTTTTAGTTTTAACGCTCACTTTATTCGTATATTTACTTTTTACTGAGTGAACCATAGCATCGTTACATTTGGCACCAACAACGTGAGGCCAATTTTTGAATTACAGCTTCACTGCAATTTTTTTTATGTATATGTATTTTACATAGTGCTTCTCACGTCGTCGTATCTCTTCAATATATATATATATATATATATATATATATATATATATATATATTATATATATATATATATAGTAAATTCAATCAGTAGGCGATTTAAGGTCTGGCTTTACTATAAAGTATATATATTTAAAACAACCCTACATGTTTCGACAATGATGCCTTTAGCAAGGATATAAAATATAAATGACAGTATACAAATGTCATATAATTGAGTTGCTATGGATAAAATTATTCAAAGATACATTCCAATTGAATAATAATAAATCATGCCTTAGTATTTCAAAAACAGATAGACAACAAAAACAGGGAAAAGCAAGACATGAGTTATTATTATGTATGCGCCAGACCTTAAATCGCCTACTGATTGAATTTACCATATCATACCAAGGTCACGAATTAATTATATATATATATTCATATATATATATATATATATATATATATATATATATATATATATATATATTGATGAATTGCTGAGGAGGTGATAATAAATATAATGAAAGAGTTCAAAAAATATTAATTTTGTAAGTAAAAGATGGGCGCCTTTATATAACTCCTCAAACTGTTCGATCTGTGTTTTAAATTGCCAACTAGTCGGATCGCATGAAACTAAATTAAAAAGCTTAATTAAATGTGAAATCTCAGGCTCTTCGTTAGATATATGTTGTTGCTTCCATAAAAGTAAACTATTAATGTTAAGGCTTAAAGAAATAACTCCTACAATTAAATATAGACAAATAAAAGATTGATATGATAATAAAAATATTAAGTTTATTGCTATAAAAGAAAACTGTAATAAAATAACATGTATAGGAAAGGGTTAAATTTATGAACTATATATAAGTGACGACAAGGTGTTAACAAGAAAAAAAAGGTTATGTGTGTTACGAAATTATAAAAATATGGATTACAATACAAATGATCTTTTAAATAAATAGGTGAGTACCTTTTAAATTAATGTTGTTACGTTAAAATTGGTTTTTATTTAATATTAATATTAGTATAGGACGTTATAGGTTAAGGTAAACAAAATCGAGAATTTTATTTGTGTATAATTAAAAGAATTGAAAAATTGAATAATAAATACGCTATGTCTTTAGCCAGTGTTTATAGTAAACCTGTTGTTTGATTTGTAGATTGCACGCTTCAAAATGGATAAGTCTTGGCGTTCGAAAATAGTCCGATCGCTGATCAAATTGTTGGCGGTGTGGGTAGCCGTTCTTGATGACGCTATCGAAGTTTTTCTTCGGACTTGGTTCCTAATGCCTAATATCTCCCTGCGTTCTTGTTTGGCTGCTGAATATAAGGTATTGACGTAGATTGACGATAAACAGTTCAGTAGATGGTCTGTGGTTCTTTCTTGATAATATATCTCCAGAATTCCTTGTGATTATGGATGATACTATGTCAATGACGCTTTGTTTTACGTTTATACGTAAAAGTCTAAATATCTTGTAGAATATCACTTGTTGATTGTATTAATATTAATGCAGGATACTTTTGATAACTTTTTCACTGAATTAGCGTTTGAATTATTAATATTTTGAGATTTCTAAGATTCGGTCGAAAAAAATGCGTCTATTATTTTATGAATTTCAAATGATGATGCCGATAGCGTCTGTTTGTTTTACAAAACTTAGGTATCTAATAATGCAAAAAAAATCTCGATGTTTTACCTTATTAAAATATTTTAATAGATTAAATTTAACTAATTTTAATATTCTCACAGATTTAAAAAATTATTTAACAAATTATCAAGTAAGGTTAAGGTGAATCTTAATGCTACAAATTGTGTACTGCGCACGATAAATATTTACATTTTTGAAAGATGTCAATTAGTGGGCGTGTCTTACTAGCGTCGATATAAAATAAAGATGCATATGAATTTATATATTGGTGATTTCGCGCTAATATTTGAAATTTGAATTAGAAATAATAAAAATGAAATTGATGAAAGAAATATAAATATAGAAATTTTAAGAATGTTATATTATCGTTATATAAATTCGTATACACTTCGACACTACTAAAATTTAATAACACCGCTTATATAACCTTTTATTACTTTTTAATTTGAATATCTTATTTTTCCCATTTTAGATGCAGCTCAAAGGGTGTGTCTTGCATCACAACAATATATATATATATATATATATGGTAAACCTAATCAGTAGGCGATTAAAGGTCTGTATATTACTTCAAAATATATGTATTTAAAAATTTTGTAAATACATATATTTTGAAGTAATATACAGACCTTTAATCGCCTACTGATTAGTTTACAATATCATACCAAGGTCACGAAGTTATTATATTATTATATATATATATATATATATATATATATTGACAGTGATTGACAGTATACAAATGTCATACAATTGAGTTGCTATGGATAAAATTATTCAAAGATACATTCCAATTGAATAATAATAAATCATGCCTTAGTATTTCAAAAACAGATAGACAACAAAAACAGGGAAAAGCAAGACATGAGTTATTATTATGTATGCGCCAGACCTTAAATCGCCTACTGATTGAATTTACCATATCATACCAAGGTCACGAATTAATTATATATATATTCATATATATATATATATATATATATATATATATATATATATATATATATATATATATGGTAAACCTAATCAGTAGGCGATTAAAGGTCTGTATATTACTTCAAAATATATGTATTTAAAAAATTTTTAAATACATATATTTTGAAGTAATATACAGACCTTTAATCGCCTACTGATTAGTTTACCATATCATACCAAGGTCACGAAGTTATTATATTATTATATATATATATATATATATATATATAAATATAATATCTTCGTGACCTTGGTATGATAAGGTAAACTTAATAAGTCGGCGATTAAAGGTCTGGTTTACTTCAGAGTATATATATTTAAAACAACCCTACATGTTTCGGCAATACGCCTTTGTCAAGAGAATACAAAATATAAATGACAGAATATAAATGTCAAATAATTAAGTTGCTATGGCCGTCGAAGTACTGCTCGGAAAAGTAAAGAAGTTGCCGGGAAAGGGTTGGCGGCCCTACGCAACGGCTGGTTATCCGATCTCTCTAAATTTACGCGACCGGTCACTAAACACACACACGAGCGCACTAACATACAAAACCATACACTTACGCGCTCACACAAATACAAAATCTGCTGCCAGCAGCAACCAACACACAGGTTCATACCCAGAAAGAGACACAAGCTTCTAGCAGCGAACAACACATATTTTCACACCTTGCTATCTATTTTTTGGAATACTAAGGCATGATTTATTATTATTATTGGAATGTATCTTTTGAATAATTTAAACCATTTTGAATAATTTTGAATAATTTAAACCATAGCAACTTAATTATTTGACATTTATATTCTGTCATTTATATTTTGTATTCTCTTGACAAAGAAACACCGAAACATGTAGGGTTGTTTTAAATATATATACTCTGAAGTAAACCAGACCTTTAATCGCCGACTTATTAAGTTTACCTTATATATATATATATATATATATATATATATATATATATAGTAGATTTAATTAGTTGGCGATTTAAGGTCTGGTTTTACTCAAAAATGCATATATTTAAAACAATCTTACATGTTTCGGCAAGTGATGCCTTTCTCAGAGAATATAAAATATAAAATCTTTGAGAAAGGCATCACTTGCCGAAACATGTAAGATGGTTTTAAATATATGAATTTTTGAGTAAAACCAGACCTTAAATCGCTAACTAATTAAATCTACCATAACATACAAATGTCACGAAATAATTATCTATATATATATCAATTAATAAATTATTGGAGTTTTTCGGCTTTTATATGAAATATTTTACAAATATTATCAAATTAGTATGTAATTGCGAAGTAAATGAGGATGTAAACATTGCTGTCTACAAATTACAAAGCAAATCATACGAAATTTTTAATTGAAAAATTTTGTCTACGTTGGGACTTGAGCCCAAGTCTACGGTTTGCCGGACCCTTGCTTTACCACTTAAGCCACGATAGACCTTGGTTCAAGCTATTTAGAAATGAATTATAAAGTAACAGTGTTAATGATTCAGATGTCAGTTATTGAAAGCAGATATCTGTTTTGAAAGCAGATATCTGTTTTGAAAGCAGATGTCTGTTTTGAAAGCAAATGTCGGTTATTGAAAACAGATTTCAGTGTTTGAAAGCAGATGTCAGTTTTGAAGGTTGCTAATTATTACTCCATAGCTATATCTGCTTTCAAAAACAGACATCTGCTTTCAAAACAGACATCTGCTTTCAAAACAGACATCTGCTTTCAATAACTGAGATTTGCATTCAATAACTGACATCTGCTTTCAAAAACTGACATCTGCTTTCAAAACTGACTTCTGCTTTCAAACCTGAATGTTCTCAAGATTTACAACATACGCTGGAAGGGTTTACACCACTAAGAGACTGTTCTGAATAAACGCTCTTCTCCAAACTGTTTATGAAGTCTCTGTAATATTAGTCGTTTTTATATCTTCATTGAAAAAAAATTTAATAATACGTTGCGCAATGGAATTTGACAGATTGTTGCCCGATATTATTATACAGTACAACTGGCAGCATTAACACATTTATGGCGTTAGCTAACATGTCTACTTCGATAAATATGAACCCATCTTGCAGTATCTCTTCAATTGGGTTGAGAAAAAATAAAGTGCAGGTAAAATTTGAACAGCCCTCGTAATGAAAAAGAATACTTATTATTAGAGCTGAGGATGTTTGCGGTATAACCATGGTTATATCATGTAACCATAGTAATTTACTATGGTTACATGATATAACCATGGTTATACCGCAAACATCCTCAGCTCTACTTATTATATTAATATGTAACATATAGTATGATATCTTATTAATAAAAGGAAAATACAAAATTTTGATATTTACATTTTTTTTATGTACCAAAAGTGGTTCTTTTTTCAGAAAAATTGAACGAAATCAATTCCATCGATATAGACATTGGCAGCACAAATTTAGTGAGTGTTGGCAAAGATGCCAATGTAAGAATTTACGATGTAAAGAACGCAAAGGTTTGTTTACTTACAAATAGTATTATTCATACAGTAATACAAAAATGTTTAAAACAATATCTGTACATGTACACATGGATATACACAACGCATACTTATTTCGCATTGCTAAGACTTTTACGTCGAGACACGTGTTTCGAACTTTTTCTAGTTCTCGTCAGTGTACGAGGAGGAGAAGCACAAATGCCAAATCCATGGGTTGCTGCTAACATAAGCACAATCTTGCACGTAACATGTTATGAAAATGCACCTCATCAGTACGTTTTCCCAATGCGAAATAAGTATGCGCTGTGTATCCATGCGTACACATACAGATATATTTTTAACATTTTTGTGTTGTATTTTACACATCGATGTTAGTTAAACATCGATATGGTGTCTTTTAAATAATATTATTGACCAGTTATATTAAAACCAGATTGTTTTCAGTTAAAGCAGAGGTATTCAAAACAAAACAGAAAAGCTGATGACAATTCCACTACACATTTTCACGCAACGAGAGTTTTCGCTGCAAAATTCCATCCTACTGAAGAACATATATTTTTAACTGGAGGTTCGGATGACACAGTTAAGGTATCCACAAGGTTTGTAATATATGCAGGCTTTAACATAAAGGCAGTGAGTCGTATAAGTTCGATATGAGTCGATGTTTTATTAAGACCCCATTGTTGATTTCCTTTCGTGCAAAATTTCTTTCTTCTACACTGAATATCATAATTGACAATATGGTTATAGTTTTAAATTTATTGTTAATTAAGTATTGACACTAATATATTATTACTGGGGAGTGTCAGTTAACGACAATCACTTGAGAGTAATATTACTTTTCCCACGTAATGCATACAAAATTTTTCTATAACTGTTCATTACCATGTAATAGTATACCGTGTGTAAACGAGGTAAGAATGTATAGTGTAGCATTTGATTGGATAAGCATAGGTCAGCATAAGGATAGGTCAGATGTAGGTGTGGTATACACATACGTATGATTTGATAAGGAATGATACGTCAGGAGTAGGTGTGGTATACACATACTGCAGTGGAATTTGCTTTTAATTATGATTTTTAATTAAGTTCGCACTGCAATCTATATACCGCAACTTATTCTCCCAGCTGACTTCAGTCGTGTCGCGTTCCTTGAGCTTCTACTTCAGGGGTTATCCTCACGGATACGGGCCAATTTTAAAATTAAAGTAAAACAAATAAGCATTAATAGAAAAGTCACATTTAGTTTGTTTACAAATTTAATAAAAAAAAGAAAAAAAGAAAAAACTCCCTTTACTGAGTGTATAGGGAGCTAAAGCAAATTAACAGTAGCTAAGGGGAAGAGTCCTTGCGATAAATGACACACGCAAGGAGAAAAGCCCCCCGTGACTCTCGAGCAAACATATAAATAAAGAAATTTGTCAAGTTTGACCTCTAACTGTAACCCCAATAAATCAAATGTCAACAACCACCAAGTTATCGAGTACGCGTGACAGCCTTACAGTCATGCGCAATAAAACATGACAAAATCAAACCCAGCAACAAAAACCAACCTGAATATAAAACGATCTAGAATATCTTGTCTTAAAGAAAAAACTCCATTACCAAAAACATGACAATTTTCTTGAATATTCATATACTAATTTTTATATCAAAATTTTATGCAAATTATAAACTAAAATTACAAACAAGCAAATCATCGTAGTAGCAATTATATAAATTAACTGTTTTTTTTTTATACTTACATCGATCTAAGCACATTTAACACAAAACTACGTGAGAGATACCATAATTTAATTAATATATCAAAAAGGAACGAGATCACAAACACTCGTAAAAATCGTAATTAATTTGAATGCACAAATTAAAGCACCAAAATCATAAACCCGACTTTACTCAAAAACAGGAGAATAAAAATGAATTTTTTATTCTCTCTGACCACCTGGTTTGCAAGTCCTGGTATCTCTAAATAAAATATCGCGAAAATCTCATACATCGAACTCAATAGTACAACATTTTGCCGAACCCATCGGTCTAATATAATATTCATATAGGGCCGGTCAAAAAGATAATTACAACCATATTAAATATAAATACAAATTCAAAAATGCGTTTTAAATTCATGTTATACCAGCGGCGGCTCGTGCATAAAAAATGTGGGGGTTGCACTAAATATGCTTTATTAAAAGTTATTTTTGCGAAAAAAGGCTTTTAAAACTCACTGATTCTGATCCTAATTTTATTGAAGCAGAAAATCCATGCGACGATCTTTCGCAGTAGCAAATTTATCTATAACCCTTTGATTAAAATCTGGAATACTTTGGATAAAATCCTTTTCTTGAGAAAGCATCGCCAATGCAGAAAGTCTTTCTTATGCCATGCTGTTTCTTAAGAAAGTTTTTATTCTCTTCAAAGTAGAAAAACACCGCTCCGCTTCAGCTGATGACACCGGAATTGTAATTAGAATTTTTAAAAGTTTTAATGTTTCACTAAAAGTCGCACTTGTCCACTTTGAGAAATGATGTCATAAAGAGGAAGCAAACCCGAGATTGATTTAAATTCTTCCGTTTCATAAATTACGCTTAGTTCAGTACGGAATTTCCGTTCATCAAAGTATGGGTAAGACTTAATTGTTTCCTGAAAGACATTTTCAGGAAAATGGAGGCTGTATTGATTAAATTTATCAGAATAAAGTAGAGACGTTGCAGTTAAGTGTCCAGTAAAGCTAAACCTATCTTTGGCTTGACAAATAATAATATCACAAACTTCCTTTGCTTCTCGTGTATATTCGTTTCAATCGATCTTACGTCGTTTTGAAGTTGATGAGCCGGGCCCACTGTCACTTGTATCCGAAGTGTTCGTTATATTATTTCTGATTTGAGCTAACTGAGTTTCAAATGATAATATATATTTATTGGCCATAAGGGGATCAATTTCTCTAGTTTGAAATTTTGCATATAATATATCTACTTGAGGCATTATCTTGTAAAATAGATTTAACCAGAAAATAAAACTCTTATTAGTAAGAAGCGTAATATAACCTGAAGCTTGATTGATAGTAGTGATATTTACAGTTTTACTTTCATTCAAAATTCTTCGCATTGTTTCTATAATTTCTTCTCTGTGTTCAAACACAGTGGCGACAATCCTGGAATTAAAATTCCATCTGGTTGGGGCCGAACGAGGCAGCCGCTTTTTAACTGTTTCGTCCAATATTGCAACTCTTTGAGAACTATTTGAAAAAAGGTACAAATTCCTTGTAAATTTGCAAAGAATATACGGACATTGGTGTTGGCAGAGGCAGCATTCAACATAACAAATTTAACTGATGCGCGTAGTAGTGCACGTAAGCAGCGTATTTATAAGTTTGTTTAATACGTGCCTGTACCCCATTATGTGATCCGCCCATGACGGCTGCCCCATCATATGTCTGGGCAATCAATTTTCTTTCGTTATCTTTAATGTGTGTTTCTAGTTCTGCAAGAATGATTGTAGATAACGTTTTCGCGTCATGATCTGACGGCGCTAAAAAATTCCAAATTCGTTCAACAGGCTTACCTTTAGCTATATACCTAAATACCACGATCATTTGATATTTATTTGATACGTCTGTAGTTTCGTCAACTATTACAGATAAATAATCCGCTTCTTTTATTTCTTTAGAGATTTCTTTTTGACATGAACATTGTTTGTAAAACTTCATTTTGGATAGTTTTAGAAGTATACTTGAAAACAGTAGCTTTTTCTAAATGGTCTTTTAAAGCAACGTCCAATTCAGCACTAAAATTTATTAAACCACGAAAAACACCCGGGTTAGAGGACGAAATTGATTCATCGTGTCCTCTCAGCGCAAGTTCAAAAGCTCCACAAAAACATACACAATTAATTATAATGTTCAGTACATATCGATTGTACTTAACTTTCTCGTTGTGCAATGCTATATTTCTTCGATATGCACATATGCCCATCTGAGCAGCAATATCCACATTCCCAAAAAGCGATAATTGGACTACATTTTTCATATGCCTTTGTGATATACTGTTTTTTAATTCGATCGCTTGAATGATTTAAATCAGTTAAACCCATTTTCGTCCATAATTCTTCAACTTCAAATAGTAAGCAAGGAAAGCAGAATAATGCATTTTTTATACTACAACCGCAAATCCACAAATGTTTATTATAAATATCCTTATTAAATAGTCTATTAAAAGTTCGCGTCTTACTGGAAATCGTTTGTTTCAGATTTAAATTCGGAACAGGTCTGCCCAACCGTTTTATTTCAAATTTTTCGGCATACGTTCTTTTATAGAACGGATCCACTATTAAACTCTGCACTGAATTCATTATTATTTAAAAATAAATAGCATAAACACCTTTAAACACACAAATACAACTTTTTTATTCGCTTTTATACCGTTGCACCGTAAGCAAGAAATACGTCAAACGTTTTGGTTGCACTGCCGCTGCAACACTATTGTCGTTTATGGAGATATACCCGAAAGACGTTCGACAAAGTTCGTCAGTCGTATAGGGATATATACGTTCGTGGATTGCAATGAGTCTGCAAACCAAGTGTGTTATTCTCTCATTTATTATGATTTATTTTACGTATTCATATCCAATTAGATATACCTATTATAAGTAATTTATAATAGTTCATTTATTCTGTGAGGTACTACAAATTTTTAATTTATAATTTAAAAAATGTAGAATTACGCTTTTTTTCATTAAATTAAATCTATTAGTTTTGGTGGTTGCGCAAACTTGCAAACCATAGCAGAAACCGCCACTGTGTTATACAAATACTGCTTCAATATAATTCTTCTTTTTTTCTCTCTTCTGAATGGAAAAATCCATTGCAATACGTATGACTGGATAAGCAGTGATACGTCAGGAGTAGGTGTGGTATACACATACGTATGATTGGATAAGCAATGATACGTCGAGAGTAAGTGTGGTATACACATACGTATGATTGGATAAGTAATGATACGTCAAGAGTAGGTATGTACTCGTATTTCTGTCGTATCTATCGTCGACGACTGGGCACAGACACGCCTGGCGCCTGGTGCTATAACCTCCCTTCTTTCTTATCTAGTATACTGGTGTCTGGTATCGTTTAACTCCCCGCCGCTTCAGGACAGAAGGACGTGATTGACGAGTCGTTAGACAAGCCTATTACCTTCTGAAGTCAGTGTAACCCGTTACGTTGCGTGTATTATATATTTTATTTGTTATTAATTTGTAAATAAATAAAAATATATTACGGCCGTTTGCACCGGTACATGTTAACATTTGGTTTAACTAATTAATAGTTAAATTTATCTATTAGTTTAAATACTATCCTATTGCACCAGTGGATTTTAATTACTAGTTTGTTAACTAGCAAATTTTGAAAATGTATGTTGGTACTATGCTTTTTTTGATATTTTGTAGTATTTATAAATTATGTTTTGTACACTGCGTGATGGCATTTGTC
This sequence comes from Melolontha melolontha, assembly GCA_935421215.2. Lineage (NCBI taxonomy): Eukaryota > Metazoa > Arthropoda > Insecta > Coleoptera > Scarabaeidae > Melolontha > Melolontha melolontha. The sequence continues at coordinate 42,976,811 of OW285239.1, read as the reverse complement.
AACTTTGGGAATTTAAGTTTATTTTTTACATCAGGTAAGTTTAATTTTAATTAAAACTAATTTTAAAAGGTAATATGTTTTATAGAAATCATTACCAAATCATTTTATAATATTATTAACTGATACCGCAATGTTTATTAAAACTTATTTTATAGATTTCTGAATATACAAATAGATATGTCAATGAGAGTGCGATCTGAAATTTTTCTGAAGAAGAAAAGCTGGTATGCTTAAATATAATCAAAAAATATAAACACATTATAGAAAATAAAGAAACAGGCGGTACTGAAATTTTAAAAAGATTTTATACTAATAAAAAAAAGATACAAGGAAACAGGCAGCAAGTGAAAGATGTAGCTTGTTGAAAACTGGTGGTGGTAAAAGTGTAAAAGTTTTAGATGATCTAAAGTTTTAGATTTAATCTAACACTGAACATAATTAATAAAAAAACCGTATTCGGTTTAACTAATAAATTTGATGACGATGCTAAGGTATTAATTATATTATTATATCAAGACTATAAATGTAACTAATTTCTTGTTTTATTTTAGCAAAGTGCCAGTAATGCTTCTAATGATGTAAACTATGAAATAGATGATATATCTACAGATCATTTAGATGTAAGTTTACATAATAATGTTCATAAAATTTAAATATAGATTTATTAGCAATGTCGTTCTATAATCCACTCTGTTCTTATTTCAGACTATTGAAAATGAAGATTCACAAGCAAATGAAGTTTTTGGGACATACAATTTAACAAAAGTAAGATTATTATTGTAAAAAATATCAACATAAATATAAGGATTATAATTTTTTTCAGAAAATGATATTATTTCTTGGGACACTTATACACCAAAGAAATTGAAGAGACCCATTCACCCTAGTTTAAATGTTGCAACTCCGCCAAAAAAACCCACTATGTCTCGGAATGCCTGCACAACAAAAATTGCTAGCTTGGTCACACAATATGATGTTGCTCAAATTAAAAAAGAAGTTTTGCAACTTCAATTAATCCTTTTATAAGCTGAAAGAGATAATTTTGAAGCCAAAAAATTATTCGAAAAAGAGCAACATGAACTCATCATCAAGCAAATGCAAGAAGAGCATGAATGGTAGAAGAGATCTGCACTGTTTGATATACAAATAAAAGAAGCACAACTAGATGTACTTAAAAAAGTTTGAGATATTTTAAAACTAAAAAAAAAGTTAAATTTCTGTAAATTGTGATTAACTTTTTTTTTGTATGATGAAAATTGTTGTTTATTTTATTCATTTTACAATCTAATTTGAAAATAATGGTTAATTAAAACATTTCTAGAAGCTGCGCCTATGTTCTCTCTAGATTCATGGTTTAAATTGGGTATTTGCTCATTTTCAATCATTTTGTTTAAATTATGATCATCCACCTCTTCTGGTAAAGCAGCTACTATAATTGTCAAAAATGCCTCAATTTTAGCATGCAACCTTATACTAATATTGGAAAGCGTCGCTTGAAGACCCCAAAAAGCCTTTCAACACAATTTCTTGTGCGTATGTGACTTTCATTATATAATCGTTCGGCATCCGTAACTGGATTTAATAATGGTGTCATTAAATATATATTATTAGCATATGCGCTATCTCATAAACAGAAAAAATCGAAGTTTAATCATACCTTAAAATAAAAGAATGCAATTAAGTACCTAATAAGAAGCAACCTCTGTATCGATTATTTTCAAACTGTTGCTTTATAGCACTGCTATTAAAAATTGTGTTATCGTGACAGCTTCCAGGCCAATTTAATATTTTTAAATTAGCATCACAAATAAATTGTGCATTTATTGAAAAATAACCTTTCCGGTTTCTAAAAATTTCTGGATCATTTCCACCTGTAATATAATGTGTAAACAAGTACGATATATTCAAGAGTGAACGTTGTATACCTGGTGACATTATCTTAAAATGAGAACAGTCAATTGCTCCAATGATTTTTGGGAATGCAGCAATGTTGAAGAAATCTTGCTGTGTCTTCCGTATGACATTTTCGTTTTGTGGCATACAAATATAATTTCTAGATAAAGATGCTATTGCTTCTGAAACCCTTACAACAATTCTAGACACTGTTGTAAAATGCATTCCTGCAAAATCAGCAATACTGTCTAAATGCCCTCCTGTTGAATACAATCGTAAGCAAGTTAAAAGTTGATCCATTGGCAAGACACAGTTGTTTCTAAAATTTTCATAATATACTACTTTGAAATTTATAAGATATAATATATTAAAATATATTTACGTGTCTAGTGGCAATTGCAAATTATGTTCAATTTCAGTTAGAACCTGCAGTACAACTTCTTTACTCAAACGAAACCTTTTCCTTTTCCTTCCTTTTTCAAAGTTACCAATGGTGAACACTTAATTTGGATTGCCCTGTATATATCAAAACATAAACAAAAAACAATTAAAGAATCATTCAAATAAAGACAACACAAACTAACTTTTCTTTATAAAATCACAACTCGTACGAGTTGTCATCTGCCAAAATATGACAGGTATTTTCCAGTCGCCGTCGACCAATAGAATTAGAGATAAGTTAATTACAGCTTTAATCCATACATATTGTGTGGGTTAAAATTAACTATTAGTTTAACACTTAACTTGTAGATAGACGGACGCTGCAAACATAATTAGCATTTAACTCCTAGTTAAATTTTAATTAATACTTAACTACAACTGGTGCAAACGGCCATAAGAGAAGTAAATTTGCTCATTTTCAAACAATACACACTATTGCAATTACATCTTTTATAGGGAGTATCAGCAACATTAGAATCATCTTCATCTGGCCTCATCAGCCTTAGATCCGTTAATAAGATCTCTTCTGATGTTGAAAAAGGCAATCCACTTGCAAGTTCAAAACGAAAGCGTGACAAGAAGAAACCTGTCGTGGATATCAATAATTTGACCGGGTATGCGATTCGAAATGCTATTTATGACATGTACAGAAACAGTAAGTTTCGTAAAGCATTTATAGCATTACAATGCAATTTTGGTATATTTGCAGAACAGCATATTACGTTAAAGTCTTTACGTTCTGTATTACGTGAAAGAGATATTTTCATGGGTAGTCAAACATCACTTTGGAATATACTGCGAAACATTTGTTTCCATTATAGGAAAGATGAGCCAAGAAAGGCATTGATGGAGTTACCACACATTGCACTAAAACGTGTAAGCTTCTTATCTGAATATATGCGTTTAAAGCAACATAACTTGTAAAAATAAACTAACTAATTAATACGGTGTTTTGATAAATTGATATTTACAAATGAGTAATAAATAAATATTTTTTTCAATCTTTAACTATATTAAGAACACATAGGTACTATTAATTGGATTGATTCGGTTTTTACTTGATGAAAATCCATAATTTAGAGCACGTTACAAAATTTATCACGTGCTCTAGTAAATACCTGACGAAGCCACTGTGCTGACAAAACAATAGTCGTCTTACGAACAAATGTTAATGAAGTGAAAGTTCTTCTTCTTAGTGAAGTGAAAATTTTAACTATTCTTTTTATTTCTATTTTAGTACTGTTTTTATTATTACTATTATTATTAAAACTTGCTGTCAAATGTGGTTACTAATACATTAGAAAAAGATCTTTATATTACGGTTGTTTCCTTCTATACAGTTTCTATTATAGCTGCTAAATTCTATAATACTATTAATGGAATCTTTAAATTTGAATTGTAGGTCTGGGATATGCGCATACAGGAAGCTTGCGTGAAAAATATCAGTGGACCCAGAATTTGTGGGGAAGCTTTGGACGTCAAGGTAAAATATATGCAAATGAAATATTTTTCAACTAGTGTCAGCACCTATAGACTTTTGTTTAGGAGAAATATGTCTTTCTTTCATAGTCTCTATTACAAAGAATTGTTAGAATTATTTAAAGCTATGCAAAAACTATTTTCGTTATGTAATAGTAATTTAATATTAGCATTAGGTTATTAATTTCAAATTTAAATCGAGCCGAACACTATTATATACAAGGTGTGTATAAATTGTCGCAAAAGCTACACGTAGCGACATTCTTCGTTCGGTTCTGAATAAAAAATCTTAATGTTAAAATGTCGTATCATGCTTCGTAATTTCGTAAATGTCAAAATTTGACAGTAATGATTTTGATTGAACTCACGTTGAAATACAAACTTATTGTTCTACAACGTTGCCAAATGTGTTTTTCGTGGAAGTACGTTAATGAATAAATGTTTAAAACAAGCTTTTATATAAAAAAGAAAACGTTTACGAAATAATACTACTAAAAATCTTTTCTTTAAACTAAAGTGCATCTATCTCTATTAACAGATATCGAAGAGCAAAGGTTAGTTACGCACTAAAAGTCTGAACTTCAAGAACCCCGTGAAAACAAACGAAGCATGATACGACATTTTAACATTAAGATTTTTTATTCAGAACCAAACGAAGAACGACGCTGCGTGTAGCTTTTGCGACAATTTATACACACGTTATATATATATATATATATATATATATATATATATATATATACGGTATCCCAGGACTTGCGCCCCAGAAAAGACTCACAAATACCGACGACAATCTAAATCTCAAAATGCAAACGAAGAAAAATTAATTGCACAAATTCCAGAAAGTGCATTCCAGGTGTTAATGTGAATAAAATCGATCAATAAGTTTATATTATTACACCGTCAGAATATCATGCCTGTCAAAGTATCAACATCAACATGTTAAGTTAAGGCAGATGTCATTTAAGATGTTACACTCGCCATCATATTAATCTATTTTTATTTTTTTTAATAAAGTAACAAATAGCGGTTTTGAGAAGCACCTTGTTTATTCTAATACAAGTGAACTTGTCATAAAAAATAGGAAGAAAGGTATAACATAATAATAGTAACAGAAACAATATAGCTTAAGAAATCATGAAACGAAAAATAAATTCAATCAGGGCAAGTGGTCAACGTGGCTATTATTTATTTGCAAGCATAACCGTATCCGTCGCAAAAGTTTAGAATTCGTAACCATTTCTGGAGTAATTTTAGCAAAGACTTCCAGAATGCGGCCCCTGAGTTGTTCTTCTGTAGCAATAGGGTGCCTGTATACAACATTTTTAACATGGCCCCAAAGAGAGTTTAAATCGGGGGACTGCGCAGGCCAGTGTCGTTGACCGCGACGACCTATCCATCGATCAGGATCAGGATACTGTTGCTGGAAGTGTGCTGGTGCGTCATCATGTTTAAACCAGTTGTTAACACGAAAAAGAAGTAGAATGTCTTCAAGCAAATTTGGAAATTTTGCATTCAAAAGTTCTGTAAAAATGTGTCTCGTCCTATCTAAAAAGAGAAGTTGGATGACATGTAAACTAATCTCTATTGAAGACATAATACACGATTCTCTAATAGACCAGCCTACAAATTTATGGTAATTCGTTTTTTAAATGGTCTTGGAAATAGAGAATGTAGATTGTTTTCTGCCTAGAAGTGCCAATTATGCGCATTGTAGCATCCATCTCTAGATTGTTTTCTTCTTGATTTAAAAGCCATGTACAGAATTCCCATCTGGCAGGGTAATCTTCTGACTGCAATTCTGCACACGCGTATAATGATACGGATGTCGTTCAGCTTTCATCACTCGATGCACAGAAGTTTTCGAAATATTCAATTCCTGTGCAACTTCTCTAATGCTTTCAGTACCTTCTTCAATGGCATCTAAAATAGCCAAAGGCATTTCAACAGTGTGTACAGTCCTGGGCGCACCACCAATCAGCTTTCAATTATGGAAAATTCGGCCTGCCTCAATTGTTCGTGTGATGGTTCTGAGGATTACTTTGTGAGCGAAATGACTCCTGTTAGGAAAGCTTTGGGGATAAACGCTCGCTGTTCCTTTAGTATTCCGTCCACATTCTCCGTAAATAATCAACATTTTTCACATAATTCGTGACAGTATATACAGGGTGTTAGGAAATGCTTTAACCAAAATTTACAAATCGATTTATTTTTAAAATACAAACAAAAAAGTTATATGCCATTTTTGTGAAATATGTTTAGGAGAAAAAGCATAGTTAAATTTGTTAATAATAAACACAAGACACGAACAATAAAACTACTTATAGGCGACACGTTTATTTGTTTCAGATGCCTATGATATCTGTAACATATTAAGCACTATCAATATGACGTTTAGTTAAGTTTACAAAAATAAAAACAACGCAAAATTCATAAAATTAAAGGAAATCGTTGAAAATGTCCACCATTTGCTTCAAGACAAGCTTCAGCACGCCTGTTTAGTGACTGACTTACCCGAGCTAGTTCATTTTCCTTATTTCTTATAAATTCTCTAAAGCGATTTTCAAGATCTTTCACATTTTCTACAGGAGTATTATAGACCAGGAATTTCATGTAGCCCCAAAGATAGTAATGGCAGCTGTTCAGATCAGGTGATCGATTTGGTCAGGTATGTGGTCCACCTCGTCCACCTCGTTCACCGTAAATTTTATTTAAAATGTTTCTGAACTGCAGAGTAAAATGTGTAGGGGTCCCATCATGCATGAACCACATTATTCTTCGTAATTCAAAAGATAATTCTTCTAGTAATCCTGGTAATACTTCCTGTAAAAAATGTAAATACCTCTCTCAATTTAAACGATTTGGTAAAACATATGGGCCCATAAGTCGGGTGCCAATTATTCCATCCCACACATTGATAGAAAATCAACGTCGAAAATTTGGTTCAATTATTACATGAGGCCCAGACATTCGTCAGTAATTAAAATTTGTTCCGAAAACGCAACGTTTTCTGCAATTTTTGCTAACAGCCAATTGCAAAATCGACGTCTAACGACAAAATCGTCCCTGTTCAAATTTTGAACTCTTTCGAAATGATAAGGATACGAAAGAGATTCTTTAAAAGTCTTCCACACTGTCCAGTGACTAACTCCAACTTGGCGAGCTACTTCTCTACTGTTGATTGAAGGATCTACTTAAACAATTTGAAGAATATTTTCCTCAATAGTTACCATTCTTTCATCACGCCCACTTCTTGGTTTTTTGGTACTACCGAACCTGTTACTCGAAGTCTTTGGTGCACCGCTATGAAACTATTTTTGTTAAGTATTCTACGATAGGATACCGTTCTGCGTATCTTCTAACTGCGTCCCTGGCATTTTCCACCACATTCACCATATACACAGGGCATGTCGGCGTACTCTTGAATGGAATATTGAACCATTTGAATTGAGTAAAATTACTGTCAATTTGACATAATGTTTTACTTTTTTTAAATTACTAAGTAACATCTTAAATATTTTAATCAACACGTCACTTGATAGAAAAAAGGAGATTATATGAGCAGTTGCCTAAATTTTTGGGGTCTATCTTGTACATCGTGTTTCTCGAAAACCATACAACTAGGAGAAAAGCGATAATAAGCTTTTTGCAGAACTTTTAGTGAAGAATCTGTCCTTTAATTTTGTGTCCTTGACAGGGTGTATAATAAAATGGCACAGTTGAGCACGACGGTGGTACTAAAACGATTTGAAGGAATTTTAAAGAAACTTTGACACTGACATTTCTTAAGAGTTCCGTAGTCGAGAAGTTTATTGACAACGTAATAAAATATGTAACCTAGCAACAATTATGAAAAATCCTCCTGGGTGACTCTCATTTGTTAAATTAAAACGTTCTTTTCTTGAATATCATTCAAGATACGAAATTTTTTCTTTGACATTATTCATTTGTCATTTTATGGTGATATCTCTTTTTTTTCTCTAGGGCGCGAGTTCTGGGTATTATTATTGACAATGCACATATATAGTCAGCACCACACTACGCGTAAATTAAAAAATAAGTTGTTTTATATATTTTTAATCTCACCATTTGCTTAAACTAATAAGAGAAACCGTTTTTGACAGGACAAACACATCTTAACAGGCTCGTGGACAGTGAATAACAGTCTTCAAATTTGGGATATGATTTCCGGTAGATTGATCGAGAATATAAATCCCATTAATCGCCTGCAAACGTTAGACGGCGAGTTTCTCTATTGTTGTCAGTATTTTAAAGGCGAAGGTTACGAGTACATTATAGCTGGAGGAAGTGGGACATCTCGTTTGGAAGTTATCAGTATAAAGGATCAGAAAATCGTTTCCAGTTATAAAACGCATAAAACTATTCAAGCTCTTGACAGCAATTCTCAGTCCTTTGTGGTTTTTGGAGGCATGGATCCTATAATAAAAGTATTAAATGTTGTGTAAATAAAAATACGTATGTCTATTTTAAATGAAAATTAAACCAAGCAATAAATTAATTATGAAAGTAATTTGTATTTGTAGTATGAATGAGCATATTTTTATCAAAAAACATAATCATTTTCTTTACATATAATACACATAATAATACTGATAGAGTATCATTTCCCGGACGATAGCGTGGTGGTAATACTAGCTTATCGCCGATCCACCAGAATCGAATAGAACATGTTGAAGATGTGAAAATGTGCAATCTGTCAAAATATTATACGCAATTGCAAAATGTAAGAAATAAGTTTTATGGTAGAAGGGTCATTCCTTAGCTGCTTCTGGAGGTCATTTATATATTTTATTTAATACTAGCTAAACCTGATCACGCTTCGCTGTCTGATATGTCTGATATGATATATAAGTCTGATATGAAATGAATCAGAATGTAAATAAAATTATTGTAGCGAACATAGATTAATCGAAAAAACGCATTATTCAATTTACTGTGGAATGAAAGGAAGAATGAGAGGAAGAAAAAATATGTTTTTCACAAAAAAATATTTGTTATTGTAAAGCTAGTGAATTTACTCTTCGTTTGTCCGTTTTCTGCAAAAACATAAAGATCAGACGGCTTACAGACTCTGGAGCATGCGACGTATAATTGCCCATGGAAGAGGCAATCGTTTTCTAAATTCAAATCTCGCACTTGCAAAGATTGCCCTTGCGCTTTATTGTTAGTCAGGCAATATTGGCCTAGTCAGGCGTATTGCAAATAGAAGTCGTTTGAAATCGAACACCATATCGGTCGGAATGAGTGGTATTCCCGGAAGTAGTACGTGAGGTCCAATCAGAATTGTTGCTTCTATTAGATTATTCATCGATTTTTTAATTACTAATCGCGTGCTTTGTACCTTGTCCATTTTTCCAACTTGAACGAAATTACATGAGATATTTGTATGGAATATCTGGTTCGTATCCAAAAGCAATTCGGTGATTTGAAGCTCGATCTAATTGATTTTGACGTTGTGCTGTTCTTATTCTTCTCGATTCAACTCGTAAGACTTCAAATCTATCTTCCCGTTGATCTGCGGATCTCCTTTGACGTTCTGTTATTGTGTGTCGAGGACGGCGGCCTATGTTCGAACGTGTGCGAGGCATGTCTATAAAATCAATAATAATTTCACATTTTTTTCTTTAAAAAACCCAGTTACTTGTTTAATTGTTTTTCAAATATAAATATCATTAATATTTTCGCCTTTCAAATTTGACATTTGTTTGTCATAATTTTCTTAAGAATAACATCTTTCTGACATTTACATCTAACATGTACACATTATTTTAAGTTTTCATATAAGACAATTCATTCAAGATTCAATCAAAGTTATTTTTCTTTTTATTATTAAGATTTCATAACATTCATATGTTAGCGTAAATACAGTATATGTTTTTTTTAAGGATTTGTAATAGTGACTGCTTCGCGGATTCCAACCTGCAACCATGCCCTTTGCACGGCTTCTCTCTAGGCCATGTTTTATCCACTACATGCATCGAACGTTCAATTATTTTCCCTAAAAAATTCCTTGCAATCCCAATCTATTCTCAAAAATCTCCTTTACCTCCTTGAACTATACGGTCTGCCAAAAATTCAGAAAACTTCTCTGACATCCTATTGTCAGCACATTGAATAGCTTCACTTATAAACTACCCAAATACGCTGAAAATTTCCTCACTCCTTACTCTGATTAACAGTGACTCCTTTATCCGTCTTAAAAGTCTAAACACTTTGTACAAAGACTGAAAGATTTTGCGGCGAATCTTCCTGAATCCCTGTCCACCAAAGTTCCCATACCTGACCCATACAAATAATCTAAGAAATTCTATTCTATGAAAGTCAAGTGGAAACTTGACTGACCTCTACCTATTTCCAATTCCGTGAGTTTTACTACCGAATAAGTATCTGGTACATTTATGGGTTTTTCCCCTTTCTCCTGTCGTCGACAATATTTTTATGGAGGCTTTCGAACAACAAATTATTTATTCTCATGCCTTAAAACCGAAGTGTTGGTTAAATACGTTAATGACATCCTTCGTTGTTTGTATACAAAGGTAAGAGGGCTATATTGAAAAACAAATTTTTATTGCTGTTCTAAACTTTTTTTTCATATCTAATATCCATTCCAAATAAGAATGGACCTGATGGCGCTGCAAGCTGAGTATAATTTACACAAGAATTTAAATAACGTAGATCATATGATTGATTTCATATGTGAGGTTATATACAGTTGTGTGCAGAAAAAAGTAGGACAAGTGTTTAGTTGTGTGAACCTATACCACTATTGACACATTTCCAAAAAAAAAGTCTTACACTCATATGTCACCTGAATTATAGCATTATATACCAATATATGAGTAAAACTCCTTTTATATGTTGAAGTAAAGAGACGAATTTCAATAAAATGAATTAACTTTAATCGCAAGGGAATAGACGAATACAAGTTTCTTATAAGATTTTCGTTTTCTGTTATTTCTTGCCATGCTTCAATTATTGCATTCCACAGCTCTTCTCTGTTATTTGGTCTAAAATGACGCTCATACATTTTTTTAACAATAATACCCCAGATATTCTCAATTATGTTTACATCCGGGCATTTGGAGGGCCAAATCAATGTTTCGATATTATTAGTTTGTAACCACTGAGTTATTATTCCTGCCGTGTGTACTGAACAATTATCTTGCTGGAGAATAAAATTATTATTTGGGTGATGTTCACGAAATAATGGTATTATATTCTCCAAAATATTTAGATATGCTAAAGCATTGAATCTACCATCAATTCTCCAACAGATAGCTAGTCCATTAGCAGTTATAGCAGCCCATACATTAACAGAGAAACGTTGCGACTGACCTGCATTAGATACGTATGATTCTTCATATCTCGTATTTCTCGGTCTATACACTTTAATGTGTCCATTGCAAGACGATTGAAACGTCTTTTCGTCTGTAAAAATTACTTTATTCCAGAATTCAATATCTTTGTACAAATAATTTAGTGCAAAGATTATTCTGCCCTGTTTATGGCGTTCCGACAAAATACTTTTTTTGGCTGCAATACAATTTTTAATGTCTGACATTTGAATTCTTCTGCAGGCTGTTGACCGAGAACCCGGGAAATTTGTTGCTGCAACAGCATCTAATGCACAAGAAAACGGACGTTCTCTTAAGAAATTCACTAAAGCGGTATCATGATGTTCTAAAGAAATTCTTCTTCTACCGCTTCCTTGTTTTCTGTTAATTTTTTGTTCTTGCTCCCAACGGTTTTTGACATTTTGTACGGTGCTTTTATTAACTCCGAAAGTAAACGCTACTTCTCTAATTGTTCGTCCTTTTTGAAGCTCGGAAATGATTTGAATTTTTTGTTGATTACACAATTGTCTTGGCATTATAATAAAACTCTCACGTTGACAACTCAATTTGGCACTTAAGTGACAATTCAAATTTAAGTATAGGTGAACCAGATTTACATAGAAAAAATAGCTTGTCCGAGTTTTTTCTGCACAGAACTTTACCTGCTAACCTATATTAAAGATTATTTTTTGACGTTTGTGTATTAAAACATTTATTATTAAGAAAATAATTTTATTCAAGCAAGAAGGGGCAAATATGTACCAATGCGAGGTATTAGACTTATATAAAAGATTTCAATTAATTTGTTATAATCTGTTATTTATTGTTTGAAGGTGTTCATCTACAATAAATTTGTGCGGAAATACATTGAGAATGTGTTACAATTACTGCAGGAGAAATATTTACATCTTACTTTAATTTCAGCAGAGAACAAAACTATTGTGTAGATGTAAAACTAATAAATTTAAAGGATTGATGATGACAGTGTATTATAATTATCATAATATTTGTGTATCGTTTAACATTAGTGCTTACTAAACAAATATAGCATTTTACAAAATAGATTGATTTTAATAGTATCAATAATGAGAGTGGAATAAGGAAATTCATTAAACTGCACATCATTTCACATAATTTGAATAAAAAGTTTATACATCTAAAGAGAGGCATTTATTTAAAAATATTTTCATTTTACAAAAATAAGTAAGTACATATTAAAAAGGGTAAAACAGCAATTTATGGTCCAGAGATAGGTAAAGCGTAAGCATTTTTCCAGTTTCAGTACTTGGTTAAGCATGTGTTCATTCAGTGACTCAGTATTTACAGTAAACGTACAAAAACGTAAACATATTTTCAACAATATTATCTAAATTATACATCTTGTTTTCTTCTGTTATAACGTGGTGTATGCTATTTTTCCATGCGTCAGCATCAACCATGTCTAATCCTTTTAATAATAATTTCTTACTTAGTCCAATTAAATGTCTTATTATTGGCGCCAACATGATGTTTAACTTGAGCCCATACAAGTTCAATGGGATTCAAATTACATTGATATGGAGGTAAACGTAAAACTGTACGACCACTTTCTCTAGCTTCTTCATCCAGTTTCATACGTGGTCGATGAACCACGTATGAAACTGGATGACAGGATGCGTAATTTTTTAGAAGCTCAAACAATTCAACCTTTATCATAGTATTATCAGCTAAAATTCGTTTTGTTAAAAGCCATTCAATAAGTGCCTCTTTTTTCATGATGAAGTAGGTGACTTTTCTGTTTTAGTAGAATGATAGGGCGCATTATCCATTACTATAACACAATTGGGCTCAAAAAAATGTAATATATTTTGCATCCATGCGATAAACACCTCACTATTCAAATCTTCATGATAATCTCCAGTTTTCTTGGATTCAAATAATAACAAACCCATATTCATAAAACCAGTTTCGCTGACAATGTGAAGCACAGGTAATCGCTTTCCTTTGCCAGATGGACCTTTTAAACCAGTAGAAAGACCTTCAACAAATGCTTGCCTTGGATTAAGTACCATTGCATCTTTCCCTATTTTGATTTTGTGTAACCTGCATTCAGCCATGTTTCAACTAAATAATAGATTTCTTATACTTGTCAAATAACGACGTCTCCATGAGATAATATAATTTCATTCAATTAATATGTTGTTTCGTGTGCGTCTTTCCCATTTGAATCCTAATTTATTTAGGATTGTCCAAAGTCCAAAGTGTCCAAAGTCCGTTTAAAGGAGATAAACTGGCGTTCCCTCTAATAGTTTCACATATTTTTGTGCAAGTCGGTAACTAATTTTTAAAGAAAAATGAATGCACATGCCTTCTAATCATACTTTTTGATACTTTATCCAATTTATTGCAAGCATCTGGGCAACTTCGTTTTCTTAAAGGAAAATGTGTAACTCCAGACATTTCAATATCCTTAACAATGTCAAAAATAGTATTCCTACTAATCCCTACTTCCCTTGAAGTTTGACGAACAGCAGCTGTTTTGGACATATTAGCTTTGTTTTTAAAATACACATTATCAGCCTGTGTTCACTTTTTATATACCGCGATATCATAAAGTTTCTGGGTCCAAGATGGCCAGGGGGTGAAAAACGTCTGTCTTAATTTATATCATCCTTTTGAGAAAAATCTGATAAAATTTTCAGGTTATGTGTCATACTGACATTAAGATTAATATATTGACAAATTTTAACGTCAGCATGACACTTAACCTGAAAATTTCATCCGAATTTTCTCAAAAGGATGATATAAATTAAGAAGTTTTTCACCCCATGGCCACCGTTGACCAAGATAATTTTTGATATCTCGGTATTTTCCTTTACGATTTTTTTATGGACCGGGTAAAGAAGTGTCATCCATGCTCTAAAACGTTTGCGATTATATAAAGAAATTTAGGAAACTTATAAAAGATCTTTAGAAAATGAGTTTTTCACTTTATAATCTCTATAATGATCTATTTTTAACGAATATTAATAGTAACTACCACAATAAACAACTACTAAAACACGCATCTGACTAGAACTAACAGAAATACTGATCAGTACTGACAGACACTGACAGCAAAAAGAAAATTTGACACAACAAAATAAACTTAATTTTCATTAATTGATGTAGCAGACACTTCTTGGTGAAACATTTTTAATTAACAAATTATTATAAAAACACACTTGGCTATTTCACAATTTTTTATTAGATCTATGTCTAACATATGTTTCGGCTGTTATGCCATTGTCAAAAAATAAAAATGTCAACATTCCACAGTTATATACATAGAGCAACTCACATACCATTGAATACTGAGGCTTTTAAAGAAGAAATAATATATATTAAAAAAATAGCAGAAAATAATGGATACAATCCCAACATAGTAGACAAAATATTAAATCGAAAAGGACAAAAGAATATTCAGAAAAAATTCTTATATCCGGAAATAAAAGAAAATAAACCCATTTGGCACGCAATTACATATATCCCCCAAATCACAGACAAAGTAAACAAAATATTAAGAAAATTAGATATTCACATCATATGTAGCAATAAAACAAAATTAGGTACAATGTTAAATAATAACAAAGATAAAATAGAAAATATAGAAAAATCAGGAGTATACACAATAAAATGTAATGACTGTGAAGCTATATATATAGGGCAAAGTGGAAGATCCATTAAAAAACGCATATCCGAACACGTAAGAGATATAAAGTATAGTAATAAAAACACAGGTTTTTCGACACACTGTATCGAACAAAACCATTTGCCCGATATGAATAGCTCCACCGTGTTACATAACGTAATAAAAAGTAGAAGACTAGATTTATTAGAAATACTAGAAATTAAAAAATCACAAAAACAAAATAGAATAATTACGAATACACAGTTAGAATTTGTTAACACTCCCATAATAGACGTGATTGTAAATATGTCCCAACCAGCACCCTAGCACTAAAATATAGGTATAAAAGTTAAAAGGACACGTATTGTAAGTTAGTTTTAAGATACTCTTTGACAATGGCATAACAGCCGAAACATATGTTAGACATAGATCTAATAAAAAATTGTGAAATAGCCAAGTGTGTTTTTATAATAATTTGTTAAACTTAATTTTGTCTGCATAACAGCGGTCTCTATATTAGCCAATCACAAGCTCTTATTTTAAGCCCTATCTTTCCCAATGGCTTATTCTTATTTGGAATGTCACATAGCCCTGGAATATAAAAACGACCCCTCGTATCAGCAACACTTATTATTGCTAAATTCGACCACATATTGCACAAACTGATCTGAAATATCTGCGACATTTGTCTGGTAACAACCTATTTCCTCCAAGATCGAGCGATTTAACACTTTTATGTCGATTCTTGTCTTAGAAAATGTAAAGCATCGTATTAATTTATGTTTAAATGTTGGTGGTCAACATTTTCAACATTTGCTTTGATAAATTCAATAAAACATATTGTCTTTGTATATTTAATATTCATGTACTTAACATTTATTAATTGATTAATTATGCCGTAATAAATATGAATTTTTTGTGTTACTCTCGTTAATTTAACGTTAATTTTAGATTACATTGGATAAATTTAATGGTTGCCCATTCAATTATAATCTAGTATAATGATTTTAAGAAATATTTAGTGAAAATTAAGTTCAGCGTAATTCGTTTCCAATGTTCAAACCATAGATAATTTTTGTGGTAGTGATGCAGGTCTCCCAGCGTGCGCAGAAATCCTCCATCGACCCGACCAGCCCTGACCTTGACCTACAATATACTTCGGGTCAAACTTAGGGTGTATCTAGTCCCTTTCTCTTCGAAGTATCGTACGTCCGTACGTATCTATCCATATTTATTTGTTGAAGTTGTATATGCATTCATACATTTGTATCCCTATGAAATTTATTTCAACGTCTACAGTGCAGTAAGTTTATTACATCTTTCATTCGTCTATTTTGTCGGAACGAATAGCCTCTTACCCAGTTTCGTTTTGCGATGCCACCAACTTTCGACTGCCGCTGAAATTGCCGACGTTTTATTTTATCTCATCTTATTTTACTCTTCTCGTCTTGTGTTGCGATGATATCGCATATATTACATGCTGGTTTGTTTCAGTATTTGGGGATGTTTTATGCATGCAATCTTCTTACTTTTTGAAAAGATTTATGCCTTGGATCCGTTATTAGCTGTGGTGTTATTGTATCTTACCTCTTCGCCTGCGTGTAAGATAAATCATATTTATTGATTTGAATAAATTTAGCGAAATGTCCGTTTTATTAAAGCCGTTTAATGCTTTTGTGACGCCTGAGAAAACTACATATTGCATTGAATTGTGATTTTAATTGCTTATTGACTTCTGTTCACAATCCACAGTAGTTTTGCCGGACTAGACTCAGTTGGGTGGGCACCTTCCTTGAGCTTCTTAATCTTCAGGGTTTATTCTCTCGAATATGTGGTATGGAGAAAAATAATAAGGATTAATTTAAGAAATAAAACTAACATTAACGCCACATACATATAATTAAAAAAAAAAAGAAAAATTCTACTTTATCAAGTATAAAGCAGGATTGTGACTTTATTACGCCGCAAACTTAGAGAAAAACTCATGTAAATAATGACTCGTACATGAGAAAAAAAAAACTCTTAAATGAATCCCGAACAAAGATCTAAATAAGTATAAACAAAATTTATTAGCTGTCATCAATTACTTTAGCCCCTCAAAAATCAGACGTCAAATAGAACTTTCTCTATTTTCACACGCATCCAAAATTAATCATGCGCAATAACAAGCATGTAACAAACAAGTTTTCCCGCTTCCTACCATACTACGATAACTTAAATGAACAAAAACTATATTAAAAAAAAACAGTCTAATACGTTCTGTTAATATTTTAAATGATTACAAAATATTACAAACTAAAATTATAAATCTAAGAAGCTTCAGATTTCAATAGAATTATCACTACAAATATAGATATAAATATAATATTAAAAATACATACATTTAGTTTTGTATACGTCACGTCACAAAAACTATTAGAAGAGAGACTCCAGATAGGTCATTTAATTCAAATTACAAGTCTTAAATACTCATAAAAAATACGTAATGAATTTTAATCACATCAACACACTACCAAAAACACACACCGTAATTATTCAAAATTTTAATCTTGAATAAAATTAAGTTTTATCCAAAATTCAAAAACACAACCTATCTGCATAAAAACTACTCAGTCTCTAAGGCATGATGAAGCAACAGGAAACAGCAATGCATCCCTACCTAACACAAAATAAATCAAAATAGCAACAAGATATATATATATCTATATTATTATAACTTCCTGCTTGGCGCGGACTTCGAACATCAAAATAGGCCCGAGCATCCTACAGTCATGGACAAAAACACACATTATAATAAATTGTTATATAAAACATTAAATTTATACAGTTATTTCTCTGGAATAAAATATACATAAATACAATAATTTTCATATCTTCTTTTGTTTCTTCTGCAGGGAGAAATCCACTGCAATATGTATATACAAACATTCTAGGAGAGGTATTATTTCCTTATGGTACCATATGAGCAAAAATTGTTTAGATAAGAGATGGCCATGGTTGGGAGGAACACTATCTTTGATAGGTTCAGCCTAAGGTTAGTAAATAGGGAAAGGCCAGTTCCCACTTATGCATTAAAATGTAGCAAGTTTTGATGCATGAAAAGTATACATTTTTTTATTGCATGACTTACTATGCATCAAAAATTGGAAAGATATTCACATCTATGCAATTCCATGTGCAGTAAAATAAAAACAGAAAAAAATAGCTAGGGATTTAATTTTTAGGCAATCACAAAATTACTTGATAGATAGTAACGTAAATTTTGTGGTTGTTTTAATTCGGCATAAAAAGTCTATTTTTCTCTATTAAGTATGGATTATGAAGAAATATTACTTTTATTAATAATTCGAGCAAGTGCTTCACTGCTTTTACCATCTCCAAGAAATCTTAAATCAGATTTTAATTTGTAATTTTACGAAAATGAACCTGTAAAAGTTATAAAATTGAAAAATAAAAAATACATGTCTATTACTATCACATGTTAGCATCTACCATTCAACAACAAAAGTGAGGTGATATATTTTCGATATTAAAAATGAAACCGACCAAGCACATAATACCAATGTAAAATTATATATTGGCAACGCAGTATTCCCTAGCTTTCACAAGAATTGCATGCAATTTATTGCACGAATTTAGAACATGTTCTAAAGCCGTGCAGTAAAAAATGCATGCATTTTTGTTGCATGCAATTGGTGGAAATGCATAGTGTGAACGCAAAAATGCAGCATTTTTTTCGTGCATTAAAAATTGCAGCATTAAAATGCACAAGTGGGAACTGGCCTTAAGGTTGCCTCGTAACTAATGACGATCCCCATATTGCGCGTCATCGGGCATCCTGTCTAGTTGACTAGTTGTCATATTACCGGTCTAGATTGATGTTTGTAGCGTTCGTAGCGTTGTTTTCAAATTTAATATTGTTTTATGCGCTTATATATAAACTTTATATGACTATTTACAAGTGTTTTGCATTATAGTGAGAGCAAAACATTGAAAAAATAGGAATTAAAGTAATGTATTAATTCAATAAAGTTCAATAAAGAAGAGTTTTGGGAACAATTAGAACAGGCAACAGAGGATGTCAATGCAAGACTAATTGTATTGGGCGAATTTAACGCAAGAATTGGGAAAAAGAATGTAGAATCAAGAAAAGTAATTGGAATGCAGGGGGAAACAATACGAAATAATAATGGCAAGAGACTTATTGACTACTGTTTAACTAATAATCTAATAATCACGAACACATTCTTTGCCCATAAAGAAATACATAAATACACCCGAGAAGTTAGAAGCAGGGGTGAAAAAATCAATCATAGACTACGTACTAATAAACCAAAGTCATAGGAAAGAAGTCGAAGATACTAGAGTGCAAAGTGGTCCAGAAATATACTCAGATCACTACTTGTTATTGTCAAAAATATTCATTCCAGGAAGGAAAAGCCCAATGGTGACTAAGAACAAAAAACAAAAGACAAAAGTGATTATAAGAAACTATAAACTCAGGCAAAATGAAATAGCGACAAAATACAAAGAAAAAATTGAGCAAGGAATGAAAGAACTAAATAAACTGGACACAGACAATAATGTGGAAATATTATGGACAAATATCAAAAGCAAAATACATAAAGCTGCAAAAGAAGCGTACGGAATTATAAAAATAAATAAGAACAAAAAACAAACAAGCTGGTGGAGCGACGAAATAAAAGATGCGATAAAATATAAAAAACATGTGTAGGCGAAATACCTCAAAGCGAAAACAGAAGAAAGCTACGCTATGTATAAACAGCAAAGAACAAGGGTAAAAGAACTAGTGAGAGCAGCAAAACCAAAGTCATGGGAAGAATTCGGGGAAAGAATGGAAAGTGATAGCCACGGAAACCAGAAATTATTCTATAAAGTATTGAAAACTTTCAGAAGTGATACGAACTATAATAACAAATACATAAAATCAAAAGAGGGAAAATACTTGAAGACGACAAGGAAATAATGGACAGATGGAAAGAATACTTTGAGGATATGCTTAATATAGAAAAAATAGTACAAGGATATAATGAAAAAGAAGACCAAATAACCACCCAATTAACAGACGAAGGTGACCAAGAAATAAAAATAGAAGAAGTAAAAGAAGCAATCATAAAAATAAAAACAGGAAGAGCAGCAGGTTATGATTGTATATCACCAGAAATGATCAAAAACTTGGTGAAATGGTGAAAAAAGCATAGAAGCTATAACTAAACTGTTTAACAAAATATGGACAGAGGAGAGAATACCACAAGATTGGGAAATAGGAGTGATATTACCCATCTTCAAGAAAGGAGATTACCGCGAATGTAAGAACTATAGGGGAATAACAATGATGAGTGTAATGGCCAAAATGTTCGAAAGAATACTGGAAAAAAGATTAAAAATACAAATAGAGACACAGTTAGAAGATTCACAAAGCGGTTTTAGGAAGGGAAGAGGAGTACAAGACCACATATTTACTATAAAACAAATAATGGAAAAAAGACAGCAAAGCAACACGTACTTGACGTTTATTGACCTAGAGAAAGCGTTCGATAGTGTACCAAGGAAAGCGATATGGGAAAGCCTAAAAAGAAGAGGTGTAAATAAGAAATTGAGAAACAATATAGAGTGTATGTATAAGGTCACAAAGAATTATGTACGAACGAGAAATGCAGAGTCACAGATATTTGAAACTAAAGAAGGATTGAGACAGGGTGGTGTACTGAGCCCATCACTATTCAACATAGTGATGGATGACGTACAAAAAGAAATAAAGCACAAACTGAAGAAATTACCAGTGGGTTATAGAAATATGGAAATAACGACAATAACTGACTGCGTCTTTGCAGATGATTTAGTAATATTTGCAAAAACACGACAGACCTGCAAGAAAACGTAACAATATGGAACGAAGCCCTTCAAAACCGAAACTTAAAAATTAACATCGATTAAACAAAGGTAATGGTAATTGGGAAAGAAAACAAGCAAGCATTAATAACACTGGACAATACAAAAATAGAGCAAGTAAAGACGATGAGATACCTGGGCGCAAATCTACAGAAAAATGGTAAGAACGAAACCGAAATAAATGAAAGAATAGAAAAAGCAACACGGACATACTATGCTTTGAATAACAAATTTATAAGAAAGAAAGAAATATCAACCAAGACAAAAATCCTAGTCTACAAGATTATACATAAACCAATATTAATGTATGGTAGTGAGAGCTGGGTGTTGACAAGGCAGCAAAAAAGTAAACTCCAGGCGGCAGAGATAAGATTCCTAAGAGCAGTCAAAGGTATTACAAGAAGAGATAGAATACGGAATGAAACAGTGAGGGAAGAACTAAAAGTGGAATCGATATTAAAGAACATTGAAAAGCAACATCTGAAGTGGTTCGGACATGTAATATGAATGGAAAACCAGAGACAACTGAAACAGATATGGCTGGCAAGGACACATGAAAAGAAGACTAGAGGAAGACCGAGAAAAGAGTGGAACAGTGTAGTGGCAGAGTGCTTGAAAGCCAGGGGAACAAAGTGGAGAAATGCAGAAGTAATGGCAAGAGACAGAAGGGATTGGGCAATGTTTGTTCGTAAATAAAAAGTTTTTTAGTCGCCTTAACACCTTCGGGTATAAGAAGGCTTTATCGATTATATATATATATATATATATAATCGATAAAGCCTTCTTATACCCGGCATCAAATAATATCTTGATATCCAGTTAGTATTTGGATTTGTGAATACATTTTTTTAGACATACAAAACCTTTTATTAACTCCGTAATATCAGTTTGTTGAAAGAACTAGGTTGTGACAGTAGAATACTAAATTAATTAATATGTGACGGTGTTTCACCTTCATTTCCTTTATAACTTATAAGCGCATTTTTCGTAAAAATATTTACATTAAATACTTTTTACACCCATGAGTACACCAATAACTAGCAGGCACTAACCATTACTTAAAGCAATACTTTGAAATAAAGGACGGCATCTTTGTGTAAGCATATGTAATTAGATCGTACATAAACCAATCGTTTGTCTATAGAAAACAGTGATTTACTTCACTCGATTTATACCTATTTAACTAATGATAAAATTAAAGTCAAAATCGTTTTAATTTGAATGAGCACGCTGAGTGACGCTTTCCCGCGTAAGAATATTATTGGTGGAGAGTTACGTATAAGGTTGCCTCTTATACATTTACTTCGGTTCAGCCTGTTGTTGGTTCTACATGTTGGTTGGATGTCAGATTCGATTTGAATTTTTATTTGACATGAATTAAATGTCAGCTTTGATTTGAAGTTCTATTCATTGAATCTTATTTTCGTTATGGAAATCTTGAAAATGGAGAATGGATATACAGTACGCGAGCTTGCCTGGTTGAATTTCGACAAGAGTTTCTTGATCTTGTGTTCTTAGAAACTGACTTTTTCAATGTGGTCCAGAATTGTGTGCGATTGTTCAGAGAAACAGGAAGCGTAAAACATAAGGGCGGTGGTGGCAGGCCAACGGTCCTATAGCGGAGACTATTGAAAATGTTCGAGAGATTATTAATGAAGCACCAACAACATCTTTGCGAAGACTCATACAGCAACTTCCCGTATCTTATGGTTCATGTAGACCAATTTTGAGGAGAGGCATTGGTTTATTTCCTTACAAGATGCAGGCTTTTCATGAATTGATACCGCCTGCTCATAACTAAAATCGGCAAAGAGGCGCAAGGGGGAAAGTTTCAGTGCAGTGCGGAGAGCAACGTGGAGGGGCCTAGCGACCTTATCAAGGCGAGCGTTCAGTACCGTGTACGTACTCGCATCATTTATGTTCATGACTTTCATGAGTGAGCATAGGCAATGCGAGCGCATGAATGGTTACACATAAAATAATGATAAAAAATATATTATATAACGTGCTGAAACATTTCCTGTTTTAAAAAGCTTCCATGAAATCACAAACTGGGTGGCATCTATTAAATATTTGAATCATTAAATAAGTTTCCACACTTGTTTCATTTAAATGAGTACGGCGTGCGGAATAAATATTTTTCAATGATGAAAACGACCGTTTCATATCGAGTTGTTATATTTGCAAATTTTAAGTAATCCTTGTGACAACTTAATGGATCTTTCGACGCACCTTCACAAATTTGTCTTAGAATGAGAAAATCTGAATCCTTATCTTTCAATACTTTCCATACTTTCAATTTTTCATATTACACACTCATTTTTTTCGCCTTCCGCCGCACATAGCTGTGAGTGAACATCATCGACAATTTCAACAGAATCCACAAACGACATCGAATCATTTTGGAATTTTTCAATTCCCTCCGCTGGTCCATAGTAGTTCTTGCGAATAGTTTCTAAATCACTTTTTACCTGCCTATCTTGAAGCATTTTTTGGCTTTTCTTGATAGCTTCGGCGTGTTTCGGATCGAATTGTAAAACTACCTTCTTTACATCATCAAAATGTTTGCAGTAGTAAAACGCAGCTTCTTACCATGTTCCCCAACGCATAGTAATCGGCTGTGGTGGTTCAGGCACTTTGGGACACAGTTCGTGAAGTTTTTTTGTACGCTGACGGTGACTTTAGAAACACTACCTTCGTATGAGCTATTAAAGCATTTACTCGTGGATAACATTTAGGTATTAATTGCGCCATAAGGTTTAAAGCATGGATTTTACATGGTACATGTAACAGCTTGCCTCTCTCTTCTTCAAGAGATCGGCCTAAGGAAAGCATGTTAGCATAAACATTAAAACTTAAAATTTGTTCAATGCGCTCAACACCACTTTTAAAAATTTCATTGCTAGTACATTTTTCAACTCTTTTGGAAGCAAGTAAGATAGAGGACGCCGGTTCAAATTCTTCCATTCCATCAATTCTGCTTTAATTCTTCTTTCAACATAGTCACGAGCAGATGACATATCGTTTCTTATCGATGTCCGACTTGGTAATATATAATCCGAATACTTGCTTCAAAAGGAGGCAAATGCTTTTTGGTCTAGCAAAGTGAACGGTAAATTACATATAATAAAACAAACACCTATATCAAATGTTAATTGTTCGCTGTATCGTTTGCCACGGATTGCAGAACAGTGTTTTATACTTTTTAGGTGGCGTTTATACTTCCACCTGCTGGTACACGTGAAATAGTCGTCGCACCTTACATATTTAATTCTATCGCCTTTGTATTCTAAATCCGGCATACACGTTATCACGTTTTCTAGTTTATTTGAAATACGCCGTTTCCGAAACGTGCCTAAATGCGACATTTTCTAGGTATGTGTGTACTGATATGCACTCACAACAACCAGAGGAATAATACTAAACAAATGTGCTTTGATACAGACGTTTGACATTCCGTGCCGCGCGCTTTTCCCCTCTACGTTGCTCTCGGTACTGCACCGGAAATTGCCCCTCTTTGCCGAGTTTAATTATAACAGACGCGTGTTATATTGCTAATGGTTCACCCAACATTTATTGCACAACAATGACCTCTTAGAATTGACATTTCTTACAGATGAGGCGTGGTTTCATTTGTATATCAATTCACAAACCATCAGGTTGTGGAGTGCTGAAAACTCTCACATATTTCGTGAGTCTCCGTTGCATTTCTAGAAAGTTGGGGTATGGTCACGAAAATATTATATATATGAATATATATATATATAGCTGTTTATTAAATATAACAATTGATAAATTATAATTATTAATAATTTATCAATTGATATATTTAATAAACGGCTAAGAAATTATCTAAACACACACACACATATATATATATATATATATATATATATATATATATATATATATATATAAGTATATATATAAGTTTGTGTCAAATTTTTCAAAACTCTTATTAAGAAAATTATTTGTGTTTAGATGTAAATGGACAACATTTTCAACAACTTCTGTAGCTACATGTAAATTTTGATTATGATTTCAATATTAAATAAATTCTGTTTTCTTTTTGTTGTAGTATCATTTCAATGCCATAACCTTTTTTTTTACAATGAAACCAAATGAAACTGTCAAGCATCAAGTAATGTGTCATTATGTGGAAGTGGTTAAAGTACCAACCCAATTTCACAGTCTACTCCAATTATGAATTTTTTCGATGGCTCGTTATATATAATCATCAGCACTGTTACTTTATAATGCATTTCTAATATGCTTGAACTAAGGTTTATCGTGGATTAATTGGTAAAGCAACGTTCCGGCAAACCGTAGACTTAAGTTCAAGTCCCAACATAGACAAAAAAAAGTTTTTAAATTAAAAATTTCGTATGATTTGCTTTGTAATTTGTAGATAGCAATGTTTACATTCACATTTACTTCGCAATTACATACTAATTTCATCATATTTGTAAATATTTCATATAAAAGCCGAAAAACTCTAAGAATTTATCAAGTGTTGTATGTATATATATATATATATATATTTATATATATATATATATAATAACTTCGTGACCTTGGTATGATATGGTAAACCTAATCAGTAGGCGATTAAAGGTCTGTATATTACTTCAAAATATATGTATTTAAAAAACTCTACATGTTTCGGCTATATACGCCTTTATCAAGAGAATGCAAAATATGAAAATATCTACAAATTCATATTTTGCATTCTCTTGATAAAGGCGTATATAGCCGAAACATGTAGAGTTTTTTAAATACATATATTTTGAAGTAATATACAGACCTTTAATCGCCTACTGATTAGGTTTACCATATATATATATATATATATATATATATATATATATATATGTATATATATATAATATTCTTATTCCATTAATTAATTAGACGCTGTTTTCCAATTTATAAAGTTTTTAGATGTTATTAAGGTATTGTTTCATTTTATAAAATAATATGTCTTTTGACAGCAAACTCGGTAGCGATTAAGTAGTTAAAATGTTTAATAACTCTTGTTCAATTACGGGTTAATTAAATTAAAATTGCGTTATCAAGCAGTCACTAATTTCATAAATTAAAATTACGGTTTCTTGAGTTTAACAAGACTGATTAAGCAAAATATACG
Source organism: Melolontha melolontha (assembly GCA_935421215.2). Classification (NCBI taxonomy): domain Eukaryota; kingdom Metazoa; phylum Arthropoda; class Insecta; order Coleoptera; family Scarabaeidae; genus Melolontha; species Melolontha melolontha. Next base: position 42,950,935 of record OW285239.1, on the reverse strand, counting down.
ATATTGACAATACACTCCCATCGAAACTTTCTCGACAAAGAGCTTCCAGTCAAATACAGTCTAGGTAATTCGTTCCTAACGTATGAATTCTCGTCGAATTTCTTCTGTACTCCCACACACGATTACAATAAAATAAATTGCAGAGTATACAAGTGCATTTCACATATTACAAAAGAAAGAGATAGATAAATCATGGCTTTAATAATTTTAAGCGCAAAGAAACTTCTTTGAAGCTTAGTGCACATGTTTTATATATTTTTAGTTTTGTCTGAGCATTTTATCGTTGTCACCGAAAAGAAGCAATAAAAAGAACGTTGTCTACTATTGTTATACTTACATTTAAGGGTGTACATTTTATATTAGAATGTGGGCGAAGCTTGCCTCAAGTAAACATTACACACAAACCTTAAACACGTCTTATTAAATTGATATGGATTTTATATTTATATTCAACTTATTATTGCTGTATAAGTATACTGTAGCTTTATTTAATTTTTAGTATTGAAATTATTCCGATTTTTAATAGAATATGGTATAATACGACTATATACGTTTGAAAAATGTTGCAAGTGTTGTGTAGATCGTGTAGATAGTTGTCTGTTTTGATGTTGTTATTGATACTACGTTGAATATTGTTTGTTTATTAAAGAATTTCCATTTAAAAGAAGCGGAAAACGTTTACTCAAAAGACATTTTACAAAAATTTGAATACATTCAGAGAAAAGTGATTCTTCATAAATCAAAGGAATTGTATATGAAAGAATATGACGAGTATGGGAAATTCTTCAAGTGGCGATGTGCGAAAAATGTGGTTAGCAATTGTGACGAAAATGTTGGGATGGCATACTTATCTCAAATACTAAGAAAGTGTATTAAAAATAGTTATGTTGGTTACATTGTGCTTCGTTTTCTGTAGTAAAAGGTTTACAAAACTTCATTTTCTTGATGTGTCTACTCTAAGCTCAAAAATATGTTGAAAATGAAAGAAAAAGGATATCTCTAGATTTTTTATAACTATTGTAGAATATATGAAGAGTAACTTTATGGGTTATAAAGCTAGCAAGTCGTGAATATTGCTATATGCCCCCACGAGCAACAGCAACATACCTACTTACGATTTACCAACTTATCCCCAATAACATGATTGCCCCGGAGATCTACGGCTAAAGACCAACTCAGTTTAGAGGCGCCACCATGTTTAAACTCTTTAGCCGTTACAGTGAACATAGACACTGCCGACGGTAACTTGACTATATCATAGGTATCTACGTGTATCATTGTTATCATAACAATAAAACAACAAATGTAAAACAATCACAATAGAGAATTTATTCACAATGAAATAATCAACAACAAAATCCGCATGACCAAAAATAATGCAAACAAGAAATCTAGACAGGCTTTCAAGCCACAAAAATTTAATGAATACAAATAAAAAATATATCATTGACCAGTTTGATAATTACATTAACATAGATATATTCATTCTAATTGAAAGCAAACTAATGATTGGACATGAGTTAAAGACTCACCCAGTATAGAAAGTTAAATAAAAAAATCTAAATCGTATACAATAAATTGAATAATACGTTAAAGTGAATTATAAGCACATAATATCACGAGCGAAATCCCAAAATAGTTCCTAAGATTTAATAAAAAAAAATAAGATCGACATATTGAAATGGTTGAATAATAATTATAAACAAAACTAAATTAAATAGTAAGCTTAACTTAAAAATTGCATAGGCAATTTATCTAAGATCTTGGACATATCTCACATCGAGATTTTAGTACACACAGTATATGTAGAATTATTAAATATAACTCAAAATTAAAAGGATTGACAATTTCAATTTTTAATAAAGAAAATTGCACAGTGAATCTATAATTATTCTTATGACACTATGTGATCTATATCCGTATACTAAATGATACTGAATTTAGGTATATATAAAAAATGTAATAAATGATTTTATTAAAATGATTATTAAATGACAATTACAACATTGGGCATGCGGATAGTGTTACATGAAGTGGTTCGACAACCATATATATACCGGGTGCGGCAATAATGTGTCGGCGGAGCTTAGCATGAAAACTAAAAAAGTTGTAGCAATGAAATTTTACGTACACATGTAGTATGCTACAGTGCATTTTCTATTTTTATTTATATATTTACAGGGTGTTCCAAATTTCCGCAACCACTTTCAATTTTTCTTTTTAAATAGATTGCTATACTTTCTTGTTATTATGATGTTAGACACCCAAATTATCTTTGCAATGATATATGACAACGTGCACTTACAACTGTTAGTTTTGGTTTTGTTGCAAATTTTGTTAAAATCTTCACAGTTGCACAGTCTAGCATTTTAAGTCTTAGCCTGAAAATGGGTGCAGTGCCCCACGTAACTCTCTTGTTACTAATTTATGGACTAACACTTTATATGTTTTGAGGGTGAACAACGTGACAACATATACAGGGTGTTAAATATGTCGTGCCAAAGTTATCGAAGTTAGTCAGCAAATTCCTTGTAAAATTTCCGTTAAAATGGTACCAATAACATAGTACTTATTTCTAGTATTTTCGTATTTTCCCCTTTAATGGGATATACCTATGCTTATAATATTCAATATGCGGTGCTGCACACCTGTTTTTTAATTCTTTATTATTAGTTTTAGAATTACATTTTGTACTTTTTCCATAATAAAACAGAATTAATTTAAAATGTGTTCAAATATATGTCCATTCTGATTTACACATGCTCTTAATGACAGACTTACATTTTGAGCCATGTTGTTTTCACTTAATTGAAGAAAAGCGTTTCTGATTCGTTGCTGCATGTTCTCTGCCGTTGTAGGAGGTGTTTCGTAAACAATATTTTTTACAGTAGGCCACAGAAAGAAATCACAAGGGGTTAGATCTGGTGATCGCGGTGGCCAGCTTGTAAAGCTACCTCTCCCAATCCACCTATAGGTGAATACCCTATCTAAATGTGCTCTTGCAGCAGCACCGTAATGTGCAGGTGCACCATCATGTTGGCACCACAATCTCCTTATGACGTTATCTGGTAGGCCTTCTAACAGCAATGGTAAATTATTTTGTAGGAAATTTGTGTAGATTTCACAATTTAAAGTAGTATTAAAAAAGAATGGACCTATAATAGTGTTTCCTATGATGCCTCCCCAGGTGTTAACACTCCATTTTTGTTGGTATAAAATGGGTTGCACAAAATGAGGGTTTCTAGTGTCATAATATTGAGAATTTTTTCTGTTTGTTATTCCACAATTAGCAAATGTTGCTTCATCTGTGAAAAGTACATGATCTAGAAAAGTTAGATCTTGTCGTAATTGTAAAAGTAGTCATTCACAGTAAACAAGTCTCCTTTCAAAATCCGTTTGCAGTAAGCCTTGATGATTTTGAATTTTGTAATGGTGAAATTTATGTTTTTTTAAAATCCTTATTACAGCAGTGACTTCTATCCCGTGTTCTTTCGAAATTATCCTTGTAGACACGCGCGGATTTTCCACAACGGACTGGACGACTGTCACTTCATTATCTTCTGTAACCATAGTCTTAGTTCTTTCATGTTTGACGTAATTCGCTGAACCCGTCCGAAGAAACCTTGTCAACAAATTTTCAAACGTCTTAATATCTGGTGCTCTTTGGTGAGTATACTCCATAGCATATGTTCTTGATGCTAAAAGTGGATTTCTATTGCTAGCGCCAAGAACAAATACCATGTCTATTAGCTCCTCTTTCGAAAAATTCATTCTAAAGAAACACAACTATGAACTATTACGCCATGTAAATAAAAAATAATGGCAACAAAACGATATAACTGACAACAAGATAACAACTAATAACGAACAAACGAAAATTGATAATTAACTAGCCGAACTTAAATTATAACAATTAAACGCGATTACAGAGGAAGAGGAACTACAGAAAAACACTTTATACGGAAATTTGAAGTAGATATTTGACGTTTGGTTACACAGCAATTTTTGCTTAATATCATTTCATGGCCAACCAACCAACTATTAGATACAGCACTGTATATTGAATATTATAAACATAGGTATATCCCATTAAAGGGTTATAACTTCGAAAATACTAGAAATAAGTACTATGTTATTGGTACCATTTTAACGGCAATTTTGCAAGTAATTTGCTGACTAACAAAAAATTATAGGCTCAATTTAAAAAAAAAAGAGAAAATAGCCTTTAAACTTCGATAAATTTGGCACGACATATTTAACACTCTGTATATGTTGTCACGCTGTTCACCGTCAAAACATATAACGTGTTAGTCCATAAATTGGCAACAAAAGACTTACGTGGGGCACTGCACCCATTTTCAAGCTAAGATTTAAAATGTTAGTCGCTGCAACTGTCGAGATTTAAACAAAATTTGCAATAAAACCAAAACTAGCACTTGTAAGTGCACATTGTCACATATTATTGCAAAGATAATTTGGGTGTCTATCATCATAATAACAAGAAAGTATAGCAATCTATTTAAAGAAGAAAATTGAAAGTGGTTGCGGAAATTTGGAACACCCTGTAAATATATAAATAAAATAGAAAATGCACTATAGCATACTACATATTGCAGTAGATTTTTCCCCGAAGAATATAGTTAAATATAATTATTAATTATATATATAATTTGTTTTCAGGTTTATATTTAGTGATTTGTAATATTTTATTTAAAAATTTAAATTGGCGTGTATTTTATACTTAGACTGTAGATTGTTCGAAGATTGTCTTGATTCACGTCGTAGAACTTTTACCGGACGTTGTATCGTTCGAGGTTTGTAGCTTGATTTTTTTTATTCTTGGACGAAGGTTATTTCCGCACTAGGGATTTATGTACCTTCAGATGATTCACACGTGTTAATTTTTGAATAAGGACTTCTTCTTTATTTAAAATACTTTTATAAGTTCGGTTTATGTTTTTAGTTTTTGATTTTTGATGAGTTCAATTTAATTATCGATTTGTTACGAGTGTTTTAACTTGTAATTTTTATTTGAAATGTATGATTCATCTGAAAAATCTCTCGTTAAGTTTTTGTGTGCTAAGGTTACATTAATTAATGTAAGTAGTCCTTTTGCAAATTAAATTTATTTGATATTATTCTTGATGATAATTTTCATAATTTTTGAGCTCATAGTTTAATTGATTACATTTAATTTTGATACATTTTAAGTTGTAGATGTATAGCAAAGAAAATTTTCATATTTCTTATGAGGGAGATTTTTTGCTATCATGTTTTAATAGTGTATTGAAGTCAGGATTTTCGAGGGAATATTTTAATCATGTTATTGTTGCGCATGATCTGATCAGTGACACGCGTAGTTAACAGTTTGTCTCTGTTGACGTTTGAAGTTTGGGAGTAAAGTAAATATTTGAATTTGAAAGTTTTCCGACCTATTCAATTAGTGTAATTTTTGCTCGCGTTAATAAGAGGTTTTTTCATTGTATGAGTTCATTACCATACAAGTTTTCCTCTGCTTATTGCATTGTTGTCGCAGTAGCACGTCTTTATACTTTATAAAGACGATTTTTTTAAGCTTTTAATTTAAGCTCGTAATTGAACCTGAGACTTTAGAGGACTCTATTAAAAGAAATAAACTCTCCGTAAGGCAGCCCGGACTCATAGTGGTGCATTGTGGATTATCTTCGTTATATTCCTACAATACACTGCAATATGTACGTAAAATTTAATTGCTACAACTTTATTAGTTTTCATGCTAAGCTCCGCCGACACACTATTGCCGCACCCGGTATATATCAATTGATAAATTCTTGGAGTTTTTCGTCTTTTATATGAAATATTTACAAATATCAAATTAGTATGTAATTGCAAAGTAGGTGAGGATGTAAACATTGCTGTCTACAAATTACAAAGCAAATCATACGAAATTTTTTTAATTGAAAAATATTGTCTACGTTTGGACTTGAACCCAAGTCTACGGTTTGCCGGACCGTTGCTTTACCACTTAAGCTTAAGTGGTAACGCAACGGTCCGGCAAACCGAAGAAAGTGGTCTGACGTCACAAAGACCAGCTACAGGGCCACAATTGTTACCTAGACATCGAAGAGCATGTCTTCAGTTTGCACGATTATATGCGAATTGTATTCTTCAGACATATGGTGAAGTTATCTATACAGATGAGTCGCGTTTTGTCTACGATCACTCGATGGTCGAGAAAGAGTGTGGAGAAGACGAAATGAGTAATGTGTCAATTGCACCATTTCTGAACGGGTGTATTTTCATGGTGGATCTGTGATGGTATGGACAGGCATTTCCACAGAAGCACGTATAGAGCTTATAATGGATGTTTCAATAAGAGTGCAAGATTTGAATTGCCCGCCATGTTTGATAGTCATAATGACACGTGATTATGATGTGACATCGAAAACTGACAGATGGGAGTTAGTAAACATGTAGCATTACACGATAGAACAACGCGTACTGATTGTTAAACATTATTATCAAAATGGTGAAAGTTTGATTGCCACCATTCGTAAAGTGCGTCCAATTTTCGATCGACAGAATGTTCCTAATTCAGCTACATTGAAAAGAATAATCGAAACATTCGAAAGGACTGGTGCGATTAGTGATGTGAAACACACGATATGAGCTCGTAGTGGTTGTTCAGAACAAAACATCACGGCAGTTCGCGAGAGTGAGGCCGAAAGTCTATAGACGTCGATTCGTCATCGTGTACAAGAATTGGACATTACAACAGCCACTCTTTAACGTATTCTGATTCAAGCTTTGTATCTCCACCCCTGCAAAGTCCGATTGACTCAACAACTTCTGCCAACAGATCATGCACAACGAAGAGACTTCACCAATTGGATACTTGAGCAAACAGAAGTGAATAGCGATTTTGCGGACAAAATCGTTTTCAGTTGTGGGGCCCATTTCCACCTCGATGGCTTCGTAAATCGGCAAAACTGCCTCATTTGGGGCTCAGGAAATCCACGAGTGATTCATCCGAAAGCAATGCATCCGAAAATGTTACAGTTTGGTGTGCATTGTGGTCTGGAGGAATAATTGGACGATATTTCTTTGAAGATGCGAAAGGTAACGCAGTAACGGTGAATGACGAACGTTATCGTGATATGATAACGCAGTTTTTTGCTCAATTGGAAGATATTGCTCTTGACGACATGTGGTTTCAACAGGACGGGGCCACATGTCATACCGCCAGTGAAACATTCACTGTCTTGCACGAGTTTGTTCTTGGTCGTGTCATTTCCCGGTTTGGTGACTAGAATTGGCCGCCACGTTCTGGCGATTTGACACCTTTGGATTGATGGTTGTGGAGCTATCTGAAGTTACGGGTTTATGCCGATAAGCCCGCAACCACCGAAGCATTGAAGGCCGAAATTAGACGCTCTATCAATGAAATACCGCCACATGTACACAATAATGTTATTGCGAATTTTGTCGAAAGAGTACGCGTATGCCAGCAAAGGCATGGCGGTCATTTACAAAATATTTTGTTTCATAACATAATTCCCAAATATATACATTATAAATCAAAAAAATATTTCAATACTTTACTACAGAAAACCATGTTTTATTGAACCTTGCGCTCTTATTAAAACACTCTTTATTTGTAGAAAATGGTGCTTTAAACGTTCATAGGTACATATATGATATTTTGCAAGGAGCTGTGTTCCCCCATTTTCTCATTTTATTGGAGACGGCTCTGTTTTGATGCTACGCCAGACCATACATGGCAAGAGTCCTCACTGAGTACCTTAATGAAGTTGGAATTCGTAGACTTGATTAGCCAGTACGCAGTCTCTTAATCCGATAGAACAACTTTGGGATGAACCCCAGAGGCGTATTGGTTGTCGTACAGCAATGCCAGAAATTTTTCAAGAGCTACGATTAGCCCTTTTAGGAGAATTCGAAGTAATTCCTCAAATTTGCTGAATAAACTTTGTAAATTAAATATCAAGATAACTAAACAGTGTAATCTAAGAAGACAGATAACTTATTAATATTCAGTTAACCCATTTAGGATCACTATTAAACAAATCAAGGAAAACGCAAATTCTTTAAGGAATAAGCTTTTAGTTAGGTATTTATAAACATCCTTTAAAATAAAAAAAAAGACAAACCATTGATTCTTATATTTTTTTTGCTTTGCGTTAACGCAACAAGGGACTATTATGCACAAAAAAATATTACAATTATTAATTATGGTAGTCTTTGAAGCAGTGTGAATGTAATGGAACTGCACATTTATTACACATAAATACGGTTGTACTTTTGCATACTCTACAACGTCTCCTCCAATTTTCACGATTTCTTTCAATTAGGTGACCCACATTATCTAAACGTGCACTGGATAATAGAGACGCACTGGAACCACGTTCTCGAACAGATTGTGTTTTACATTTTTTAGCACTAATGAGGCTTCGTACAAGTTCAGACCTGAAATCCAGCTGCGAAATGGGTTTCTCTGTGTATACAAGTCTGTGCAGTTTCCAAGCATTCACCACAGTAGAATCTAACAAATTTATAAATAACGGCTACCATCATTTTTTTCCACGAATATTTATTCGGTAATTTGCAACTGCGTTATCGTGTAGATCAACGCCTCCCATATATTTGTTAAATTTGGCAATCATATTTGGTTATGGTATAGAGATGCCTTTTTTCTCTCTACGATTGTACCGCTTCACAAACACATTAGGCAGTGCAGACTCACAATTGGTTGCTACTGTAACCACAGAATTGTCATTCCAACTTACCACGCTTATTTCATTTACGTGATTGTAACGAGAATCCATTGTACCACGAGGTTTTTTCCTAAAGACTTACAAGTCTCTAAAGGGCATTTCAGCATTCTGTTCTCACGTACAGTTCTAGTAGCAAAGTATCTTTGACGTTTCAGATGAACTAATAGCTTGTAGCTCGTAAAAAGTTATCAAAGTATACCTTATGAGTCGACTTATTTTCTAATACGTTCAAAAGATTGATGACCACTGTTTCACCTAAACCAAATTCTCTTTTGGCATCTTCACCAGTTTTTCCAGCATAAGGTATAAATTGATATAAATACCCATCGCTAGATGCCGGACACCACATTTTGAACCCGAAACGTACCGGCTTCCCTTTCAAAAACACTTTCGCTGAATGGCGGCCGAAGTAGGGTACCATTTGCTCATCAATTGATAAGTGATGTCTAAAAACACCATACTTCAAGAAATTGCTGTTCAAGAGATCAACCAGATTTTACTTTCGCAAATTTGTCTGCCTTGTCTAATTGATTGTTATTTGCAAAATGAATGTTTTGCTTTATGTCGAGAAATCTGTTTCGAGACATTTCATTTTTCACAAATTGAACACCTTTATCTTCATCAGATGACCAGTAAAGTTTTACCTGTGGAAGAGTGTGATACCCACTCAAAATCAATATTCCCAAAAAAATTTCTAGATCATTTTGATCTAAGGCGAATTGAGTACGGTTATTATCTCACGCATATTTTATGGAGTTTGAAATAATAAGCTGGCCAACATTTTTATCAAAAATTTGCATAAAGAAATCAAGCACAGACTTTCCATGTAGCGGCTCAACAATATTCTGCACATTCCCTTCCTCATTTGACGTAGCATCTTCCTCGTAGTCAATGGGCGTTTTACACCAAATAATGTCTTCAATTCTTGCCGTTTTGCTTGGTGTAGATAAAGCTGCCTCATGATGTATACCATCCTCTATCTCAATTTCGTTATTCGGACACACTATCACAAAAGTTCCCGCTATATCTACAGGCAAATTTTCTACTCCACCTATAACATTATCATCAATGTCCTCCTCGTCCGTTATATCATCGACGTCGGGTGGTATATAACAAACATCAATTTCCTCATTCAAATCAAGATCTTCAACAATTGTCTCAAGTTCTTTCAAAGTCAACGGTCTGGTAGGATTATCGCGATATTTCACTCTAAAATAATTTTATTATCAACATCAACGACCAACACATACTTCAGAAATTGTTGTACTTACCATTGTATAATATTTCTGTAATCCTCAAGATAACACTATTATGAACTCTAACTTCTTCAACATCTCTATCCCACAGCGTAAATAAACTACCCAATAAACTTCCCCCAGACGTAAAAAAGCATGTTCAGACAGGAGTATTACTCATGAGTCTCATGACTACAATTACACCATTTGTCCCAATGTAGCGTTTTGCTATGTTTCAAATCCGTTCGAGAAATATTTCCGAAAAAAAGGGGATTGATTTTTTTTCCAAAATAGTGTTACATGAAGTATCTTTTATATGAAACCTCTTAATGATAAATGAAAAAGTAATCTGTATGTGATTAAATTTAAATTTAGATACATAAGTTTTTTTCTTGAAAATTCCATAGTTTTATTTTATTTTTATTCAAAATTGATTACCCGTTCCCAAAAAGGTTGTCTAAATATTTATTAACGCAATGCTACTGACAGTACGTCCAAAATTATTTCTTTTTAGTACGAAAAAAGATTTTTTTTTGGTGTTGCGTTAACGCAACTATGGGAATAAATGGGTTTAAAGTTGAATAGAAGGTGTTGTCTTTGCTTTTTGTAATTTAACTAAAATTTTATTTTTCACTGTTTGTGTTAATTTCTCAAATTAATTTTTGTTTTTACATTGTCTCCTTTCTCTTCATTCCGCCCGCTTCTCATTGGGAATGTGCAGTGCTTGAACAAAATTTAAATTTCTAAAGCAATAAATAAATGCGTAGGTAATTTTGTAAAATTTTTAAGATGGCCGTTTTTTTTGCCGGTCAGTGTATTTTCCGATTCATTGCATTAAATATATTATTAGCGAATATATTATCATTCCTCTATTGCTATTTTTTTAATTATTACAAGAATACAAGTACAATTATCGCCAAGTTTAAAAAAGATATTGGCGATCAGAGTAAAACTGGGGCCGATTTCTTTACCGTTTTCAATCGATTAACCAGCCTTGTTCGGTTACATTCTACTGCTGTAAGCCGCATCGGTGGTATTGATCCCCTGTGTTCTTGATGATCTCTTTCTTTTCGTACCGGAACTTCTGTTAACGTATGTATATATTTTGTATGTTGTAAATGTATACGTGCAAAAGCCATTTCGAAAATACCGCGAAATCTACATGCAAACTAAGATATTTAATGATATTAACGCGGGTATGTGTGCAGTATTTTAATCAATAATTCATTAGGAGCACTAATTAATGTTACGTCGTTTGCGAATCCTTCCTCTCATTAGTGTGCAAAGAGCGTGGGCACAGAATAACTAATACCTAATTAATTGACTGTATCCATCCATACAGGATGATTCAAGAATCGTGGGTTGACTATTCATAATTACGTCCCTCTTATCAAGTCGAGCGGAAAAGTTTCTTAAATATAGCATTCAAAATTATATACTAAAAAGTCAATAACGTCTAAGTAATGCATAATGTTTAATTGTAAACTTGACAAACTTCCTAAAAATCTTTAAAAATCGTGACGTGAAATAAGTATTTCCACCCATAGACTTCTAATAGGAAATTATCTTAAATACAAACGCATAATTTGAATTTTATTATTTTACTTATAAAAGGTGTGTATAAATTGACGTATTAACTACACATGGCGATGTTCTTCGTTAAAACGATAAGAAATAAGTACTAAACTTCTATAGAGCGTTTCACGCCCATGATGAAGTACAGGCCATATGGAGATAGCGTACATAGTTGCCAAGTCGCGAACTCATTCCTACCAACATACCTATATTGCTGTTAATCAGGCCTGCTGTCAATAGTATTGTATTGACATAACCTTAATTGTATTTATAATGAACAAAATTTTAAAATTATTATTCTTAGTTTGCATTTGTTTATAATATATTCGATGCCAAGAAAAAGTAAATAAGAGTGAAATATCGTTCTAGTTAATGTATATGAAAAGTAAATCATTATATTAACAAACTAATTAAAATTGTATGTTTAAGTTATAATTTGGTTTAACCACCACACCATTTGGATACTCAAGGTTTGTTTTGAATTAAAACAATTATTTTATATATATTGGTTTCCTTTATTATATATAAAAAATAGTTTGATTTGTCTATTAGAATACAAGCAATAATCATAAAAAGATTTTTTGTGTAGACCATAAACATACAAAAAATACTGCAATATAGATATATTTAACCAATAACATAAAAATATCAACATCTTAAAAACCTTATTTTTTAAATTAAATTAAAACTTGACTGCTGTAGTAACATTAGTTATAGGTTTGTTCCGAGAAGAATCCCTATTATTTTTAGTAAATTGGAATTTAAATCTGTTTTACAGCCACCATCGTGTACTATAAAACTGCCTACCAATTGGCTAAAAGAGATGCAAACTGTCAGAGATTCGTTCTTGGAACAGACCTACAATCCACTGGATGTTGAAGCAGCATTCGAATAGCCGACAGGGTCAGTTAATAAATCGTCTTCCATATCATCAGTTGAACCTGAGTCTCCTATGGATGATAAACTCCTCAACATCATCTTGCAATCCATCGACAGTCCACATTTCTTCTTCAATTTGTTTTTACATGCTGAATATAATTCTTCCAATTGTCAGCTGTCACATTACTATAGGCACTCGTAATTAATGGTGCCATATCTTTTACTTTGAACGTAGTGTTGTGCATCTTTATATGATTTTTCACTTGGGCCCAAACCATCTCTATTGGATTCACCTCACAATGGTAAGGTGGTAAACGTAGAACTTCTCGGCCAGCATCTTTCGCCAACATATCAAGCTTATATTTGTCATATTGATATTTTACTTGTGATACACTAAGCAACAAATCTCTTTTTAACATATTATCTTCAACGGATATATTTTTTCAGTCAGCCAGTCAATTATATTTTCTTTTCTCCATGCATTTGTAGGTATCTTCTCAACCTTTCTGTTGTGGTACGATGCATTGTCTAGAACAATTACAGCATTTTCAGGAGTATTTGGCAATAAATGCTCAATGAACCACTTTTCAAACGTATCTGCATCCATCTCATTATGTGCATCAGCTGTATTTTTCTTGCATAGAAATGTTAATTCGGCACCAGGAAGTAAGCCATTTTCATCGCCAGCATGTACTAATGCAAAGCGAGGACCAAGACCACTCGGAGATTTTAATCCTGTACTCAATCCTCGAACAAATGCTTCTCGAGTACTTTTTATTGTAGTATCTTGCCAGATTTTACTTACTGTGTGTCCTACATTAACCCACGACTCGTCTGTGTAAACTATATACCTAGCTGGAACAAATATTATTTTAGGTATATGCTTTTATATAAAGAACAAAGAAACTTTCCCTTCATTTCGAAATGTCTTGATATCTCGCAGATACTTGTGTCTCCATCTTATAATATTATCTCGTTCAATGAGTATGCTTTTCCGTTTAACAGTTTGAAATTCAAAACCAATATCTTTCAAAAGTCTATATAATGTTGATCGTTTAAAAATAGGGAGATCATTGTTATTGTTGATGGTAGCAAGAACTGTATTCACAGTGGGTGGTATGTTTTGCATGAAAAATCTATGAACTTGTTGTCGCACAAGTGCGTGTATATTTTCATCATAACGGTGTAGACGAGCATTGTACCCCTTTTCTCTTCTGCTTGTTTTTTTTTGGACTCAACGACGGCCCTTTTTCTTGTTCCTTTCTCATGTTGTATATGCTGTGTACTGAACAATGTAGTGCTTCACTTGCTTCAGCAGCAGCAGCAGTAACAGTCATAGGTTTTTTAAGAAAACGATTAAAAACATTTAGTATCATCTGCTTTTCTCTTCGACTAAAACATTCACCCCTTCGTGATTTTTTCTCTCCAGGTTCCATTACTGAAGTTTAGAATCTGTAACGGTAATGTTTTTATTTACAAGCACATTTCCTTCACATTCCAACTTACCACAAACTTTTGTAAACAACAACGGGAGAATATAATAAAGAGAGAGAGAGAATATAATATATAATAATAAGAATATAAGATATATAATATAATAACACTATAACAATATAACAAGAACGAAGAACAACAAATAATATTTAATAAAAATACGGAAAGGAACAATTTGACACTTGACAAGATAACAAAGTGAACAAACTACTGTACTGTAGCAGTCTGGTTATCTGTACGAATTAAAAATCCCCAATAAAAATTAATATAAATTTTCGACATAGCGAGCGGTGGAAAAGGATAGCGCGATGCAATTTCTTAAAGAAAATATAAGAGGGGAATGCTCCATAAGAGCCCATACTTCATCGTGAACGCTCTATAGTTTCAAAATTTTTATTGCAAATCCACTACAATATTGTTTCGCCATACAATGGCTTCATCAGGTGGATGAAAACTGAATATTTAAAATACAAGTTTGAATATTTATGTACAAATTATTGAGAACAAATTGTGGTATAAAATTTTTTTACAATCTTAAATTTAGTAGAAGGGAGTTGTTTAAATCTAATTGGTCATTTAAAGCTGATCCTAAATTATTATATCCATTAATTTCTATGTTCTCTAATAAGTTAAGTTTTTTACTTTTATCTTGAATATGTAAAATTTTGAAATTTATGATTAATATCTAAACAATAATTTGTGAAAGTTGAATCTGTTTTCTTTATGACTTTTCTCGTGTTTTCTTTCAAATTCTTTCTGAAAACACAGAACACATGATACACCGTTTTAGTATTACGACTTTTAACTCCAAATTTGACCAGGAACTTCGTCACTTATAGTTAGTACGCCAATTTGTACACACCTTGTATAATACGAGTATGACAATTGCTCCGCCGCTGTAATGGCTTTATCAGATATTTAGTACGTTTAGTTAAAATTATGATGGGCGATAAATTACGTGTTTGTGTTATTAGAATATCATTATTTAAAGGGTAGTATTATACTATAAAGGGAAATTAATTATTTCAATGTACTATTAGTTACATTTTAAATGTCAGTAGAAATATAGGAACCATGACCTAAAATACAGCTTGCTGTATTATGGGTTGTTGAAATTCACGTACCGTGATACGAAGTGAAGAATATTCCAGAGATTATTGAAATATTATTTTAATTAATTCCTGTAGTAGTTTAGTAGTTATAATATTAAACATAAAAGAAAAGAAAAATTAATTAAAAAAATTACAAAAATTATTATATATACTGGTGTGTGTAGAAAGTGTCGTAGAAAGATGGTCGTTAAAATACATAGGCTCTATTGCAGTATAGGCATTATAGTTTAAAGTATTCCGTTAAATAAGAAATAAATCATATTATCATAAGTGGTAAAAATAAATATGATAACCCCGAATTTTAAATACTTTTTTTATTTTTTTATCTTCGGATATTTACACATGTTACACTTTAAAATATTAGCTAAAAAATATAACATTATGACAAAAAATTCCTCTTAAAAAAGGGAAATATTATATATCGCTTGTAAAAATAAAATAAATTTACGTCTTTAAAATACTGAAAAATTTCTTGAATAGGATAGGTAAATTCCGATAGCAATTAACATTCGGATATAAAAAGTATAAATCCAAAATCAAATTTTGTAAGTTTATCATTTAACATCAGAATATAGAAATTTAATTAAAATGATGTATCTAAAAGAGTTACAAGGATAAATAATGTTAATTTAGATAAGTAAATATGAGGTCATGGAATAATAAAAACAATAAAGGGGTGGCATCCTTTTTCAGAAGAAAGTTATCACGTATTATTGTGTTCCGATTAAAAAAAAAAGTAAGAAGACAAATATAAACGTTAGACATCTGAATCCAGTGATGAAACATATTAATAAAATTAAGCGAACTTTCAAAATAAATCCGTACCACCAAACGTTCCAAATTCTAAAGAAAATACCAAATTCCATATCCTAAATCTTACGAAACATTCCTGCCTTGTAAAATCGATTTTCCAATACGAAACCCTGCAGAGATGAATCAACTGATAACACCTGTTCCAACCACCCGTTATTCACCTGTCCGAAGAAGGTATTTTAGACGCTTGGAGGATAAATAACCAAAATGCCATTTCACTGAGAAGTAAGTCGTAAATTCAATTAGTCAAGTTCTTACCTGAATATGAATTCTCAGCAACACTCAAATAACTAAATTTTGTTTATTATTTATTAAAACTTCATTAATTATGGTATATACACAAACCGTTAACAAGACGAACTTGACCTAAATAAGTTAGATAATAGAGGAAATGGGTGGTTCTTTGTTAAGTTAGTTTCCTATATAGAAGATTGCAACAAACGTTGTGTTTTGAGTTTCTTTAACATTTAATATATACCATTTGTTTTATTAAAAAAACAATTTTTCTTTATAATTAGAATATACACTAAGCATTAGATAACTTATCGATTCACAAAACCCACCTTGAATCTTGTAAGACTCTCATGCTTACATTAATTGAGACATCTCAAACCTTTTATATACAGTAAATATTCATTCGGAATTATTTTAATAAATTTATCATAATTAATTAACAAGTTCAAAGGACTTTGGACCTTGGAATGAAGAGACAATGTGTGGAGAATGGAAAGATGAAATTATAAAGAATATATATTCAAAAATATTGTCACGAACCTTAAAATTAGAAACCCCCGAAAATTGTATTACGTGACGCCTATTAATTCGAAATATTCTGAATGTAAATATCTCTATTGAAGTTACACACTCACACATACACACGTATATTTGTATACGTAACAGCTGTCAATTCTATAAAACTATTACAATGTTATATGCTAAGGTCAATAACCACGTACAAAATCAACTGTTTATGTATTCAGGTGAACTATTAAAAATTTAAAAAATATATATTACCTAGATTTTTTTTTTGTTACGAGAAGTAACAAATATAATGGAATTAGAATATCTATAAAAAATATCGCTATCAAATGCAATGTTTATGTTTATGAAAACTAGAAGATAACATTGTGTAGACAGCTTCGTATACTAAGAGTTCGATTAATTTTTTAAAGAAGATGTTTTAAAAGAAGATGTAAGATGTGTGCGGGCATTAAAGTCCTATTTGGTAATAAGCTATCTTTAATTGAAGATTGAAATGTGAATTGTATCGAACATACACTGCTTGCAATAAGATCCCACACACTTTAATGTCAAGTTAGTTTATTTTTTAAGATTATTTACTAATGTAAGCTGACTTTAGATTTAACAGATTTGACATATAAGGTATGAGGCAAAAGTTATGTGATCATCAACATATGTAGTCCGCTTGACAGTGCGGCATTTAGTATAAATTAAATTACAAAATTTGGTTAATAATAACGATAAACATACGAATGTAGAAGTAGGTATCTAATTATAAGAGTAAGTACTTAATCATTGCATCATTAGTTTCTAAAACATGTGCTAGTCTTGTTGGCATTGACAGAATAAGGATTCTGCAAATATACTGATTTTCCCTTAATTCCTCCCAAGCATTCTCAATTGCTGTCCATAATTCAATTTTATTATGGAATCTTAAATTTCGTTCATACATTCGTTACAAACGTTTTCAATCGGATTTAAATCCAGGCTGCGTGATGGCCAAGGTAAAATGTCAACGTTCCGATTGGTAATCTACTGTGTGATAACTCTGGCGATGTGTTATCTTGTTGAAAAATGAGAGTAATATTAAGTTATGTTTCTGATACTGACAGAAGCATAACATTCTCTGAAATATCTAGATATGATTGTGGGTTCAAACGGCCTTCAATTTGCCATGCAACTCCCGCACCCTGTGCACACATCCATGCCCAGACGTTAACAGAAAATCTTTCAGATCTATTTTGCAGAGATACATATCTTTCATCCTATCTTGTGTTTCTTGGGTAGTACACATTCAAATTTTGTTCGCGATGTATATACTCGTAATTTAGTAGAAATAAGACCCTGGATTGTTTATTTTCTACAGATAACAACTGTTTCTTAGCACTTGCATAATTTTTTAATACGGAAGTGCTAATTCTGCGACATGCTGTTGACCAAGATACTAGAAAATTTGTGTGAAATACAGAATCTCTTGCTGTTTTGAATGGATTTTCTCTTAAATAGTCATAAAAATTAATCTAGTTTCTGATTTGTGGCCGCCAGGAACCTTCTTTCCTTTTAATACTTCCAAGAAGATGGAAATTTTTTCTTAGCACTGAAAACCGTAGATTTATTTATTATATTAAATATTTTAGCTACATTTTTTAGGGACCATCCTTCTTCTAATTTTGGTAATATTAATTCAGATTATTTTAGTATTTTGATGAATTTGGATTGATTTAAATTGACTAATGTCAAATTAGAAATGTCACTAGAAAGGTCAATTTAATACAGTGCACGGGATTTTAATGCAAACCAGTGTACGTAACGATCGACAACTGAACGAAACTTAAAGCGAGATGGACAATAGCAACGTTATTCTTTTTGTTATTGTTGGTCAATTTTAGGATATTGCCTTTTATAATATAGTCGATCGCACAGTAGCGTGACAAAATTTTTTTAAATATCTTTGTCATTTTGTTTCTCGTTTATAAGGAGGAACTTTGGGAAAATATTTTAGATATATATTCTATATGATAACATGTTTCCATTTTTCATACGTTGTCTTTTTATTTAAAGGACACCAGGTATATACATATATATATATATATACAAGGTGTGTATAAATTGGCGGACCCACTACACGCGGCGATGTTCTTCGTTAAATTCGGAGTCCAAAATCCTAATGTTGTACCATGCTCTATATCTTTGCACGAGGTTCCTAAAGTTCGGACTTTCAGTCTTGAAATAAGCATTATTACTCGATATTTGTTGACAGAAAGAGCTACAATTTAGAAGAAAGAAGAATTGTTGTTATTATCCTTTCGTTAAAGTTTTCTTTTTGATTTTAAAGTTTGTTTTTATATAATATTTGTTTATTAACTTATTTTGACGAAAAACACATCTGACAACGTTGTAAAACAATAAGTAGGCAGCCTAATGTTGTTCTAGTCAAATACATTACTACTGTCAAATTCATTCTGAAGACAAAGGAAGCCTGATACACCGTTTTAGGATTAGGACTTTTAACTCAAAATTTGACCAAGAATGTCGCCACGTGTAGTGGGTCCGCCAATTTATACACACCTTGTATATATATATATATATATATATATATATGTATATATATATATATATATATATATATATATATATAATTAATTTAAATTCGGGTAAGCGGTCAATTAAGAAAAAAAAAACTACTTTATTAAATAACCCTATATTTCGCAACAGACTTTGTCGCTTCTTCTGGGGTAAAAAATGTAGAGTTGAAAAAAATATAAAATTATAATTATAATTTTATATTTTTTTCAACTCTACATTTTTTACCCCAGAAGAAGCGACAAAGTCTGTTGTGAAATATAGGGTTATTTAATAAAGGAGTTTTTTTTCTTAATTGACCGCTTACCCGAATTTAAATTAATTTTTTATAATATATCACGGTCGATAATTTCGTTTCAATTATATATACAGTATGTCCACGGATCGAGGTTCAAAGAGAGAAAACTTCTTTATTTTGCATTTTACAAGAAAAATGTATTATTGTTAAAAGTTTTTGCCTGTCCTGAAACGACCAAGTCAGCTTTAACCTTTTCAAATTTTCTTTTAGTTTAAGATAAAAATCGAAAAATTGGTCGTTTTATTTGAAAATTTTTTAAAGTCCCTGAAATTAAGTTGCGTTGTCATGGTAATTACCGATATTTATTTATCTAATTAACTGTCACATAGAAAAATCAACCATAATCGTTGAAAATGTTGTCAAAAGACCAACGAATTTACCTAATTCAATGGCAAAGGTAATAAAGCGATCCGTCGTGTTGTCGAAGAATTTAATCAAAAGTTCCCGGATATTTACATCTCAAATAGAGGTACACGAGCATTGGTAAAAAAATTCCTATCCACTGGTTCCATACTGGATGTTAAGAAAAGCAAAATAGCACGCGATGGAGACGACGCCGCCACTCTTCTTGTAATGGATTCAGTACGGAACTATCCCAAACTTTCTTTGCGGCGCAGTTCAGTCCATCTGGGAATTAGTAAATCGCTCATTCAAAAATTTTGAAACAAAGGAAGTTCCATCCCTACAAGCCCATTTTTAATCATGCATTAGAACCCGGAGATCCTGCGAAACGTTTGTATTTTTGTCTGTGGATGGGCGCTCAAATCATGGGTAATCAATACTTTTACAGAAATATTATTTTTTCTGATAAGGCCACGTTTTCTACTAATGGTACTGTTGCATCTCAACATGTGAGATATTGGAGCGATTACAATCCGAATTTTCGCATCCCACACAATCGACAATATTCGGCAAAAGTTAATGTGTGGTGTGCAATTTCTTACCATGGTATCATTGGACCATATTTTTTTGATAATACTGTCAATCAGCATACGTACTTGGATATGCTGCAAAATTTTGTTCATGAACGTTTGGACGATCTACCGATTAATTACCTCGCAATGTGTTATTTCCAACAAGATGGTTGTCTGGCTCATTATGCTAGGATTGTTGTCGAATGGTTAAATCAGCAATTTGGACAGAATTGGATAGGTCGAAATGGTCCCGTGTTATGGCCACCAAGGAGCCCTGATTTAACAATGGCTGATTTTTATCTTTGGTCGTTTGAAGCAAATAGTTTATGCAAATAATATTCCTCCGAACGTAGAAGATTTAAAGGAGAGGATTAGAGACGCTGTGACGTTTTTAACTTTCGAAGAAATTCGAAGAAGTTATAGGGAATTGCGCCGACGGCTAGAATTGTGCGTTGAAAAGGGCGGTGAATGGATTGAGTAAAATAGTTATTAGTTATATCATTTTTGTTTTTGAGTTTATGAAATTAAAATCTACTGACTTGGCCGTTTCGGGACATGCAAAAACTTTTACCAAGAATACATTTTTGTTGTAAAATGCAAAATAAAGAAGTTTTCCCTCTTTGAACCTCGATCCGTGGACATACTGTATATATATATATATATATATATATATATATATATATATATATATATATATATAGTCCTATAAAGAGTATATATGTGTTTACATTCGTGTACGTATGGTAGGTATAGAAATCACATTCTTGCATGGTTTTAGAAGGTTCTTCTTCTTTATCGAACGCATGTTTAAGCATAACATGTGAAAGTTGCATTACGATTAATCCGTCGCATATATTGTTATATGATATAACAATATAAACTTATATCAGACAATCACACCTAAGTAAATGATTTTCGTTGAAATAAACTATAATAATTTCCTAAATAGAATTGAACATTTTCAAAGTATTTTATTGACATATTTAGTACTGGACAAGTGTTTACTTCAACTACGAGCAACCTCTTATTACAATTAGTAATGTTAAGACATAATAGCAGCTTAGTAATACTAATTAGTAATTATTTTGAAAGCAATAGGTTGTTACAGCCATGAAGTAAATTATCATGCAAGTAGCAATTAACACTTATACGAAAAAGCTATTCCATTAAATATTAATTAGATATTACGTTACTATATTTTAGGTTATTTATGTAGTTTGTGTTATAATTTGTTTAGCTGTTATAATAATATATTTCAAAAGGCATTTACTTAAAAAAATTTATGAATTAGGCGTACGGTGCAAGCAGAACGAAATAGTAATTAAAGATTGTTATTGCTAGAAAAAAAGACGCTATAGTGTTTGGCTATTCTAGTGTTATGCAATTTTTATAAATTTTGTAAGTAAAAATTATTAGTTGCTTTATTTCAGAAATCTAATGCGCTCACAGTAACCTGTAATTAATTAACTTTCTTGTTCCAGAAAAACATTCTTAAGAGAAAAAGGGGCCTATTAATAAATCGCGCGCTATTATTATGTTTCTATAACTGGATAAATTTCACTTAATTCACAAAAAAGATGACTAATTCATGCACCTTTTATCTTGTTTATACAGGGTGGTGGAAAAGTACTGTATATCGCTTGTAACGTTTGACTGAGCAATTTAATTAAAAAATTTCTTATACAAAAGATGGTTCATATAATATTTGTCATCAATTGGTTTCATTAGTTTTTTGAGTTCACTGTTTTAATGCAAGGCCAACTAATTTTTTTTCTTAAATAGCGTCATGTATTTTTTTTACATATTTAAAAGTGAATATAATGGTATGCGATTTATAGGTGGTTGTACAGGGTGGCCCAAAATGACCGAAGGGGTTTTAATTCCTTATAACTTTTTTATTATAATTTTTTTTTTGTTTTCAGTATTTTGTAAAGAAGACTTAGGGAATTTAAAATGGAACAGTACACAATTGAACAACGTGCCAAAATCGTTGAACTTTATTTCTCAAATCAACGATCCATTGTTTTGTGCGTGCATATCGTCGTTATTTTAATGTGCGGGTTGGACCTTCAGAGTCAACAATAAACCGTCTGGTTACAAATTTTCGAGAACAAAGGGCAGTAAGGAACCTTCCTGGTGCCGGCAGACGACGAACGGTGCACATGGATGACAATATTGAACGGGTACAAGAGACTATTCGTAAAGATGGAGAAACATCAACCAGGAGACCTTCGACACAACTTGGCCTCTCAAGAGGGTCGCTGCAGAGAATTTTGCATACAATAAGAATGTTTCCATACAAAATTCAGCTTGTCCAACAATTGAAACCGACAGATTACCAGCAACGACTTGATTAAGCAATTTATTTTCGTCAAAAAGCAGAAGAAAATCATGATTTTATTCATAATTTAATTATGAGCGACGAAGCCCATTTCCAATTAAATGGGTTCGTTAATAGGCAAAACTGCAGGATATGGGCTACGGAAAATCCAAGAGTAGTTCAACAGCGAGAATTACACCCACTTAAGTGTGCGTACCGTTTGGTGCCGTGTTTCGTCGGAAAGGATAATTGGCCCATATTTTTTTGAAAATGAACACGGTGTCGCCGCTTCCATCACTGGTGTTAGATATCGGACAATGTTGGAAAATTTTTTAAGGCGAGCCGTGGAAAACCATCCGCAAGTATGGTTCCAACAGGATGGAGCCACAGCGCACACTGCGAGGGACACAATGGCTCTTTTACGCGACATCTTTGGTGAACGAATTATATCCCGTACAAGCGATTTTAATTGACCTCCGCGTTCACCGGATTTAACCGCTTCAGACTGTTTCCTTTGGGGTTATTTGAAAGGAAAAGTCTATATTAATAAGCCTCGAACCATACAGCAATTAAAATATAATATACGCGACGAAATCAACAACATAACACCTGACGTTTTGCGAAAGGTTATGGAAAATGTTTTGGAAAGAGCACGAATATGCGAAGCAGAAAATGGCCACCACTTGCGAGAAATAATTATGTCTTAAATAAGAAGTTATAATGAACTCAAACCCCTTCGGTTATTTTGGGCCAGCCTGTATAAGAAAATTTTCAAGAAAATAGTCAAAAACCTGTTTGATTCCTAGTGACAGCTCAGCTGCCTTGATTTAATAAATTATTCTGTTTTCAAATGTCGACATGTCATAATATGAAAAAACTTTACTATCACGTGTCAGTCGATAAAATTTTGACATTTATTCGGTTGTAAAACGTTAATTTATGTAAAAAATGAGAAAATTATCACAGAAAGAACAAATTGAAGTTTTGATTATGGCTGGTTTCGGTAGTAGGAAACGTACGGAAGCTGAGATATGTGATTTATTTAATAATAAGCATCCTGAGTGGTTGTCAATTAACCAAACAACTGTAGGTCATATTGCAAAGTGGTTTAATAAGACGGGTACCGTTAAACACGCTCCAAAAACCGGCCGACCAAGAACAGTAAAAGACTGAGATAAGGCTCTGAACGTATTATTAGATGTTGCGGAGAATCCCAAAATTTCAACTCCAACTCTTGCTTCAAATAATAATATGTGCTTCACCTAATTTTGGAGCAGTAGTAAGAGAGTACTTAATTGAGGTGTTTCTTGGCAGGTAGATTGGTGGAAGAGGTCCTATCGAATAGCCTGCAAGGTCTCCAGACTTAAATCCTTTAGATTTTTTTATGTGTGGCCATTTAAAGACAAAAGTCTACCGAAATCGACTCAATAATCTCGAGGATTTATAGCTTAGAATTAAGAGTGAAGTCAATAGGCTTTCACCAATTGCACTCCAAAATTTTTCGCAGGGGTTTAGAGACCGACTAAGTCATTGTTTGGCAGTAAATGGTGCCCATTCTGACCACTTAAACAACTAATTTTGCCAAGTTTCTAGTTTTTAAATTAACTCACCGCTTTTGTTTGCACGAACTACAATGACACTTCATTTTTACAATTGCTTTTTTTTGTTCATTTCATTCAAATTTTATAATTTGACAATATTGAAGGTTTTTGACCACTTTCTTGAAAATATTTTCTTATACAACCGCCTATAAAGTGCATACCATTATATTCACGAAAAAATGCCTTTTAAATATGTAAAAAAATACATGACGCTGTTTAAGAAAAATTAGTTCGCCGTGCATTAAAACAGTGAGCTCAAAAAAAAATGCCACCAATTGATGCCAAATATTATATGAACCATCTTTTGTATAAGAAATTTTTTAATTAAATTGCTCATTCAAAAGTTACAAGCGGTATACAGTACTTTTTCCCCACCCTGTATATCAGGGAAGAGAGCCTTTCTTTAATAGTTTGAATTTTTGTATTAATTATTTTTTATTGGTTATAAGTGATAGTTTTTATAAGAACCCCAAGACTAAAGGTCTCTGGTTGGTGTTTTGCAATTAAATCTAGAAGGTTTAAGTAGAGATACGAGGTGCTACCCAGAAATTACCGGAATTTGAATGAGGCGCGCCAAGGGATGGTAGTACAGCTCTTTAGCGCTAGATGGTGTGAGCAACGTCTATACTAATTCAGTCTGTCAAAGGATACTTTGCTAGATGGTGGCAAACAGTTTTTGTGTTTCTATTTGTGGAGTTATTCTGAGACACTAAAATGTCTGATACGAAAGAGCAAAGAACGTGCATCAAACTATTCCTCAAATTTGGTAGAGCGGCGGCGGAAACTTTGAAAATACCTAAACAAGCGTTTGGTGAGGATGCTTTAGGCCGGGCGCAAACTTATAAGTGAAACAACCCAGAGGCGGTTCTTGATAACGTACGATGTAAACTGCTACACGGGCGAGACTGCTTCGTTTAAGCTTTCATATATACAGAGAAGACAGTAGCTGCAACCGAAATGGTTCAAAGCAGTCTCTTCCAGCAGCAGCTTACATCATACGTCATCAAGAACCGTCACTAGTACAACCGTTTTAAAAATGGATGTGTGTCGGTTGATGACAATGAACGTTTCGGTCCTTCATTGACGGAAAACATGCCGCAAAATGTGGCAAAAGTGTATGATGGTGTTCTGCAAGACCGAAGGAAAATAATCCATGACATTTGTAACATTATGGGCTTGTCGTACGACGCAAGCGGCCTGCCAAGTGGCGCAACAATTCGTGGATTCTACACCACGACAATACACCAACTCGCACGTCATTGATCGTGCATCAGTTTCTAGGTTCAAGGAAGACGGCAGTAGCATCCCACCCTTTCTACTCCCTAGATCAGCGATGCACATACTGCGGCCCGCCAACGAATTTTAAAATTTTTTCGAAAACTACAAAAGTAGGTAAAAATCCATTCAAATCAATATTTCTTAACTTTTTATTTTATTCTATCTTTTGTAATTGTTGGTAAGATATGTATCTTTAAGTACCTACTACTTTCTTGTTAAGGTTTACTACGTAGGACAGGTATGCTCCTCGTCGTTCCAAGCATATTGTTACGAGACTAGAAATCTGTCGAACCAACTAGATTACTCGAAGATTCGCGAAACACGTCGGTATTATCCCCGAACAATGTGGTAGGTTCTCGATGTTAGGTAACTCGTATAAATACAACGCATCGCCCGCTATCGGGGCAGTTAAGTGTTAACTACGGACAAGCGAACGTTATATTGTTTGAATTGTAATTTGCGAAGAATAAATATTTCGTCGTTCGAACTTGGCATCTACCTACGTAACAATATAATATCAATTTTGATATGGATAAACCAGGCCCCAGTAAAAAACGTAGTCGTAAGGTTGAAGACGAAAATCGACAGTTTCATGATATTTGGACCGAAAAATACTTTTTATTTAGTCGCATAACAAAAGTGTCTGTTTAATATGCAAGAGTAGTGTTTCTATTCCGAAGGAATATAATGTGAAAAGGCATTATGAAACCCAGCATCATACTTTTACCAAATTAACCGGCGAAAATCGAACGCAAAAAATTTCCACTTTACAAAGGGAACTAATAGGCAAGCTATGTTTACAAAATCATTTCAAAATGCTGAAACAGTTACTGAAGTTAGCTTTGAAATATCTCGAATAATAGCGAAAACTTGTCGGCCTTTTAAAGATGGTGAGTTTGTTAAGCAGTGTTTAGATATCGCCGCAAAAAAAAATGTGTCTGAAAGATGCAAAGAGAGAAATTGCAAAGAATTGAGAAAATTCAACTAAATCGCATGACTGTTCAAAGAAGACTTACCACATTAGCACCTAATATAGAAGAGCAATTAGCTACGAAATCGAAAAGTTTTGAGTATTTTTCTATAGCACTCGACGAATCTACAGATATAAGTTCCACTGCTCAACTCTTAATATTTTTACGAGGTGTAACGCAAAATTTTGAAGTGAGTGAAGAACTGATTGGTATGAGTTCTTTGACAAGTCAAACCAAGGGGAGTGACATGTTCAAAGCTCTTCTGGAAAAATGTTCTATAATGGATTTGGATCTAACGAAATTATCTGGAATTACGACTGACGGAGCACCTTTAATGGTTGGAAGTAAACCTGGGATAATAGCTATGTTAAAAGAGTATTTACAAACTAAAAACATAGTTACCATGGAATTAATGCAGTTTCATTGCATTATACATCAAGAGGCCCTCTGTTCAAAATTATTGAGATTTGAAAATGTAATGAAAGTTGTAGTACCTACTGTAAACTTTATAAAATCACGAGGTCTCAATCACCGACAATTCACACAATTTCTCGAGGATATTGAAAGCGAATATGGTGATCTCCTGTTTTACACTGAAGTAAGGTGACTAAGTCGTGGGTTGTCGCTAGAGCGGTTTCTTAACTTGATTGAAGAAATCAAAAGAAAAAGGACGTCTCCGAACTAACAACCCTGATTGGCTGTGTGACTTAACGTTTCTTGTAGACATCACAAATCACTTGAAGGTCTCAAAAGGCAAAGATCAATTGATTTCGCAGTTATACTCTTATGGTTCGTCCTTTCAATGCAAATTGAGTCTTTTCAGGACACAAATCAATTCAGAAATTTTCCGAACTACAAAAAATTATGGAGAAATTCAATAAAACTGATGTCAATTTCGCTTATGTTGAAAAAATTCATATTTTAATACAAGCTTTTCATGATCGTTTTCTAGACTTCAAAAAAGTTAAACCTCTATTAGACATTTCAGCAATCCTTTCAACATGTCACCCGAAAATGCACTGGAATTAATACAGCTGGAATTGATAGACATTCAAAATGATGATAATTTACGAAACAAGTTTAATGAAGGTAATTTACTCATCTTTTACCGATGCGTTGACAAAACCGCTTATAAAGAGTTGCGAATAAATGCACTGAAATGCGCAAGCTCATTTGGATTGACGTATATTTGTGAGTAAATGTTTTCAGTGATGAAACTTAACAAAACAAGAAATCGAAACCGTTTGGCAAATGAAAATATGGAAGCAATTTTACGTGTGGCGACAAGTAATGTGGAGCCAAACATAAACAAAATGTTAGGTCAATTCAATGTAATGCATCAAAATAATAAAACATGAAATATTACATTGTAATGATTAGATTACATTACGATTACATAATTACAACAAACATTTTTGAATGTTTGTAAATTTGTAGCGTAGTAATGCTAATTTATTACATTAAATGTATTATGCTATAAATGTAAATTTACCGCGAACTGTAAATTACAGCGCAAAGTGACTAAATTTACTATTTACAAAATAACAATAAATATGTAGAAGGTATTTATGTATGTATTTAAATTACTGTTGATTATATTTTAGATGTATATTCTTTTATAGGCAACAGTAGGTCAAATATTCATTATATATTACATATAATCTACACGTGAACTTTCGACATTTGACCTTATCCTCCTACCGCAGTTTTGGGCTTCCGCAATTTCAGCTTAAATTAACGTGTTTACGTATCTAACTACAGAAAATAACGTATAATAAAACTGCTCTATCTGTGGACTATTAAGGTCAGAGTTGGTATCGATCTTTAATGTTTATTTTATATTACGTATTATTCTTGTTTTGTAAATACGGAGTAATTACGAGGGTGGATTGTTAATTAGTGAGCCTGACGAAAGGAAACAGCACTAAACAAAATCTCGTTGATTTTTCAAAGTAAGTAATTCTCCAAATAAAATTTGCATTAAAAAAAATGGACTGTTTTTAGCTTTGTGGTGAACTTGTCTTTCTGGGTTCATTTAAATAAAAATAACGGTAATTAAAACACACTATATTTACAAGAGAACACACTAAATAACACTTAAAACTATTACAATAATGACAATATTTATATTTGCTTATTCACAATATTTATTTATAACTACTGCGTTAACACGGCGGTCGGTTGCTGGTCGAATGAATGTTTCCTAATCGCTTTCTCGGCGGCTTATATATAGGCCGCCGCATATTCGAGAACCTTCTTGACTTTCTTTTAATTCTAGATTGTTTGGGAGACGGATGACGGGTGAACGTGTGACGTCATTGCCTACCTCACATCACAGCTTGTTTTTAGACATGGGGAAAGTGAATAGGTAAAAACCAAAGCTGAGCTTCGATTGCAACCACTGATTTTAGATGTAGCTGCATGCACGATAGACCTTGGTTCAAGCTAATTGGTAAAGCAACGGTCCGGCAAACCGTAGACTTAGGTTCAAGTCCCAACGTAGGCAAAATTTTTCAATTAAAAAAAATTTGTATGATTTGCGTTGTAATTTGTAGACAGCAATGTTTACATTCACATTTACTTCGCAATTAGATACTAATTTGATAATATTTGTATATATATATATATATATATATATACAGGCTGATTCATTTTCGGCCCTCACCATCGGGATCTCTCTTATTATTGGAGATAGAGTATAGGTTTAAATTTGGCAAAGTTGTTAAATTTTGTGTTTGTTATAAATCCGTAAAGAAAATAGACCTGTGACAAATGACCTTCGTTATTTAAAAAAAAAACGCGAAAACCACATTTTCTTCTTTTACCTGTAGCACCGACATTTGGCCTTGTAGAGAAAAAATAAAAACACATCCTTGTGGCCATTTCTAAACCTCTGTCCAGTGGTGTACTCTAAATTTTTATGCGACGTTTCGTTTCTTTCTGGCCATCATCAACTATCTAATTTCTTATAGGCGCCATATTGTATTTAGACATCGTCAGAAAGAGTTTTTTTTCTGATTTCAACCATGTACCACATGCTGACTAAAGTTTTTGACATTAGGTTTTATTTGAAAGAATAAATTATAAGATTAAATAAGGTAGCCTTTGGAATTTCAATCTGTCAAACATTTCATATATTGTTCATTAATAATATAAAAATGTCATACACTAACGAAGAGAAACGAGATATGATAAGTATTTTTATTCTTCGAAACGAAATTCAACAGTAGCGAGTACAAGATAACAAAAACATTAATAAAAATACATAGAAAAGTAAACAATAAACAATTACAGTAAATGTTCAATTATCTGGCCATCTTCGGTAATGCACAATTGGGCACGCCTTCTGGCATTTTGTACTGCCCTTTGTATAGTTCTTATAGGAACTGCATCGAAGGCATTCTGAAGTCTGTCTCGTAATTCTTCAATGTTTTGTGGCGCATCTACTTTATAAATATTATTTTTAACATATCCCCTTAAAAAAAAATCTAGCGGACTTAAATCAGGTGATCTCGCAGGCCATTCAACAACTCCCCTATTTCCAATCCAACGGTTTGCAAACTCTTGATTTAAGAAATTTCTAACAACAGCTGCATTGTGTGCTGGTGCGCCATCTTGTTGCCACCATAAATATTGTAATTGATTTAATGGGATATTGTCGTCAAGATAGTCAGGTACGTATGTACGTAAAATGTTTAAATATCTTTCTCCATTTAAATGTTCTTCATACATAACTGGTCCTAAGAGACGATTTGCCAAAATACCCATCCAAACGTTTATTCCAAAACGATGTTGTGGTATTCTAGCCCTGTTTTGTCGGGGATTTTCTACTGCCCAATAGTGCTCCGTATTTCTGTTGAACATTCCAGAATTTGTAAATTTTGTTTCATCTGACCAGATGATTTTGCTTAAAAAATTTTCGTCATTTTCTATCCTTCCCATTAACCAATTACAATATTCTAGCCTTCTCAAATTATCTCCAGGCAGTAAAGACTGACTAACATGGATCCTGTATGGTTTAAACCTACTTTTATGTAAAGTTCTCTAAACTCTGGACTGGCACAAATTTAATTCTGACGCTACTTCGCGTGTAGAAATTGATGGATTATTATTTATCTATAAAAATACAAGATTAACATTAAATTAGAAAACACGCTTTTAATTTACCATTTGTAAAATATCTTGTCGATTTTCATTTAAATTCCTGTTGTCTTGACCATTACGCGGCTTAGTAAACGATCCATGCTCGACCAAATTTCTGTCGAGATCTAGAAAAATGGTACGATGAGGCTGTTGTCGTTCTGGATATAATTGTAGATATCTTGTACTCGCTACTGTTGAATTTCGGTTCGAAGAATAAAAAATATTTATCATATCTCGTTTCTCTTCGTTAGTGTATGACATTTTTGTATTATTAATGAACAATAAATGACATTTTTGACAGATTGAAATTCCATGGCTACCTTATTTAATCTTATAATTTATTCTTTCAGATAAAACCTAATGTCAAAAACTTTAGTCAGTAGTACATGGTTGAAATCAGAAAAAAAACTCTTTCTGAAGATGTCTAAATCCAATATGGCGCCTATAAGAAATTAGATAGTTGATGATGGCCAGAAAGAAACGAAACGTCGTATAAAAATTTAGAGTACACCACTGGATAGAAGTTTAGAAATGGCCAGAAGGATGTGTTTTAATATTTTCTCTACAAGGCCAAATGTCGGTGCTACAGGTAAAAGAAGAAAATGGGTTTTTTCGCGTTTTTTTTTTAAATAACGAAGGTCATTTGTCACAGGTCTATTTTCTTTACGGATTTATAACAAACACAAAATTTAACAACTTTGCCAAATTTAAACCTATACTCTATCTCCAATAATAAGCGAGATCCCCATTGTGAGGGCCGAAAATGAATCAGGCCTTACATATATAAAATCAAATAAATTAAAAGCGGGCAAGCGGTCTGCCAATTAAAAAACTTATTTATTTAGTATCCCTATATTTCGCAACAACTTTGTTGCTTCTTCCGGAGATACTATTATATATATATATACAGACTGTCCCGTAAAAAACGCCAACATTCATAATTCCGTTATTTATTGTCCGGTTTTATTTAAACAAAAAGTAAATTTAATAGCATCAAAAACACTATAAGATAGCAGTGTTTTATTTGTTTTCAATTGTTTTCATTAATGTCAAACGACAGTCAAGTTTTTTTATTTTAAATGGCAACATATATATTTTTGGCTATATTCGGATTGTATTTTTTTTTCTGAATTCAACGATGTATAACATGTTTATTTTTGATAAACGTTTATTGCGAAAAAAAAACTTTATAAATTTCATCTTTGTCTTCCATTATTTATAAATATTCGAATGTGTCATGAAACATTTGAAATGTATTATAAATATTATTATAAGAAACAAAACACTTTACAATAAATGTTGAAATTGCCCGCCACCTTGTTTAACACATATCGCACATCTCCTAATAATAAAAAATAAAAAAAAAAACTTTATAAATTTCATCTTTCATTATAGTAGACTTGGCCCAGTCCACTAGCATTATGTCAATGTGCCTTAAGTGTCAGTTTGACTTTATTAAGTTTTCTGTATTATCCTGTCTGAACGTTTTGCCGCAACAAAAAGCGTATTTTCGTTAAAAATGAATAACAATGAATTAACGGACATGTTACAAGTGTTCTTTGAATGTAATAAAAATCGCCTTCAAGCAGTTCGTCGGTACAGTGCTCGTTTTCCGGACAGAGAAGTTCCAGGTTCGAAAATATTTCAGAGAATTGAAAAGAATTTAAGAAATTATGGATCATTTACCAAACCAAAAACACAAAAACGGAAATTCTCCGAAGATAAGGAATTAGATGTTCTTCTTGCAGTACAGCAAAATTCACGAACTTCGATTCGCGAAATAATATTGGGGTATCAAAAACTACAGTTCATGGTATTTTAAGAAAACACAAACTTAAACCGTACATAGCTCGAAAAGTTCATGCATTAGAACAAAATGATCCTGGCCGAAGGATCCAGTTATGTCATTTTTATTTAAATGCATTAGAACAAGACCCGAATTTTTACAGAAGGATAATTTGGTCTGATGAATGCACTTTTAGCAACAACGGTATTTTTAATAGAAAGATACATCGACAGTGGAGTGCAGACAATCCGAGATTTGTAATTGAAAATAATTTTCAAAGACGTTTCAACGTAAATGTTTGATGTGGCATTTTAGGTGATCAATTAATTGGGCCATTTTTCATAGATGGTTGCTTAAATCAAGAAAAATACTACACTTTATTACACGAAAATCTCCAAAACTTTTTAGATGAATTATATATTTTTTCAACAAGATGGGGCTCCCGCGCACAACGCCAGAGTAAATACTGATTTGTTGAACACCCAATTTGGAAATAGGTGGATAGGAACATCCGGTCCTATCGAGTGGCCTGCGCGTTCACTGGATCTTACGCCCCTCGATTTTTGGTTGTGGGCTTATCTACAAGATCGAGTTTATTTAACAACTCCAGAAAATGTTGACATTTTAAGACAAAGAATTATTAACACTTGTCAAGAAGTACCTGCCCCTTGTCTTTTAAATGCGACCTTTGGAGTAATTAGGAGATGTGCGATATGTGTTGAACAAGGTGGCGGGCAATTTCAACATTTATTGTAAAGTGTTTTGTTTCTTATAATAATATTTATAATACTTACATTTCCAATGTTTCATGACACATTCGAATATTTATAAATAATGGAAGACAAAGATGAAATTTATAAAGTTTTTTTTTTTGCAATAAACGTTTATCAAAAATAAACATGTTATACATCGTTGAATTCAGAAAAAAAAAACCAACGAATATAGCCAAAAATATATATGTTGCCATTTAAAATAAAAAACTTGACTGTCGTTTGACGTTACTGAAAACAATTGAAAACAAATAAAACACTGCTATCTTATAGTGTTTTTGATGCTATTGAATTTACTTTTTGTTTAAATAAAACCGGACAATAAATAACTGAATTATGAAAGTTGGCGTTTTTTACGGGACAGCCAGTATATATATATATATATATATATATATATACGAGATAAAAGTAATATTTTTTGGAAGTAGCGGCCGAGTAATTAAAACAATATTTAATTTAACATTTCGATACTATATATAGTATCTTTTCAAAAACTTAAATTTATTTTAATGTTAATTAATATAGCGATTAAGCTATCAAACCGAGACTACATACCAGAAATTTTATCACAAATAAAAGGTTCTCTACAAAAAATAATTATTTCCTGCCATTCATTAACAAAATCATAAAACAAAAATTATATCAGAACTGCAACACAAATAAAATAAAAACCACAAAAACCAAGGGAAGCAACCCCCAAAGTATTTATAAATATGTCCGAATACCTTATATAAACCTGTCAGAAAAAAATATCAAAATCTTAACACCATATAACATAAAAGTATCTCACAAAAATTCCAATATTCTCAACAACCTACACTCAAAATTAAAAAACAAAATAATTTTTGAAATTTATGAAATTCCTTCCAATGACTGCGATGGCGTATATATAGGCTAAACAACACAATATCTATAAGAACGTTTAAATGGACACAAATTTTCAAACAATAGTACAGCCTTTAAAAAACATATCAAACAAATCCGAAAGAAACAAAAAAGCAAGAAATATACTAAAAAAGCATATAATACAACAAAAATACTAATTAAATTAATAACCGAACAGATTTAAATAACTTGTTAGCAATATATCTTATATACCTACCGATTATATAACCCCCTCCCCGTATGATAACAATATAAATACATATCACAAAAATAAAATAAAAAAACACATGTTCGAGAACAGTTTAACCAACCCCCTAGCAAAGTGTTGACAAAGCTAATATTCTTTCCAAATTCTTTGCAAATACATACGTCGAAATATATTAACCCAACAAAAATTCAATGTAAGTAGATTTATTATATTATCACCTCTCACCTTTTTTAACATTAAAATAAATTTTAAAATTAAATTAAAAATCTTTTTGAAAAAGATACTATATATAGTATCGAAACGTTAAATTAAATATTGTTTTAATTACCCGGCCGCTACTCCCAAAAGATATTACCTTTATCTCGTATTATAATTACGGTCAAGAAAGTAAGAAATTCCTTCTAATACATGTATATATATACACACACATATATACAATCCTAATTGTTGTGTGTGGCGACAAAGAAAAAGAAGCCTTCTTACAAAAAATCGTGGTCCAATGTTCAGTAGTAACGAGAAAATGATTTTTCTTTGTTCGAGTCCGGCCCTGTCACAGTTAAATATGTGAGCGGCAATAAGGGCTTTCACCTCTAATTTATCAGTAAATAATTCTCTTTACCGACGAATTATATTGTTCTATCGGTATTTGTCAGTACCACCACAAATTTAAAGAAAAAAAAAATAATACAAGTAACTAAAAACCAGGTATCTATCCCATTGGATAGGCCATGGACACGCTACATAAAGCTTCTTGTTTTATGACGAGTTTTGTTTTATTATAACAACAATTTTATTTTAAAAGAAGTTGAACGTTCAAACTCTTGAACAATAATTAGATAAATTAAAGCTAAAGAAGTAAAGCTATTATTGATATCCACAAAAGAAACTTCCCAATACAAACAACATATGTGCGGGCATAAATGTTTTTATAAGAGAACAAAAAACATTCACTATACTTATGAATAGTAATTTATTGCTAAACCTATCGTCAAAATTAGTCTGATAATTTTGTCCATTTTCTTGCAGATCAATGAACTTGAATTATAGCTGTATTTTGATAAATATAGAATAAACAAAGATATGGATCGACTTTAACTACATTTGAGTCCAACTAGAATAAGACACCAGGAAACACTTATCTGTGTTCAATCTTAAATGATTGCGTAAATACTAGTTATTAATTTTCTCAGCATTTGTGTGCCGCAAGTTGACTTTCGACAAAGTGTCAATCCTGTGGTAAATCTTAATATCATGAGCACAGGCCAATACAGAACAGTTGATAGATTTGATAAGATCGTCGATGAAGATATTAAATAAAAGTTAGCCAAGGTCTGACACCTGCGGTACTCTCAAAGTAGAACAGCAGAGTTGAGACCTGAACCCATTGTACTAAACAAAATTCATTCTAATAATCTCAGCAAGGATCTACCATTGCCAAAGGAGCTTGACTTTTCCAATAAATTGCGGTGATCAATTAAATCAAATACAAGGTAAAAGACTTCGGAAATAATGTCCAGCTCGCCACCAGTATTAACAATCTGAGGTATTTCCTGAGATATAAGTGCTAAATCAGTTGTAGTAGACCTTCGCGACATGAACCCATGTTTTCCATTTGAAAGATGTGGTCTAGTGTTGTAAGATGTATGTTGTAAGATGTATGTATCAACATTTCAAAAACTTTTGCAAAGTTTTAAATAACGGTAACAGTTCTATAATTTAGAAAATCGGACTATCACCCTTCTTAAAAATTAGTGAAATTCTGGCAATTTTCCAGAAGTCAGGTAAAACAGACGTTCGAATGTCCAAATTGGAAATCTTGCAAAAATCTAGGCGGAATCCATCACTAGAAAACAAGGAATACCATCATCACTAGTAGTCAACGTATTTTCGAGCCTATTATAGATAACCTCAGCCGGCGAAACATAAGTGGTAAAGTGATAAATTAGATGCTAAGTCAGCCAGAGCAGAACCTGCAGATTTTGGCAAGAAAACATTAGAAAAGGCAATGATAAAAGCGTTGACAATACAAGCTGGATCATTGTACTCATTAATAGAATCATAAAGTCTGCCGCCAATCCTAATAACACCATGCTTGGAACAAACGAAGTGGTGGAACTGACTGTTGATCAGTGCTAAGCCCTTATTCAGTTGTGTGAATGTATCGAAAGCTAAATTGATGTCAGCTTTTTTCACCAATCTTTATACTCTTTGGAACTGTTGTTTGTAATAATTGGATTGGATGGATTTCCATATCTATGGCAGTTATATTTTAACTTTAAATTTGCTATAATAGTAGGATAGAACCAAGGAGAATAAATGATGTTCATGGTTCGAACAGAATTTAGGAACAGAACACTCTAAGATAGAATACATTTTGCTATAAAAATTCTGAACATTCGGATTGACACTACTATGGTTTTCAAGAAAGGAGTAATCCGTTGTAGAAAAATCGAGGTATGGTTTATGATAATCAGCTTTGCAAAAATTATATTTAATATTGCTGTTGGACGGGAAAATAGTTTATTTAGAAGGCTTTAAATTAGGTATAGCAATGTCCAGAGCGGGGTGATGAATGTCTTCGGCAATAAAATAATGAATCGTGTGAAACCTCAACGTCGTATCCAAAGTTAGACAGAATCCAGTCAAGTGTTCTATTCTTTCAGTTAAGGACATTATTAAATTGACGCAGACTTGAGCATTCCATAAAAGATAAAAATAAGTTTAATTTTGGATCGTAAAAACCAAACTCATATGTAAAGTTAGCCAAATTAAAATCTCCGACAATGACCACCCGCTTTTCCGAAATGAAAACTTGAAGCAAATTCCGAAAATATAAACCAGAACCAAGTGGTAATATATAACAAGTGTTCATTTGAAAAGTCAATCTAGTAGCATGTGATTTACTGAGAACATTTTGAAGTATGTCGTAAATTAAAATTTACTACTTAACCTACGAAGTCGTATATTTTTCAGTTTTATATATACAAATAAATAACAAATTATAGGTATTTATTGAAAACTATAACAAATGTTGAAAATGTTGTCCTTCAAGATCAATGCACGATAAAATCTTCCGTTCTAAATTTCTGATGATATTCTACAACATTACTGGATTGTTATTAATTTCCATGCATTTCTGTTCTATTCTCTGTAGCATATCATTCAAATTCAATATAGGTGTTCGAAATATGTTATTTTTTAGATAAGACCACAAAAAGAAGTCGCAAGATGTTAAATCGCATGAACGTGCAGGCCAGCCAATTTCAGTATTTCTACTAATTATACGCTCATCAAAAAATTCTCTTAAATAATCCAAAGATTCTGCAGTACAGTGACAAGGTGCTCCGTCTTTTTGGAAATATGCATTTTGAAGTTCATCATCATGCAACTGATTGACAAATGGTTGTAAAATTTCGTACGGTACCTTTGAGCAGTTAACGTTCCCTGAAAAAATATTGGTCCAATGATTCGCCTTTGACTTATCGCTGCCCAAATACCAATTTTCTCTGGATGTAGCGATTCTTCATTAATTACATGTGGATTTTCACTACTCCAAATTCTTGTATTTTGTGAATTTAAGTATCCCGTTTTATAAAACCATGCTTCATCAGTAAAGATGACTCTTTGCGAAAGTTCTCCATTATTGTTCATATTTACAAACTAATTACAAAACTGTAGTCTACGCGGGTAATCAATTTCTAAGAATTCTTGTACTGCTGTGACACGGTATGGATAAAGTTGCATATCTTTTTTTAATAACTTGTGAGTTGTACCAACAGAAAGGTTTATTTGTTAACTCAAATGTCGAACAGATGTTTGTGGTTCATTTTCCATTATTTCTTCAACACGATTGACAACTTGAGGTGTACGTTTCTTAACTGCTCCGCTGCCTGATTTTCTTAAGAGACTACAAGTTTCAGAAAAAAGTTTTAAAGTTCTATCCAAAGTATTCTTAAATTGTATATAATCTATTACAAAATGTGGAAACTCGACTTGAAATTCTACCATGCAATCTGAATTGAACTGAATAAACCCATAAACCATCAATTTTATTACCACTTCGAAAATAAGCCTGGACTAAAAAAATTTTATGTTCTAAAGTGAAAGCCATTTTAAAACTGAGAAGCAATTTATTTAAACCAGAATCGACGCACGATTATTTTATGCACTAACTGATATTTGTGATTGACATTATCAAATGTCATTTGGATTTGCATTTACGGAACAACAAACACATACTAATATATATGCGTCTTATTCTATCAAAATTTCAAAGTAACCTAGATTGACCTTTCAAATGAACACACGTTATGATTAAGATACTACATGATACTACTAAATTACTACAAGATACTACCTACTGAAGTCTTTCCTATTTCTTATAATGTAATCAGACGCGACAAATAGTTTGATCTTGTATGCCGTTCGACTAATGATGGTATTTTACTAGGTCTATCTAATTATATTTCATATGCAGTGATGGAACCATGCAAATATCTATTAAATAAAAAGATATTGTAATAAAATTTTAGACACGAAAATTTGGGATGAAGAACCATCATTTGAAGTAGTTTTTAAATATACAGAGGGTCCAAAAAATGTAACGTACTAAAGTCATACTTTTTTAAATAGAACACTGTATTTTTTAGACTCTGGGCTTCTTCTCGATAACATTATTTCAACAAACTATAATACTTTGGGTCTAAAGTATTTAGCTTGAGATTTATATGCAAAATAAAATAAAAATTTTGGAATATTTATCTCTTCGTATTTTCAAAATCAAAGTCGTCAAAGTCGCGTATTTCTTGACACTTAGGTATGATCGCTTAAATAAAAACCTTTACAATTCGAAATATAGGTACTTCAATTTCTTTTATTTCTTCTTACGTTGTGGTAATTAAAAAAAATTTTTTGTCGAACAAAAATTTAACCTGAATATATTTGTGACATTAAGTGTCATTAAATTGTTGTTTGTAAATAATGACTGAATTAAATGAAAGAGCAAAATTTTTTTTAAACAATACATCCTTATACCGTTAGGTGTCGGATTTTAATATTACATTTCAAGTTAGCAGTGCATTTATTCTACCCTTCCATAGGTTTCTATTCTGTGCGAAGTTCCTTGTTTCACACCACTGTATACCACGTTCTGCGGCTGCCTGTCGTTCTTGTCCTTCCCATTGTATTGGCCTAGATCCAGGTCTTCCCATTCTATTCTTTCCCCGTACTCTGGCTTCATACTCCTATGAAAGAGAAAAAAATACAAATATTAATGATGATCAGTTTTGGTGCTAGGACAAGAACTCATCAGGAAATATGTATCCTTTTTAATACTTTTTAATACCACCCTAACCAACAGCCAACTTTGCATTCTGTTGTTACTAAAACTTTAAGGAGGTACAGGAGAAATGGCGGTGTTCGTAATTTACAATTTTTTTGTCGTACAACTTCTACTACAAATGATATTAAAGCGCAAGATATTGCCATATCTGTAGAGAAAAATCTCCATTTATCTACAAAAGAGCTGACGCAAAGGCATAATATTATCGTTGCTCAGTAGGAAGAATTCTTAAAAAAGAAAAATGCCATCCTTATAAAATTCATCTCGTTCAAGAACACTCTGATGATGATTTCAGCAGAAGGCAACAGTTTTTCGAATCAGTGATCAATATTTATAATCGTAATAACAATTTTGTAAGTAATGTAGTTCGGATGAGGCAACCTTTTATTCGAATGGTACTATTCATAAATATAACCGTCGGTATTGGGCACAGAGTATTCCTTACTGGGTACAAGAGGCGCATACGAAAAACCCTAGAAAGCTTAACGTTTGGGCTGGTATTTTTAGAAACAGAATAATAATGCTTTTTTTATAGAATAAACTCTAAATGGTCAAAGGTGTTTAGAACTTTTAAATAATCAGATATCATGCATCATGGATTGGAGGAAAATGGCCAACTTCCACAGAACATCAGGTTTCAGCAGGATCGGGTATCTCCTCACTACTCAGTTATCGTTTGAGATAGATCAGATTGAACTTTCGCCCACAGATGGATTGAAAAAAGAGGCGAAACTGAATGGCTCGCAAGTTATCCCGATCTCAATCTACTAGATTACTTCTTGGGGCTATCTGAAACTCGACGTAGGAATTTGCTAGATTTGGCTGAAAGAATTAATGAGAAAGAGAGAAAGAGATACGAACCATTTCAGTAGACAATATGGTGAGGGTTACAAGATAATTTACAAACAGATTGGCTTACTGTCTGGAAGTAGGTGACTCCTATTTTGAAAATCTCTTAAATTAAGTGTAACTTTGTTTGTATGAGTTTATTTCTTTTTCCTTGCCAATTAATATATAAAAAATACTTTAAACTCCAAGTGTTACAGTTTGTTGAAATCGTGTTATCGATGAAAATCCAAGAATGTAAAAAAATACAGGGCGTTCAATTAAAAAGGGTATAATTGTAATACCTAACATTTTTTTAACACTCTGTATATTTAAAAAACTACTTAAAATAAAGGCCTTTATCCTTAATTTTTGTGGCTAAAGTTTTATTATTATATCTTTTTTAACTTAATTGACATTTACTTGGTTCCACACATTTGCCCATCGGTGTATAGTTATTGATACGCAAGTATTATCTTCTCTAGTCTTTTATAATATATATTGATACATGTCACTAATATTTTAATAGACGTTCTTCTCTTCTTGCTGATATATATACCGTATGGAACTGGGGTGAGAGAACGGCGGTGATGTAAACGATAGCCCATCAGTACACTAGATAAGAGAGAAGGGACGGTATAGCACCAGGTTCCAGGTGTGTCTGTGCCAGGGTTGCCAGGTCTAGTGATTTTTTCACTAGATCTAGCGATTTGAGTACTGTGTTAGTGATTTAGTGAAAAACTTCTGTATTTTAGTAAAATCTAGTTATTTTACGTTATTTTATGTATTTTTCGTTTTGTAGTTTACATGAAATCATATATTTATCAAAATAGATTGCGTTATTTATTATTATTAAATATTATAGATCCTACGTAAAGTGACATCTATATCTTAGTAGTCGAAGCAATTTTCTCGCAATAAATAATTGATATAATACATAAGCTCATTACGGGAAGTACCGTTCAAATTATTTTTAAATTTGTAATTTTTTAAATAATACGATGAAGGGTAAGTACCTATTTAAAATGGAAAAGTATAAAAGCTCTTGGCCGCGGGAATTTTGGATTAAATCATATTAGATATTTATGGTAGAATCTTATTCACGCGCGCCCAATCGCACTGAATTCTTTAAATAAATTAATTTTCGGATTATTACCATGTAAGTATTTACTGCAAATAAAACCGTTTACATATTTTTATTAGTTTTCCTAAATCTGTTTTAATTTCTAGCAGTTATTATATTATGTCGACCACAGATCAACCATCTACTTCAAAAAAAAAGAAAATTTATCAACAAAAATACAAAACTGATTGGGAGGAACACAATGATTACCAACATTGGATAGAAGCTAGTTCAAAAGGAGAAGAGTTTTACAGATGTAAAATATGCGGTAATGACTATCTTGGAGGGATAGCTGCAATACGTAAGCACCATGATTCTACAAAACACCAATCTAAATCTAAATTAATCAAACAACAAAAATTCTGTGTTACGCAATATGTAAGAAGCCCTACAAGCACGGAACTTAGTACAAAAGAAATAGAAATAAGAATTGCATCTTTCATTGCAGAACACAATATATCTACAAATTCAGTTGATCATCTGGTACAACTAATTAGGTCTATAAATAATGAAATTGATGTTATAAAAAATATTTCCTGTAATCGTACAAAATGCACAGCTATTATAAATAACGTAATTGGTCAATCAAGTTTTGATTTCTTCTTTATTAATTGATGAGTCTACGGATCATACCGGAATTAAAAATTATAAATGACGAATTTATTGCTTTATTACCAATCTATGGTGCAACTGCAGTAAAAATACATAATGTTATTGTTCAATTTTTTAATAAACATAATGTGCCATATAAAAATAATATGGTAGGATTTGCAGCTGATGGGGCAAATTCAATGATGGGCATTAAGCATTCCGTCAAAACTTTATTAAAAAATGAAATACCACATCTTTTTACTGTAAAATGTCTATGTCAGTCAATAGCACTCATGAGCTTTCCGTGCTTGTGAAAAATTACCTTCTACAACGGAAAAACTGGTGCGAGAAGTATACACTTATATGCAATATAGTTTTAAACGACAAACACAATACAAAGAATTTCAGCAGTTTCTTGATATTAAACCCCATAAGCTGCTGCAACCTAGCCAAATACGCTGGCTCTCTTTAATTTCTGTTGTTAAAAGATCTTTCAATCAAATCGATGCATCTGAATCCATTCACAATAATTTTCCAAATCCTATGAATAAATATTATTTAAAGTTTTTGGAATATGTTTTACCTGTATTTACTGATTTAAATAAGGAATTTCAATCAGAATCTCCTAAAATTTATGCAATATATGACAGAATGTTAGCAGTATACAAGACTATTCTAAGTTGTTATATAAATAATACATATTTGAGTAAAACTGATCTAACTATTTTGCAATATAGAAACCCAGAACATTATGTTTTACTAAATGAAGTATATTGTGGCCCGAAGGCAGCTATATTATTTCAAGAAAATACTCTTTCAGATGGTGATAAACATAACTTTCAATTAACATGCTTAGGTTTTTATGTTGAAGCTGCTCATCAATTATATAAACGCTTTCCATTTAATGCAGAAGATGTAAAGACACTTAAGTTCTTTTTTGAATCCAAAACTTATTAAAACTACAAGTTCATTAGGTCCAGCAGCAAATTTTCATAGGAAAGATATTGATCTTCTTTCATTGGATAGAGAGTGGCGATTATTGCAAAACAGTGACTTCAATGGGGATGCAGCCGATTATATTTCTTTTTGGAAAAATATCTGTAATCAAATTAGATGTGACAATACTGCTGTTTATCCAGAACTATCAAAATTTATCAATTTAGTTTTAACATTACCTCACAGTAGTGCTTCGGTAGAAAGAATATTCAGTGCAGTATCTCTCAACAAAAGTAAAATCAGGAATCGGTTATCTGCTACTACCTTAACTGGAATTCTACACTCTAAGAGATTAATAAATAGTGATAATAAATCATGTTTTGATTACAAAATTCCTGTAACTGTAACAAATAAACATAACAACAATATGTATTCATCAGAATAAAAATATATTATTTACTATAATTACCTTTTATTTTCTTGTAAATTTTACTTAAGTTTAAAACAGCTTGTACAGTGTTATTGTAAAATAGGTACGACTTTATGTAATATTATACGAATAAATATATATATTATATATAAATATATATCAAGAAATTCTTGTGTTTCTTTTATTATTTACATACTGCTTTACATTTTTTTTATTGCAATAGCTCTTCTTTCTTTATTAACGAAAGCTAAAACTATACATTATATATACACTACCGGTAATTAGACATATGTAATGGTTTCATTTATAATTGCGGTAACAATCTAGTGAAATCTAGTGATTTTTTAAGTTCTCATCTAGTGAAAACAATTATTTTCACC
The DNA here is from genome assembly GCA_935421215.2 of Melolontha melolontha. Classification (NCBI taxonomy): domain Eukaryota; kingdom Metazoa; phylum Arthropoda; class Insecta; order Coleoptera; family Scarabaeidae; genus Melolontha; species Melolontha melolontha. Next base: position 42,906,932 of record OW285239.1, on the reverse strand, counting down.
TGGCAACACTGGACGCTTAGTCTGATTAGATACGTTGACGATAAATGTGCAGAGTAATTATACTTAGAACATTGATTATATTGGCAAAGTATACACAACCAGAAAAAAATTATTTAACTCACATGTTTTATTCTTTATCATACAATAGAATTGCGTTTTTATTTTGTTACGTTAGCAAACTTTTTATTTTTTTCGATGTAGCGGCTGTGCATCAATACCTTTTCACCTGAAATCCATATTACAGGTTTATGCAATTTACTAATAGGTACACAGAATTTTTTCTTTTCTTTGATGAAATTATGCGTCCGTTTTCTCAGAATATTTTTAAGTTTCTCTTCAAGTGCAGCATTTTATTTAATTACGTTAGCATAGTTTTAATATTTTTCGTTTGTTTATATTTTCCTTGATGTAGCGTTTGTACATCACCGGAATTTAATTATGTATGCAATCACAGGTTTGTGCTATCTATAAATACACAGATTTTTCTTTCGTTTTGGTGGAATTATGCCGTTTGTTTTCTCTGAATATTTTTATTTATTTTTTATTGTGCAGCATTTGTGCTTTTTTATCATTATTATATGCGGTGTAAGACCTCTTATCTTTGAAATACGTTGCGTATACACATACTCAATACTTATGTGCATACGACACCTACTCCTGACGTATCATTGCTTATTCAATCACACGTATACCGCACCTACTACTGCGAGTTGTTCTATGAAGCACCTGAAGTGTTTCTTTTACATTCTGCCTGCCTTATTATCGGTGACTTCAACATTCGTGGTTTTACGATTCTTCACGTGGAACCAATAAATCACGTTGCATTCCTAATTTATCAAATTCTCTCCAGTTTAAACAATTTAACTTTGGTTTGAATACTGATGGCAAGTTATTAGATCTTTTACTTGCGAATCTAAATGATAATGTTTCTGTTGGGCAGAATGAGTTTCCTGTTGTCCTAGAAGATAGGCATTATCCTGCTTTGGCAAATACTTTTGAATTACTTTCAGTAACTACATTACTTTAATTTCCACCTGCTGTCTGTAATGATGTAATTAACACAAGAAAACTTTTTAACATTGTATGGTGATCTTGAATACTGTGATGTGGGTCATCCGACGATACGTCAGGCGAACAGTATCACGCGCCGAATACGTCATCAAGTCTCCTGGATGGTCCTCGAATGGACTATCCCCTATATAAGAACCGCTCGGAAGGGATTATAAAGCATTCAACGAGTAATCGCCGTCGTGCGGTATTATATAAATGTAAATAAATACATATTGTGAAAGAAATGTTCTTATTATTAGTTATTAGTTTTTAAATTGTTATTTAGTGCGTTCTGTTGTTAATATAGTGTGTGTTTAAATTACCGTTAGTTTTATTTGAAAGAACCAGAAAGACAAATATTTTACAATACATAGATTGGTATTTTCTTAAAGAATTTGACGACGTCGATGCCGCTGTGAACTCATTTTACTCAGTTCTACTCAAAATTTTTTACAAATCAATTCCTAAAATGCGAATTGAAACGTCTCACTTTTCCTATCCATCGTGGTTTAATATCGAGATAAAATATAGAGTTATGCAAATGTTTGGATCCATTCGAATATCTTTGATATTGCTACTTACATTTTTATAAGAGTTTTCACAATTAATTAAATGTAAATCGGGGATTCGATGAGTATATTTATATCCGAATCAGACTTCCGGTTTAGCCGAAAACGATGTTAACTTTTTTATTTTAAATGAAACACTCTATACATTTTTACGAATTTCCATAGAGCTCTGCTCTGGGAGTTCAGCAATAATAAGGTTTGGTACCTTTTTGTTCAACAACGACAGAGATATTTAATCAAATCTAATGATGCAAATTTCAATGAGAACATGAAAAACTAACACAAAAAATATTAAGAAAATCAATATGAGTTAAGAAAGTTTTCGAAATTATAACCGTTCACTGCTTTACAGTATGCAAGTCTGTGAATAAATTCTTGAATGACATTTGCCAAAGCCTCCTCATGAATTAATTGTACTTCCTCAATTATTCTCTACCGTAACTTGTCCAGATTATCCGGTTGTCTAATATAAACCACAGATTTGAAATGAACTCACTTCTTGTATGTCACTTTTCAGTTTAGACGGAACGTTTTTTTGTAAATTTTTGTTCCATATATGGTCACGACAATTGCATTGCAAGTGCATGAATGAAGGAACTTCTTGCGAGCATTTCCAAGTTTTTGGTTGTTTTGTATAGAACAGAGGCATTAATTTCTGCTTGACCAAGCATTCCATAGAAGAACCGCAATGGCCGTCTTCTTGTTTTTCTTTTCACAGTATAGTTATGCGCCATTTGGGCGACGGTGTCTACGCCGCTGAATTAAAGAATTCAATTATCTCGGACTTTCTCGTATGTTCGTCGATAGTTTTAGCCGAATGCATTGTTGATAAAGGAATAACAGATTTGGATTTTTTTGGTGCAAAAGATACCAAAGTTAGATTTTTTCTAAAGCAAACTGAGAGGTCAGAATTTCTTTCTTTTTATTAGCCAGAAATGAAGGCGGCAATTCCCTTTAATCGTGGCGTATTGTACCGACAATTGTTAAATTATGATTTAGCATTTCTTTGGCTAGTGGCACAGAAATAAACCAATTGTCATTGGTTATATTTCTTTTAGATTCAAAAATTGATTTGGATAGTTCTTTTACACAATGTTCGTCAGGTTCGTCAGTAGGATTAGTGCCCTTACCTAGATATGGAATAGCACTAATCATGTAAAATGTGTATTTCTTAGGTTTTGACACACGCAATGGGCATTTTCCTCTAAGCTCCAATAACTGTTCATCAATTGTTAAGTAGCAGTGGGGAGAATAACTATCTGCAGTTTTTTTATGAACTCCTTCATATGTCTCCTATAGGAGGAAATTTTTGAGGCCATCGTGGGTCTCCCTCCGCTGGAACTATTTGTATAGGCGGAGGCAATGGCTGCGATTCTGAGGCTGAGGGCCAATGACGTATGGTGTCCTAATAAGGTTATAGGGAGCCATACAGATATTACAGGAACTATACTGGAAGAGCCGATTTTTCAAATGCCGGCGGACAGTATGGCACCTGAGATTATGTTTACAGCAAAGCTGAACATATTTATACCGACCGGAGAACAGGCAAAAAGTCGCTCGAGCGATTGTAGCGCCGGCACCTGGTACACTGATGGATCACAATCTAGTCAGGCGGTAGGTGCAGGCATATGCGGAATGTGCCCTAGAAGGAAGATATCGTTATGTCTGGGGAAATATACAACGGTTTTCCAGGCCGAATTGTTTGCAGTCGCGCCAGCACCGAGGAAATTCGGAAAGCCGGCTGCGCAAACAAAAAAATCAACATAATGACCGATTGTCAGGCGGCTATTAAAGCCATTATGAACCCACCTACCAGGTCTAAGCTGGTGAAATACTGTAAACAGGTCCTCAATAAACTGGCACAAGATAATACTGTGTCGCTGATATGGGTGCCAGGACATGAGGGAATTAAAGGCATTAAGGAGAAGGTACTAATAGGAACTTCATAGGACCAGAACCTGTATGTGGAATCGCTAAGGATTCCGCTAAAAGGGAGATCAGGTTATGGCTAGAAAAAGAACATAAAAATAAATGGAGGTTAACGGAAGGTCTACTCCATACAAAAACACTACAAAGGGATCTGGACGGAAAGTTTTCACCCAACCTAATTCGTAGTAATAAAAAAGAAGTTAAAATAATTACCGGGTTAATAACCGGATATTGGCCTTTAAGGAAGCATCTGTACAGCATGGGCTTGGTTAGCGAGCCCTGGTGTAGGAGATGTGAAAAACAGGAGGAAACTAGCCTTTAGGTAATATGCACGTGTGAGGAACTGAAGGAACTCAGACATAAATATTTCGGGAGAGATCTATTGGATCCTTCGAGTGTACTCAAACTTCCCCTGAGGAGGATAGTGGCTTTTATGGAGGACACAAGACTAACAGAGAGATCTATTGAGGATAGTACAAAGAGTAGTGTGCTCAAGTGCCTAGACGTTCTGGCGTCCAACCCAAAGCAAAAGAAGGACAAGAAGAAGGAGAAAATTTGTCAATGCGATTTTTTTACTTCTTATCTTCAAACCGTACATAAATTAGTAAAATGTTGAAATGTGTCTCACCCATAATGCGTGGTATGTCCATTAAATAGGTGGCTCTTCTGGAGAAAACATTGCTTTTATACTTAGATGTCCATCTTTTCGTACTCCTGCTATGTATAAGAGCCATATCGTCTATTAATTCTACCTTATCTGTAGCATGTATTTAGTTCTTGGCTGATATTTTTTACTTTGTCGTCTGATTTCAGCATTAGTGTAGATTACAATTTCATTGGGTATTGTATCAGTAAACAAAATATTCCAAGCTCCTTTGTCTATCGAAATTTGTTTATTTTTAACACTAGGCATTTTTACAACAATATTTTTTGCAGCAGTTCTTATCTGCGGTGGTTCTCGCGTGCTCCATTTAAAACCATTTTTATCACTCAAAATTTCATTGTATTGTGGCGCTGTTCTTCACTTGATTCATCAGTAGATGAACATTTTTCTGCATGTTATGACTGTATTCCAACATTATCTTCTACTTCACTAAATGCTTCATCATAAATAATTATCATCACTCTCTATTCCATTGTACTAAATCAACACAGTTTCGGTGAAGTCGGGATCTGTTTGATTTACCTTCTTTCTTGACATATCGTTGCGATATATGCGAACTAAAAGTAGAAAAATATCTTATGTTTAATATATACTAGGGGAGTGAGCAACCAAATGATTGAAGAACGAAACAGTTTTCGTTATTTCACTCATAAGCGTATATTCCACTAAACGTCAACAGAGATTAGCTGTGATGTCAGCGCCACCAATACAGCAGTAAACATTTTAGCGGGAAATATAAAAGCCCTTGGGGTTGTACGCAACCCCAGTATACGTTCTAAGGTTAATATCGACCTTTATTTCAGAAAAAGAGATCAATGCTACACTTGTTGTATGACATATTATATGATCAAACTTGGTCTCTAAGAATGTATCGATACGAAAGGAACTACTTTGACTTTTTAAGTTTTGCGTCTTTATTTTATGTAATCTTCTCGTACTTTTATAATTTCAGTGTCTCCCGTATTTGCACTTTTCTTAATTTTCTCTTTACCCATTGGTATTTATTTTATGTCTTAGGTAGTACATATTTATTTCAATGTATCGCTCAAATATATTTAAACAATGTCGACTATGAAATTGTTGAAAAGCAAAAGCAAGAACAATCTTAAAATTTTACCTTTCAGTAAAGTTTACAAACAATTACTTTCAATAACTGGATTTTAGTTTCATATGTCAACTGAATAAAATATTGAGAGGTTAGAAACAAGTAATGTGATTTATATCGGGGTTAATAAATTATTAGTAAGGGGTGTTTGTTGAAGCAGTCGGGCGGAGTTATGGACTCCGACCGAGTGAGTCAGGGTTATGCTTGTCAACTTTTGCTTTAGCCGAGCGGAATTAGGAGATGCCTGTCAACGCTGGATGTTGATGGGTAAAGAAGATGGATCTCAGATATTTGCACAGCTAAAAATGATTTCGGGATTAAGGGTAACCACTTGGCACATTTCTAAAAATTAGTTTCGGAAAAATCATTAGATACATTAAATAATATATAATTCAAGGTACTATTTTCTTAGGGCGACTATTATATTTTTTGTGTTTAACATCTTGTGTAATATTGTAAAAAATTAGTTGCCTCTGAAGTCTTTTTGTTAAAATAAAAGTGTTATTAATCGATCAAAAATTTCTTCTTCAAAATAAATGTATGTAAATCGTGCCAATTTAAAAGTTATGATAATTTATGAATGTCGTCAATTTGTTTTTTGACGGGGTATTCTCGGTTGCCGTCACATTTATGAACGGAATTCACTGTGTGACGAAAACTCATTGATAGTGCTACTTTTAAAATTATTTTGCTTAAAATAATTACTTTCTTGATTTGCAGTAGTCTTCTACTTTCTGATCATTTCTGTCGTATTTATTTTTATTTGTTTCATTTTTATCGTCGTTTGCGTCTTTATTGTTTTCTTTGCTGTCTTAAGCTTCTTCATCGTCTGTCTCCATCGTATTAATTCTTGTCTTCTGTTTCTAGAATATATACTTTTAAATCATTTTTGTTTCCTGAATGGTAAATAAACTAGTTTATTGCAAAGTGTCCAGATGGGCTAGAAAAAAATAGTCTTTATAGCAGATAAACACGAATATGTCAAGCTGATAAAAGATGTGGATTGCAGACTTCAAAGAAAGTTCCAAAAGAATCTTATAAATTATGCCAAAAAAAGTATGTTTAACAGCTGAGATTCGCTAGTTAATCTGCTGCAGCTATGATTTATTAATCTTTTGGATACATGGAACATAAAGAACTCCATGTGATTCTCAAAGATGGTACAGGATTCAAAATGGGATTTACATCCGCAAATGCCACAAAGTAAGACTGTTGAGTAATTATGTAACTCACTGCAAATCATGTAAAATTTTTAATTCATTTAAAGATGGAGATACTGACCTCAGGAAGAATGCTAATATGAAACCTTGATTCGTGACAACTCCTGAACAGCAAAATTAATCGGATATTCTTCTTGTCTGATTTTGTCGATTTTACCATACGATTACAGCTGTAAAAATTTATTGTTCTTAATTTTTGACATTTGTTTATAAATTAATACTTTTGTACCATAGCTAGTACTAATACTTTTTAACTTTTCTGATTTCAACCTAGTGAATAATATCAATCATTATATGCCCGTTGAATAATATACTATTATTAATGAATTTGCTTATTTTCATTAATTAAACTTTGAGACGTTTTAATTTTTAAGAGGGGGTATTGATATCTAGTTAGCCTAGACCGGTTCCGTGGATAAAAAAATGTTGCGATACCATAGCAACGAAAAATAGGATATTAGAAGTGTCAGTGTAAAGCATCACGTCAAAAAGTCAAACCCAAGTTGCGCAATAAAATTTTGAAACAAAGGATGTCGACCGAAATTGTGAAAATCGAAAAATTGGAGTATCGAGCCATCATCAAGTACCTGTATTTGAAGGGGTTAAGAGACAAGCAGATTTACGAAGATATGCTTAATACCCATGGCGATCAATGTTCTTCGTTTGCGACCGTGAAAAATTGGATTGCAAGCTTCAAAAGGTGTAAATTTTCCATTGAAGATGAACACCGATCGGGAAGGCCAGTTTCTGTGTCCGTCCCCGAAGATGTTGATACAGTTAATGACATAATTTTGTCAGACCGTCGAATTGGGCTAAAACGAATATCTGAGGCACTGAATATTTCATATTACATATATAGTTCACGTCGATTTGGACATGAGAAAAATTTCTGCAAAATGGATCTGCAAATGTCTGAATGTTGACTAGAAGCGTGCAAAGGTGGAAGCATCGTTTTCAATCTGTGCTCGGTTTGAAAGTGATACAGACTTTTTAAGCGGTGTTGTTACTATGGATGAAACTTGGGTACATTTCTACGACCCGAAAACGAAGTAACGATCGATGGAATGGAGACAAGAAGCTTCGCGTTTAAAAATCTGCTGGAAAAGTCCTTCCTTCAGTTTTGAGATTGCCTTGGAGTAATTATGATTGATTTTCTAGATAAGGGTAGAACAATAATTGGGAATTATTATTCGACGTTCCTGACCACTCTACGGGTTATTATTCGACGTTACTGACCACTCTACGAGAAAAATTATGGAGAGAAGCGGAAAGTTATCCAAAGGTGTTTTGTTTTTGCAGGACAATGCCTTTGCACACAAGTTGCATGTTGCCATGCAAACAATTCGTGATTTAAGGTTCGAATTACTCGAACACCCGCCTTATTCACCAGATTGTTCGTCCGACTTTCATGTCTTTCCTCAACTGAAAATAAGTTTAAAAGGTCGTAAATGTTCTTCCAACGAAAAGGTGATAGAAGCTATGGAGGCCTGGTTTGCAGAGCAAGATAAAACTTTCTTTTTGAAAGGTCAAGAGGCGTTATAAGATCGCTGTATTAAGTGTATTAATTTAGGAGGAGAGTATGTTGAATAATAAAATATTTTGACTTTCAAATTTTGTTTGCTTCTGTAGTAGGCTAAAAATTTTTCAATACATCCTCGTATGTACACGCCAATGCTTTATTTATAAATACGTTTATCGTATATCTCAGTGAAGTAGTTGTCATATCACCATCAACTTTATAACCAAAATCGATGCTACTAACTATTTCAATCTTTTTTCAATAAAGGGGGTTGCCCACTTGGAACATTTATTGTAATTTATTTTTTAAATTAAACTTTTAATATTTCGGCTAAATCCATATGTAGTTAGTCAATGATCGAAAAAACATAACATTATTCTGTAAAGAGTGTCGCTTAGCTCACTTATATTTCCATCTTAAATAAGTTTGAAAAAAAGTTTAATGGCTTACTAGAGTATACAAAATTTCGAACACGTGATACTTGTGATGTAGGAAACCGGATGCCTCTCAGTATTTTATTATTATTTTATTTTAATTTATTTCAAATATCTTTTATAACTTTTACTTGGCACGCCGCTGGAGTCAGGAGTTTCTTGTAAACATAGTAGCTGTATCATTCCACTGGAGATATTATTACTTTGGAATCAACGAAAACATTTTAGTTTCAACTACGCTGCTCATCGACCGTTTCTCATGTTTTCTTTGAAAAGTAGTACCTACACATATACTTTTTTTATAGAAGCAAGTTACATTATATTGAGTGAATTATCACTTTTAGTACTTTTTATTGCACTCAAACATTTTGGAGCAGAGTATATCTGGTCTCAGTGTAAGGGTAAGTATCCGACATCGATTTTATTTTTCGGGAGATTGATAAGAAGCGATCTGACAAGAACTGATCGAGGTCAGGTGATACGCCTCTCGAAGTGTACGAGGGCGAATTGATATATATATATATATATATATATATATATATAAATATATATATATGTATATATATATATATATATATATATATATATATATATATATATAAATAATTTAAACGAACTTATCGACCGTAATATATTGAATAAAATAAATTAAAAGCGGGCAAGCGGTCTGCCAATTAAAAAACGCATTTACAGAGAGATCCAAAAAGACTGTCATGGCCGCTCGTATGAAAACTGACATCAAGTATAGATGTGCCACTATTTTTCAATGGTGTTACAAACTTTTTCAGTGGCGCCACATAAGTTGTGAAAAATATCGTATTTTATTGTGTGCAAGGACTTGCTTTTATTATTTTGTGCTATTTATGCTGATTTTATAGTTAATTATATCTGATAAAATTATAAGCAAATACTTACTTATTATCTTTTATTGAAATCACAAAAAAAATGTTATTCAATATTTATTAAAAAATACAATTTACAAATTAAACTCAAAATGTCCACCATGGCTATTAACACAAGCATCGACCCTTTTCTTCATGCCTTCGAAAACATTTCTTAATTGCTCCAGAGTTATACTTTATAGGCATGGAAGTGTAATTTCTTTTTAACAACTCGTTGGGCAGAGCCATACGATAAACCTGTAAAATTATAAAATGTCAAATATGCTTCAAACTGTATGTAATCAAATCCTTTCCTGTTTGGGCTAATTGACGCAATGGCTTAGTGGGACTACGTTCCAAATGAGTGCGTACATCCTCTACAGTCTCTTGTGTAAGAATTGATCTACGACCAGGTGATTTACCTTTGCAAACACTTCCTGTGCCATTGAATCGATCAACGACTCTGTAAATATGCCTGGTTACTGTGTCATTGTCAAATTCCTCATTCGCAAACTTGACTAGAAATTCCTGAAGGCACAAACTCACAGAATAAACCCACGTGCCTTCTTAATTTTTTTCTCCGTTGCGAAAATAGGATTCTAAAATGAACTTATCGTGGTCCACAGTATAAGGCATTGTTAAATTAATCTAAAATATACAAATCGATGACATCGATTTGTATATTTCGACAAATGAAACAGGAAAACAACCAGATAAAGAGAGAAAATGAAAAGATAAGAGCAGAAATCCGAATATTAGAAAATAGAACGGAACACTTGGAAAAGGAGAATAAAAGAAATAACGTAGTTGTATCAGGCATGGAGGTGAACGAAAACAGTCCAACCAAAGTACAAGAGAGAGTGGAAACCTTTATAAAAGAAAACTTACAAATTGATGTAAAGATAAAGGCGGCGTATAAATTGGGCCGGTCAATATGTTTATTAGAAATGGAAAGCGCACAAGAAAAAACAAAACTCATGCAAAACAAGGCCAAACTCAAAAATATAGACAATCACGTATATATGAACAACGATTTAACAAAAAAAGAAAGGGAAATCGAGAAAAAGATAAGACAGAAAGCACACAACGCAAGAGAACAAGGGGCCAGAAACATTAAATTTGGTTACCAGAAATTAATAATTGATGGAAGAGAGTGGAAATGGAATAGAGATAAAGACGCTCTGCAGGAGGATACAAACAAACAGGGGACAAAAAACTAGCTATAGACACCGCAAATATTATAACGATGACGACTATGACAAGGACAAAGGAACAAGACGATGGAAAAGAAAATGATAAGAAGAATAGGAATAAACAAAGGAAAAGTGCAACTTACAAGCCAAAAGAAGACACATGGAGCCAGAAAGTAATACAGGGAAAAAAAATAAAATACAAAGACACATACGAGGAGGAGAAGAAAAAACGTACAAATACCATGAAAGGAAGTGACAATACAATAAGAAGTCAAAGTTATTCAACAATTAAGGAACACGAAAGGAAGAGGAGGCATACTATTATGTGGGGTACGTGGAACGTAAGAAGCGTAACTGGAAAGGAGGATGAAATAGTCGAAGAAATGAAAATACAAAAGATAGACTATCTAGGGATAACCGAAACGAAAAAGAAAGGACAAGGAATAAAAGAGTTGAGGGAAGGCTACCAAATGTATTGGTCTGGAATAGATGTGAGGAGCAGAGGAATTGGAGGAGTAGGTTTCATTGTCAAATCAAGCAAGGTAAAATCAATTATAGAAGAAAGATTTATAAGCGAGAGATTACTGGCGATTAAAGTAAAAATAGATGAAAGGAACATATGGTCTATAATAGTGGCCTATGCACCGAACGATAATTCAAAGAAAGAGCAGAAGGATGAATTTTACGAAGCTTTACAGGCAGAAATAGATAGAGAGGGAAGCAACATAATGATAATGGGAGATATGAACGGAAGAGTAGGAAAGGATAACACAGGAATAGAAAGATATATGGGAAAGAACGGGGAACAAACTAGAAATGATAATGGAAATAGACTAATAGAGTTGTGTGTCGCAAATGATTATGTTATTACAAACACAAAATTCATGCATAAAGATATACATAAGTTCACCAGAGAGGTGTACTCGAGAAAAGAGAAATCTATTATTGATTACTTCATCATAAACAGAGATAATTGGAAAAAGGTAAAAGATGTACGAGTGAAAAGACATGCAGAAATAAGCAGTGATCATTACCTAGTGAAACTAGAGCTCACGATAATTACACTAGACGCTAAGGAAGAAAAGAGGAAGAAGGTAACAAAAGACAAAATAAAGTGTTATAAGCTAAAAGATAATAACGTACAAGAAAGATATCAAGAATATATAAATAAAGAAATAGCTAATAGGATCAATACCCCAAAGAATATAGATGATAAATGGACCCAATTTAAAGGAATTATTTTACAGGCGGCAAAAGCTGGATGCGGAGTAATAAGAACTGCAAATATAAGCACAAAGAAAAGCAAATGGTGGACACCAGATATTCAGCAAAAAGTAATGGACAAGAAAAGAAAGTGGAAGATGTACATACAAACAAGATCAGAAGAGGATCATAATATATACAAGCAGTTAAGGACTGAGGTAAATAAAATGGTTAAGCTTGCAAAGAGACAGTCATGGGAAGAATTTGGTCAGAAGATGAGGGAAAATTACGCAGAAAATCAGAAACTGTTCTATAGCATGTTGAAGAACCTACGACAAAAGAAACAAATAAAACTGAAAAATATAAGGGACAAGGATGGAAACATAATAACAGAGGAAAAACTAATAATGAGAAGATGGAGGGAGCACTTCAAAGAACTAACAGAAACAAATAGCGAAGCGCACGAGAAAGAAAAAAACAAACAAGTAGAATATAGTACAGAAATAAATATTCAGCCAATTATAAAAGAAGAAGTAATAGAAGCCATTAATAAACTGAAATCGGGAAAGGCACCTGGGGAAGATAAAATAACAGCAGATATGATAAAATATATGGGAGATAAAGCAACAACTAAATTTTGTAATCTGCTGAACGATATATTAACAAAACAGGAAGTACCGAAAGATTGGAACATGGCAATAATACTACCACTTTATAAGAAAGGAGACATGAGAGAATGCGCAAACTATCGGGGAATTGCATTAACTAGTATACCTGGAAAAGTACTAACAAGGATACTAGAAAAGAGACTAAGGGATATAATAGAACCAACACTAGAAGAACAACAGCATGGATTTAGAAGAGGTAGAAGTGCACAAGATCTAATATTCATAGTTAGACAATTAGGAGAGAAATTCCTGAAAAAAGGAAAAGAAATACATATCTGCTTTATCGACCTACAAACGGCGTTCGATAGAATTAAAAGAGAAGACATCTGGAAAGCTCTAGAAAACAGGGGGATAGAAGGATATATTATCGATACAATAAAGGCCCTGTATAAAGGTAATAAAAATAAAGTTAGAACACATAACGAAGAATCAACAGAATTTGAAACAAAAATAGGATTAAAACAGGGTTGTGTTCTTAGCCCTCTTCTATTCACGATATTAATGGACGATGTTATAAAAAATTGTAAACAGAGATGTGAGAAACTGATAGTGGGTAGCTGGAGAATGCACCAAATTGCCCTACGCGAATTATTGTTCGCAGACGACATGATTGTAGTAGCAGATTCAGAAAAGAATCTACAACAGAATCTAAATATATACCAATCAGAATTCAGAAAAATAAACATGAAAATTAACATAAGCAAAACAAAAACGATGATAATGGCAGGAAAGGAAAAGATACACAAAATATGCTTAGGGGGAAGACAACTAGAACAAGTTAAAAGTTTCAACTATTTAGGCACAGTAATAGAAGAAAATGGAAGGATAGATAAAGCAATAGCAGAGAGAATAGGAAAGATAGGGATAATTTTTAACATGCTTAAAGATACATTTTTTGGAAAAAAGGAAGTATCAAAGGAAATAAAAACAGAGATATATAAAAAAGTAGTAAGACCTTCACTAGTATACAGTTGTGAGTCTTGGACGATTTCAGATAGAAACAAAAGCAGAATAACAGCAGCAGAAATGAGATTCCTGAGAAAAATTGAAGGAATTACAAGGAAGGACAGAATTAGAAATGAGGTAATACTACAAAGAAGGAACCTGAAACCGGTTAAGAGAATTATTGAAGAAAGACAGCTGGGTTGGTTAGGACACTTGCACCGGATGCACGAAAATAGACCATCAAAACAGGTGTATGAAGCCAGAGTACAGGGAAAGAACAGAATAGGAAGACCTAGAATACAATGGGAAGAACAAGTACGACAGGCAGCCGAAGAACGTGGTATACAATGGTGTGAAACAAGGAACTTGGCACAGAACAGAAACTTGTGGAAGGAAAGAATAAATGCAATAGTAACTTGAAATGTAGTAAAAAAATCCGACACCTAACGGTATAAGGATGTATAGTTTAAATAAAAAATATACAAATCGATGAAATATATAACTTCGAGAAATATTTCATACATATTTACTTACATCCTATAATGCAAACCGATTTTTTTATAACCTTCAAAGACTTTTGTTGTATTTGTTGTATACTTATAATTATTATAATGAAAGGAAGAGAGATTTGAGATGAACGAAGTGTCAATATATTAAAAAGCAATAATAACGAACGTCAATGACAGAATCGCAACTAAAATAACGGAAATTTCAATGTGGCTATATTTAGGCGCTAAATTGGAATACACTTTTGATATCGTCCATGCGGAAAATAATATTTTTTACGACAATCATTTTGGATCTCCCGGTATTAAGTATCCCTATATTTCGCAACAACTTTGTTGCTTCTCCGGAGATACTACAAGATTAATGAGAAATAACATTAAATAAATAAGAGTATAAAGCAGTAGTAAAATACTTACAAAATGTAGAGTTGAAAAAAATAATAAAATTGACGTATAAGGACAATAAAATTGATTAGATTTAAAACTTAAAGTAACTATAGATACAAGCCTTTAAAACCTTTAAAAAAACATGTATATGTAAAAGTTAACATGAAAAATAAAAAATATAAAACGAAACATATAGCAAAAAGCTAAAGTCACAAGTATATAAAAAAAATAATGCTTTATAAATTTAACAATATTGGACCAAATAACAAAACAATTTTTAGATGGTCAACTAACCGTCAAACCGAGTATTATTAAAATTATTAAAATAAATTATACTTAGTCCGTTAGTATCAGATCTATAATTTACGTTATTTGTGTCTCTGTTAATGTGGACCATTTCTAAAAAGGTTCTTTTTTTAAGGTTATTTCCAACGTCTAAGATCTTAATGTCAACAAAATTGAATGTATGGTCACGATCAAGTGCATGGTACACCAATGCACAAGATGTTCGGATTGTTGTGGCGTTTATATAGGTCAGAACATCACAGTGGCTAAAACAGCGCATCACACAGCATAACAGTGATGTACGTATTGGAAAGAGATCTCGTGCATTGGTGGACCATGCACTTGATCGTTTAAGGTTTTAAAGGCTTGTATCTATGTTACTTTAAGTTTTAAACCTAATCAATTTTATTGTCCTTGTACGTCAATTTTATTATTTTTTCAACTCTACATTTTGTAAGTATTTTACTACTGCTTTATACTCTTATTTATTTAATGTTATTTCTCATTAATCTTGTAGTATCTCCGGAAGAAGCAAGAAAGTTGTTGCGAAATATAGGGATACTTAATAAATGAGTTTTTTAATTGACAGACCGCTTGCAATTTATTTTATTCTATATATATATATATATATATATAGTAAACCTAATCAGTAGGCGATTAAAGGTCTGTATATTACTTCAAAATATATGTATTTAAAAAACTCTACATATTTAATCGCCTACTGATTAGGTTTACCATATCATACCAAGGTCACGAAGTTATTATATATATATATATATATATATATATATATATATATATATACCCTATATTTCAATTCGCCCTCGTACCAAGCGTTCATTTTTTTGGACGTGTGAGTCTCATGAATAACATAGAGGTTTCCTCTGACCTAGACGCCTGTACAAAACAAAAACATAAAATATTATTAAAATTGGAAGTCGGGAACACAATAGTGGTTCGTATATTTGCCAAAGTATCTCTCCAGAGACGCAGACACGTGTTTCATCTCACTGGAGAGACATGTTCACAAAAACACCCTTGCCATATTACAAAAGTTATTAAGATAGAGCGTAGAAGAACATTCAGCGCTGTTCATTGACTAATGTCTACATCACGAACGTCAAAACGACTATCACTGTCTCTGTAGCAAGTGCAAAACTAAGCCAAGGACTTTCATCTGACGGATACGACTGCAACTTGCAGAAGCTGTATTAACGTGCCTCCAGCGTTGAATGTTCTTCAACACTCTGTCATAATAACTTCTGTAATATGGCAAGGGTGATGTTTCTATGTAAGTATCTTTCCAGTGGTGCGCACTGACGATTCTCTAGTAAGACGAAACACCTGTCTGGATATCTGGAGAGATACTTTCACTCATATATGACCTTGTATTGTGTTCTCCATACTCGATTTTTAATAACATTTTACATTTAAAAAAATGTTTTTGTTTTATATGAAATTTAGTGAGGTTTTACCTCACTACATTTTACCAAGTATGTTTCAAATTACTGTGTTAGGTACATCTGTTTTGATTGTAAATAGTTCCGTTTAAAAGAGTTCTCATTAATAAATGAAATTAGTAATCTCGTTATGAAATAAGTTTTACGGATAATCAGTCGTCTATGATTCTAATTTTTCTTGTTTCTAAACCTTATAGCCAGAGAACTAACTCGAGCGATTGATGATTCATAGGCGTCTGCCTTGTATTCGCAATAGGTTTGTTTCTGTAAGCGATCCATGAGTTTCGAATAATTTGATACGTGTGGTCACTGCATAAGTGGCACATACCTACATATGCAGCTAATATGTATGTGCCAATGCATAAAAGAGCGAATGTAATAAACGATTTGGTAACCAGCAGCAACTACTGCTGAAAGAAAAGTAACGCTGACAAGCGAATTGCGAATCGAATTTTGAATAAAAATAATTTACAAAGAACAAAATTCAAAACTATGTATTTTCTGTGAAACATTGAAAGTGTAAAACATTACTATGAACAACTAAAATTTGTTCAAGGTGTTCCTGTGTTAAATTAGTTCTTTTAGATGTTAAAACTTCTTTAAAAATAGAAAATGTCCGTTCCACATCACAACTGGTGGTGGGTATGTGATTAAAATGTTGCAAAATTGGACCATACATCGAATATATAGATTTTTCAATCGAGCAGAATTGATATAATATATTCAAATCTGGATGTCTGCTGAATATGGCATCAACTTTTTGTCTCAGATTGTTACCAAATTCAGAAGGCATACTTTTAATTCGATCGATAACGGCTTCTAAGTTAATTATCGCCACTTTTAGGTTAATATCTTGATTTTTCATGTAAGTAATTGTATCTGTAAGACACTAGAAATTTAATAAAGTTTAGCTGGTTTTGTAAATTTTCAATTTGTGTCAGGTGTTTACAATTAGAAATGCTTCGCGTATCGTCATCTTGAAGATAAAATACAAAGATTTTTAATTCATCGAAATGTTGTGAATAGAAAAATGCTGCTTCTAGCCATGTTCTCCACCTAATTAATACAAGAACTGGGGGTAAAGACAAATTTGGAAGTATTTCTCTATATAATGTCACTCGTGAAGGTGTTTTGAGAAATATCTTTTTAAATAATGAAACTAACCAATCAACTTTTGGAAAATTACCCCTGATGTATTCACATACTCTGTCTAGTGCATGTGCTGCACAGGTAACGTGTAGCATATTGGGATAAGCTTGCTTTAATAACTTCCCTGTTTTTAACATATAAGCTGCCGCATCAGTCAAAATAACAGCATCTTGTCTTTATAGTTGTTATCCGATTACAGAATATTATGAATACATTGATCAATTAGTAGTGCAACTGTTTCACCGTTAACGACTGGCAATATTTTAGTTTCAAAGTATGGTTCGTATGAAGTTGTCGAATGAAGAATACCAACAATTACATTTAACACATATCGTCCCATTACATCCGTTGTTTCGTCTGCACTTACCCAAAGTTAATGACCAGATAGGTTGGTTCGTATTTTTTCAATGGTTCTCAAATAACATTTTGGTAAGTAGTATTTACGTAAAATAGATTCATGTGGCATGTGACGATCAATATATTTTATAAGAAACTTTTTGAATGGGATATTGGCCGCCATGGAAGCTTCAAACAGTTCTTCGTTAAAAGTGTTATGTGCAGATGGACTGGACGTATGTTAATTAGATGAGTTTTCGAAGAAACATGTCTCTGCACATTACACTTTTGTGGGCGCCTTAAACTTAATGAACAGGCACTGCGATATATCTCGGTATCATTACGAATATGCAACCAATCTGCATGGCCTCTAATCCATCCTACCATTGTTGCCCTACGAGAATTCTCCATAGTTAATGAAAATAAAGAGAAATGCTAAGAACAGAAAGAAATGAACTAAAAAGAAGAAATGAAAACTATTCCAAAACTAAGGCCGTAAATTAAATTTAATATTTATAAAAAATTGTGGGATAAATATAAAAATATAAAACAAAAACAATATAAAATAGATTTTTTTAAAATACTAAATGTTGTAACCCAATAACACTGAAAGAAACGAAACCAGAAACATACCCTTATAGAAGAGAATAAAAAATATACTATCTTAAGAACAATATCTACATGTATCTATAAGCATGTATAACAGCATGTAAACACGAGACTACACTTTGGAAATTAGCGGATATAGTTTTTTAAGCGATTATTAGAACGAAGTCGAACGAAATAATATATAAATGTGTATTCCACCTTGCATACCACTGTAAAATAGAATTTATGAATGAGTAGACACAATGTACTATTCATAATGACGGAAATAACACCACCTGCTCGAATGCGGAATACGGAATGCAATTGAGCAGGCAAATAGTGGGGCTGGTATAACATTTATACTATATAATTAATTGATAAGGGAGACACTTGTTGAAACTCCATAACTATGATAGTATAAAAAATGCACTGATTTTAAGTTTCAAATAATTTAATCTAACTTTCCACTACAATATCGTTTCATCACACTGTGACTTCATCACGTACGCTTTAATGGTACGGATAGACAATTAAAAATGTTTTTTGATTATTTAAATAATGTTCACCCTAATATTAAATTTACACTAGAAATAGAAAAGAATGGCTTAATTAATTTCCTAGATCTTACTATATCAAATAATGCTAATAAACATGAATTTTCCATTTACCATAAACCTACACATACAGATACAACAATACATGCGTCCTCCTTTCATCCTTTAAAACACAAATTAGCCGCGTATGAATCTATGATACATAGACTTTTACATATACCCCTTAATAAAAACAATTTCAACATAGAATTAAACAGAATACACACTATTGCTAAAAATAATGGATATTCATACAATATTATCAATAGAATCCTCCAACACAAACAAAAAATACTTACCCGCTCTTTAATATACCCTAAACAACTAAAAGATGTAGTATATTATTCTTCCTTAACGTATATCGGGAAAACTTCAGACATAATTAGTAATCTTATCAAGAAAGCCACTAATACTATCGTAGCGTACAAAACCAATAATACAGTTGGAAGTTTTTTAAAAAACAATAAGGACAAAACGGATAAAAAACTTGTTTCAGGCGTCTATAAGTTAACTTGTGAGTGTAATATGTCATATATTGGTCAAACAGGACGAACATTCACTCAAAGGATATTCGAACATCAAAATAGTTATAGAAATAATAAATCAGATTCAACTTTTGCTAATCATTGTATAGAGAATAACCACAACTTGAATACGAACTTCAAAATTCTTCATATTCAAGATAAAAGTAAAAAACTAGATTTGCTAGAATCATTAGAAATTTCTAGATATAAGAAATTAGGGTTAGTATTAAACGACCAAACAGAAATTTGTAATTCCCCCCTACTTTCATTAATTTTATAATTATCAGGCTTTGTATATATACCTTGTACATTTGTAAATTCACCATTTATTCATCCACCTGATGAAGTCACAGTGTGATGAAACGATATTGTAGTGGAAAGTTAGATTAAATTATTTGAAACTTAAAATCAGTGCATTTTTTATACTATCATATTTATACTATACCTGAGGCCGCCGCAACGTTTATCGGGGCAATTGGTCATTCAATCGCTTCAGTCGGCTCTCTGCTTAAAGCAGTTACATTTTGATCCTTTAGATTCATGTGATAGAGATCGTAAAGTTGAAGAAGAATTGCTATTAACAACTAAATATAATGCATTTTTATACTGTCAATTAGTCAAGTTTCTTAACTCTTACGCGTTTGACAGATAGAACAAAACATATGCATGCTGAAGTTCGTACTAAAGATCACACCTGCTCCAGGATATAACTAATGGTTTCTATACAAATGAAACAGACATGCATTACACACCTCTGTATCTGTATTATTGGATATATACCTCGTATTTTCCAACGTTTACTTCAGCCAAAGGCACGTGTTTCTGTCTCAACTAGACTTCGTCAGTTTGGCTAGTAAAGTAAAGTTTGATGGATTGCCTCGTAGGTATAATAAATTTTGTCCTATCAGGTGTCAGCAGATAATCTAATGACATCTGACGGATAAAAGAGACTACGCCGAAAATAGCGATTTTCTCTCATCCAGCTATGCCGGCACAGAAGGGAAAAAAATACATATACAGTTGTAAGTCCATTAATACGATGCTAGATGGCGGCAAATATACCAAAGAAAGTACATCAATACATTAAGCACGTATTATGCATTTGTTGCAAGTGAAACAGGCATGCATTACACACATCTGTATCTGTACACATGGATATACAACTACTATTTTCCAACGTTTACTTCAGCCAAAGACACGTGTTTCTTTCTCAACTATACTTCGTCGGTTTGGCTAGTCAATTAGACTGGATTATCTGGTGCCACTTGATAGGACAAAATTTCCTATACCTATGAGGCGATCCATCAAACTTTACTTCACTAGCCAAACTGACGAGTCTAGTTGAGACAGAAACACGTGATTTTGACAGAGTAGGGTTAATGCCAAGCCAAGTCGTGACATGGGTTCAATAAAGTTTTCCAACATAGTCACAGAACGTTCGGAATGAACGGTCACTGTTTTCTCATTGTCGTTTTCAAAGAAATACGGGCCTACAATTCTGAAAGCACCGACGTCACACCAAACCGTCACTTAAGGAGAGTGCAAGGGCATTTCACGTAGTTCCATAGGGTACAGTGCTGACCGGTATCGCATGGTCTTTTTGTTTACGCCTCCAGGGACATGAAAATGTGCTTCGTCGATCATTAACAAATTATTCAGAACGTCTGAGTTTTCTCATAACAACCTACTCATGATAGTGCGGAAAGAAAGTCTTGCTTCCTTGTCTCTATCGTTAATTTATTGCAGAATTTGCAGTTTCGAAAGGTGAAATTTTATCTATTTTAGCACTCGAAATAAACTTCTTCTACTGGTGCCTAAAATGCGAGATTGATGGTGTGCCCAACGCCGAAGACTGTGTTCAAAAGCTTCCTTCACTGCTGCAGGTTCTCTGGAGTCCGCACTGTTCGTGGAGCTCCATGCTTCACGTCTAACATCTGCATCACTGCATCGGTTTCTTCAAATTTCTTCACCCAAGTCAATATGGTATTGCGAGACGGTACGTGACCATGTCGATCAATATTGAACTGTCGTCGATAGACACACTTCCGTCACAGAATTTGTTTTGTAATAACTACGAACGCAGGTAACACAATGTTGCACGTTCCAACGCTCCATTGAGATAGACAATATAAAACGGCGTCCTCCCCTCTACCATTTCTCCTCCTGCTAATCACGACAAGCCATCGCGCGACACACTATTCACATTTAAAATGTGTAAGTTGGCTCCGCGCCAGCCTGTATATTATACCCAAAATATGACCTATAATACTATATTTGACAACTATTTTATTACAAGTACGCGGATTGAAATTTTGTTGACAATTCGTATAATCTTTTAAATACACTGCTATTTTTTACAAAAACCTGCTAATATAATAAACGCCACTCATCTAGCAAAATAATTTCGCAACATTCTATATAAATAAGCACGAATGGATGGTAAAAATATTATTGCTTCGCATCATTATAAAATTAAATTAGAGTATGCTCGTTAACAAAAGTATTATTTTTTAATAATTTATATTTGTGATGAAGGTAAATATTTTAACAAAGCATGCGTCTAAACGACTGATAATTTATTTTATTTACGACTTCAATGTAAAAATTGCGTTGCCACTATGGTTAAAAACTTGGCACAATAATAACAATATGTACGTTGTAACTCTAGTTAATTTGTATAGTTTTAACATGACTGCCAAAAATACCTTAATCGATTAATCATTGTAGTAATTTCCAATGTTACAATCTTGATCAAAATCAGTGAAACAAAAAGAATGAGGAAATTTTATGCGTCAAAAATAGACTGGATGCGTTACATGCTGTTTTAATAATAAATAATGATGGCGTGACAAAGCTAGCGTACATTGAAAGCAAAAGAGGATATACAAGTGTCCCGTATCGTTATGTTCAAATTTTAGGGGTGTAAAGTAGACTTCATTTCAAGTAACAAAAACGCAAAACTTATATATCCATTTTTATTTGTTTCAAAGTTACAGATCTATGAATATGATTGTCAGACCATGAAAAAAAATGTAATCCTAAAGTCAATAAAAACTGATTTTATTTTAAAAAGTTCAATTAATAATATTTTCGAAATGTCCACCTCCTTGTTGAATGCAGGCTTGTGCCCGTAAGTCAACAGAAGAAGTACTTATCCGAATTTCATACTTGGTTTGTCGGATTTGCGCGGCAGCCAGGTGAATACGATCCAACAACTCTTCTTTTGTGTTCGAAACTTGCACGTAGACTAAATTTTTCATGTACCCTCATAAACAAAAGTCAAGGGGATTAAGATCGGGTGATCTAGGTGGCCATGCAACAGGACCACCTCGACCAATCCATCTTGGATAGTTGACGTTAACCCAATTTCGGACAGCAATTCCGAAATGTGGTGGTGCCTCATCCATGTGAAACCACATGTCTCGTCGAACATTCAGTGTGACATCCTCTAAAAGACATGGCAGTTCGTTAATAAGAAATTGAAGGTAATTGTCCGCATTTAACCTCCCAGGAAGAACGACAGGACCAATCAACAAGTCATCGATTAGGGCCGCCCAAACGTTAATAGAAAATTCATGTTGAAATTTAGATGGGCGTATAGCTTTGGGATTTTCTGATGACCACCTGTGCAGATTTCTCAGATTTGTAACACCACTTTTCGTGAACGTAGATTCATCCGACCAGAGGACTGTTCTGCAGAAATTAAAATGAAGCCGTGACTGTCTTAATATCCAGGTAGAGTAAACTAGACGAGCATAGTGGTCTGCCTCAGCCAAACTATGTCCCCTGCGATGGTGATATGGATATAAGCCTCACGTTTTAGAATTCGCCCAACTATCGTTCGTGGCACTCCTAGTTGTCTAGCGATTCGACGTACACTGAGGGTGGGATCCCTTGTAACAATAGCTATTGCTTCTTCCTCTAAGTCTGCTGGAAAATTTACTCCTCGGTCGAAAAGATAATCACGCAGTCCGCATTCCCGAAATTGTCTGTGTACTAGAAACGTTCTGTAATGACGAATGCGCCTATCGGGAAATCGATGTCGGTATTCAATAACTGCTTGACGTGCACTACCGTTACAGTAGCCATACACAAAATGCATGTTCGCATACTCTTGAGAAGAAAATCGGTAAGGCATTTTGAATAAAGAAAACGTGTCCACTCACTAATAACCTGTTGTATGAACTGAAACGTAATGTAATCCTTTATTAAAAAATGCAACGTTAACAGTCATCTGAACATTTGTTTATTGTATGATATTCATGGTTCAGCACTTACGAAATAAGTAAGAACCTTCTTTATCATAAATCAATCTCCAGTACTCTTTTTTGTAGATCTCCAAGAAATTACTGTATGCAATACAACACGTTTATTTATTTTAGGATAACATTTTATTATGCGATGTTAACAATCACTGGCCTGTTATTGAATCGTATAACTTTTTTTTAAATAAAATCAGTTTGTATTGACTTTAGGATTACATTTTGTTCATGATCTGACAATCACATTCATAGATCTGTAACTTTGAAACAAATAAAAATGGATATACAAGTTTCGCGTTTTTGTTGCTTGAAATGAAGTCTACTTTACGCTCCTAACATTTGAACATAACGATACGGGACATCTTGTATAAGTTTAATAAATGCCGCTAAGAAAACAAAAAACAGTGAGTATATTTTAAGGGCCGCAGACAAACAGAGAGCAATTTGAAGGGTCATCAATAGAGAATGTGGAAATAAGTCAAAAGACACAGTTGAAACAGACGCTATTACTTTAACGCAATCAGTTTAACGAATATTTTACTGATGTTGGCATGCATGAAGAATAATGCGAGTGCAACAGAAACCCACACTGTATGTAATAAAACATACTTCTTTAGACTTGTTATGTTCTCGGAGATAAGGCTCATTGTAACCAATCTTGAAAATAAAAAAACGTGTGACATTTTTAACATCATCACCAGCATAATAAGAGAAGTATTAGCAAAAATAATAGAAGTGCTGACTGATATTATCAATATGTGTTTGCAGGAGGGAATATTTCCTAGAGAACTAAAAGTTGCTAAAGTTATTCCAATTCACAAAAAAGGTTGCAAGAAAGCCATGGAAAACTATCGGCCTATATCAATACTACCTGTCATGTCCAAAGTTTTCAAGATAGTAATCAAAGACAGAATTCTACCCTTTTTTGAAAAACAAGACCTCTTAGCGGAACAGCAGCACGGTTACAGGTCAAATAGATCAACAATGACAGCTATGATTAAGTTAGTGGATGATATTTGAACAGCAAGGGACAATAGGAAGAGTTGTGAGTTGGTTATGGGCGATCTGAGTAGGGCCTTTGACAGCGTTTCTCATCGCAGGCTGCTGGACAAGCTATACAGCTATGGAGTTAGAGGTGTGGCTCATGAATTACTACGATCGTACCTTCAAAATCGACGACAAGGGGTATGGTGGCAAAACAAATCTTCTGAATTTAGAGAAGTAAACTGTGGTGTTCCACAGGGCTCGATCCTGGGACCCTTTTTATTTGTCATTTACATTAATGATTTTCCATCTACCTTGAGCTGTGATACTTACTTGCATGCTGACGATACATCTTTATTGATAAAAGGAAGTACTAACAGCCTAAGTAACAAAAGAGAAGCTGAAATGGATAAAGTAAAACATGGTTCTCCAACAATAAATTAAAGTTGAACAAAGACAAGACGAAAGTACTTACGTTCCCAACGCGTCTGCATCAAATTGGAGACAAAGAGACCTTTTTGGGACTAGATATGAATGATAGGCTAAACTGGACCGATCACATAAATACATTGTGTAGTAGATTGAGTACAGCAATTTATACAATAGGAGAGATGAATAATGTTGTTTCCTCCCAAGAGGCCAGGTTGGCCTATTTCTCAAATTTTCATCTCGCATCATAAGACATAATCATTTGGGGAAGCTGCTCTGATATACTGTGTATTTTAGTACTGCAGAAGAGGGCTATCAGGGTGTTGGGTGGTCTACAGTATGGGCACAGATGCAGGGACTTTTTTAAACGGGAGCCCGTAATGTTTAAGGTTTGTGCATGCGAATGAACACTGTTTTGAAGCAAATTCAGCTCATCACGAATATGTCACACGATACAAGGACGCGCTAGCGTTCTCATACCATCGCCTTAAAGTGACATGGCAAGGTATCGATTACTGGAGCCCGAAGTGAAATAAAAACTTTAAATACAATTAGGTTATCAAGAAGGGTTAAGCAACTAATGTTTTCACGTTCTTTTTATACAGTTGGGAAGTATCTTGAGTGTGTTTTTTAGCTTGTTGCTTGCGGTTTCTTCGTATCGACTCTTTTTATTTTTTTTGGTTTTGTAGTGTATACATATAAGTATTTGCTCGTATTGTTAATCTTTGTATTTTTACTTTAATGACGAGTCCTATAATTTTTATTATTGGAGAATGCTTCCGCTGATATTCTGACTCTTGACATGGAGGTTGGCATTCCTCAACCATTACTGAGTCTTATGTAGAAGAGTCGGTGATAAATAAAGTAAAAATAGCGAAAAAAAATCATTACGAGTGATACTGGCAGTAGCACCAGTCACAGTAAAAAAAGTAGCTTGCCAGTCGAAGCAGAATAGTCTGGGGAAAATCAATTCTCTAGTGGTATTCAACCGTTTTTTAACAATTGTACGGTAAACTTTCATTTTTATAAGTAATTTTGATTATGTGTATTAGTATTATGAATAAAATTTGGTTAAATATTCAGTTTATGTGTATTGACAAAATGAGTGAGTGAAAATTTTTTTATCTAATACTTTCAGTCACTCGTTGCTATGTAAATAATTTGAATTGGCGAAACAAACGTTTCCAAATTTTGTATCTAAGTAAGAAGCAGTAATTTTCAATAACAGGATTGACCAAATATTTATACAGTGCGTCCATAAAGTATGGACACAAGCCCGTCGTAACGTTATTGTGCATTATATGACAAAATGCAAAGATATGTCGATTAATGTTTTTTATTAGCTATATTTAGATACTACCATTTTGTTTTTTCCGTCGACCTTGAATAAGTTATGACGTCATTGATAATTTTTGCAAATGGATTTTGAAAGCTTTTACAATTCTTTATTCGATAATGTAAAATTTTTTTTTTTTAGTTTTATTTTTGACATTTTCAGTATCAAATTTATAACAAATGCTCAAAATGTTTTTCTTCACTTTGTTGACAAAATCCTAAGCGATGACAAATTCCATTTCGCACATTCTGTAATATTTCGGGAGTGATTAGTCTGGTTTCGGAGATAATGCGTTGTCGTAAAACGTCCAACTTTTCCGGTTGTGTCGCATAGACTTTTGATTTCAAGTAACCCTACAAGAAGAAGTCTAACGGGGTTAAATCTAGCGATTCAATTGCCCCTCTTCTTCCAATCCATCTGTTATGAAATGTATTATTGAGGTATTGCCTTACTGGTAGCGTATAGTGCGGAGGAGTACCATCCTGTTGATACCAAATTCTACGATCTGGCAAATGTAGATCCTCATTATTTGGAAAAAGAACCGCTAAAACAGGTACCAATTCATTCCTCAAAAATTCAAGTATATTTCACTAGTCAAGTTTTCATCAAAGAAAAACGGTCCCACAATGCGATCGCCAATAATCCCTGCCCATACATTTCGATTTTGCGGGTATTGGGTATGTGTCTTTTGCATCCAATGAGGATTATCAGTCGACCAAAATCGGCAATTTTGTCTATTCACAGTGCCATTCAATGTGAAAGTAACTTCGTCAGAAAACAAAATGTTGAAGAAAATTAGAGGGTCATTATCACAAATTTCCGTCAACCGTTCACAATATTCCAAACGCCGATCAAAATCGTCCTCAGACAACTCTTGAACTAAATTCATTTTATACGGATGATACTTGGATTTATGTAAAAGTTTCTCAATTCTACCCCTTGCTACGTCAAATTCTCGACTAAGTTGCCGTGTGCTTGTGAGGACGTTCTTGAACTGTTAACAAAATGTTAACTTGAGTGTCTAGGGCCGTTGATGGACGTCCAATTTTTGGTTTATCTCAAACGAATCCTTCTTCCAAAAATTTTCTGTGAATTTTACTTACAGTTGAAAAAACGATAGGGTCCATTTCAGATGCGTTTCATTAAACAACTCCGCGACTTCCCTAACATTTCGACATCTATCTCCAAACCCAATCATCATGAGCACCTCAATGCATTCCCGTTCAGATAAATACACCTCAGAGAATGAATAATTAAAACACTTTACATCAACAAATAGGATTAAATAAAAATGTTGTGATTCGGATTATTTACAAAAATTACCTTGTCACTTTGGAAATGACAGAAAGTTGAAAAATGATTACTAAAAAATTTTCTAATGTAACATGGCGCCCCACGTTGGGCGCCAAATAATTGCTACCACAACGCGACCAAAATAAAATAAGACAAGTAATAAGGAGGTTGCGCGTTGTTCTGCTTGCTCTCCCTCTCTGGCCTGAACCTACCTGAAGATGGTCGTCCCCGGGAAAGTACTCTGCCAGCTAACTCAGTCAAGTTACGTAGAGTGTCGCGAGTTCCAAAAGGTCGCTTGATGTAGGTAATGACGCCACCGTTTTCAACCTGCAGAGAAACCTCGAAAACGGAAGCAGGCGGGACCCTGGTAGCTTCAAAATAAACTAGAGAGTCAGCCCCCTATTACTTGTTACAGATATAAACGAGACTTTGCTTTACACAACACTTGTAGGTAAGGATTCAAACAAACTCAAGTTGTCAACAATAACAAAGTTTATTGACAAGAAGTAGGTTCCATATATAAAAGATTAAATAACAGTCGACATAGAACAAAAAATTTTAATAAGGTATCAAACTAGTTCAAAGTTTGCAAAATTCAAATTTAGGAAGTTATCAAACAAATATAAAGATAATATGATTACAAAATATAAGCGCCAAAACTGTAATTGAACTAGTGACTTATATGAGTACGAAAACAGCAACAAGGCTCTCAGGTATTTTTCCCTCTAAATAAACAAAATTAACAAGAGTAACGCACCAGGCGTAATACAGTGAACTTCTATTGACAAAAATTCACTCGTCGGGTTGACACCCTGTATATACAGAAATAAATTATTGAATAATTAGAATTTACTGGGACACAATCCCAACTTGAAATAAGCAGAACTCAAATTAAGTATACGTAATTTTACGGTTCTTTACAATAGGAATATACAGTTTAAAATATGAAATATTAATGAGAGTCGTTCCCCCAAGTCATTGAAGATAACAAAACGTAGGCTCGTCTGAAGGATCTTGCCACGTAAAATAGCTCTACAAAATCTACAACTGATTATCAGTGAAGCCGATATCATGCCGAGTGTTCAAGCGCCACGAAGAAAACAAGATAGGGGAAGGAAAAGCTGCATATAGCACCGAAAAAAGCACAGACAAGGAGGGGATCATTACTCCTAGCGGCGAAAGAAGACAGAAAGCTGCGCTTTGAACACCAGTCATGAAAATCGCTGCGTCACAACCAAAACTAGGGAGCAACTTCCGACAGCTCAAAAGAGACTGACTACTGTGAGTAGCAGCTCAAAAAAACAGGATTAACTAAAAGAGGTATATTACTAACGTTAAAGGATGCAAATGGATAAGGAAAAATAGGTTAGAAGCTATAAGGTAGGATAGGAGCAACTGAGACACTGTCTACTCACGAGTTCCAACAATTCTTCAATCGGTACGTCATACGATAGGGAAAACAAAAATCTATAAATTGGCCAAACAAAAAGAAAGTATGGTAGTTAAAACGAAAGTTTAAAGTGCGGAGGCGGCCTACCTTTACACTGACGCGGTTGAGGACCGATACGCAAATATCATGAAACAAACAGAGACACATCCATGACCGAAAAGAAAAAGTCGCGATACGTAACGAGGGGTGTCGGTCTCAGCCCTATATGAAGCCTAAAGGAATGGACGACGGTATTTATTGAAGTCCACCCCGCTTCTACACACGAAAGTGTTGTCAAAATAGAGAAAGAAGGATCACATCAAAGATGTATCCAAAGTCCTAATAAAGTTATCCTTCAGAGTCACTCTCAATGGCCTAAAAGAGAACATAACGGCAGCATAATTGCAGGAAAGAACATCCCACATGCTAAATATAGACCTTAAGGGTAAGAACTCTATAGGATAAAATACAGAAGTCAAAAACGGAAAACAAAAGGGTAACTAACAGTTAACGTCAAAATCGGTAAATAAATGAAAATGATCTAAATGTTAAGGATAAACGTCCAGTTCGTATAAGAGTTTATAAAAGCCCTCACACGAGGAAAACCTACAAGGTACGATAAAACTCTTAACGACAGGAACAAAACAAACTGGTTAGAACTGTGTGTAAGTGTGGACCCCAAATCCTCCAAATAGAGATGCAACAACAGCAAATAGAACACACTATCAACAGCTCTAAACCTTGAAAGTCCAAACTCCATAATCTCACAGTTAACCAATCTACAAGATTGTTAACAGAGTCAACACGTTAACAAAAGTCATCTCAAAATATAACAGGCAAAATCTTTAAACGAAAAATGTCAATATCAGGAATCGATAAACGTAACAGCAAATTTTCGCAGTACAGACCAAACTTGGAATAACAAACTTATCACAAGATAAGTACAACAACAACTAGCACCAGCAGCTAGAACCAAAATATTCCAAAACAAAAGGATCTGCGAATCGAAAACTTGTTAATACGAGACACGTACTTGAACAACAGACAAGCGAATGTCACAACAATAAGTAAAGACAAAATCGGGTAACGATACGACAAAATAATAAGAACCTACTTCGACTTGGAACAAATGCAAAGTTACAGATGGAATGAAACTGAATTGACCATGACTCATTTTTGTCGCCTTTTACGACATGGCGGATTATACCAGACTGAGTATTCTTCAAGCCCCCAGACAGGCCATAATCATATACAAGATGGAAAGAACAAAACTGACCATGACTCCTTTTTGTCGCCTTTTACGACATGGCGGATTACACCAGACTGGGAATTCTTCAAGCCCCCAGACAGGCCACGATTCCGTTTAGTCGCCTCTTATGACATGGTGGATTACACCAGACTGGGTATTCGTCTAGCCCCCAGACAGGCCAAAGTTAAATACACTAATCGTCATTGGGTTGCGCTTTAAGATGTACGCTGCTCCATGAGCCAGGCAGTAATTCGCCTTCGCAGGTTTTAAGCTCATAAGTGTCTGAAGACAGTCGACGATGAATCAAGAAAGGTCTTACAAATTTATCAGCCTGTTTGGCAGAATAATATTTAGAAGCGTCTGACCAAAATTTGTACATAATTGAATAAAGAATAGTAAATTCTTTCAAAATCCTTTAAAAAAATGGGGTTAACATTAAAAAAATTAACAATGACGTCATAACTTATTCCATGTTGACGGAAAAAACAAAATGTAGTAGTAGTATCTAAATATAGCTAATAAAACACATCAATAGACTTGTCTTTGCATTTTCTTAAATAATGCACAATAACGTTATTACGGGCTTGTGTCCATACTTTATGGACGCTTTGTGTAACACTGGTACATGCTTCTATTTATAACCCAGATACGTTGTAAGCCAGTGTTATCTATTATGGTTCAAAATGAGTAAAGCACCAAATCTCACTTAATAGTAACCGTAACCACAGAAAAATAGTATAAACTCTTTTTGTATAGAAATTGAACAATCATCGTGAAATACTGCAGATAAAAGTTTTTATTTTAATAATTGAAAAGTATAAAGATATTGAAATATTTTAATAACCTTGTTTTTATATGCTTAAGAAATTTTATTACTGTATTTCCAAATCATTCAAATATTCTGATCTGACAAATAATTATTTAAACTTTAAAGCACAAAAGAAAAATAAATAAACTCTATTACCACCATTATTAATAATTTAGTACAACCCACACGCAACCACTTACAACATAAAAGTCAGCTCTTTGACCATTTGAGTTAAACCTGTAGGTGTGTACGCGATGTGTGCAACGCGATGTGTGTAATTGCATAGGGGATAAAGAGCAGGAAGTCCTGCAGGAGAATGCACTGAAAAGTGCGGGCGGTTTTGACGTCAGTACTGGATGCTAAAATGTCAGAGTTCGCCTCTCTGCCGGTGCGGTAATCAATATAGCGGCAAACACCCCGGGCCCAGGATACATCAGGTCCAAGGTTCCTCTTATCTTACTCTCTTTTTTTATTTGAAGAGAGCTAACTTCTTCACCTTCACCTAACCGTAGCGAGAGATTTCTAAAAGGATGACACTTGACGTCAACCCACTATGCGAAGGAAAACATGCGGTGTGACCTGTTCCAACCACGTGGTTGGTAGTGGAAAAGATAAACTTATGATTTAGATGGACAGCACAAACATTTGAGAGAATATTTCACTATATCTTTCTGAGGGAATTTCAAAATTGGTCTTGAAGTTTCTGTCGAGATTACATAAAATTTTTATTCGATTACATAAGAAGTTGAATTAAAGATTTTAAAAATTGGATTTAATTTTGTTCCTTTTAATAATTACGGGGAAAGTCGCGTATATATAAATTTATTTTAATTTTGATTAATTGTAAATATATATACAGGGTTTCCCAGAACTCACGCTCCAGAGAAAAAGGAGAACGCCATAAAATGACAAATAAATAATATCAAAGAAAAAAAATTGTATCTTGAACAGCATTTAAGAAAAGAATATTTTAATTCAACAAATCAGAGAGTTGTAAGCTATCCAGGAGAATTTTTCATAATTGTTGCTAGGTTATATATTTCATTACGGTGTCAAACTGGTCGATTATGAAACTTTTGAGAAATGTCAGTGTCAAAGGTTTCTTTCAAATCTCTTATGCGATTATGTCCAACGCTTTCCTAACAGGAGTCATCCCTGTGATCCTCTGGACTGTCGCACAATCAATCGAGACAGGCCAAATTTTACGTAATTGAAAGGAGATTGGTGGTGGGCTCAGGACTGTACGCACTTTTGAAAACGAAGAGGCTATTTCTGATGTTCTTGAAGAAGATACTGAAAGCATTAGAGAAGTTGCACAGGAATTGAATACTTTGTAAACTTATATACATCGATTGATGAAGGCTGAACGACGACATTCGTATCATTATACGCGTGTGCAGTATATGCAGCCAGAAGATTATCATGCCGGACGGGAATCTGTACATGGATTTTAAGTCAAGTAGAAAATAATCCTAATTTTATATCTCGGATTTTGTTTATTGATGGATAAATTTTCAGCTACAATGGGCATAATTGGCACATCTGGACAAATGAAAATACAAATGCCCTATTTTCAAGAGCATTCAAAAACGATTTTCCATAAATTTGTGGGCTAGTCTATTAAGGAATCGTGTCGTATGTCTTTAATAGAAATTAGTTTAGGTATCATCTAAGTCCTCTCTTTAGGTAGAACCTTTGGAATTCCCTGTACAATTAACGAGACACATTCATGCAGAATTTTTAAACGCAGAACTTTACAATTTTTCGTGTTAACAACTGGTTTTAACACGATGGTGCACCAGCATACTTCAGTCGACAATTTCGAGAAATTTTAGATGGACAATATCCTGAGCGATGGATAGGCCGTGGCGGTCTACGAAACTAGCCTGCGCGGTCCCTCGATTTAAATCCTCTTAATTTCTTTTTCTGGGGTCACGCTAAAAATGTTGTATACAGGCACCTTATTGCTACAAACAACTCAGGGTTCGCGTTCAGGATGCCTTTGCAACAATTACTCCAGGAAAGGTAACGAATTCTAAACTGAGTCTTTGGCGGCGGGCACAGTTATGCTTGCAAACGAATGGTGGCCACTTTGAGCATTTTCCCTGATTGAATTTATTTTTCGTTTCATGATATTTGTTGTTTATGTTATTATTATTATTATGATACACCTTTCATCCTGTTTTTATGATATGTTCGCGTGTATTAGTATAAAAAAGTTTCTTTTCAGAACCGTCATTTGTTTGATATAAAATAAAAATAGACTAATATGATGGCGAGTGCAATCCATTTTATTCACAGTAACACCTAGAGTGTCCTTTCTGGAATTGGTGGATCTTAAATAACTCACAGCTCTGTTATGCAAGTAATTAATTTTTTTTGTTTGCATTTTTTTGGGATCTAGATAGTCGTCGGAAGTTTTCTCTGGAGCGTGTGTTCTGGGACAGCCTGTATTTAAGTACGCCTAATAAGTATTAGATCTAAAGCACTAAACGCACAGGGAATATATCAAAATAATTTAACGAAAGGGGAGACTTAGAATGAAGCCTTTGAATTACGGCAACCACTTTTTTCTTTTTCAACATATTCGCTGTTAGGCGGGAGAACAATAATTTTTGTCTGTCTTGTTTATTTTTTTTTTCATATACAGAGTTAGTTAAAAGTAGAGACGGCGATTTATTGTCGTTAATATTCATTTTAGGGATTTATGTTCAATATAAAAGTTTGTTAGGATATTTTGATCTACATTTGAGAATATTTTAATTGTTTTTTCTTCAATTGTTTTTTAGTTACGCCTGTCCGCGCATTTTTTTTAAATGGGAACTAGTAAATTTTACTCTACCATTCGATAGAGATTTTTTTCTCTTTACAAATTTTTTTTTGTATTTTTAAAATTAATTTTAATAACTTTCTTATAAGAAAAAGCCGGTTCATGTGTTTAACAGATGTTCGGTACATCGCAGATAGAGAGAAGCGTAGCGATAAACAAACTTGAGCGACATAATTTTATCAGTGGTTATTGTGTACGTCAAATCTTTGACAGAAATAATTCATTTGTGCAATTTGTTGCAGTTAATATTAACAATGGCGAGTTTAAGTGAACATGAACGAATTGAAATACTTATGATGTTGGGTTATGGAGCTAAACGCAGAAGTTTATAAGACGTTAGTAATTTATTTAATGATACGCATCCAAATAGAAATCCAATTTCTAAATCCGTTGTTAGTAAAACTTTAAGACGCTTTGAACAAACGGGTAGCGTTAAAAATTTGCCAAGGAGTGGTAGACCTAGAACAGCAAAAAGCGATGATAACAAACTGGATATTTCATTGGCTGTATCTGAATATCCCCATTTATCAACCAATCAATTAGCGGCCAATTTCAATATTTCACAGTCATCGATCATGTTTTTAAAAAGTGAAAAGTATAAACCTTATAAGGTACACCTTGTACACGAGTTAACGGAAAATGATTTTGATAGGAGATTACAATTTTCGGAAGAAATGTTAAATATTTGCAATAATAATGAAAATTTTATCAACAATATTCTTTTCTCAGACGAAGCTACTTCTTTCCTTACCGGTGAAGTAAACAGACATAACTGCAGATACTGGTCATCGGAAAATCCCTCTTGGTTTTTGGAGCACCATACGCAGTACCCCAAAAAGGTTAATGTTTGGGTTGGCGTTCTAGGCGGTCATATTATCGGTCCCTTTTTCATCAATGGCAATTTAACTTCGGCTCTGTATTTGCAGTTATTGCAAAATGAAATAATACCTGCTAGTGCTACGCTTTATCATCATGAAAACAATGAACACCTGCCCAATGATAGTATCTGGTTCCAGCAAGAGGGCGCCCCACCTCATTATGGTGTAAATGTTCGTGAATATCTGGGCAACGTTTTTCCCCACAGATGGATTGGAAGACGAGGAACCATTGAATGGCCAGCCCGTTCGCCAGATTTAAGTCCTTTAGATATTTTTCTTTGGGGATACGTAAAAAACAAAGTTTACAAAGATAAGCCCGATAACGTCGAAGATTTACAAATCCGAATCACCAGAACGATACAAGAAATTCCCCGAAATTTTTTACAGAACTCTGTTCGGGGTTTTGTAAATCGATTGGGTCATTGTCAAATTACTAATGGACGAAAATTTGAACACTTACTTTAATTTACTTTGTTATTAATTTGTTTAATTTTTCTTGTAAAAAAGTTATTAAAATGAATTTAAAAAAAACAAAAATATTATTGTAAAGAGAAAAAAAAAACCTCTATCGAATGGAAGAGCAAAATTTACAAGTTCCCATTTAAAAAAAAATGCGCGAACAGGCGTATCTAGAAAAACAATTGAAGAAAAAAAAACAAATAATCATAAATGTAGATCAAAATATCTTAACAAACTTTTATATTGAACATAATTCCCTAAAATGAATATTAACGACAATAAATCGCCGTCTCCATACTTTTAACTAACCCTATGTATAGTTTAGTTATTTATAATTAAATAATATTCGCTTCAAATTGACACCCTGTATATCGAAATTTTAAAGATCTTATTTAAATTGTAAACCTTTGCTTCTATTCTATGAATCGGTATCTGTTGTATTTACCCTTTTTATTAAACTATTTCCACCTTAATTTATGATTCAATTACAAAATACAATTCAAAACCTAAATTTTAAGCTCCAGATCTATTCATAATTTCACGTTTAATAAACTTTATTAAGATGAATAGAATTTAATATAAACTTTGTAGTTAGGTTTAAGATTGGGACTTAATTAGCATAGTTTAAAAGTATATATCAGGGTATTATTGCTAGCAGGTATAACCCACCAAGACCTTCACAATTTCCTCGAATTATGCCATCATCTGGCCGTACAATCGATACGGTTCGCATTATTCGTTAAGTTTGTAGTATTTCTAAAAATAGTAATAACAAAACTCCTATTCTAACAAAAAGTAAGAAATATTCATTCGAATCACGACACATCAGCGAGCAAGAGTTCAAAACTAATACAATTCAAAATTATATAAATCAAGCGTTGGAATTATTAATTAAGAATTATAGTTAAAAGTGCATCTTTATTATCGAACTCAAAAGAAGACTCCAGCGCAATTCTATACATTCCCCTTAAACAATAATACACTTGGACCAGTGGTGCTGGAGTGCCATTATACAAGTTTTATAATCATGAGCACCAGAGTCGTCAAAATACTGATCTACTGCTACAATAACTTTCCCGTTTGTCTTGAATTTACTTTCGACGAGAAACAGCTTGTGTTTTGGGAATAAGTGGAAGTCTGCAAGGACTAGGTAGATAGGGTGATTAAGGCATAACCTAGAATCGTAATTCGCCAAGTTTTTCTGGAACAATGCAACTGGTGTGTGACGATGCATTGTCAAATAGAATAGTATCTTCTTTAGAGAAATTGCAGTCCTTTTTTCCGAAATGGTAACTTTCAATATATAAAGTGTCGCGTCGATAGTTTAATCCTTTGCGAGATAGTCGATAAGACTATCTCTTTAAAATACTTTAATATTATAGGTATTAGGTTACCAGCCGAAGGAAACATCTGGGCCTTATTTCACGCAGGACTGCCACACTGCCCTGCTGAGATTGCTGTTTCGATTCTAACACAAAGTAATGAAGGGAACCTTCTTCAACCGTAAAATAACGACATGGGGATTTTATATCCCACTATATTCTTTATTCCTCCTTTCTTTCTGTCTTCTGAAATATCCGGATGGTGGGAGGCGCGCATTATGACTTGAAACTTGTATTGCTTCTCTGAGACTTCCTGCCGTTTGGTTCTGGGAAGGCCCATGATTGAGAGACCCTAAGGCATGTGGATCCATATATAGTAGCCAGGAGATCCGAAGGTATTCTTTGGCTGCTGAAGTTTGCTCTAGGTCATTTAGCGTTACCCAGGGTATACGTGTAGCAGTCTGCCACGGACACGAGCTAGCCTTTACTGACAATGTTTGAAATTTACAACGAATGTTTTCCTAATGTTGAGCTTTACCAATAGGTGGTGAATTATTGATATAAACAATTATAAAACTTTTAATTTTTCTTTTGCGAATTAAAAAAAGTGACAGATGGTGTCGTGTGTCGTTTAGAAATAATTGTCTTTTGAACTGAATACCTACAAGGCAAGAATGTTTCTATGAACTGAAGAAATTGTTTAATAATAATGTTTTATTTTAACTGAATTTTTGTTGATGGTCTGCTACTTAATTTGAATGGGTTTCAGTGCAGCAACAGGATTAGCAGCTCTGATGATGTCTTTTACAACGGTGTGCGAAACGTCAGTTAAGAAGGAGGCAGTACCAAGTACGCGGTTCCAGTCCGGAATCCTAGAAGCAATCATGAACAACGGCTGGAGAAGCCTATAAGCTAGGTCAATTCTTATTCGTATTTATGCATAAGTTCATATTCTCTCTTTAATGCAGTTGTTTCTATACCCTAGAGAAATTAAAATTAGAATAAATTTCTACAGTGTCTAAAAATTAATTATTCAATGCAGTATTTCAGTATTTAGTATTGCTCTGTACAGTGTAACATGGATCAGTCAGCTTTTTAAAAATGAATCTCTCATGAAAATTTATGGCATAATTTCTTCAACTTCATGCATTATAATAGGTAGGTGTTTAGTACTGGGTAATAATATTTTCACCAACACTTACTCAAATAAACGAAGCAAATCGAGTATAAATAATCTGTTATATGTACGTTATAATTCATTTTATTTTACAATATAATTTAATATATGAACGTGTAATCATCCTAGCATTTATGTGTGTAGTATATTTTTGAAAATTCCGCTTCTATAATTTTATTGACTTTTTATGACGTCAATAACATTTCAGCGTCGTGTTGGCCATTAATTTATCTCTCTCTTTCCTTAAATTGTGTACTATTGTCATGTTTCTGAACTCAGTGAAGTTGAATAGTGTTCATAATAGTTACTTAATTTAATTATTTTCTATTTATTTAGAAATCATAAGTAAAAGGTCGTGAATTACTTTAAATTAAACCTATATTAATAGTTTATTATACAAATCAGTTGTCGTCTTGAGTTTATAGTGTTCTTAATATTGGGAGTATGTTAACCTATTTACAGGGTGAGTCAATATTCACTCCTCAGCCCATGGATATATGTTCTACAATTAAAAATAAGACAAAAATTAAGAATACTAAAATTCTGAAGGCCT
Organism: Melolontha melolontha; assembly: GCA_935421215.2. NCBI lineage: Eukaryota > Metazoa > Arthropoda > Insecta > Coleoptera > Scarabaeidae > Melolontha > Melolontha melolontha. The sequence continues at coordinate 42,868,715 of OW285239.1, read as the reverse complement.
AGCCTCTTTCTAGTGGAATTGAAATAAAAAATTGACGAACGATTCGATGACGGCGATGTAGACAAAACTACGCACAAGCGTAATTCGAATTTATAGAAAGTAGATTTGTCCCTATGGCTCATAAGTACGATAATGTGCATACGGCACTAAGTAACGTGTTCGAGTTCCCCCATTCTACCCGATGGCGGGCCAAAGCTGCAAAGTTGATCTTGTTGGTTTGAATTTCCATGGATTTACTTGACTTTGACGTTATTATGTGTATTTTACTTGTATTATTTATTGACTACTGAAAGCTTCAAAAATAGTTATTTATGCACCAAGGGCGTTATGGGTATTATATTGCTCTGAGGTCGACGTTAATTCAGCTCGAGGGCCTCTGGCCCGAGGGATGAATGTCGACCGAGGGGTTCATACAAGATTTTATTTTTCACGAAAAATAAATTTCATAAGCGGAAAATTCAAATTACATTGGAAAAGTTCCGAGATTCCTGCTAACTGTCATGTCGTTGACAGTCGTTACGCATCTGATATGACTCATTGAATCAACGATAGAGCAAAGCCTTTCTTCTAAAAATAAACTATTCAGCATGATATTAAATTATGTTACATCATCAGATAAATCCTCGTTGGTACTAGTGGAGATGTTTTCCCTCCAAGAACTTTAACAAACTTCGAAAGCTTCCTATCACATAATTTTTCAGGACATTTCGAAAACTGTATTTTTAATTTTGCTAAATAATGTTAAGAATTTAATTCTTTCTTTAGAAATTGTTGAAAATATACAACTATTAAGTTTTACGTATTTTAAATGGAAGTTGTTGACAATTTTATGTTTTAAATTGTCAATGTTTAGATACTCTTAATTTTATTAAAGAATGCTAAAGTTTTGTTTTTTTCTTTAAACTTTGTTAAAAACTAAAATTATGAGTTACGTAGAATGAATATCCTTTCTTCTCGGGCCTTCTTCTTTTGTTTTGGATTGGACGCCAGAACGTCCAGGCACTTGAGCACACTGCTTTGTACTATCCCCAATAGATCTCTCAGTTCCACTCTGTTAGTCTTATGTCCTAGATGAAAGCCACTATCCTCCTCAGGGGAAGTTTGAGCACATTCGAAAGATCCAATAGATCTCTCCCAAAATATTTCTGTCTGAGTTCCTTCAGTTTCTCACACGAACATATTACATGAACACTAATTTCCTCCTGCGTCTCACATTTCCTACACCAGGGCCCGATAACCAAGCCCAAGCCAAGCCCAAGCCCATGCTGTACAGTTCTCGGGCCTTATTTATACTCATACAACATTATAAACTGTAAATAAATTACCGGGCGTTATGGGCGATAATGCCCGGTTATGGTAACCGTATCCAAGGTGAAACGAAAAATAAATATTTTTAAATTCAAAATGCCAGGGTTATATTAGGTTGTTTCGGAAAAAAATTCAACGAAAAATTGATTTTTTTTAAGAACCTCTACTGCCACAGACCATGGCTTAATTGTCGGCAAGCGCCGATTCTAGTAGCAAAAAAGGATCGTTTTGGAATAAAAGTAATTTTTTGCGTGTGGTGGAATATCTTTGGTGTGATCCGTTTTGAGTTTGTTCCTAATGGCAGTGAGGTTAATTTTGAGCTTTATTGTGCTCAGCTTGACAGAGTACGGCATATTTTGCGTTTACGATATCCTGTGTTAGTAAACAGAAACCAGGTAATCGTCCATCAAGATAATGCAAAACCGCATACTGCAGTTCGGACTGAACAAAGAATTTTGAAGCTTGGGTGAAATATTACAAATAGCATGCTAAGAATTTTTTAATTTCAAAGAAGTTGGCTGGTATCGTCGCGGAATACAATTGATGGCAGAAAGATGGCAAAGGGTCACTAATGCAAAATGGCCATTATATAGTTTAATTTAAGTTTTTTGTGTAATAAAATTATTTTGAAGTAAAAAAGAAAACAACATTTTTTTCAAAAAACCTAATACTAACAGAGACAACGTTAATATGATTTTTGCGCTTTTGTTATGACGTCCGTGTTGTCGCCATCCACATCACAAAACAATCCAAAATGTAGAAATACATGTTGTGGAGGCAAGTTGTACTCCAAAAGGTTCTTTGCATGTTGGTGGACCTCGAAAACGTACATGGCAACAGGAGGAACAGTTATTGCGGGATGTTGAGAATAATCCTACCCCCAGTTCACGTTTGTTGTTAAGAAATAGGCGTCACACCTAAATATTCTGTTCATAGATGTCTTCGAAGATACAACTTGTATCCATATACCACCTGCAACCTGTTCAAATGCTGTATCCCAGAGATGTCCTACTGAGAGTAAATTCTGCACGTGGTCATTACACAAAATTCGAAACAATCCTGATTTTTTCCATAATATTTTGTTTACCGATGAAACCTATTTCATTCAACCAACTAGGAGTTTTCAATCACCATAACCTTTATTATTGGCACTATGAGAATCCCCATATAGTACATCGGTAGAATGAGTAAAGACGTTGGTCTGTGAATGTTTGGATAGGTATTCTGAGAAAAGAAATTACCGGTCCTGGGCAAAAGCCCAGAATACTGAATGGTGAAAATTACAGTAATTTTTGCAAGAATATTTCCGTATAAGAAACATACAACAAAGTTGTTTTTCTACAAGTGCGAGAAATTTTGAATGGCCGTTTTCCTAATAAATGGATTGGTCCTGATAGACCGATATCGTGGCCACTTCGGTCTTCCGACTTAAGTCCAATAGATTTTTGGCTGTGGGGATACATAAACGAAAATGTTTATTTTACTGCGTCTACTAGGGAGGATGACGTTATTGCTCGGATTCAGAAAGTAATGGGGGATATAAACGAGAATAATTCCAATTCTGTTACCAGAAACTTCAGCCATAGGTTACATAGGTGTATTAACGAAAATTATCTTAGTTCGACTCTAATAGTTTTTATTTTTGTAATATTACAACTTTTTTTTTAATTTGAATTTGTTAAGAATAAACAAACATTTAAATAATGTTAATTTTTATTTAAATTTTATACCAAAACGGCATCGCTTTTGGGTGTTCTTAATTTTTGTCTTATTTTTAATTGTTAATATTGTTTATATTGTTTCACTCTGTTAATTTATAACGGGTGAATCAACGATCTGACAAATTACATTTGCTCATAAATGGTAAATATAAAAAAAATAATATGCTTGAGTTGATGTGGCTGTTATTGCTGCACATTCTAAAAATGCGTAGACTTATACAGAAAGTTCCGTAAATCATTGGTACAAAAAATATACATTTTTTAAAATTGAATGACTGTTAAAGATGCACACAGAAATGTCAATTTTTCTCTTTAATTGTAAATATCTCGAAAACTATTAGCTCTTGCTGCTAAGTATCCTTAATAAAAAAATATTCCAAATTTAACGTATAATCAACAAATGAGACTTATATATAGAGAAAACGCGTTATATCCAATTGTACGTCATACTAGATCCATGATGACACGTCCTATATATGTTGCCGGCAAGATGTCAATTATAATATTATATGATGTTAACTATAAAAAGGTCAATAATAAAGCAATTAATTGCTTCGACTGTTTGCGGAAACCTTTCGGCATTATGTCCAATGTTATGTCCATGACGCAACGAGATAATAAACACAATGTTGTTCTAAAAGGAACTGTTTCTAAACAATCAAAATAAACAGGAAAAATGTGCACAAAACTAAGCTTATTCAACAGATATGTTATCTTTCAACACCACAAGTAACTATTACCCTGTAATAAACATATACAAGAAACATTTAGTATTGAAATGGAAATTATGCGCTTATTTGCCATGAATGTCTATATTATCATCAATTTATAACATTTTGTATTTAAATTAATGAAGTAAAGGCTTTCAAATATAGTTTAATAGGCTAACTTTTTTGGTTTCTCTAATACAGTTATGATAACATGTAAACGTCATCGATGGCGTGTAATTGGACTTAGCGCATTTCTTCTATATAGGCCATTCAAATAATAATAATAATAATAATAATAATAACAATAATAATAATATCTGACATTAAATGTCGTGTATGCACAGATAAGGAAGAAACAATTGATCATTTGATGGCAGGATGCTCTGTACTTGCCCCCAAACAATACCTCGAGAGGTACAACAGGTTGCGAAAATAATACACCAGGTGCTCAGACAGAAGCACTTGTCGTATTCTGAAATGTCCCGTATTATGAATATGAAGCACCTTCAGTTTGCGAGGACGAAAATTCTCGATTATATTGGAATCGCCAAATAATCACGGATAAAACAATTCCCAACAATATTCCAGATATACTACTGACACTGAAGAAGGACAAGATAACGTACATCATTGATATTGCTATTCCGTTGGCAAGAAACACTGCAAGGAACTATAGTGAGAAGGTAAATAAATATTTACCTCTCAGCGACGAAATCAAGAGTATATGGAAGATGGACAAGGTCCTAATAGTCCCAATTGTGATTGGCGCAACGGGAGAAATCCCACATAAATTACACAAGTCCATAAATGTTTTGGATCTCTACCAGAAACTTTATTTAAAAATACAAAAAAGTGTCTTGTTAGACACGGCTGCAATAATACGTCGTGTGCTAAACTGATGTTGGAGCGCGCGAACGTGGGCAACGTGGCCGGGAGGCGAAATGACAGAACGGGTGTGGTGCTGATGTGGTCCTCTACTGGGTGGTAGCCTAGCATCTGCGCTACCAAACTCTAGGGGGGTCTGCCCGATGGGCGGACAGTTGCCATTCCGCCTTTCCAGCCGGGGAGAGAGGAACCAAGCTACGCGGCGCAAAACACGGCGCCGCGCAATGCACACACCACTAGGACCGGTCCTGGGCGGCAACCTGGCTAGGCTGCCGTGTACAGCACACACACGCTCGACGTGTGTGCAGTGCCCCCGCATTGGCGGAAAACGTTAAGATGGCACAAAGTGTGACCGCCGTCGACCAAAGTAACCGCTAAGAGTGCTCCATTGGTTGGCGATGAGCAACCCCGTGCAGGGTGCGCTTCGCGGGTCTGGGCCTTGCCTCGATGGGGGTCGGGCCGTCGAAGTACTGCACGGAAAAGTTAAGAAGTTGCCGGGAAAGGGTTGGCGGCCCTGCGCAACGGTTGGTTCTCCGATCTCTCAAAATTAGCGCGACTGGACACTAAACATATGCACGAGCGCGCTAAAATACAACACACCTACACTTGCGCGCTCGCACAAACACAAAACTACACACCCAGAGAGAGAAGCAAGCTGCCAGCAGCGGACAACACATAAGTTCACACCCTGAAAGTACTGGTAAGTATCTACTATAATCAATATTCATATAAAAATAAATGAATGATAGATAACTATGCCACCCATCTTGTTCGAATGAACCCATGGGGTAAGATAATGGCAACCAAGAACGAATGGTTCTTGTGAGTGGAAGAGATAATAATAATAATAATAATAAAACCCGCACAGGGTAGCCTAGAGATAGGTTACTGGGGACTAGCGACCCCACGGGTTCCTGAGCTAACCGTTGGGTTGGGTTAGCAGCCCCAATGAGGAACACTTGCTCCAAACACTGGATGAAAAGGATACAGTGGTGGGTCGGAGGAGCAGGATCCAGGTAGGATTAACCAACAAAGATCGAAACAGCAAATTGGAAATGAAACACAAACATGGCATGCTTCAGTAGAAACAAAGAACGCAGGCGAGGATGTTGTTGAGATACCTTTATCTCAACCCACTTCGTCAACATAACAACTAAAGCCCCGGATCCTATGGGCCGTGAAAATGAACCCCCCCCCCTACATGGTGGGAGGTGCTATTATCTGCTTACTAAGAATGAAGCATGCCATATGGAGGAGAGCAGCATAGTTAGGTTACGGAAAAATACCTGGAAATAAGAAATAATAAACAACAATAATAATAATATTATGATAGTTATGCCAGCCATCTTGTTCCCACGAACCGATGGGTTAACACACTGGCAACCAAGGACAAATTGAATGTTCTTGTGAATGGAGGAAATAATATAATAATAATAATAATAATATTATAATTATTATCCAACAGCAAGCCATTTACATGATAATAATTAAGATAATTATAAACGGTTGCTATCTACAATAGTATATATACACAAATAAAAAATTTAAAAAACTAAAAAACCAGGAATTAGTGAAACACCAAAAAAAGAAAATTCTAAATTAATACAAAATATGATTATATAAAAATTAAAATTTAAGTTATGAAAACAGCCTTAACATAGAAAAGTAAGTGTAAAAGAGAACAATGCTAACTGCAGAATGGGTCCGGATCCAAGATGTTGCAATTCCGCATCATGTGTACCAGAGATGCCTTCTTTAAAACATTAGATCTGGCCGTTGGCAATAGAAACGTCGCACACGAACGTGTATGGTAAGCCGGCACAAGAAAATCAACCTGAGACAGAAGACCAGATGCATCCAAGGAGTTGGTGACCAGTTTCAAAAGAAAAGTGGCACTTGCTTCTTCGCTTCTACCAGTTAGAGAGCGAAAACCATGTCTATTGAGCAAAGCGCTATAATCCGTCTCACGAATTGGAAGGAAACGTCTCCGAATTCTCTCCAAAGCGATTTGTTGATAGACGTAGTATGGATACCACACAACTGCTCCATACTCGAGCACACTCCGCACATAAGCATAGAAGAGACACTTTAAATTTGACGGATTACTAAAGTCACGACAAGTTCGTATCAGAAAGCCCAAAGACTTTGAAGCCGCGTTACACACAGAGATGATATGGGTGGTAAATTGAAGCGACACATCAAACAAAATCCCTAAGTCCTTAACCTCAGATCTAAAAGGTATAACCATTTGGTCTACACTGCATGGAAAATGATATGGATTCGCAATTCTTGAATTCACAATGGCACATTTGTCAATACTTAAAGAGATGTTGTTTTTATTACACCAATTGTGCACCAATTTAAAGTTGTTATCAAGCTCGTAACAATCTTCAATATTTCATAACTTTCATATAGAGCTTTAAGTCATCCATGTAAGCTAAAACTCCACAATCCAGTGAACAAAGTAAATAATTAAGAAATATATTAAAAAGTAAAAGCCTCAAATTGGAGCCTTGTGGTACACCAGATGTTGGATGGAAACGTCGAGAGTGGAAACCATTTAAGCAGACATAGCATGAGCGAGAAGTAAGAAGAAATGAGATTCAACAACAAAGGGGAGAAACCAAAGACATCTAATTTAGATATTAGTATTGAGTGATCGATGGAATCGAAAGCTTTGGCGAAATCCGTATATAGTACATCAACCTGAAGGCGATCATCGATGGCTTTGCTTATAAATTGCGTTATTTCTACCAAATTAGTGGTTGTAGAACAAAATCATGTTGGTAAGGAGACAGCAGATGTGGTGCCTCAGTCACTATTTGTTCAGATATTAGAGATTCGAAAACCTTGACAAAATTGCTTAATATGGTAACTGGTCTGTAATTGGAAATATCACTGAGATTGACACTTTTATGGACTGGCACAATCCTGCCAATCTTCAAAAATTCAGGAATAGAACCAGTAGAAGTAATCAAATTGAAAATTACTGCTAAGGGCTCACATAAAACAGGTCCACAATCTCTAGTGAGAAAACTTGGTAGACCGTTGTGACCAGACGTTTGATTAGATTTGAGGTTGCGGATGCAGTTCAAATCTGTACAGGGAGTAGCAGGGCATATAGTGATACTATTAGTTCAAAAACACGTAGAAGACGAAGCCGCAGATTGCGAACGAAAGACATATGAAAAAAAATCACCACATGCGTCCACTATACCCTGAGGCGTAGTAATTTCATGATCGTTAAATACTATGCAACCAGATATCCTAGAACTGGCCTTCCTGTTATTTACAAATTTCTAGAAGGAAGCAGGGTGTTGAAGTATTTGTGCTTCCACGCGGGACTGATAATCAATGTAAGCTTTTCTGATCTCGCGCTTCGTCAGAGATCGCAGTCTATTAAATTCATTCCGGTGACAGGTCGACCTACTCTTCTTTCTAAAATAATGCTTCTTCATCCTTAATAGGTATTTAATATCAGGATTGTACCACCATGGAGAAAAACTACGACGACCAGAAGTCCTAATATTGGGAACCGAATTGTCCACTATAGAAAAAATACCAAATATAGTGCAGAAACAGGAACATTCACATCAGTAAAGGAGTTAATGCACAAAAATATATATTTTTTTGTGCCAGCGATTTGCGGAACATTTTGTATAAGTCTACATATTTTTAGAATGCGCTCTAGCATATGAATTTTTTATTATATTCACCATCTGTGAGCAAATGTATTTTGCCAGATCATTGATTTACCCGGTATAGTTAGTTTCCGGCCTGACAGACTTATACATGTTGAAACGTGTTCAAAATGTGTTTTTGGACATGCGCTAAACCTATGCTATAAATAATAAAATTCATTAGTTATCAATCTACAATTAAATATCGTTAAGCGTCTCTGTTAACAAAAATTGAATACCATGCGGTTAATAAATTTTTTAATAAAGCAGGCGAATACGCTTAATTGAATCAAATATTGTTTCTTCATATTTCACTGTACAGTGCTTTGATCAACTCACTCCGTCTTTTGGCGATGAATAACTATCTAAAACCACTATATGTCACTGGTTTAGTGAATTCAGTCGTGGCCGTCGTTCGCTCATGGATGAATAATGCAAGATCGTCATGTGATATACCGTGAGATCGAGATATCTTTGGGTATTAGTATGACAAGCATACATAAGATATTGCATGAACATTCAGCCGTGAGAAAGATTTGTTGGCGTTGGATCTCACATAATTTGATAATCGCTCAAAAAAAGGGTAGGTGTCGATTGTCGCAAAGAAATGTTCAAAAAATACAATCGTCGTGTTAAAAGCCGAGTATAACATCTACATAGGTAGCGAATCTTGGATCTATACGTATAAGTTCGAAAGCAAACAACAGTCGACGGTGTGGTTGTTTCAAAATGTTTCAAATTTTTTTTTTTTTTGGGGGGGGGGGAGTGGACATGTGACTACAATGTCATTAGAGTGGTACCATAATTCTGAATGGGTTACAACTATTTGCCTTGTAGAAGTCTTTGGAGAAATAAGAAAAACTATCAGCGACACAACACGCACGATCATTTTTAACAATGACGATGTGAGCTCTTACACATCGACATAAAGGACTTAATATTTTATATAAAATTTAACTCAATGATTTATTTTTGTTCCAGTACGAGAAGAACAAATGACTTAGTCAAACATTTTCGATGTCAGAAGAAGCTGTCGATGCGTTTGAAAATACCCTAGTCAACCCTGTATAAATATACCTGTATTCAAAAGTAACGTATGATCAAAAAGTCTTTGGATCGTGATAGCCATGAAACGTAAAGCTATCTATAAAATTATTTGCTTCTGTGATTCATTACATTGAAGTACGCATAAGTCACAAATAAAATAGATTTTAGGTTATGGTATTTATTTACATATTATGTATGTTATATTTAATAACATTTATAGAGATTACAGAATGCATTTATAAATAACTAATAACAAAAAAAATAAGGCTCATTACAGTTAAGAAAAGAACTCCTACAATGAAACAATAACATTCAGGTAGGTACACTTTTTCAATAAAAAATTATAAAAGATGTTGAAAATGTCTTCCCTGTTCTTGAATACACCGGTTAACACGTCGGCCCATGTTATTAAAAACTTTAATTAAAAGATCAGGTGTTACTGTGAGACAGTTTTCAACAATACGTTCTTGTAATTCATCTAAAGTGTGAACTGAAGTTTTAAAAATATTATTCTCAAGCAATGGGAATAAGAAGTAGTCTAAAGGACTCAAATCACAAGACCTAGGTGGGTAACGTCCGTCTGATATTAACCTTTCATCATAAAATTGACGTAAATATTCCATGGTTACTCGAGCAACATGCGGTCTCGCGTTATCTTGCTGAAAGTATCCACTATGAAGTTCATCATCGTGCGATTGATTGATAAAAGGATCAAGAATTTGATTTATATATCTTTCAGCGTTTATGGTATCTTGAAAAAATATTGGCCCTATTACCCGTCTACGGGACATTGCAACCCAAACACCAATCTTAGGACTATGTAAAGGAGCCTTACTATGAAAATTAGGATTATTCTCGCTCCACATACGCATAACTTGTTTATGTCCAAGTCATGTTTAACAATGGTTTGACACATCCCATAACTTAAATTGATTTCTTGTTTCAATCTACGCAAGGTTAAGGTAGGTTTTTCCAGCATGCGTTGCCTAACCAGGTCAATAACGTCATCATTTCTAGCCCGTCTTCTTCCAGATCGAACACTATTGCTGATATTACCAGTTCCTTCAAATTTGTCCACAGTTCGTTGAAACGCATCTCGTTCGATTATTGCGAAGTTGGGAAATCTCTCACGGAACTCATTCAAACATAAACGAGGTGAATAAACCCAATTACCATTTTCACCTATATTTCCATTACTGTAGTATGATTTGATAATAAAAATTTTTATGTTCTAATTGAAACATTTTGAATTATAACCAGCTGACTTGAAAGTTGTCAAGTAAATGTTAAAACTAATTGAAATAAATAATTTCATAGATATCTCGTAAATTCCACGGCAATAGCGATCCAAAGACTTTTTGATCATACGATATATCGATCATCATGGAGAATATTTTGAAAAACAATAAAACTATTATCAATGATAAATATTTCTTTTTGTTTGTTATTTCGGATACATAAATATTAACCCTCGTATTCTCATCATGGCGAAAGTCTTGCCAACATTTGAAAAGTCACTCCCACAAAAGTCATAAAAATGCATGGATCATCACGAAGAACATTTTGAAAAACATTAAAACAGTTTTTAATGATAAACATGTGTTTTTGTTAGATATTTCAGATACATAAATAGCAAGCGTTATACTCTCGTTTCAAAAGTTATTCTTCCGTCAAATCGCGCTCGTATATGCTTTTAGAATTAAATTAATTCCCAACGACTTGCAATTTGAACTGATTCCAGTATTTTTGAGAGTTTTAGAGATTTTACTACTAAATACACTCGTGTACAAAATATTCCGGACACTGAATTTAATATCTGTTACAAAACATTTAATTTATCAAAACAGGCAAAAGAAAAACAATAGTAATGGCGAACCCAAACAATGCAATCCAACCCAAAAAATCTTGGTGTGATCTTTGTTCAGCTTTTATCTATTATGTTAAAAGGTCATTTGAACTGTCAGTAGTGACACTTTGCTTTGAACGAGGATGGACACAGTGTTCGATACATCGCTGCCGTCTAGAATATTCCCAGAACTACCGCCCAAGACGCAATACAGTGACATCTTCGAAATGGTGAATGCACAACAAGGCCAGGAACAGGTAGACCTCACACCACAAACCGACGAGAAAACCGTTTTATGGTATTAATATACTACCCGATCGAAAAATGAGATAGAATGGAGGAAATAATCCAAAAAGCAACAAAAAAGATAATTCAAAAAAACAAAAAGCAAAGAAAAAGAAATGGCGGAATGAAGATTGTAAGAGGGAAACGAAACAAGAATTATTAGAATGGACGGACGATATAAATTCAATATCGGAACCCACCAGACAAGAGATAAATAAAATAATAGAGAAGCTCAAAAACAATAAATGTCCAGGAAGAAATAGAGTAACAAATGAGAAAACATAAAGTATGCTGGAGAAGATCTAAATAAAAAAATCTACGAGTTAATAATAGATATTTGAAGAAGCGAAAAAATGCCGAAAGAATGGAACCATTCCGTAATCATACCTAATCTAAAAAAGGGAGATGTATCTAACTGCAAGAATTATAGAGGCATCTCTCTATTGGCGATAGTAATAAAAAAGAGGCTGGAACCCATTGCAGAAGATTTGATACGACAATATCAAGCCGGATTTAGGAAAGGAATAGTAACAACTGACCAGATTTTCACAATGAAAGAAGTGTTAACCTCATGCTTGGAATACAACATCCCAGCAAGTGTAATTTTCTTGGACTTCCAAAAAGCCTATGACTCAGTCTTTAGAAAAAAAAAAATACAGATAATGCTTGAATTTGCAGTTCCATCGAAGATAGTGCAATTAGTATAAGTGACGCTAGAAAAAACCTCAAGCAGTGTCTATATCGGAGAAGGGACATTAGAAGACTTTGATATTACGATTGGACTCAGACAAGGAGATCCCCTATCGACGCTGCTGTTCAACCTTGCATTAGAAAAGATTGTCAGAGATAACAACCTTAATAGAGAGGCACACTTGATGAACAAAAGTCATCAGTTTATTTGCTATGCAGATGACATGGCGATAATAGGAAGAAAGGAACATAAATTGTTAGAAATAACAAAAAGGGTGACAGCAGCACGCAAGATACACGCAAAATAGGTTTAGAGATAAATCAGGAAAAAAGTAAAATAATGAGAATTGGAAAGCAAGATAACGATGGAATCTGTAAAGTAATGACTGAAAAAGGAAATTTGGAATTTGAAAGAGTGGAAGAATTTAATTACCTTGAGGCACTAATAACAGCCAGATGCCAAGAAGAAAAGGAAATCAACATGGGAATAATAAAAGCTAATAAAATTGCAGGAATGGTAAACCACCTAATCAGGTTAAAGCACCTATTAAGGAAAACTAAATTCAGAATATGTAAAACTATTTTAATACCTACATTACTATATAGTTGTGAGAGATGGTTGATAAAAATCAGAAAGAAAGGGTAATGAGATGGGAGAGAAGAATTCTGAGAAGAATGCTTGGAGGAAAAAGAATTGAAGAAGGTTATATAAGAAGAACGAACGAGGAAGTATACAGCATATATCGAGGACCAAAAATAGACGAAGTAATAATAGCTGGGAGACTAAGATGGCTGGGACATTTGGAAAGGTTGACGAATGACAGGATGCTAAAACAAATAGCGTGGAGCGAGCAGGTCGGTAAGAATAAAAGAGGAAAACCAAGAAAAAGATGGAGGGAAGCAGTGCTAGAAAACCTAAGAGAAAAAGATGTGGTTAACTGGAAGACAAAAGCGAAAGATCGAAGGATATGGAAAAAGATTCCACAGCTCTGGGCCTGAATGACCTGTTAAGCTACACTATGTATATACACTACCCGTTCGTGGTTTACCATCAGCAATTGTGTCTCGCCAACTCGAAGACGTTTGCGGTACTGCAGTTTCTGCACGAACCGTTCACTGAAGATTGAAGGTATACGAAATAATGCTTGTCCACTTTTGCTCCCAGGTCATCGTGATTTGCCCGTGAGCATAGGCATTGGGTAATAGATCAATGGAGCTCCGTAATGTACACGGATGTGTCTCGCTTCTGTCTGCGTTCACCTGATTGATGAGAACGTGTGTGTTTTTCTCAGCGTATTGTATATATCCAAGAATGGCATTTGAGGGAGGCGGTATAATGGTTTGGACTGGCTTGTCCTCATTGAAAATGGTAACATGACGACTGTTAGGTACATCAACGAGTGTTTAGCTGATTACGCAGTACCATTTCCTCCATTCGTAACGCGCGACCTCACACCGCATATGTGGTTGAGCAATATTTGGATGCCGTTTGCAATGGCCAGCCCGAAGCCCCGACTTGAATCCTATTAAAAATCTCTGGGATTCATTAGGGCGACGTGTTCATCACCGACAACTCATACCGGTAAACATTCGAGATCTTCGAATAGCTCTTCCTGTGAAATGGGAAAACATTACACAAGAAGAGGTCGCCAACTGCATTCAAAGTTTACCACGCCCTATGGTAGAAGTCATTATTGTTCGTGGAGGTAGTACGCACTATTAATCCCTTAAATTGTGTGAAAACGTAGATATAAAGCCTATCCGATAAGACCGATGAATTTGCTAATTTTGCACAATAAACTGTTTCGTGACTTTTTCTTATTGAATAAAATGTTAAGTACCTTTTTTCTCTTGCTCATTTTTACTTTGTAGATAATGTTTCACGTCTTGTTAAAAAAACGAAAAAAATAAATTTTTCTAGAAGGTACAGACACTTGGGTGTCCGGAATTTTTTGTCTACGAGTGTATTTACGTATTTTATTTCATACAACTTGATACTCGCCTTCTCAACTACACTAGGTATTTAGTTTTTTAAATTACTTCTTTTGTGATAATTATATTTATTTATGTAATTTATTATCAGAGTAAGTTTACGATTTCAAATTTATCTTCGATGCTTTAAATTTAAAGTTTGTTGATATAATAGATAATCGTGTTTAATAAGGAAGGTTAATAAAACCGAACACTTGGATATACAGTACCCAGGAAAGCGGAAATCAATAAAATGTTTCATTACATATTTGCGCATATCTAGTATGATTCTTGAATAAAAAATGTACTTCAAAATTATTATGTTTAAAAAGAACAAGATAAATGATAAACAATTGTAGTTTACTGGATTTTATGTCAAAATCGTAAATTTCTCAAACTTCAAAATACGAGTACATTATATTTACAAAACCATTAATTTTATAGCTTGCGTGTTTATGAATATTCACTTACCTCTACAAATATGTTACCAATTTCTAATGCCGGATCGTGGATATTTTTGATGGAAGGGCATAGAAATATAAAATGTGAATGATTTATTTCCTAAATTTGTATTTTGTTTATATCCCACTCCATAGCATTTCATAATTGTGATAAGTTTATTTCTGAAATCCGACAAATGATTTAAATTGTTTAATTTTTAACAAAACAATTTGAAAAATCAATGAGTGAGATACCTTGTATAATTTATACAAAATATGGTAAGGTTTAACTCACTCAAGTATGTTTTAAATTATTTTATAATACAGGGTGTAAACGAAATATGACGATATACTTTAATATGTAATAGTTTTAATAATATTAAGCATAAAATGCTAATGCACGCAAACACTATCTCGAACGAGATCAAAGAAAAGAATATTTAATAAATACGCGTGGGTCGACCCGACTCTGGTAAATTTAGTATTCCTTTATAACTGCAGCGCTACCCCTCTGAAGCACAGTGGTGGGAGTTGTAGATGCGATAATGCATATTGTAAGTCAGAAGTCAGTCTGTTATCAACTTCCGTGAAGTATGGCTTATTCAAATCACGAATTACCAGATATCGTCTTGCTATACGGTGAAACAGGTGGAAATGTTAGAGCTACGTATTCAGCGACGTATTTATGAAGGGCGGTTTCCGAACCATTGGCGGGTTCGAATCCTGCTTAAGGGCAAATTTCTTCAATTAAAAAATTCGAATAATTAACGTCGTAAAATGTAAAAAGCAATATTTAGATTCACATTAATTCGCGAAAGTGCATTAGTTCGCATCATATTGCATCATTTAACAATATTCTTAAGGCAAAAATATTATATGAAATATGACTGAACCATATAATAAAAAAATCCTTGTTGACTCCGATCAAAATTAAGAACTAGTAAATTACAAAGATACCTTTTCTTTCACCCCTGATAAACAAACTCAAAAGTAAACAGATGAACCTGTCAGACCGAAATCTCTAATACATGCGCGATGCCACATGTACAAAAACACCAACCTTGAAATCTAAAACGTTCTAGAATTTAACGTTACAAAAAATTACTTGAAACGAAAAACTATCTTTATCATTTATATTTTAACTAATATTAAAAATATATAGAAATTCATAGAATCAAAAATACAATAATAAATGCATACAGTAAAAATAATATGATATAATATAAAATAAACTTACGTAGTTTTATTTTTTTAATAAAGGAGACACCTCGAGTAAGAGTTTAATTAAATTCAAAACTACGAGATATACAACTCGTATAAATTCGGTAATGACTTCAGCAATCACAAACACTATAAATTCAAAAACAAAAACCGAAATTAGAACTTTATCTTCTAATATGCGACTCTCTTATTCGAGTAACAAAACGTGTCTGAAACGGATAAGGCATGGCAAATCGGCGTACTAGCAACGCTAGTCAAAATAAATCAAAATACAAACTGTATTCATACATAATAAATTATACAAAGTCATGAAAAATTATTGTTCAATATAAAATAATGCTTTCTTCAAAATGTTGCGGGGAAAAAAACCATAGCATTATGTTACATCTGTTCACATTAATTATATATGTCAAATGTTACTTACACTTTGTTTTCATCATTTATTATTATGTTATTATTATCATGTATTATTAGTTTAAATTTCCATTTACAGAAAACACCTAGTATTATAATTAACAGTTTTTTCTGACGAAGACAATAAAAAGTCGAAACGTAAATATGAGTACCTTTATTTGATGATTAGTAATCAAGCTGAATTCTAAGAAATAATTAACCATTTATACAAAGAATTCAAATAAATTTTACCTCAAAGTAGCCCTTGGAAATTATGATTATGTCTTAGCTTGTTACTAATTTTAATAGGAATTTTGTTGGTTATGAGATGAGATATTTGATTGAAATGACAAATGTCAAAATAATAAAACGAACATTTTTAAGTGAATGAAATATGTTTATTTCCAACAAACAAGCAAAATTTTATAAAAATTGTTCAAAGTGTTCACCACCTTGTTCGAAACATTTCTCACATCTTCTTCTAATGGAGGAAAAAGTGTTTTGTAGTATCGCATTATCAATTCCATTAATTCTTTCAGCAATTCTGATTTGAAGGCCTGCAAGATCAGGTATCTGTACTTGATAAATTGAGTTCTTTAAGAATGGCCATAAAAAGAAATCACATGGGGTAATGTCACAAGATCTTGGTGGAAATTCATGTTCAGTGTTTAAACTTATCAACCGATTTTGAAAAAATTGCTGCAGAATATTAATTGTTTCACCTGCTGTGTGTGCTCTAGCTCCGTCTTGTTGAAAGTAACCCTGTGTTATTTCTTCGTCGTCAAGCTGTTCGATAAATGGCATAATAATTTCTTGTCGATACCTTTCTCCTGTTAAGGTTCCATTAAAAAAAATAGGGCCAATAATTCTCCTTCGACTAATCGCACACCATACACCAATTTTCTGCGGATGAAGTGCGGTTTCAACAAAAAAATTATGTGGTTTCTCATTAGTCCACATCCTCATATTTTGTGAGTTCACATATCCATTCAGATAAAACCATGACTCATCAGAAAAAAAGGTTTTGTCAAGAAGGTCATTATCAAAATTATTTAAGAACCACTGACTAAACGTTATTCTTCTGGGATAGTCGATTTCCTTGATTTCTTGATAACAGGTCATGTGATATGGAAATAAATGTAAGTCCTTTTTCAAAATTGTATGACATGTGCCAATTGACACACCCACTTGTTGTGATAATGCTCGTACGGAAGTTCTTGGTGCATTATTTATAATTTCTCTTACATTATTAACTAGCTCTTCTGTACGCTTTTTCGCCCGACCTGCGCCTTCTTTCTGTTTAACACTCCCTGTTTCTCTGAAAACCATAACCATATAACGGAATGTGTCACTGTGTGCCGAAAACTGTCATAATCAAAGATGACGTTAGGGAACTCATTTCTAAATTCTTCTAAACAATCTTGAAGAGAATACTGCCATTGTCCGTCAATCTTACGTCCGTTTCGAAAATAAGATTCTAGCATGAATGATTTGTGTTGTATAGTAAAAACCATGTTAAATCAATTTTAAATTTCAAAGCAATTTTTGTCAACTATGCATCTGTCTAATTGACAACTAACGCAAATTTAAATTATTAATAATCATACGTTTTTAAAGGAATGGCCTACTAGAGGCAAAGCTTATTTGAACGCTTTTTCCGGAACACAAACAAAAGTTTTTTGATTTTAAGCAAGCTATTGTAAGAACATATTTCTAAGCTACATGTTACTCGTGTTATCATGGAAACTGTGTTCAATTTGATTTTTTTAAATGAAATACCCTGTATGTTTTTACATAGCTGGAATCCTCGTGAGATTTCAAAGTGCTTTTGTGTATACAATTATGTCTCTATTTTGCTCCATTCTTGAGATATTTACTATTACTTGTAATTTTTACCAAACGTATGTGTTCTAGTTAGTTATGAATGATATACCTGACATTTACATTTAGACAATGGCTCAATTTTATGTTAGAATTCTAGCTTATTAAATTCTAACCAGAACTTTTTCCACCAAAAAGGGATCTCACCTTAAGGCAACTGAAAGTATAAAAATAATAAATTGTACAAAATGAAAGTGTTTACTTAATTTTTATTTAGAATGAAGCAATTGAGGGAATACGAGCGGTTGACTTTATTAATGATGATTGGAATTGGTGAAAGAAGGAGGTCGTTTAGAGATGTAAGAAATTTCTTTAACGACATGTTTCCTAATAGAAATCCTATAAGTGTCAGTACCGTGAAAAGAAGCTTAGATCGTTACGAAAATTTAAAATCTATAAAAAATTGCTACGACTCAATATAAAACACACGAAATAATGGAGCGAATAGTAGAGACTCCTAAAATTACATCAAACTAACTAGCATTAGATCATGAGGTGAGTCAATCATCAGTTCATAGAATTCTCAAAAAAGAAAAAGCAGACCCTTATAAAGTGCAATTAATTCACGCATTGAAGGAAGATGACACAGATAAGAGACTACAATTTTCTGAGGTTATGCAAGACATGATTAATAATAATCCTACCATATTAAGTAAAATATTATTCTCTGATGAGGCAATATTCTTTTTAAATGGGTCAGTAAACAGGAACAATTACAGGTATTGGTCAACAGACAATCCATACTGGACTGAGGAAGTTCATATGGAATACCATCAAAAAGTTAACGTTTGACTAGGTGTTATTGGGAGCAGAATAGTAGGATCATTTTTTATCAATGGCACGTTAACATCAGAACGTTACTTAGCTTTACTACAGAATGAAGTAGTGCCTCATCTCCGCAACATCTTCAATGAGGAATAACTAGATAATGTCTGATTACAACAGATGGAGCTCCACCTCATTACGGTGTGGAAGTTCGAAGTTATTTAAACACAGTTTTTCCACAAAGATGGATTGGAATGAGAGGATTTATCTAATGGCCAACAAGATCGCCGGATTTGCAAATATTAGATTTCTCTATTTGGGGACATCTTAAATAAAAAGTATATACCAATAGGCCACAAAATATTGAAGAATTTAAATTCAGGATTCGTCAGGAAGCGTGAAACATTAGTGTAGATGATTTAGGAAACTGTTTGCGCGAATTTTAGGAGAGATTAGTGCGTTGTCAAATCACCCAGGGTTTACAATTCGAACATTTAATACAGTGATTTCAACTATTTTTGTTAATTTGTTTGCTTTTTGTTATTGTAAGGTTGATTTTTTGTGAGACTGTAAATAAACGTACTGCATATTGGTGGCAGCGTGGTTGTCGAGATGATTATTTGCAAATAACTTTAAAACGTCTCAGTTCGTAAAAATTACAAATAATAGTAAATATCTCAAGAATGGAGCAAAATAGAGACATAATTTTATACTCAAAAGCACATTAAAATCTCACGAGGATTTCAGATGTGTAAAATTATATACCTAGGGTACTTCATTTAAAAAAATCAAATTAAATACAGTTTCTATGACAACACGAGCAACACGTAGATTAGAAATATGTTCTTACAAAGCTTGCTTAAAATCAAAAAACTTTTGAAAATTTCTATGGTTTCAAAAATATTGAAGTGTTCCGGAACATTTTAATAACGCTGTATCTATATATATATATATATATATATATATATATATATATGTATATATTAAAATAATAAGCTTTTTTTGGTTTAGCGACCTTTATTGAAATTCAATTCACCAACACTTAAACAATCACATACGATATATAACATACCCTGCAAAGACTGTGACAAAGTATACATAGGCCAAACAAAACAGTTACTACAGGAAAGATTAAAAGGACACAAATACGCAAAAAATCAGGCAGCTTTAAAAAAACACCAGATAACATTAAAACACAATTTTGATTTTGAAAATACAAAAATAATAACCAAGCTAAAAAATACAAAGGCTAGAATGGTATTAGAAATTATTCACATTATCAAAAATAACAAAACAATCAACGACCGCAACGAGATTGATGGACTTTCAAAACTGTATTATCCGCTCATTAAACAATAGAAGACAACCCCACCCACACAAAAAAACAAAATTTTTTTTTCCCTTTGTAAACACACTGTATTTTCCCAAACACATGGCCTGACCAAACAAATTTTAAAAACGAAATAATATAAAAAAATTTCATTTCTATAACAAGACATTTAGTTACACTTAAGATTCCGAGATACGCTGTTCGGACCCTGTAGTGAAGGGTCGACATGTTTCCGACCATGCATATTGCACTGGGCATGTGTTTTAACACGAAATAAATTACAACATAATTTGAAACATACTTGAGTGGGTACAACCCACCAATTTTGTATAATACAAAAGTATTTTTAATAATATAAAAAATATTATTAAAAATGGGGTGTGAAGAACACAATACAAGTTCTTTTATGTATTTTTGAATGTATCTTCTCCAAAGACGTAGATACGTATTTCACATTTCTACATGATTGTCAATACGCCCCTGTTGGAGAAGACACATTCAAACAAACATAACTACGTTACTATCTAGCTGAAATTATTCAGACAGAGCGTGAAGGAATATTCACCGCTGTCTGCATAACAAGAGCCGAAGCAGACGTGTTTTCTATAGTCGGTAGGGGCGTATTGACAATCATGTAGAAATGTGAAATACGTATCTACGTCTTTGGAGAAGATACATTCAAAAATACATAAAAGAACTTGTATTGTGTTCTTCACACCCCATTTTTAATAATATTTTTTATATTATTAAAAATACTTTTGTATTATACAAAATTGGTGGGTTGTACCCACTCAAGTATGTTTCAAATTATGTTGTTATATACATTCGGTTCACGCCGAACAAGTAGTGAAGATACGAGAATACAGTTTTCTATAGATACGGTTGTTACCGACTATAGAAAACACGTCTGCTTCGGCTCTTGTTATGCAGACAGCGGTGAATATTCCTTCACGCTCTGTCTGAATAATTTCAGCTAGATAGTAACGTAGTTATGTTTGTTTGAATGTGTCTTCTCCAACAGGGGCGTATTGACAATCATGTAGAAATGTGAAATACGTATCTACGTCTTTGGAGAAGATACATTCAAAAATACATAAAAGAACTTGTATTGTGTTCTTCACACCCCATTTTTAATAATATTTTTTATATTATTAAAAATACTTTTGTATTATACAAAATTGGTGGGTTGTACCCACTCAAGTATGTTTCAAATTATGTTGTTATATACATTCGGTTCACGCCGAACAAGTAGTGAAGATACGAGAATACAGTTTTCTATAGATACGGTTGTTACCGACTATAGAAAACACGTCTGCTTCGGCTCTTGTTATGCAGACAGCGGTGAATATTCCTTCACGCTCTGTCTGAATAATTTCAGCTAGATAGTAACGTAGTTATGTTTGTTTGAATGTGTCTTCTCCAACAGGGGCGTATTGACAATCATGTAGAAATGTGAAATACGTATCTACGTCTTTGGAGAAGATACATTCAAAAATACATAAAAGAACTTGTATTGTGTTCTTCACACCCCATTTTTAATAATATTTTTTATATTATTAAAAATACGAAATAAATTGGTGAGTTTTGTATCCATTAAATTTTAAATTTTAAATTTTAACTTTCTTTACTCTAATCATTATTTTAATTTTAATTCATTCATATAATGTAAATATAATTCTTACCTTTCGTTTGTAATTTTTTTTTTAGTTCTAAATCACTTGAAAAAGACTTAATTACATACAAAAAAGTCGAAACGTCGTTAGTTAAATAAATTGAATTTCAATAAAGGTCGCTAAACCAAAAATAAAGCTTATTATTTTAATATTATGCACACGGCCAATAAAATAAATAAGAAATAAATTTTAATTCTTATTAACACTAAATATATATATACAGGGTCCGGCAACGAAGCGGGGGCGGAAGATTACACGCGTATTTGAAAGATAGTCAAATATTTAGTCATCGGATATCCTTCCGTACCATCAAGCGCACGTTTTAAAAATATTTTGTTTTATACAGGGTGTTCCAGATGGAAATGCCAGACTAAAGTTGCATTTTTTTAAATGGAACACCCGTTATATTAATAGATAAAATGATCCGCGCTTGAAAGCTGGTTACATCAATATAATGTTATATGGGTCTAAAATTGATAGTTTCTGTGTAAATAATTATTTTACTTGATAAATTGATACATTTTAGTAGGCTATTCTGCATAAGGAAAATCAAAAGATCCGAAACCAATAGAATAGAATATTTTCTACTAGTATGCACTTTCGTTGCTACGTGAAATAAATTCTGCAACTGCTCGCGTTATACAGGGTGTTCACAATTTCGCAAAATCGAAGAAATCTCGTAATTTTTAAATGGAACACCCAGTATATTTTTAGCTCATTGAAAAGCCCTTTTACTAAGCTTTCTATTGATACCTCATTTGATGCACCTAGGATGGATCATTTGCTAATTATTTCTTTTTAGAATTGAATTAATGAAAAATGCTTGTATTTTTAGTAGCTAATTTGCGCTTTTAAAGCTTCTGTAAGATCGGATATTCAACAAATTATCCATAAATGGTCTATAACAAGAAGAAACCCCATTAAGTACGAGAAACAGTTGATTTTCACTCAGCGGTGAAAGCAAACATTAAATGAATATAAAGTAATATAGCATTTTCAATAGATTCACTGCTGATCAAGTTATCTGGTGTTAGTTTAATAAAAAATTTGCACAAATTAATTTGTATTTTAAAGAATTTTGTAAAACCAACTATTTTACGAATACCTAATATGAAACAATACCTAATTAGCTTATCATAAATCGAAATCATGTAGGAAAGAATCAAGTACGAGTAGTATTAAAAGTTTGCACTATTTTAAATAAATACTAATTATTAACTACAACATAAAATTTAATTACCAAAAGTAGTAGCACAGTAAATAAAAATAAAGTAAATGTAAATAGTAAATGCAAATAAATCAAAGAAAACTTTCAAATGTCCTTCCATGTCTCTCAATACATAAATGAAGCCGCCTGGTGAAATTCTGTTGAACATGCTGTAATGTTTCTTGGCGAACATTTCTAAATGCCTCTCTTATGCGTTCCATCATATTTTCCCTTGTTGTAGGAATTTCCACATAAACTAGAGCCTTGACATATCCCCAGAAGTAGAAGTCCAAGACAGTAAGATCTGGACTTCGTGGAGGCCAAGCGATTGGACCACCTCGTCCTATCCATTTGTCTTCCTTCCATCGCCCTAGAAACTCCCTAACGTTAAGGCTGTAATGAGCAGGTGCACCATCGTGTTGCAACCAGAAAATTTGTCGGGTGTGGGCATCCACATGCTCAAGTAAATTTGGAAATTCGTTCTGCAAAAATGCCAAATACGTATCGCCTTTAACGGTTCCATCGAAAAAGTACGGCCCAATGATATACGGACCAAGTATACCCCCAGACGTTACGAGACCATCTATTCTGATTGTCTACATGACGTATCCAATGCGGGTTTTCTGTTGCATAATAATGCATGTTATGTTTATTTACCGCCCCATTACTTTTGAAAGTAGCCTCATCGCTAAACGAAATCTTTGTTAAAATATTTGGCATTTCTCGCATTTTATTTAACAACCAACCACAAAAGTCTGTTCTTTTAATGAAACCATCACCATGCAATTCCTGATTTAATTCCATATGGTACGGATGATACTTATGACATCTTAAAATTGTTCGTACGCTCCTATCTTCATTCAATAGCTGTTACCTTTGAAATACCGTCTATTCTTATATGTGGATTTTCCTGTATTGTTAATAATACGGCCAATTCGTTTTTTTCATTGATTACCGGCTTATTTATTTCTCTCTTCTTGTAGGTTACACTACCAGTTTCTGTAAATCTGTCTAATAACCTTTCAAATGCTTCCGGTCTTGTCTTTCTTTCAAGGTTTGGAAATCTCTCTGCATATACTCTACTTGCTAGGAGACAATTTCTTGTACACTCCCCAAGAATAAATATCATATTCACTATTTCTTGAATACTAAAATTAGTCATTATAGCAATTTCTTTTAAAGATTGAACAAAATACTGCGTAAAATGGAACGAAATTTTTGACAACTTGGTTATTAAGTATACACGTTAATGTTTGCTTTCACCGCTGAGTGAAAATCAACTGTTTCTCGTACTTAATGGGGTTTCTTCTTGTTATAGACCATTTATGGATAATTTGTTGAATATCCGATCTTACAGAAGCTTTAAAAGGGCAAATTAGCTACTAAAAATACAAGCATTTTTCATTAATTCAATTCTAAAAAGAAATAATTAGCAAATGATCCATCCTAGGTGCATCAAATGAGGTATCAATAGAAAGCTTAGTAAAAGGGCTTTTCAATGAGCTAAAAATATACTGGGTGTTCCATTTAAACATTACGAGATTTCTTCGATTTTGCGAAATTGTGAACACCCTGTATAACGCGAGCAGTTGCAGAATTTATTTCACGTAGCAACGAAAGTGCATACTAGTAGAAAATATTCTATTCTATTGGTTTCGGATCTTTTGATTTTCCTTATGCAGAATAGCCTACTAAAATGTATCAATTTATCAAGTAAAATAATTATTTACACAGAAACTATCAATTTTAGACCCATATAACATTATATTGATGTAACCAGCTTTCAAGCGCAGATCATTTTATCTATTAATATAACGGGTGTTCCATTTAAAAAAATGCAACTTTAGTCTGGCATTTCCATCTGGAACACCCTGTATAAAACAAAATATTTTTAAAACGTGCGCTTGATGGTACGGAAGGATATCCGATGACTAAATATTTGACTATCTTTCAAATACGCGTGTAATCTTCCGTCCCCGCTTCGTTGCCGGACCCTGTATATATATATATATATATACAAGTTGTGTATAAATTGTCACAAAAGCTACACGTAGCGACATTCTTCGTTCGGTTCTGAATAAAAAATCTTAATGTTAAAATGTCGTATCATGCTTCGTAAATTCGTAAATGTCAGAATTTGACAGTAAAGATTTTGATTGAACTCACTTTGAAATACAAACTTATTGTTCTACAACGTTGCCAAATGTGTTTTTCGTGGAAGTACGTTAATGAATAAATGTTTAAAACAAGCTTTTAAATCAAAAGGAAAACGTTTACGAAATAATACTAGTAAAAAAATTTTCTTTAAACTAAATTGCATCCATCTCTATTAACAGATATCGAAGAGCAAAGGTTAGTTACGCACTCAAAGTCTGAACTTCAAGAACCTCGTGAAAACAAACGAAGCATGATACGACATTTTAACATTAAGATTTTTTATTCAGAACCAAACGAAGAACGTCGCTGCGTGTAGCTTTTGCGACAATTTATACACACGTTATATATATAGCACTTGATATGGCCTACAAATAGAATGAATATAAAGTGTCATTTGTAGTAGTATTTCAACCCTGCAAAATAAATTACTAGCGCAATCTCGTTACTCGCTAACACAACCAAAAAATGTGTTGCACATTACAAAATGCCTTTTTAACAGTATACAAACACGCTAACGTTTAAATAAAGTATTCAGTGTAATTAGATAAACTATTCAACTTTTAGTAAGTAAAATAAATTGAGTTAACCTTTACGAAATGACAAATAATAAAAAAAATACTTGGCACATGTTACAACAAAAGCATTTCTGGCCGAACTCCGGAAAGTTTTTACTGAGAGAATTTTAACAAGCGAGATGCACAAACTTGTAACGTTGCCAAAATTTCGCAACTAGACCACCAAATATGTAATAAATAAGCGAAAAAAGTCTCAGAATTCGCGAAACATCTGAACATTAAAAATGTACTTTATTACATAGTTAAATTTGATTTACCTCTTCTATTACGAATTTATTTTGACGAACGTACTTTCAAAGGCAGTAAATGTTAAATATAGTAATACCAAGTAAATCTTAACTATTATTATTTTAAGAAAGGTAAAAAAAGGGTAAAAATCCGAATGTAAAAGAAAACTTATCCTGTTGTTAATTTATTATTTTAATCGCTTTCATAAATTTTAGAAGTATGGCCCATTAGATTTATAAAAAAAAAAGATAAGCGACATATGTTCTCTGGCTGACGTAGAAACAATAAAGTTTTTAAGAATTTACTACAAGTTCTACGATGTAATTTATTGTTACTGGTTCCTTCTTCGTAATTTCCATGATTCTTGGGATTATAGTAGTCTATATCGGGATGCTTAATCAGCGATTCGAATTTATTCTATTTGCAAAACTTTATGGGCGATACTACATGCTGATTCTTGTTAAAGTGACGACAATTCTATTCCAAATGCTGGTAAAACATAATTAGTGAAATTAATATAGAGTTAAAAAGGATCAAACGTTACAATGACTTAAGTAAACGAATATATTGAGAAGAATAAAGACAGTGACGAGAGAGAGAGCTATAAATAAGAATTGAGAGAGATCAATATCATAGATTGCCAAGGGCTAAATCGTTAACAAACTATTTTGTGTTGTTTTATCGGACAAAATGAATAAATCAACTTCTGAAAAAACGACCATACCCAATAAAAGGTTTCCTTTCCTCAACGTTCTTTTTCACGCCAATCGAAGTGGACCGAGAAAAATTGGATCAATTGAGATTTCAACTAACGCCCCACTTACCCTATTTCCTAGACCTAGCCCTAAGTGACTTCCACATATGTCCAAAATTCAAACTTGTCCTTGCTGAAAAAGGTTTCTGTCGGATGAAGAACCTATTGCAGCAACGGCGGAATATATTGAAGATCCTGAGAAAGAACGTTACAAAAATTGTAAAATGGTACTTCAGAGCTGTTGATCCAAGTGCGTTGAAGTTGAAGGGGAATGCAAAAAATCATGAAATAAACTAAATGCTCATATTTGCTTCATTTCCAGTCTTACTTTCCATCAAATACTTTTTGTAATTGACTATGCCAAAAGTATCAAAGCTGCGGCCTTTATTTTATTTTATATCAAAAGTGCGAATAAGAGAAATTTTATCCGAGGTGCTACTCAGAGATTCCAGAAATTTAAATGTGGTGCGCGAAGGAATGGTAGTACAAGGTAGACCTTGATGGTGTGAGCTACGTCTATAATAAGTCAGTCTGTTAAACGGTACTTTGCTAGGTGGTGACAAACAGTGTTTGTGTTTATATTTGTTGAGTTGTGTTACAGTTATTCTGAAACACTACCATGTCTGACGTGAAAATCATCAAATTCTGCTTCAAACTTTGTAAAACGGCAGCGTAAACTCTGAAAATACTTGGTTATCACCAAACGCTTTTTAATGCTATAGGCCAGGCGCAAAATTATGAGTGGTACAACCGTTTCATGATTGGATGTGTGTCGGTTGATGATGAGCGTTCCAGTCGTCTATCACGGCACAAAATGTGGCAAAATGCATTATGCTATCTCGCAAGACCGAAGTAGGACAGTCTATGACATTTGTAACATTGTCGGCTTATCGAACGGCGTTTGTCAGCATATTCTGTCTGGCGAACTCAACATGCTGCGAAGTTTGTGCCAAGGTTACTCAGCATTGAACAAAAACGGTAACATGGTTATGTGTTCACAGAGCCGAAAGAAACTGCCAAAAGGGATAATAATAATAATAATGATTTATTTTTGCCCAACAGATTAATCCAAAATAGGACAACAAAATTTTGACTATGTGACAATACAACAATATACATATAAATAAGATAATTAATTAATTCTATAAAAACATCGCTAAATAAATTATTCGCGTTTCTCGACGAATGCACCAATAGAGTCCTGCACAATATATTAGTCCTTGGTGTTGAAAACACAAAAGATGTGGACTGCCTAGCAGCAATACGTGGTATCAGTAAATTCACTCGAGATAACAGCGATGCTTAGTCGATCCGGTTATTCTGGAGATTCACCACCAGTAATGCGCTCTTCCTTTGTCTTCGCACCCCTACCAATTCCAATCCATGCCTCACAAGCAAATCCTCGTAGTCTATATTGCGTTCTGGATAGACCCCATCCAGCCTGTAACTCAAGTACTTCAAAAATTTACGCTAAATGCGTTCAATTTGATTCACGTGTAGGTCATAGATTGGGTACGAAACGGTAGACGCATATTCCAACTTACTGGCGACATATGCGAAATATAGAGATTTAATGGTAGGTACCAACATTAATAAAATTTCGAGAAATTTTGATAACAAAATCTAGAGACTTAACAGCAGATCTAGTGATTATCAACGTAATAAAGAGAGTTTATGTAATTTATTTTCCTTGTGAAAGTTACAACACAGCATTTTAAAATGTTTCATTTAAATTTACTCATGCGACATCAGCTGTGGACAGTAGCCAAGTTCTTTTGCAAAAAATCCACATCAATTATGTTTGTAATGGTGTGATATATTTTAAGGTCATCTGCATAAGCTAATACATTGCAGTCAAGTGATGCTATTCGGTCATTAACAAATATATTAAACATAAGCGGGCCTAAGTTCGAACCTTGAGGAACTCCAGAAGTCAGGTAGAAAAATCTTGATTTATAGCCGTTGTGGGTAACATAGTTTGCTCTATCCATCAAGTATGACTTCATAAACCTGATTTGGGAATCGTTAAATCCAAAAGCTGACAGTTTTTGTAAGAGTAAAATATGGTCGATGGTACAGAAGTCCGTATAAATAACATCTAGTTGACTAGTATCGTCTAAAGCTTTGGCTATATATTTTGGGTTATGCAGCACAAGTTTGTCAGAGTCAAGCGATTTTTCACAAATCCATGCTGTGAAGGCGAAATAAAGAGCATGATTTTGTGCAGGACGGATTCAAAGATTTTCGCAAAAACAGAAATAATAGCTATTGGCCTATAATTGGAGGTGTCAGTGTTATAACCCTTTTTAATTACGGGACAAATCCTAACGATTTTCCATGCTTGTGGCAGTGAAGATGTTTTAATCGATAAATTGTTTGGAGAGGGGATGAACAAAAACATTGGCGCAGTCCTTAATCAAATACGTGGGAATATTATCGTCTCCAGCAGTATGTTTACTCTTCAGTTTCCTAATGGCCTCGATGATATCATGCTGTGTAACACAAGGAACAGCGATAAGCGCATAACTACTAATAGTATCGTACTCACGTGACGCATCATCGGAGTTTTTAGGAAGATAAACTTTTGCAAATGTAGATGCGAAGGTGTCAACAATGGCTTGTGGTTCGGAATATTCCTGATTATTAAAATGTAAATTACTTGGAATTGTAGACATGTTGCGTTTTGAATTAACAAAAGTCCAGAATTGAGACGGATCGTT
Organism: Melolontha melolontha; assembly: GCA_935421215.2. Taxonomy (NCBI): domain Eukaryota; kingdom Metazoa; phylum Arthropoda; class Insecta; order Coleoptera; family Scarabaeidae; genus Melolontha; species Melolontha melolontha. The sequence continues at coordinate 42,839,228 of OW285239.1, read as the reverse complement.
AATATTTTTTTTTCTATGTTTTGTGTATAGCTTCTAGAAATTTCCGTTTTAGTAATTCCTCGAATTCTCTCAAACTCTGATTTGTAATAATCATTACCAGTAGATTTCCACTTCCTATGATAGTGACGCTTCAAGAGAATATATTTCCTTATGTTCTTAGTAAACCACGTAGGATAAGTTTTATTTGACGAAGATCTTTGCACAAGAACAGAAAGGTTAAAACAGAATAAGCTTTGTCATAAAAAGCGACAAGGCACTCGTCAACATCAATATAACTATCTAGGAAAGACCAGTCGGTTTGGAGTAGATCAGAATACAATTTTATAAAATTAGCCTTTTTTAAGTTATATCTAATATTGTTGTTTGACAGAAATGGTCGTGTACGAGATGTTACCATATACATAACATCAAACCATAATGCAGGATGATGCTTGTCTTCAACAACAAGGGAGTCAGAATCATATCCAACATCGAATTCACAGTCAATGTTTGATAGTATCACGTCTCTGGACGTGATACTACAACAACAGTCTATCATTTGTATTGGTAATATCGTTGAACTGCGTTGGGTTTAAAGATGCCATAAATGAAAGCAGAAGCTCTAGATTCGCATCAGATGCAACACTAAGTTTTCCAAAATTTGGGATATTTAAATCCCCTACAAGTAAAATATTTTTCCCAGTAATAGTGGTTTCCAGCATGTCGAGGAATAGTTCAAAGTCTGCGCAGCTTAAATTCAGCGGGATATAAACTAAAACAAGAAAATATGAAGTAAGTAAGTATTTATTTATTAGCAAAGCTATTATTTCAACTATAACATTTCTTACATTTTACTTAATTAACTATTTTACGCTGCTTCAACATCGAAATTACACGGATCACTCAAATTTTTGTTTAACATATTCTAACAGATTTCTCTTAAAGTTTTTTAAGTCATTACAATATTTCAAACCCCGCGGCAACGCATTAAACAATATGAAACCATTCACAAAAACGTTCCTCGATGTCCGAACCCTGTCAAATCGCTCTATATAAAGGTCTTTTACATTTCTTGTATTATGTTCATGTATATCCTGCACAACAGCTACTCTATCACTTAAATAAGATGGTAACATGCAGTTTTTCATTTTAAAAACAAAAATCATGGTTTTGTAGACTATGTATTGTTTTATATTTAACAGGTTTAACACCTCGAGCATAAGCTTGATTGGTGTATACTTATTGCACTTTAATATAATTCTTAATGCCCTATTTTGCAGCTTTTGTAATTTTTGCATTTCACCATTGTTTATGCTGAACAATACTGTCGAACAAAAGTCAACATATGGTGATATAATAGCCCCGCACAACAGTAACAAAGTATACAAAGATAAATCCTTAGTTATTCTACTTAGAAAGAAAACTTTCTGTGACATCTTATTTAATAAATATTGCACATGTGATTCAAAATTTATGTTAGCATCAATTATCACTCCCAAATATTTAATATTTTCAACCCTTTCTAATTTATATTGATTAATAGTTAAATCCATACTATCAAAATGGACAGCTGCAATTCGAAACCTTGACCCAATCACCATATATTTAGTTTTATCCAGATTAATCGCCATATTATTATCACACAACCATTTGTATAATTTACTTAATTCATTATTTAATTTTTCTACCATAACGTCCATATTTTTACCAGTAACATAAACCATGGTATCGTCCGCAAACATACGGATCTCACAGTTGTCTACACATTTAACCATATCATTGATATATAATACAAATAAAAGCGGTCCCAAGACAGTTCCTTGGGGTACACCATACTGAGTGCAAACCTCATTAGATACCACACCTCTAAACTTTACAGTTTGTGTCCTACCTAAGAGATAAGTCTCGAACCATTTCAAAGCACTACCTGACAAACCAATTTTATTTAGTTTACACAACAGCAAGTTTTTGTCAATAGTCTCAAACGCTTGTCTAAAGTCCAAAAATACAGTCAATACTACATTTCCTTTATCAATCTCTTTAACCCATTTATCACACACATCCATTATTACAGATTCACAAGAATATTTCTTCCTGAATCCTGACTGATTAGGTACAAGTATGTTGTTTTTATCACAGTATTCAATTAGTTGTTCTTTCACACACAATTCCAAAACCTTTTCATAAGGCGCCACACAATTAATAGGTCTGCATTCACTACACTTTTTTGCGTTTGGAGCTTTTGGTACCGGTGTTATAATAGTTTTCTTCCAATCTTCAGGAAATATACCTTTTTCCATAGAGGTATTTATTACATCCAAGAGTCTATTTCCAATAATTTCACATGCATCTATTAAAATACTTGTGGATATTTTATCACCAATATCACCAGAACTCTTTAAATTCCGCACGATATTTCTTAACTTTCCCATTGACACTTTATTAAATTCACTCAACGGTGTATGATTATCAACTCCATCTAATACTGTCGAATAATTATACGATCTAGGTATGTTACTTACTATTTCTTCAATGCTTTCTACAAAATAATTATTGAAACTGCAGGCAATGTCTTTTTCATTGGTCATTTTTATATTATTAAACTCTATTTCTCCTAGTACATTATTCTTCTTATTGGGCAACATTGCTTTTAAATTTTTACATAATCTGTAGCTATTATATTTGTTTTCGTCTATAATACTAATGTAGTATTTATTTTTCTCTTGTTTTATGAGATGAGTTACTTTGTTTCTTAAAACTTTATATTCGTTCCATTGACGTTCTTGGTTTACAAATACTGCCCTTCTGTAACTTAGGTCCTTTAGTTTCATTGCTTCTATAATCTTTTGATTCATCCATTTGTTTTCCGTATACTTCTTTGGTAGAGGTGTCTCCACAATTGGACACATTCTATCCAAAATCTTAGCGATGGTGTGAGAATTATTTGATAGTTCTTTAACACAAGTACTTGAACCATTCCGTGAAGATAGTAATATACTTTCCTGAAAATCTTCTTTATTATATGTTGCAATTTTTCTCCTCTTTATCATAGATCTTTCATCTATTCTTTCATAATGATCTAGTTCGACACATAATATACAATGATCACCTATTCTTGGAGTTTGATATACCACACCTCAATTCCTTATTATTAGTCACTATATAATCTATTAGAGTTCTACTGTATTGGGTTATCCTTGTTGGGAAATTAACTATTTGATTCACTCCATTCATCCATGAAGACTCAATATTTTCGCAGATACATATTATTACATCGATTAAAGGAACCGCTGATCTAATGGAAGACACATCAATTACTTTATATTTGATTTCATTAGGAAACGCAATAAGTACACCACCACCAAGAGATCTACCAGTATTTTGTACATCTCTGTCACAACATATGATATTGTAAGATGAAGAAAAAAGTTCATTATTATAAACTGAGTCACGCAACCAAGTTTCAGAAAGTAATATCATGTCATATGGAGAGGAAAAACTGGATTTATAAAAGATATCAGCTTTACCACGTAAAACTTTAAGGTTTTGGTAGTAACAAATGGATAGATTCTCTGTTGGGCACATCTAGGGATGCGAACTTTATGGATGTACGGATATGATCCCGAAACAAACTAGCAGACGCTATCGTGACCACGGCCGAAAAAATTACGGCAAATTCGAAGTAACGTCAAGTCGATGTTGATTTGCTTCTTTGACGCCGATGGTGTCGTGCATAAAGAATTTCTCTCACCAGGTGATACAGTTAATGGACGACTTTATTGCGATCTTCTTGGGCGACTAAGAGAAAACATTCGATGCAAGCTACGTGCCAAGTGGCGCAACAATTCGTGGATCCTACACGGCGATAATGCACCAACCCACACGTTGTCCGTTAGTTTCTAGCCTCAACGAAGACGGCAGTACTACCACACTTTACCTACTTGCCCCTTGTGACTTCCTCCTGTTTCCGAAGTTGAATCTGAAGCTCAGGAGGCGCCGTTTTGAGATAATTGAAGAGATGTAGATCGAATCACAGGCAGTGGTGAGAATGTTAACAAGCGAAGACTTCCAATCATGATCAAGTCGCTGGGATCGGAGTATTGATGCGGAAGGAGAGTACTTTGAAGGGGGTAGTAGTGAATAAGTTGTAAGAACAATTTATTGTGTTTTTTTAACATTCTAGAAATTTCTGGTAGCACCTCGTATAAAGTGACAAAATATGCAAATATAAACGATTATTTTTTGTTTTTAATCAAATAATAAATTTATGATAGTTACGGAACAAGTTCACGGGCATAAACTAGAATGTATAATATAAAATCAAGTTCGAATAAGCATTTATTTTTCCTCGTTATTACAAATTTCCCTCGTTCTTTTGCGGTCTATTCATATTATCATATACTTTTTGAGATGTAAAATTCATTCCGAACACGTTCCTTAAAATCAAGATATTTAACGATGATTTCCGCATACGGTACGGAACGAGGTAATTCAGGCGCACGAAGAATCGAAGAGAAAAAATATGTTGCCCTTGGTTATTTCGAAAAATCTGTTTGATAAATGAGCGCCAGCAGGGAGTTTTCTCTAATCGATGTGGTCTGGGCGTGTTCGACTGTAGTGTTGGGACTCGGGTCTGGGAATTCAGCAATCTGACCCAGTTTCCGAATCAACTCCACCCTTATTCAGCTACAATATGTTAGGATAGATGGTTGCTACTACTACGGTACTACTGTGTGTATATTCGCCATCGAGTTTCTATTTCGGGCTAAATTATTTTCATGTTTTTTTTTTCTATTTGTTTACGTCGAACGCTTTTAAAAGGTCGTTAAAACACTTAATGCCTAAAAAAAGACTAAACAAGTTTAATCTATGTTTTTACGCTTTCCTCTCAGTACAAATTAGAAAAGAAAAGGGAAATGTTAATGTAGCCCAGCTATTCTTTTACAAATTACTTTTCTGATGTATTTCTAAAGTTATTAAAGAATAAAAAAGAAAATTCAAAAGCGCACCAATAAAATACTACTATTTCATTTGGTATACTACAAGAATGTTTTAATCTCGTTGTAAATTGTGTTATTTGTAAATAAAACCTAATTTATCATCGAGCTGGTCAATGAAACTGCCTGCAACGGCCAGATTCTCGAATATTCCTTTCTAATGTATAGGGTGGGTGAGAATTAAGTCCCTATTATAATATAACTATTGTATATATCAATATTTTTTAATATGTTTTGTTTACAGTGACAGAACTTGATCTGGAATGGCACATCGCATCTCAGTGTAGGAGAGAGCTCAGGTGGCCGCTCGCTATGAAGTAAAACAGTATTAATATTATAATTTTTGCAAATGAAAAGTGTTTTACATTGTAACTAATAATACTTAAACATTATTTAAATATGTTTACGTGTTGATTTTTAACTTTTATTCTGTATGAGTTTTTAAATAATGATTTTAATTTGCTATTTACACTCTTATGAAAATGCGACAACGGCAACAAGCCGTTTGTTGGTGTTCTTTCTCGTTCTGTTCTATTTTACAGTATTTCTTATGGAGGCGTTGTCGCCACTAGGCTTGTTTATTTTAAAAAGAAAGTCAAAATATACACACAGCGACACACATATAAATACATATAGGTTAATAATAAATTAAAAACGGGCAAGCAGTCTGTCAATTAAAAAAACTCATTTATTTTCGATCTCTATATTACACAACGAGTTTGTTGCTTCTTCAGGAGATAAGAATGTAAAGTTAAAAAATGAAAGTGACGTATTAATTTTTTAACTCTACATTCTTATCTCCTGAACAAAGAACAAACTCGTTGTGAAATATAGAGATCGAAAATAAATGAGTTTTAATTGACAGACCGCTTGCCCGTTCTTAATTTATTATTAACCAATATAGTACGGTCGCTAATTTATATATATATATATATATATATATATATATATATATATATATATATATATATATATATATAGTGTGCTGTCGTATAGGTGTCCCAATAGGAAAAACATTTTTATTGTAGATTTATGAAAAAAAAAACATTCTTTATTAAAGTTTTTGCTTAATCGAAAATACACAAATAATACTAGACTTTTAAAATAAATTTCATAGTAATGCGTAAAATAGTTGTTTTATAGTGAATAACACCATCATACTAATTGTGAAATTTTTCAATTGCGTATCTTGCTGGTGCTTCGCCTGTACCATAACATTGTACCGCATAAACTTTTTGCATTTTGACAATGAAATACTGCATGACAGTAGTTCACCTAGCACATGCCTTACACGATGTGAAATGCATTACGTTCAATGCAACTAGATATTAGCACAACCAAGGACTTTGTAGAAAACAACTATTTTACGCATTACTATGAAATTTATTTTAAAAGTCTAGTGTTATTTGTGTATACCCAATCAAGCAAAAACTTTAATAAACAATGTTCTATTTTAATAAATCTACTCGAATTCGGTGCGAAATATTGGGCTAAAAAATAAAGAACTGACTTAATTAATAGAGTTTAATTTTGCTGGATTCCCCCAAAAAAACCCTTTCATATATATATATATATATATATATATATATATATATGATAAACGTAATGCCAATGAGAACTCATAATTATTGAATTCTCACATACATGCCATTGCCGCTCTACTTCGTTGCATCAATTTCTACACATGACAAAATCACCTTTGTCTAAGAATGTAGCTGCAACGTGTCACGGCGCCAACCGTCCAGGTTGTCCGGGAAAACGAAAAAATGTGTGAAAGCCGTATCCATCCGGGATGTGCAGACGTCGAAGTTTCATAGTTATTACTAATTGTCAATACACCTTACCCAGAAATAGATACGACTTTCATTTCTATACTGCGTGTATATATACTAATGATGATAAACGTTCATTTTCCCGGACAACCTGGACGGTTGGCGCCGTGACACGTTGCAGCTACATTCTTACACAAAGGTGCTTTTGTCATGTGTAGAAATTGATGCAACGAATTAGAGCGACAATGGCATGTATGTGAGAATTAAATAATTATGAGTTCTCATTAGCATTACGTTTATCATCATTAGTATATATACAAGCAGTATAGAAATGAAAGTCGTATCTATTTCTGGGTAAGGTGTATTGACAATTAGTAATAACTATGAAACGTCGACATCTGCACATCCCGGATGGATACAGCTTTCACACATTTTTTCATATATGTGTATATATATATAATTAGACCAGGAGTCTTTGCCGTTAGACATGTATGGAAAGGAAAATTGTTTTTTGGGAATCAAGGTCACTAGATCATGAATGAGAGGCACACGTGTAGTTTTGACGAACAAAAGCAGTCCTCGCACAAACACATGTTATCTGTCACGAAGTTAATACATATATTGTTAAAGGATGATAGTGTAAAAGATCCGGTAATATTTTTTTTTTTTGGAATTCCAGGTGTGTAAAATCGAATTGGAAATGTCACTTCCAATTCGATTTTACACACCTGGAATTCCAAAAAAAAAAAACATTACCGGATCTTTTACACTATCATCCTTTAACAATATATGTATTAACTTCGTGACAGATAACATGTGTTTGTGCGAGGACTGCTTTTGTTCGTCAAAACTACACGTGTGCCTCTCTTTTAAATAATTTACTAAATAAAACACTTGGTATATTTGTTTCACAAAATGGATTTAAAATATCTCTGACATATGTTTCGACTTATACAGTCATTCTCAAAGAGTCATGTAAACTCTTTTAAATGTGTTTGTCCTGGCTTTTAAACTGTACTTTCGGAGTAAACTATGTGTACGCCGTAGTTATTAATCTGATTACTTTAAAATATTGCAAACATTATGCATATTGAGATGGGTAATTTCTCCATACAAAAACCAGTTCACATTTGTAAGTATTAACGACTTTCTTTATTTAATAAGTAGTTAATTTGTTTCCATCTGCTCTTAAAGTGACCCCCTGAGGAAGCATAAGATTTTGATGCAAAATATTGGGATTAAAAATAAAGAACTGACTTAAGTAATAGAGTTTAATTTTGCTGGGTTCCAAAAAAAAACGATTTTCCTTTCCATATACATATACATATATATATATATATATATATATATATATATATATATATATATATATATATATATATATATATAGTAATGATGTATTGGCTCATTATAAAACGTCTGTACTTTATTTTTGGTTAAAAATTTCTATTAGAATTAAAATATCTTGTATATTTGTCAATGTGACATATCTATATTAATATAAGTAGAGTAACGATTTTTATATTGAGTTGGTCATCTGTTAACTTTAAATAATAATGATTTTAGTTGTCAATTAAAAAGTCAAATTAAAAGTTAGAATCGAATTAAATTTAGAAATGGAATATATAAATGGATACAGAGGTTGATAAAAAACAGTTCAATATAAAATGTAATTTTTAGTTATGTATTAAAAGGAGTGGTATGCTTTGAATACACAAATTTGATAAAGAAAGAAGAGATCATTTTGAAGATTAAAAAAAAATAACAACGCGAATTTTAATTATGACGTGGTATTAAAAAATACGTTTACATACATGCAAATAAATTATTTGGTAATAAAATTCAAGAGGATATAAACAAGGGATCATCCATAAGAATGACTGAACATTGTTATTGATATTGCAAGACTGGAGATAAGAGAGACCGATTAGAATGTATTCAGGACAAGAAAGCAGTAACCATAGTGTTGCAGATTTGGAGAGGTAAATTTATGTCATTGAAACGACTCAGAAAAGCATTAAAGGTGGAAAATGTCAGTTGGGAAACTTTAAATTTAGTATCATATGAAATTGGATTCATTTTATTTTAATTAATTATTTTTAATAATTTTTTGTATACATATATATATATATATATATATATTGAAGTTACAATACTAGAGGCTGTTAATTATAAAAAGAAATAGTATTTATGTTGAGCGAGAAGTGATAAGTTAAATAAATTTTAAAAATAATAATTGGGCGCCTTATTAAATGTGATACACTTCTCAATGTACGCAATCTCTGTTTTTGCTTGCCAACTAGACTCAGGGTGCATGAAATCTGTATATAAATGTTTAAATAAATGGTATATCTCAGGCTCGTCGTGACGAAAAGTAGTTGCTTCCTTATTAGTAATTTAAATAAACGATTATCAAAAGATATAACTTCTACAACTGGATCTACATCAATAAAAGATCTATATCAATATGAATAAAATGTATTTATTGTATTAAAAGAAGAAAACTGTAATAACATGTACAAATATAAAAGTTTAAGTGGAATGTGAACTATCTACTATTATAACAAGGTGATAAATCGACAAGGTTATGTGTGTTGTTATTTTATAATAAATGTGTGTTAAAATTATGTAAACAATCTCTAATACGTAGGTAAGTACCTTTTAATTATGTGTACAGAGTAAAATAAATATATTATTTAGGAAAGTCATATTTTTGACATGATATCTGGTAAAAGGTAAAAAAATTCGAGAATCTTTATTTATTTATGTGATTCAATTTTTAAAGAAATAAATTAAAGACGATATTTATTAGTACCGTAGATATAGTTAACCTGTGGTTCTGCTTGTAGGTTCTAAGCGGCTATGTTGTCGAGTATTGCTGATGTAAGTTACCCCGAACGCTCTCCGATGTTGGCGGCCTGTGCGGGAAGTTTTGATGACGCTCTCGAAGTTTTCCTCGGACTCGAAATAAGTCTGCTAGAATCACTCTATGACCTGGTGTTGCTGTTGGACTTGAGGTATTTGCTTGATCTAACACTCCTCCAAGTAGTAAATGGCCTGTAGTTCTTCTTAGATATATATTTTGGGTATTTTCGTGTACTTGATAACGAAATCAATCGTTTAACGCTTTATTTGGCGTTTAGTCGCAGAAATTCGGTTATTTGCCAAAATCTCGCTTGTAATTTACTACCAGTCTTTCTCAGGTTATCTAATTTCACTTTAGCACTGTTTGTATATTTTAAAATTGATTAAATTTAGAATTTTCTAATTGAGAATCGAAAAATACGTCTTATGCGTTTATGAATTTTACATAAGATGATGCCGATAGCGACTGTTTTTTAATCAAAGCCTATTTATTTAATCTCTAAATAGTCTCGAAGTTTTTCCTTTAAAACTAATTTCTAAGACATATTTTAACTATACATTATATATTATCTAGATTTAAAAATTATTTAAAAAATTCTAACCTAATTTTTATGTCAATCTTAATATTACTTTGCGTAAATTGCGCACGATAAATATTTACATTTCGGAAGATGTCGATTAGTGGGCGTGTCTTACTAGCGTCGATATAATGTGTAGATGTATATGAATTTAAATATTGGTACATTTGCGCTAAGATTTGAATATTGAATTGAAAATAATATAAATGAAATTAATGAAAGAAAAAGAAATATACTAATTTAAAATTGTAATATTATCGTTATATAAATTCGTATACATTTCGACACTACTAAAACTTGCTAATTCCGTTTCATAACCTTGTTTACATAAATATTCGTGATGTTGAGTAACCTATTCTTCCCATTTCAGTTGCTGCTCTAAGAGTACGTCTTGTATCATAACAATATATATATATATATATATATATATATATATATATAAACAGATAATTTCTTGGAATTTTTGGCTTTTATATTAAATATTTTCAAATTAGTATGTTATTTTGCGAAGTAAATGTGAATGTAAACATTGCTGTCTACAAATTGCAACGCAAATTATACGAAATTTTATTTGAAAAATTTTCGTCCGTGTTGGGACTTGAACCCAAGTCTACGGTTTGCCGGACAGTCGCTTTAACCAACTAAGCCACGAGGACGTTGGTTATATATATATATATATATATATATATATATATATATATATATATCGACGTTAATAAATTCTTGAAAATTCGGAATTTTGTGTTGCAAATAAATGAGTCTGTTAACGTTTCGACAACTGTTTTATTTCATATAGGCAATTGTGTCTTAATCAGAACATTTTTATATATCTGTATAGTATAATCAAGTATAATAGTAATTATACTTGAACTTGAGTATAAAAGACAAGATCACATGCACTACTTAGAATTAAATTTCACTTTCGTTAAAAAATTACGGTTACATACATATTAAAACTTATTATTAAAATATAAATTATGTGTCACAATTGGACTGTAAAAACTTCTTTTATTAAAATGAACATTACTACTCCGGTCATTTGTCTATATAAATGCAACTATTCCGTATTCGTCTTTAGTGTAAGCAATTAAGAACAGTGTTGTCGTCTTTCAATTATTTAATACATTTCTTTCAGCATAATACACATCCTAGATCTTTAATGGTCATCATTACATTATTTTAAATCATATTCATTATTGTTAGGACACTACAGCTAGTGCGGGTCGTCGTCCATTTTATCAATTTGGCGCTCCTACGTGGGGTAAAATAAAATCAACTTGTTTAAACAAAAACTTTAAATTTATAAAATATAATATATATATATATTATTCGGCTGCTTACTATGATACTTAAGATTATTTCCTAAAACACGAAATGAACGAGTGCTAATAATAAATTACAAGAAAAATCCCCACGTCCCTCGTATATAGTTTCTAAGTAGACCAACAACGGATCTACTGAGTAAGGACAGTAAGTTTGTTAGGATGACAATGGGTTTACTAACAGAACCTTATAAATCTAACAAGTATATGATTGATAACTATATTATATGAATAACACTAGCGCAATCAACAATTCCATAAATAAAACAACATTTGTGACCAGCAGAAGTCTGCAAATTATCTCCTACTTCCGTGTGGCCACACGAGAGTAGGAGATCTCTGTCACCGTCTACTGTGATCTGTTGCGTGCATTGTGCGACGGGCTTAAATACGGTCGTGGTAGAATTGACTTAAAAGCTTTGCAAGATAACTATTCCTGCATGTGACAAATAATATTTTTTATTTTCGCAAAAAATTAACACTACTAAGAAACCAACATACCATCCAAGGACTAGTAGAGATTTTTAGGGTAATTGAACTGTCTAATTATGCAATAGAAAATCGTTTAATGTCCTCAGCTTTGGTGAAATATATTTGTAGTTACTAATAGCAGTACTTAATTTGCATAAACGAAAAGTATTTCTATTTAATATGTTTTATTATATTCCCACAGATATAGAGTATGATGCATATAAACCATGTTAATATTATTTTTTATAATAATATATGTGAGATATGAATATATGTCCGCCGTAAAAAATAGCGAAGTACATAATTCCTAATTTACTAAATGCACATTTACCGGGTACAGAACAAGCAGAGAGGAAGCCAACAATATCAGCAGTAAAGACAAATTTCATTGAATGTTTAAACTACTCTGTCTTTTTATTAATTTCGAAGCCCTTCGACTTAATCTTATAGTAATAAATTTGGTGTATGACTACTAGTATTAAGCTAAGCATCGATTGATGAATGCTCTATGGTAAAATAACAAAACATTAAATCGTAATCTGATGCGATTACTCCTGGCGGAGAATGTAGACGCAACACGACGCAACGCGATGTCAACCATCCAGGTTGTGAGGATAAACGAATGATTGAAGGCCACGTCTGCCTCGAAACGTGCATGCGAGATGAATTTCAATAATCATTAAATCTCGCTTGCATTAAGTTCAACACGTTACGTAGATATACAGGCAGTATAGAAATAAAAGTCACGTCTGTCTCCGACTATTGTGTACTGACGATTTCTAAAGAGAATTAATTAAGTACTGGAATATGCTCGTTCTGAGGCAGACATTTTTCATTTTTCGTTTTTTTTACTGAATCCTTTGTTGTTCGAATATAATATAAGCAACACGCTATTAACAAGAAGAATGAGATCAAAGGCCTAAGTATTTTACTGAATTCCACATTAACATTTGCAACCATTTGTAAATGCTCTGAAATATCTGTGATTCATGGTACGTTCTTGTAGACACTTCCAGTCTTCAAGCTATCAAATCTATGCGTAATGCATAGATTTGATAGCGTAAGAAATACTTAGAAGACAGCGCCTATCATGGTATCTAATCTATGTTAAATCTACCAGAAACTAATTTTGGAGAGGGCACAGAACCGTTTCCTAAAATGTCTTTCTTTCTAAAACGACGAAATCTATTTACATAGGAACGCCGATTACAATACTTTACTACGACGCAATTCGCTTCAATTGCTGACTAAGTTCTAAGGGGAAAGTAATTTTCTATTAAAGATTCTAAATAATAATTAAATGCCTCCCGTGCTTTCTCCCAAGTGAACTTAACTATGCGTTCCCGAAATGTGACACCTTCAGAAGTGTTTCGCTTCCTTCAGCCTAAGATTAATGTAGCCGGTCGATAGCTTAGTGGTAACGCACTAGCTTATCGTATCGGTGGTCCTGCCATGAGAATTCGGGGCTTACTGTTCGAAAATATTTTCGTGGATTTCTTTCTCGTTTAAGATGAATGCGGACAGCCAAAGATTTTAAATCCCATATCTAATGGCTTGCCAATGCCTCCTATAATTGGGAGATAATACTAAGGCATGAATTATTGTTATTACGACATCGAGTTGTCTCGTACTGTAGCTGGGAAACATTTTACATTGTCCACATAACATGCATTCAAAAACTTTTCTCATTATAGTAGGCTGTTTTTTAAGTAATTAAGTAATTCAAAATTGGTGCACTTGCAGAGCTTTAGAAAACTTGAAATTCTGCAAGTTGTCATACATAAATTCAAATTATAAACGCTTATGTTTTTTAAATTATTTTATTATATTGTTAGAGTTACAACATAAAATTTTTATTAGTCAAAGTTACTATAGAACTGGTCAAAAATTAGAAAATGTAGATTGTGGGTTTATTCCACTAATCAGTGCTTACAGGATTTCGGGTAACAGTATTCTAATCTGCCAGTTAGTTACGTACAGGGGCAATAACTCGTAAACCTGGTGAAGGAGCACCTAGAAAACGAACAACAAATTGCATTGAGGATATTCGACGTCGGATGAACAATTCACCTAAGAAACCAATTGCAAAACTATCACAACAAGTTTATTGATCAGGGGGAACATGTCATACTATTTTAAAAAAGGCATGAAAGAAAGTTTTTTCCATATAGAATTCAAGCAATTTAGGAATTCAAACAAGTAGATGTTGTTATGAGAACACAGTATTGTCTATTTTTCTTTTTTTGAATGACAAAGAATAACGACATTCTCGACAAACGCTTTTTTTGGATAAGGCTTGGTTCCATCTTTCATGATATTTAAACAAGCAACATATAAGAATTTAGTCTACAGAAAATTCTCATTAATTTGTGGAAACTACGCTACATCCAGAAAAAAGGGTCTGGCTAGCAGCTACAAGAAGACGAATTATTGGGCCTATGGGGTTTAATCAAACCTTAACTGGTAAAAGATATCGAAATGGATTATTAGAGCCGTTTATTAATAAACTTCCTGATGACGAACTTACGGAAGGATATTTCCAGCAAAATAAAGCACCAGCGCACAAATCTCGAGAAGCAATAGCTTTATGCAAGAATTTTGCAATACAAGAAATATTAATTTTCCTCCAAGATCTCCAGATTTGACAATTTTAGACTATGTATTTTATTTTTCCATGTTTAAAGAATGCCATTTTCAAGACCAGACATCACCTTCGTAATGCTATTGTGAACAATGATTTATCAAGGATGCATTCGGAGCTCATAATTATTTTGAATAGTGACGAAGATTCCACAGAGTCGGAGTTTGAGGATGATGCAGATATTTTTATATCGCAAGTTTTAGATGTTTTCATCTCCCTTTGTTTATATGCTTGCTAATTTGTAAATTAACTGTCATACAATTTACAGAATAAATGAACGAGCAAAATATATTCTTGTATTTCATATAGGGTAGATGACATTTCGTATAAGCATACACTCATATTATAATACACGTATTTTATTATTATTATTTATAATACAAGTATACACGGTTTTGGATCTAAGCAACCAAAAGCTGTTTCTATGGTTATTTGGGGCGCTGAATCCGAATCTGCACTCCGTTTTTTGATTTTGGTTCTAGTTTTCGAGATATGAAATAAACACAATTTTTACAATTTTTGACAATTAATCTCCATTTTATTCATTAAAAAGTGTTAAATTAGAAATGAAGAGCAGTCGAACTGAGTCGCTTGTACTGTTTGGGATCTGTTTCACGCATTAAAGTCCAACAGTAGTCGCTCATCAGGCCCTCGTCCCAAAATCCTTGGTATCGTTTTTCGATTTTCGCCAAATCTTTGTGTAGTCGCTCTCCTTGCTCGTCGCTTGTATCACCCAAGTTTTCAGGAAAAAATTCGAGATGGGAATGCAGAAAATGTATTGTGAGAGACATTCGAGCTCCAATCTTGCAATAATTTTGCAGCAAACTGTCGATTATCTGCTTGAAATCCGGGGATTTGCGGTTACCGAGAAAGTTTTGAACAACATCTTGAAATGATACCCATGCTGCTGCTTCATTGGGCGTTAAACATTTTGTAAAGTTTCTGTCGGCCATTAATTTTCGAATATCATGTCCGACAAATATTCCCTCTTCGATTTTGGCGTACGACAACTTGGGAAATAACTTCGTCAAGTACTCAAAAGCCGGTCCTTCACGGTCGAGCGCTTTGACAAAGTTTTTGATAAGGCCAAGCTTTATGTGGAGAGGTGGCAAGAAAATGTTTTGTGGGTTCACAAGTGGTATAGAAGAGACGTTTTGTTTTCCTGGTTCATAATTAGTACGGCTTGGCCAATCTTTTTTCACATAATGTTGGTCAGTTGCACGACTATCCCACAGACACAAAAAACAGCAAAATTTGGTAAAACCAGATTGCATCCCCATCAAGAGACCAATAACCTGTAGGAATAGTATATAAATCATTTATTCTTTAAAATTGAATTGAAATTTATTTTCAAACCTTCAAATCGCCACAAATTTTCCATTGATGCTCTTTATATTTTATCTTGGTAAAAATTTTACATATTGTATCGTAGCATTCCTTCGTTTGTACTGCATGAGCAATCGGAATTGATGGTTTTATATTGCCATTGTGTATCAGAGCAGCTTTTAGGCTGTATTTTGAACCATCTATGAACAAACGCCATTCATTTACATCGTATGGTGTATTCATCGCATCAAACAAACCGTTGATGTCATAGCAGAAGCATATATTCTCCTCTTTTTTGAAAAACGGTAAAAGTGCCTCATTTCTGGTTCTAGACACAGTGACTTTTGTTTGAGTGTCAAGATATTTCCACTCCTGCATCCGTGATGCGAGCAATTCTGATTTTTGTTTCGATAAATTCAAATCACGAACCAAATCATTGAGTTCAGTTTGCGTAACTAAATGTTTTTCCTCCATGTTAAAATCGCTTCCATTGTTCGTCGGTGATGAACTACAAGTTTCCATGTAATTTGCACTCGTACCTGGACAAATTGGCAAAGGATCATTGCTCGCATGGGGAACTGGCTTAGACACTGATGATACTTCAGGATATTTATATTTTGATAGTTTTTTTGCATTTACACAGACGACATTCATCAAGCAAAAGTAACAATCATCTACATGATTTTTCGGCTCTCTCCATAACATTGGCAATGAAAATGAAAAACATAATTTTTTACCGCGTGAGTAGAGGGACATAGCCGATTCTAGCACCTCCTCATGTTGAACCTCCTCATTGCCCTTGACCTTGCATGTGGCACAGCCCAAGGGCAATGAGGAGGTTCTACATGAGGAGGTGCTAGAATCGACTATGTCAAGGTCAAGGTCAAGGTCAAGGTCAAAGTCAAGGTCATATCAAGGTTATATCAAGGTTCCATTAACTTCCAAACAATTCTAAAACCTCCTCATTGACTTTGATCACCAATAAATATTGTTGAAAATAATATAGAAGCTTAGTATACTGAAACCAGCGATTAAAACAAAATGTCCCAACACCTAGAATTAATATTAGAAGCAGTCAAGTTTGTTTATGAAAATTATGGTCATCTATCTGGTATTAAAACAAATCTAATAGAATATATTCCAATAGATTTATTTAAAACGAAAGTAGCCCCAGAATGGATAGAGGAGTTCTGGCATTTAATTTCACCTGACAAACAAATTGAACTAGAAGAATATCGACCGTGTTTTAGACACTATAATACCGGTGAGGAACAAATTGACGGTCCAGCCCCTTCAAAGAGAAATTGCTCAGTTTGTAAAAAGAGTATTACCCAACAATTTAGAAAATTTGGAATACCGAAAAAGAAAAAACTAAAACATTAAATATGATTTAAATAATATATTTTAAATAAGGTGAACCTGTGGCACAGCTCAAGGGCAATGAGGAGGTTCTACATGAGGAGGTGCTAGAATCAAAGCGCAGGTTTACCGATGAGAGGTTTATAAAGACGCAGTTGGTGTTTGCCAGCGGCAGTTCATAGGGGCTACTATATAAATCCAGCGATGTTAAGAAGTCAGTATATATAATGGGAACGGTGAAGCGTAAGTGTGGCTGTGATCGTTTAGATAGTTTAGAAGAAGGTGAATTAAGAATTGTGAGTGCTAACGAAGAACATTTTAATAAGGTAATGGAGAAAAAAGTGCTCGATCCTATGATAGAAAATTTTTTTGCGGAAGTGGGAAAAATGGATAATTTTTGGAAAGAATTTGACAGATGTTCTGAAAAATTAGTTTTCGAATCTTCATGGAATTTACCTCTAGTAGCAGAGAGCATATATTTTTTAAATAAAAGTCATTCAAAGTGGGTATGTGTTGGTTTATTACCAGATAATTTTTTCAAACCGATAGTGAAGATTGTTGGTGTGAGAAAGCAATGCATATTTTTTAATTCTGAAGAATGGGCAGAATTTATGATGCAGAGCGCGAAATTGAAGAAGTATTTCGATTATTGTGGTGGAAAGTTTCCAAGTATGCGCATATCGAATTTAGAACTTTCTAGCGAATGTTTTGATGGGGAGAACAGAATATTAAAAATTGACAAAGACGGAGATTTGTTGTATTTATCAATTGAAGGTTTGTTAGAATTGTGGCGTGTGAGAAAGGTGCTGGAATCCCGGTTGGAATCGTTAAGAAACTTAAAGTATGATGAATTTTATAAGGATGTTATTCAATATCTATCTGTAAGTGGAGGGGATCTGAATATGGAAATAGAGAAAGTTTTGCAGGGATCAACTCTAGAATGTGTGTGTATAACAAAAGAGATGTTGGTAAATCATCTTCAAAAAGTTTATCAGGATATTGATCTAATAAGAAGAAATCGTAATTGAAATTATATGTACATATAAAAATTAATAATAATAAATTATGTTATGAATACAGTCTTTTATTTTATATTATGAGTAGAAATTAAGGAACTAAGTATATTGAATTATTTAAAGTGTAGAGGTTGTTGTATGATAGTTATAATTGCAAATTAAGAGAAAAGAGAGTGTGTATAAATATAAAAATCGAGAGCGTTTTGTGTTAAAGTGTGAACCATCGCTTATGATAGATACATTAAAACGTTTGCATATAAAAGATGGGGAATTTGGTTAAACGGCGTAGTTTAAATCGAAAAGGCAGAAGGAAAGGTGGTGGCCTATTGAATACAATAATAAATAAGCTTCCAGTAGAACTACATATACCAGGGTATAGATTTTGTGGACCAGGAACGAAATTAAAAGAGCGATTGGAGAGAGGTGATAAAGGCGTGAATGATTTAGATGAGGCTTGCAAAGAGCACGATATAGCTTATTCAAAATCTGGTGATTTATCAGAGCGACATATAGCGGATAAAAAATTGTATAACATTGCTATTAAACGATTAAAGAGTGCAGACGCTCGAGTTGGAGAAAAATTATCTTCTGTTATAGTTGCTGGTGCTATGAAAGGTAAAACAAAATTAGGTATGGGTGTGAGGAGACGGGTTCGAAAAGGAGTGGCTCGACACAGTAAACCAGTTAATAAACAAAGAAGTAGAAACATGAAACGGAATTTTGTGGGTGGTTCTATATCATTTATGCAGGCAATGAGAATTGCACGCAATGCAATAAAACGGGCGGGCAGTAGAAAAGGAATGTTAGAAAATGCAAAACTGGCATATCGGAGTTTGAGGAAGTCTGGAAAGAAAATTTTATTACCTCGTTCAAGAATTATTCCAATACCAAAGAAGGGTGGCTTTTTACCATTAATTCCGTTATTTGCAGCTTTGGGTGCCCTGGGATCGCTAGGTGGAGGTGCTGCAGCTATTGCGAATGCAGTTAATTCATCTAAAGCTGCAAGAGATCGATTAGAAGAAACTAAACGCCACAATACTGCTATGGAGTCAAAAGCTGGTAGCGGCTTATATGTGAAACCATATAAGTCGGGGTGTGGAATACCAATTGGGAGTGGGTTATATATTAAACCATACAAATCTGGTTGTGGTGTATATTTACCCAGTGGAAATGTTTCAAAAAACGGTTAAGCAAATTACCCCGAAGACCTCTAACTGAAGTCGATTTATGGAAATATGTTAGAGGATGGAAAATAAGAAATTTTCGGGGTATATTTAGTAGAGATGTCCTACCAGCAATCATACGCAAAAGAGAAAAGGGAATAGTTAATTTGGACGATAATGTTGGAGAAGGTACTCATTGGGTAGCTTATATGAAGCATGATGATATAATAAAGTATTTCGATAGTTATGGTGATTTAAGACCTCCGACTGAGGTCGAAAACTATTTATTATCGAATGCGGGTGGCGTTATACGATATAACTATAAGAGATATCAAGACTTGAATACTGTGAATTGTGGACATTTGTGTTTATTCTTTTTGAAAGGATTCATTAGTTGAGAACGAGTTTCTTTTAGTAAATAATTTAATATTGTTGTATGTATATAAAATGGAACGTGATGGTGATGGAGGTGCGGATAATTTGGCTTTTGTTTTATCAGGAGAAGGACCACAGTTGACATGTGTATTGAATCCGCCTGTATATTTAAATGGTGAATTTGAAATGTGTATGTTGAGTTTGCAAACTTATAATTCTATTTCTAATGTTACATCGGAGAATAATGTATTTCGATATTATGCTATAGCCCCGGGTAAGCCCGGGAATTGGGAGAATATATTAGTTCCACAGGGTACTTATGACGTAGCAGATTTAGAGAAGTATATTGAAGAACAAGTGCGTCTCGGTACAGATGATAAGAATTTTTTTAATTTAAGCGCAAATAATAATACCTTGAAAGCAACTATTAAGTCTTCAGTGGATATCGATTTTACTGTAGAAAATTCAATTGGTTCTC
Organism: Melolontha melolontha; assembly: GCA_935421215.2. Taxonomy (NCBI): domain Eukaryota; kingdom Metazoa; phylum Arthropoda; class Insecta; order Coleoptera; family Scarabaeidae; genus Melolontha; species Melolontha melolontha. Next base: position 42,818,886 of record OW285239.1, on the reverse strand, counting down.
TACTAGGCTTTGGAAAAGTTAAAATACAAGGAAATATTCCGAGGACCAGTGATGAGGTGGTTGATATTAATAAAATGAGTGCCATCGATATTATGTGTAATGTAGTTGCTGGTTCATATATTAACGGGGAGTTGTCGCATGTTTTATATCATTTTCATCCGAATGTTCCACCAGGGTTTAAGATAATAGAAGTTCCGCAAGAGAACATTTATATGCCCGTGAATGTGAACATGTTAACGAATATTATAATTCGAGCCGTCGATCAGAACGGACGATTAATTGATTTGAGAGGTGAAGAGTTAACAGTTTATTTACGATTAAGAAGAAAACAGTGACTACTACAAACAAATTTTAAGCAACATGAGAAGTAATACTAACAATAAATTTTGGAAGCAAGTTCGACGATCTACAGGAAAGTCATCAAATAAATTGAGGAGCGGGATGGGGCGAATAGTGAAATATGGTGGTTTATCAGGTGAAAATAGAAAATTTTTGAAAAATTTGGGTTACAGAGTTTTGGTATAAATACGGAGGAGTATAAAAATAGTATTTATAGAAAAAGGATGAGGATATTTTGTCAGTGTAAGAATAATTTGTGTTGCGAGAAGTTGCTTGTCACTGTGAGGTAGAATTACTTTAATTATGGAAGTGTTAGATGTTTTGAGAAAAGTTCGTGTGGATAATTCAATTATCGAATTGGAATACCACAATCATGCACCATTTGGCTCACCAAAATATGGGAATAATGATGAAATACGAATTGTGGTTCCAGAAATAGATAAATATACTCTACCATCCGAATCGGAATTATTAATAGAAGGGAAATTACGATTAGCTAGTGATGTTAGTAAAGCAAGTGCTACAGCATCTCTGATTCATAATGCCGGAGCTTTTATGTTTAGTAATATCAGATATGTAATGAGTGGATCGGAGGTAGATGAAGTTAGAAATGTGGGTATAACATCAACTATGAAGGGATATTTTTCTTATAGTCCGAGTTATATAAATAAATTAGAAAATTGCGGTTGGGAATTTACTACAGGGAAGGCTCCAGTTTTAGATGTTAGAGGAAATTTTAGTATTTGTATTCCACTTAAAATGTTATTGGGTTTTGCAGAAGACGTAAAGCAGATTATTATGCATATGCCGCAAGAATTAATATTGAAGAGATGTGCTGATGATAGCGATGCGATAATGAACACTGTTGCCGATGAAGAAATGAAATTAATTATTGATAGTATAATATGGCGAGTACCCCATGTTAAAGTGGGTATGGCTCAAGATTTATCCCTGACAAAATTAACAACGAAGAATACTCTGATGGAAATGTTTTTTAGAGGTTGGGAAATTCACGAAAATCCGGGAATTCCTGAGACAACTAAACATAGTTGGGCAATTAAAACTGCCCCACAATTAGAAACACCGAGGTATATAATTTTGGGTTTTCAAAGTGGGAAAAAAGGAAGTTTGTCTCAAAATATGAGCAAATTTGATGCAATTAATTTAACGGACGTGATGGCTTATTTGAATGGGAAGAGATACCCATACGAAAATGTTCGTGTTGATTTTGACGAGAATCGCGTAGCTGTTTTATATAATATGTACGCTAGATTTCAACAGAGTTACTATGGTTACGATCATAGCGAACCGCTTATGAAACTGAATCAGTTTAAATTGTGTCCGCTAATAGGTATAGATTGTTCACATCAAGAAGATGCGGTACATAAAAGTGGTGTAGAAGTAAGAATTGAGTTTACAACGAAGGCTAATGTGCCAAAGGATACCATTCTATACTGTTTGATCATGCATAATAAATTATATCAGTATTCACCATTTAATAAAGTGGTTCAACGAAAATATTAGCGGCACAATAGATATCGTAATAGGGGTAGGATGTTGTTGTTAAATGAGATGCGGACTGAGGTGATGCAGTTTGTGTAGTTGGTTAGTTAATCGTTACATGATGACTGCAAGACGTGGCAAAAAGTCTATTGTTATCGATTTTCAATGGTATCGTTCTGAAATACATAGGGTAATGCCGAAGGAGTTGGCTACATGTGACAATAATTTCAAAAAGAGTCATTTTGTTTTCAAACCTGTGCTAAGTTTTAATGCTTTGACAGATGAGGATAAACGTGTCGCGAGATATGCTTACAGCTGTCATCACGGGTTAAGGTGGGAAGAAGGATATATATGTGCGACTGAGTTTGAAGGAATTATTAAACGATTGTGTGCCGACGTGAACGTGGTGTACGTTAAAGGAAGGGAGAAGCTAGAATTTTTGAAGAGTATTTTGAAGAATAAACGAATAGTAGATTTAATTGATGCCGATAAAATAAGAAAAGAAGAACCAAGTTGCAGTTTTCACGTTGGCGATTCCGTTGTTTGTGCACTAACTAATGTCGAACGATTGCATAAGTATTTAATGTACCACAGTTTAGAGAGAAAAAAATTTTAATCGATATCGGTAAATATTTACAAATAGTGTAGTCAGAATGGGCAGTATTTGGACTAGAATTGTACGGAATGGTGTCGAGAGGGTCGGAAATGTTATACATCAATATGAAGCAGAAGGATCATTAGTTGGTATAAATGCTTGGAATTTAATGTTCATACCAAAATCATTTTTAATTTCAAAAGTGAGGTGTATTGATTTGGAGATGGTCTGGCATCGGTTACCGAAATATTATCAATTGGATGAAGATTTAATAAAATGCAGGCCATGTATGGAACATCAGTTGTACGAGGGTGATGTCGTGGAGGGTTGTGTTAGGAGACGAGATTGCAGATTATGTAAATGTATAATTAAGTAAAAATATTAATATGATGTCGATTATTGATGTAATATATTAAAGAATGAAATAAACATAAAATTAAAGAAAATATTGTTTTTATTTTTTTACATTATTTATACGCCTCTATCTGCTATCAAGCTATTAAAATTAGTTATTTACAAAAATAAGTTTTCAAGAATTTTTTCATATTTACAAAATTAAGTAAGGTTACTCACCTAAGTGTTCATGAACTTTACTATACATTACTTACACGCGTCTGTGTGCTATAACGCTATTAAAACAAGTTGTTTACAAAATTAATTCCAAGAAAATTATTTTTATATGGTAATTTTTTTTTATTGCATTTTTGGATCGCTCGCGAAAATGAGGGGGGGAGTGGACCTATGTTTGAAAAAAAAGGGGAGGGTGGGGGGGGAAGGTCCGGAGGAGGCGGTGGGTGGTGGGTGGGGGGGGGATGGTGGGGGGGGCCCAAACACAGCTCAAATCCGAGTAGGTTCCGAGATAATCGACTTTTTTTGTTTTTTTGTGTTTTTCGGTTAGTAAAGAAAAAACAAAAATTGGAGGGGAAATTACCCCCCCTCCAAAAAAAATGCGTTAAGAGAATCAAAATTGAGTACAACAAATAAAAAAAAATATAGAGAACAAAATGGAATGCGGAGGGGTAAGATCGGAACTTTAGAATAACAAAAAATGTTACCTTTTCCAAAAAAAAAATTTCTGTTGTTTTTTTCACATGTTCACATCTACCACATCTAAAAAATGGCAACTAAATTTAAAATCCTGCACAAATTGTGTAAACAACTTATTAACAGCACTATTACACTTAAATAAAACACCTTATTACATTTCATGTGCACTGTACAAACTCTCAACAGTAACTAATTTAAAAATGTTATTAGCAGACAGACATAAATAATAAAAAACCGTAACCTTCACAAATTATGTAAGCAACTTATTAATAGCAGACAGACGTATAAAAACCTTTAACCTTTCATTTCTTCTGTAAACAACTAAATTATCCATATTAAGTAACAGACGTATAAAAAATTGTTTTTCAAGAACGTGACGTATTCTAACATAGGTATTTTAAATTGTGTAAGCAACTTATTAATAGCAGACAGACGTATAAAAACCTTTAACCTTTCATTTCTTCTGTAAACAACTAAAATTTCCATATTAAGTAACAGACGTATAAAAAATTGTTTTTCAACGTTTGACGTATTCTAACATAGGTATTTTTGATATATATACAGCCTGTATTTATCTTAAAAATCATTCAAATAATAAACATAATGGTGAGTACACTAAATTAATTTTTCTTTTAATACTGTAAATAATAAAAATAAATTAAAATATATATTTATTTTTAAATAATATTAACACATATTTGTATTTTATTCTAAAATAATGTATACAGTTCAAATTAAATGCTTACATCCACTAGATTCTTGCGTTTACTCTTTTATAATAATATGAAAGTGCACACAAATTCAAATATTGTTAATATATTATTGGTAATATCACTATTATGTAAAAAAAACACCAAAATTTAAAATAAATTAAAAATAAAATAAAAAAACATTAACCTTCACAAATTGTGTAAAAAACTTATTTTCCATAATAGCAGACATACGTATAAAACATTGTTATTCTTAAAGCGTGACGTGTTTTGACCTAGAGATTTTAATATATATACTTCCTTTATTCATCTTATAATCATTCACATCGTTTATCTTGCAGTGTAATGGTGAGTATACTTACATTCTATTTCTTGTATATGCTTTTTACTTATTATTATCCAATATGTATTTATTCTTTTATCATAATATAACTGCACACAAATTCAATCATTTGCCTATTATTAATGTCAAAAGAACATTAAAATTACAGCTACAATTGACTTTGAGTTTTGTATTATGTTCCGATTATACGGAATGATGTATGGTTAATACATTAAGCATTGAAATAATTTTCTGGGTGTGAGTAATTATTTATTGCAGTGAGAAAATAATTTAAATAGTTTTTGTAATTGCATAGAGAATATAATTTAAATTTACAAATTCTTCACATTCATTTGTCATAGTTAATTATCTTTTTTATTTTAGACTAATAACGATGATTTGTATAATTATTTAGAAAATGTTGAAAATGTTGTAAATGTTGAAAATGTAGACTTCGAATGGATGTTGTCACAGGAAAGACGACTGGGTGAATCATCCCTTCAGACAGACGTTAGACGACAATCGGAGTCAGTTGAATTACCTTCTGCAGTTCCATCTACTTCTGCGGTACGACCCCTACCGCATACTGTTGAAGTAGGTGTTGCGGCAGAAGTTAATCCACCTGCTTTCGTGTCACAATTAACTACCGTTCCACCTTTGCAACCTCCTCCTTATTTGTCGAAGGACGAGTACTACAAATTGGATAGGGTACAACGACGCGAACTGACTGCCCAACGACGTATGTACAGACACTCTACAATCTCTACCACAGGACAAGAACACACTACGAGGACCAAAATACGACGAGGGCAAAATACAAAGAACTATATACCTTTACCCTATACAACTTGTAGTCCTAGTGTTCGAGCGGTTCGAGCGCCGAATCTGCGAACACTGCTCACGGACGATACAGTAGGAAGAAGGCAAAGGTGTGATGATGTAAATGTGACACGAGGGGTGGCAAGAATACCACAGATTGTGGAGACGATTAATCTAACCACAGAATCTGTAGTAATCTTGTCTCAGTCTCAGACTACTCATTTTTCAGCGTCCCAACCTCAAATGAATGTTTCCGGCTCTTTTACTGAACCACCTGCAATTCCTCAAGCAGCTCCAGAAATAACTGATCTTCCTCAGTCCCCCACACCTTCTCCCAACGCAAATATTCCTGAACACTTTTCTTCCAATGCTTCTCCAGTTCCTCCTTCAAATGAATCTCCAGCTCCACCTTCCAATGCTTCTGGGTCGTTGTTTGCCTCACAATTCCACTGTGGGCAACAACAACCATCCGAACTCGCAACTTTCTCTGCGGATTGTAAACAGTTTTCTAACACATGTGTTAGATATTTGGCGGGCAATTCGTTAGCGGATAGTTTCCTTCAGCAGGTGATCTCGCTAAAGGGGCAGGCTAACGGTTATTCGTTAGAGCAAGACAAGGTTCTTCATTTCCTAACTAATGTCGTCAGTCCATCCGATGACTCATATGTAACCCGCCAAAGGGAAAGGAAGGATCTGCTGAATCGACTTGGAAGCTTGATTGAAGACATGATTGATTATCAAAAATCATTTCCACCACAATGATTTGTATTTTCGATAATTAATTGTTTCATTGGTCAAGTTTCATGAGCGAGACTACACTGATACGATACGAACCATCGGACAACCTATTTTCAACATTTTCAACATTTTCAACATTTTCAACATTTTCAAAATTTTCAACCATCTAATACATAAACTTGTCATCACATTCGATTGTAAACAATTCTGCACCGACCTGGTTAACACCCACATTGCACGATACTAATGTACTAGTTCCTACAAAACTATCCAGACAAGGTAGGGGCTGCAAAATTACACCTATAACTGTTTTGCAATAGTTTACATGATATGTAATAACTTCAATGCTTTACTTTTTACAGGAAGTTGAGATCAAAATTACAAAAATTGAAGGTCCGCTGACCATTACAATAACAACACCGACTGACCCCCTGCTGGATGTCGACTCCCCCGACCTGCCACCTGAATACGAGGAGTCGCATCGCCCAATGACACCTCTGGCGGTGCCACAAAGGAGAACCCTGCAGGAACGATTCGCCGAATCGTTCAAACAGGGTTCCCGTATCCCAGCGTCCCAAGATACGGACAATTGATCGGGGGTCTGCGGACAGGAAGGCGCCGCCACCTTCCCCAACCAAAAAAATTGGCGGCAAAAAGAAAATAAAAAAATAAAAAAATAATTATATTTCTTGTTTTATTTCTAATATTAAGTTAATCCTAAACAGATAATATAACGCACACGAAGATATCATAATTCAGTCGTTATTGTTAAGTCGAATCGATTATGTCGATGGAATCGAGTGGAGCTGAACCAAATATTGTACAATTGGAACCGCAAGAATTATCCTTACAAGTGCACAACTATGATTCCACATCAATTACGAAGAGTTTTATACGACACAGTAGCCTCTTCAGTGGCTCATGTAAGCGAGGATTAATTGTGGGGCCTTCTGGGTGTGGCAAAACAAATGTCCTTTTAACCCTATTACTTCATCCAAACGGGTTACGCTTCAAAAATATTTACATCTGCAGTAGATCTCTTCATCAGCAAAAGTATGAATACTTAAGAAATATATTGAAAAATGTTCCTGAAATTGGTTACCACGAGTATACTGATGTTAATCACATGCCTACTCCTAACCAAATGGCGGATTATTCTGTCGTTATCTTTGATGATATACCACCTGCCGACTTGAATATCGTAAAAGATTTTTTCTCTTATGGTAGACACCGAAATTTAGATTGTTTTTATTTAATGCAAACATACAGTGCGGTCCCAAAGCAACTTATCAGAGATAATACCAATTTGTTAATACTATTTCGACAAGACGGTACAAATTTGAAACATATCTATAATGATCACATTCATGATTTAAGCTATGAACAATTTCTATACATCTGTAGAATGTGTTGGAAGAAATCGTTTGGTATGCTGTTTATTGATAATGATTCTGTATATAATGATGGAAGATATCGTTTAGGTTTTGATACTTACATACACCTATAAACAGATTAATGAGGCTGTGAAGAGTTGACATATTTCTCCCCATCGTATACAATTTGATGTGCTTTAAGTTTATAAGTTTTAATTAAGAGGAGTTTGTAACGTACATTAGGGTTTAAACCATGTATTACTGGAATATTTATATCAGTCTACAGGTATTCGTTATAGAGTGTACATGGAAAATAAAATCATAAGAGATTTAATACAAGCTCGCGAAGCTCTTAAACAAAAGTTAAGAACATTACGGGCTGACATTGCACAATCTCAGAGAGAAACAAATATTCTGTATGCGCCCATAGCAAAACCGCTACTTGAAATCGCTAGCAAATTAGCTCCCAGTAATATAACTCGAGGACGAACTGATTCTGCGGACGCTTCTAAAGAAGTAGAAGAATCTTGGTCAGACATCATATCAGAAAAATCTTATGTGGCAATACCAGGAACGTCAATTTTACGACAACAAAGTACACCGCGTAAACGACAGCAGCGACACGTGTCATGGTTCAGCCCATCCACTCATTCATCTCCGACAAAACAACGAAGTGTGTATCTCGCCGGAACACCTCCACGAGAAACCAGTCTTACAAATTCATCAGATTTGAAAAAAAAGATTCGAATGTCTGAGACATTCAGCCAGCCCTCATTTCTAGAAGATGAATATATCGGGGAACAATTGCCAGAGACTCCAAAGGGTGGTGATGAAGGAGAGGACCGAAGTGATGAATTAGATTCTAGTGAAAGCCTTGAGTTAGATAAGTCAAGGGCTCACGCTCTATCGCTTTTGAAAACGCGTCCGTCAAAGTCAATAATTACTAATAAGTCGTTAAATAAGACTCTGTTAGAGACGGATGTAGTTAAGGCAGCGCTAAAAGATCATGACCCCGCTATACGACCTTACCTTATGGGGTTAATGACGGATGAGAAAGAAGAATTCGATGAGAAGTATGGTGTACGCGAAGTTGATGGTGACCTGATGATTGGAAACGCAAATATTAGGTTTGATGGACCCAACATTATCATCGGTGAATTTACTTATAGGGCTACTAAGGGATTACTAGAGCTACTGTTTATGAAGAGACCGGGAAAGTTTCAATATGCTGACGCTAAGAATTATAAATTCATTTTAAATGATACTCACGCCGCTAGAGTTGATTACGATCCGGATCGGAAATATGCAGCAAGTAAATATTATAAATATACGACAATTATTAAACCTATTGTACAAGGTAAAAAACCAGAAGTTTGGTGGACCCGCACTTGGAAAACAGGATTGGGTTTATCAACAAAATTACCGTTGCGAAAGATCGTTGTTCCTAAGAGTATTGTGGAATATAAGTATTGGGATGATGTAAATGAATTGTGCGACAGATTGAAGTTACTGATGGCGTCCAAGGATGCCGGACATACTGGTCATGATAACGAAATCACTGCAATAATTGAGGAATTGCAGGAATCAAAAATAATTAAATAGGTTGAGCAGCATAGTTATAAAGCAGTTAGTATATCGACACCGATAGAGTATTACGATGACAATAGATAAATTTGGAAGGCACATACATAAACATATCGTCAGAAGACATTTAGCGGAAGAAGATGCAGTAGCAAATTTTTTAAAACACCCTAAATTCAAGAAGGAATTGGAAAAGCTTACTCGTATATTATATGTTCCTTCTCCAAAAAGGGAACCTTCAAAATATGTTTTTCAACTGCAGAGTAATGGACGTATTGGGCAGGATGCATATTACTTTATAACTCCTGCGCGTCGAAAGCAAACGCAGTTATATAAGAATAAACTATACAGTGGAAAGATTATTGCAGTTAATTATTCCGACGATGAATTAGTGAGACTGTCCGTTAACGCTCACAGCATCGTTCTTAACCATCCTGTAGTATCAATAGACATCAACGCGGAATTGCGATTGAAGTACATTGGTCCATATCCTGTACCGAAAGAAACAGAGCCAGTGTTTGCAGAAGTAGTCGTCGAAGGAAATGTCATCACTTAAAAGGGATGTCGTTAATGAACTACACGCGCCTGCGCGACGAAATTTTAGACGACGGAGAGTCATAATAAAAGGACTACGAGACTTATTCCAGATCGATCTGGTTGAGATGATACCTTATGCTCGAGAAAACGATAATTTCAAATATCTTTTCGTATGCATAAATACATTTTCAAAGTTTGCGTGGGTGATTCCAATAAAAAATAAAACAGCAGCAGAAGTGTCAGCGGCTATGGAATCCATACTCTCCTCAGGAAAGAAAAACATTCCAAGGAATATTCAGAGCGATCAAGGGAAAGAATTTTTTAACAGGCTGTTTAAGAAGATCATGGATAAGTATAACATTAATCACTACACCACTTACTCCAATTTAAAAAGTTCTATTGTTGAGCGTTTTAATAGAACGATTAAAAATAAAATGTGGAAGGAGTTCAGCTTCAACGGTAACTACCGGTGGGTTGGTATGTTGCAAAAGTTGGTCAACATTTACAACAATACAGTTCACAGAACAACGGGATACAAACCTGTTGCAGTAAACCAAAGGAATGCCAAAGCAATTCAAAAATCGGTGTACAGTCACATAAAAATTGGTGACCCTAGAATTGGTAAATTTGAAGTGGGAGATCATGTGCGTATCAGTAAGCATAGACACGTTTTTTCTAAAATGTATACTCCGAACTGGACCTATGAAGTATTCACGATAAGCAAAGTCCAGAATACATATCCGAGAACGTATATATTGCAAGATTCTCAAAAGCAGAATGTTCTCGGAGGTTTTTATGAAGAAGAATTAAAAAAGGTTCGACATCCAGATGTTTATCTGGTTGAGAAAGTTATACGTCGAAAAAAGAATCAAGTCCTTGTCAAATGGTTGGGTATGCCTGCATCACACAACTCCTGGATATCTAAGGATAATGTATTGTAGAACGTAATTTTCGAATGAAATTAGGGAAATAATAAAAAAATAAATAAATTATAGTGTTTTATTTTACAAGAAGTAGTAATACAGTTCAGAGTACACATGAAACAGTTATGAGAGCTAATTACAAAAAAATTAAATACAGTATTATATTTCTTATAAGTTATGATACAGTTCATAGTATGCATGTTATGAGGTAGAACAGTTTAAGAAGCATACATATGAGAGAACTAATTAGAAAAATAAATCAAATACAGTGTTTTATTTTACATAAGTAATAAGTTCAAAGTACACATAATGGAAAAAGTATAGATAGGAAAGCAAATTAGGAGCTAAAGTCAATTGTAGGTTGGTAATCCATCAATTCGGTAATCAATTTCTGCAAATTTGCTTCACGTTCTAATTCTTCTATTCTATAATGTCCCCACGCTAAGGTGGAAGCTCTATCTGGGAGAATATATCGTTTATCATCTTTTGATGTGAGCGCTACTTTATTTCGCAATTCGGTGTAAATCGTGTGAAAATCCGATCGAAATACGTACATCTTCCGCATAAGAGTTTCATTTTCTTCAACAACACTTCTATAATCTGCAACGGACAATTTCTTATCAATAACATATTTTTTGACTCCTTTCGCCGTCTTCACCGTTTTATTTTGGACTTTCAAGCAATAAGCTTTGGCCCCTGTACCATAGAAGCATTCAATAATACCTCCGCCGTATTCATCCTTCATTTTACCGAGCCTAGGTGAACTGCGTGGTATTCCGAATAAGTTCCCTTCAGTAAAAGTTGAAGTATCAAACATATCTAAATTATTTTTTATGTCATTATATACATTATAATTTCGTACACTTATAATTAGAGAATCTGTGTCTGTGTAGAGCAGTGTAATGTCAGAATCATACAAAGGCTTAAGAAAGGTATAGAAAAAGTGATACATTATCTTCTTAGCTATTTCCAGGATTGTGAATCCTACGTACACAGGCTTTACATAATCTACTCGAACTTGAGCCAATTCGATAGCTGTTAACGTGTTGCAAAATACTTTACTGGATTTAAAGTTTGGCTTTGCAATATATGCCTCCGCACCCAATCTGTTTCTAATTGTTTCCCAATGGGAAACCAATTTAATATTAACATGATTTTCAACATTTTCCATAGTTTTTCCAAATATGCTATTCACCATTAACTTGTAAAATTCTTTGTAGAATGCATTATTCGATTCACTTCGTTTCTTTGTATTAAAATCAATATATCCCTTTAACCAATTACTTTGTTTAAACTTAATTCCGCGTCGAATTCCACTTAGTTTCAAACCATTATTCAAACATTGTTTCAAAGTCGTATAGTGAATAATGTAATTCGATTTATTTGAAAGATTTGGAATCAATTTAGGATGTTTAGAATTAGGTGGTATAACGTGTTCCGGACAAAAGGGATAATCATTGTGGAGGTCGTGAAGAGCTGTTGGATATTCTAAATCAACTTCGAAAACGTACCCTCTATCCCCATTGTCTTCCAAAGTTTGAACATCCAGCATCATTAACTCCTCATTCGTTAACCATTCAAATTCACCGCTTGGTAATTTGGACGTCATAGCATAACCATACAAATTCGTCGCATCGAGGTATAATATATATTTCTTAGGTTCTGATGGATCAAATTGTGATAAGTATTCGTTATTTGCCACCTCTATTCTTTTAGAACACATACTGACACCTCCACGTATGCCCTGTTTGAAAAAATGAAACATATCCGCATCTGTTAATAATTCTAAATTTACGTCTGTCATTCGTAGCATCGCTTCCCAGCTAAGACCTGGTGCCGTAAAATAGTGTGCTGGATCTAACTTGTAATTGTCCATACAAATATTTCGAAAATTTTCGAAAACATCTGCAAGTAGCAAAACATCAGATCGTAGATATATATCACTATATTCCCCCAGAGATTGACATTCGAATAAATCCCACACTCGAACGGCTCTACTATAATCCTCATCGCTAATTTCGCTATCAGATAATATATCATAAAATTTATCTTTACTGGGCAAATCTGTCACAGATAGACTTTCAAATGATGTGACATAGTTGTATGGAAAGACACCCTTTCGTCGTAATAAATTAAATTTTTCACCCATATAATATCTTGACACTTCTCTACACTGAGAATCCTCTAAATAAGATGATAATTTATCTAAAGAAGAACTCATAAATCGAAATGAATCTAAAAATCTCAATTTATGGAAGACTTTCCTCTTCTTACCATTACAGTCAATTCTATCGCCAACATATACTTTCTTAGAAAATGATATATACTTTTCTTTATTTTGGGCAATAACATCTATTTCTTCCTTATCCAATGCTAAGGATTTTACAAATAAATGTGTATCGTAATTCGATAAATTGTGCATTATGATTGGAGTATAGCGAGGTTCTTTGTAATTTATATTACATACCATGTGTGCTGCACCTCGATATAATCCAGTCATGTGATCATGGTCGCATACTTTATCATTCACATCTAGTGCTTTTTCACAAATATGACAACTTCTCGCTTGCTCATAATTATAACACTCTTCTTCAGTTAAGGGTTTCATTTCCACAATTTTACTCAAATAGTTTTTATATAATAATTTTACATCACTTTCCAACTCTGTCATGAACGTTTTAGGTGTATTTTGTCCACGGTATGTGCGCAGTTTACACAAATTTTCATCGAACGAACATTTTATATAGTAAGCGAAAGAATGTGGCTGATGTTCGAAACATTTCACACTATAAGGTTTTACATGATCCGGTTCTACCATATCAATAGGTTTTAATATTGCCTCAAAATCAGCATACACAACAAAAGGAACTCTTAACTGCTTTTCAAATTTTTCAAATTTTAATATATTTTCCGGAACTTCTTCACCATATTTGTTCGTCTTCAGATTCATAGTTGGAAACACCGCCTTCACCTGCTTACAATCTTCATGTTCATGTCTTTGTAATTTTTCTAACGATGTAAAAAAAGTTAGACATCCTTCACAAATATATTTTTGGTGTCCACGCTGTGATTTTTGAGCCGACACAAGTCGAGACAAGTTCTTAATCCAACAATAGTGTAAATTCCCTTCTTTCGCAGAAAGAAGTAATAAATTTATATGAGTCATTTTCCTTTGTTTCGTAAAATATAAAGGTCCCACTATATCATGCACCGTCACAGCACCATCGAAATACTCCTCGATACCATATACGTTTACAGATATATTATTCTTTTCTTCAAACTTAACAATGTCTTTTAAATGGACAGGGAAATCTAAACCAGTAAAATCAGCCACGGTATCATAATGGGGATAGGAAGAAGGTCTTTGGGGAAGTCCACCTGGCACTCTTAACGCTGAAGTAATCGCCCAAGCGAAACATGCATTGTCAACATTTTGAATATTTATAATGGCCTTCTTCTTCTTTATTGATGGTGGTAAGTCCACATAACTTGATCCTCTCATAGGATTGTATTTATTTATGTTCACTTCCAAATGTATAATATTGCTCAAAGTCCAACCTGAAATATAATCAGAGATACGTAAATCACTATAATAATATAAGTTTATACAATTTTACCTGAATTACGCTCCTGGAATTCGCTCATTTTATTCTTAATTTCATCAATATACTCATTGTACAAGCTATATAATTCACTTCCTTGCGTTATGATCTTGTTCATAGTATTAAATGATTTGATTTCCACATTATCTTTTGTCAGCAAATAATACATACCATATAATTCAAAATTTATTTTAATCGAATTATGTACATGTACGACACTCTCTATTAATGTCAACACCTTTTCTCTGATGTTATTTGAAAATTCTTCAATATCAACATATATTTGAGACGAATCAGATATTTGATAACTTACTATTCTTCCTGCGAATGTGGATACACTTCTTCTTACACCATCGTCAACTATTACAAACGCTTTATTTCGATGCGTGGCACTACGAATATGTGCAGTATAACAATTCTTCTCCACGTATACATCACAGATTTCACATTTCCATAAGTCTGGATTGTTATCACTGATTTTTATTCTCTTGCCTTTGCAAGAACTTAACATGTGTCGATTTCTGTTATCTCCACGAGAAAATTGTTTACCACAATACTCACAATCAAACATCTTAGTTTCTTTAAATGAACACTTTGAAATGAACTGCTGCAATGAACTGTTGCTGGCATACACCAACTGTCTCTTTATAAACCTCTTATCGGTAAACCTGCGCTTTAGCACGATTTCGAGGGTGGGCACCTCCTCAAGCTTACTTTTAACTGTAGAACCAACTTCTGTACTACATCTACTATCCTCCGCAAATTTATTTACTACTACTGTATTTAACTAACACTAATAATAAAATAAATAAACACTAATAATTGGTCATCTTAATTATTTTCAAAATCACTGATATTATCTAGTTCTGCTAGAAGTATCACTGTCTCTATTTCAAAAATATCGTCGAAAATTACTTCATCATCATCATCGAAAATTACTTCATCATTATTTTCTTCATTATCATTATTTTCTTCATTATAATTATTTTCTTCATTATTACTTTCTTCTTCCTCACTTTCCTCATCTTCACCAATACTTTCCAATACTTGTATTATTTCATCTTCTTCCTCTTCTGTTAACTCACTCACAGAAAAAATATATTTTCTATGTAATAGTTCCATAATATTGTTAAGGATTACACTATTTGCGAATACGTTCTCCACGTTTCTTAAATAGCACCTTAAACTCCCTCCACTTGTCGTACCCTTCACCTTGTTGTGCCATTGACCTTGCCGTACCCTTGACCTTGTCGTGACCTTGACCTTGTGATATCCTTTACATAACCTTGATATAACCTTGATATAACCTTGATATAACCTTGATATAACCTTGATATAACCTTGATATAACCTTGATATAACCTTGATATAA